>OX031041.1:13089736-14399968 GCA_943735995.1 Sesia bembeciformis | reverse complement strand
GTATCGAAACAACGATACGATTCAGCGAATCAGCGATGGCGATGTCGAATCGGATATTTTCGTTTCGGATCGAGCGAGGCGCGGAGAGAACTAGCCCGCTACCGAAACTTACCGAATACCGACGAACTGACACGATCGCGAGAATCACGACCATACCGTGTTCGAGCGAGAGAGCGCGAGATTAATGAAAGAGCAATATTATAGCTATACTATCCATAGTATCCATACTATTCTAAACTTTACGTATATAGTAAAAAGACTGATTGAAGGTTTTTCTTAATATTTTGGCAAGATTATAATAAAAAGTTGGGAGTTTCAACCTTCGACTTTATTTTGTAAACCATAATGCTGACAATGATGCACTTCCGATTTATTTCATTTAAGCACTTGTTAACCTTTGGCCTTGAACTAAAATTCGAAGAAATTAGCGACCCATTTCTTTATCCTAAATTCCTAATCTATTTTTAGTTTAGTTTCGTTCGTGACTTCGTGCTTCGAAACAGTTGAGTTATCGCATTAACCTGTTGTTTTTGGATTATTTAAATCAAACAAATTCTTTGGATTATTATGTTATTGAAACATAAACGTGTAAATAATTAGGGATTTAACTATATTTTGCAGTACAATTATTGTGTATCATAATTTCATAATTTGAACATTTTATGTGTAAGTATATTGTAGGTGTTTATAAAAAAATAACAATAAAGTTTAAATTTGTGCATAGATATAGTGAAGTATAAACAATTTAACAGTAACAATAAAGTTTAAATTTGTGCATAGATATAGTGAAGTATAAACAATTTAACAGCAACAATAAAGTTTAAATTTGTGCATAGATATAGTGAAGTATAAACAATTTAACAGTAACAATAAAGTTTAAATTTGTGCATAGATATAGTGAAGTATAAACAATTTAATTTCGGCTCATATGTATAATATAGTGTATAATAATATAGTATAATAATATGTGTACAATATAAAACAGTAAAGTGGTAAAAAGTAAAATCATTTCATTTTGTGACTGATGTTAAATTATTATTTTTTATAATGTCTCGTATAAATTCCAGTGTTTTGTGGGACTATTTTGATAAAACAAATGCCGACGACAAAAAGGCCAAATGTCGTGTTTGTGGCGACATTTATAGTTACAAAGGTACGACTGGAAATTTAAAGGCACATTTAAAAAAAAGACATTTAGATGCATATTCGAGAGTTGTTACCGGGCAGCAAGAAATAAGGACGTCCCAAACAGCATCAGTAGGCCAGATTATTGCCGGCGAATCCACAGCAGTGGGAACATCGACAACGACTATTACTACCACAACAGCAACAGCGACAACTTCCACAGCATCAACTTCAGCCACAGGTCTTATAAAACAACAAACCATAGAAAGATACAGTACTACAAAAAAAATATCAGGTGAATTGAAAAGAAAAATCGACAACGATTTATTGGATTTATTTATTGACAGCTATCAGCCATTTACTTTAGTAGAAGAGAGAGCTTTTAAGAAATTCTCACGCTGGATTCCAGGCTATCAACTCCCAACTAGGAAAACAATTTCCAACGTAATGATTCCTGCCTTGTACAACAAAACCAAAGAGGCTTTAAAAACGGAATTAATGTCTAATTACGGCATTGAAAATCTGTGCATTACAGTCGATTTATGGACATCAAAAGCCAATGAATCTTACTTGGGTGTCACTGGCCATTTTATCACGGAGGAGTTTGAGTTGAAGACAATCTTATTAGATTGTTCTAATTTCGAAGACTCTCATACAAGTGAAAACATACAGATGGTATTAATTGATATGGTAACGAAATGGGAATTAACGAATAAAATAAACTTTGTTGTAACTGATAACGCTGCCAATATTCAAAGAGCCATCAATAACATCGGCTGGAAGCATTATGGGTGTTATGGGCACACGTTAAATTTGATTGTGCAGAACGCCATTACAAGCGTACAGTCCCTGCTGGCCATATTAGAAAAGGTTAAGAGAATTGTGCGCTTTTTTAAAAGTAGCAGCACTGCCTTAGAAAAACTTTTAAAGGCCCAAACTGGTGACCAGGCAAACCGTATTCCCAAGCGCTTGATTCAAGAAGTTCCTACGCGCTGGAACTCTACTTTTCACATGATAAAGCGTTTTGTGGAATTAGAACAATATGTCAGGTCCACAGTTGCAGTCGTAAGAAAGGACCTACCCATTCTTACCAATGAAGAGTGGTTGTTACTTGGTGAATTAACCAAAATATTAAAACCCTTCGATGATGCGACACAGTCAATGAGCGGCGAAAAGTACATGACAGGCAGCTCAGTCATAGTCATGACACGGTGTCTGATAACAGCCTGTGACAAATTACTAGCCGAAGAGTTTTTTGAAGTCTCCAAGGAGATTATATACAGTTTGAGAACGGGGCTAGTAACTAGATTCCCTAATGTTGAGAGAAGCGGAACATTTTCAGTCTGTACATTTCTAGATCCTAGGTACAAACTGGCCGTATTTTCTGACTCAAATGAGGCCAAGAATACGAAGAGACGTGTCCAAGACCTTGTAGTTTCAATGATTGCGCAGGAGAGTGCACAAGAGCAGACACCTATCGTATCATCTGAAGTCGAGAATGTCGATAAATTTTCTCCGTGGACCATCCTAAATGAAATAGTGGGTCAAAAACAGAATGTCGGGACCCCGTTGTCACGAGCCATCAAAGAATTGGACACATATTTAAAATGATACCTTGCCTGTTTTCAGCGGAAATATTTGGAATTGCCCTCTAGAATGGTGGCGCAAACATAGATTCACATATCCAAATTTAGCAAAACTTTTTAAAAAACATGGTAATATCATGGCCACATCCGTTCCTTGCGAAAGAATATTTAGCAAAACGGGTTTAATTATTAACGATCGTCGCACCCGACTAGCATCATCTAAAGTTAGGCATCTTACATTTTTAAATGTTAATTTAGATGTAAATAGATTTAATGTTTGAGTTACTATCAAATTTAAATACCTTACTTAATGTATAATAAATAGAATAAAATGTGTATATACCATGAAATGGACTTGTAAATACGCCTGCATTATTATAATGTTTACATATCGTGAATATATATATATATATATAATATATTGATATAAATGCTAATAAGATATAAACAAAAATAGTCAATAATGCAGCCAGTCCTAAGCCTGGTAACAGTATGAAGGAAAGTTCATTCATGTCGATTTATTTAGTCTTCGTAATACCTACATACCTAGAAAAAATCTTATGATAGCGAGAACGCACGAGTATAAGTAATAATGCTATATAAAAAAAATAACATCATCAAAACATCAACAAATATCGTAATATCGTGAAATATCGTGAGATATGCGTATCTATCAATATATAGTTTCAGAAAATATATGGTTTCGAAATCCGATATCAAATATCGATATATAGTTTCGATTTGATATTCTGAAAAAGCTATATTACCCGTCTCTAGCACTAATCTTAGCCTTAAACCAAAAAATCAAGCCCGCTCAGGTAGTGTTGTGTGAGCGAGACAGGTAGTACGAGTGAAACGGGTTGTGTGAGCGAGAGGCGTTTCAGCTTAAACGCGAGTTTGCCAAACGAGAACGTGAGTCATCCTCGCCTCGCGTTGCGTCTACGCAGTCTTTCTTCAACGTTTACCGTTTGTAGTTGCGTACTGTGCGTAGGGTTGCCAGGTGGCCGGGAAATCCGGGAAAGTCCCGGAATTTAGCATCTCGTCCCGTGTCCAGTAATTACATTTACTTGTCCCGGAATTCTCGAATAAAAGGTTTTTTTATACAAATTTACGATTATGACACCCGGCCGACTATCAAGCTATTCTAATATGCACCAGCGTAGTGGTGGGGCATGCTTGGGTCTGACGGGTGGTGGGGAGGTGGGGATCAGTGCACGAGGTGCGCGGTGCGCCGGTGCGCGCGCAATCCAACGAGTAAGCGCCTGCCTGAGGAGTAGGAGAGCAGCAAGCGGCATTCACCCGGCGCCCGCTTGCTTGTTCACTCGTATAAGGTATAACGTGCTTTGTTTTGATTTAATGAAACTGGACGTGTGCGAGAAATAAAATATGCATCAAGCGAAATGGAACCATCGTCGTTGCCATCAACAAGCAAAAAGAGATTCACGGGTTTCAATGACCAGTGGACAAATGATCCCGATTTTGAAGACTGGATCGAGAAAAAAAATGAGTTCACTGCAAATTGTCGAATATGTATCTCAGATATTGCAATTCAATATGAAGGTCGCCGCGCGTTAACAGTAAGTATTTATTTATGTTGTTTCAAGTACGTAGAATGAATGACGAATGGATGAAATGTGTAAATATATGTAAAAGTAGGCATTTAAACATAAGTATTGTTTGTATAAATATTCGGCCCTGCGAATACTTGAGTAGAATTGTTGTTAGATACACCGATACACGTCCGCTCTCTTTGTCTCTTTCCAAGGAATCCAAGGGCATGTATTTCTTCCTCTTTTTAAGTCTGTCGACATCAAGAGTTCTGTCCCAATTCTGTGCACAGCCTTATATCGCAACAACTGTATTTAGATTGTACTTTGTAGTTCATTATTGTAGGTTCACGCCAATAGTACGAAGCACAAAAAGATGGTGTCAGCCAGAAAAACTTCAAGATGCATGGACAACTTTTTCGTGAAAAAAGATTCGAAGGAAGAAATGTCGATTGTCAGAGCGGAAGTGGGACTAGTTTTTCATAACGTGAAACATAGTTTAAGCTATAACAGTTTGGACTGCTTGGCCAAAAATGTCCACAGAATTATCCCAGATAGTCAAATAGCTGCAAAAATGACATGTGGACGTACTAAGGCATCAGCAATCACGCGCAATGTTTTAGGCCCTTATTCGCAGGAAAAGTTAATCTCGGATTTAAAAGAAGCTCATTATTTTTCAGTTGGCTCAGACGCATCAAATGTTGGAAACATAAAAACGTTTCCATACGCCGTTCAGTATTTTGATATTAACAAAGGTATATGCCAAAAATTATTAGACTTTTACGAAGACGCTAATGAAACATCGCTCGATATATATAAATGCCTTAAAAAAATTACTGCTGATGCCGACCTCAGCATGAACCAAATAAGCGCTTATAGTGCAGATAATGCTTCCGTAAATTACGGGGCTCATAACTCTGTATATCAAAAATTGAAAAAGGAAAAAGAGCATGTTTTTAAAGCCAATTGTTATTGTCACGTTATTAATAATTCTGTGAAATATGCAATGAAAAGTCTTGATATTGACGTGGAAAGCATCGTGATGAAAATTTACAGCGAATTTAGTTCGTCAGCTTTAAAAACAAAAAAATTAAAAGAATGCTTTGAGTTTGCTCAAATCGAATACAAAGAGGTGCTGAAACATGTTCCCACGAGATGGTTGTCACTATTGCCAGCAATAGATCGATTAGTATATAGTTGGCCTGCAGTTAAATATTATTTTCTGGAAAAGGGCCCAAAAAACAGCCACAGGGTGCTGTGGGAATTTATTTCCGAAGGTTGCGATGATAATGACATAAATAGCAATGAAGAGTGCCAAAAAGAAAGTCTAAATGACTGTTATCTTTTTTTCTTGAGTAATGTATTGCCTGAATTCACGAAAGTAATATCGCTATTAGAAAATGATAGCTTCACAATTTTGGACATTGATCGCGTAATGCAGGGTCTTTTTGATCAACTAAAAAGCAGATTGACTGATAATTTTTTTGGAAGTAAAGTCAGAGGCATTTTCAAGAACCTCACCGAAGACCAAAGGCATAAATTTACATCACAGGCACACACTTTCTTGCAAAGAGCAATCGAATATTTGGACGAAAGATATGATTTCGGGCCTGATGGAATTCACAAAAAGTTTGGACTTTTGTCTCTTAAATCAAAGGAATTGAAATTGACATGGGATGTACTCTCTGAATTTACTGCGATTCTAAAAATTGAAAATGTGGTTAACATTGATTCTCTTTATACAGAGTTTGCATGTCTCAGAGCTGTTTTTGAGGTGCTTCCAAAAGACTTGCCAAACGATAAAATCTGGGCCTATTTCTTTAAAATGAACACGGCTAACGATTTCGTAAATCTGAAAAAAATCGTTGGTTTCGTTTTGTCTATTCCAACAAGCAACGCCTTTTGCGAAAGAATTTTTAGCTTGTTGAATAATTTATGGACTAAAGAACGAAACCGAATGTCCATGGACTTGATTAAATCTGAACTGCAAACTCGTATTAACTTTGACGAATCTTGCTCGGAGATTTTAACAGTTTTGCAGAGCAGTGACGGGGAAAAACTTTTGAAAATGGTAAAATCTGGCGCTAAATATTTAAAAAAGCCTTAATTAATAAACCTAAAAAGGTGTGCATTTTTATTTTATCTTTTAAGTTTATGCGATTTGATGGTGATTCTTCACCAAAATTGTAAAGAGGCACTGAGTAAAGTCGATAAAATCGACTGTTGTAGATATTTTACAAAAGTTTATATAATAAGTTTATATAAAAGAGGTGCTCAATTGTTTTTAAGTTTAGTTGATATCTCATGTTGATTTGCTGCCAAAGTGTCATTAATAAGCCCAAAAAGTGTGCATTTTCAGTTTTAATTTTAGACTATCTGATACTTATTTTCTACCAAAAATAAAGAGGCGCTCAGTCGAGTTGATAATATATTCTAATTTTACTATATATTCCTTTTTTCTTATCTTAAAAAAAAGCAATTGTACTACCTAGTAAATTTAATACATTTTTTATCGTCCATCCTCCAGTAGTTAAAGTTAGAACTTGGACCCCCTCTGTAACCCCAGAAATGTCCCGGAAGAGACGAACCTATATCTGGCAACCCTAACTGTGCGCTTTCCTTATTGATTTGTTCGAACGACTTCTGCTTTTGTTTACTGGACTGACGATTTTGCACTGTGATTGACCCTTGCCTTGTTCACTGGATATTTCGATTTTGCTCTTTGTTTTTGGAACACTCACAACATGTTTCGTGCATCTGCTGGACAAGTGTGTTTGCTGTGTGAAAGGTCGGTGCATTCACACAGAAGGAGAACATTGACTCAGCAATTGTTCGAGGAATATCCGCTTCCTGCAGAGAATATAACGGAACGTGTTTCTCCGTATGAGGTTAGTTTAATGAAAACTGAATAGTAGATATTATTAAATATGTTTATACGGTTATCATATGTTATAATATATAAGCATTAATTCCGTGTTGTTGCATTACGCGTCGTAGTGAAATAACCGTCTTACTTTATTTAGATATTTTTTTGCATCACGCCATTTTTTCTATGGAATATGATATTACGACTAACGAGAAAGTGACTCTCGATTTTATGAATTAGATCCGTGGCCGACGCTTAAGGACTGGCGGCTGCGATAATACTTGCACTGTGAAAAAAGTAGACTGTCGCCGTTTGTCACACCTTTGTGATTATACAAAAATAAAAATCGTAAACATCGATACTAACCCTTAAACTTTTTTATTTACAGACAATTTAACGACCAGGAGTTTATTTGCCATCCTTGTTGGCGACGCGAAGCCTATCCACCGCGGAACCGTCGAATAACATCTTCTTCAGAAGGTAACCCTGAAGAGCTATCTGCAGTACAATCTGCTCAAGACTCTGCAGAACAACCTGCGGGAGAACAACACGCAAGACAACAATCTACGATACATCTATCGCATGTTTTAAGAGCACCAAATACATCCAATTCATGCATTGTCTTTGGTTGCCAAGATCAGTCGCGCTATCGAGTTCCTAAACACATGAAAATACGTCTGCTACATGAAAACTATTATGTACCGCCTGCAGCACGAATATGCCAAGAACATCTGCAATTGAACGACTTTGAAGTTTTATTGTCAGCAAATAACATCAGCCATGATTTCAACGAGGACCAAATCATGGACATGATGAATATTTTAAAATCTGCTCATCAGGTCATCGGAAGACTGGATTTTGAAAATATAGAAAATATGGATCCTAACGAACTATATTTTTTAACTGGTCGTACAATAGACCAATTTAATGCAATTTTGGAGCAACTGCCGTCGTTGATACAAACATGCAAAAAACCTAAGACTGCATTGGCTGCCTATTTAATTAAGCTACGTACCGGTGAACCAGACACAAGATTGGCAGACATGTTGCATATGAGTCGAAGAACGCTGGAAAGACTACTTAAAGCAGCGAGAGAATGCTTAACCCGTGACTATGTGCCAATCCATTTAGGGTGGGATCATATCACAAGAGAGCAAGTTGTGGAAAAAAATCTTTTTATCGCCAATGCACTTTTTGGGGGCAATTCTGGAGATGCGATGAAAGCAATAATTGTTTGTGATGGTACTTAGGGTAAACTGACCTAATTTTGGCACTGCACTAATTATTGGCAGTTCTGTGCTTAAACCTTTTTAATAAGAATCTACCTAATCTCACGGTATTGCAACTTATTTAAATAAATTAGTACAATCCTGAGCTACCAAACTGGCAACACATAAAAAATAAACAAATGACAATGGCGTCGAAACTATAACAACAGCTGAACGTGTCTCGACTTGATCGACGAAAACTATTTTTTTTGCTAAGGTAAGAGCTTGTTTAATATCATTGAATCTTAGTCATCAATTATTTATAATGTATGTTATGATTTAAAGCAAATTCAGTACGTATTATTCTAGCTATTTGACAATTTGTTTCCAAAATTTGCATTGTTTTTTTTTATTTTATACCAGTGCCAACATTTGGTAATCCAAAAATGACCATATTCTAATTTATTGGCACTGATGACAATAATTGGTTTTTTATAGTTCTCGTTTTTAGGTGTTTATTTTGTGCATATATATATTACTGAACCACCAAATTTGATATGATTGATAAATAAAAGTAAAAAACACAGTGGTTCCAAATCTTGGCCCCCGTGCCAACCGCAAATTTACTAATTATTGACATTAGGGCCAATAATTAGGCATAAGTATGGTAATAATTGGTGTCATTTAACCTACGACTTTATTTTCAGACTACCCGATTTATCATAACATGAAACCAAAAACTAAAACTAATACCTCTAGAAAAAAAACCAAAGATATACGCCGGCGTAAGATATACTGCTCGGAAAACTTAGACAAAGCCCTACAAGCTGTCAAAGAAGGCATGAGTAAGAAACTGGCAGCAAAGACCTATCAAGTGCCTCGGGCTACATTACAATATAGAATTAAGAACCTTGATCACCAGTCACGTCCAGGCCCTCCTAGTATTTTGACGGAAAAGGAAGAAAAAGATCTCGAAGATTGGATTTTACTAAGTTGTAGAAAAGGTTTCCCTAAACGCAAAAATGATTTAATCAGCAGTGTATCGAACTTTCTCAAAAATAGTAACAGGGCCAGCCGTTTTAGGAACGGCGAAAAGTGGTATAAATTATTTCTTCAACGACACCCAAACATTTCTGTACGCACACCTGAGGCAGTCACAGCAGCCAGTGCTGCTGTATCAGAAAAAGATGTGAGAGGCTGGTTTAGTCAAATTGAAATTTATCTTAAAGAAAACGATTTATTTGATATACTACTCGCAGATTCGTCCCGAGTATTTAATGGCGATGAGACCAACTTCCTTCTTTGCCCCAAAACGGGGGTTGTGTTGGCTCCTAAAGGCGGAAAAAATGTATATGAGGTAGACAATGCGATGGCCAAAACATCATTGACTGTAATGTTTACATTTTCTGCTGACGGAGATCTCACACCTCCAATGGTTATATTTCCGAATAAGCGCCTATCAGCTGACATTACGTCCAAGGTTCCGTCAGATTGGGGTATAGGGCTGAGCGACAACGGGTGGATGAAAGCCGAAGTCTTTCACGATTACATCGAGAGTGTATTACACCCTCACTTGATCAAAAAAGGCACCCAATTCCCCATAATATTGTTTGTCGACGGTCACAAGACCCATTTAACATTTGCTGTTAGTGATCTATGCAAGAAATTGGGAATTGTCCTTATTGCTTTATACCCCAACTGTACCAAATTACTGCAGCCAGCTGATGTGTCAGCATTCAAGCCATTGAAATCAGGTTGGCAGAAAACTGTTTTGGAGTGGAGGCGAAATAATCCATCAGTAGCTCTCACTAAGATTAATTTCGTACCACTTTTAGACAAAACTATCAAAAACACGATCTCGGCATCCACAGTTATTAATGGATTTAGAGCTACAGGTCTTTGCCCATGGAATATGAATGCCGTGGACTATACAAAATGTCTAGGAAAGGCAAATATTCCGCAAGCAGAAAGTTTTATTAACAGGAATAATAAAGAACCAAAAGCGATGACCAAAGAAGACTTTAGGAATATTATAGGGGCAAGCAAAATGAATCAAATTGAACTGGGAATAATAGGACCAGAAGAAAACTATTTGAAAAAAATTTGGAACTTTTTCACGGAGGTGCAAAAGGGTACAAATTTAAACAAAGACAATACTTCCAGCCAACAAGATGCGGGTATGACATTAGATGCAATGGATATTGAAAACATGGCAGTTATTATAAGCGAAGACTTGAGAGAAGAGCTTTCTAATTGCATACCCTCACCTGCCTCGGAAGTTATTGTTACAGCAGAAGAGTTTAATGATGGCAATGACGATCGTTTAACGGACAACTCACAAGGAATTTTACATTTAACTCATAAGGCAGAAGTGTATGATAGTAAGACTGAAAATACCAGAAAAATTTCTGTTTTGACCCAACAAATTAAACACCCCATGAATACTACATTCGCGCAACAACAAAGCTCCGAGTTAGACAAAATAGAAACTTATATTGATCCAGCATCGGTAAGGATGCAAAATCATTCTAATGTCATGTTAAACCTTACTCCCATTAAATTAACCGATGTCCTTGTATTGCCAAAATCACCTCAACGAAAAGGCATTAGAAACATAAAGAGAGCTCCTTTTGTATTGACTTCTGATAAATGGAGATCAATAGAAAGCGAAAAACTCCGCATAAAACAGGAAAAAGAAGAAGGCATAAAAAGAAGAAAAGAAGAAAGAGAAAAAAAGAAATTAGAAGCAAAATGTAAACCAATAAAATCTAAAGTACCAGCAGCTAGGTTGAAAATTAAGAAGGAATACGAGAGAGTAAATGCAGTTGTGAAGAAACTTGCACCACCTGAAAAGTTGGATACCGTAGATATCTTGTTGACACCATCTGCAAATGTAGACTGTACACCGGTTGAAAAACAAGAGGATGAGGATAAGGAAAATGACACCGACTATGCCAGATTAATACCTGAACATAAGGATAGAAACCAAAACAAGATATTGTTCTACACTGATGCTGAAATAGAGAAGTTTTTGACTGAATTTGATACCCCTAACGTTTAAGTTTTGTGAAGTGATAAGTGACAATTTTATAATTGTTTTTTTTCTTTTTTTAAAAGTGTACTGAATATTGATACTGTTGCCGCTTAAGGCAACTTATAAATTAATTGTTTATCAAATAATTAAATTGTAACTTCATATTAATTTTCTATCCGTTAAATATATCTAAAAATTGTCTATTATAATATTGTCTATCGTATTGTCTATAATTATTGTCTATTCTTTATTGTCTATTGTATAGTCTATGCTTCTTTTTTATTTTTATTTTCTGCAACTCGCAACATTGACATTAAATTTGACAGCGACCAACTTTTGTAAAAACTATAACTGCGAATATAATTGTACAACAAATTCAACTTTGAGTTTTAATAATAGTAAGGCTCCATTGTGTAACCAAATACAGATACGATAATGTACCTACCTATGAACCAAATGATTGTTAAGGTTTAAGAGAAGATTGCACCGATTCACTGTAGGCAGAATCACAGAAAAATCGGCAAAACCCAAAAATTGAGTGTTCTCATTTCGTATTTCTATGTATGTCATTTCAAAGACCAGGTATTTGTACGCCCTATTGTAAAAGGACCGGTCCCTCCCCTTCGCGGTACTCGACTTACGACAGTCTGAACTCGACCGTTCGAGAGTGAAGAACGTAGCGATTTTGTACGCTGAAATTTTCGATTCGCGCAAAGTGAAATATATTTTGTTCTACGCTACCGATTTCAAATCGGTAAAATGGGAGATAATCTTGAAGGTATGTAGAATATTATTATGTCAAATAGTTTTTTGAAATTTGAAATATTGTATGTATAAAAGAGTGTTCAATGTATGCATTTTAAGCAAGCTTGTAAATTTATTTTTCCAAAAGAAGTATAAAAATAGTTGTGATCCCAGGAGATCCCAGACTTTTGAACATTGTAGCCTATTGATAATGTTATTAAGATTAGAATTTATAAAAAAAAATCTGCAGATTGTTGCATATCTGGCTTTGGGAACCGGAATTCTCATGTCGCGCAACGCTTGGCTTCTTTGTTCAGGCTGGGCGCATAGTCCCCAGCAGGTAAACGTATACCTGCTGGGGACAATAGCCGGTCCTTGTGGAATATAAAATAATTTTCTACCCAGTGATCTATTCGTAAAGAGTCATGATTCATGTAACGGGTGTT
This sequence comes from Sesia bembeciformis, assembly GCA_943735995.1. Taxonomy (NCBI): domain Eukaryota; kingdom Metazoa; phylum Arthropoda; class Insecta; order Lepidoptera; family Sesiidae; genus Sesia; species Sesia bembeciformis. The sequence continues at coordinate 14,387,412 of OX031041.1, read as the reverse complement.
CAAAATGTTACAATAATTTATTCTATCATTTACAATTAGATTAAAATTTTTCCCATGAACACATTCATTTTTAGTAAATGTTTATCATACTTGTTTTATTCTAGGTTCACGTGCCATGGATTACACGTGCACTTATCAGGATATTTTTGGAATGATTAAGGAGAAATTTAAATTGTGCCTGGATGAGCAACTTCAGATTTTGGAGGAAAAAATTACTCTTGAGTCATCCGAATCTTTCACGATTGACAACAATGAAAAGGATTCATTAAAAAAATTACTTTGTAATATCAAAAGTAGATGGCTCGAAGTGCACAGAAGCCACGATGCATTTTTTAAAAAAAATGAAAAATGGTTGCAAACTTCAATAACTATTTTGGTAATTAATTTTATTGATGTTTCGAAAACTCGAGTTATGGGTCAAGATGTATAGTATAACGCTCGCGCTATTTTTTTCAGAATTGTACGAAACCAATTGGAGAGCCATCAACTTCAGGTGTATCTGGGCGACCTCGAAAATTGAGTTTCGAAGAGTCGAGTGAACGTACCAAGAAAAGAAGGGCTTTAGAAGTCAGTGAAAAGCATTGCGTGGAGGAATTAAGTTTGGCCACCAGGATGAGACTCAGTTCTGCAGGATTAAACGATGCTGCCACTATTTTAAAAAACATCACAACAAAATCTCCCTCAAGAGCTGCGAGATACCGAACAGCATATGAATCGTCGATAGATCCACGGCTAGTTGAGATGTCTGGAGATGAAGCACTGATAGATTTTGTAAATGCAAAACTAACAAAACAGCAATACATAGACATCAGGCGATCTTTGAGAAATAAAAAAGTTGCTATTTATCCATCGTACGCAAAAGTCGTTGCTGCTAAAAACCGTTGTTACCCTTCAGATATAACGGTAACTGAGACTTTAGCCGAAGTGAAATTACAGTCTTTGATTGATCACACTTGCGACAGAATTCTAAAGTTGCAAACTGACGTGATTAACTCTTTGCGCCCTGAAGAATCGAAGAATTTAAGACTAATTTGTAAATGGGGTTGTGATGGAAGCTCTGGGCACAGTGAATACAAACAAAAGTTTACGAATGCTGAGAGTTCTGATGCGAGTATATTTTTAACGTCTTTAGCTCCATTGCAAATTTTAGGATCGGATATCTCAAAAAAAGAATTCGTCCTTTGGAAAAATCCCAGGCCCTCATCTCCACGGTATTGTCGCCCTATTAGAATTCAATTTTTAAAAGAAACTGTGTCGTCAACGATTCAGGAACGGCAACACGTTGATAATCAGATCGAGTCTCTCACCCCTTTTACGACATTTATTGACGGGAAGGAAGTTACTGTTAAATACGAGCTGTATTTCACTATGATTGACGGCAAAGTTTGCAACTCCGTGACAAATACAAAATCCGCAATGCGTTGCTATATATGCAATCTCACATCATCGCAATTTAATGACATAGAGCTGATGAAAACTGTAGACGTTGACAGAACTCGACTCGAACTTGGATTATCAACGTTGCATGCGTGGATCCGTTTTTTTGAGTGCTTCTTGCACATCGGCTATAAAATCGGTGTTCACAAGTGGCAAACTCGAAAAGATGAAGAAAAAAAAGTAGTTGCTGAGCGAAAACGAGTTATTCAAGCCGCATTCAAGAAAGAGTTGCATCTTGATGTTGATAAACCGAAACAAGGGTTTGGTAGCAGTAACGACGGAAACACTGCGCGACGTTTTTTCGAAAATACTCAAATTTCATCAAGAATTTTGGGTTTGGACGAGAATATTATGAAAAGATTCCACATAATATTGCAAGTTCTTTCAAGTGGCTTTGCCGTAAATGTAACTGCTTTCAAACAATATAGTCTTGAAACCGCCGAAATGTTCGTAACTTTGTATTCTTGGTACTGCATGCCAACTACGGTTCACAAAGTTTTGATTCACGGTCCTTTGATAATTGAATGGTCCCCGCTTCCTATCGGGCAAATGTCAGAAGACGCACAGGAAGCCCGTAACAAGGATATTAAAAAATATCGCGAGTGTTTTGCTCGAAAACACTCGAGAACAGCGACCATGCAAGACGTTTTCAATCGACTCCTCTTAACTTCAGATCCGTACATATCGAGCATGGGCAAGCAGTATCCGAAAAAAGCAAAAAGTTTATCACCAGAAGCATTGCAACTTTTGCTCTGTACCGATAGTTCTCGCGATAAGTATGGTTTAGGTGAATTAATGACGAGTGACGAATCAGAATCCACCAATTCCTCTGACGACGGCGATCGCGATTCCGACGCTGACGATTATGATTAATATTGAAATCAGGAATAATTATTAATAATTAATATTATTATTATTATTATTAATTATTAATTATTCTATGTAACGCACGTATTATTTTCGGTAAAATTTAATTCGTAAAGTGTCGATTGCTGTTTCAAATGTATTTAGCAATAAAATTCGTTAAAAATGATTTATAACTAATTTTCCGAAATTATTTGAAAACTTTCCCTCACTTCCAGACAATCGTTTTGTTTTCCCCAAATCTCATTCAAAATTTATAAAAAACAACCTTCAAAACACAAATATTGATTTCTGATAGCAAAAGTTGCTTATGAGTAAGATAAAAATATATTTTCGGTTCGCCATTTTGTTTTTTTTCGAAATTTTGATTCAGGATTTTCAATAAGTGACTTTTAAACCGCAAATTTACCGATCCCTACACAAATCGGATGCTTTTTAGTAATGCAGATAGTCACTTCCGGTCCGCCATTTTGTTTTTTCGAAATTTTGATTCAAGATTTTCAATAAGTGACTTTTAAACCGCAAATTTACCGATCCCTACTCAAATCGGATTCTTTTTAGTAACGCAGATAGTCACTTCCGGTCCGCCATTTTGTTTTTTCGAAATTTTGATTCAAGATTTTCAATAAGTGACTTTTAAACCGCAAATTTACCGATCCCTACTCAAATCGGATGCTTTTTAGTAACGCAGATAGTCACTTCCGGTCTGCCATTTTGTTTTTTCAAAATTTGGATTTGAGATTTTTAATCAGTGACTTTTAAACCGCTAATTTACCGATCCCTACTCAAATCGGATTCTTTTTAGTAACGCAGATAGTCACTTCCGGTCCGCCATTTTGTTTTTTCGAAATTTTGATTCCAGATTTGAAATCAGCGAGGTTAAAAACTTAAGAATCACCATTGCATTTTTCAGTACGCACATCGGCCTAGTTTTGCCGATTTTTCTGTGAATCTACCCACAGTGCGATTAGGTAATATTGTTTTCATTTTTATGTGTCTAAGTAGCTAAATAAATAAAATGTAGGTATTCTAAATTATCCTTTTTTACTTTATCCTTGTCATCTATAAGCAATTGCGCTTTATTTACTGATTAATCCGATATGCCAATAAATGGGACTAGGCCTCTGCTGATAATTGGCAAAAGTATGCCAGTAATTGGGAAAATCGTGTTATTTGGAATAGACAAAAAAAATAATAAAAATGACGAATTAGTTGACGTTTCATTTATTAAAAACGAAAAATAACTCTTATTCTGTAATTTTAATAAAAAAAACAATATTGGCAACCTTTTATGAAGTGAGGTTTCACGATTCAAGTGGAAAGTGATGCTTAAAGTGCCAATAATTGGGTACTTTACCCTATGTATATATTCAAAAAAGTGCTAACTTTTTATTCCAAAGAATGACATATAGTCACCATAAGTTTCAAAACCTATTGAAACCATTTTTGATAGTCTGTTGCAATGGTTATATTATTGATGTCACAGGGCCTTACGCAGCCACAACATCAGACGCGACTATATTAAGTGGCATGCTGAACGCTGAAAATAGTGCTTTTAACTGGTTTTTCAGACCAGGTGACGTTCTAATACTAGACCGAGGTTTTAGAGATGCTTTACCTGATGTTGAAGCTTGCGGCTATGAAATGCATATGCCCCTATCTGTAGCAAGAGGCCAAACGCAACTTTCGACAATAGATGCCAATAAGTCAAGAATGGTGACTATTTGTCGGTGGGTCGTGGAAGTGATGAATGGCCGTTTCAAACGTGACTTCAAGTTATTCAGACAAGAATATTTTAAGGGGACCCGGTGGTCTAGAAATTTCAAAAAATCGTTTTTTTTTTTTTCGTTATTTCGAAAGTATAGTATCTTAAGAATATACTGTGAAATTTTTATGCGGAAATTCCCAATATTATAGCTTCTACAGCCCATTAACCAGGTAGAGAGCGGTCCGCGCGCTCTTAACGGGTTCAGCACTCGGAGCGCGGCAGCTGTCCCGACCCTTCTCCGCAAATATATACCTGTATATACTATATATCTATATATAGCCTTCCCTTCCCCGAAATATGTATGCCCATTGTTGAACATTTGTAAAGGTAACGGTCATTTGGCTTTCCCCTGACTTGATCAGTGCAACGTTTCGTCTTGACGAAGTAACATCGAGCATTTTGAAATAAAATATCAGAAAATATGGATAGAAAGCAAGGCGGCGACTCTTCTAGACGACCATCTTCTGTAGGGCGTAAAAGACATTTCAAGGGCAATCGATTCACTGTCGAAAATACGACTGATTTTACGAGCACGTCTGCGAAAAAATTAAAAGACAATGAGGAATTGGAAGTAAACGTTAATCCTACTTTCAATTATTGCATCATCGAATTCAGCGTGATATTTTTAACGTTGCAACAGTTGTTAAAGTGTAAAGATTGTAACGGTGCAGTGACTTTTAGCAAAAACGGACAACGTGGTTTAGGATTCAAACTCTCTGTGAAGTGCGGGTGTAAAGAAACTTTTATTTTGTCTTCACCGTTAATCGATAAGGCGTTTGAAATCAACCGTCGACTTGTTCTCGCCCTGAGAATGCTTGGAGTAGAATTTGAAGGCATGAAAAATTTCTGCGGTCTCATGGATCTTGGACAAGGAATTTCTAATAGTACATATTACAGCATCGTGGACAACATAAAAATTGCAGCTGCAGCCGTCACGAAAATCGTTTTCAAAAAAGCATTGAAAGAAGAAGTCGAATTGAATGTAGAAGCAGGGCATCCCGCGGATGAACTTTCTGTGTCTGGTGATGGATCGTGGGCGAAACGTGGATTTTCATCGCTTCTCGGTATAGCCTCGTTGATAGGGAAATACAGTAACAAAATTTTGGACGTTGTCGTCAAATGCAGTATATGTCAAGGCTGCTCAAATTGGAAAGGCCAAGAGGATACGATTGAATATGAAGAGTGGTATCGAGAGCATGAAGATCAATGTGAAGCAAATCATACCGGAAGTGCTGGCAAAAGGGAGGTAGACGGCATCGTGGAAATGTTCGAGAGATCGGAAGAGTTATACAACGTGAAATACGCGAACTATATCGGAGACGGCGACACAAAAACGTTCAAAGCCTTATTGGACACAAAGCCTTATGGAGATGATTTTGTAGTTTGCAAAAAAGAATGTGTTTTGCATGTTAAAAAACGTTTGTACAATTGTGCTCTTGATGCGAAAAAAAAAACATGCACAAATAAAAAAAGCAACAAAGAAATTGGTAGAAAAAGGAGAGGAAAAACAAACACAGCGGAAAGTTAAAAAACCGAAAGATAAAACACCGAAGCGTCAACAATTGACGAATAAATTATTGCAAGAGCTGTCCACTTATTACGGTCTAGCAATTAGACGTAATTCAGATTCAACTGAAGGGATGAGAAGTGAAATATGGGCCGCATATTATCACAAAATTTCAACAGATGAAAATTCCGCAACACTCGTACTGTCCTCCAGGTTCCGAATCGTGGTGCAAGTGGCGTCAAAGTGAGGCTGCAGGTACTTTAGACACCTACGAGCATCCACCTGATCTCGACGATGATGCACAAGAAATATTAAAACCAATTTATGAAGAATTGACCGCCGAAAATTTATTGGAAAGGTGTATTGGCAGCAATACGCAGAACAACAACGAAAGTTTCAACGCTTGTGTGTGGCACCTTGCGCCGAAACATATGTTTGCCGGCAAAAAAATCGTGGATATTGCCACCTATCTTTCCGCGTGTATATTCAACGAGGGCTTTGCATCGCTATTAAAAATAATGGAGACCATGGGCATAACAATCGGGCCACAAGCGGAGCAACTCGCGCGAAACCGAGACGAGCGGCGAGTATCGAGCGCCAACCGTAGGAGCACCGACAACTCCAAAGAAGCTCGAACAGCTCGAAAAAATGAAAGGAGTGACGAAATCGAGGAATACAAACGTTCCGAAGGGATCCTCTATGGTGCCGGAATCGCGGATTAACTGTAAGTATTCAAAATTTGCTCAATTTTTGAAAATATCTGTACCTCAAACTTTAAACTCATTTATCTCGAAACGACTTTTTTCGGCACGGCGCACAGTGGGACAGAACCGTGCGTACCGTCTCAAAAATAGCTTTTCGTAATGTTCTATATTGAATATTTTGTTAATGCATATGTCTAACTGAATGTTCAATGCATATTATATAGCAGTTGAAATACACTATTTCTCATTTTTTGTATTAGAATAAGGCTTGCAAGTTGACGCTCAAAATTATGTCAATTATGTAGAACACAATTCCACCAGTTTACATGGTCATATTTGCATTACTTTACCAGCAAATTTGTAAGTGTGATATATGGTTAGAATGGTGATGAAGTACTCTATTTAAAAATAATTTAAGTGAACCATTATGTGAAACCTGGGGAGGTAAAGAATTTTTATTTCAGGACCTAATATTCTATCCTTATTAGAAACTTTGCATAGACTTTTGACAGTTAGCGGTGTCTGCCCATGTCGTAATTTTGATAGCATCGTATAGAAAATAAGGTAGTGTAGTTAAAGGTAGGGCAAAAAAAATTGAGTGCCCGAATCTGCCCCCTTGAAATGAAACTAAAAATGGCTAATGGGGAGAAAATACAAAATATTCCAAAAATTATTTTAGTTCTGATTAATGAGATTTTTGGATATTTAGATCACTTTTGACCTTTTTTTCTTAAACAATATTATCTATTTACTCAATCTTTAGGTAAAGTGGGAGTTTTGGGTAATGTATTAGTATGTAGTATATTTTTTTTATCGTGCGGTCAGATGTGGTTAATGTTTTGTTATCACTGTGTGAATTACATGTTTCTCATATAGTTTATGTATTTCTCTATCGCGGCGAAGGAAAAGGGAGCAAGTGGTATCTAGTTATAGTTGTTAGTGTACATTATCAGTACCTACCTACTACTAACCACCTTCATAGATAGTGGTTAGGAACTTGATAATGACACTAGATAGTAATATTTTTTCACACGAAATTTCAGTATAAAAGTTATTGATTTACGTTGTCATTTACCAGTACTTTAGTGTGCTTTAACATAATATAGTCTTCACCAACCTCGGTAAAAAAAAAGTAGTTAAAAATAAAAACAAAATGAGTGAATTTGTTGTGCCTCGACGAGTATTATGCGAATTTTTTATTGGCCATGGAACAAAATCAGAAGATATTCAAAAATACTTAGAACAACACCACCATTTGTCGTCTGAAAAAAGTGAATTAATTGTGAAACGTATTCAAAAAACGCTTATAACAGCGTTTAACGATCGGTGGACCAAATCTAACCGAACTAAAGAACGTTTCTTTAGTAATAATATATCGTGGTTAGACGTTGAATTTAAGGTACAATTCGAAGAAGCACCGATGGATATTACACCTACAACATCTGAAAAACGTGGACGTCCACCAAAGTCTTATGAAGATCTATCAGAGAAATCGAAAAAAAGAAAGAATATGGAATTGGTACAAGAATATGGACTCGAGTATATACATAATGCATACGTTCAAGGATTGCGGGCTGAAGGAGAAATCGAAGAAGCTACTGTTGTTTCAATGATGCGGAATTGTGAAAGAAATGAAAAAAGGATCATGAAGGAAAAATTATTGCATGAAAGTCGCAATGGAACAGATTTTACGGTGGATGAAGCTTTAAGTATGTTTGCAGATTTAGATCTTTCGAAATCACAATACGGATTTCTTCGAGCAAGTTTGATTAACAAAAACTTCGACATATTGCCATCATATAATATACTGACGAACGCCAAAAAACTGTGTTATCCTCCACTATCCAGCATTCAAATAACCGATATAAGTGCTAAAGTAAATCTACAAGATTTGCTGGATCACACTTGTGCTCGCATCTTAAAGATTGAAAATGTTTACAACCCAAGAAGAAAATCTCTTAAATTGTTTACCAAGTGGGGATGTGATGGTTCATCGGGGCAAAGCGAATATAAACAAGTTTTAACAGATGAGAGTGACTTAGTCTCAGATACAAACTTATTTATAGCGTCTTTGGTACCAATAAAGCTGACTGACACAGAAACACATGAGATAATTTGGCAAAATCCGGCTTGTTCTTCTATTCGTTATTGCCGACCAATCCTGATGGAACTTGCAAAAGAAACGCCCGAGAAAACCCGATCAGTGGTTGGTGATATTCGGGGTCAAATTAATAATTTGCAAACATCAAAGATACACAAGGAGACGCAGGTAATTGAAATAAGTCACGATCTATTTCTAACTATGGTGGATGGAAAAGTTACACAAGTTCTGGAGCTGTATGTACAGTGTGTGGGGCTAAGCCAAGTGAAATGAATAATTTGGAGAAGATTGCATCAAAGCCAGATAATATAAATGCTTACGAATACGGTTTGTCTACGTTACACGCGTGGATCAGGTGCATGGAGCTAATTTTACATATTTCATATAACCTTTCATTTCAAAAATGGGCTGCGAGAACTTCGGAAGATAAAAAAAGTAAAGAAGACAAGAAAAAGCTTGTACAAAGTTTGTTTCGAAGCCGGATGGGATTGCACGTTGATAAGCCCCGACAAGGAAGTGGAAACAGTAATGACGGCAATACAGCTCGGCGTTTTTTTGAGAACTACTACTGCGCTTCAGAAATTACAGGGGTTGACGAGGAACTTATTAAAAGGTTCTATGTTATTCTGCAAACCATGGCATCCGGTATTGCTGTAAATCCAGAAAAAATTGGTGAATATACTCGTGCAACCGCACAACTGTACGTAACAAAATATATGTGGTATAATATGCCTTCTTCAGTACATAAAATCTTAATACATGGGGAAAGTATAATAAGACATTTTGCTGTTCTGCCCATTGGTCATTTATCTGAGGATGCCCAAGAATCGCGTAATAAAGATTACAAAAAATTCAGATTGCATCATGCTAGCAAATGCTCTAGGTCCGCAACAAACGAAGACGTATTTCATGGTCTTCTATTTACGTCAGATCCTTCTATATCAAGTATCAGAAAACCATCAGTCACTATATCCAAGAAATTGTTAGAGGAAGCTAAGAACCTCTTAGCTATTTAAATCGAAATAATTTCGTACATTATTTGTAAAACATATTTTTGGAGTGGGTTATTATATATTTGTCATTTATTTAAATGTAAGATTCATATGTAATATAAAATAACATAAAATAGGTTTATTAATATCATAAAACTGTAAAATTATAATTCAATAAGTTAACCAAACCATGGTTTAATATTAAAATAATACATTTTTATTTTGTTTTATTTTATTTTATATTATTTATTAAACATTTGACAATGGTACATTCATTATTGGATTGTATGTACTCTGGAGACACTACATACCAAATTTCAGCGATTTACTTCAATCAACAAAAAAGTTACAGATTTTTGAGACGGTACGCACGGTTCTGTCCCACTGTGCGGCGGGGGTGAAAATAAAAAAACTATTCAACCGAATGACTTGAAATTTGGATATGTTGTTCACAACATGTATGGCTATCGTCGGAACTAGAATCATAATTTTATTTAAATAAGGCAGCATGGTTTTCTCTAATATTTGTTTGCATTGGTGTTGATCAAGAGTACCTTTAATTTTATTACAGATCCCACTCCAAATCCCCAAAACAGCCCCAAATTTTCATAAATTACTGCCTCCAAGTTTACTTGCTGTTTAGTGTATTATGGGTGGGTTCATTTTTGTTTATGCGGTACACCATATGTATTGTGGCCATCTGTTGAAATGAGATTTATCTTGGTCTCGTCAGAAATAACACATGTTTTCACTGACTCTGACAATAGGTCCAATGCTCATATTTCCTAGCACACGCCAAATTTGCTAGCCTGTTCCCTTTTCGTAAAGGAACTTTTTGAGCAACTCTTCCCAAGTGGTTTGCTTCTGTTAGTCATCATCTACAGGTCCTTACTGACACCTGTACTTGGATTAAGTATATAGAAACTTTAAAGGGGTCTTTCTAGGCAATTATAACTATACTTCGATCTTCTTGCAGGGTTGTTTTTCTTGGGCCGTTTCTTTCTAGGTACTGAACTGGCGGCACACTAAGATGGCCGTTTTGACGTTTGTCCGCTCATGAAGTTTCGTATAAATTAATAACTAATTACGTTTGAAGGAGCAAATTGCTGTTCTTTATTGTCAATAGTGACGTGCAGTTAGTCATAAAATTTATCGAATGTATAATTTTAGGACACAAAAATAATTTATTACATTGGTTTCTAAACTATATATATTATGGTCTAACTATATAATATGGTCCCGCGAACAAATCTTTTCACGTTTTTACTATAAAAAAAAAACTAATACCTCCGATACGATACTACGATCGTCACATATAGGAACGCTGGCCAGCACAACTACTACCTCCGGCAAACCTGCGTCAGTGCTCAATCAAAAACAAAGCAGTTTCGGCTTGACGTTGCTTCGAAAAGAACACACTGTGAGTGCACTGCGATTGTGATATAGTTTTGACCTGGCTTTGGATTTCGGATATTGATACTGCATTACTGTTGACCCTTGCTCGTTAATTTAAGAGTCTGTTTACGCCTTTTGTTCTGGATTTCGTCGATATGGGCGAACGTACGCAGAGAACTGTTTTAAACAGTCAGACACGTGAGTTCCTTATACGACTTCGTAACTATTTCGAACGTGAGTCTCTATATGGAGGGCCAATTTTACCTATAACGTCAGTGGTTGAACGCGTAGCTGATGCGCTTAATATTGGACAACGAACTGTTAGACGAATAACCAAAGAAAAATATGGCGAGAGTTGCACTGAAGAAAATAAACTTCACACATCAAAAAAGAGAAAACGATCAAAACCAGTCGCAGGCGTCGATAGCTTTGATGCCGATGCCATCCGAAGACATGTGTACGGCTACTATTTACGGAAGGAGTATCCAACGAGAAAAAAGTTAGTGCAATCACTGAAAGAATCTGGATTATTTATTCTCCGGTGGGGAAAGTTCGTTAACGAAGATTTTGAAGACCGTTGGATTTCGATACAAACATATGTTAAAAGCGGAATTAGTACGTCTTTTAAGAGAAAACAAACCGACCAATATCCGATACGTCATTGACGAAATAGCTTTAGAACATGAGCACAGTTATACGGTTACCGCCTTACCATTGTGAATACAATGCAATTGAGTTGGTGTGGGCTCAAATTAAGGGATATGCTGCAAGACGCAATACAGAACCCCCATTTACCACAACAAAAATACTAAAAATATTAGTGAACATGTGACTAAAGGAGACTGGGAAAAGGTTGTGAATAGAACTGTTAAATTAATAAGGGAAGATTATTAAAGAGATGTGAAAATAGATAATATTTTAGAAAATTAACTTATAATTAATGTAGGTAATGATAGCAGCGACGACAGTGATTAAATATGGCCTTTTGTGGCACAATTTTTTGTCTCTTTCTGTATGAATTTGTTTCTTGTGTGCAAATAAAGTATGTATGTATATTAGTCTTCATTCCAATATTCAGTTCATTCAAATATATTAAGTAAACATTTATATTTTCGTTTTATTAAAACTTTTAATCAGGTACTACTTGCAATACTAGTTATAAATCCAAAAACTTATAGATGCGACTCGCATTTGATTATATTTTTTTCGATAATAAATTGACATTTCACGTCACTATTGTAATGTGTCAAAACGGCCATCTTAGCGTGTCGCTATTTTAGTGATAGTAGTAATGGACTGAATATGGATTCTGCTGAATGTCGAGTACAGCCAAATATTCAGTTAAAACATGTGCCAAGGCCAAAGTCCGACTGAACCTCGGTTTTTTCATGTGGTTCCAAGGAGTCCTGTTCTGTCCACAGTAAACCTATTATATAATCATTTTACTGAGTGACTCCTGAGTTACTGCGATGGGACATTGACAAAATATGTTTTAGACTTTAAAATTGTTTATTGTGAAGAAAACTTGACACTTGTAGAATGTGTTAATTGTACCATTGCCGTGTATAAATAGAAAAAAAAACCTATAATGTATAAGATAATATTGAATATTAATAAAGGCATTATTTTTATTAATAAAGACAAAATGTGGTGATTTTCAGAAAAAAATTTATTAATTATCACCAGTAAATGTACTTAATCTATTCATATAATAAAATGGTAAAAAAATAAGTCTGTACATTGAGTTTATTTTAAAAAATAAATAAATAGACGTTTCTTTAGAAACTACAGAACTCAAACCAGAAGTTTTTAGTATTTATGCTTGTCTGTATGTCTGTTTGTTATTGTATATTGTATAGTTTGATACAATTTGATATTGTGTAGTTTGAACGGAGGTGGAGACTTCATTTTCTGTTCTGTTCATATTGGTTGGTAAGGATCTTGAATTATTCAATGCGGTCCTTCCTCTCCTCGATTGTAAATAAGTGAAGAATCACATCAAAGTCCTTCCTGTGGACATTTTGACAATAGACAATTTTGTGTTTTATAGCAATAACTATAGAATATTTTTACATTTCAGAAACATCTGCAATTCAAGATGCCTTTATTGATATAGACCAGGGCTGTCCATAGCACGGCCCGCGGGCCGCAAGCGGCCCGTGGCTGATATTTCTGCGGCCCGCGATGTATATTTTTAATCTACCAATAGGTACTAAAAGAAATTTCATTTCACAAAATATATTTGTATCAAAGCCAGCGTCATCTATCAATTTTCAATTGAACTACGATAGTTTATAACTTCTCGTATGGCAACAGAATAGTTGTGCCTTTCTTTATCGTTCGGGGAATTCCCGAATTAGCACAAGTGTATTTTGTTTATGTTTATGTTGTCTATGCTTTATATGTGTGAGCATAGAGGGTGAATACCTACATAGTACAGGTTGTGTGTTTGTGTGCGTTTTCGTCATGTTTGTACTCGTTTGTTTCTTTGCTCATCAGTTCTAATTTGACCTTCGTTACGTACTGCCGCCGCTTTGTGATTCGTGTTTACGATAATATCTATAATCTGCGTGAGAAGCAACAAACCTCATTATGTCTACGAAGAAGCGAAAAGTAACTGATGAAAATCGTGCCTTTAATGAGAAATGGGAACTAGACTATTTTATATGTAACAACAACAATAACATTCAGTGTATGATTTGTATGCAAGTTCTGTCTGTGAATAAAGAATACAATGTTAAACGACATTGCACTACTATATTAGATCGTTCAATAAGTCCCGGGACTAGCGTAGAGATGGCGCTAATAATGCAATGTATATACCAAAGTTCAGAAGTACCAACCTTTAGATGAGATGTGTCAAAATTTGATGTAATTCGAAACATAACCAAGAAAGCTATAGTGGTTAAAGTGACGCTACCTTTGCAATCGTGAAAAAATGGACCAAAACGAGTTTCGTGTGTTGATAAAACATTGTTTTCTAATGGGAAAAAACACTGTTCAAGCTCAGCAATGGCTTGAAAAACGTTATCCGGACTCTACTCCGTCGAAAACAACCATTTGTCGGTGGTATGCTGACTTCAAACGCGGTCGTGCTGATACAAATGATGCGGAACGTTCGGGTCGGCCAAATGAGGCAGTAACTCCCGAAAACACCAAGCAAGTATTGAAAATCGTGATGGGTGATCGCAAAATGAAAGTGCGCGAGATAGCTAAGATGGTGAACATATCAACTGGTAGTGCATTTACTATTTTGCACCAAAAATTGGCTATGAAAAAGGTTTTTTCCAAATGGGTGCCGCGTTTGCTCACAATGGAACAAAAGCAACAACGTATCAATGATTCGGAGAGCTGTTTGGCACTGTTTACTCGCAATAAACAGGATTTTTTGCGTCGATATGTGACAGTGGACGAAACATGGATTCACCATTTCACTCCGGAGTCAAGTCGGCAGTCAGCTGAATGGCGTACGACCGGTGAAAGCCGCCCGAAGCGTCCAAAAACAGAACAGTCGGCCGGCAAAGTGATGGCGTCCGTATTCTGGGATGCGAATGGTATAATTTTCATTGACTACCTCGAAAAAGGAAAAACCATCAATAGCGACTACTACATGGTGTTATTGGATCGTTTGAAGGCCGAAATAGCGAAAAAACGCCCACACATGAAGAAGAAGAAAGTCATCTTTCATCAAGACAACGCACCGTGCCACAAGTCAATCAAAACGATGACCAAATTCAACGAATTGGGCTTCCAACTGCTTCCCCATCCTCCGTACTCGCCGGATCTGGCCCCCAGCGACTACTGGCTCTTTGCGGATCTCAAAAAGATGCTCCAGGGAAAAAGATTTGGCTCGAATGAGGAGGTGATCGCTGCTACTGAGGCTCATTTTGAGTCAAAAGACAAATCGTTCTACAAACATGGCATTGAAAAGTTAGAGAAGCGTTGGAATGATTGTAGTACACTTGAAGGAGATTATGTTGATGAATAATAAAGAATTTTGCGGATAAAATGTTGTTTTCATAGTTAGTCCCGGGACTTATTGAACGATGTGTTACATGAAGAAAAATATAAAAAACATATGGGAGAAGCAAGAAACAATATTGTAGCCGAGTATAAGAAAAAACTGATACAACAAACAAGTATTTTTTCAAAAGTAAATACAGATAATGAACAAAGTTTGGCTGCTTCTTATGAAGTTTCTTTACAATTAGCCAAAGCTAAAAAACCATTCAGCGATGGAGTTTTAATAAAAAAATGTGCAGTTACAATGGCCCAACGCTTTATGCAGCCTAAATTGGCAGAAAAATTTGAATCTGTAGCACTCTCACCAAACAGTGGCGCGACGAATAGATGATATGGGCGAATATATTTCGAAAAAAATATTTGATTCTGTTGTAGAATGTAAATACTATTCAATATGTTTGGATGAAAGTACTGATCAGACGGACATCAGTCAGTTATTAATTTTTATTCGATGCATTTCAAAAGATTTCACAATTACGGAGGAAATATTAAATTTACCAGGTGTGTAAGTATGAAACCGGAATTTGCCCTTAGGTGGCGCTAGATGTCGATGCAGTTACCGACACATCACGTCAGCGGTGTCTTGTTATTGTATTGATATCCGACAAAGATTTCCAACTCACAATAACACGAGTTTCATTCAGTAGCATTAGTTTATTAGAGATAAACATGTCCGGTCTTACTAATAAACAAATTTTAAACAGTCGTTTAACATCTGTTTAGTTATACAATGAATAAGGACTATACAAAGCTTATACAAGAGTCCTACTAATAAACGTTGCATACGGGTTGCATAGTTACACACTTCGTATAAGCACTTTGTTTTTTGATGGGGCAATCATACTGAACGTGCATTCCAAAGCTGAATATTTTAATATATTTCTGGTATATGCTATACAGAATTTGCATGTATAGTACAAGGTTACACAAATAATTTATTTATTTAGGTTATATTTATACTTTTTATCGACTTTTTTACTTGAAATTAATTGATATTTTCTTAACAGACTAAAAATTGAATATGAACATATTATACGAGTATCAAAGAGGAATAATTACATGTTTTAGAACGCATTCCTTTATTTTAGTTTGTAGTACTTCGGTGAAGTTTGACGTTTCTCACGTTTCATTTATTGTGAACTAGAGCCAAACAAATAACTTACCTAACGTTAATAATTGATTTAGTTTGTATTACTTGTATTGATTGCCTACCATCTTAGACGGCGTGTTAGCGATTAAAATTACCCTTTCTATTTTCAATTATTAAACGAAAAGAATGGAGATGCTTAAAAAGAGGAAGCGCAGTGCGAACTGGACTGCTGCGGAAAAGGTAATTGAATGATATTATATGAATAATTTATTCATTTTGCAGTTTCGAAACTTAAATCTAATTATAGATTTTGTATTATTGAACCATTTTTCTTTTCAGTCTTTACTTAGGGATTGTCTTAAAGACGAAATAAACATAATTGAGAACAAATCCTCTGACACGAACACAAACAAAGCCAAAGCATTAGCTTGGCAAAAGTTGTCGCAGAGGTATGTACTCATGATTTATTTCCTTATGTATTACTTCAAACTATATATTTTGTCTTTGTATCCGAATCCTAGTGTGGGCAATTGAATATGGTATGTGTGTCTATAGCGTGGTTACGACATGTGGTTATTATTTACGACACGTACTAACGTATTTATGCATTGTAGGTTCAATGAAATAAATGATGTAAGAAGAACTCAAGATGAAATTAAGCAACAGTGGCGCACTATGAAAATGGATGCAAAAAAGTGTCACTCTCATTATAAAAAGGAGATGAATATAACTGGAGGTGGTGCAAGACCTCCAAGTCCAGACCTTCAGACTAATGAGATAGTGGAGATGCTACCTCAGGAGTTTGAAGAGGATATAAATATATTTGACAGTGATACTGTCACCTCAAAGGTATTTATACAATCACTTACATATAATTATATTATAATTATTTAAATAGATAATGAGTTGATACTTTCATACTACATAGACATGTTCCTTGTTTATAGATTATTTAAATATTACTAACCAATCTTAAAAATTTGGTAGTGTTGAGTTTGCTTCTTAATAATAAATTCACTCTTGAGGGTGTAGTTTTAATAAGTAACATTCATTTCAACTTGTATTTACATAAAATATGGAACAAACGATAAATATTTCTTGTTTTTTCAGAATCTTAACTCTACCCAGACAGTGACTCTACCAAGTAGTGGAAGTGGGAGTAATAGTGTTGAAGAAAAACAAAATGTCAACGAAGTAGGTATTTTTTGTGCATCTGATTGTATTACATGAATGTCATATTTTTGCTTATGTTCCTTTATAGAAGAAAGATAACAGATGAACAGACAGCCACCTCTTGTTTAGCAGATACTGCTGCTCATGGACATCTGCAGCGAGTGCTAGTAATTGTCAAAAATGACTAATACTAGCACTCTAGAGGTGTGCTGCTTTTTTATTTGGGGATTAAATCAATATCTGAAATAAGGACCAGTATAAAAGGTCATAATTATGGAAAACTTGTAATATTTAATAATCTATAAGATAATTTGGAATTTCAGAACTTAGCAGAGCCAATTCATTATAACAACAAGGAACTAAAATCCAGGAAGCTTGATTTCATCGAATTTCAGTCTCCATGTAGAGCAGAAAAAAGACCACGTAATGTAAGCAGTACTTTTAAAATTATTTTTTTAGCTGCAATGTATAGGTATTGTATGTATAAACTTACATACAATACCAATTACATACATAATTGTATGTATAAAGTATACTCATTAATATGTATTTGGTTTTCAGACAAGCACAATATCTGAGAGTGCGAAGTTCCGTAACAACACTGTCACGGAATGTTTAAAGGCTGAAAGCGACCTTAAGATTAAACATATGAAGGAAGCTCATGAGTGGGCTAGACAAGAACATTCCTTGAAAGTTATAGAAATGCAACTAAGAATTTTACTCATGGAGAAACAATTAAAAGATACATGATCTTACTATTAAAAGACATCTTATTGACTTTGTTGTTTCTATATGACCTTATATTTCCCTACATATTATATTAGGTGTACAAATAAGTTTCCGCGGTTTGTCAAAAGATGGCCTCACCAGAAGGTTATGGAGAAATTATCAGATGTAAAACGTAATATCCCAAGTTTCGTCATCTGGCAACACCATAACCTTAAAGTACAAGTGATTCCGTATCAGCATCACGTAATTTTTTTCGTGCAAAAATGTCAAGTTTTGTGCCGAATAAGCATCATTTGCGGGAACTTTTGATTTACTTCTTTAATTTGAAAAAATCTGCAGCTGAGGCGCATCGATTGCTTCTAGAAGCATATGGTGAAGCTGCTTTAAGTGAGAGAAGTTGTCAGGAATGGTTTCAAAAGTTTAAGAACGGTGAGTTTGACGTGAAGGACAAAGAACGCAGTGGAAGGCCGAAAGTGTACGAAGACATGGAATTAGAAGTACTATTGGAGGAAGATTCGTCCCAAACGCAAAAAGAACTTGCACTTACATTACAAGTGACTCAACAAGCAATTTCACATCGTTTAAAATCGTTAGGAATGATTCAAAAACAAGGAAATTGGGTTCCATATGAACTAAAGTCGAGAGACGTTGAACGCCGATTATGCATGAGTGAAATGCTGCTTGCCAGGAATAAAAAAAAGAGTTTTTTGCATCGTATAGTCACTGGTGACGAAAAATGGATTCACTACGATAATCCAAAGAAGAGAAAGTCATGGGTTAAGCCCGGCGAACCATCAACATCGACAGCTAAGCCGAATATTCATGGAAAAAAACTCATGCTGTGTATTTGGTGGGATCAGCTTGGTGTCGTGTATTATGAATTGCTGAAACCAAGCGAAACCATTACTGGAGCTCTCTACCGAACACAATTGATGAGATTGAGTCGGGCACTTAAGGAAAAACGCGCCCATTACTACTCCAGACACGACAAAATTATTCTTTTACACGATAATGCTCGTCCACATGTTGCGGCGCCGGTAAAAACATACTTGGAAACACTCAACTGGGAAGTTTTACCCCACCCGCCGTATTCACCAGACTTAGCCCCTTCCGATTATCACCTGTTCCGGTCGATGGCACATGGTCTGTCTGAGCAGCGCTTCACATCATATGAAGACACCAAAAATTGGGTAGATTTGTGGATAGCGTCAAAAGATGAAGAGTTTTTTCGACGGGGTATCCGAATGTTGCCAGAAAGATGGGGAAAAGTAGTGGCAAATGATGGAAAATACTTTGAATAAAACGTAATGTACTGTTCCTTCACAATAAATTCCTAATTTTTTATAAAAAACCGCGGAAACTTATTTGTACACCAATAGAATAAATGGGTGGTTGACAGGTTTGAAGTTGAAAATGCTAGAGTTAATTTACTGTTCTCCACTCTATTCACTTAGCTTACTTGACTAAGTATCTATTATTAAAATATTTAGGTGATGTAAGTATACAACAGTACCTAATTAACTTTAAATTGAACAAATAATTGAAATCTTTTAAAAACAAAAGCGAAAGTTTAACAACATTAAAATTGTAATTCCTTCAACTGAATGGACTTGAAACCAGCTACGACAGCTGGTTATTAACTTCTCTAAAATGACCTGTTATGTAGAGTACATGACATTATAAAGTTATAAATATGCATACATGTAGAGCAAATTACATTATGAATTCAGAAAATTTTATTAACAAACATTCAAAAATGTGTCTGAATAAATAAATTCCTGGCTGCTTGACCACTATGACTTTCTTGTTGTGGCTGTTGACTTATGTCGCTTCGGGAAGATTCACTTGTATGAAATCCTTCTACACTTTCACCCATATCTATTGCTATATTATGTAAAATTGCCAAAGCAACTATATACAATTTTACATGTTGCAATGACACAGTGAATCCAGTTAACAAGCATCTAAAACGCTGCTTCCAAAGTCCAAAACAACGTTCTATAGTGTTTCTTGTAGTAATATGTGCCCGGTTATAAGCTGCCTCACTTTGCGTTGCTGGGTTGCGTACTGGGGTAAACAAAAACGGTGTCAATGGATATCCAGAATCGCCAAGAAGCCGCCCAACAAACTCTCTATTTTCAAATCTTTGCCGTATTTGGCTTTCTCTAAAAATTCGGGCATCGTGGGTGCTGCCTCTCCATCTCGCTACAATGTCCCTTATTTTCAACTTCGAGTCACAGATGACCTGGACATTCAAAGAATAGTAGTTTTTCCTATTAATATAGTATTGTCCTGCTGAACCTCCTACTTTTTTAATTCGCACGTGTGTGCAATCAATTGCTCCTATAACACTTCTGAAACCACATATTTGTCGGAAGCCTGTTATCACGTCCTCTTGTTCCGAAATGGTATTTGGCATAAATATAAAACGTTCGGATTTCCTGGCTAAGGCTATCGCAACACGACGACAAATGTTTGTTATCGATTGTTGGCTTATACCATGTAGGTCTGCAGAATCATCTTGAACTTCTTGTCGAGCCCAAGTTCTAAGAGCCGTCAGAACTTGCAGCTCAGGTGATATTCCACTACCTCTTCTATTTTGTGTGATGTCCTCTCTTATCAAATCTACAATTTTCCGGACGTAGTTCTTTGTAAATCTATATTTATATTTGAAATCACAATCGCTTAACACAAAGGGATCTTTACGTTGTTTATAAGTCTTTGTCTGACGATCTTCTTCAGTGTCCCAAAGGTCAAACAAATCTAAATAGTTTAAATAATCCATTTTAAAATAATAAAATGAGTAGTTTTCCCGAATAATGCACTAAAACACGAATTACAATTGGGTTGTTGAAAAAAAAAAAAACTTTGATTTTTATTTTTTTTTATGAAGCTTTTATCGCATTAGAGCCCAAAACAGAAAAAAGTATTGATTTTGTATAAGCCTGTAAATAGATATTAATAATTAAAACGTCTGAAAAATTCAAATTTTTCATATGATCGTGAAACGCTACGTGATTGGTCCAAGCGTTTGTGACGTCACGATGTTATACGGACGCCACGCGAGTGCTCCAGACTGTAGGCAAACTGTGTGACTAACCTCTTAAACGTTCGGAAATTTTTCGATAAATTCTAATATTTTGTGAAGTACAAAAGCAGTGATGTGCGAAAATGGATTTGTGAAAGCAAACGCTAATAATTTGCCACAAATAAATATGTTCATGGTGTTAGAATTTCTGAAAGACGACGATCGTTTCAATGCTCCGGAGATGCGTTGTGCGAAAGCTTCATTGTGAGTAAAATTCTTGCCTTTGCATAAATAAATTGCAGTTGACAAGAAAATTTGCTGCAAAGTGATACTGGTTATATTATTTTTTTCTAAATTTCATTATTCGAAGGGCTGGTCGTGAGAGCTACGGAGATGCAGCAATAGGTTATGTTCAATTGAAACGTGAAGGAGACATCTGCATCGTGAAATGTCGAGTATGTCCTGAACATAAAGTGCGAAGCAAGACATATTCAGCGACACTAATTGTTAATGAAAAAACAGAAAAGATTACAGACGTTTCTTGTCACGATTGCGCAGCGTCAACAGGTAATTATCTATGAATAATGAATACGTATAATGAACCTCTGTAGAAATAATTTTTTATATTAATAACATAATATGGAATTTGTTTTACGTTCCAGGTGGTTGTAAACATGCATTGGCATTTCTTATGTGGGTACATCGAAGAAATGAAGATCCCGCACCCACAGAAATCACATGCTATTGGAAGATCTGCCATTACGCCGCATTTTGGTGGTAGCTGATCTAGTATATTACTTTTCTCAAATAGTAATACATCTGATATTCTCCCTCCAAATCCAGTAGAAATGAAATTAATAAATCCGTCAGGCCCACATGATATCAAATACTTGAGAGTATTGCACTTCTTATACTCAGACCATGTCAAGGCTTGATTTACTGGATCGCTCGGTTTTTCGATTTGTATTTCAAGAGCATCAACAATCGATTGAACGTGACTGTACGAATTTCGAAAAGCAATCGGTAAATTTTTTGTAACGACTTCTGGGTTAGGAAAGAAGATCAAAGTTTGAAGAAAATGTCTGAGAATCGGAACTGTCTTATTGAAAATTATGCTTGCATTACTAGGACTCATACAAAATTGTTCAGCGAGTCTTTCAAACGTATCTTGTCTTCTGATCTTCATCAAGCATAATTTAATATTTTGCATACTAATGTTACTTTTCATACTCAAAAGATTCAATAACTCGTTCCATTCGTTAGGAATTCCGAGGTATGCTTTCATGTTGGTACTTATAAAATAGTCTGTTACTTTTAGGATATCTTGAACAGTTTTCGTTGGGCTATTAGAATCGTTGGAGCTCGTTCGATTAGTAGGGGTATAATAATCATTAGAACTAACAATGCCTATCGACGAAATTGAGGTGCTTATAGATTCAGATACGTTTGGACGGTATTTTTTTGGAGACGTCACTATATTAGAAACGTTTGGCAATTTCATTGGTGAGGTACACTCGTCGACGGTACATGCTTTAATTTTGCACATACTACTCACACTTCGGTAATGTGGGCGAATATGAGCCTGCACAGCAGCATGACGCTGCGTTACAGAAGTCTGCGTTCCAACATCTTTTTTGGCAGCTGCTGTTAATGTAGAATTATCTTCCGCTGAAGATTTAACAAGATCATCCTTCGCTGCGACAGGGTCACTTCTGGTTGAAATTGAAGTGTGATCTATGGCATCGAAAGGACTTGTTAAAGAGAATCCACATGCTTCTTCGAGAAGCTCGTTTATCTCCATCCGTCTTTGCCGTTTCTCCGATGAGACCCGTGGACTTGGGCATGTCCTACGCTTACGATCCGGCTGGCATTCGAATTTGTGTGGTTGCACGTTTTTTTTAATTTTCGCTGGACCTCCCATAGTTTTATAATATAGGTAATTTTCCATATCCTCTTGCAGCTGTAAATACAAAATTTGTTGTTAGCATCAATGCTACATTATAAAAGATTCATAAATGATTAATACTCAATGATTAATATTAATTCAACAATTTAACTTCTTTTTAGGGTATAAAACACATTTGCTTACGTCGAAATGATCTTCACAGCAAAAAAAGTTCGATTTACTGTCTTTGAGGTTATCCCGTTGCGCTGCGTTAAACCATTTTTTACGGAGTTTCACATCCTGTGGCACCGTCACAAAAACTTTGTTCGGTGCACTTTTCGTCGTATTTTTACACAAAGGCACGAAACACGTCCTGTATGTTTTAATTGTTGTCATTTTCAATTAAAATCCGTACTTGCAATATAATTCGTTGATCCCGTATAACATCGTGACGTCACAGACCATTCGGGTAACTTCGGGCGTAATCGGAGCGTCGTCGGCTATGAATTTATTATTCAATTTTCCAAACGCTATATCTTCGTTAATATTGACTTAAAAAAAAAAAAAAAATTACTTCTCAATAAAAAACGTATATAAACTTTCGAAAAAAAAAATAAAAAAAATACGTTCAACAACCCAATTGTAGTCTACGGTTAATTTGCGAACAGCTGATGTGTTTATCCGCCATATTGTTTGTCTGTACAACTGTTAAACAAGGCTGCTGGCCCGTATAAGCGGTGTGTAAAGTTCCATAGAAAAACGAGCCTGTTATAACGGGCGTATACAGGGCTTATGTCAAAAATCGTTTTATTAGTAACATCCGTGTTATAACGAGTGTATAGTCCGTGTGTAAATGTTTATTAGTAAGGGGGGTCGAGTTTTGTGCCAACAAATTACGATTTGCGGACAGCCCTACTTTTCTGTTTTCATCTGAAGAAAACCGCAGCCGAATCGCATCGAATGCTTCTGGAGGCGTTTGGTGAGCATGCTCTCGGTAAAACACAGTGTTTCGAGTGATTTAAACGGTTCAAAAGTGGCGATTTTGACGTGAGGAACGAAGAACGTGGAAGACCACCGAAAAAGTTTGAAGACGCTGACCTGCAAGCCTTGTTGGACGAAGACGACGCTCAAACACAACAACAACTGGCGGATCAGTTAAAGGTGACCCGAGAAGCCATCTCCCTTCGGTTGAAAGCCATGGGAAAGATACAAAAGGTGGGGAAATGGGTTCCACATGAACTCAACGAAAGACAGCAGGAAAACCGCAAAACATCATGCGAAATGCTGCTCGCCAGGTTCAAAAGAAAGTCATTTCTCCATCGAATTGTGACTGGCGATGAAAAGTGGATATATTTCGAGAATCCTAAGCGCAAAAAGTCATGGGTTACTCCGGGTGAACCATCAACATCGACGCCAAGACCAAACCGCTACGGACGAAAGACAATGCTGTGTGTTTGGTGGGATCAGAAGGGCGTAATCTACTACGAGCTGCTGAAACCTGGGGAAACTGTCAATACTCAACGCTACCGACAACAAATGACCAATTTGGATCGAGTTTTGCGTGAAAAATGACCAGAATACCAACAAAGACAACACAAGGTGATTTTGCTGCATGACAATGCACCAGCACACAAAGCAAAACAGGTCCAGGAAACGATAGAGTCGTTCCGTTAGAAGATTCTTCAGCACGCGCCTTACTCACCGGACCTTGCCCCATCCGATTACTACTTGTTTGCATCGATGGGACACGCACTTGCTGAGCAGCGCTTTACTTCTTACGAAGATGTACGAAAATGGCTCGATGACTGGTTTGCCTCAAAAGAGCAACAGTTCTTTTGGCGCGGAATCCACAAATTGCCAGAAAGATGGGAAAAATGTATAGATAGCGACGGACAATACTTTGAATAAGTTACTTTGTATCATATCATTACAATAAACGTGTTTTTTCTGTACAAAAATTCCGGTTTCATACTTACACACCTGGTAGTGTCATTACGTGGATCAACTAAAGGCAGTGATATATTTCAAGCCATCAATAAAACGGTTATGGACTACGGAGGATTTCAAAAATGTTCATGCATTGTGACTGATGGAGCTAAAGCAATGACAGGGACAGTGACAGGATTTGCGGGACTTCTTAAAGAGAATGGTATTGATTGTCCATTAAAGCCTTATGCGGAAAATCTTTGCGACAAATGAATGCAATGAAAGTTGCTGTTAAAATAACAAATCTTATTAGAGGCGGAAACAAAGCTTTAACTCATCGTAAATTTCGCGATTTTTTAACCGAAATTAACGCAACGTATGGAGATTTGCTATTACACTCAGAAATCAGATGGTTAAATGCTGGTCAGTGCTTGCAGCGTTTTTTTAATTTGCGAAAAGAAATTCCTGTTCCTAAAAAATGAAATAAAATCTGATACGACTGAAATGGAAAACAAAATGCAAGATCCTAAATTCCTCGCTGATCTTGCATTTTTAACTGATATGACACAACACTTGAACGAATTGAATTTGAAGTTACAAGGCAAAGAACACAATATAGCTAACTTGTATGGACATGTGAATGGCTTTAAAAGTAAATTGAAATTGTTCAAAACGTCACTAGGGAAGAAAGATTTTTCTTTTTTTCGAGTTGCAAAGAACTTTATACAGAGATGGAAACTTTCGAAGGATGCAACTTTTTTGATCACATTAAGTACATTGACGAGGTAATTTTTGAGTTTGACCAGCGATTCATGGATTTTAAGAAGTTAGAGAGCGATTTGTCACTTTTTACTCATCCATTAACGATTTCTATTGAAAGCATAAATACAGACTACCAATTGGAATTATAATATTTGACCTACAATCAGACCCCTTTTACAAGGGAAAAACAGAAACTGGATTAGATTTTTTTAAGCTCCTCGGTGATCGTTTCCCCAAACTAACGAATTTTGGGTTAAAAATGGGTTCGATGATGGGAAGTACTTATCTTTGTGAAAGTGCGTATTCAACTATGAATTTTATAAAATCTAAATATAGGTCTTCACTGTCCGATAAGTCACTTATTCACGCACTGCGCACTGCGCTTGGCAACAACTGATGTTGAGGTTGATATTGATAGAATTGTAAAAGATAAATTAATGAAGAAACAATAAAACATAGGAATGATATTCCCTGAATCTTTTTTTTTTTTCTTGAAAACTGATTGTATTTGTTTCTGCGGCCCGCCAGTCTATTTTGTAATTTGTATTGGCCCGTAAACGTCTCCGGCCTGGACAGCCCTGATATATTAGACGAAGATCCAGTTGATATTAAAACCATAGAAATAAGTTCTGCTGCGGAAATTGATGTAGTGGAAACACCTAGAAGTGTTCAGATGCCGAGACAAGTGCTTGAAGACATTGCTGCAATGATTGAGGGCTCTGAACTGGAAGGTGTCACGGTAGAAGATCTCGAAAATCTTGTAGTGACGGATAACGAACCTCTCAGCAACGAAGATTTGATCGAGTTGCAGAATAATCCCTTCAACAGTGAGGAGGAACAAGTAGAAGAGAGAGTTTTATCTTCAAGTGGAATACAAATGCTGTTTCAGATTTATTCAAGTTTGGACATATTGCAGAGCATAGACAGTGATGATGACCGTGTTTTAACCGTTTTAATCAGTAAAAAACAGTGTTGCGTGTTATGAAAATAAACAAGAACGTAAACGAAACGCAAGCCAGAAGACAATAGATACGTTTTTCCGTAAAACAAATGCATAATGTAACGCTGCACAATGTGTTTTTAGAATTAAAGTACATATTGATTTGCATTTTGTACTGATTTTTGGCTATATTTAAACGCAAACCTCTATATACGCGAATTTCACTTAACGCGAGTTTTTGCGGAACGTATCCCTCGCGTAAAGCGGGGTATTACTGTATTGACACCAGCCAACATATGCAACGCTTTCGCAGCAACTGGAATATTTCCTTATAACAGAAACATATTCAAGGATGTTGATTTTGCTCCATCGGAAATTACGGATCGGGAATTAATAGAAGAACATCCCCTTGATCGGCCATCGTCGTCTACAACTACTCCATCACTTCTGCAAGGAATCGTTGAAACCCCGCCTACTACAGACGAAGAAATGCCCGAACGTGATGAATCCCTCTAATATGCAGTGACAGTTGTACAGTTGACAGTAGACGCACAGCCGTCTCTTGAACTACAGTGAACTCCACCAATGACTGTTCGTGATACGTTAGAAAAAGAATCAGAAGCTCCTTTGGATCCAGAACATCCTATTTCTGCAAAGTGGCCGACCACTCTAATAACTCTGACCGCAACCCCCAATGAGGTTCCAACTCCTGTCGCTGGACCGTCGAAAGGTTTCAAGAGTCCGTTAGATATTCGGGGATTACCTAAAGCAGGCCCACGGAAAAGCAATAGAGCGCCAACAAGGAAAGGTAAATCGATGATAGCTACTGACACACGCAATAAGAACGAAATTGAAGAACGGGAGGTTGTTAAACAATCCAAGTCAAAAAAGCAAGCAGTATTGAAAAGGAAGACCGTCAAAAGGAAGGTGTTACAAAGTGACTAGTGATGAAGAAAATGATAATTTTAGTCTTCATTCTGAAGAAGAAGAACGAGATATTTCTATCGTTGATCAAGAACATTTCAGGCAGCTGCCTAATTTGTCTTGGTACAGTTTAAAACGAATAATAAAAAAGTTTTCTACGCAGGAAAGGTATTAAGAGATGCAGTGAATGGTGAAGTTGATGTTAGTTTTTTGCGTAGATTTCCGAGAAATAGGAATAAATTTCGTTTGGCCAATGTCCCGGATATTGCTATGGTGCCTGTGTCAGACATAAAAATGTTTTTGCCCAATCCGTCATATTCGGGACAAACGAAAAGGCAGCAAGGGTTTTATTCCTTTGATCTAGATTTATCAAAGATAGATATTTGTTGAGCCTGTCGGTTAGTTACCTATAAAATTGTATGAAAGTGGGTGTACTATTCCATAAAAATTTAATTCGATACTAAGAATGATAATTTTGTCTTTTTTTTCTTTTTCTTAAAGTGCATTAGGTATTTAGGAATGAATGTAATCTTTAAATAAATACCTATAAAAATGACTGATTAGTTGTTAAAAGCGTACACAATAGGTGCCTCTAATACCAATTTTAGTGATCAAAATACATAAAAATATTTTGTGATTGTTGATCTCCGAGTAATTATAAGCATTGTTGATTAGTTGTAGTTTCGGACACACCGTTCTACTAATAAATGTTACTAAAAACAATTATGAGACTGAATTACAAATTTCTAATGTTACATGAATAAAAATTTCATGTAACAAATGATGTTTCCTTTGATATATCCTACAAAAAGCACTGTGAACCATAGGGTTCATTGTACCCCAAGGGCTGATCCAGGGTAACCCAGAGATGGGACACAGTGGATAATTTCCCATTTTTTTAAAAGACGCTATTGAACCAAATCTATGGCTATTACAGCTAGTATTGTCAGTGTTTTGTATACCCTAAGAGTGCCACATAAGGATGAATTAAAATACTACAGTTAAATGTACTTAACTTCAGAAATATTGAGCCACAAAAGTTGATCCATTGTTACCCACTCTCCCCTACCCATTTCTTTTGATAATTAGTTTTGAATAAATAATTTGTGTTTCAATGACTATTGTTGTATTACCTACTCTACATTTAATAATGCATGGTTTACTAAATAACATACATTCACTAATATTAACATCTTCCGTGAATTGGTCATCTACCTTAGGGATTTGATCAAATCTCCGTTTTCATCATCTCCCTGCGACATATATATGTGTCTGTATGGGTATAGTGAATATATTGATGTAACAAAAATATTTTTCAAGTTATTTTCACATGAAATTGCAATGTTTCAGACAGCACCAGTACAACGTTTGTGGCTAAATGTAAAACTGTTTGGAATAAAAGTGTACAAAATCATCCAAACTCCTTCAAGAAATATTGTCAGGCAAAGGGCTGAGCCTCACAGAAGTACAGAAATGTTATTGATATCTGATACGTTCAAGATAATCATGTCTATTGAAATAGTTGATATCATCTTACATCACACAAACAAAAAAGCAGAAGCTGTATATCAAGAATATAACAATAAGCATCCTGAAAACCATAGCTGGGCATAAGACCGTTAATCCGTTAATTAACGAAGTTAACTTTTCGTGTAACGGATTAACTTTTAAGTTGATTTTTAAAAATGTTAACGGACTCTTTAACTTCCGTTAACTTTCTTCTGTCGATATTGTCTGATGAAAACAAATCAGTGAGGGAACTTGCTGCCAGGAGGATACTTAAAGCACGAAATTCACCTCACACAGGAAAGCTACCACCTGTGTTTGAAGTGCCACAAATCAATTTTGATGCCAATAGATATATTTTGACCTCATAGATTGGCAAAAAAATTCTTCGACACGTCACTAATCAAGAAATAAGCGAGGTTATCGAGTATCAGGGCAACGAAAACTTATTTTTTTTAAAGCTACCATGTCATACGCAGGCACTCGAACGTTCTGTAAAAATAGTGACGGAATCATCTATCCTTATGCAATAAAAAATCAAGAGAAGGTTTAATACAAGCGAAACTTGCATCCAGAAAACTTATGCCCCGATTTAAGAGTAAACGAGATTTTGTGGCAAAAACATAATGTTAAGATTTTTTTTTACAATATATTAATGTTTTCTATTACCAAATTTTTGTGCTATGTTGATTGTTCATGTATTTTATGTAATATTTCTTCATTTTCTATTAATATATAGGGTGGGTGTACCAGTAATGAACCAGGTACCAGTAGTTGACCAATTCATACTTTTATTATAAAAATTAAGAAATCTTTAAATTTTCCGCCACTTTTTTTACGGTTGGTAGCTTTGATGGGCTTCTGTCAGACGGTTAACCATAATGAGAAACGAGTAAGACGCCATTCATAGTATTGTTTATGACTTGTTTGGAATCTTGTGTTATTCATTTCATTCCAAGCGGCCATTTTAGTTAGAGCGTATAGTGAGGTAAGATTTTTTAATTATTTTGAATCTTTGATTTTTACTGTGATTACGAGCGACTTTCACGTTTATGTGTTACTATTATGTGTGTTCTAATAATTCTGCATATTACAGTGGATTTCATTAATAATGACCTCGGTTGTAACGACTTTTCGGTTATAGCGACGTCGAACTTACGTCCCTAGAATTTAAAGCATACTTTCGTAGGAAATTCATTCGGCAATAGCGACTCCGGATATAACGCCTAATTCGGGTATAACGACTTGTTTTTATGAACTATTTGGGACAGATTCCTAGAAATTCCTTGCGGATATTGAGACTGAGTCGGCAAAGGCACAAAGACTCATTCATAAGCTTTAATGTAACGTAAACAAAGGATAAGAATCTTTTGTTTACATTCGCAGATGGTCAAATGCTTTGTTTGTGTGTAGGGTTACTTAGCATGTGCACGAAGTTAAAATTATGAATCAGTTACGTAGCAATTTTCAGTGAGTAAACATCGTTTCTTAAACTTGTGAACATGGCTCCTAGACGTACATTTAGGGCCTTACTTATAAAAATCTCGCTAAGCAATACTTAGCCACCGCTTAGTTAAACCGCTCTTAAGCTATAAATCCATGTTTAACTTTTGTTTACTTATAAACGTTGATTAGCTGTTACTTAGTTAAGAAACGAACAAAGAACGATACATAGATGGTTGGCACAGATTATACCTAAAATAATCGATTAGATAGAGAAATTGAATGAACGAAATTGTTAAAAGTTCTATTTTTTCCATATTATATCATCTATGACAGTATCCGAGTGCCGTGAATTTGACAGATAACGCTCATTTAGTACATCTGTCTACGTTTAGTACCTATATTTTATAGCGGGAATTTCATTGTAAATATCTTCATTTTATCTTTCATTTTTAATAGTAGTATTTATAGTGTATTAATTAGTTTTATTCAGTGATGGACACCCCCGAGCAAGCCAATAAAAGAATACGATCCACCAATTGGAGTGATATGGAAAAGGTATTTGTATACTTATTATATTTGTAAACGAATGTTGTAGTGCCTGTAATAACATTAATATATGCCTGAATGCTTGCATGCTAACAACAAATGTATTCTTTTTAGAAAGTGCTAAGAACGCTTGTGCTCGAAAGAGCACATATTATTGAAAAAAAAGACACCACCACGAATACGAATGCCGCTAAAAAGATAGCTTGGGAAGAGGTTTTGTCATGGTTGGTTTTGATGTTTTTCGCATTTCGGTTTTGTATTGTTTCAATATTGAAGTTACTTATTTTCAATTGTATCTCACATCCATTGACATATTTAATTTCAGTTTTAATGCTGTAAATGCTACTAAGCGGGATATGACACAGCTGCTCAACCAATGGAAGAACATGAAAAATAAAGCAAAGAAGTCGGAGTTTTCTTTCAGGAGGGCACAAAACATGACTGGTGGAGGACTTCCCCCACCTAGGCCACCTCCTGAAGACCAGGAACTCATCGACGGAATTCCCCACGAGTTCTCAATTGACTCAAACTGCCATGATAGTGACAGCATTTATATTAAACAGGTAGTTATATAGATTTAAAATTTTGCTAAATCCTTGGTTATATTTAACAAGTGCAGTGGCATATATTTTTATACCATTAAATATCTTGCAGTGTCTGAATTGAAGTACACATATTGCATTTAGTTAACAAATATTTTCACTATCTCAGCGGGAATCAACTCAAAATGTGTGCATCCCATCTCCAGTATCACCGTTACAAAAGGAACTGGAGGTAAGAATAATTTATAATAATAAATATTAATTTAAAACTTATTCTCTTTTATACTTAAGCTATTATAACTAGCATAACCTTGATGTGTGTAAATTATTATTTACTAGCAGCACTCCACTAGTAAATAATAATTCACCACATTAGCACTCCGTGATTAATATTTGTTTTTATTTCTTTACTACCTAGTTATTGTCAACGAAAGTAGCACCTGTATTTACCTGTTTAGCCACAAAAAATTGATGATCCCAGCCCAGCTCTATTTAGTCCGGCAGCCCAGGCCAGTAGTCAGGCCTCACTTCCCATACACGACAGGCCAGGTCCTTCAGGATCGGCTCCAGCAAAAAAACGAAAAACAAATAAGTATGTTTGTATACAACATTTTTTATCTCACTGTTCTATATTACAAATATTTTATATATACATACAAGCTGTTGCACATGAATTTATCTGCATTAAAAGGAATAAAGATAGATTTTTGTATACTTAATAAAGAGACCTTTGTGAGCATATAATTAGCAATTATATTAATATGCTAAAAGCAGACATACATTTTATACAAATGTTTAGATAAATTTTGTTTTTACAGATTAAAGTCGGACTGCTGTAAGACCAACCATGAGCATGAAATTTATATGCTGGCAAGGAAAGCGAGGGAGGAAGCCATGCTTCGCGATAAAGAAGCACACGAATATAAGATGATGTATGAAAGAGAGCTGCATGAAAGAAGAATGACATTAACGGCTTTGGAAGAGGAGTATTGGAAAATTAAAATAAGAAAATTAAAAGAAAATGAATGAGTTTTATTGTGATTATAGTATTGTAATTAAATTGTCATCTTTACAAATAAATAAAATTAGAGTGTCTGTTTGTAATATTAAAATAACCACTTTTTACTAAATTCATATGTATGCATATACGGTACATATACCAAAATAACATTTTTTATAATTTTTGTGTCTGCCTGTCTGTCTGTTTGTTCCGGCTAATCTCTGAAATGGCTGGACCGATTTTGACCAGTATCCATTTCTTCATCTGTGCTTTGAAGACTTGCTGTATCTGAGGAAAAAAACGCAAATTAATTATTTAAAAAAGAGTAAGCGTTTCATACTTCATCAGTTTGAAATCATGGCCTGAACTGATGGCGGATTGATGTTTTACGTTTGTCTGTGGGGCCATAGCATAGAGAATTTATCAGAAAATAAATGTAAAAGATAAAAAGTTGAAATGTAAAAGTAAAAAGATGTTAAAAATTAAAATGTAACAAAAATACACACCTTGTTCTTCATTAAATATAATTGCCAAATTATGAAGTACAGCACAGGCGATGATGGTGGTTTTAATGTTCTCATATGAACCCCTCATTACCTCCAGCAATATCCGAAACCGTTGCTTCCAAACTCCAAAACATTTTTCAATAATGTTACGGGTCTGGATATGGCGTTGATTAAATTGTCGCTCTGCTTCAGTTCTAGGTCTCAGTATCGGAGTGATAAGATGAGGGGTATATGGATAACCACTATCCCCTATGAGCCTCCCAATGAACTCCTGCTCTTCAAACCTCCTCTTAATAGAGCTTTCCCTATAAATTCGGGCATCGTGTGTACTTCCCCTCCAATGACATACAATGTCACAGATCTTCATATCTGCATCACAGACAACCTGTGAATAATTAAGTTTGAAGCTTATGCATGCATGTATTTAAGAAAAAAAATTCTAACAAAGTATCGAAAATAAACTAAAATGTACCGTGTCTGTTTCAGTACATGAAAGTAATGTAAGTAGAAAATAAAATATTAAGTGAGGACACTTACTTGGGTGTTAATAGAGTAATGGCCCTTTCTATTTACATGATATTGGCCCACATCTCCACCAACCCTCCTTATTTTAATATGAGTGCAGTCTATTGCACCAGTTATTTTCTGAAGCCCGCAAATGGCTTCAAATTTTCGGATCGCATTAATATCTTCCGATATATTTGACGGCATTTTGATATAAAGCGAGCTTTTCGAAGCCAAAGCTATTGCCACTTTGCGGGACAAGCGCGACAGAGTCTGCTGACTCATGCCGTGAATGTCAGCGTTGTCTTCTTGAATCTGAAAACAAAGTTAGGTACGTATAATAAACATTAGTAAAGTATTGTACAAAATCTTCATTATAACCTACTCCTTTATAGTAAATATATGAAAACTTGACAAATAGTAATTAGGCGATTTACCTCATGACGGCCCCAATATCTGATAACTGACATTACTTGCAATTCTACAGGAATGCTGCCACCTCGAGTATCGCCCTGGATATCTGGTCTCACTATTTCGATGATACGACTCATGTTCTCTTTATTAAATCGGTATCTAAGTTTAAATTCCTCATCCGATAAACTTTGTAGCGGATTAAAGCGAACTCTGTAATTCTTCGTCTTTCTTCTCCTCCTAGCTCTGAAACTGCTTAAATCAGCTACGTCGTTTTGGAAATCACGAAGATCTTCCAATCCATCCATGTTTTAAGCACAAATATATTTTTTTTTACTAACAAACAAACGCAAGTATGTAGGTATGTAGATCAAACGTCACAATAGAACAGCTGATTTATGTGAAATCCGCCATCTTGCCGCTTAGCGAGAGTTAAACTATGTCTCGGCAGTGTTTAATTTTGACGGCTATTTAAACACTACTTAACGACTTCTTAACGCTAAATAGTGTTTATAAGTGAGGTTTTTGCTAATCCGTAGTTAAGCAATTGATTAAATTTTAAGAAACGTTTATAAGTAAGGCCCTTACTGTTAAAGAAAAAGTGGACATCATTTCGAGACTGGAAAATGGTGAAAACAATGTTGATCTGTGTAAACAATTTGGAGTTTCACATTCTACAATATCAACGATGTGGAAAAACCGCGCTAAAATTATGCAGTGTTTTGAATCAAAATCCCTGAAAATAAAGAAAAATCGTAATCCAACTCATCAAGATATTGAAAATGTACTTCTAGTGTGGTTTAAAGCACAGAGAAGCCAAAAGGTACCTATAAGCGGTCCTCTTTTGCAAGAGAAAGCTAATCATTTTGCCAGACAGCTTGGGAAAACAGACTTTAAATGTTTAGAAAGCTGGATTTACAGATTTAGACAACGTCATGATATAGTGGTCGGTAAAGTTTGTGGAGAAGCCGCTAGTGTATCGCAAAACGACTGTGATAATTGGTTGCGAACAGTTTTACCAAAATTAACTGAGGGATATACCGACAGTCAAATATGGAACGCTGATGAGACCGGATTATTTTTTAAATTGACTCCGGATAGAACGCTAAAATTCAAAGGAGAAAAATGTACAGGAGGGAAACTATCAAAAGATAGAATAACGGTGCTTGTTGCTTCAAGTATGGAAGGTGAAAAACGTAAATTGCTGGTTATAGGTAAGGCGAAAAAACCAAGGTGTTTCAAGAATGTTAAAACTTTGCCAGTTGATTACGAAGCCAACAAAAAGGCGTGGATGACATCAGAAATTTTTGAAAAAGTTTTACGGAAATGGGACTCTGAGCTAAGAAGAAACAATAAAAAAATCATCTTATTTATTGACAATTGTCCAGCTTATTTTAAAAATGTTCTTTTTAATAGTTATTTATCACTGGAAAACTACTGGTACACGAAAATTTACATTGTCCCTGTGGTTGACCATTTGGTCAACTACTGGTGATTGAGCTTTTTTGAAGATTTTTGTTTGTTTTTGTTTTTTTAACGTGTAATCATGTTCACTTATTTACGAGGGGTGATCCAAAAGTAATGATAATCGGTTACTTCAGGTCCGCATAAAAATCCAAAAAAAAAATATTTTGTGCTTGCTTATATACTCATTACGTCAGCCTAAAAAAATCATATAAATAGATCACGATTTCCGGGAGATACATTCATTTGAATACGAACTGTCAAAGAGATAACATCAACATGGAGAAAAACGAAATTAGAGCTGTCATCAAGTACCTCTGTTTGAAAAAAATGTCTTCAAAAGACATACACAGTGACTTAGTGGAAACATTGGGGGACTCTGCTCCTCCATATTCTACAGTTGCACGCTGGGCCAAGGAGTTTAAACTGGGCAGAACATCCACTGAAGATGAACATCGCGAAGGACGCCCATCCACGTCCCTCACTGAAGACAACGTGAAAAAAGTCGAAGATGTTGTGTTGGCAGATCGAAGAGTGACCATCAGGCATGTAGCTGAGGTCACAGGGATCTCATATGGCAGCGTTCAAAGAATCCTTGCGAACGAGTTGCATATGAAAAAGGTCTCTGCGCGTTGGGTACCCAGAATGTTAACCGACGAGCAAAAGAAAAATCGAGTTGACATTTCGAGGGTCAATCTCGAAAAGTTCCAAGCAGATCAAGAAAATTTTTTGTTCCGTTTTGTGACTATGGACGAGACCTGGATCCACCATTTTGATCCTGAAACGAAACAACAATCGATGACTTGGAAGCGAGCCTCCTCACCGACGCCAAAGAAATTCAAAGTTTCAAGTTCGGCGGGAAAGGTTATGGCATCTGTTTTTTGGGACGCTCAAGGCATAATTATGGTGGAATATTTGGAAAAGGGAGCCACTATTACGGGCTCTTACTACGCAGACCAAATAAGAAGATTACGGGAGGCCATTAAGGAAAAAAGACGCGGCAAACTGCGAGCTGGAGTGCTGTTTCACCAAGACAACGCACCGGCTCACAAAGCCGCAGTTGCGATGGCTGCCATTCAAGAAACGAGATTCGAACTGCTCGAACACCCTCCCTATTCGCCAGATCTAGCTCCTAGTGATTTCTACCTCTTTCCTCGGCTCAAGGAACGCCTCCGAGGCAAGAAATTCGAAGACGATAGCAAAGTAATGGCCGCTGTTGAAGCGTTTTGGGAGGGTCAAGAAAAAGAATTTTTTTCAAAGGGAATCCTGGGTTTAGAAAAAAGATGGACTAAATGTATTGATTTGTTAGGAGACTATGTAGAAAAATAAATAATTATTTTAACTTTAATTACCGTGTTTTATTTTCATTATCATTACTTTTGGATCACCCCTCGTAATTAGTATAGAAAATGCTTCAAAATTTCACAGTGCTCCAGTAGTAGACCAGTGGTGTAACACTGGTGATATATATATTAAAAATGTGTTCCAGTAATTGACCATCTACACCATATATGGGCAACAACCAGCCCGCGGGCCGGATCCGGCCCGCTGTAAGATATGATCCGGCCCGCGAGACATTTTGAAAAAACCCAATTAAAAAAATATTACATTAGGTACTTATACTCACGGGAGTGACAGTGAGGCGGCAAACATCAAATCCTTTGATGTTTGCCGCCTCACTCTTTGATAATCGCCGCCACTCGGCTTGTTCGATCAAATTCTTTGAGGTTTGCCGCCTCACGGGCGACACATCAAAAGATTTATTGCTTCTCAATTATTCTAAACTAGTTTATTCCAGGTTATTCCTTCATTTTGCCTATATAAGCGGGTGGATGGCCCGAACGTTAGTTCAGTTCTATTTGAGCTACCGAGGTGATAACTTGGACAAGCGATATCCTAGCGAACTGCTCGAGCCGTCAACTTGCTTTGTGACTTTGTGTGCATCTTGAGTGGTTACTAACTATAGTTTGTTATTAAGTTTATTGAACGAAAAGTAAACAAAAATGATGTCTGGTGGAAAGAAACGAAAAGTAGATACAGAGGGTCGCCAGTTTCAAGAAAAATGGACTGAAGAATTCTTTTTTATCTTGCACAATGGTAAGCCTATTTGTTTGCTGTGTAATGAATCCATTTCAGTAATGAAAGAATTCAATATAAAGAGGCATTACTCAACTAAGCATGCTACGCTGCACTCACTGACAGGACAATTAAGAACAGACAAAATCCAGAAGCTTACCGCAAATTTGGAAAAACAGCAACAAATGTTTCATAAACAAAGAACACAACTTGATAATGTTGTGAAAGCTAGTTTTATAGTTAGCTCAAAATTGACAAAGGCATTAAAACCATTTGCCGAAGGAGAATTTATCAAGGAGTGTATGTTAGAAGTTTGCGGTATTTTGTGTCCTAAAAAGAAAAATGAATTTGAAAAAATTAGTTTGTCAAGACGAACTGTTGTTCGACGTATAGAAATAATGGCTAATGATATAAAAACAACATTGACTGACCGTATGGCTGGTTTTGAATCATTTTCCATAGCATTAGACGAGAGCACCGATTTGTCTGACACAGCTCAACTGGCTATATTTATTCGAGGTGTTGATAAGGAGTTCACTGTTACTGAGGAATTGCTTGCTTTACAGCCGCTAAAGGGAACCACTACAGGAGAGGATATTTTTATTGAAGTTCAAAAGGTATTCACAAGTTTTGGCTTGCCATGGTCAAAATTAATTGGAGTATGCACTGATGGTGCACCTTCTATGGTCGGCTTACGTAAAGGTTTCATCGGAATTTTGAATGAAAAAGCAACAGAATTAAATGTGCAAAAAGATGATTTGATAGTCCTTCATTGCATTATCCACCAACAGAACTTGTGTTCTAAGTCCATTCGACTCCAGAATGTTATGAATGTGGTAGTAAAAACCATCAACTTTATTTCGATTTTGGATGAAATATCAGCTGAATATAACGACGTAACATATTATTGTGAAGTCAGATGGCTGAGCAAAAGAAAAATGTTGAAACGGTTTTACGAGCTTAGAAATGAGATAGCAGACTTTATGAAAATAAAAGATAAACCACTATCTGAATTAAGTGACCCAAAATGGATATGTGACTTAGCATTTCTGGTAGATCTTACAGGCTATTTGAATGATTTAAATTTGAAACTTCAAAAACAAGGACAGTTAGTAAATGATTTGTACAGCCATTTGAAAGCGTTTCAGATCAAACTACGCTTGTGGGAGTCACAGATGCTGTCTGGTAACAGTTACCATTTCAACACTCTCTCTGCGTATGAAAATATTGCTTATGCTCAATATGCTGAAGAACTCAAGTTACTGTCGGAACAATTTTCGAACAGATTTAGCGACTTCAAAAACATGGAAGACTGTTTCAGTTTATTTGCTACTCCTACAAAATATAATGTACAAAATGCTCCAATACACTTACAAATGGAGTTGATCGAGATTCAAGAAAACTCACTCCTAAAATCCAAATTTGAAGACGTAGAGTTGTGCGATTTCTACAAAAAATACCTAGAAAAAGACAATTTTCCGCAGCTTAGAAAATTCGCAAGAAGATTGATTTGTGCGTTTGGCAGTACTTATAAATGCGAACAGTTCTTTTCATTGATGAAAGTTAATAAATCAACACATCGTACAAGACTGACTGACGATAATTTGGAAAATTCTTTACGTCTTTGTATCAGTGGAATTAATTCAAATATCGATGGATTAGTTTCCCAAATTCAAGCTCAAGTGTCTCATTGATTTCGGTGTATTTAACTTTCGTAGTTTGTAACAATTGCAAATTTAACGATTTAATTATAATGTACCATTTTTTTAAATTTCATTTTGTTATTTTAATAAATTGTACTATAATAACATTGTCGTATTATTTCATGTCTAATATCTATCGCAAAAAATATTATCACTACTATAAAATGCACTAAGTACTTTTAAACGCGGCCCGCGAACGTATTTGCACGCTAAAGTTTGGCCCTCAACATGTCAAAGGTTGCCCATACCTGATCTACACCTTCTTCTACAGATACACGATGCCTCCAAAAAACGATCCCGCGCGAAAAACTAGAATTTTCTTCAAATATAAAGAAGATGACGTCATAAAGGCTATAGAGGAAATAAACAGTGGTGCTAAAATAAGGGAAACATGTCGAAAGTATAACATTCCACATACAACAATTATTAATAAAATGAAATTGAAACACCCAATACAAAGAAAAATGGGACCTCCTACGATATTGACCTCACAGGAAGAATCCTTGCTAAAGTCATGGATAATGGCAATGGCGAAAAAGGGTTTTCCAGTTAATAAAGAAATGGTTGTTGAAACTGTTAAAAATATAATAAAAGATGACCAATGTCCCAATCCATTTAAAGATAATAAACCTGGCAGAAAATGGTTTACCAATTTTTTAAAAAGACAAAGAAATAGCTGTACGTCACGCAGAATCTATCAATATAGCCAGAAGTCCAGTGACAGAAACGGCTTTGAAAACGTGGCATGCAAATTTAAAAGAATATTTAATCTGAAAACGCCGCTGATATTTTAGAAGATCCGGAAAGAATGATAAATGCAGACGAATCTGCTTTTCAAACCAACCCTTCTTCTGGCTTAGTGTTGGGTCCTCGAGGATTCAATAATTTTTACGAAATAAAAGATAAAGAGAAAGAGTGCATTACTGTACTAGGTACATTTGCTGCATCTGGAACTGTATTACCACCACTGATAATTTGTCCATATGAACGAATTCCATCCGAGATCATTAGGCAAGTTAATAAAGAATGGAGCGTCGGTAAGTCTGAAAAAGGTTGGATGACATCAAAAGTTTTCTATGGATACATTGCAAATACTCTTGTTCCAAGATTGAAAGAAAATAAAGTCAAGTTTCCTGTGTTACTATTAATAGATGGCCATAAATCGCACATAAATCGAGAAGTGTCCCAACTTTGCATTGATGTTGGCATTATTCTATATTCATTTTACCCAAACGCGACTCATATTATACAACCGGCCGACGTAGGGGAAGCCCGGTCAAGACGCATAGTGTGGGTAAGAAGAATAATCGAGATTTCCAAAAATCTATAATAGATGGCGTTTCAATACTTGTTCACGTCTTAGCACATGGGACCGGCGCACAGTGGGACAGAACCGTGCGTACCGTCTCAAAAATAGCTTTTCGTAATGTTCTATATTGAATATTTTGTTAATGCATATGTCTAACTGAATGTTCAATGCATATTATATAGCAGTTGAAATACACTATTTCTCATTTTTTGTATTAGAATAAGGCTTGCAAGTTGACGCTCAAAATTATGTCAATTATGTAGAACACAATTCCACCAGTTTACATGGTCATATTTGCATTACTTTACCAGCAAATTTGTAAGTGTGATATATGGTTAGAATGGTGATGAAGTACTCTATTTAAAAATAATTTAAGTGAACCATTATGTGAAACCTGGGGAGGTAAAGAATTTTTATTTCAGGACCTAATATTCTATCCTTATTAGAAACTTTGCATAGACTTTTGACAGTTAGCGGTGTCTGCCCATGTCGTAATTTTGATAGCATCGTATAGAGCAGCTAATGTTAAAGGTAGGGCAAAAAAAATTGAGTGCCCGAATCTGCCCCCCTTGAAATGAAACTAAAAATGGCTAAT
Organism: Sesia bembeciformis; assembly: GCA_943735995.1. Classification (NCBI taxonomy): domain Eukaryota; kingdom Metazoa; phylum Arthropoda; class Insecta; order Lepidoptera; family Sesiidae; genus Sesia; species Sesia bembeciformis. The sequence goes on along the minus strand of OX031041.1, from coordinate 14,346,556 downwards.
GGGGAGAAAATACAAAATATTCCAAAAATTATTTTAGTTCTGATTAATGAGATTTTTGGATATTTAGATCACTTTTGACCTTTTTTTCTTAAACAATATTATCTATTTACTCAATCTTTAGGTAAAGTGGGAGTTTTGGGTAATGTATTAGTATGTAGTATATTTTTTTTATCGTGCGGTCAGATGTGGTTAATGTTTTGTTATCACTGTGTGAATTACATGTTTCTCATATAGTTTATGTATTTCTCTATCGCGGTGAAGGAAAAGGGAGCAAGTGGTATCTAGTTATAGTTGTTAGTGTACATTATCAGTACCTACCTACTACTAACCACCTTCATAGATAGTGGTTAGGAACTTGATAATGACACTAGATAGTAATATTTTTTCACACGAAATTTCAGTATAAAAGTTATTGATTTACGTTGTCATTTACCAGTACTTTAGTGTGCTTTAACATAATATAGTCTTCACCAACCTCGGTAAAAAAAAAAGTAGTTAAAAATAAAAACAAAATGAGTGAATTTGTTGTGCCTCGACGAGTATTATGCGAATTTTTTATTGGCCATGGAACAAAATCAGAAGATATTCAAAAATACTTAGAACAACACCACCATTTGTCGTCTGAAAAAAGTGAATTAATTGTGAAACGTATTCAAAAAACGCTTATAACAGCGTTTAACGATCGGTGGACCAAATCTAACCGAACTAAAGAACGTTTCTTTAGTAATAATATATCGTGGTTAGACGGTGAATTTAAGGTACAATTCGAAGAAGCACCGATGGATATTACACCTACAACATCTGAAAAACGTGGACGTCCACCAAAGTCTTATGAAGATCTATCAGAGAAATCGAAAAAAAGAAAGAATATGGAATTGGTACAAGAATATGGACTCGAGTATATACATAATGCATACGTTCAAGGATTGCGGGCTGAAGGAGAAATCGAAGAAGCTACTGTTGTTTCAATGATGCGGAATTGTGAAAGAAATGAAAAAAGGATCATGAAGGAAAAATTATTGCATGAAAGTCGCAATGGAACAGATTTTACGGTGGATGAAGCTTTAAGTATGTTTGCAGATTTAGATCTTTCGAAATCACAATACGGATTTCTTCGAGCAAGTTTGATTAACAAAAACTTCGACATATTGCCATCATATAATATACTGACGAACGCCAAAAAACTGTGTTATCCTCCACTATCCAGCATTCAAATAACCGATATAAGTGCTAAAGTAAATCTACAAGATTTGCTGGATCACACTTCGTCATAGTAGTAGAACAACGACGGTTTTGATAATTTTAAATTTTTTTTTTTTTGCGTAAACTGGCTTTATATGTCGTACTTTATCAACCAAAAACACTTTTTGACAAATATTATTTAAAACTTTCCAGATACAGAGTTGGAATACTGACGGATTTGATTTCTAAACACAGTACAATGGCGTATCAATAATTTCGCCAGTGTACAGCGCTGACCCCTGTCCCCCGCGCCCCGCTCCGGCGTGGCGGATGATTAGTACTGTCCATGTTCTAGGCTAGGTCACGCGTCGCACTTAATTACGCTAGATTATTTTTGTTTAACTGTTATTTTAAAAAGTTATGAATGATAATTGTTTCTACATTAAACTTTAATTAATTATGGCATCAAAAAGGTCCATGCAGATCCATCCATGCCTTGATAAAAACCGCTAATGAAAATACAAAAAATGCAAATGAACCACAAATTGATAACTTGTCTACAAACGAAACGGAAGAACAATTTGTCAGTACGGCAGGTAAGTTATTGTTGCTTCTATTAATATTTTATTACGAATTTTACATTTTGTTTTAAGGTGTAATTCGTTTTTGATTACACTTTCGCTGTACAACGACGGTCTGTCAAATCCGTCGTTGTACGTGGTAGTCTGGAATAATTAGTTTTGTGTGTCTTGATTTTACGACATTACTAATTTTGAACTACTATTTGTTTATTGTCGTGTCTGTAATATAACAAAATTAAGTTTTTTTTTCGGTGACGAAAATTAAATACCGACACTGTTCTACGAACTCATGTTGGACGTATGGTACAAACCGTCGTCTTTTTACGGATAGGTGCCAGTCGGTTTTGAACAACCGATGTTATTCTTTGGACATATTTTCGCATACGCCGTTGTTCGATTATATTTTTAAATTTCAACCAGATGTTTACTGTTTATTTTTATCTAAGTTATTTATGTTTTTGAAAAATAATTAATTCGTGGTCCTTTCTTTTATTTTACAGCGGAAGAACAGCGTTCCTCGCCACTACCACCAGGAGCGGATGCAATCCTATCGTCTGAAGTAATGCAAGGCTTATGGACTGAAGTATTTTCAGATGATGATTACCAGGAAGTATCAACCACAGTTAAAGATCACTTAGATGAATCATCTGCAGCACCTGCCACACATGCACATAATGTTAATATTGAAGATGCTTACATTCCTACAGATCCAATGACACCCGCAGACATAAATTTTTGCCCGCAATCATTAAATTCTCAACTTGATCAGAACTCTCCTATGCCGTTAACTCCCATTTTCAGTAATTTGCTCAATCAATCTTCACCAGTCACTCAAATTAATATTGTAGAGCCGGAGCAGCAATCAGATGTACGAGATACACCAGTGCCATCCCCAGTCAATAGACATGCAACATATTGTGGTGATCCATTTTGCTGCCAACACGAACCCGATGAATTTGATTGTCCATCAGTAGATACTAATGGTACGGATTCTAATCATCCGTCTCCAGCCTTGCTGAAGAATAGGGGGAAAAAACGATCTAGAAACTATGAAAACTGGAGTGATATCAAGAGGAAGAAACTGAAAAACCAGGGCAAAACGTATTGTTCGAAGAGAGGGCGTACTATTCAAGCTAAAACAATGGCTCCACCATGTCGCTGCAGATTTAAATGTGCCACGAAAATATCAGAAGAGGAGCGAATTGAAATTTTTAGTAAATTTTGGGAATTAGGCGTTAGAGAGCAGCAATGGCTGTACGTAGCTACATATACTACAAAACAAAACAAAGCTAGGACATTCCGCCGTGAATTAAAACACCAAAGAGAATACACTTACAAATATTTTTTACCACAGAAAAGCACTGTCAATGTAAGTTACAATAAAATAAATGTCTGCAAAACCATGTTTTTAAATACCCTAGGCATCAGTGAACGTTTAACAAGAACCGCATGGATGAAGTACGACGGAAGTACAGCTGTGGAACAAGATATGAGAGGGCGCCATGACAATCACAGAAAAGTAATCGATGACGAAATGGTCCTATCTGTGTGCGCTCATGTCAACTCCTTTGTGCCAGTTGAGTCGCACTACTGTCGAAAAGCTTCAAAAAGACTGTACTTAGATGGTAGTCTGAGTATTGCTCGAATGTTCAACATGTATAAGGAGTGGCCTGATTTGGAAAAATATACCAAAAAAGCTACAACTCTTCGACAATACCGACATATTGTAAACAGTAAATTTAATCTGTCTTTTCACATCCCAAAAAAGGACACTTGTGACCAATGCCATATATTCAAACATACTGAAAATCCACCTCAAGAAATAAAAACTGATTACAATAAACATCAAATAAACAAGAATATTGCTAGACAAATAAAGAACAATGACAAGACAGAAGCAACCCAGTCCAATGGCGACATCTTATGTGCGACATTCGATTTTCAAAAGGTTTTATCCTGTCCACATGGTCAAATGAGCATACTTTACTACAAACGCAAACTGTCTTGTTATAATTTTACAATTTATAACATGTTTACCAAAGAGGGCTACTGTTACGTGTGGGATGAGAGTGTTGCCAAGCGTGGTGCTAATGAGGTCGGCAGTTGCCTTTACAATTTCATTAAATATTTTTCCGGCAAAGGTGTTAAGGATTTCAGATTTTGGTCAGACAACTGCGGTGGCCAAAATAAAAATCGGATTATATTTGCATTGTACACACATGCAGCAAGGGAGTTTGGGGTCACCATTATTCACCGATTTTTGGAAAAGGGCCATACCCAAAATGAGGGGGACTCTGTCCACTCAGTGATTGAAAGAGCTGGTGAACACAAACTTATTTATACTCCAGAAGAGTGGAAGATTTTAATAAGATGGGCAAAAAATGAAAATCCGTACGAAGTGATAGATGTTACTAGGGAACTGGTTTATAACTTTAAAGAGTTACTAAAAAATAAAAACTGGACGAAAAATACGAATAACGAAAAAATTGCATGGAATAAAATTAAAGAAGTAATAATCCAAGAAAGCCAGCCGAATAAAATACAATACAAGTACAATTTAGACGACGAATCCATGACACTGATTACTCGAAAAGAGACAAGAAACCGTGCATTTATTCTCAAAAATGCATATGCTGAGCCGATTGCCATTTCTAATGACAAATTTAAAGATCTAATGTATCTGTGCGAGACTGGAATAATACCTGCCAAGTATCATGAATACTTCAAAGCTCTGCCGCATGACCATACTACCGCAAATGAAACTAATGATGATTCAGAATAAAACTTCATTAATTTATGAGTAACGTTTGAGACTGATAGTATTGTTAATTATTATTGTTTAATTTTAAGTAGGTTAACTTAAGATGATTACTTTTGTACAAAACTTGTGATTAAAAGCAAACTGATTGATCTCAATTTTAATGCCATACATTTTCGTTATAATTCAGAGTTTATCTTAATGTTTCTTAAATATAAATACATACCAAACGTTTAAGATTGTTAATAATACGAGGGTCGATCAATAAGTACCCGTGTTAGAAATGAAGACGCAAAATTTTCATACTTTTTTAATTTTATTTTTCAACGTAATCACCTTTTAGTTCGATACACTTTTCCCAACGTTTCTGCCACTTCTTTAACCCCTCCAAAAAATACGATTTGTCAAACTCTGCAAAATACGCTTCTGTCTCGGCGATAACCTCCTCGTTTGAGCTGAATCTTTTTCCCCCGAGCCATGTTTTCATGTTGGGAAACAGAAAGAAATCACAGGGAGCCAGGTCAGGTGAATACGGTGGGTGCGGCAACAATCTGTAACCCAATTCGTGGAATTTGGCAGCGACAATTCCGGATGAATGTGCTGGTGCGTTATCGTGATGAAACAAAACTTTTTTCTTAGCCAAATGGGGCCGTGTCTCCTTCAGTTTCTTATCGAATCGGTCCAGTAATTCACTGTAGTATTGCCCCGTGACTGTTCTTCCTTTCTGTAAAAAGTCCATAAGGATTATTCCCTTCGAATCCCAAAAAATCGTGGCCATGACTTTTCCAGCCGATGGAACCGTCTTTGCCTTCTTCGGAGCAGTTTCACCCGGAAAAATCCATTGTTTTGATTGTCGCTTTGTCTCTGAAGTATAATAATGTATCCAGGTTTCATCAACGGTGACAACTCGACGTAAAAAGTCCTGCGGATTTCTCTTAAACATGTCCAAACACTGCTGCGACATTGTCATCCGTATTCGCTTGTTGTCCACCGTGAGCAATCGCGGCACCCATCGGGCCGACACCTTTTTCATGTGTAATTTATCATGTAAAATATTAATTGCCGTTCCGTACGACACGCCTACGGCTTCTGCTAATTCGCGCACTTTGGTTCGTCGATCAGCAAGAATCGTGTCGTGGACTTTTTCAACGATCTCCTCGGTAATCACGTCTGCTGGCCGGCCTGGCCGCTCCTCATCAAAAACAGATGTACGACCACGTTTGAATTCGTTGAACCAATATCTCACGGTTGTCATAGATGGTGAAAGATCTCCATAGACAGCATCCAACTTGACTTTTATTTCTTCGCATGTTTTTCCATCCAAAAATAAAAAGCGAATGACGGAACGATATTGCTCTTTTTCCATTTTATCGGGAAAAACGAACCGCGTGTGATAAAAAAGGCTGTCAATTAAAAACCAATCTATAAATCAGCCTGAAATTTAGTATGGTATCATTTAACAGATGACAGTACACGTCGGTAATGTCAACTTCTCTCAGCAACGCCATCTGTTATCAAACACGGGTACTTATTGATCGACCCTCGTATTACATTAGTATTACTGTATTGCTTAGAGTTTAGAAATTTATTTTTGCACTTAACATTTAAGACAATATTTCATTTAAAAATAAATAATAAATGATTAATGATAACATGTATATTTTTATTTTATTAACCATGAATTTGAGATCCGTCAGGAACTTTTGACAGAGATTTCCTAAAACATCGACGGAAACTACCTTACGTCATATAAAGTTACCGGATAATCCGCAAAATAACGTCGTATGATGACATACGACACATTGGTGTTCATAGAACAGTGACGCATGTGACATTCTATGAAATCCAAACATTTTAGGCATTTATTTTGAAGGTCATATTATAAAAGTTCATAAACACAACAACATATCCAAATTTAAAGCTGATCGGATCAGCCGTTTCCAAAATATGTCTTAAAACTCCATACGAAAACTTCAAAGTGCCATACTGTAAAGTTACTAAATTGCAGAACCGTCGTTGTTCTACGGCTACGACGACTTGTGCTCGCATCTTAAAGATTGAAAATGTTTACAACCCAAGAAGAAAATCTCTTAAATTGTTTACCAAGTGGGGATGTGATGGTTCATCGGGGCAAAGCGAATATAAACAAGTTTTAACAGATGAGAGTGACTTAGTCTCAGATACAAACTTATTTATAGCGTCTTTGGTACCAATAAAGCTGACTGACACAGAAACACATGAGATAATTTGGCAAAATCCGGCTTGTTCTTCTATTCGTTATTGCCGACCAATCCTGATGGAACTTGCAAAAGAAACGCCCGAGAAAACCCGATCAGTGGTTGGTGATATTCGGGGTCAAATTAATAATTTGCAAACATCAAAGATACACAAGGAGACGCAGGTAATTGAAATAAGTCACGATCTATTTCTAACTATGGTGGATGGAAAAGTTACACAAGTTCTGGAGCTGTATGTACAGTGTGTGGGGCTAAGCCAAGTGAAATGAATAATTTGGAGAAGATTGCATCAAAGCCAGATAATATAAATGCTTACGAATACGGTTTGTCTACGTTACACGCGTGGATCAGGTGCATGGAGCTAATTTTACATATTTCATATAACCTTTCATTTCAAAAATGGGCTGCGAGAACTTCGGAAGATAAAAAAAGTAAAGAAGACAAGAAAAAGCTTGTACAAAGTTTGTTTCGAAGCCGGATGGGATTGCACGTTGATAAGCCCCGACAAGGAAGTGGAAACAGTAATGACGGCAATACAGCTCGGCGTTTTTTTGAGAACTACTACTGCGCTTCAGAAATTACAGGGGTTGACGAGGAACTTATTAAAAGGTTCTATGTTATTCTGCAAACCATGGCATCCGGTATTGCTGTAAATCCAGAAAAATTTGGTGAATATACTCGTGCAACCGCACAACTGTACGTAACAAAATATATGTGGTATAATATGCCTTCTTCAGTACATAAAATCTTAATACATGGGGAAAGTATAATAAGACATTTTGCTGTTCTGCCTATTGGTCATTTATCTGAGGATGCCCAAGAATCGCGTAATAAAGATTACAAAAAATTCAGATTGCATCATGCTAGAAAATGCTCTAGGTCCGCAACAAACGAAGACGTATTTCATGGTCTTCTATTTACGTCAGATCCTTATATATCAAGTATCAGAAAACCATCAGTCACTATATCCAAGAAATTGTTAGAGGAAGCTAAGAACCTCTTAGCTATTTAAATCGAAATAATTTCGTACATTATTTGTAAAACATATTTTTGGAGTGGGTTATTATATATTTGTCATTTATTTAAATGTAAGATTCATATGTAATATAAAATAACATAAAATAGGTTTATTAATATCATAAAACTGGAAAATTATAATTCAATAACTTAACCAAACCATGGTTTAATATTAAAATAATACATTTTTATTTTGTTTTATTTTATTTTATATTATTTATTAAACATTTGACAATGATACATTCATTATTGGATTGTATGTACTCTGGAGACACTACATACCAAATTTCAGCGATTTACTTCAATCAACAAAAAAGTTACAGATTTTTGAGACGGTACGCACGGTTCTGTCCCACTGTGCGGCGACGCACAGTGGGACAGAACCGTGCGTACCGTCTCAAAAATAGCTTTTCGTAATGTTCTATATTGAATATTTTGTTAATGCATATGTCTAACTGAATGTTCAATGCATATTATATAGCAGTTGAAATACACTATTTCTCATTTTTTGTATTAGAATAAGGCTTGCAAGTTGACGCTCAAAATTATGTCAATTATGTAGAACACAATTCCACCAGTTTACATGGTCATATTTGCATTACTTTACCAGCAAATTTGTAAGTGTGATATATGGTTAGAATGGTGATGAAGTACTCTATTTAAAAATAATTTAAGTGAACCATTATGTGAAACCTGGGGAGGTAAAGAATTTTTATTTCAGGACCTAATATTCTATCCTTATTAGAAACTTTGCATAGACTTTTGACAGTTAGCGGTGTCTGCCCATGTCGTAATTTTGATAGCATCGTATAGAGCAGCTAATGTTAAAGGTAGGGCAAAAAAAATTGAGTGCCCGAATCTGCCCCCCTTGAAATGAAACTAAAAATGGCTAATGGGGAGAAAATACAAAATATTCCAAAAATTATTTTAGTTCTGATTAATGAGATTTTTGGATATTTAGATCACTTTTGACCTTTTTTTCTTAAACAATATTATCTATTTACTCAATCTTTAGGTAAAGTGGGAGTTTTGGGTAATGTATTAGTATGTAGTATATTTTTTTTATCGTGCGGTCAGATGTGGTTAATGTTTTGTTATCACTGTGTGAATTACATGTTTCTCATATAGTTTATGTATTTCTCTATCGCGGTGAAGGAAAAGGGAGCAAGTGGTATCTAGTTATAGTTGTTAGTGTACATTATCAGTACCTACCTATTACTAACCACCTTCATAGATAGTGGTTAGGAACTTGATAATGACACTAGATAGTAATATTTTTTCACACGAAATTTCAGTATAAAAGTTATTGATTTACGTTGTCATTTACCAGTACTTTAGTGTGCTTTAACATAATATAGTCTTCACCAACCTCGGTAAAAAAAAAGTAGTTAAAAATAAAAACAAAATGAGTGAATTTGTTGTGCCTCGACGAGTATTATGCGAATTTTTTATTGGCCATGGAACAAAATCAGAAGATATTCAAAAATACTTAGAACAACACCACCATTTGTCGTCTGAAAAAAGTGAATTAATTGTGAAACGTATTCAAAAAACGCTTATAACAGCGTTTAACGATCGGTGGACCAAATCTAACCGAACTAAAGAACGTTTCTTTAGTAATAATATATCGTGGTTAGACGGTGAATTTAAGGTACAATTCGAAGAAGCACCGATGGATATTACACCTACAACATCTGAAAAACGTGGACGTCCACCAAAGTCTTATGAAGATCTATCAGAGAAATCGAAAAAAAGAAAGAATATGGAATTGGTACAAGAATATGGACTCGAGTATATACATAATGCATACGTTCAAGGATTGCGGGCTGAAGGAGAAATCGAAGAAGCTACTGTTGTTTCAATGATGCGGAATTGTGAAAGAAATGAAAAAAGGATCATGAAGGAAAAATTATTGCATGAAAGTCGCAATGGAACAGATTTTACGGTGGATGAAGCTTTAAGTATGTTTGCAGATTTAGATCTTTCGAAATCACAATACGGATTTCTTCGAGCAAGTTTGATTAACAAAAACTTCGACATATTGCCATCATATAATATACTGACGAACGCCAAAAAACTGTGTTATCCTCCACTATCCAGCATTCAAATAACCGATATAAGTGCTAAAGTAAATCTACAAGATTTGCTGGATCACACTTGTGCTCGCATCTTAAAGATTGAAAATGTTTACAACCCAAGAAGAAAATCTCTTAAATTGTTTACCAAGTGGGGATGTGATGGTTCATCGGGGCAAAGCGAATATAAACAAGTTTTAACAGATGAGAGTGACTTAGTCTCAGATACAAACTTATTTATAGCGTCTTTGGTACCAATAAAGCTGACTGACACAGAAACACATGAGATAATTTGGCAAAATCCGGCTTGTTCTTCTATTCGTTATTGCCGACCAATCCTGATGGAACTTGCAAAAGAAAGCCCGAGAAAACCCGATCAGTGGTTGGTGATATTCGGGGTCAAATTAATAATTTGCAAACATCAAAGATACACAAGGAGACGCAGGTAATTGAAATAAGTCACGATCTATTTCTAACTATGGTGGATGGAAAAGTTACACAAGTTCTTACTGACACAAGTTCTGGAGCTGTATGTACAGTGTGTGGGGCTAAGCCAAGTGAAATGAATAATTTGGAGAAGATTGCATCAAAGCCAGATAATATAAATGCTTACGAATACGGTTTGTCTACGTTACACGCGTGGATCAGGTGCATGGAGCTAATTTTACATATTTCATATAACCTTTCATTTCAAAAATGGGCTGCGAGAACTTCGGAAGATAAAAAAAGTAAAGAAGACAAGAAAAAACTTGTACAAAGTTTGTTTCGAAGCCGGATGGGATTGCACGTTGATAAGCCCCGACAAGGAAGTGGAAACAGTAATGACGGCAATACAGCTCGGCGTTTTTTTGAGAACTACTACTGCGCTTCAGAAATTACAGGGGTTGACGAGGAACTTATTAAAAGGTTCTATGTTATTCTGCAAACCATGGCATCCGGTATTGCTGTAAATCCAGAAAAATTTGGTGAATATACTCGTGCAACCGCACAACTGTACGTAACAAAATATATGTGGTATAATATGCCTTCTTCAGTACATAAAATCTTAATACATGGGGAAAGTATAATAAGACATTTTGCTGTTCTGCCCATTGGTCATTTATCTGAGGATGCCCAAGAATCGCGTAATAAAGATTACAAAAAATTCAGATTGCATCATGCTAGAAAATGCTCTAGGTCCGCAACAAACGAAGACGTATTTCATGGTCTTCTATTTACGTCAGATCCTTATATATCAAGTATCAGAAAACCATCAGTCACTATATCCAAGAAATTGTTAGAGGAAGCTAAGAACCTCTTAGCTATTTAAATCGAAATAATTTCGTACATTATTTGTAAAACATATTTTTGGAGTGGGTTATTATATATTTGTCATTTATTTAAATGTAAGATTCATATGTAATATAAAATAACATAAAATAGGTTTATTAATATCATTTAATTATTTTAATATCATAAAACTGTAAAATTATAATTCAATAAGTTAACCAAACCATGGTTTAATATTAAAATAATACATTTTTATTTTGTTTTATTTTATTTTATATTATTTATTAAACATTTGACAATGATACATTCATTATTGGATTGTATGTACTCTGGAGACACTACATACCAAATTTCAGCGATTTACTTCAATCAACAAAAAAGTTACAGATTTTTGAGACGGTACGCACGGTTCTGTCCCACTGTGCGACGCCATGACAGTTCAACCAAAACAATACGGGAGTGCATTTGTTGTGGAGATAAAAAATAAAGAATTTCACTGTTTTCTTACAATTTTTGTAAAGGTTTGTGTTCCACTTTTTATATTACATGTCAAGTATATACGAATAAGTTTTGTTTCTTCAATTGCATTTTTACTTAAGTTTAATTTGTAATTGTAACTTTTTATATAGCTACTATGTATACATTCACGTCTTAGTCATTTTTCTAATATTGGTACTTTGGGCAAAACGAATATGGGCAAAACGGATACCTATCCGTTTTACCCGGTTGCTTAATTTATTTCTTTTTCTGAAATAATACAACTTTTAACAATGATCTTTGGCGGTTATAGTTAATTTTACACAGATATAAGTTTCCTTATGCGCACCTACTTATACAGTACTTAGGTAAGGTGCATTGGGGCAAGATCGGAAATGGGGAAAGACCGTAAAACTTTAATAACTCTAAAACCGTTAGAACAATTCTAAGCATGGCAACATTTTCGGCAAGACAAAGTCATAACGCCCCCCACCTCAGTAGGCTGTTGACGCTGTTGGTGAGAGGTCATATGTTATTAGAGTGTTTTCAGAGGTGTGCATTTTTGCGCGAATATTCGAGAAATCCGATCTAACCCCATTATCTGTAACTTCTTATCCAGGTAAGTTTCTATTGCTTTTTTAAATTCCTGATCTAAGATATTTTATTTGTAAAGGTTATATTGTATTGGAAATGACGTATCTGTTACCGTTTACAATTTAAAAAATATTCCGGTCTTTACCCAAGGGTTAAGATCGGAACATGATTTATCCGATTTTACCCCATTTAGATTTTTCATATAAAATGCAACAGCTTCTCAGTTTTGATTTTTTTTATAGAAACCGGTTTTGATGATAAATGATAATATTTATGGTTCATTTATTTACGTTTCAATATTTATTTACTCATAAACGTTTTTGAGGGCTGGCAACTCTTCTCTTCTGTCTACCAAACCACAACATGGTAGGTACGTACTTCAAAAGATAAAGTGAATAATAAACAGTGTAGTAAGCATAAATTGCCTACACATATGATAAAATCAAATTTTTAGAGCAATATAATTTCACATAATAACCTAATTTCATTTAAAAAGTCGGGGGTTCAATAAAAAAATAATAGTGATTTTTAATCCTACTTATAAATTGCACAGACCTGAGAAAACATGCGAAGGTTTATGTGGAGTTTGCTAATACACACTGAGTTTGTATTGATTTTTGGCACATACGCCCTCAGTTTCACGGTAGTCTTATGCTTTAGTAGTAACGCTGGTGATAACGTAGCTATTTAATGATATTCAAAATAACGTTTGTTATAGGTTCACCATGCCACGAAATTATTATAGAAAAACGCTTCGCGCTACTTGTTATACTCCAGAAGATTTAAGTTCTGCTCTTAAAGATGTGCAGAGTGGCAAGATGACTTTAAGTGCAGCAGGGAAAAAATATAATATACCTACTTCAACTTTGCATGACCGCTTGAAAGCGAAAACCGGTAATTTAAGCCAAACACTAGGCAGACCAACTGTTATTCCTTACGAAATCGAAGAAAGGTTAGCAAATGCCCTAATTACTTTAGAAAAGTGGGGATTTGGACTATCACGGCATGAAGTAATGCATATTGTCGGAGAATTTATTCGACTTAATAACATTAAAACCCCATTTAGAAATGACACCCCAGGACCAGACTGGTTCATCGGTTTTCGGAAACGTCATGGACTTTCTATAAAAAAAGCGCAATGTTTAGAATATGTGAGAAGACAAATGACAGATCCATTTGTAATTGACGAATATTTCAAGTTATTGAAAGCAACTTTAGAAAGCCTTAATTTGATGAACAGCCCTCTTCAAATCTGGAATTTAGATGAAACTTCCGTGTGCTTGGATCCGTCAAAGACTAAGGTAGTGGGTAGGAAAGGAGCACCCTGTTCTCGTACTACACACGGAACCGGGAAAGAAAACATATCTGTTTTAACGGCTGTAAACGCTAATGGTGTAAAGCTTTCACCCCTGATCGTGTTCAAGGGTAAGTATGTTTGGGATCAATGGATGGCTGAACGCAACGAGGAATATGAGTTTGAATTATCTTACGCTGCTAGTAAGAAAGGATGGATGGAGACTGATATATTCCACAATTATATGGAAAAACTGTTAATTCCAGGACTTGGCAATGCTAGACCTCAGCTTGTTATTTATGATGGTCATGGCACGCATGTCGATGTCAAGGTGATTGAACTAGCAAAGCGTCATAACATCACCATATTGAAACTACCACCTCACACATCCCATTTGCTTCAACCTCTGGACGTAGCTGTGTTCAAATCTTTCAAAACGTCTTGGGATGCCAAATTGGTGACATGGCAACGACAAAATATTGGGATTAAACTGCCAAAGAAGGAGTTTGCAGAAATCTTTAGCGAAATTTGGCATAACACAAAACCGGAAATAATATCTAACGGTTTCAAAAAAGCAGGAATATTTCCTTTCAATTCCAATGTGATTCCAAAAAATAAATTTGATCCAAATGCTTATCAAAGATGGCAAAAAAGTAAAGAGCAAAAGAAAAGCATGACTATTTCTGTCCAAGATTCTTTCCAAGAAAATTCTGCCTCAGATCTGCAGTCATTACTAATGCCCAAGACTCCAGATAGTCTAAAAACGCTTTGTATCGATATTATTAATTACTTGGATCTATCAATTGTGAATACATCATCCTCCCAAACACCGGATGTTCATTATCTGAGTAATGCGAAGAGCAATATAGCTAATTTGCCATTCATTGCTCTTAAAACTAGCGATATACCGGAATGCATACAACAAGATGAACACATTGATCATTTAATTTCTGGTGACCCTCTAAAAGTTACAGAGATGACATCCCCTAAAGTAGTAATATGTTCTAACATACTTATCGAGCCTGGATCTTCAAATCAGGATTGTAACTATACTTTCGAAGAATTACTTCTCCAAAGAGTGCAGCAGACCAAAAGGGAAAATACTACGAAAAAAAAGAAGCGAGTGGCCCATGGAGCTGGTCATAACACAAACAGCCTTACAGATGGCAATTGTTCCCAAAAAAAAAGGAAAGGAAGCGAAACCAAAGAAAGTTCTCGGAGAAATTAACATAAATAAAATTGAAATGAACAAAGATAAGGATATAATTAAAAAAAGAAAAATGAAAAGTAAAACAGAAACCAAGAAAAGAAAAATAACTCAAAAGCCTACTTCGGTGAAATGTCGAAAAATTGGTCTTCAATCTGATTCAACATCTGAGGACTCTGATATTGAAATGAGTATAGCTGACACTGACCATTCAGAGTATGAAACTATGGAAGACTACATAGAAGCATGCTTAAAAGAGCAAGAGGAAGAAAAACAAAATATAGAACAATTAGGAATCAGTGAAATAGAATATTTAACTGAAAAAGATAATCAATTAAAAGAAGGTGACTGGATAGTAGCAAAATTTTCTTCAAAAAAAAGTTTGAAGCATTTTGTGGGAAAAGTGTTGTCACTTAAAGAGAGAATTCCAACAGTTAAATTTTTAAGAAAAGTTAAAGATTTGACATCTAAAAATGGAACAATTTTCACTTACCCGACAGTGGATGACATTTTTACTATGAAACATTTAGATGACATTATTTCCGTATTGCCCAAACCAAAGATTTCTCGACGTGGCCAAATATTATTTAATGTGGATTTTAATAGATATAACATACAATAAGAGTAGCTGACATTTTGGAAAGTTTAATTTTATTAAGATTTTACCTAATTTGGATGTATTTATTTTTTTATTTGATTGTTGCCAAGGTTTTCATTCTGTCTTACTTTCAATTAGGTATGTTTTTATTTTATGTTAGGAATCGTTACCTACATACAGGTAGAGCAAAAAAAAAAATGTTATATGCTTTCAGTATTATTTTAATTGTGTGCGAAGTTAATGTTTCTATCTTTGCTGTTTAGCGATATTAAAACTTTGAGAATGTCAAGTATTCGATTGACTGAAACGGGGAAAGATCGGATTACAAAAATTAAATACAGTATTATTCGCTTACCAGATCATCTTACTTTATCGCATTAAGGCTCATATCTAAACAAATATACCGTCAATTGTGTTGTCAAGTGACAAATAGCTCTAATATTAATATTTAAAAAAATGGCATAAATGCCGGTCTTACCCCACTACACTTACCTTTTTTTTTCTATTTACTTGTTTTGTTTTAAATCTTATCGTAAAATAGGGCAATAAATCACAATAAGCATTATATTTTCAGAAAATTTGGTCAATTTTCTTAGGGGGAGTAATTATACATTCATGCTGAATGACAGCGATACTCAGTGATAACGGCGTGAAATAAACCTTCGTTATCTCGTCAAAAACCCGGCCGCTCTTACCCCAATGCACCTTATATTTAGTTTCAATGAAATCATAATAATATAGGACTATCCTTTTTCTTCTTTTTAGATGGTGTTTAAATATAAACGCAAAAGTAATCGGGCAGCATGGTCAGAAGAATCACTAGAGAAAGCAGTAAGAGCTGTTAAAGATGAAGGAAAGTCTATAAATTCTACCGCAAAGATGTTTGGAATTCCCTTTACAACTTTGCAGCGACACGTAAAATCAGGAAATAAATCGAAGAAATTGGGCAGATTTACACCTGTTTTCACACCAGAACAAGAAGAAGAGCTGTGTGCGTACCTCAAAAAATTAGACAGCTTATTTTTTGGGCTAACTCGTTCACATTTTTTAGAACTGGTGTATGAGTATGCAACAAGAAAAAATATTACTCATCCATTTAAAAATGGCAAAGCCGGAGACGACTGGTTTTCTGGTTTCAAGTGTCGACACTCAGAAATTGTTCTAAGAGCACCAGAGCCAACATCTTTAGCAAGAACAAGAGGTTTTAACAGGCAACAGGTGGAGCTATTTTATATCAATTATTGGAACTTAGTGGAAAAACACAATTTCGATGCAACTTCAATATATAATATGGACGAGACCGGAATAAAGAGCAGTACAACTAAACCACCAAAGGTTTTGTCTATTAAAGGCAAAAGACAAGTCGGAGTAATAAGCAGTGCAGAAAGGGGTCAACTAAGCACTGTCATATGCTGCTGTAATGCAGCTGGTACGTTTGTTCCACCTTTTTTCATATTTGCTCGCAAACGTATGCAAGAACGACTCTTAGATGGTGCCCCACCAGGCTCACAAGCCACCGTGTCTGATAACGGTTGGATACATGGTGAAGCTTTTTTCAATTGGCTCCAATTTTTTGTTGAAAATGTTCGTCCAAACGCGAATAGAAAAGTGTTACTGTTACTCGATAATCACGAGTCTCACAAATACTATCCAGCTTTAGAATTTGCGTCAAAAAATAACATCGTCTTTTTGTCATTCGCACCACACACAACTGATCGAATGCAGCCACTAGATGTGGCTGTGTATGGACCGCTCAAAAAATATTTTGAACAAGAGTTGAACACATTTCAAAAAAGGCACCCAGGCCGAATTGTGAATCAATATGATATGGCAAAACTATTTGGGGGAGCGTATATCAAAAGTGCTTCGGTTCAGAACGCAGTTCAAGGATTTCAAAAACCAGGAATCTGGCCTTATAATCCCAATGTGTTTGGAGAAGAAGATTATGCTCCTTCGACTATGACTGACCGACCTTTCAATAACGCATCGTCTGCTTCGATTGACTGCCCTTTAAATGATCCTCCGTCGACTTTAACTAACCGTCCTTTAAATGATGCTTCAGCAACAATGATGACTAACCACCCTTTAAACAAAAATGCATCTGTCACTGCAAAGGAGACAGTAAATAAATCTTCAACACAGCCAATTATTATATCAGAAGAAATTATCGAAATAGCACCCGAGAGGTCTACTACACCTTTGCCTGATCTCGCCTTGTTACATAAACCTGACATACTGAAAGGAGAATCAGCTAATTCAACCGGAGAAAACTGTCCAGTGCTTTCGACAAACCTTACACCATTACAAATCAGACCTATTCCGACTATGGCTGCTACCAAAACGAATCGCAAACACAGGAGGCAAAAATCAGAGGTGTTGACGTCTACACCTGTCAAAGCTGAACAAGCTATAAAATTTGAGAAAACAAATAATAAAAAGACAAAGATATTGGAATTATAAGCCGACCGTTTAACTCGCGTATCGCCTGCGCGGTAAGAAGGGAGCGGGGGGAAATGTTAGCGGATGGGTGGAAGGGGTGCGCGGAGCAGAGAGCTTACGTCAAGTGCGGCAGTGCGCTGGCTGTGCTCGCAGCGCGCGGTTGGTATTTTTGTTACGGACACTTGGACATTAACGCACAAGGTATACGACTGCCAAGGTAAATCTCAAGATGAATCGCTCTTCCAGTTTTGCGAACAAAATTAACAAGCAAGCTAAACAAATAGCATACAATGTATATTCCTTTTTTAAAGCCAGAAAACAAGATCATAATTCTACAGAGTATCTTGAAGACGTAAACCTAAACAAACTTGTTGCTAAAGCTACAGGACTTTCGGTGACTACCATATGTAAAATAATAAAAGAAGGAAATGAACTGAAAGATGAACAAAATAATGTAAATTTTAAATCACCAAAAAAAATTAAACAAATCCGAAAGAAAAAAATTGAAGTTGACAGTTTTACAGAGGGCGTTGTTAGAAGAAAAATAACTCAATTTTATACGGTTTTTAAGAAGGTTCCTACATTAAAAATTTTGAATGCGAAACTCAGAGAAGAAGGAATTTTAAATTGTGGCCGAGAATATTTGAGAACATTGATTCATAAACTTGGCTTTCGATTTAAGAAATGTCAATCAAAAAGAAAATTACTGATTGAACAACCAAACATCGTATCGTGGCGGTGGCGTTATCTTAATGCGATAAAGAAGCACAGAAGAGATCAAAGAAACATTGTTTACCTCGATGAAACATATGTCAATTCGTCATTAAATGTACCGGCGTGTTGGCAATCCAATGAAGAACGAGGGGTGCTGTCGCATATTGGCAAAGGGCCACGTTTAATTATTGTACATGCTGGTGGACAAGCCGGATTTATCGATGGAGCTCTTTTAATTTTTAAATCCAAAAGCAAAACCGGAGATTATCATAGCGATATGAATTTTGTAAACTTCAGCAAATGGACTAGAGAAAAGCTATTGCCAAATTTACCGCCAAGCTCAGTTATTATTATGGATAATGCCGCATACCACTCGGTACAAGAGGACAAAAAGCCTACAATGACATCCACAAAAGCCACCATGCAGACCTGGCTGCAAAGACACAATGTTGAATTTGATACGTCTTTAAGAAAATGTGATTTATTGAATTTAATTAAACAACACGCGACAGAAAATACTTACAAAATAGATGAAATTTTAAAGGCGGCAGGTCATGAAGTCTTACGACTGCCTCCATATCACCCAGACTTGAACCCAATCGAATTGGTTTGGGGGGATATCAAAGGACAGCTCGCAAAAATTGAAATTGATTCTAATTTAGACAAAAAGAAAAATACACTGGAACAGTTATTGGCCGAATTCTCTGTAGAAAAATGGGTTAACTGCGATAAACATGTACAAACTATTGAAGATGAATATTGTCTGCACGATCGCATCGTTGATGAAGAGATGGACCGATTTATTATTAATTTGCAAGATTCTGACTCCTCAAGCTACACAGACAGTGATGATGATTCAAGCGATATGGATATTAGTGACGAATAGTCCTATAAAAATTTTATCTGTGGTTAAATATTTCTTAAACGGAGTTAATTATTGTTTTATGATTTTGTACCTATGAAGCTATTATAAAATATTTGTAAAACTTAAAAATAAATACTTAAAAAAAAGATACTTATTATTTTATTCTTTACCAACAATGTCTATCTCGAGATAAATCTTTGGATTATTGACTCCGTGTGTAGCGTTACCCGCCCCCGCTCCCTTCTTACCGCGCAGGCGATACGCGAGTTAAACGGTCGGCTTATAGCAGGCCCCAGTAATACTAAAAGAAAAAGAACCTCTGTTAAAACAAAAAAGCCTACAACCAATTTTTTTTGTTTAGTGTGCTCTGACAAATACACTGAACCGCCAACGGAAGATTGGATTCAGTGTAACCAGTGCAAAAAATGGGCACATGAAGAATGCACTTCCTATGTAGGGGTTGGCAGCTACTTCTGTGATGAATGTGAAGACTAATTTTATATTTTTGTCACTTATCCTTTTTGCCCTTGGGGCGTATCCGTTTTGCCCGAACCCTCTGGGCAAAACGGATAATAGATACTTTTTATTGTTACTCATAATTATATTAGATCTCGTTTAAATTTTTAATTTTGAAATTGTATTTTCCAAAGATGATTAGACACACTACAAATTAAAAGTACAAAAGAGTTCTATTAATTATCAGTTTTTTTTTTTTTTACACTTTCCCTTAACATATGCGTTTTGCCCGGGCTTCCCCTATCTGTATTTCGTCCGCTGAAGAATTCTTGGAAAAATATTGTCAATGACTGGAAACTGAAAACCGGTAATCGATGTGTTACTAAAGCTTTATTTGCACCCCTTTTAGAGGCAACATTTAATTCAATTTCAAAAGATATTATTTGTAACGGTTTTCGAAAATGCGGACTATCCGTTCGATGCCAATGCAATTAGGTACGAAAAATGTATGACTAACTCATCTCGACATGACCAACCAGATAAACCAGCAGTCATTGGTCCGGAGCACTTACTGTACTTTGAATCTTTAATGTCTAGTTCCCGTATTCGAGAGTTCCGTACAACTAAAAATTCCTCATGGACTGGTGACGAATCTGCTAAAGAGTTGTTCTATGTGTGGCAAAAAATATACAAGACAGTAAATAGAGGTAAATCACACCCTGACGAACTTAATTTGGCAGAAAATATTCACATATCGGAAGAACAATTAAAAGAAATTTCTACCAATGAAGAGCAACCCAAAACCGCTGATCAATCTGAACTAATGAATGACATCCCGGCTTTACCTGTTGGTATTTCTGAAGACTTGCTATCACCGTCACTTCTTGAGACGCCAGTCGTGATCACAAACAGCGAGTGTGCTATGGAGTACATTTCAAGCAGACACTTTCTTAACACTCCTGTAAAACAACCAATCGAGTCTCCTTGTACAAGTAAACATCCTGTCAAACCGATAAGTCCTGCATTCTCTAATGCAGTTGTGTGGCCTTCCGAATCTCCAATTAAAGGCAAAAAGAAGCGAAACAAAGTTCGGCTGCCAGATGCAGTTAACGGCAGTGTATGGATGAAATATTGGGACGAAAAAGATGACATCAAAAAAAAGAAAGAAGAAGAAAAAGCTACCAAGGCAGCTAAACGAGCCAATAAGGAGAAAAAACAAACGAAAAAAAAGAAAAAATAAGAAACTAAAGTCGAATTATAATTCGATTCCACATTTGACATTAGCTACTGTCATTTTGTAAAATAATGATACCACATATAATAGTGTAGTGATGAACACAAAAATCGATAAACAATCGCGATTTATGTTTATGTAATCATAATATTGGTGTGCCAATTAAAGACTAAATTATTGATTTTTATTTAAATAAATACATAATTATTCATAACAATTATTTATTAATTAGTAACCGCTGCTTTATTTTATAAAAAGTTAATATTTTTGTTTTTTTTTATATTAAAAACAAAACTTATAATAAAAGAGCCTAGATAGTTTTCTGTATTGGCAACCCGTGCGCGCTCGTGCAGCTATCGCCATTTTGTTTATCTTGTCATTCGGCTTCATTCTCCTAGTCTGACTGCACGAATATCTCGTTTCATTGCGAATCGATATTTTGTTATTTTGTTGGGTTTTTGTTAAAGTTTTGTTACGTTGTGTTTGTTGTTACGTTTATAGTTTTTTGTGAACTTTGAGTGAATCTATTTGTTTTGGTTTTCCATCAAAATGGATCCTCCGCCAAGTACATCACAAAAAGACGTGGATGTTTTCTTGTCTCCAAGAAAAAAACGTCCACGAAAAGCTTTCACTGTTACTGAAAAAGTAATGATCCGCAACGCATATAAGTACGTGAAAAATGAAACTTCTGCGCAATTGGAGGCCTTTGAAGTTGTGGAAGAAAATGAATGTATGAACAAAGTTGCTCACATATTGGGAATAACCTCACGCTCTGTTTGTAACGTTTTGAAGGAAGTAAATAAAGGTGCGCCGCCAACTCCCCCTAAAAAAACTGGACCAAAGCGAAGTTTCAAAGATAAAATTGATGAATTTACATTCTCCGCAATACGACGAATAGTTCATCAGTTCTTTTACCGAAATGAACCTCCAACCATTGCAAAGGTTAGTCAATCAGTCAGACAGTATTATTTTATACCTACATCTTTTATATATAAGTAATGATTCCAAACTATTATAAAATTTACTATTTCAGATTTTACAAGTGATGAACGATGATCCAGAAATGCCCAAGGTTTCCAAAGACACCCTCAGAAAAATTTTGAAGCATCTTAATTTTAAATTTGTTGCACGGTCACGCAAGAGCACACTTATTGATCGAAATGATATAATAACATGGCGCCAGCGTTTTTTTTTTTTTTTTTTATCTCCGAGGGGAAATCCTCATTGGATTCCTTCCGCCTTAAAAGTGATCTGTTCCTGGCGGAAGGATATGCCGGACTTTTACCGGCTAAAAACCCCTCGTTTCGCAAGTGACCCCTGACGTAAAGTGTCAGGGTCTGTATTTGTCTGTTTTGGTTTCTTGCATTCTTCCTTATTTGTATACAGTATACAGTGTATTTGCGTATACAGTCAAATTTTTTCACCTTCCACTTCTGATGTATAAGGTCAGAAGTCTTGGTGTAATCTTATATTATTTGTTGGACCTGATGTAAAAGTCAGAGTCCCAGTCATATGTATTCAACTTCTGATGTATAAGGTCAGAAGTCTTAGTATATCTTATATTATTTGTTGGACCCTGATGTAAAGGTCAGAGTTCCAGTCATATTTTTAAAGTTCTTATCCTCTAGTTTGTGTCTTATACTCCTTTCGTTCTGTCTTTTACGCGGTTTTTGTTATTTATTTCTATTTATTGTTTTCTTTGCAACGTATCGACAGAACTCTAGGAGTATGTGTCTTGTTTGGTCGCTGTCCATTATGCGAGCGAGGTTCTCCTTTTTCAAACTAGTTTCCATCTTCATTTCAGCCTCAAATCTCTTCTTGCCATATACAGGGCAATCAATGATTAGGTGCAATATGCCCTCAGCAGCGTCTGGGTCACAGATACACGCCGAACTCTCCTTGCACCGGAAGCGATTCAGGTACTCGGAGAATCCGCCGTGTCCCGTTAACACTTGAGCGATCACCGACTCCATTTGGATCTTTTTAATGATGCCATATGCCCTAATGGCGTCCGGAAAGAAGGTCTTAGTTATAGCCGCCGTCTCGCCCCCTTGGTAGCGCCGGTTCCACTCGTCAAGCGACTCCTCACGGATTTGTCGCTTGACGAATGAGACCGGATAGCTATCATATTCTGCTTTCACTTTAAGTTTCCTGGCAGCGAGTTTTGCCAGCTGGTCAGCGCGCTCATTCCCTTCCAACCCCGAATGTGCTTTGATCCAAAACAAAGAGAATTCTTTGTTTTGGAGTAAAATTTTGTTAATGTTAGCCCTCGTTTCAGCGGCTAGAGGGTGGGGGCTGCAAGGGTTGGCGATTGTTTCCAACGCCGAGCGTGAATCGCTGAGTATGCAAAAGCTCGACTCTCCGCTTTGGAGGATCAACCTCGAGGCTCTGCATATAGCCAACAGTTCCGCCTGGTAGACCGTGCAGTACGGCGGCAGTCTAAGTTTGATGGCTCTAGTTTCGGCTTCATTCTTCCAAATGGATAATGAAGCCCCCACTTTGCCATCAATCTTAGACCCGTCGGTATAAATTTTTACTGCTATTTGTTTTGTATAGCTTACAAATTGTTCTCGGTCTTCCAAGCTTATGAACTGCAGATCTATATGCTCTGCCGGATGCGGAGTGTCTGCAAATGCCACCCTACGCTCCACCTCCCGGTCCATCGGCATCGTCCGGAGTATCCCTCTCTTTGCCTCATATAGGGTGGCTGCCTCTTGTATTCTGAGGTCGAGTGGTAATACTCCGGCTAATAATAGTGCCGAGTTTAGGGAGACGGTGCGATAGGCTTTGCAGAGCTTCTGAGCAAGACCTCTTTGGACCACGTTCAGTTGCCGTTTGACGCCCATCCTGGTGGCGGCCGGCGCCCATGCGCAGGCGGCATACATGATAATGGGCTCCACCGTTGCCGTATATATAATACGAATTATGTCTGGGTGGAGCCCCCAACTTATCCTGGCGGCTCTAGACAATTGCCCATAAACATTCAGAGCTTTCTTGCAGGTGTTCGCAATGTGGGCTCTGAAGTTGAGGTTTTTGTCTACTGTGAGCCCCAGGATTTTAATCTCATTGGACATTCCAATGTCAACCCCGCCCATGCTGAGAAGTGGTATGTCGAACTTCAGCTTTTTGGTCAGCACCATAGCATTGGTTTTATGCGGTGCAAACCTAAGCTTATTCTCGACACCCCACCCCCGAACATACTCGAGGGCGGCATTGGCCTGTTCCTGCACTTCCTGCGCAGTGCCGCCGGCAAACACCAGAACGACGTCGTCAGCATAAGCTTGTACGTAGTCGCCGCGCCGTTCCAGGCCCCTCAAAAGTGGGTCAATGAGGAGGTTCCACAAAGTGGGTCCCGCAATGGACCCTTGTACGCACCCTTTGTGAGTGTCCTTTATGTACTCTTCTCCGGCATACCTGACTCGGACTCGTCGGTCCTCAAGATAACTGGTCATCATCCGCCGGAGATTTACCGGACACTCTTCTTCGGCCAGTCTGGCTTTTATCTTCGGCCACCAAGCATTATCGAAGGCTCCCTCTATGTCCAATGATACAACTACCGCTAGCTTCTTTTCACGAAGCTTTTCGCGTATGTGTTGTATCAGGTCATAGAGGGAATCCTCGGTGCTTTTTTGTGGCATAAAGCCATACTGGCGGGTGCTCATTTTTGGTGTGAGGTGCCACTTTAGCCTCCCCACCACCATTTTTTCCAGAACCTTCCCCATGACCGGCAAAAGGCCTATGGGCCTGTAGGACTTCGGGCTGGCGTAGTCCTCCTTCCCTGGTTTCCTCAGGGCAACAACTGTGGCCTCCTTCCAGATCTTAGGGAAGTGGCCCAGCTGCAGGCATCTATTAAATATCGCTAGTAATAGCCGTGGGTCGGCGGACTGTACATGCTGACAAATGTCCGCTGTGAAACCATCCACTCCGGGGGCTTTTTTGGGGTTAAAACTTTTCATCGCCATTTCCATTTCGATCAGAGTAAACGGTGGATCATGGTTTTCATTATGTACCCAGCCGTTTATCTGATCTGCTAAAGCTCTGGTTCGGCGATGGTCTGAAGTTTCCCCTTCCTCGGAGTCCTCCGGGTAGAAGGTCTCAGCCAACAGCCTCGCCGACCCTTTATCGCTCAGTGTTTTCCCCAGCACGGCCAGGGGCACATCCTCCTTTCTTTCCTCGGTCTTCTTCATTACCCTGTATATGCCTTCCCAAACGCCTTCCCTTGTCTGTCTTCCACAAAACCCCTTCCAGCTTTCTGTTTGTGCCTTTTTGGCCTCCATTTCATATGTTTCTTTCACTCGCAGGTAATCCTCAACGACCTTCGACCTCCGGATCGGCGCGGCGCATCTTATTCTGCGTTTCCTGGTGGAGACCTCTTTCTTCAGTTTTGCGAGTTCTTCTGACCACCACGGCAGTGAAAGTGTGTCCATATTCTTCTTTATTGGTATTGTTTCGGTACACACTATTGTTATTATATTATTGAATTTATTTACAATTGTTTCAATCTTTTCTTTTGTATTACTTTTTTCAACTTCTTCTAAGTTTATTTTATGCTCCACCTTTAATTGGTCCAGTTTCTTACGAAACTGGTTCCAATTTGCCTTTTTCGTATTATATATTCTTGTTGTCCTATTTATTTTTATCCCTTTAGATTTTTTAAGTTTGATTTTAAAAGTAATGCCGTTGTGGTCGGAACTCGTAAGGTGTTCTTCTATCTTCCAATCCTCCACCAGGTTCAGCATGTGTATAGAGCATGCTGTGATGTCTATATGACTGCAGTACCGCTTGCCTCCTCTTATTGTATCGAAGGTCGGAGTATCTCCCCGATTCAATATATGGAGGCCCATATCCTCCAGAAAGCTGGACATATATTCTCCCCTGCCGTCTGTTTTTGCACTCCCCCACCATGCGCTCTTTGCGTTGGCATCACCTCCGAGTATAAATTTTCCGGAGCTAATTTCTATTTTTATCTTCCTTAGGTGCTCCAGGTATGGCCCTATGGGCAGATCCGGTTCTAGGTAGAACGATACTAGTGTGATCTCCCAGGCTCTGGTTCGGATCCCCACCACGACGATGTTGTTTGTGGTGAGTTGCGGGTACTGTATGACATCGATGTTTGCGTCAAAGACGGCTATTGCCGCCTTTACAGCCCCTTCTCCTTGCCCAGAGTTCTGGAAGATCCGGACACCCCTGTGATTTTTTAATCGTCCTACTGCGCCCACATATGGCTCCTGGAGCAACGCTGCGGTGGCTCTTCTATTTGCCGCTTCCATCAATAGCTCATCGGTCGCCAGTTTCTTTCTCTGGAGGTTAGCCTGTAGTACACGGTGAGGGAAGTTTACAGCCTGAGTGCCCTTAGCAGTAGGCCACCGATGTTCGGGCCAGTGCGTCCCACCGTCTTCTTATCGTACAGTCACTGCTGAAGGCGTTATGTTCTTTCCGATCGAGTTTGGCCTTCAAGCAGTTTCTGCACGACGGCGCCTTTCCCGCTGCTTGCTCAGGGCACTCCGTCCTCATATGCTGGCCACCGCAGTGGCTGCATATGTCTGCATCTTCACTACATATTCTCTTATTATGCCCATATCCTAGGCAGCGGGAACACTGCACCAGTGGAGACTGGTCTTCAACCCTTATTCTCTGCAGGTCAATGTGCAGTGTCCCCGCCTCTATCGCTCTCCTCCAGACGGCAGGGGATGTACTTACAACTATATGTCCTGTGTGGGGGTTTCTTGCCTTTTTCATGTATTTTATGGCTATCCTGCTTTCCTCCTTGTCGAGGCCGCCGAAAATGCCCCCATTCTGATTCCTCAGAGCTCTGAGGACTTCTTCGTTGCTGTTTATTGTCAGCACATCTTTGAGGATCAGAAGGGGGTCCCTGTTTCTGACCTCCTCCACAACGAGGTGTCCTCCTGCTTTTTCTATTTTTTCTTTTATCTTATTCCTATCTTCCTTGGTGCTGCATCCCATTATTACTTTCCTGTCTTTGGCCTTTCTTACTCTCTCCACGCGGACCCAACCCTCCTTGGCGTCCACCGCCTTTCTTATTTTGTCTAAATTACGGCCACCGAATGGTCTAAATGCGTATCCCATGTTGTCAAAGAAGAGGAAAAAATGAGTAGGCTAGATATGTTAATTGACAATATCACAGACACATTTATAATAAATGTTACAGAAAGTGACAGCGATAGCGATAGCGATGACGGCGACGATTTATAAAATAAAATATTACCATAATACATCTATTTGTTTTATTTCTCATGTTCCTTCATGATCACATTTAATTATTTATTTCACACACAATTATTAAAGAAAACTCTCAGATCCGTAATAAAATTAATCGTCATAACTAAATTATCCGTTCACAAATATTTAATTTCCTGATATACTTAGTTTACGAGAATAAAATTATAAACGAGAAGAATCGATCCGGAAATATTCCATTTCCATACTTGTCATAACGTTGCAACACTGAAATTGTCAAATCTGGAATCGAATTAAAATTCCGACTATAGAAACAAATTCAAATGAAGAAAATTCAAGAAAAAAGAGAAAAAGATTGAGAATTTATTTGGATTCTGAATATTCTGATGAAGATGATGTACCAATTGCAAATTATAAACCTGTGGACTCCAGTAAAAAACCAAAGAGAGGAGATCACGTTATTGTCAAGTATGAAGGAGAGTATTTCCCGGGGACTGTAGAGAATGTAGATGGGGATTCTTATGAAATAAGCACTATGACATTTTCAGCTGGGAATAGTTTCCGCTGGCCAGATCAATGTGATAAAATTTGGTACCACAAAAAAGACCTACAAGAAATAATTGAGGTTCCTATAATAACAAATAATAGAGGATTTTACGGAGTTCCTGAAATGGATAAATTCGTGAGAAAAGTCTGAATTGTGTTGTAGTTTTTTAACCCTTAAATGGACAATGTTGTTTTTAAACAACATACTAAACATCACAGATAAAATTGACCTTCTTTTAATTTTTTGTTAATTTTGACAACTAGTTCTTATTTCTGAACGAATTTTGTACTTTTTTTAATGTTGGCACTATCCAATATTTTTATGCATTGAAAATAAGTTAATGTCAAATGTCACTTTGAAGAAAACTTTTCTAGTGGCGCGAAACTAAGTTTTGTAGCTGTGTTCGGACTTTGATAAAATATAATGTAAGTATATAACATATTTTTATTTGCTTGATTATATCTTCAATTACTTGTAAATGTTGTAAAACATTGAAAATCACTTGATGCTACTGTCGAATTAGGCGAAATCTGGTATGTTGTAGGAAAACTACAATGCGCATTGCCTGCTAAATAAATGCATGTTTGGTGAAGGATTTTTATTTTGCTTTTCAGCATGCCGCGATTACTAGAAAGCGAAATTACAAAGTATTTAGAAACTCTTGAAGATTCAGAAGATGGCTTAGACGGGTCAGACTCCGAAGTAGAGGATGAAGGTCACTATTATCAAACAGCTCGAGATGTTCTTCGAGACCTTGAAAATAGTGATGAAGGTGAGAATGCCCAGTCTGATGAAGTGGATGCTGATCCTCCTCTCGTAATCGACAACGATGAAAATATGCCAGACCCTCCTATTTTGGAAGCCGAAGAAGCAGCACCCCAGAGTAGATCACAAGGGATTTCTAAACGACCTCTGGTTTGGCGAAAACGGAATCTTGTTACTGCTGAAGACAGCCTTATTTTTAGGGGAGAAACTCAGATAACGGAAGCATTGATGTCTTGTAACACGCCGTATGATTTTTTTTCATTTTATTTTACATCAGATCTAAAAAAGCAAATTGTAGAACAAAGTAACTTATACGCAGCCCAGAAACAAATCTCCAATCCTGAAATTATAAATGAAAATATCCTAAATAAATTCCTAGGCATTCTGATTTACACCTCAGTTATAAAATTTCCAAACACCAGGGCTTACTGGAGTGAAAAATTTGGTTATGATCACATAAAAAATACTATGCCGTTAAAAAAATTTGAAAAAATAAGATCCACTCTCCATTTTGCCGACGATACGCTATGCTTGCCCAAAGATCATCCAGACTATGACAGGCTATTCAAAATAAGACCTCTTGAGGAAACGCTCAACTGCCAGTTTGGGAAGGTTCCCTCGGACCAAAGGCTTTCCATAGACGAGCAGATGTGTGCAACCAAAATGAGCCATTACATAAAACAATACATGCCCAATAAACCCCACAAGTGGGGGTTCAAATTATATCTCATCTGCAGTCTACAAGGATATGCTCATAGATTTGAGGTTTACAGTGGAGGGGGCTCCAAAAATAACATCTTACCTGGTGAGCCAGATTTGGGAGTCTGACAATACAGTCGTCAGGTTAGCTAGAATGGTACCACGCAATGTGAATCACATTATATACTTCGATAACTTCTATACTTCTGTGCCTCTCGTCACCTATTTAGCTAAGGAAGGAATTTTCTCACTGGGAACAGTAAGAGTAAACCGAGTGAGAAACTGCAAATTGCCTAAAAAAAACACTATAATGAAAAAGAACGTACCCAGAGGATTCTATGAGGAAAACGTGGTGACTGTGGATGATATTGACGTAAGTGCTGTTGTGTGGAAAGATAACAAGCCCGTTAACCTTCTTTCCACTTACGTAGGAGCAGAACCAGCAACCACAGTCACACGCTTTGATAAATCGAAGAAAGAGAGAGTTGCTATTCCATGCCCCAAAGTCATCAAGGAGTACAATGCCCACATGGGAGGCGTGGACTTATTAGATTCATTTATAGGTCGTTATCACATCACAATGAAGAGCCGCAAGTGGACCATGCGTTTATTTTATCATTTCCTGGACCTCGCAGTTATAAATTCATGGGTTATGTTCAAGAAGGTAAATAATATAAAAGGAAATGATCAACTTCTCAATTTGGGTACATTCAGACTAGAACTTGCTGAAACCCTCTGCAAATTGGGTCTACCTGCAAATGGCGCTAAACGTGGTCGACCCAGTGGGAGCACAATACCAGTGGCGGATACATATGGGGGGCGCGCGCCCCCCCCATGCGTGTCCCGCGTCGCCCGCCGCGAGTGGAAGGCCTCCCAGCAGTGCTCGCGCGCGCCCGGTTCACGGCAACGGCACGCGAAGGGGGGGTACGGCGTACGCTAGTTCACAATCAGAAGCCGAATGCCAAAGACGTGTTAAGACGCGTTAAGACGCGTTAAGACGCGTTAAGACGCGTTAAGACGTGTTAAGACCAAAGAATGAAAAAGTGAAAAGTCCTAGCTGTAACAGGTGTGAAGACTAGTCAAGATTGATCAGCTAATTGTTGAATATTAATATTATTAATTAATAATAATAATTTTTATAGTAATTTCTCAGTAAGAATATAATAAAATGGAACGTTATTTAATAAAAAAAAGAAAAGTAGAAACATCCGAAGGTCCCAGTCACCATTTAGCTGCAGAAACACTACCAGATGATGTACAGGCAGAACCCAGCACTTCGTCAAAACTTCCACAACAAAGTTCATCGACTGATTCCTGTAATCCCACGGATATTGGCAATTATTTACATATATTATCGTCGGGAACCCTTAGTGATGATATAATATACAAGCTTCTCACAGCTCCAAGGAAACACGAAAAAGGTTATATCTTTCCTACTTCCGAGCACAACAAGAGAGGTCGGGTTGAACGAAGACAAGTGCACGATAATCATTTTGAACAGTATCCATGGCTGGTTTTCTCACAAGTTAAAAAGGGACTTCTTTGCATTAACTGTTCAATTTTTGTGAATAATAAAATGGTTGGAGGAAAGAAATCCACTATCGCCAAGAAACTTGTGACGGAACCTCTAACAAAGTTTGCTAAACTTACTGGTAAAGATGGTGACCTTGAGACCCATTCTCAGCTGAAGTACCACGTCGAAGCTTCAACAAATGCAAAATTATAATATTTTTAGCGACACGAGACAACCGCGAACTTGAGGTCATAAATCAATTGTCACGACAGAGAATGGAAAGTATTCGACAAAAACAGAGACCGTCTTGTACCTATAATAAAAACAATCATATTTCATGGAAGGCAAAATATTCCTCTGCGGGGGCATAGAGATGATGGGAGTCTATTAAAGAACGAAAATGATCGTGAAAGTATAGTGAATAACGAGGGAAACTTTCGAGCTCTTCTAAGATTTAGAATTGACGCTGGAGACTTGCAACTAAAACAGCACCTCGAGACCACTCAAGCAAACGCGACTTACATAAGTAAAACAACGTGTGACGAACTTATTACATGCTGTGAAACAGTAGTGTTATCAAGAATACTGGAGGAAATTAAAGAATCTCGTTATTACAGCATCATCTTCGATGAGACTACGGACATAACGCACATCGCCCAACTGAGTTTAGCTGCAAGATATGTCGATGGTGGCGGCAAATTACACGAAAGATTTTTGGGTTTCGTTGACATCCATAAAGACAATGATTGTAGTGGAAATCTTGACGATGAACCGCGAGAGCGCAGCATTACTGGTGAGGTATTAGGTACCACGATTCTAAGGAGAATGGAAAGCCTTTCTCTGTCACTGGAAAACTGTGTGGGTATAGGCTGTGATGGTTGCTCAGTTAATATGTCAGAATTGAAAGTAGCTGTAACTACAATAAAAAAGAAAGCTATCAACGCGCAAGTAGCACCGTGTCGAAGTCATCAGCTCAACCTCGCTGTCTCTCGCAGTTGCAGAGTCACAATTGTGAGAAATACACTTGGGACCATTGAAGAAGTAGTAGCGTTCTTTACAGCGTCTAGCAAGCGGTTCGCAACATTGAAGAGTCACCTAAAACACTCGCTACAATCACATTGTCAAACGAGATGGGTTGAGCGCCATGATGCTGTTATTCAATTCGCAGCTGATCTCGCAACAGTTTGTAAAGTTCTTAAAGAAATAAATTGTTGGAGGGATATAACAACGGCTTCCAAAGCCAATATTCTCCTTCGAGCTCTCTCTAATTGCAGGTTTATTATCACGCTGTTTTCACTGAGTGACATTATGAGTATAACATATCCAGTCAGCAAAATCTTGCAAGACCCTAGCTTGGACGTCGCGATGGCAAAAGCAAAATTAGATTCGACGCTCAAGGTGTACGACGACATGAGAGCTAATGCTGATAACCACTTTGCTCGGATTGTTGAAGAGGCCAAGGCAGTTATGGAAGAGTTAGACGTGGAGATGAGTGTTCCTCGTCTTACAGGCAGGCAAACACATAGGGCAAACTGCGAGCATGATAACGATCCTATCACATATTGGAAAAGAACTGTTTTTCTGCCAACACTGGACCATGTTACCACTGATATGAGAGAACGTTTTGCAGAAGAAAATTTTTTATCATTTAAAATTTAACATCCTTTTGCCCTCACAACTACTAAAACATGACGGTAATGATCTGGCACATAAATTGAATCAGTGCTTAACTGAAATACCGTTCTTGGAAGAATCGCCCTTTCTGATTAAAAAGAGACTAATGGGAGAGATTCTTCAATACAAGCAAACCGGAATAACCGCCCTTAATGATCTTGATTCTGTTCTGCAAGCGTTGTCTGTTTGTCCTAAATCTGATTATCCTACTTTGCACACGTTGTACAAAATATTTGCTTGTCTACCTGTATCAATTGCTACAGCAGAAAGAAGTTTTTCAACATTGCGGCGTACAAAGACATGGCTGAGGTCGACAATGAAGGAGGATCGACTTAACGGCTTAGCTCTGTTGAACACTCACCTTGACATTAATTGTCCTATCGACGATGTAATTAACCAATTTGCCAGGAAGAATAGACGCAAAGAATTCATCGTTTAAAGAAGAGAACCCCAATTGTTACTTTTTTATATCATAAGATTGATATAAAATGGCATTATCTTATATGTGTGTCTAAACGATTTTAATAAATTTTTCTTAAACTTTGCATGTAACTTGATTATTTTGTTATTACGATAATAATAAATAATATAACATAGATCGCCCCGGAAAAACCTATATTTGCCAAATAAGTGCCTTGCTCAATCGTGGAAAGTGGAGGACCATTATGTATGCGCCCCCCCCTTGAGTTTTTTCTGTATCCGCCACTGCACAATACAAAGAGAACTTGTAATGAAGAAGTTCCGAGGACCAGCTCAAGCAATTCCTTTGAAAGACGTCAGATTGGATCAGACATGTCATTGGGCAGTTTGGCTGGATAAGCAGCAGAGGTGCAAATTCCCAAAATGTTCAGGCTTTACATTCAAAATGTGCCAAAAATGTCGTGTATCTTTATGTGATACGAAAAAAAGCAATTGTTTTTATAAATATCATAATGAAGAATAAATAAATACATTTCAAAAACAATATCCACTCTTATTTTACCCATACTTGCAAAATCTCAATGAATGTGCAATGTAGTTTATAAACAACACTCACATTATTGCAAAAAAAAGTATAGTAAATTCATGTCTAGATTTTTTTACTCATTTTTCCTAGACAGTAATACATGTCTATTACACAAATATATTTTTTTAAAACGTGAAACAAAAATCGTCCATTTAAGGGTTAAAGCTATAAATATATAATGTAGTTATATTTTTCTTTAAGGATAACGACACTTAGTATCACGATCTCAGTTTAACCCAGATAAGCCTACTGTCCTATATTTAGGACAGTAGAAATAAAAAAAAATATCAGAATACCCTCTTTATCTAAGATTATTTAGTCTTATGATTTGCAGTAAGAAACGTGTCAGCTTTATTAGAAAAAATAAAAAGACAGTTATTTTAACAGTTTTTACCTTATATTTTACCTTATAAGTGTGTAATAAAAGTGCGTTGCAGACATGGCAAATGACAGGTATGTATAAAAAGTTATATTTTACTCGTGAGTTGTTTTTTTCTGTGTTAATATCTAGTTGATAACCTTAAACTTTTGTACTAAATAAATATTCTAGCAAAATAATATAAATAAATTACGTATAACTTGTTACAAATACTAGCGTACTATATATAGGACAGTAGGATAATATACATGATTTTAGTACAATAATACAACTTTTTCTTTACAGACCGTTAGCTGCGCATGAAATTTTAGATGCTTTAGAAAATGTTTCTGATAATGAAGAAGATTATAGAGAACGACTGATATGTATTCTACCTCCTCCTGTTGATCCTGACTGTCTCACTGACGAAGATTCGGGTGAAGAAGATAATGTAACTTTGAATAATTTGCCACGAAACATTCTGCTTCAACCGGCTGAAGTAATGATTCAAGGGCAGATTATGGTGAGTGATACAGAAGAAGAACCTTCTGATTCTACAGGTCGAACTAAACGTAGGCGTACCTACGCATGGAGAAAACGGGACTTGGCAAAAAATCCCGTGAATTGGCCAGATGTTCAAGGCGCTTGCCAAGATAAGCGCCCAATTGAGTGGTTTGAAAACTTCTTAGATGAAGATGTTATTTCGTTGTTGGTGTCAGAGAGCAATAAATATGCTGTCAAAAAGAATTTGCCTGGAGACATAACCACTGAAGATATGAAATGTTTCATCGGCATATTGTTGGTTAGTGGTTATTCATGGCTCCCCCGTAGAAGAATGTATTGGGAAAACTCCCCTGATACAAAGAATGAATTGATCAGCTCGGCTATGACTAGGGATAGATTTGACTTTATTTTTCGCCACCTTCATGTCAATGATAATCTGGATTTGCAAGACAAATACACAAAAGTACGCCCCCTAGTTACACTTCTAAATAAAAGGTTCTTAGAGTTTTCTCCTCTTGAAGAGCATTACAGTGTAGATGAGGCCATGATCCCCTACTATGGTAGACATGGCTGCAAACAGCACATAAAAGGTAAACCTATTAGGTACGGGTTCAAAGCTTGGGTTGGTGCTACACGGTTAGGGTATGTTTTATGGATGGAACCATACCAAGGTGCTACAACTATGTGCAATCCAATATATAAAGAATTGGGGCTGGGTGCAAGCGTTGTTCTCACTTTTTGCGATGTGCTGATTTCACGTGGCTTCGACTTTCCTTACCACGTAGTTTTTGATAATTTTTTTACTGGGACGCCCTTGCTGGAAGAGATAACAAAGAAAGGCCTTCGTTGCACTGGGACAGTTCGAGAAAACAGGACATCTAGTTGTCCTCTGATTACATCGAAGTTACTGAAAAAAAAGGAACGTGGTGCTGTCGATTACAGAACGACACATGACAACACGTTCATTATTGCTAAATGGCATGACAATAATATATTCAGTATTGCTTCTAATGCTGTAGGAATAAATCCTAAACAATCTGCCAAACGCTTCTCACAAAGTGAAAAGAGAAACATTGTCATAGAAGAACCACATATGGTGTCCATCTATAACAAATATATGGGAGGAGTGGATCGGTCTGATGAAAATATTTCACATTACCGAATTGGTATACGAGGTAAGAAATGGTACATGCCGTTGCTCACACACATGATTGATCTTGCCGAACATAATGCATGGCAGTTATATAAAATAAATCATGGAAAACTGGATCATCTTGGCTTTCGCAGAAGGGTAGCAATTGCTTTGATTGAATCAAACAGAAAAAATGCCAAAAGAGGGCCTAGCCGACCCTCCCATCATGAACATGCTGATAGTCGTAAAGACCAAATGAATCATCTGGTTATTCCTCAATCGAAGCAAACACACTGTCGTCAATGTCACAAAAAATGTTTGACACGTTGCAAGAAATGTGATGTTGGAGTGTGTGTCAAGTGTTTTGAAACATATCATTCATAAATAGTGTTAATCTAGTAAATTACATATAACAATGGGTAATATAATCAATAGTTATCTAATAAACTACACTTTTTGATTACATTCTGTTTTGTCATAAATGGTCTTTTATTTCCTCTTATTATCCTACTGTCCTACATATAGGACGGCTGTTTCCCTGAAAGCCTTACACTTAATTTTTTTTTCATAATTTTTTTTATGTTGCATAAGATCTAATAAACTAAATAATGTAACTTTTTTCAAAATTTTCAGAAAATTTTAGATTCAGGCTTATCTGGGTTAATAAGTTTGTAATAAAGTAATTTTTAATAAAAGCATTCCTTTTATTTACTGGTCCATTACTGGTGCAACACCTGGTCAATTACTGGTACGAGTTGGTCAACCTTAGGCACATTCTATCTTGTGATCTTAATAATGTACTAATACTACTATAATGTACTTAAAATGTACTACTGGTACATCCACCCTAATTGTTTCTTAATAAAACATATAGGTTTAAGAAAACGTTGTTTTTTCGAAAATTCCGGAAACTTTGTATCACATGCGCGGGCTATAGATATGACTTAATTTAACATTTTATATCCAATTATTATTTGTTTAGACCTAAGACAACATAATATCACTATTAGAATATGATCAAATAACTTTTATTTTTTCCCATACATTAGTGACCCACCCTACTATACATGCCTCAAGAAATGAAAGCTTCGAAAACAAGAGAACCCTTGTCAACTCTTTTTGGCTTTCATGAAAAAATTAGGATATGTTCTTGTGCCGTAGAAAAACAAGGCTGTGATTTTGCTCAGCAGGATGTACGATGATGATAAGAATGATGATAAGACGTCTGATGCAGCACATAAGAAAGCAGAAATGATTGTTTTATAATAAATACAAAGCCGGCGTCAATATAATGGATCACATGTGCGCGAGATACACTATGCAACGGTTAATATGCAGGTGGCCACTAACTTTTTTTCTATAATATTCTCGACATCTCTATTGCTGCCTATATTGTTTATTACAAAAATAATAAAATGATACCAAAGAGAATGAACCAAAGAACACTTTTTTTGCACCAGCTTGCAGAAGAACTGGCTATGCCGTTAATTGAAGAGCGACCTTCGAATCTGCAGATCATGCGACACCATTCGACAAAACCAGCGATGAAAACTACTACGATAAGCCGATTGCAGTTCAATCAACTGCTGATAATCATAATCACCCACGACACAACACTGGCAAGAAACTTGTTGTTAGATCATGCTACATTTGCAACAAGTCACCTATTCACAAACGAAGGAAGACCCAGAAAGTGCTGTAGTGAATGCGAAAAGCCAGTCTGCAATAAGCATACTGCGAAAATAATAAAATGTATAGAATGTAGTCATTAATTCAATTTTTTTTTTATTGATTTCCTAAAAAAATATTATAAGTTTGATAAATAAACAATTGAAAATGAATATTATTTGTTTATTTAGTTATTTACTCTGCATAAAAATATTCAAATTTCATTGATTTTTGTATGCAGGTACCCAGATAACCAGTTGGACTATGTCTATTTTTTTTTTAAAAAACGGAAGTTA
This sequence comes from Sesia bembeciformis, assembly GCA_943735995.1. Classification (NCBI taxonomy): domain Eukaryota; kingdom Metazoa; phylum Arthropoda; class Insecta; order Lepidoptera; family Sesiidae; genus Sesia; species Sesia bembeciformis. Next base: position 14,309,199 of record OX031041.1, on the reverse strand, counting down.
TCTTAGTTAAAATAAATGAAATAAATCTGTTAGTGCATAAATCTATGAAGAATCGGTCAAATCATGGGGATCTGGGAGGTTATTAGCAAATTATTTCTTTGAAAAAAATTATTCAACAAAATGTAGGTCATGGGTACTCAGTACCCGGTTGGTAATTTATGGATTAATTGTACTTTTTTTAGAAAACTTTACAGTACTTTAATTGTACTTTACAGTTTTTAGACCGATCTGTCCTCGTTTTTCAAATGATCATCTGGCAACAATATTTAAAACCGACTCACGAACATCCCTCTCACTGATGAAAGCAAAGTTTGTACTAACACAAAATTTGGTACTAGATTACTAACCCCTTGTTCTTATACCGTCATCACACCCACAATCATTAACATCAATATTCTCTGCCCAGTAACTAAAAACACTGAAATAACGTCAAAATTTTAAAAAAAGAATCATGTTTCGCGTTTTCAAAAATACCATGTCTATACACTCCTTCCGTCTAAAAAAAAAGCTCAAAAATTACGCTTTACCATACATTGTACAGTAGTCTTTCCCGTAATGCGTCATGTTTCACATATATGTCATGTTTAGCACAGCTATGTACCGCCCCAGGGGTATACAAGTAAGGATCTACGTCCAAAAGTTTCTATAGAAGACTGGCTGGACTGCACTGGTTTTGTAGGTTTTGGAAGTACATGTAGACACTGATTGCCAAAGAACGTTTTAGAATAGCAAACAAACATTATTGTTCAGCCAAAATTAATTTCCTCGTCTAAAACAAAAGGAAGCACAATCTATAATCGACAAGTTCCAATTTTACACAAAAAAGCCACTATATGAATAAAAATTATAGATTTATTAAATTTAAAATGAGAGAATTAGAAAGGGTATAGAAGTAAAATTAACAAAGGATAGAGAATCAAAAATGGCGGTGGGTTATCATTTCAACGGTACTTATTAGTGGCGAGACGAGACAAACGGTTTAAAATAACGTTATATACATTATTTTTAAACTAGGTTCTTTTAAAGCTTTTACGCTGTTGTTATAACGCTTTTTAATTTATGAAAATGATTTTGATTTCGTAGTGTGATAGGTATTATATATCTAATATTGAGAATGTAATAATTATAAAATTAAGTAAAAAAATCTATAAAGTTAACGTGATTTGATCTTAAAGTATGAAGAGCGACATCACATAAAAACATGCCAAAATTGTCGTTTTGTCCTAAAATAATAACTGAAAAAATGACAAATTTTCACTATTTTTATTACGGTTTAAACTTCCGTCTCTAAACTTCGAATATTTCTAGATGTCTTAAGTGGCCCATTCACAATCTTGCATGCAGGACGCCGCGCCTGCGGCCAAGTCGTAGCTGGATTGTGTATGTCTTTTCATTCAGTGCGGTGTCGGGAAAGACGTTGCAGGATGTCCGGCACATCCTGTAAGTTCCGCCCACCGAGTTGGACGATTAGTGGCGTGGCGTCCAGCGAGACGGTCTGCAGTACTCTTGCGCAGTGTGTGCGTGCTGGATTAGTGTCATGGCCAAACACGGATACTTATTGATCGATCAATGTAGAGATGTGTAACACTGCGCTGCGCCGCGCAATTGCGCCAACTCAGTTCATTGTGCCGGATGTGTTGCTCACTTTTTAAAAATGTATTGGGGCACAGTGCAGCTCAACTCAAACGTTTTACGTTCAAGACTTTTTCGTGGTGTTGCAAGAATCTTTAACTATATTTCATTAATCATTTTTCTAAACTGCAAGTTATAACTCAGTGAAATATAAAAGTAATGCTATATAACCTGTAAACTCTTATCACAGTGGCACTTCTTTCTTAGTCGTATATATATTTATTATAGTTATAGTCGTATATCTATTTTCAAGTTAAACGACCAAATTATTAAGTATCCCTTTACAGTAGTAATAGATAATCGTAATCTTTTTTATATTTTACTGGGTTATAATTTGATAGCTTTGGCTTGTTTACGTTCGAAATGAACGAAATATAGTGAGTCGGCGCGTTCCACTTTGATACGCCATGGCGCAATTTTGGGTTAACTCAAAGAGCCGGCGCAGTGAACTGCACCTGAGTTAATATGTTGACGCAGGGAATTTTGCTGAGTTACCCATGTCTAGATCAACGTATATAGCCACACTAGTGTTGATGACGTAGTCTGACCATTAATTAGCTTCAGTATACTGACAGATCGAACTGTCATAGAAAATTGATTCAATCCGATCCAATCAAATAATATTAAGTAACCAAGAAAGAAAGTTTTGTTAAACACATAAGACTGCCTCCTTACCACTGTGAGTTGAACCCAATCGAGCTGATTCGGGGTGGGGGGGGGGGGGGGTACGTCGCAAAAAATAATAAGATTTTTAAAATCCAAGATGTGCGCAAGAAAGAATCATAGTAACACCGTGTAAATGGAGTGACTGTGTATCCCACATTGTAAAAGAAGACAAAATGTGCCGTCTCGACCACATAATATATGGTGTAACCGACAGATGTTATACGTTTGAGTGATAGCGATAGCGACAGTAGTTCTGAATCAGAATAAATAAATAACTATGGTATCAGTTTCATTTTTAATTTACGCCAGTTGCTTATTTTTTCTGCTGACGAAAGATGTAGGTACTACTTTATTATAATAAAAGATAAATTTATGTTTATTTGATATTTTATTTTAACAAACTAAAAAGGAAAAATGAAGTAATTCATTTACTTCCAAAAAAACCAAATACTCGGAAATAAACAGTGAAATTGGTCTGCGTTCGGATAGCCGGTTACTTGTCTAATTCAGGAGTGGAGTGGTGCCTAAAAATTCCTACCTACCATCAAATCTCGTAATTGCATTTGCGTCAGGAACATGAAAATTTTAACAAAGAAATCTTAAACATATACGGATATATCCCGTAACTACATAACTTTTACAAGAAACTATAATCTAAATTAGCGTTTCATAGTATAATTAGGTAAGTAGGTATATAAATAAAACTCCGAAATTGATTTATTAGTAATTATTTACTCAAATAAAACGTGTGAAAACAAAATGCTCTTTTTACGCGAGCTCATCTGTAAATGGGCTCCGACATTTTACGAAAAAAAATGACGCAATTTGAAGAAAAAAATCAAAATGGCGGCGTGGACTGCAATCTTATGAATTCTATGAGATTTTGTGATTTTCAATGGAATAAAAATAATAAATTTCGAACCCAACAAAAAGATTAGTTCAACTTTCACTTGTAGCTAGCACTGGAACAACAACCATACATACAACAGAATCATGATCGAGAAATTCAGTATAAAAACAAAATGGTAAAATTTTAAATAAAATACATCTGTATTAGCTGTATCATAATCATAACTAAACATTTTTACTGTCAGTGACAACCAAATTAACAAGTCTTGAAATGAGCCAATAGTTTTTTATATTTATGTTGGTATCACTGATTTTGCAGAAACATTACCAAATTTAAATGAATAAAAAGAATTCTAATGTTCCATTTCATTTCCATAAAATCCAAGATAAAATCAGACTTCTGAAAATATTCTGAAATCGATTAGTTTATTTTTTGCTGTAATTAGTTTCACATCTCTACTACTGTCACTAGACGAACGTCATAAGAAATTCATAAGATCGCGGGCCAAGTATAGAAACGTTTATTAATTTCTACTTAAAAACTTAAGATATAGCCGGCGCTTTGGGCAATACGTGTACAATGACTTTTCTCTTCATATCGTATTTGAAATTGTTATTTTTAAATATTGTACTGTCGTAGAAGGGGTTCACATCAGTAATGTTGATCAGTCTGGCCCTTTCTATAAGATCACTTTCAGATATTTCTATTAAAAGCTGGGACTGGTTACGTAGACCTCTCATGTAGGCCAGCTGGTCCATAGTCAGTTGTCGTAGTATGTAGTACAGTAGTTCATCGTGGTCTTTTCTATATGAGAGGTATTTATTGAATGTCTGTAAGAGATAAAGTAACATATAATTAAATGAAAATTAAATGAGCAGGAGAAAATACTGAATGAGCAGCAAATTTAAAGGTGAGCTAGGTTTAGGTTTTCTGGCGACAATAAAGATATAGACCATTGTAATGACATCCTGAGCAAAATAAAATGATTTATTTCAGTTATTTAAAAAGAGTGGTTTGTTGATCATAATTTGGGGCTCCTTTAGTATTTTTTGTTGCTCCTTGTAAGTACAAGTCTAATTAATTATTATACTTGATTGCCTAATACAGAAAAAAAGAAATTGTATTTATTTATACCACAGTAGAAAAGTTCACTAGAACTGGAACTGACGGATTTTTCGTATTTAAATAAAAATATAAGCTAAAATATTACATATGGTGAAAGATTTTGAGAAATCCGAGATATTCAAAGTTTCCAATGCGTTATAATGACGTTGCATTATACAGGACGTCCCGTAAGTAGTGGATCAAACGGATTCTGGGGACAGGAGGGGTCACCACAACCTATCAGACAATGCAAACTAAATTTAAATCAAACTGACAGCTAAAAAGTTACAGGCATTTTTCTAAAAAAATCTCTAATCAGAAGATTAAATATGAAAATATTGAATAAAGTATGTAAATTTTCAATATTTTTTTATATGTTAAGGGGTAAAAAAGTAATGTAAAAGAGACATTTTATAAAAAAAATAATAACTTCGATCAATTTCAGTGTGGCGTTTGACCGAAGCCTGTGTAAAAAAAGTTTACTGCACACATGTTTGGCCATTATTTTAAAAACTTCTACAATTCATGCCGATTCTAATACAATGATCTAAAATAAATACAAACGTTACTTTATTAAGTTAAATGTCCACAATAAGAGGAAGCGTGGCGGCAAGTACCATGTGATATGTTGGATTTGTTGAGGTTTATTACTGAAGCAAATAGGACTAAGTATTTTGTATTGTTTCATTTTTACAACAGATATTCAAAATATCTCCCACCAACTTTAATACATATCCATCGTCTTAAAAAAAATATGTAGAGCTCTTAGCGCTCTTTGATTGCTTTTAACGGTTACAGCAGTTAATTTTTACCGTAACTTCCGTTCAGTTCAGTTCTTTTCCCTAAACCGTTTCTCTGAAGTATCCCTTTTGAAATTATTTTTTATGTTGTATTTATGTACTTAGTGTAATAGTATCAAAACGCTATTATATTTAGCGGCACTACCCTTAGCCTGCTCTCAACCACCAAAGGTTGGAAGAAAATGCTATATAGCATTAAGTTCGCCTTTGTACACACATTTTTTTTTTTTTTTTATATATATATATAATATAATCAATACTATTGTTTTATAATCAATACTAATTGCGTTGCTCTGAACAGAGAAACAACATTAAAAGCTATTGATTCTCCAAAAATCTCTTTTTATGAAGTCTCCTTATTATTCACTTGCACCTGTCAGTGCCATCAGTGACAACCTCGCCCTTCTGTCAAACCTCCATTTGCCTCAACCATAGAGACTGGCACAGACAACCTCAACCATAGACAGGAACAGACTGAATGACCATTTACATCTCCCCCCCCCCCCCCCCCCTTTTTAGGTTTCTTCTGGTACTGGAACAAGTTTTGTATGGTGGAAAAGATTTGATTCGAATTTTTTATGCCCTGTGTTTACTCTATATATTGAGTTTGACAATTTTCCTAAAACTTTGTATGGGCCGATTTTTAATTCATCTAGTTTTTTTCTGTTTAATCGATTTCCGTTTTCAACATATACCGAGTCTCCTATTTTGAGTTCGCATTTTTTTCTGTTTTTGTCGAATTGTTGCTTATTATAATTGTGTGATCTTATAGTTTTCTCCAAAGCTATTTTTCTATCTTGCATTAAATCATTATGTGTTATTTGTTTTTTCAGTTCATCTGGTAGAATATTAACATTTTTTCCTTCTAATAGATATTCTGGAGAAAATCCAGTCACCGTGTGCTCCGTTTCATTATATTTTTTGGTACATTCGTGAGCAATAGTCGTCCATGCCAATTTATCCTTCTTTTCATTAATCTTACATCTGATTTTATTAACTAGTGTTTGGTTTAATCTTTCATTCAAACCATTCGAAAAAGGTGCATTTACTGCAGTGAAAATTATGGGTATATTTTCCTTATCTAAGAAGTTTTTAAATTCTTTTGAATTTATACCCGGATATTGATCAGATAGAATCATGCCAATTTTATTTTCCTGTGTCACTTTACTAACAATCTTTATAAAATCACTCGAGGTTTGAGTTTTTGACGTCAAAATGTAGGCATACCTGGTGAAGTGGTCTACCAGAAGGTGTAAATATGTTTTTGTAGAGCGTGAGCTACCAAATCCACCGATGGTATCTATAGACATTATTTCAAAAGGGTAAGTAGCGGGCCCTAGATGAGACATTAGTCCAAATTTATATTTACCTCTAGATTTATTTTTTATGCAGATTTCACAGTTGTCGCAAATTTTCTTTATATTATGTGTTAAGTTTTTCGCTACGTAGAGTGTTTAATTTTCTTTTCCATTTGTTGTATTCCTATATGACAGTAAAGATAATGTATGTTTTCTATAAATTTTTTACTAAATTCCTCAGTCAGTACAATCTTTTCCTTTCTTCCTATCTTCTTATAGTATATTTTATCTTTTAATTTTAGTTTATTTTTATTTTGTTTTATATCTTCATTTATTTCTAAACGAGTACATTCTGCTTCAAAAATAATCATCCATTGAGATCCATTTGATGTTTTTCTATTGAATTTTTCAATTACAAATTTCTCTGTTAAATTTCTTATATTATGAGATTTAGATGTGTCCTTCTTCATTTCAGCAAAATTCTCCAGGATTCTTGTTAAAGCTTCTTCTGAAATTTCAACCGTAGGAGCCTGTTGCCGTGTTTCTGGTGTAATCTCCTCCAGTAAATATCCCTTGAACTGCATATTTCCATCTTCATCTACATAAACATTATTTATCTCTGGTGTTACCGAAATCCACACTTTTCTTTTTTCGTGTCTCTTTTGTAGGGTAGCTTTTACTTTTTGGTAAGTTTGAGTTCTTAGAAGTGTATCATGTAGTTTTACCGGTTGTAGTTGTTCCGGGATTACAAAGGTATGTTTATCGGTGTCCGTAATTGAGGTTATGCAGATTACGTTCGTTTTTGGATCTTCACCCGGTTTCACTACAAATTCAAACCTTAATTTTTCCATTGCTGCTCAACAGCTATAAAAATGTTGTTTTATAATATAATCAATACTATTGTTTTATAATCAATACTAATTGCGTTGCTCTGAACAGAGAAACAACATTAAAAGCTATTGATTCTCCAAAAATCTCTTTTTATGAAGTCTCCTTATTATTCACTTGCACCTGTCAGTGCCATCAGTGACAACCTCGCCCTTCTGTCAAACCTCCATTTGCCTCAACCATAGAGACTGGCACAGACAACCTCAACCATAGACAGGAACAGACTGAATGACCATTTACATATATACTAGTGGGCGGACGAGCAAGTGGTCCCACGTGATGGTAAGTGTTACCGCCGCCCATGGACACCTGCAACACCAGGGGATATGCGGGCGCGCCGCCGACCTTGCAAAGTCCCATTGAAAATTTTGGTGCAATAAAGAATTTATCCATCTATCCCCAAAGAAAATAGTCGATCGGATTGAGATCCTTTGAGATTTTTGCGTTTTTCAAACATATTTCTGTTTATATGGGTGTATCAACGCGTATGTTTACCTTATTCAGTCACAGCCCGTGACCATAGTTGGTGCAACCCAACCGAAATGTCGAGTAAGGCAAACATACGCCTTGAGACCTATTTAATTAGATAAATACGACAGTAATTGTCCAAATAAGTAAAAAAAAAAGGTATGTTTGATGATATGTGGTATGACAGTACCTTTCTCATGGCGCGCATGACACTGTACTTCTGCGTTTCCACAAAGCTCTCCAACATCGTGCGGATTGCGATGTTCACATCCTCTTCGGCTACCTGTGTGCGGAGGTGCATCTTTGCGTGAGCTTCACACATACGGATCACTGGAACCAAATAATGTATTATTTGAACATATTTTATTTATCTTAACATAATATTGCTGCACAAATATATAATCACAAATTTTATGTTTGCTGGAGGATTGGGACCACATCCATACATTTTTTCACATCATCCTTTTGGGAAGAATTGGACAAAAAGGAAAATGAGAATATTGATATTGTCTTCCCATTCATTTCATTTACTTATTTACTTTCTTGCACTATATTGTATAGAGGCGGACTTAATACCTCAAGGCTTATTCCACCAGTCAACCAGTTAAATTTGAAAAATTGAAGTGGATGCAGTGAAAATTAAACAGTGAACTTAATTCATCATTACCTATAAATGATAATAGTAATTTATACATATAATAAAATTGTAACAGCCGTGAAATATTTTTTGACAAGAATCATTGCAGTGTACTGCGAACGATTAAGAGCCCAAACAAGCATTTTTAGAATGTTTGTCTGTGTGAACGAGCATTACGCAAAAACAGCTAGACTGAATTTAATAAAACCTGGCGTACTTTTTATCCAGATAAATTATAGTCTAGTATAATAATCGCTGGCACCGCTAGTATAATAATAAAAATACAATAATAAATATATATGTACCATACATATATACTTATCATTCGATAGCGTGAGAAGCAAAGATTATAATAATGTTGTCTATAAAAAAAAAAACAATTATTACTAACCAGATTCAATACTTCTCACTGTAATTGGTGAGCTGCCTGTAGCCAGTGACTCTTGTCTCAGCTGACTGTACATTGTCGCCACTTTATCTCTATCGATGTTCTATATTAAATAAAAATAAATAAAATATAATTACACTGTTCAAATTAAGAAACAAGTTTGACGTCACTATCAGTCGTGTGATTTCACCCGTTGACCAACTACGAGAGGAAGCGTTCCTCCATTGATCGACCAATAAACGCTGTGGTATGCTACTTTAGACGGATGACGTCACTTCTTTCATAATGTGAATATATATATTAGATGCTTACCAATGAAATGACCGATTTTATTACTGGCCACTTTTAGTTTCGATATCCTGTTCTAAATCGAATTTCAAAATAAAACATAATGCATCCAATAGCTACGATGTTCTTATTTCAAAATCAGTATTTCATTTGTTTTTCTCTACCTAAATTTTGTTCATGTGATTGTATTGAAAATAAAATGGATAAATTGAAAATTCGTGCTATTTTCGTATACGAGTTTCGTCGCGCCACCAACGCAAGTGAGACAGCATACAATATCAATAGTATGTATGCAAAGGGATAATCGATCATTGTTTAGTAAATTAAAATCTTTCACCTTTAATAAGGTCGTTGTTTGGCGCTATTGTACCAGGAGAAGGAAACCAGGGTGGTGGGTGCTACTCGGTAGACATCACACGACCAAATATTTATTTGGAAAATAAATAATAAAAAATATGAATAATAATTTTTAACATTACTTGCAATTTAGACAGAAAGTTGTCCCTAGCATAGATGATGTACTACTACTTCAGCAAGTCCTGTGGGAGCACGAATTCTGGGCCAGGAGTGTTGATGTCTTCTAGCGAAGTGCGCTTTGTGTCAGGTGCGGGTGGTATCTCATGTGAGACCGACTTTATTACAACCCTATCCGGGATATGTTATAATTGAAGAACATTACCTGCAATTTGGGATGAACGTTCTCCTTGGCGTAGACAATGTACTTCTTCAGCAGATCCTGTGGGAGCACGAATTCTGGGTCAGGAGCGTTGCTGTCTTCTAGCGAAGTGTGCTATGTCGTGCGGGTGGTGTCTCACGTGGGACCGACTTTATTACAATCCTATCCGGGACATGTTATAACTAAAGAACATTACCTGCAATTTGGGATGAACGTTCTCCCTGGCGTAGACAATGTACTTCTTCAGCAGATCCTGTGGGAGCACGAATTCTGGATCAGGAGCGTTGCTGTCTTCTAGCGCAGTGCCGCTTTGTGGCGCGTGCGGGTGGTGTCTCACGTGAGACCGACTTTATTACAACCCTATCCAGGATATGTTATAATTGAAGAACATTACCTGCAATTTGGGATGAACGTTCTCCTTGGCGTAGACAATGTACTTCTTCAGCAGATCCTGTGGGAGCACGAATTCTGGGTCAGGAGCGTTGCTGTCTTCTAGCGAAGTGTGCTATGTGGTGCGGGTAGTCTCATGTGGGACCGACTTTATTACAATCCTATCCGGGACATGTTATAACTAAAGAACATTACCTGCAATTTGGGATGAACGTTCTCCCTGGCGTAGACAATGTACTTCTTCAGCAGATCCTGTGGGAGCACGAATTCTGGATCAAGAGCGTTGCTGTCTTCTAGCGCAGTGCCGCTTTGTGGCGCGTGTGGGTGGTGTCTCACGTGAGACCGACTTTATTACAACCCTATCCAGGATATGTTATAATTGAAGAACATTACCTGCAATTTGGGATGAATATTCTCCTTGGCATAGACAATGTACTTCTTCAGCAGATCCTGTGGGAGCACGAATTCTGGGTCAGGAGCGTTGCTGTCTTCTAGCGAAGTGCCGCTTTGTGGCGCGTGGGGGTGGTGTCTCATGTGGGAGCTCACTACGAACCTACCCGAGAAAATGTTGTTTAAAAATAAAAATTGGAGTTAAATTGTGATTCTAGGACCTTATTGTCGGTTCTAGTTTCTTAGATATCGGGACTACAATGAAATCTTTAAAAAAATGAATCTAAATTTTATAATTCATGTTAGAACATGTTGCGTTTAAATAGAATCTTGACAGAGCGTAGTTTTAAGTAAGAAAACCTTAATCAAAGTCAGTAAACTCCATATTGGCAATAAGGCTCTATGCTCAGCTGTCACATTTGAAATATAGAGATGAATGTACATGCCCGTCGAAAAATATAGAAATGAATAAAAAAAACGGTAATGGCACGCGCCTTATTGTCAATATCGAGTTACTGACCTTGATTAAGGTTTTCTTACTTAAAACTACGCTCTTTCGAAAATATGGAGATGATGATGATAATTTTCTAAAATTACATACCCATTTCGTCCAAATAAAGTGTGCTTGTACAGAAAATACGTGTGAAAATATCAAGAAATATAGTTTCGAAATAAATCAAAAATTATATACATGTAAGGTTTTGTTGTCCCGTTTAAAACGTTGGTAGCGTTCACTACTTACACCGGGCGCTTAGGGGCGCCTATTTTTCTGTTTTTGCGTTATTTCAGTGCCACTTTGTATGTACACTTATCTGAGTGTTACGCGATAGTTCATTGTATAAGAAAGCGAATCGCCTACAATAATTATCTATTTCGCATTGCACAGAAAAATTTGTTTTGGCAATAAGCTTAATTTACACGTATCATAAGTTCACATTCCTGTTTTGCTGTGGATTTTGTACATGAATAAAAAATATTACGTATAATAAAATTGTTTTTGCAAAAAAAAAGTTCACGTGATAAAAACAATAATTGCAATTTTTGTCTTGTCTATCTGAACGCGCATCACGCAAAAACCGCTAGATGAATATTAATAAAACTTGGCAGTTATTACGTTTAACATTTAAGATACTTTTATCCAGATTAATTATAAGTCGCTGGCACAGCTTGATAAATAAATAAATCACTTACCACCAGTATTTACTTACTTTCTGCTAATCTGCCACATTCGTTCTATCAAAGAATCAAAGTGAGCTATGTTGAGAATTGTAAAGTTGAAAGTAGTCAGTCACCTGGCCAAGTGTTCGTCCTGCATGAGATCCACTTCATCCCTAACGACGCATATCACGTCAAAGCGGGACAGAATGGGGTCGGACAGGTTCACGTTCTCCGAGAACGTCATGGTGGCATCGTATCTACCGCCGATCGGATTCGCCGCTGCTATTATTGAACATCTGGAAATTTTCGTTTTAAAGGCTCTATAATAAATCCAATCAAAATAATCGGATGCTGACAAGAATGTTGCCATGTAAAGAATTCCTATTTTGGCACAACCAGCTGGACTAATCCGTTATCGAAATTTTAAATATAAAGGCACTACCAATTGGGCTAATTGGTTATGGAAGTTATTATTATAAATATAAAAGCTCTACCAACAGGCTAATATGCTTTTAAAGCTTCCAACTGGGCTAATCGGTTACCGAAGGTGTATATAAAGGCCCGCCCTACCAACTAGGTTAATTGGATGTCAGATTTTTTCCCTCTCATATGGTGCCATTAGCACATTCTGCCAGTGTCAAATTTTTTTAGTAATAAACAATTTCAAAGTCTAAAACGTATCCTGTCAATATCCAGTCCCGTCGAAGTAAGTCAGGAGTCGATCAGTAAAGCGATAGTAGGTTTACTGGGGACAGAAAAGGACTCCTTGGAAGCTTACGAAAATGTCAATCGCAGGTTTTTCCCGTCGAAGTAAGTCAGGAGTCGATCAGTAAAGCGATAGTAGGTTTACTGTTCCAAGGACTCCTTGGAAGCTCACGAAAATCGCAGTCCCAGGCTTTATTTGATTATCACAAACACGACGCACAAAAAACACTTTGAAGTTTAATAAACTATCACTATTAAAACGCCTAATACACATTTTTTACAATTATCAAAAAGAAAAACCCAACTTCACTTCTAGAGTTCCCGTCAAAAAATCATAGCAGTTTAAAGTAGTAATCTTTATCGTACCTGGCGTGTAGTGATGTGACGATGCCGGCCTTGGATATGGAGATGCTCTGCTGTTCCATGGCCTCGTGTATGGAGGTCCTGTCCTGGTCTTTCATTTTGTCGAACTCGTCGATAAGGCACACGCCGCGGTCCGCCAACACTAACGCACCCGCTTCTAGTGTCCAATCTCTGTCATTTAAATGTGACAAATAGTAATCACTTTGTTTTATATAAATTAGGGTCTAGACTGAGTCTTTGGTTGTTGTTTAGGTTCTATCTAGCATATAGGCTTCAGCATCTTGCATTCATCCCAGGGAAATGTTAATGATAGGAATTAACTGATTTTTTTTCTTAACCTTTTACCTCTTGCCATAATACCATATAACGAATATGGTATAGCATTTGCCTACGACATGTTCGCTTGGGACCTGATTTCCAAATGAATCAGTTGTTGTGCCTAAATAGGTCCAGACATCTAGATTAATAATTCCCAAAGTGGTCGATATCGACCGCCAGGATTCCATTTCTACTTGCACCTGCCATGATCATGTCAGCAACAAACAAATTTAGGGGTCCACGAGATTTTTTTTTTATGTACGAAGGCGGCAGACGAGCCATACAGTCCACCTGATGATAAGTGGATACTGTCGCCCATAGATATCCGCGATACATGCCGACATTAGTCCAAAATGACAAACGTTGGCACGCCCCCGAATGCGCTGCCTACCTTTGGAAATATAGGAATGTATTTGGAGAAAGGGTTGGGAAAATGGGGAGGGAAAATACGTACCGAAACACGTACGTACATTAGGGAAATAAGATAAAGTGGGAAATGCAGTACATTTCAAGGTAGTCTTCTGTGAGAGAGATATAGGAGATTCTGAGAGAGGAGGAATATAGGAGAGAGATTCTGTGAGACCTTTGGAGATATAGGAATGGATTTGGAAAGGGTTGAGAAAATGGGGAGGGATAGGATGGGATTGGAATGGGCTCTGGCACATCTCACTCATTACCGAAACACGTACGCACATTGGGGAAATACGATAAAAATATGGGGAAAAATGCAGTACATTTCAAGGTAGTCTTCTGTGAGAGGGGTAACGTGGCCAGTCGAGCGCGCCCAGCGGCTGTTGGATTGCAGAGTGCACTCTCCCCGTAACAAATGTAAATGGGCGTCCACCCAGTCATAATCAATTCAAGCGTTCCTTAAGTGACAGACGAGAAAACAGATTACGTACAATGTACTTCTTACTTATTACAAGTAGCTAAATTTTAAAGGTACTTCCTAGGTATAACCGTCGGGGTTGTTTAGGACAATGACACGTGCCTATGAATCAGTACCTAACTTAAAAGCTGGAATATTGAGGGCGACCAATTGAAATAGCCATGGTACCGAAATTAGTCGGTCTTACTAATTGATACACCTGTATCACTTATCAGGCAACATGTAGTCAAAATATATAGTGCTACGGTAAAGGTAGTGCGTATTGTTAAAATATGACCTGGAAGTATCTGCTTTGTAGTGTACGCATCGAGCAGGCGCATACGCGCAGTGAGCAACATTTGAAAAGACTCGTTCAGACCAACGCTTTGCACGGACTTGTTAGATTAGGTAATTATAAATAAGAGTGTTAGAGACAATCGTTGATTATTTCTTTTTTTAATTTTGAGAAGAACACTGGTTTCGAAAATAATCTCATCAACTCAAACTTACAAGTCAAAATGAATCAAAAACGTCATAAAAGTAATTAAAAACTTTTATATACATACTTTTTGTAGTCGCCCCTAGATTGCGGTCTCGGGCGCATAAATACCTATAGATAATACCTACTAAAACTACTATTGCATGCTCCAGCAACTCCATGACCCCCCCCCCCCCCCCCATCCACTTGAATCGAAACAACTCACATGGTTCCCTTATCTATGATGCAAATAGCTATCATTTCCACAAAAAAAAAATGGTCACCTATTCGTGTTTTGGTGGCTCTTTGGGGGCCGATTGCAGTGCTAGGACTATTAATTGTTACTAATAAAGTGCTCTAACGCACAAATACAATCCTTTACAATGGATAAAGTAAAGTATGAAATTATTAATGTACTTACCCTGTGCTAGAACTTCTCCTCACATATGCAGTGAGGCCGACTGCACTTGCTCCTTGACCCGTTGTGTATATGGCTCTAGGTGCGATCTACAAAAAATATAAATAAAAAAAATATAATTTTTCTTTATGGACCAAATCGTCAGACGAGCATACAGTCCGCCTGGTGGTAAGTGGGTACTGTCGCCCATACACATCCGCGATACATGCCAACATTAGTCCAAAATGACAAACGTTGGCACGCCCCCGAATGCGCTGCCTACCTTTGGAAATATAGGAATGTATTTGGAGAAAGGGTTGGGAAAATGGGGAGGGAAAATACGTACCGAAACACGTACGTACATTAGGGAAATAAGATAAAGTGGGAAATGCAGTACATTTCAAGGTAGTCTTCTGTGAGAGAGGGGTAACATGGCCAGTCGAGCGCGCTCAGCAGCTGTTGGATTGCAGCGAGCACTCTCCCCCTCAAAAATTTATTTTGCATTTTAATATAAAACTATATAGGTACCTTATTCTACCTGTGAATAAAATATTTATTACCTCTCTACCCAAAGATTGTATCGCGGAGATCGCTTTTTGTGCATTTCATGGGCTACAATGTCTGTTACTGGCTTCGTGTTTTATTTTGGTGTGCATAAAATAGTTTTATCTATCTATCAACCTTGAGATATTAATTCAAGCTGTGGCATCAAAGTCATTGAATTTCAATTAAGATTTTCATTTTAACATTTGCATCCTAATGTAGTAAAATATAGTCGGACTTCAATGATTTTATAACGTAACTAAGTTTTGTGTGAATAAATTCATTTGTTCATTCGTAATCGTTTTTCCAAATTCACTCCTTAATCTACAATCTTTGGGTGTGCCAATGTTGGTCATTTTTTTACTGATAATATCATTAATATCGAATATTCATGAGAGTTGCTATTCATATGCCACAAAGTGGAGTGGACTATTTGATTGTCTGCCACCTAATTTCTACAAAATAGTGTTTCTAAGTTCTACAGTACCTTTTCAATGTATTTCAGGAACTGTGATTTGGCTGTACCGGGATCACCGCAAATTAAAACGTTAATATCACCCCTCAATTTGTGCTTTTCACCTACAAATAAACAGATATAAGAAAGACTCAAAGAAAAAATATACGTAACAAAGACTATGTATAATATATATGTCGGAACTGGAGGCCGAGAATGTTCATTGTCCATCTTTTCGTTTTAATATTGGAATTTTAAACATAATACAATCACTAAATTATGTTTTAATTGTCCCACACAATAATTATTAACACTATATAGTTACAATTAATGTCTAAAATTATTTTAACGAGCGGTATAATACGAAAACAGTTCCACGGGACGTACGTGCCACGGGCTCTCTTTCAACTGTGCTCATTTCTCATGCACCGCCGCACCGAGACTCTGTCAAAGGGTCTCTTGCGTTCTATAGCACCCATATGATGATGGCCATATTCCGACATATATGTATATATAATGTATATATATATACCGCCGAGCTCGTGACAATATAAAAAAAAAATCCGTACTTAAATAGAAATCCAATGGTACGGGCCGAGGATTTGAACTCACGATCACACACGTGACTCGAGTATAAACGGCACTGATTAATAATACATTGTGATTAATATAATTAGTTCCATCCAAAATACTCGAGATGGTTGAGGAGTCATCAAAACTAATACTCAAAGAGAACTGAACACTGAATGATATATAACTACGTCACAAACCAATACTCCAGTGGTTGAAGAACAACCTATTGATACATACATACATACACACATATATAGTACATACATACACACAAATATATAATACATACATACACACACATATATAAATACACACATATATAAATACATACATACACACACATATATAAATACATACATACACACACATATAAATACATACATACACACAAATAATGCATATATACGAGCATGTATTATATCTGTAGTGTTAGTTAACTGAAAATGTCAATTCTTGTATTTATTTATATTTGAACGAGGTTATTAGATCGACACTCGACAGTCCCTGTGTAACGGTTTCGTTTCACTACGTGAGTAGTTAAGCGAAACTACATTAATGTATAAACTAAAATAACAAAAATATAGATTGAATATTAATTCAAAAGCAAAGCCGGAGCGCACTATATGTTTTGCAGTTCTATTGTTTGCGTGTGGTGAACTATAAAACCGGTCCTTACGCATCGCATGGAACGCGGGTAGGGATCGCGTTATTAGCACTCCACGTTAGCTATCCTTTCGGGCAGTCTAACATTCCGTCGACAAATAGATAATCATAAAATATAAGATACTAATAGTTTTGGGCGAGTCTGGTGCCGACTTGCTAATAGTGTCCTGTTATGTTAATCCCCTTACTTACTGGGTGAGTGTTACAAATTCTATCCATAGTATAATGGGTAGCTAGCTACCTACATTGTTTTAAACTGTTTAACTTTAACTGTGGGTTGACTGCCTCATCATGAACACCATTTCTTACTAATCACGCCATCTGCCTTTGCTTAGCATCTTCTAGTGCGGTTCTTAGCGGGTTTATGATGTCGCAGTCAGGCTACGAAACTTTCGGATGGGTCGTAAAGTGTCCGAAAAATGTAAATATTTCAGGGCTCACCTACCCGGCAGTCAACTTAGACGGGACCTGATCGCCACCTAGGCGAATATACCCTACCTACTGCTCGCCGCTGGCTGCGAGACTTCCGGCCTACCGCGGAATACCTACTGGAAGGCTATCGCAGGGCAGTGGCATTCTAGGACCCAGTCATAACTTCTGACGTGAGCTCATCGAACCCATCCCGGATCTATTCACTTGTTTAAATTAAACTTCTATGATGTAGTGGAGTCTATTATTTACAATCAGAGGCTACGTGACACCTGTGAAGTATGAAGGGAAATGGTGGTAAAATTAAATTTTAATACATTGCTAATTTAAAACGAGTATTTTCACAGCATGATCTGTGAACAGTCAGTCAGTACGTGGGTACTGACTGACTGTAGAATCGTTCTATATGACTGAGATAATTGAGCTACTAAGCTAGATGAGTGATATATATATATTCTTAGATCAAAGATTTATATCTCTCTTTTCATTTCAGCTATTGTTAACAATATATCTAATCTGCTGGATTTAAAAAGCAGATAATTTATCTATCGGATTGTTAACAGTTCTTTATTGGGAGGTTGTTAGAAAGACCCTGAGTCTTTTATCATTGTAAATATATTGTATCGTGCTTACCCGGATTCTTAGCTTCACCTCCAAACAAAGCCAATGCTAAACTCCTTTTGATATAATCATATCCGTATATAGAAGGTGCCACGCTCTTAATAATTCTCTCTGCGATCCTCGGGTCCTTGGACAACTTTATAATGCTGGCAATATCTTCGTCTGTGAGAAAATCTACTATGTGCCTGTAGTCTTTTACCACTATGTAGTTTGCTATTATTACGGTTGCGAATACTGGGTAACCCTATGAAAAAAAAAAATGTTTCAAGTTGCATTTTAAAAAGTAAAAAAATATCGATGGCAGTGCCTGCCAGTTGGAATATTCCGCTATTTTCTGTTACGATTTAGAAAAAAAAAAAAGGGACGATTAGTCAAAAGTTCTAGAGGTTTCTGAGCTAGGGCTCCAACGATATATAGTTTGTATTATATGTAGATTCCGTAGCAATCCAATGTGTTCACAATGTAAACAAACGTGGCGGTCGAGATAACTGACACGGCGTCAAATTAAAGAAATAACCGGCGGCCGGCAGTTTGACTACAAATTCAGTTATTTATATATAAATAAAATAAATACCTGTTCAGTATTAAGCGATCCATCATAATGACTAGTATAAATCCCCGTGAGATCGACTTCATCCCCTGGCTTGCAGCGATCACACAGATCTGCCAACAATATGCAATACTTGCTGCGAGGGATTCGACCTGCGGGCATTTGACCCGGGGATTCTTGAATGGTAACTTTTTGATAATTACGGTAAACTGTTTGTTCCATATTTACCTGTAAGAAAATAATTTCTATATATCGACACATTGCGATTCAATTGGCGTAAAAGACATTTGGCGAAAATGAGTTATATATAGTTTGGTTCAGTTTTTTGCGCTCTATCGATCTGTATATTTACCGTGTCGATATTCGCAAAAAAATGGGTTACACTCTACGCACTTTTATTCGAACCTAGGCAAGATTTTCACAGAAATTAGGAGGTTAAAGACAATTTTTTTTGCCCCAAGTTCGCCTCGGGTGTAAAAGCAGTTTGTTTAAATTTCAAATGGTTTTAAAAAGCCGCTTTCTGATCGTAAAGACCTAAAAATAAAAAAATATATATATAAAAATATTTACGACGTAGTTTTTTTTTTGCAAAAAACGTTTAATAATGACTTTTATTTACACATTCATGTTTAATATAAATAAATTTAAATGGAATCACTTAAATTCACAAATAATAATCTATAAACTCGGTAATATAGTTATAGTGATATAGTCTATATTTAAGAGAAAGTTATTTATTTTCAATTTCATACTCAATGTTGTTTCCATGTAAAAAATGTTTTTACAAATTGAATAATAATGGATATTATTAGGTAAATAAAAAATAGTATAGTTACTGAAAAGTTAACACTTTGGAGTCACAAGTTATGAGGTTAAGACAAATCATGTCATTGTCACATAAATTTTGCACAAAATTTAATGATTATTTCATTTTTCAATTACTTCAGTTAATCTTTTAGTGATTAAAATCTAATTCCATTTAACTTACCATGAAAGGTCCAGCACTCTGACACTCGGGACATGATCCTGGCTTCACTTCAGTTTGCTGAGACTGCACAAATGGTCCCAAAATATACCCGCACCTAGTACAATCGTATTTAACCACAGACAATTGTGGCAAAACTGCTGTGGTCGCCGATATAACCCCCACAATTCTAATCAACTGATTCAAATGATTTTTCCGGAGCATTCTCAACTCGTCTATCAATGGAAATCCTGCAATTCGGACGTGTATTTCAGATGTCACACGTTCGTAACTCGGGAATATTTGTAGGACGAGTTCTTTGGCCACTTCATCGAAGATTTGAAGCATTTGTAAAGGTGCTTCGGGTAGAAAGAAAGCGAGGACTGGCTCTATACGAGATAAGACCTCGAATTCAACGTGGAAAGAAGCTTGGTTGTGTGCACACATGCGTCTAATGCGATCTTTGTAAGCATACTGTCCTTCGTTGTTAGTGTATGTGCGAAGGAAGTGTTTGAACCTGTGTAGAAATGGGATAAAACAATGTGGAAGTGAAAAGGCAACGTACTTGTAAGTAAATGATGTGTTAAGTACTCGATTGTTAAAAAATATTTAATAAAAATTATCCACACGAAGGGAGAAGAGACCTTAGAATATCGTTGTATCCTAGATTGTAAACGGGGACCCATTTCACTGCAATTGATTTTTTATTTTTATTGTAATTCTTTTTTAAGATTTTACTTATATCTAGGAAAGTAAAACCGATAATGAAGTTTCTCTTGAAAGATAATGCCACTAATAAATTCAATTATACATAGACACCAGAAATCAATAGTTGATCAATATCTTGAAAAATAACAGATATGAGTACAAGAATCTTAAAAACCACAAGTTAGAAAAAGACTGCAGTACAGAAAATTAACATCAATCTTATAATCACACACTAGTGATAGAGATAGCTAAAATAATTGAGAGAAAGGAGTATAGTGTGATACATACCTGTTAGCAATTTCAGTCCTAGGTCCCAGCAAAGAAACCCACTCCTTAGTAGCATAGCCCTTAGTGTCCTCCAAGTTCTCAATACTTTCAACGCCCTCCTCTACTTGGTCCTTAGCGCCCATAACGGCTTTTTCAGCCGCCCGGCGACGTTTCGCACGATGCGCGTCGTCAGTCCTTTCTTCGTCCGACGCATCTAAGTTATTTTAAGTTTTAACTTATTAGTTATTGCATACTAAAACAAAAATAAAAAACAATAACAGGTTTTTTTTAATAGAAAGTAAGGCGGCAGACGAGCACACTCCACCTGGAGGGTAAGTGGATACAATCGCCCTACGTCATCTGGACGACATTATTTGAGATTTTCGCGGTTTTCACAGACATTTTTATCTATTTAAACGTCGAGTAAAATAAACAGTTCTTAGTGATCGCCGTTTGATGGTAAACGAAATTGCTGCAATGTCTCAGCTTTCCAGAACAACCATCCAACTGATTCTCTATGTACATTTGTAATGAATAAAGTTAGCGCGTGATTAGTTCCCAAACTTATTTCGGTAATTGAACGGCAACAGCGGGTTGTTTGTGTACGGTCATTTTTTATGATGTGTTAAGCGAGTTCTAAACAAGTATTGGAAACGATTATAATAATAGGAGATAAAACGAGGGTCCTCTATTAAGATCCTCTTTCATAAATGGAACCGATATTGCTGATAACGGCTGACGGCTGATTGTTTTCGGTTAATTTTCTAGATGTTGACAAAGATATTTACGAGAAAAATACTGGAAAAAATAAGAACCATGAACAATTGCTAACTAAATGTAGTCGCCATCCTTAGTACTTGGTAGTGAGACAGTACATTATCTTATAGGAAGAGGCTGACAAAATATATGGAGTGCTGCTGGCACCTCTTTATGTCCAACTCTTTCACTTTTCAAATGGATGTTTCGAGCGGATTACTTATCATCACAGCAGGCTTAAAGGTTTTGTATTTTTTTTCCCTTGCTTTAACCATTTTCTTCTACTTATTACTCTTGACATGATACCTTCTTGAACTTGTCAGTTAATTTGCTATATCCGTGAGGTCCATACAGATGTTACAGATATTAAAAAATATTTTACAGCTGCTGTCTACGCTAGCGAAGCCGCTAGCGAAGCCGTGGGTAGAAGTACCTTAATATGTATCATTAACTCATTACAATTATACAGAATTTCAATAGCTTTCTCATCTCAAATATATAAAGTTTATACTCTTCTTTTGTTGTTCAATAAAAATCTTAAAGTTAAAGTATGGCAATTTCAGATACAGAACAGTCAACTAGTTCTCTTTGTTCTCTCTTTTCTTTTTTGCACCCTACTGAATGCTGTAGTAATAAATATTAAATAATTTCACGGAAACAATCTTACCATACAACAATTCACGTTCATCCCTCCTTCTGCCTTCCTCTCTGTCACGTCTGCGGAGTTCCTGTTCGGCCGCCACTCGATTCTCAATCGACATGGGATCATAATCGCCATCATCCAGATCTTCATTGTCGTAGCGATCTAGTGCTGACATTGGCCGATAATCTCTGTGAAATCATATAAATTATATAAGACTAAGTGTATGAAAACAAATATTTAATCACATTCATTTATTTAAAAAACTTTATTGCACTTAATCCTACAAAAGGAGAGCTTAATGCCTAGAGGCATTCTCTACTAGCCAACCTTTGGCTATACATATTAGTTTTATAACTCTGGCTCAATTCTAGACTCTTGGAAAACTCGAATTGTAATTCCCATCCTAAAGCTTGATAAAGAGCTAGATGACTGCTCTCCTTACAGACCTATTGCATTGCCATCTGTTTTATCCGAAATCCTGGAACATCTGATCAAGAATTGACTAGAGTGAATTGTAGAATAGAGGTTTGCTTCCAAAAACTCAATTTGGACGCCGAAAATACTATGGATACTATGGAAACAGTGTATAAGGCAGTACAGTGTATACTTAAAGAGTACAGAAACAATAGGGTTTTCTTACGCTTCCATATTATCATTAAACAGTTCCTCTCCATCATCTTCCTCCTGATCAGCAGGATCGTCTCCCAGTATAGCTGTCTCATTTTCAAACATTTCATAATCTCGTGCGGGTGACGTCCTTCGTGAGGGAGCCCCGTCTCTATCGGACGGCGTGTCGGGGGCGGGAGAACTCTGTAATAATAATAAACAACTCAATAATAATAATCTGTTGTCGGTTCTAGTTTCCCAGCGCGTGCAGCAGTTCATTCAGGAAATGTTTGAAAAATTAACAATTTTTTATTGCTATAACTTAAAAATCATTTTATCTTGTCTGTCTGTCTAATAAGTTATTGTACCTGCCAGATTTATAAAAAGAAATAAATCTAGTGTATAAAAGAAATAAAGTAGTGTATTTTTTTTAATAGTGAAGTAGGCCAAATTGGAACCACATGCGTAATCACAATACCGCCTATGTCTCTTTGTGAAAGAATACACGATGGGGGTACTTGATCAGTAGTTGAATTCACCAAGCCGAGATATGTATGGGACAATCACAAGACAACACAGCACATCTAAATTGTTATTAAAACATAAACCATTGCCATAAAATTAGGTAAAGACACACACATAATTACTACTACCGAAAATAAAATAAAATTGCTCGAATCCCAGGTTTCCAAATAATAAAGTACTTCTATGAGCTCGACTTCTAAGCAATCTCATTTATATGCGAAGTAATAATTCACGAACTGCAGGAACGCAGTCAGGGTTTACCTGAGCCGGCGTGCTCGGGTCTGAGATGAAACAGAAATTTTAAACATGTTGTCGAATGTTTTTACGGATTGCCCTAAACCTGTGAAGATTTGTCAAATTGGTAAATAAACTCAGAATAAAGATAAACATCTAAAGGTCGTAGAATTAAAGTATGTTTTGAGAATCAAGACTCAGTGAAATTAATATTCCGTAATAAAGATAAAAACAACTGTGGAATAATATCAAAACTCAACTCAACAGAATTTTCTGAATGATTTAAGAGATGAACACAGAATATTAGACATGGATAATGTAGCTTCCTATTTGTGAAGGAATTTTTGAAATCTGTTCAGTAGTTCCAGAGATTACCCCCAACATACCTACAAACATACAATTTTACCACTTTATTATATTAGTATAGATATAGATATAACAAACTGCACCATAAGTCAATTCTATTTTTTCCATCGGCTAACACTCAGTACAGACAGTATTCATGTATACTACTATCTTGTTCACCATTTAACAATATCTGCAACAATAATGTAATTGATTTGTTTTGCAGTAATACCAGCATCATAAGTTCTTCATGACAAAAACAAATTTGATTAAACATTGATTTTGTAATAACTATATGTGGGAATTTACTTTTAACTTTAAGAACTAAGCACGTTTTAAGCAACTAAGCTACTATTTCTACAAAAAAAAAAAGAATAAATAATAATTAATTAAACTAATGAATAAACTTCAAGTATCAAATATTAACTCCCAATCACATACATAATGTTGCTCACATAGATTTCACCATTTTATTTAAACTACACAAGTAGTTGTAATGTAATGGAATAAGCCCTTTTAGTATCCACTAGTGAGACATGGGCCTCCTCATATATACTGTCTTGTGTATGTGGAATAAATGGCCAAAACGCCACACTGTCCAAGCAGTTTGGTGAATGCACTATTTTAGAGATGGTGTAGTTCCTCGAGGATTATTATAGTGGTTTGTTATCCTTCAGTTACTTTTTACGACACCCATGGCAAGAAATGGTGTGTGGTGCTATTCTAAAGCCGGCTAACACTAAATGTCACAACCCAAGTAGGTTCATAACAATAAGTTATTAGACAGACCAGAAAAAGTTTCTGTATAAATCTGTTTATACATGTATATACTGTATAAATACACTGTATACTGTGTTTATACTGTATAAATCTTGTATAGACAATAAGGTTCATTTTCTCAAATAACGTTAAATATCTGCCTATAAAAAGTACGGAGAAGCCATTGATTTGGCAGAGCCAAGCTCTCCACAAAAAGTTTTAAAGCAGTAGAAACTCAATTCCTATACATCTATATTAATATAATAAAGAGGTAATTTTTTTTGTAGGTATGTTGGGAGTAATCTCTGGAACTACTGAACCGATTTCAAAAATTCTTTCACAAATAGGAAGCTACATTATCCGTGACTAAGACTTTAATTTATTTTGAAATTTTGAAAAAAAAAACTTATAAAACGAAGCGAAGCAAGGGCGGGTCGCTAGTGGGTAATAAAGTAAATACTTATTAGAATTCTTAATTAGTGTATTCACAGGAGCCAATATCTAAGGGCAATTTTCTTTTTATACATACATACTACCAGTAGTAACCGGTGCAAAGGCATTTTCATTCATTTAGTATTTATTCTACGATTATATGTTGTTTAATAGTGAAAAATATATTTACCATACTGTTGATTGTTTGTTATTTACAATCTATAATACTTGAACACAAAAACAATAAGTTTACAAGAATTATCGACAAAAATGTATAAAAACAAGAGGTTACAGATTGTTGTAGCAGTAAAGTGTGACCAGATTAAATTTTACGAAAATACTGTAGTCACCTCGAAAAAATACTAAAATATACCAACTTTCACAGGACAAATATACCAATAAAAATACCGATTTCCATAGCATGTTTTATTCATCATTGTTATCACAATAATTAAATGTTAGAATTTTACTTTTAACATACTTTTGGAAGGATTAAAATTTGGACCACCTCCTTCATCTCTAATAGATGTACCTTGCTTTGTTTTTAAAACTGCTGAAACATGTTTGTTAATAAATCTGTTGGTCGGTTTTTATTAAATTTATCTGTGAGAATATTCGCTCGCATGCAGCATTTGACATAGGTCTACTTAGCAAAGATTTACTAAAACTTATAGTTTTATTTTAACGTTCCATCACTATTAGAAATTTTCCCAACTTCCACCCAAAATTGCTCACAAGAAAGGGATAAGCCAGTACATAAGAATTGTAACAAATTACTTATTTCACGATCAAGTTTTAAGGAGTTTTAGGGTTCTGTACTCTTCGTCAATTGACTGGCTTTGCTCTGGATGTAATTTGTATTGGAAAGTTTCTATTACATTATATACCCAAAAATATTAACTTCCGGTAATATACGTATAAAAATACTGATGTTAAAAAAATCGTCAAAATATACTAAAAAAACATTAATATGCCATTATGCCATTATTAAATCTGGTTATGCCATTAAAATGAATATTAAATAATAGTTGAACAGAGTTAAAAAAAACGTTATTTTCCAAGACCGGTAATCACCGGTTTTATTTTATGAACTGATTAGTTTTGTAGATATCGCCACTTGAATTACTAATTTTTAAAGAAATAATACCTTTTTAGCACAATAACTTACGAATCCTTAATTTTTCATTATTATTTGAATGACTAAAGAGAGAAAATACGGAAGATAAAACCGATAAAACGTTTTCTTCTGTAAACGTTTGGTGACTTGTAATCGGTTCATCACTAAGGAATTGTAAGTGCTGGCCAGTGGCCAGTGTGACCATTTCGAGGGATGTAACATGTCCGGTGACTTGAAAAGCCATTATGGGCACAATAATTTAGCCATTTGCGAAGAAAAAAGCTATTTCGCGACAGGACAAGAATGCTAAAACTTAGGGTACCTACCCTGTGCGAAAATATGCTAAAGTTGTAAAAAATTATGCCAAAAATATAAAAAAAAAACAAGATTTAATTTAAAAATATTGTTCGGAGTCCTCATCCATTACGTACTCATGAGAAGTATTCCTAATTTTCATGTCTTGCGTCGGTTCAAAATTAACACAAGAACCGCTTTCTATTAAGACCTTGTTTAACGTATATTATATTATTATACAGGGATGGAAAAAAACAGTTTTTTTTTTATTTCGAACATAACAGGTTTTTTGTTTCATACTCATTATGAGAAGTATTCCTAATTTTCATGTCTTGCGTCGGTTCAAAATTAACACAAGAACCGCTTTCTATTAAGACCTTGTTTATCGTATATTATATACAGAGATGGGAAAAAACAGTTTTTTTTTATTTCGAACATGACAGGTTTTTTGTTTCAGACATTGTATTTTTGTTTAAAATAGATGTTTTTATTTCAATAAAAGAAACACGTTTCTACGCATTATGATTACTAGCGTCAGTAAGAATTGCATAGAAAAAGATCGTCTCCATTTCTACGAGTATTTTAACCCTTTTCACCGTGTGGTGCCAATATGTTTTTTACTGTTGCTGTAACTTTTGTCTTGAAATGACGATTGAAGTTTTTTTTTTTATACGGAAGTGTTCGGACGAGTATAATACTGGGGGGCATACGGGTGCGTTGCTGACCTTGCAAGTGCGACTAACTTCACTAATGAAGTTAAACATTAAACATAATACGTATCTCTATACCTACTGCAAATAGTTAATGAAAACAATGGAAATATTCGAAAAATATTTATATTATTTTTAAACTAAAATCATACACGTAATATACCTGTTTTCAGTTTAGAAGAAAGATAATCTTGGTCAATTGATGTCTTCAAATGGCGTGTATCTGAAAACTTTTTACTCAAACAGTGTGAACGACTGATATATTTATTATTATTTTATTTATATTTTTATGCATGTATGTATAAATGTATATATGCATGTGTGTGTGTGTGTAAATTTATATTTATGTTGTGTTTATGTAGATACTTAGTGTTATAGTATCGAAACGCTATTATATTTAGCGGCACTACCCTTAGCCTGCTCTCAACCACCAAAGGTTAGCTGGAAGAAAATGCTATATAGCATTAAGTTCGCCTTTGTACACACATTTTGGTGCAATAAAGAATCTATCTATCTATCTATAATCTTGTATTGTTTATTTATTTAACGTAACTGAAAATCCAGTCTAAATATGGACTCACAGGTGTAAATTGGCCAGCTTCTCGAAGAATGTACGAGTCATCGAGATTTAGCCTTCCTATCAGGTTCGTCGATGCAATTCCAACCACGCCAGAGCTATGTATAGCCGGACCACCGGAATCTCCCGGTAGAATGTAATTTAAGTTACTACAAGGGGGAGAAAGGCACAATTCGGGATATACTGACGTTGCTCGACCGGTGCACCTTCTTAGAAGAACTTTAATTGTCTGAAACGGTTTTTTTAATTGAAGTGTATCTTTATATTCACCAGACGAACTATTAGTTAATCCGTAACCGGCTGCGACGACTTCGAGTCCCGTCAACGCCTTATAGGGAACCGCACTGAGTGTTCCGTATTCCGGCAATTTTATGGGGTCTGTTTTGATTATACCAATGTCATTTTGTATCTCAGAGCTCCGGGCGAAGACGTTTAATGAATCCCTTTGGGAACTCATAAGATAATGGTAATTCGGATGCGTGAATGCAGCTATGATATCACTGAACGCATCTTTTGATTCTGGTGTTGCATGTACGCTACCGTATCCTATGTAATATTTTTTATTTAGCGTTGCATGTTTGAGGTCCTTCAAGTAACCTGTAAGGCAATGCGCAGCAGTGAGAATCCATGCCGGCGTTATTACGGATCCTGTACATACTTGGATCATTTTTTTTACTCCTTTAGAGGTATCTTGTATTTCCATCTGTAAACTCACAACATAAGGAAATTCTCCAGGTTTAGCGTCTCGTCCTCCTATAGAACGTAGCGAAGACTTCGCGCTGCAGTCGTATAAAATACAAACAATGAATAAAATTGCCGCCAATCTCATTTTGTATCAAAAAGAAGGAATTCAGTCTAGAATATATTATTATGCTAGTTATTGCCCAATACAGCTACTGAAATATCAGTAAAATATTTACATTAAAATATATATTTCGCAAGTGATTTCTCTTATTTTATATACTATAAGATAAGAGTTTTCGCCATAAATCTAATTTTTAGTTATGATTTTAAAAAATTGAAATTTTAAATGTAGGTACAGGCTGGTTGGAATGAAACCGATGTTGACGAAGGATGGCGAAATTTGGATCTTCGATTAATCGACTCGTTTGCAATTTATATAGGTAAGGTCGGGAACAGGGACTAGGTTGGGTACAGGTCAGCGCCGGCTCTAGCTCATGTAGCGCCCGGGTGCAGGGCGCCCTCTAGTAGGCGTTTTGAACTCTTTGGAGGTGTTGCGAGCGGCGCTCGGCGCCCCCTAAGACCCTGCGCCCGTGTGCACCGCACCCCCTGCACCATAGGTAAAGCCGGCACTGAATTCAGCGCTCGACAGGCGCCCCCGGGCGCGGGGCGCCAGGGGTGCACCGCACCCCTTGCACCCCCTGGTAAAGACGGCCCTGGTACAGGTATTCCATGACCAGTAAGAGAAGCGCTATCTGTTCCCTCACTTATCGGAAGGGCTCGGGTACCAAACTACCAAACTACTACTTAGGCTCGGGTACCAAATTTAGGCACCAGCTCTGGTGCCACGTGAACATAATATTGTATGTTGTAGGTTTTCATGTTGTTAAAATTATTTTCAAAGGTAATTTTAATCTATTATTATTTAATTTTTTGATAGAGTATACGATTTGTGTGGTTTCGGTCATCAGTGGAACATAGGTCTTATGTTGCTACCTTACCAATGTACCTACATTAATGAATACTAATGAAGCTAGCTACATTACATGTAGCTAATGTAACTAGCTAGTTATGACAGATCTTTTGCAACATATGCGCGCCCGCATACCCCCTGGTGTTGCAGGTGTCCACGGGCGGCGGTAACACTTATCATCACGTGGGACCGCTTGCTCGTCCGCCCTGTCTATAAAAAAAAAAAATTAGATAAATTCTCAAAAAAAAAGTATCCGTTTACTCTAATAATATCGGAAATCATTATAAGATAAACGTTATAATAACAAACTAATTGTATTATACTAGGTACCTACTAAGAATGTTTTGATTAATTGTCACGATCTTAATTTTGTTTCAATTCTTATTTCTGCTTTTGAATGTTTGCCTGTTTTTCGCACCAATGGCTTATCGCTGCCCATGTACACCTGTAACACCAGGGGGTATGCGGGGTGTATTTCGGCGCGACGGCCCAGAGATGTGAGCAGTATTCCATATGAGGCCTCACCTGAACTTTGTAAAGCATTAGGAGTTGCCCAGGGGTGAAGTACCGCTTCGCTCTGTTCAGCACACCTAAATTTGAGTTTGTTGGAAATGTTGACACCAAGGATCCCGATACTCTCCGATATCTTAAGAGGTATGCTTTTTAGCGGTGAATGCATAGACTTACGTCTTACTGGGGTTGAAATCAACTAGGTTCAGAGAACCCCAAATCGAGACTAGATTTAAAGCGTCTTCAATTTCAGACACAAGCCTGACGCGACTCTCTTCCGCTTCGACTCAAAGGATGTTGACGCGGCCCCTGTACAAGGCGTCTCTAGTGCTGTCATCTGCATAGCAACGCATGTCACCAATTTGAAACAGGTCGTTGATATGCAGAAGGAACAGAGTTGGGGACAGCACGGAGCCCTGCGGGACGCCAGCGTTAATAGATATGGGTGTCGGAGCAGCTACCATCGATAATGACTCTGATGTTCCGTCCAGTCAGGAAACCGGCAACCCATTCGCATAATTCCTCGGGTATCCCGAAAGATGGTAATTTGGAAAGTAGCGATTTCTGTCATAGCCGGTCAAAAGCTTTCGCAATGTCTAGGCCTACAGCCAGAGCCTCGCCTCTACTCTCAATGGCGTAAGCCCAGCAGCGTCACCAGATCACCAAAAGATCA
Source organism: Sesia bembeciformis (assembly GCA_943735995.1). Classification (NCBI taxonomy): domain Eukaryota; kingdom Metazoa; phylum Arthropoda; class Insecta; order Lepidoptera; family Sesiidae; genus Sesia; species Sesia bembeciformis. The sequence continues at coordinate 14,278,830 of OX031041.1, read as the reverse complement.
CCAGCCGAGCGATTATGGCGAAATCCATATTGACGGTCGCTAATCAGCTGGTGATCCTCTAGGTACCTAAGGAGGTGTGTGTTTATGACACGCTCCTTCACCTTGGAGAGGAAGGAGGTGATCGCTATTGAATATGAGAGCCTAAAGAGTCCCGTAAGCACCGGAGATAACTCGGGAGGGTAAAATTTAAGCACAACTGCAGGAATACCATCTGGCCCACTCGACTTTCGGATATCAAGAGATGCTAGAGCTCGCCTGTCAAGTGAACTGTCAACTGTCAACTGTGAAAGAACTGTCAAACAGAGTGAAATTTGTACGGAAATGACACAGTTTTATGTTATATCTAGTCCAATCAAATTGTGAAATAAATAAACACTAAATTATATTTTTTGCGGACTATCAGGGATCGATAGGGGGGTGCATTTTGAGCATAAATTCCAATTTGGGGGGTTCTCCGATGGTCAGCTGTACCCCATTTTGCTAAAAACGCGTTTAATTCGATATCTCGAGAACGGTTAATGTTAGGTAAAAAATTGTAGAGACCTTTTCTCTTCTAAATTAAATTTACCGACTTTTTTATCCGAAACTTTTTTTTTAACATCAATATTTTTCGAGTTATTACTTCCGAAAGGCAAACATTTTCCTTTTTTTTCTCCCTATTTTTCATTTTTCGCCATTTCTTCCCCAACCGTTCACTTTTATGAAGTTTTCCCAAATATCAAAGTTGTAGATCTTTTAATTACAAACAACTTTTGTTAACAACTTTTTTTTCTACCACCAATACCTTCGGAGTTATAGCGTATTTTACCGAACGAAATCTGCGCCATTGTCGCAATATCATCGACACCAGTGGGTATTCAGTACTCGAAAGAAATATTAAAGTATTCCATGATCATTTATTAGCCAACTTACCTGTATTAAAAGGTGAATCGATTAAACAACTCGATCTAAGACAGCCATGTTTTCTTCGCAATCATTTAAATATTGTATTTGTTAAATTTGGGTATTTTTTTGCATTCAATGGGACAATGATGTGAATAAGGATTAGAAAAAGAGGCAAATGAATAATTAAAACTGTTCCACACATTTATTGATAAAAAGTATTATGTGAAGTTCGCAAAATTAACAAATTATGGAACAGTTTTAATTATTCATTTGCCTCTTTTTCTAATCCTTATTCACATCATTGTCCCATTGAATGCAAAAAAATACCCAAATTTAACAAATACAATATTTAAATTATTGCGAAGAAAGCATGGCTGTCTTAGATCGAGTTGTTTAATCGATTCACCTTTTAATACAGGTAAGTTGGCTAATAAATGATCATGGAATACTTTAATATTTCTTTCGAGTACTGAATACCCACTGGTGTCGATGATATTGCGACAATGGCGCAGATTTCGTTCGGTAAAATACGCTATAACTCCGAAGGTATTGGTGGTAGAAAAAAAAGGTGTAAACAAAAGTTGTTTGTAATTAAAAGATCTACAACTTTGATAATCAGGAAAACTTCATAAAAGTGAACGGTTGGGGAAGAAATGGCGAAAAATGAAAAATAGGGAGAAAAAAAAGGAAAATTTTTGCCTTTCGGAAGTAATAACTCGAAAAATATTAATGTTAAAAAAAAAGTTTCGGATAAAAAAGTCGGTAAATTTAATTTAGAAGAGAAAAGGTCTCTACAATTTTTTACCTAACATTAACCGTTCTCGAGATATCGAATTAAACGCGTTTTTAGCAAAATGGGGTACAGCTGACCATCGGAGAACCCCCCAAATTGGAATTTATGCTCAAAATGCACCCCCCTATCGATCCCTGATAGTCCGCAAAAAATATAATTTAGTGTTTATTTAACCCATTTTGAGCGATAATTTGACTGGACTAATCGCTGACTTGAATAAATAATCCGACTATAGTCTATTCTGATTTACCATTACTGATTTACTATACCATTACATCAATCGATGATTTACATCAATACCTACCAGCTGTTCTATAAATTACATTCTAAAAATAATAAAAATAGGTACATAGACCAATTTTGCAAATTACTTACATATTTTATTTTAACTTCCTTTTGTATCAGTTATTCAAAAATATTTCTGTGGTTTGTAAACACTAATAACTACGTTAGTAGTAAAACGTGCTACGAGTGAGTTTCCAGTAATGTACTGAATTCTAAAACGACCATACAGTCTAAAAATCGGCCTCCTCTCCAACCTCTCTAGCCGATCATCACTAACCACCAACTGAAAAGTAATCTACTTGAAAAATCACTGTAACACTGAAACACCTAAACCATACTTGAAGACCTCAAGGAGGACCTGCCCCACATTGATGATGTCTTCCCTTTTTATCCATTTTCCCCACCTTTATATATTCAACTACTATTTTTATGAGGGTAAAAAGGAATTATGTATAGCCATTTAAGACTAATACCCTTCGATATTTTTATCGATAAAACGATTTAAAAATTAGGTACATATAGTTATTTAAAATAAATTTTACATTGCCAAAGATTTCAGAATATACAATACAATTTCAACAATTTTGACTAGACTCTTTTCAAACCTACCTATTTGCTATATGTATTTTAAATAAACCAATAACTGGTCGCTTTGCACATTTTTTTAATAATAAAAATATATTGGTCAAATCTGTCAATTTTTGTTTTTGTCATAAAATTAATATGAACATAAATTAAAAATTATTAATTATGCACAGTAAAAAGAAAATAATTAGGCCACAAGATGTGGTATACGATAATACTACAAGAGACACAATACCTAAAAGAGGGTATTACTCAGAATTAGTGTCCAATATGTACAAGGATGAACCGTTTAGGGATATCAGTGCAAAAAAACGGATGAAACTGATATTGCAGGTAAAATAACTTGTTTAAGATAATTTATTTCTCGAAAGATTATTTATATTTAATTTGTTTATTCAGTGATTTAGTAATAAGTACCTACATGCAAATTATGCTAGGTAGCATTACAAAGCTTCACTGTTTACCGTAATGCCATAATCAGTCGCAAAGTGTTTGCAAGGGATCGTATAATTTAATAAGTAGTTATAATAAGTACAGGTTTAGTAAGTTATATAGTAGGTAAGTGACAAGTACGCGGTCACGTGTTGTGAGCGTGCTATTGTATGGTGTGCCTCACGGGAACGTGTCATCATAGCGGCCGTTCAAGTATTACGTAAGCACCAAAGGGGCGGGGCTTTGCTTTGCTTATTTTTTGATGACATGGGGGACGGGGGGGTCTGAATGGCGATTATGTCAGCAATATTTATTTATTTACTTTCGTATTTTTTTTGGCCAAATTTAGCAGATTCTGATTAAATGAGAAACTCGAACAGATTTTGTAAAACTTATACCAATGCTTACGTTAGCATGGGGGGGGGGGGTAAGAACTTTGCTTACTGTCACTGACAAGGGGGGGGGGGGGTTAAAAATGACTAAAATTCTCCTTACGTAATACTTGAACGGTCCCATATAAATCACTTATCGAGAATCAAATATAGGTACATCTACAAAAAATACAGTAATTTGTCCGATATGTAGTATAAGCGGACTTTATACGGTGAATTCCGCTTAAGTGGGCCACCAGTTATTTGGGGCAGCCGCTTATTTGAGCCAAATCTTATAGAATTCAAAGATAACGTTAATTTACATCAGATGTTTGGGACAATATTCCGCTTAATCGGGACAAAAAAATTAAGATCGATCTTTTTAATATTTAGGTACCTAACTATTTACAAAATTTAATAAAAAAAAAATCTAAACTTCCAATTTCATATATAAATAATAATATATAAAAATAACTTTATAAGAATTATTTTTTACTTTTAATGCGACCATTTAAAATAGGTAACGGGTTTGATTTTTATTTTTATTTATTTACTCTTCCAATGTACGTACGTGTTTCGGTAGTGCGTGAGTTTATTTTTAAATTTACGTAATAAATATTGACAGAAGAGCTTGATTACCATATGGGTACAGATAATTCAAGTGTAATAATATGTATTATATATACATTTGCAAATTTTGGGGGTAATGTTTCTAACGTTCACAATTTTCGTTTTTATAACCAGTTATAACCACGTTTCAGGCTAAAACGGATAAGTTGGCTCCAATATTGTTGTCCTTGCCGAAACCACAAAAGGGTAAATTGTTGTTGCCTCCAGGTCGATGGACTACATATAAAGAAGATGACAGTATTGTAAGATCTTTGTGATAATTAAGTATCTACAGCGATGTATACGGCACGACGTGTTTTCACTTTAGGAAGATTCTTTCTTTCTTCTTACAGCCTTTTTACATCCACTGCTGGACACGGGACATTGACTTGTGCATGAGGGTATACATCCCTTAAAACTCCACGCTGGCCAAGCGAGTTGGGGAGTCCACTCTTTCAGAGGTGGTGTAGTTCCTAGGGACTTCTGGTAGCAGCTTTGTTATCCCTTAGTAGCCTTTTATAACACCCACGGGAAGAGATGGTTTGGTGCTATCCTATAGCCGGCCGATCTACATAGGACGCATTGGAAAATCTTGATTTATCAAGGCGTAATAACACGAAAAAGTATCTATACTTTTTAGTATCGAGTACTGCTTTTTTGATACAGATACGTTTGTACTTGATACTTTTGAGGGGGCGGATTTCGAAGGTGAGAGTGCACACTGCACAGCCGCTGGACGCACTCGACTAGCCACGTTACCCCCCCTCTCACAGAAGACTATCTTGAAATGTACTCTCACGTTTCTCGCATTTCCCACGTTAACCATTTACGAGTTTCGGTAGTGAGTGAGATATGTACCAGCTCATTTCCATCTCATCATAGGATAGCCCTCCCCATTTTCCCAACCCTTTATCCAAATACATACCTAATTATCTAAAGGTTCTCAGCGCATGCTGACGTTTTTCATTCTGGATTGATACATCGCACATGTCGCAGGGCGACAGTATTCAATTATCACCAAGTGGTCTGTCTGCGCAATTGCCGCCTCCTTTCAATAAAAAAAACCTTTTTTTAGTGTATACTTTTACTTGTATGAGTACTACTATATGACAGACATCGTATCGAAATTGATATAAATATAATTTTTGTAAAAGGATACTCCTAATCTGTATGATACTTTAGTTTAGATAGATTAGATAGAAAAGTTTAGATATAAATGCCTTGTAATGTCAAGTTGACGTTCTTTTTGCGCTATCAAGAAACTTGTAAAAAAAATCTGTCTGATCGAAAATTTAAAAACTTAGGAAGTGCATACCCCCTGGTGTTGCAGGTGTCCATGGGCGGCGGTAACACTTACCATCACGTGAGACCGTTTGCTCGTCCGCCCACTTGTAAAAATAGTGCGTAGATAGCCTATATAGGTAGGTTTTAAACTCTACTCAAATTCGTGTGAAAACAACTAAGTTTCTAATAAAGAACGGATTTTAAAAAAATTACACTAGTGAGGGATTTCCTACATCTTTCGAAATCTTCTGTAAGCCTATAACGTCCCACTGCATGGCACAGGCCTCCCCTAGTAAATTACTGAAGGGTTTTTGGGCCATAATCCACCACGCAGGCCCAGTAAGGGTTGGTGTCTCCCATACACCAGGTTTTGTTTTTATTGCTCGAGCATGCGGGTTTCCTCACGAAGTTTTCCCTCACCGCCGAGCTAGCAAATAACATTTTTTTTTAAAAAAAGGTACATATAAAATTAATGATTGTTGTTTTTTCACGACAGCTTTTCCCGTTCGAGACTTTCGTTCCGAAGCTGCAGTTCCTCGCCGTTGTTCCTCCGAAAGAGCTACCCAGGTTGGTAAAAATTGAGAGACTCAGGAGGAAATTTTTAGCGGCTAATATAAAGGTACGTTAAAAATAAATAATTATTAAATAATTAACGGTAAAGGAGCATATTATGAATGAAAAAAATCCAAGTAAACCCGTTTACAGAGTTGCCTTGTTTTATTTTGTATTATGACGTTCAAATAACTGAGCGACTTCTATTTGGTTTGGTTGTCTATGGTTTTGAAATAATCAAGAATAATCAAATAGTCCAATCTTTTGAAATCTAGAATTTAAGCATGTCGGCTGACTGTAAAAGATATTTATTTTTATTGTAAGGCAGTTAATTTTACGCCGTAAAGTGACTGATCTAAAGTATGAGTAAAGTATGAATACAGTATGAATGTAGTATGAATAAAGTATGAACGCAGTATGAACGCAGTATGAACGCAGTATGAACGCAGTATGAACGCAGTATGAACGCAGTATGAACGCAGTATGAACGCAGTATGAACGCAGTATGAACGCAGTATGAACGCAGTATGAACGCAGTATGAACGCAGTATGAACGCAGTATGAACGCAGTATGAACGCAGTATGAACGCAGTATGAACGCAGTATGAACGCAGTATGAACGCAGTATGAACGCAGTATGAACGCAGTATGAACGCAGTATGAACGCAGTATGAACGCAGTATGAACGCAGTATGAACGCAGTATGAACGCAGTATGAACGCAGTATGAACGCAGTATGAATGCAGTATGAGTAAAGTATGAGTAAAATATGAGACAGATTCTCAAAAAGACAGAATACAGTCGTAAACAAAACAAAACGTGTGCGGTCAGGGGACCCCACAAAAAGAAAAATATTGGGACAGTTTTTTTTAAATTCTTTTGGCGCTGACTACTACTGAATTTGAGATTTGAATGAAATATAATGCATTCCTATAATTTAAAATGTAAAGTATCCGATTCCAGAAACTTATTGATCAACCTAGTAGTACAATACTATATCTATTTATAACATGAATTCCTTCATCAAAGTATAATAACACAAAGTAGAATGTTTTATTTACAATATTACTTGCAAAAGTGATATGTAAATAAAATGGCATTAGAACTTCACGCTGGCCAAGCGAGTTGGCAAGTCCACTCTTCTAGAAGCTGTGTAGTTCCTCGGGGCTCGTGGCAACGGTTTTGTTCGTTAGTAGCGGTTTGTATTTATGACGGGGCTGTAATACCCCGAGAAAACTAAAGTGAACTTTGATTTTAGATAAAGTTGAGAGAACTTGGCGTCCAGCCATACCTATTGCTGCCAACCAATGAGTACAAGGTATCTGACCAAGAGTACTACGGCTTATACAGCCTATTCCCGAAGCTAGACTTGGAGATATTTGATAACACTGAATTCGATTGTCGGTGAGATATTGCTTACCCCCAAGTCATAAATTAAGTGTAAATTTTAATCTAGATTACCTTAGAAAGAATTTTTGCTAGTGTCCATATTTTTATAGAGCGAAGGTGGCAGATGAATACACAACACCTGGTGGTAACTCTCACCCACGGACATCCGTTGGCATACATCCGTCCCTACATATATACAGCTGTACATACACGTCCCTGACGTGTACCAGATGGAGGATTTCTGGAAGCACCACCTATATGTACTTTATGAAACTTAGTAGAGGATTTTGAAAAATGCTTGCTGTCGAAGGAAGGATAACATTATTCAACTACTACGATTTACGACTACTACTACTAATTACGACTACAACTATTTATTTATTTACGACTACAACTACTACTAAGCGTAACCCGCCTTCGTGGGATGACAGAACTATACTATTTTTAATAGTATTTTAACTCTATGGCTATTAATATTACACGTATTACAAATTGATTTTTGATTTATTAAAAGAAGGTGCAGATGAGTAGACAGTCTACCTGATGGTAAATGGTTGCTAATGACCTTAGAGATTTACATCATCTGCCAACTCCTGCCGCGAATGACCGATGTTGGCATATCCACTAATGCTTCTACGCATCTTATGACTTATATCTAAATATGAAGGGTCCCAAATGTTTAGGTAAACTCCTTATCTCTTTATACGGCCCATTATCTCAAATTCTTTCTTTCAAGTCACAGTATTTTGAATAAGAGATAATGAGGATAAATGCTCTCAAGTTTGTAAAGGGCACAGGAGTCTGAGCATCTGAAATTGGGAGAAGGAAAGGAATCTGAATTGGGAGTTGATAAAGAGATGAGGTAGGTAATCACTTAAACATATCGGTAACTTCGTATTTTACCTTCGAGTCTTTTGTAAGATATTATGATATTGTCCAATCAAAGTTACGAACCAATCACCAATTTGGCTTCAGAATACCAGAAGAATGGTTATCATTGGGCCTAATAGAAGGCGAGCAATATCCTTGTCCAGCCCTGGCGTTTATACCCAAGGAGGAGAGCAAAGCAAAAGGGTCAGTTGGTGACAAGATACAGAAACTCAATGGTTTGTATGAGGTAAGTGACTCTTGTTACACCTACTTTTACTTGTCACTGAAAATATTATTTAATGAATTGAAAATATGACCTAGTGTCTTTATGATTGTATTGTACAAGTGCCTTAAGTTTGTGCATATTCATGTTGACGTTCTATGAAATAAATAAATAAATAAGAACGGAAGATCATGCGTGGTAATAAGCTTTAGTAGAGGCATATATCCAGACAGGGGAGAGGCATAGGCTGATAGTATGGCAAGTGGATCATGGCTTCAATAATGTTGGTCAATTTCAATACTAGAGGAGTTAACAATCAGTTAACCCAGCGGTAGGGGGAGAGTGCATGCTGCATTCCCACAGCCGCTGGGCGTACTCAACTGGCCACGTTACCCCTCTCTCACAGAATACTACCTTGAAATGTACTGCATTTCCCCTATGTACGTACGTGTTTTGGTAGTGAGTGAGATATGCCAGAGCCCATTCCCATTCCATCCCCTCCCTTCCTAATCCATTCCTTAATCTCCAATGGTAGGCAGCGCATCCATGGGCGTGCCAACGTTTGTCATTCTGGACTGATGTTGGCATGTACCGCTGATGTCTATGGACGACAGTATCCACTTACCATCAGATGACTGTATGCTCGTCTGCCGCCTTTTTTTCTATAAAAAAAACCCCGACGATTGAATCGGAATGAATTGAGCGACTGTTTCTTATGAGACCTCGGTATGAACGAGCTTGAACATATTACTCTCTTATGATTTGCAGTGGACTAATGCCGCGGTGTTCAGTTTCAACCCAGATACAGATACGTGGGAGATTTTAGCCCTGGACGGTAGCAAACGCAAATTCGAGTACGTACCTATACTTGAATTATCTTAACAATGAACCAAATAGATGCCAAAATCCTCTTTGCTCAGGGAGTCTCAGGGAATAGACCATGTATGCCGTAGGACCGTTAACCGATGAGGGAGATGATCAAGTTATGGAATGGAGGCCACGTGCTGAGAAACTTAGTTTCTGAAGCGTGATGTGGACACGTAAACTAGCGACTTGAAGAAGGTCGCCGATAGTAGGTGGACGAGAAGAGCTGAAGACCTGTTGTGGTCTTTGGGAGAGGCGTTTATATCCAGGAGTGGAAGGACACGGGCTGAACTCAGAAATTCTTGGACGAGACTCTTCGTGTGGGAGCTTTTGCCGAAATATACAGCTAGAGTTATTCAATTTAACTTAACATTCAATTTAACTTGCATAGAGCCGCGATTAATTTCTGTAGGCATACTTTTGTGGGTAATGATAAGTTTTACTACTAAGCAGACTGTGTATGTTAGTACTACTATATTATATATTCTTTAGTATAAATAATAATAATGTATAAACTGATTATAAATGTCAGCATTCCTCGCATCCGCCTGATGTTCAAAGCAGACGACCCTGACACATTCGCGCAGAGAATCAAGTTCGCGATAGACCTGCGGAATGAAGTGGAAAATAATATAAGGTGGGAAATTTAAATTTTTAATAAAAAAAAAAAAAAAATAAAAAAAAAAAATATTCAATAAATAATTATTGATATGTTTTTGATAGAAAGAAGGTAGAAACAGACAGTCAATTGCATGGCCAATGAAAATACAAATTAGGTCAATGACTGTACTATTACGAGGGCCACACTGAAAATTTCCGGAATGAATAAGAAAAACTTACAATGAATGGCCAAAAATTAATATATTGTTTCTAAAAAAAATCTCCGTGAGCGTTAATATACTTTTTCATACGAATAAACCAATTTCCATAACATTTATACCACTCCTCCGTGATGACCTCGGAAACATGTTTTTCATACTCGTCGACAGCCTCTTCTGGCGATGAAAATCGTTGACCGCGTAATTGATTCTTAATTTTTGGAAACAAAAAGAAGTCACAAGGTGCCAATTCGGGACTTTATGGAGGATGCCTCATGAGTTCTACGTTTTTCGCTTTCAAAAAGTCGTTTGTCCGTTTGGCCGTGTGAGAGCTGGCATTGTCATGGTGCAAGATTATGCGGCGTTTACGGTTGTTTTTACAGTTAGTCAATAACTTCCGGCAAGCAAATGGTCGTGTACCAATCAACATTCACGGTACGACGATTCTCCAAAGCAACAGTAGCCCAGTGTCCAGTTTTTTAAAAAAAGAAGCGATCATCTGCTTCGCGGTACTTTGCACACACTTCACTTTTGGTGGGGTTCGCCTCATCTTGAAAGACCCAAATGGCCGATTGCTGCTTTGTTTCGGGGTCGTAGCTGTAAATCCATATTTAGTTACCTGTTACTATCCCACACGAAATTTGACGCGCCGTCGTTGAATCTGGTAAGCATGGCATTGCACCAAGTGACGCGTTCCGTTTTTTGAGCCTCAGTCAAATTGTGTGGGATCCACCGCGAGCACAGCTTTCACACAGCCCAATATTTGTGTAAGATTGGTATCTGACTCAGGCCTATGCTTAAGGATGCCCGAATCTCATGGTAGGTCACATGTCTGTCTGTTTCGATCATATAGCGCACAGCATCGGTGTTTTGTTGTTGTCAGCGGTGGACGGGCGACCTTCTCGAAATTTGTCACTGAGATTGACACGACCGCGCTTGAATTCTGCAAACTAGCTATAAATTGTCTTCTTGCTTGGTGTTACATCTCCAAAAGCAGTTCAAAGCCTAGCGAGGTTCTGCTGAGCTGTCAAATTTAAAATCGTAGAAAATTATACAGCGAAAATTTTCACGAGTTAAATCCATCGTAATGCAACCAAGCAATTTTTAAAATGATGCCACAATGAAAAAAATTATGGCTGTTAGATGAAACAAACTTTATTCTATTTTTTTTTTTTTTTATGTACGAAGGCGACAGACGAGCATACAGACCACCTGATGGTAAGTGGATACAGTCGCACATAGACATCCGCGATGCATGCCAACATTAGTTCAAAATGATAAACGTTGGCATGCCCCCGGATGGCGCTGCCTACCTTTGGAGATATAGGAATGGATTTGGAGAAAGGGTTGAGAAAATGGGGAGGGATGGGATTGGAATGGGCTCTGGCACATCTCACTCACTACCAAAACACGTACGTACATTGGGGAAATACAATAAAATGGGAAATGCAGTACATTTCAAGGTAGTATTCTACAGCTAAAGAGTTCATTTTCAAATATGGTAATTAGTTTTTAAGTATTGTTTATGCAAGTGGCCAGTTCCGGAAATTTTCAGTGTGACCCATGTATTATTTGTTACAATATTGTTACATTAGCTTAGTTTAATACTCTAGGTTTTATCTATATTTGGATTGCCTGTTATTGGACGGTTTGCCGATGATGCCGAGGTATTATTTGCCTAAAATTATACAAATGGTCAAGATCCACAAGCAAGCCAAGGAGTTAGATGAAGAGCATTTGAGAGTTCTTAAGAATGAGGTGATGTAATATTAGGTGTCTCTTAACATACTACTAGCTGATGGTTGTCAAATTAGAAGTATTTTAATGATTATATTGCAGGCTATATCCAGCAGTTGAGAAACCAGCAGATGGTATGGTATGATATGTATAGATAACAACTTCGACTTAAGGAGATGTACGAGTACATGCTAACAGGTGTAATATAAAACATAGATTTTAAACTTTTGAACATAATAATTGTTATGTAAATGGGTAGAATATGATGGAGGGTAGACAGATTTGTCTGTCAATACCGACAACACCTTCACCCGCCTCCGCAGACTCGATGCGACCTCGGTTCATGTAACTGGACCCAAATATCGGCTATAATAAGTAATATATAGTGAGTAACCCGTTCACATAACAATTATGATATAAAACTTACTGGAAGTATAAATAGAAACTTAAACAGTTATTTTGGATATTTAGTTATTTAGTTAGTTATTTTTCCACCATGTTTATTTATTTATATACTATACCATACCATCAGTTTGTATGTCTCCACAGCTCCATACAAGGCCTTCAACTCTTCTCATGCAGCCACTGCCGGCGACTTTCTTCCAAGTCGTCAGTCCACGTGGCCCGAGGGCGTCTCACACTGGGGTTCCCGGTACGTGGTTGTCATTCGAGGACTCGTCTCCTCCATCGGTTTTCGGTCATGCGGCATATAGGGCCTGCCCACTGCCACTTCATCTATTTATATATTCATACTTTATTGCACAGAAACTTTGTACAAAAGGCCGAGTGAATGCTTTATGGCATTTTCCACCAGTCAACCAGTCATATTCATACAGGCTGTATAGGTAATATCTGCCTGTAATAGCATGTCATTCCGATTAAGGCTTTGTAATTGTTTCATATGATATTGTATTAGTGAATACGCTGATGTTGAATGTATTTAAATGTACCGTATCTATATGTTACTGTAAATGCTCGAACTATGGTAAATCCTAAGATCTTCCAGTAAAACCTAAGATTTACCAATTCTTTGTGGTAAAACTCCGAAATGTTCTGCGATCATCGTTAATTTCGGACTTTTACTAGCATTCACTCGGTATATCTTATGTTTTACCCCAGAGACTTGGTAAATGTTGAAAAAATAGTCAAGTCTTGACTCATCCTGGATCAATGCAACTGTTCCGACGCTACGGGAAGTGCAGCCCCTTCGCCCTTGCGTAACACAGCACAGAAACCCATGTAACACACAAGTTTCTGTGCTGTGTTACTTCGGGCGAGGGCTGCCCTCCCTTCGCGCCTCCGGCTTATAAAAACACTCTAGGGGTAGGGCAGACAAGTACCACGTGGATTCGGGGTTGACAAATTGACAAGGTTGACATTCGGGGTCCAAAACCAACATTTACCAACCGTCTTTAGTAAAATCTAGCATGTACTAAATTCTGATGGTAAAGCCCGGAAAATCATCTCACTTTATAAAAATCCTTACATTTACCAACTCATGTTGGTAAATCCGAAGATTTACAAGTAAAATTTAGGATTTACCTATATAGGTACGTGCTTTTACAGCACGTTATATAATGTTATATATATATATGTTATATAATGAATAACAAAATCCCAGGAGACGATTTTTGAATAAGAAACGTAAGATTCTTGTAATTATTTGTGTAAGCTATTACGTTTTAGAAATAAACTGGAGAGGTACAACGTAAACAAGAAATATTTCAAGGTCAGAAGCTTTATGGGTTCATTGTGGAAATCATGAATGAATTTCAATAATATTTTTTTTTAAACATATAGTTCGGCCCGACACTGTAGGACTACTATAAAAAAGATCATCAAAATATTCAAGATCATAACTTACCTTGATAGGTTAATGCTTGTAATTGGCAGGCGGAGTTAGTCTACAGAAAAGCGGAGGGTAAAATGAAAATGATATATATGATACTGAAGTACCCCGAACTGTACAATTTTGTGAATCCACCCACAAAAGATTACGTAGCGCCCGTGCCTGAGTTTGGTATGAATTGTTCAATTACATTAAATGTAAAATGTAATATCTAGATACATATATAGATATACTTTATTTCAAAATTCGATAATCGTGATCCACGCAACGGGTAGATTTCATCTGAATCTCTTTAAAATGTTGTAACCGTAAACATAGCGATCTCTTTTGTAGCTCGTTGCTGAAGATGGACCTCCTCATGCACCTTGTCTTGTGCATGAGGGATGTATGGCCTTACAATGGCGTGCTGGCCAAGTGGGTTGGTGAGTCCACTCATTTTAGAGGTGGTGTAGTTCCTCAGCGCTTGTGGTAGCGGATCTCCTTTAGTCGCCTTTTACGATACCTACAGAAAAAGATGAGTGAGAGATTAATTTCAATATTACAACATTTCAAATGATGTAAAATTGAAATTAATGTTAAAAATATCAAAACCAAAAATATTATATAAAACTTTAGTATTTTATAATTAGTTTTACAAGCGTTAGTTGCTCGCAGATAATTAACAGTTATCGATTTAATCAGTTCTAGGTTCAAATTGCAACTAAATATAAGTTGACTAATAGTCTAAATTATAGTTCCAAATGTATAAACTTGTATACATATTACATTTGGGAGGGGAGGGTTCACACTGTATAAAATAAAATGAAATCAAATAAATGTTCAAATTAAAATATAGCCTATATTAGACACGGATATTGTAGCTTCCTATTTGTGAAAGAATTTTTAATAACCGGTCAGTAGTTCCAGAGAGTACCCCCAACATACAAACACACAATTTTACCTCTTTATTTTATTAGTATAGATATTGTTTTTCAGGTCGATATCCTTGTGTGATGGAGGACTTTGGTGGTAGAGTCAAATATAATCAGTGGTATTCGCTGTACGTGCTCGGAGAATCCGTATCTTGCGTCCATTTAGTCGTAGAAGAGTGTCTAAAGGTATATCCACTTCAATTATTGAAGAACACATTCTCAGATATGACTGCTGGGAAATGGGTATTTTTCTTATTCCCCATCCTTCTTAACCCGGGTTCCCAAGTTCCTAAAAGTACGCAGTACATACATGGGCGGATATTAACACATTGCACATTGGACTCGCCAGTCAGTCTCCCGCTCGCTGAACTGAATTGTTCAAGCAATATATTAGGACGTTACCTATAAAATTACCGTCTGTTCATAGTGGCTATTTTGAATTTAGTTATCTTGCGTTTGGCTTGGAATTCCAAATTCAAATTAATTTCAATTCATATGACATTCTTTTTCAAAATAAGTAATCATTTGTTTTTCTGTCAAATGGCTTGGTTCTGCTTAGATATCATTTGTTTTGATCAGGCTTTGTTTCATCGAAATCGGCTGACGGGAAGAAAATATATCCCAATTTAGAGTTTAAAAACAAAAATTCCACGCGTACGAAGTCACGGTAGTTAGATATAAGAATGATCCATTTTCTGGGACTGTGCATCTCTTAATGTGAACTAACCATTGGATTGGTATTCTGCCTTCATGGTCTTTCTGTATATGTCTCCATTGTCTATATAAACATATGATTTACTACATTTTTAATGTATCTCGTCGTATATATACAAGTATTTTTTAATTGCTCTTGAAGTCAATGTTTGTATATCATACGTTTTAGGTGGAATCAATGTTGTTCTTCACGTCGAACTACGGCAGAAACGTCAGTCTAGCTGAATTCGATGCAGCACAACAACATTGCACGTCGATGGTAAGTTAGTCTTGATCTTTTTAGAGGTGGTCAATATTTCAATCAATAATTTATTTGTATAATGTGAGTTTATAAGATGGTACGACGACCCGAGTTTATCTTGTCTATATAGATAACATCTGAATATAAAGTATGAGAACTCTCTCTCTCTCTCTCTGTTTCTAGCACTCATATCCAAAATTACTGTTTCTATTGTTTTGATACTTTGATACGATTTTTATTACCGTGTTAAGTGTTTCTCATAAAGGGTTTTTTAATAAAAATTGCAACAGAATAAATGAGAATTTTACGGAGGATCCCATGCCGACAACGTTCTCAATGTTATACATTCCATATTTTGGAGGGGGAGAGTGCACGGTGCAATCCAACGGCCGCTGGGCGCACTCGACTGGCCTCGTTACCCCTCTCTCCAGAATACTACCTTGAAATTATTGCATTTCTCACTTTATAATATTCCCCAATGTATGTAGGTACGTGTTTCGGTAGTGAGCGAGATATTTTTATTTTATTTTATTATGTTAATGTTGGTTTGTTGACAGTATCCACTTATCACCAGGTAGACTGTATGCTCGTTTGCCACCTTCTTTCTATAGGAAAATTATATTATTATAATCATACATATTATTAATAGTTAAATAATATTTGTTTTTATCAGATGCTGAAGTATTTGAATATAACGTGGTTGAACAACACGGCGCATGCCATTAGAATGTCATTCCGTGATGTTGGAAAAGGGTAACTGTCACTTTTTATGCAATGTTTTTAAGAATAATTGCTGCTTTACAGTAACCAGCCCTTTTTTCATTCAGTGCAGAACACGCGCCTCTTAATACAGATTCTCTTGCGCAAGAGAGATATATGAACTTAAAATGGCACGTATTCGGCTGGCTGTGGGTTGCCGAGTCCATTCTGTTAGAGCTAGTTCGTCCGGACTTGTGCTAGCGGCTTTAGTCACCTTTCAAAACACTGACAGATGGGGTGGGTGATGTTATTCTAAACCGGCCTAAACCACACTGCCAAAACCCTCACCGGATGCTTCAAAATAGGGTATTCAAAATGCTGTTGGTTCATTATCAATGCTTATGCAGGAATTACATAGAAGACTACCTTGAAATGTACTGCATTTCCCTCTATATCCTCTTTTCACAATGTACCTACGTGTTTCGGTAGTGAGTGAGATATGCCAGAGCCTATTCCTCTCTCATCCTGTTCTATCTCACCCCATATTCCAACTCATTCTTCAAATCCAATCTTATATCTCCAAAAGTAGGCAGCGCATTCAGGGACATGCCATTTGTTATTATGGACTGATGTTGGCATGTATTACGGATGCCCATGGACGAAAGTATAAACTTATCATCAGGTGGACTGTATGCTCGTCCGCGATCTTTTTTTCATTAAGGAAAAACAACTTTTTTCGTATGTTTACTTATTTACGAAAATTTCTGGATATATATGCTTCCATCAGTTTATCAGACTTGGGAGGGGAGGGTGCATACTTCAACACTACAGCTGACTGGGCGCGCCCGTGTGTCCGAGTTACCCCAACCTCACAGACTATACCACCCTATCCTTTGCTGTCTCATTGAATAGAGATTGTACTCCCCATTTCCATCCCTTGCTCTCGGGAAGTGTAATGGAATGAGGAAAACTTCATCCCGCTGTACTGCCTATTCATCAACCTTCCCAATCTTTTTTTCAAATCTTTTTCCTAAGGTGGACAGCTCATCAGCGTTGCTATTCTCAACTTATGTTGATATGTGCCGCGGCTGTCTACACTGGTAGATAGATAAGGTGTATTCAGGTCTACCAGTGTATTCACTCGAGTGCCACCTTAGTTCATTAAAAAACATATTTGTGTATTAAAATATTGTTTTCTGATCCTTTGAATGAAATTGACAGATGGTTCAATATATACGAGAAGATGTGGAAATTCTATGGCGTCAGCAAGTTGTGCCGGTTTATGCAGTTGGTCAGATTCCGGATGCAGGTATTCAGTATTAAAGACTAAGGGTTAGGTAGATGAGTGACTAACCCATTGGGGTAGTGACTGCTGTACAAAAGCTACAAAAGGTTGTTTAAAAACAGACGTTTGTTTGTGATATTGGTAATGTTCTTGATTTTACAATAAAATGCTGTGTATAAACAGTCGAATCTAATCTGATGCTGTACCACGTATAATGGAATATTTAACCACATACATATATTCCATCACTCATAGGGAAAATCGTATCTGAAGTTGTGCTGATGCTTTTTATTTTCACTGTTTCCGCATATTCGGCCCGAAGGACCATATAATGTTTGATATCTATCAAACGTTCGGATCTCTAGGTTTTGGAGAAATATAAAATGTTGTTCTCAATAACCGCTCTTAATTAATTTGACTCTTTAAGAATATTTACTTTTCTTCTTCAGGGCACAACAGCTTAGTTGGTTGTTTTCAATTATTCCTTTTTCTCAATATACCTAGGAATAGTTTCCAGCACACTGGTCATTTGTTAAATTTCCGACAGTACGCTCTTCGCTTCTGCATCGAACAGTCCATGTACATGTTTGTCAACCTCTGCGAGACTCCGTGCCTTTGCACCTACTCCTGTGAAGACGATTACGAGTGGGACGCTTCGGACCTGATCAACACGCCCTTCCGCTCGCCAACCCCCACCCTTTTCTACTTCTACCTCATGATGTCTGAAAATGGACCTTATTATACTACAGATCCTGCTCAGTTTGAGGTGAGATTCTTTTATGATATTCTGTATGAGATAATCTTGGGATGCGATGAAGTATTGTTTCTAATATTTTATCCTTTCGAGACTACAATACTCTCTTATTTTTCAGTCCTTGGCAACATTGATTCTTACTTATAAATTAATATTGAATGTAGATGTAGCCATGTATGTATGCATTACAGGTCGAAAGCCCCAGTGATTTACTAGAGGAGGCATGGACCCAGCAGTGGAACGCTATAGGCCGATACAAGTACGAGAACAATAATTTTCCTTTTATTTTTTTAGATTGTGATTCAACGTTTGTTCCGCGAAATGCTGTACCGGTGTCATTTTATTCCTCAAGTGCATCCCATGATTATGACTGGCCTTGTCTTTGACAAGGAACTTTTCCTCACTTCTATAGGTCAGTAACACTTTCTCTTATCTTATGAACATTATTATTCGCGAATATGTAGTATGTGAAATATTTAAAAATATATAATTAACTGTTAAGCACAAAAGTTAAGTATCTAGATTCTAGATCATCGCTTCTCAACCTTTCTAGTGTCGCGACACTAGACAAAATAAAGTAAATGACCCCACGACCCCTATACTAATAATTGGGTATTAAATTTGTGTTTACCGTTTATCATTTGATTACGAATCCAATAAAAGATTTTTTCTTGACCAAGTGCGACTCCCTATATGTGAACCCCTGGGGGTCGCGACCCCCATTTTGAGAAACGATGATGTAGATAATTCCGTTACAATTCAGTAGAATAGATAAATGACATTTTGTCTTTATTTATACAAAAGATATATACAATAAACAATATTGTAGATTTTCTTAACCAATTAAAATGGAATTAGGCAAAAAAATAGTTTGGATCTATAGCTTGGATCTTCTATAGCTGGGTTCAGTTCAAAAATGAACCAAATAGATTTAGTAGTTTCAAAATTATGAGTGTAGAAAATCCAACAAAAATAATTTCGAAGTCTATACATACAAATTGTATTTCATTACATAGGATTCGTAAAGTTGTACAACTTTTGCCTAAACACTGTTGAGAGTATAATGGAATAAAGAGCTATAGTTCTTTCATTTCACGAAGGCGGGTTACGCTTACTAGTGGTTGTGCTTGTAAATCTTGTACATGTACATTGTTTTAGTATGCGTAAACTTGAGAACGCTCAGTTGTGTTCCCGACCCGCGGCGCACACTACAATGTACATCTACGAGTATGAACAAAACCACTACTTACCTTATCCCGCCTTCATGAGATGAAATAACTATACCTGTATTCCATTATACTCTTCAATGGTATAAGAAAAACTGTTTGCTAATCTGTCACCTTCTTCCTATAAATAAATAAAATATATTGAAACATATTTTTATATTGGTAACATTTCGTAGGTCTAATGGAGCCGAACGTGATAGATTATAGAGAAAGATTACTGAAGGCCTACAGGAAGGCGATAATACCGCTGAAAGCGTATATGCGTCAGTATGAGTGTTACAAGGAGATATACGTGCTGAACATCGAAGAGTATGTTGAGTAAGTAGCCCTTTTTTGATTGAAATACCCAGGACCGGATAAAGTGTTCAGCAGGTAATCGAAATGCACGCGTCGGAAGCGGAAAACATGATTTTTTAACTGAGTAAATAAACTGAGTTTGCTTACATAATTAAAATGTCAATCATTAACAAATGTTCGATCTACCTTTTATACGCGCGAAAAACGCTGCATTTAAAGCAGAGCTACAGATTTTCCACCCAGAGTGATGGAGTGCAACACGCTTGATACAGCCCTGAAAATACTAGAAAAGCATTACGTTTGGTTAGGGTGGCTACATGGTGTTGCACGGTGAAGTGGTCCGTGTTGACCTGGGAAGTGCTGACCACCGTTGCATGCTGATCGCTTATTTCATGGATGCGGGTGTAACCGGAGGCAGGTGCGGCTGGATACGGATGCAGGCGCAGTTGTATGCGGATGAAGGCGGATGCACATGCACCCGGTTTCACTCCGCGAACAACGCGTGCGTTGGCTGCGACACCTGTTAGGCGAGTGCGCGGAGGCCGGCCGGTGGCTCACGCCGGGACTTGCGCGAGTGCGCCGCTGTTGATACGCCACAAGTGTTTATATTGATAAACTATTGCAGAACATACTTTATACTTTTAATGTATTTTAGAAATTTCCGCCAAGAGAAACACTCGGCATCAGAGACTCGAGAAGAAATTCAAATACACTACGACGCCAAACAGGATCTGATATGGCGTTTGCCGCAGTACATAAATATAGGCCCTTTTGCTATCAATGTTGACACTTTGAAGGTAAGTCACTCGTAAACACGTGATAAAAACATGAGTTCGAAAACTTTAGTAGCGCTATTGGCGGGCGGTAGGTAGGTGCGTGCATTAGGGTTGACACATGATGAAAAATTAATTATTTTGATATATTTTTTTTTTAAAAAAGTGTAATCATTACAAAACGATTGGACATCTCTAATATAATACGATATTTTCGGGAATGTCGGTCTTTCTGTTCCACCCAGTGTTATTTATAATAATTACTTTACTTAAGTAATTATATATACACAGGTAGAGCACATGCTCTTGTTAACACGTGTTACTTTTTAACTTTGTCACAATCAAAACTCTCTTCCTCAATCAAGGTTGTCTGGAAGAAATTGCTATGAATAAATGAGACCAACTGGTTGTTCTTATAACATTTGTCTTCTTATGACACTGTCTCTTAATTTTGTCATAATTATACATATAAAGATTTTTATCCATCTATCTATCTGATATAACTTAGAGACGTTCTTCCAGCAAATGTTGGTAACAAAACGTTCAGACATCATGAAAGCATTGCTGGTAATGTGGGCGGAAGAGGTGAGGCTGGTGGTTGATGACGTGATCCAAGCGTATAAGACCATCATGAGGAAGCTCGGCGAGAAGCCGAATACGATAGAACATGTGTTCGAGATCAGAGAATGGATGGAATCGATACCGTTTGGATTGAAGACTCAGGAGGATATCATGAGGAAAGTTCATACGGTGAGGACTTCGGGTTATCTCATACGGTTACTTCGGGTTAGTATGAGGTATTCAGGAGCAGCTGATCTATTAAAGCAACTGGTCTAAAAATCAAATCGCCTAAAGTTATATTTCTCATTTCATCTAAATTGAAGGTAGTCTAAAAGCATTATGTCTATTGTTTTTGGTCTATTTCGTTGGTTATCTAATTAGAGTGTTTCCTTAAAAACAACTCGTCAACAATTGATATATATATAACATTAGACGATTTGATTTTTAGATCAGTTGCTATCGTAGTTCACTTGTGTTTCTGACCATCTCTTACTAACCCGTTATTTTTACATGTATGTAAGAAATTGTCTGGGTATTTATTTGCGCTTAAAATGGAAATGTCTTTAAAATACTCAATTTTGAGCCGTTGATTTTCAAATTAAAACGGACAATAAGGTCCGTTTATTCATAATAGTGACGCAAATATTTATTTTGTAGGATTACGAAGTATTAGATGTTTTCTTCACACCGTTGGAGAATGAAGACTTCAGTGCACTCTGGGAGGCTATCGGGTGGCATTTGCAAATCACGAAACAGGCCAGTGATTTGATTTTTTAAAAGTTTATGACTTAAGACTTTCTATTGCACTCCATGTCACAGTAGTGCCTAGGATTAGTAGTTATTAAGACAACTTAGACAAAAGGTAACAATTGAAAATAGGTACTGCTTTGCACCCGTCAGATGGTTCCTAAGTTGCACCTGATTGTAGCTGGAAATCAGCGCTGTGATCTTCTTTGGCATTACAGCATATAGGTATACCTACTGAGCTACAGACCGTATTTTTGTATTTTAAAAAGTATCTGGTCAGGAATATATAAACCGCAATTATGAATCTAATTTATATCACAGGTGGAAGCTACAACAGAGTTTTTGGAAGAAGAACAGGAGAAGTTCTGGAAACTTCATCAGCAAGATGAGCAGGCGCTCTTTGATAAAATTGACTTGTACACCGCACTGTGCATGTCTCTGACATTGCAGAATGACTTTAGTAGGGTTGGTTCAATTACAATGTTTTATTTTCTTTAACTTGTGCCCAATCTGTTTCAATAATTTCAAGTAAAAATATAGAAGAAAGATTGACACAATGGTCCCACCTCGGGTTTCAGCCACCGCTCACTTTGCGCTCCATTAATTGAAGCACATTTAAATGCGAGATTTTGCACCGAAAAAGCAAAGAGCAAGAAATTAATTATTGTTTTTTTATATATATAAAGACGGCTGTGAACGAGCAGACAGACTACCTGGTGGTAAGTGGATCCTGTCGTGCATTGACATTCACGATACATGCCAACGTCTGTTCAGAATGACAAACGCTGCCAGATGACCAATCTTTGGAGAATTAGAAGATTTAAAATAAATGTTGGAAAGGATCGAAAATACGGAGTATAATGGCAGGAGGCGATTTCCTGGTGCCGTTATACTGACCTTTCCTCCCACTATACTCTCTACTCGATGGGACAGCAGGGGATAGGGTAAGATGGGATGGGAAATGGTCTTTGACATATTTCGCTCACTTACAGAATACTTCCATCGAATGTACCACGCACGTATACTGTATACTGTGAGTGGGAAGTAACTCGACTAGTTAGGCGCGATCAGCGCTATGAAATTGCAGGTTCTGTACATACTAGGAAAAGTGGCCTCATGTTTAAGTATACACAAATCAAAACATACTATAGCAGTATGTTTTGATCAAACATACTTAAACATACTTAACATTCGAGTAGATCTTTAAAATACTTACTGAATAGGTATTACAATGTACTACAATTGGGCTCAGTCTGTTTATGAAATGACAATCATAGATTACGCTGGCACGAGTTTAGGCTACAAAGAATTTGTGCTACTTCAAAGTGATACTACCACTTCATTACAAATAGAGTGGTCAACCAATGGAACGGATTACTCAAAATTCAATTCAAAAATGGACTAGACCAATATCGTAGAACACAAAAAACAGATATAGACGCATCGGCGCAAGATGCTTGTCTGTTGTATAAGAATAATAAAAAAAACATACTTCGTAAATGCCGAACAGGTACACGAGATAGCGAATGACATAAAAAAAGCGTGGAAAGGAATGAAAGACTCTCAAGACTGGGGCCGTATACTCAATCAGCGACAAAAGCTGTTCGGTCAGCCGGTCGTGCCGTTTGCTGATCTCAATAAATTGGTGAAGGAGTTCGAGCCGTATAGAAATCTTTGGGTTACTGCTTCTGGTAAGTTTCAAGAAACGTCACCCTTATTATCAGTTTACAGCCGGCGCTTATTTTTTGTTCCTTCGTTTTTTATTTTATAATATGTTTACATGGAAAACAAAGCACTAATAAATCAATATGCCACCGAGGAGTTGAGATGCTTAGACAACTAAAACCTAATAAGCTTTCACTGATGGTTTCGTAAGGTTGCAGACAGGAGTAAAGAAAAATAACCATACAAAAATATCTTTGATTATTGAAAGAATAGTAATTGCTGGCAGGATGGATAACCGAGTGTGTATTATGTATATGTACCGTAAAACCGAGTTGAAAGTAAATTCCTTACCAAGCCGATTTATGAAATAAATCCAAGGTCTAAAGATTGTATTCTGAAGTTGCTCTGTAAAATAATGCATTTTACTATAGTACAGTTTACTATAGTATTTTACTGTACTGCATCCACCGGATGGTACCGGATGGATGGACGTATCCACCTGATGGTAAGTGGATACTGTCGTCCATAGACATGCCAACATCAGTCCAGAATGACAAACATTGGCACGTCCCCGGATGCGCTGTGCCTACCTTTGCAAAATATGGAATGGATTGGGAAAATGGGGTGGGATAGGATGGGATGGGTATGGGCTCTGGCATATGTCACTCACTACCGAAACACGTACGTATATTGGGGAAATACGATAAAGTAGGAAATGCAGTACATTTCTAGGTAGTCTTCTGTGTGAGAGGGGTAACGTGGCCAGTCGAATGCACTCAGCGGCTGTGGGAATGCACATGCACTCTCCCCCTTACTTAATCAGAAATGTCAATGTTAACCCACAATCATACATTTTTCAAAATAAAGAATCTTCTAACAATAAATTTAAAGATATTGCATATTTTTTCAAAATCAAAAGGTTTTTAAAACTTAAATTAAGCCTTTGAAAATCATATATTGTACTTTATCACAATATTTTGATTTTATATTTGTTTGATATTTTGCAAAATGCTCCAGCATTTTAAAATTACATGAATGTGGGTTGAATCCATTTTGATTTACACAATTAAAGCCGGTCTACGACTTTTTAAAATTCAACATTTTGTTGTCCTACAAAGAATATTTTTGCTGTCTGAAAATGTAAACTACTCTGTGAAGCAAAAAAATACTTAACGTTGTCAAATTATTGAGAAAGAGAAATTGCAAGCGGGTATTGTATTAGACAATGTCAAAGAATACAAGGATGAAAGTTGAAAAAAAAAGTACTTTCTTGTATTTTAATATCGAGTTCAGAAGAAAATCGTAGTACAATAGCTTTTTTCTTTTTATTTTTAGCAATGGTGCATTTAGTACATTCTGTCGGTGACAAGTTTTTCTTCGTCGTTAACATTTTCAAAGTCTAAAACGTATCCCGTCCAGTCCCCTCGAAGTAAGTCAGGAGTCGCTCAGTAAAGTGATAGAGGTATACGGAGGACGGAAGAGGACTCTTTGAAAGCACATTAAAAACGCAGTCCTATGCTTTTATTTGATCACCAGAAACATTACGCACAAAAATACTTTGAAGTTTAATAAACTATCACTATGAAACCACAAAACGTATACACAATTTTTACAATTATACAAAAACTCAATTTTCGAGTTCCTGCCAAAAAGTCAAAACAAAAGCTATTAATTCTACTCCTATCACCGAGGGCTGTGTAAAAAAAGAAGATGAACTTCTTACTTTCCTTCCTTCTATTCGCCTCTTCAAAAAAAAAAAAGATACTGTCGCGTCTTTCATCGAAGCATTTTTGACAGATTTCCTGAAATCAAAGGAGATGTGGTTCGACAATCCCCTGATGTACGTGGATGCAGACACTATAGACCCGGCGATAAACGAGTATTACAAGACCATAACAAAGTGCGTGAGGACATTCGCGGACCTACCCAAAGTACAGAAAGTTGCCCTTACTATTCGGGTAAGTAGGAAGAGATTAGGGTAATATAACAGTTAACGCTGGTTTACATAAGGAAAGTTTCTCTAACGATTCGGACGAGAGTATTGTGTATGATTCTCAGCGACCAAACTACATATAATTCTCGACTACAAACGACTACAAGAGAATGACGCAGAGAAACGTTCTCTGCGTCATTCTCTTGTCTTTAGTGAGATACAAGCTTATATAGCTTTAATACTATGTTAAACACTGTATTAATGTTATAATATATAGTTTAGTTAATGTTAATGCGAACACATGGCTTTGTATCGTTTCTACACCGCGCCACGGTTGTGTTCCTATGTAAATCGTAAATTGAGAATTTTGGTTTCATTGTGGCTGTGTTTACCAATATAGTGCAATTTATATCACCATACTTGTGGTTTTATTGGTCCCACCCTCGGATTGGATCCGAGTTAAACAACTATGATTAACTTCGGAGGTGGTAGCATACGGCAACGGGCAAAGTAACAGCATGTCTAAACATGTTCAAGATTTTTCGATCTTGCTACACATGTAAGAATATAACGTCGAATATCGGGCTGTAGCAATTCGTCCCCTGGCTTGCCAGTGAAGTTAAAACCATGAGCTAAATAACTTCACATCGACATATTTAAATATAAATATCGAATGATATTTATCGCCTTAAAGACTATAGCGATTACATTACACTTTGTGCATACATTTGTGTTCTTGGAATCTGACAAATTGTCAGTTTCACTTGGGGTTGTTTGTATAGATTTCGTGTGTTTGCGTTAATTGTAGGAAGACATCGACGAGTTTAGGCCTCTGATACCGGTTATACAAGCAGTCAGAAACCCGGGTATGAAGGAGAGGCACTGGAACGAGTTTATGGAGAAAGCTGGTACAGACATTGGCATATTTCTTCAATATTTTGTTTTAACATTGCTGTGATAGAATAGTAAGTAATTACTGAAAGGTTAAGAATACGTCCAGACCACTGTTTACTAAATCTGCCGATACCACCCATCATTTACAACGAAAACAAGTTTGAAGTTTGGAAAGTTTAGACGATTGAAGAACCTTCCAGCCTTCAAACTTGTTTGGATTAGATACTCGATTTGGAATGAAATGGATGACACGTACTAGGAAACGTAGCGTGGGACGACCTCCGGCCACGTGAACTGACGACTTGAACTGACGACTTGAGGGTTGCCGGTAATGGTCCCCCCATTACCGGCAACCCTCAAGTCGTCAGTTGAGCAACCCTCAAGTCCTCAAGAGCTGAAGGCCATGTGTGGTCCATGGGAGAAGCCTATATCCAGCACTGGAGAAACACACGCCGATGATATGGTATGGTTACATCTAAAAGTTTTTTGTGATTATAAAGAAAGAATTACACATTTCATGATTATTTATCGTCGCTTAGCTATTTATTCAATTTATCGATGATATAATTCGTATTTTCTTATCACTGTAAATCGGTGGTAGAAAATTTTCAACAACTGAGTCTGGCTTTGCCAGTTTCTTAATAGGAGGGAAGCTCTTAGTGCAAAAAGCTAAAGTAAATCGATACTTTCATCCTAATACAAATCCGTAAGTGTATTTGTCTATTTGTTCGTTACATGTTCACGACTAAACTACTGAACCGATTTCAATTAAATTTGCCAGAGAGGTAACCTGAAATAAAAAGGTGGACATAGAATACTTTTAACCCTCAAAATTACCTATTTATTTTTTCCCGCCAAAATCGATGCGAACAAAGCTGAGGGCAAAAGCTAGTGAAATAAATAAACAGGGTTCAGCGAGTGAAATTATAAGTTAATACATATTTGAACTATTTCAGGTATAACGGTAACAATGAACGAAAAACAGACATTCTCATTGTGCCTGAAACAAGGGGTGGCAGTGCACGCGGGGCTAATCGCGGAAATAGGGGAACTTGCCTCCAAGGAGTATGTCATAGAGCAGTCTTTGGACAAAATGTTAGCCGATTGGTCTACGAAGACTATGGAGATGGCGCCCTACAAGAGTACCGGTAAGATACATACTGAACAAGAATACAGGTATTTTTTACCTCCGACTAAAAAGGATGTTAGTTATAAATGGCTTGTATTAAATACAAGGGGATGGGGAGAGTGCATGCTGCGTTCCCACAGCCGCTGGGCACACAACTGGCCAGTCGAGTAACGTGGCCACATTACCCCTCTCTCACAGAACTACCTTGAAACCTCACACTACCTTGAAATGTACTGCATTTCCTACTTTATCGTATTTCCCTAATGTACCTACGTATGTATTTCGGGTAGTTAATTCCAAACCCATTCCTATATCTCCACAGGTAGGTAGGCAGCGCATCCTGGACCGTGCCAACATTTGTCATTTTGGACTAATGTTGGTATGTATCCCGGATGTCTATGGGCGCCAGTATCCACTTACCATCAGGTGGACTGTATGCTCGTCTGCTGCCTTCGTACATAAAAAAAAAGTTAGTGAGATATGCCAGAGCCCATTGCCATTCCATTCTATCCAGCAGTGTCCAGCAGTGGACTATATAGGGTCTGGTTATGGTATTGAACATTGCGTTTCAACCTCTAGGATTCTGAGTAGTTGAAGGTTGACATTACCGAAGTCTACTTTTTATATAGACTATCGTACTATCGCGTTAGGGATTTATTAAATTATAATTTAATTATATGATTGTCGTCCTCCAATAATCCATCAACTTTAATCCAAAGGTTCAAGGTACGATCCTTTAAAGTTCGTTAAGTTCGACTCAAGGCCCGAGGCCTGCTTTTGGAACTGATTTTTATCGTTATTACTCCTCCAGGTACACACATAATGAAAATACCAGACGAGACGCTGCAACTTCTGGATGAGCACTTACTAACAACTCAACAACTTGGGTTTAGCCCCTTCAAAGCGGCATTCGAGCTGCGCATACAGGAGTGGGACGACAAGCTCAGACTCACGCAGAAAGTCGTCGATGAGTGGATTGAGTGCCAGAAGTAAGAGAACAATTTATCGAATCATGTGTTACTTTGTTTATTATATCATACCACCAGAGGCGGCCGCGTGGTGTCGGATAGCTTTAAAATAGCACCATCTTATCTCTTCCCATGGGCGTCGTGTCGTGGTGACTAAGGGATAACAAAGCCACTCCCACAAGCCGAGAGGAACTACACCACTTCTAAAAGAGTTTGCTCCCCAAACTGATTGGCCAGTGATGCGTTTTAAGGCCATACATCTCTCATGCACAGTTTGGATGCTCAAAAGGACTGGTTATGGTTACCGTCAGATTGTGTCACTCTATGGCTGGATATACGCATCCAACTCCGTCTTCTGTTATTCTCAATGAGCCTCTACCAGCACAGTCTATGGACCCACGATACGTTTCTGGTCCGTTATGCAACTATGCAATTGTCCATTTGGATAATAATCTATCTCGTATATTTAGAGTGAAAAAAGAGAAAAACATTTGTTTTTAAATAAGAAGTAACAAAAATCGCTCATGGATATTTACATATTATGCCACGTTACGTTTAAAACGACAGACGTTGGCACATCCTGCTGCTCCTTATCTTCGAACACAGCACTCGGGAGAAGGAATAAGGAGGACGAAAGAATTTGAAAATTGCGATTTGGTGAAATTGTGGGAAAGTATGGAGAATAGAAACAATGAAAGAATGAAAGCAGTGTTTATCCATCAAGACACATAAAAACACAAAGAACAATTGAATAGCATCTTCCACTTCCGTCCTTGTGTCACAGGTTCCACATCCGAGGCTTCGCGAATGGTTCTTCTCTTTCTCTTTTTTATAAGCTTTTATTTTTATTTCAAAAGCGGATGGGAATACGGATTCTTGGTAATTCTGTTACTTTCGGAACATTTCACGGCGGTTACTAGTGAGAGTGGTTATATAGACACGGCGATATTTAATTTCATTAATTTTATTACCCGGATTCGTTGGCTATTTCTCATGAAGAGAAATAATTATTTCTGTAAAATAAAATGTAATTACATTTTAGGGAGTGGATGTATTTGGAGCCTATCTTTACTTCAGAAGACATCTCACGCCAGTTGCCCCTTGAGGCCAAGAAATACGGCACCATGGAGAGGACATGGAGACGGATCATGTCTTCGGCGGTTGCTTGTCCAAAGGTAAGAGTAATTCAAAAAGAAGAGTGCCTATTTTTAATTATCACTAGCTCAGTGGTAAAGGACAACACTGTGAGGAATGTTACTAGCTAAGCAACGTAATAGTACTATACTTACTATACTAGTAAAAGTATAGTAATAGTCTATACTTTTACTACGCAAGTATAGATTAAGTTGACCACGTTTCTAGTGGTGTCTTTTTAGGGTACGGCTCTGCTTTGCAGTGGGACGTTATAGGCTGTTTTCCAGTTTAATTGAATCTATAGCGACTCAATGATGTTTGGTTTTGTTTGATAAGCGTTTTCATAAGTTAGGCGTCTCTCGCGCGATGAGCGGAGCAGTTCTCTGTTCCGGAAATATCTTCGTAATATTGAATATATTTAGTAACATAGAGTGCACACTGGACGCACTCCTGCTCATCAGTAGAACGCTCCTCCTTTTGACTACACCTCACCTGACTGTAAAATTTTACCCTCACGTCTAAATTTCGCTTATTTTTCATTACCTCTTGGCTATAGATTTTTCTTTTATTTTCCAATTAACATAAGATTTATTTGTTTCATTAAACATACATACTTACATGCATTTTGCAGAAAAATACATAAACATTGAAATAATTCACTCACTGACTAACTCTTGTACTATACCATCCCTAGACGCAAGTCCCATTATATGCTTGTGATATTTGCAGATAATGATAATCTGTCCAGACAGCCGGCTGTTAGACAGCTTATTGGAGGCCCGACATCTCCTAGCAGTGGTAGCTAAAGGTCTCAATGAGTACATGGAACTTAAGAGACTGAGGTTCCCGAGGTTCTTCTTCCTCAGTGACGATGAGTTACTGGAAATTCTATCGCAGTCGCGGAATCCTCGCGCTGTCCAGCCTCATTTGAGGAAGTGCTTTGAAAATATTGCCAAGGTATGTTACTTCTGTTCTTTCGGGGAGTATTTTATTTGGGAATCTGTCTCTCAAAGGGTAGGTACTGAGTGACAAATATGACAATCATTAGACCTTAATTTGTTTCATACTAAGCCGACTGTGGTAGGCTCGGCTGTTCGGTTTTCCACCTCGCTAGCATACTATTCTTTCAGTTATCAAATTTGCTGTCTCGTTTTATCATTACTCTTGTCTGCAACCTTAGATAACAATCTGTGGAACTTAATAGCTTGTCTATCAATCTCAACTCTTTGTTTACATGTTGTTTTAATAATGTTTAGTTTTCCATATAAACTTAAAATTAATAGAAATAAAATTAGCTACTGTGTTAACAGAACGGCGTTACCGACAAAGTATAAGTTGAAATATTCGACTAACAACTTTAATAGGAATGAAGTGACTTCTCTTTCTTTCTTTTTATATGTGTAATTTTCTGTGCGTGTGTGCCTGAATATTTGTTTTCTACTGTCCTTGTTACCATGGCGTAATGTACAGTCAGCAACAGGTTAACCTATAGGAAACTACTAATAAGGATTAGTCTTGAATGGTTTTGTGTTTTGTGCGGCGCGCCCGCATACCCCCTGGTGTTGCAGGTGTCCATGGGCGGCGGTAACACTTACCATCACGTGGGACCGCTTGCTCGTCCGCCCACTATTATATAAAAAATAAAAATAAAAGTAACAGCTGACCGTACATACTCGTAAGTATTAATCATGTCTTTGAGAACTTAAAGCATCAAACTGAATCGTTTACCTTAGTTTTAGTTAAATTGCAATACCCACCCACCGATATTGTTTGTTTCTAGTTCTTTCTTACAGACTGACTTTGCTTCAGACGAACATATTTTATGTTTTCTACATATATTTTTTTCTTTTTTTCTACATTTTTCTACAACCGCACCTCCCGTGACAGAAGTGCGGTCCATCCGCATTTCCTCGATACGGAGGTGTCGCGCAGCGCCGGCTCTAGCTCATGTAGCGCCCGGGTGCAGGGCGCCCTCTAGTAGGCGTTTTGAACTCTTTGGAGGTGTCGCGAGCGGCGCTCGGCGCCCCCTAAGACCCTGCGCCCGTGTGCACCGCACCCCCTGCACCATAGGTAAAGCCGGCACTGAATTCAGCGCTCGACAGGCGCCCCCGGGCGCGGGGCGCCAGGGGTGCACCGCACCCCTTGCACCCCCTGGTAAAGACGGCCCTGGTGTCGCGCACTGTTCGGTCCAAAAATTACTTTATACAGCGAACCCGTAGGCTGTGGAACGAACTGCCTCAATAGGTCTTTCCATTAAGCTACGATATAGGGTTCTTCAAGAGAGCTGTGAATAGGATTTTGCAAGGTCGGCGGTGCACCCGCATACCCCCTGATGTTGCAGGTGTCGATGGGCGGCGGTAACATTTACCATCACGTGGGACTGCTTGCTCGTCCGCCCACTAGTATATAAAAAAAATATATGTAGGTACGAGTATTTTTTTAAAAGAGGTGAAGACTGGCAAGCAGCTCATACGTGGATAAGTGGTCACCGCTACCCATGGATCCCTGTAACACCAGATGGATGCCAGTTCGCTGCTGACCTTGGAAGAGTATTTTAATGAAATGTAGAGCTCCGTGTCATTGCTTACTGGAAGAATTTTAGTAGGTATGTCTTGTTTAGGTCACATTCGAACTGGACCTGAAGATAACGCAAATGCATTCGAGTGAAGGCGAGATAGTCGACCTGAAGTACAAGTTCTATCCGACTGCTAACGTAGAACAGTGGCTTCTCTTATTAGAAGACACCATGAGGCACTCCAGTTAGTTGGATGTTTATATTAATGTGTACAAGCTATTGTCCACGGTTTATGATTGGATGAATTGGATGAACTGTAATTCTTTACAAAGTTTGACACCTTGTATTTTAGCTCCTGACACAATTTTGAAAAACGATATAACTTTTTTTTTTATTATTTTGTCTATCTATAAATAATTATTCAATATATTACATAGTAGTAGGTATCTGTCAAACTGCAGAACAGTTTGTAGGCAGAACTGCTCTCTGCTTAAACTAATTGTAGTACAGTCTATTGTACAATTATATGTATTTATGTATTTACTTATACTGCTTGAAAATACTAGGGCCATCAAATAATTTTTAATCTTTGATACCTCGTTTCAGCCATCTATGGGTTGAATTTCGAGCGATCCTTTCTTATTGAGTATACTATACTTAAATACTATATTGAGTATAATTAAATAATTGAGTATACTTAAAGGGAAATACTATCCAATCTTCATGTTTTTAGCTTCAGCGGTTTCGGCTCCATGTAGATGAATCAGCCAGTAAGAATATATTTTCACTTCATATGCTATTATCTCTTTATTATCTACTAACGACCCGCCCTCACTTCACTTCGGTTTATTAAATTTAAAACAATCGGTAAAAGATATTTTCCTGCGGTAAAATGGAGCCTATATTTTAAGTTAGACCTCTAGCAATACATCGGTGAAAACTGCATTCAATTCCATGCAGTAGTTTTTGCGTGATGCGTGTACAAACATACAGTCAGAGACAGACAGACTGCGGCATTGTATGGTATATATTTGCCACCTTCATTCCATTATAAAAAATATTATTATTTTCAGTTATTATTTATTTTCAGTCCGTTTAACTTTAATAACCGGTCTAGAAGAATTATGGTTATTGCCCCGGGCCGAATGGGTGTTGCGATGGCCGGGTCAGGTTGTAATAGCCGGTTCTCAGACGGCCTGGACTGCGGGGGTCGAGGATGCTATCAAAGACTACCGCATGGACGAGTTTTTCCAAGAAATGCTACGACAGGTCAGTCCTATTATTAGGTACTCGTATTATTATTGAGGATTAGGGGCTCTGTGAGTCAATACAGTATCGTATCAAGTCAATCCTAGCTAGTCAAGTTAAAATGTTTCATATTGCTAATTTATGAAGAGTTAAATCATTTTTTGTTGCCAAATTTAGTAGGGACAGCTATATTAAGCTGTATAAGTGAGCGGTGATAGCCTTTGGACGCATATTAACAACTTACATTTTCAAGAATACCTGTTTTTTAAAATTGTCACTGCCTCGGCGGTGAATGAAAATGTCGTGAGGAAACCCGCATGCTTGAGAAATAAAAAAAAAATCTGGAGTATACACATACTCCACATCCAGATTTCCGCGCTGGGCCAGCGTGGTCGATTATAGCCCGAAACACCCCCCCCCCCCCCACCGTGGTGTACTAGGGGAGTAGGTATCAGCTAGCACAAGGGAGTATCACAAGTATCAGCACAAGTACAAGTACTGTAGCTGAGTGAGTCGGACTAGTCTGGCGACTGTGGGATACAAGATCATCTTACCTATTCTAAAATTTACTACTTACTTGATAAGCACTAAATAATATTATGTTTCATTACACTTGATAATAAAATATGTTATTTTTTCCAGTTGGACAGTCTCCGAGCTCTAGTGAAAGGAGAGCTGACGTTCTTCCAACGCGAGGTTCTGTGCGCTCTCATCGTGATTGAAGTGCACGCGCGTGACGTCACCAGGACCCTCGTCGAGGAGAATGTCAAAAATGTCACCGACTTCCAGTGGATATGTCAGCTCAGGTTGGTCAGATAAATGAATGTGTTGGCCATTTTTGATCTCAGAGTGGGCTTGGTTTATAGTTTGTTTAATGGACAACACTACGTGACTGTGGGATGCGTTTTGATACTAAGAAATCCATAGGAAAATATATACATATATACTTGATATATTATATTATCAAGAATGCATTAGGTACCTAAGAACAATGTAAAATCATAAAGTATCAAAATTAGTTACTATAATATAAACGTAGTCACCTCGTCGTCATGGTAACGACTTGAATTACCAACATGATTATAGGTACCTACTAGAGTTTGGCAAACGAAATGTAGTATAACGTTAGAATCGAATTCTTTAAACATTGAATAATATTATGAAAGTGTGCCATAAACATTTTCATATTAGAGTTTGTCATTTTCAAATGAAAGTTGAGATAGGAAATGCGTGACACAATAAAAACAAAATCTAATATTGTCAGGAAAAATATTTTGATACTCGAAGGTTTGTAGGGGGAGGGTGCATACTGCAATCCAATAGCCACTGGGCGCACTCGACTGGCCTCGTTACCTCTCATTCACAGAAGACTACCTTGAAATATACTGCATTTCCCACTGTATCATATTCCTCAATGAACGTACGTGTTACCAATGTACGTATGATCGGTAGTGAGATATGCCAGAGCCCATTGTTGTACCACGGGTTTCCATGGGCGACAGTATCCACTTACTAGCAGGTCCTTGAAAAAAACGAGTCCTTGAATAGAAATCATGTACGAGAAAGCGCAGTGTGGGACGCGCTGCAGCCTGGTGGAGCTAAGACTTGTAGCTAAGCTAAGCCGGTGGTGGTTGGATGAGAAGAGCCGAGGACCGTTCGCGGTGGTGAGCTGCTATTTAGGCAGAGGGCTACTATTTACCGTGCATTTCAAGTCAACTTTTTTTTCATATTTGGCATTGGTGCAATGCACATTCTACTAGTGTCCAGTTTTCTTCGTAATAAACAATTTCAAAGTTTAAAACGTATCCCGTCAATGTCCAGAGACCAGTTCCGTTAAGTAAGTCAGGATTCGCTCGGTAAAGCGACAGTAGGTTTATTAAGGTCAGAAGAGGACTCCTTGAAGTACACGAAAAACGCAGTCCTATCTATGCTTTGATTTTATTATCACAAACCACACGCACGAAAAACACTTTGTAGTTTAATAAACTATCATTATTAAATCGCAAAACGTACAATACACATTTTTTATAATAATCAAACAAAACTTCTCCGAGTTCTCGCCAAAAAATCCGTTATTTCTTTGTATCTAATTTTTTTCTTCTCCACTTTGGAACGCAGCCCAAAGTGTCATTATAAAGTTTGTTTATTTTTATTCGATGTAATTTAAAATTTCAAAATGTTATCATTGTTCTGCGAGTTGTTATGCCACTTAGGGTATCAATAAGCTATGGATGGATTGTAACAACCAACCTACAATCAATATTTGTAAATATTTGTGTAATTGAACACCTGGGCACCCTCAATACAAGTTATCCTAGTACTTATTCTAATTGGACCGAATTATTAGTTATACAAAATGAATATTTAAATTATGAATAACTTATGTTTCCTTAGCATTTATTAAAATTATATTTACTTTTTAATAATGCACATTTGTTAGACCTGCAAGTCCGGAGAGAGTTACATTTTGCTGCATTAGTTTTATTAAAAATCCAACACTACACAAACTACACTACACTACACTACACAAACCTACACTACACTTACACAAAAAATACATTTTAATCTGCACTATGAAAGAAGCCAGAGGTATCCTCTTACCCCTTCCAAAATTCAGGAGAGCGCCGTTCATAGATAGTTTCACAATCATATGTCTGACCACTAAGTGTTGGAACAATCTACCTCCACCAAAAAAAATACTAATAATAAAAAACTATTGTTAGTCACACTACATGTTAGAGAAACAATAGGCACCAACTTAGGTTAACTTAGGTAATGTTCAGTTCTGTTGGAGGGAGAGAGGGGAGAGTGTTTTCATTTTTCTATTTATTTAACACATCCATTATCTCTAACATTATATTATCCTTTAATTTATGTATTTATTTATTTCAATATAACTTTTTCTTATATTAAAGGAGGCAGACGGGCAAGCAGATCACATGATGGTAAGTGGCTACCACCACCCATGGACACCTGCAACAGGGGATATGAGAGTGCCTTGCAGAATCCTATTCACCTCTTTCTTGAAGAACCCCATGTCATAGCTGTTTCCGGTACCTATGAGGGATGGCACTTTGACAGGAAATCAGCATCATGGTCATCCCATGACATTGCACTCAGTCAAGGTCCCATTCTTCTTTTGCAGCACAGTACAATGGGGGAGAGTGCACTCTGCAATCCAACAGCTGCTGGGCGCGCTCGACTGGCCACGTTATCCCTCTCTCACAGAAGACTACCTTGAAATGTACTGCATTTCCCACTTTATTGTATTTCCCCAATGTACGTACGTGTTTCGGTAGTGAGTTAGATGAGCCAGAGCCCATTCCCATCCCATCCTATCCCTCCCCATTTTCCCAACCCTTTCTCCAAATCCATTCCTATATCTCCAAAGGTAGGCAGCGCATCCGGGGGTGTGCCAACATTTGTCATTTTGGACTAATGTTGGCATGTATCCCGGATGTCTATGGGCGACAGTATCCACTTACCATCAGGTGGACTGTATGCTCATCTGCCGCCTTCGTACATAAAAAAAATAAAATAAAAATAAAGTTTCTTATTTCATTTATTATTATTTTTTAATGTCGTTTTTTTATTTCTAATAATTTGTATTAGAGTAGCAAAATAAAGTATTATTCTCTTTCAGATACTACCAGATAGTGAAGGAGATGTACCCTCTGGAAGAAGACGAGTTGCCCGAGATATATCAGGATGAGAACCGACTGGACACATCAGCTTTCTATCGTCAGTTCAGCCAGAATTATGAAGAAGTGAGGGCACTCAACTCTGTGTTCACTTATCAGAATGAGTACTTAGGAAACAGGTGTGTGGAACAGTAGTCAGTAGAAAGACCTAGGATCAAATTACACTGATGACTCTTGCCATTTGTGTTTTAGTTGACACACATGGTACACACATGCTTTGGTACACAAAAATGATGGTAAGCAGTTACTCTCGCTAATAGAAATCTGTCATGCATGCCAACATCAGACCAAAACAACAATTGGAAATTCTCGGTTGTGAATTTGAATCCTGGCTCCGTTATACTACTTATATTTAAGTATGTATGATTTTTTTCAATTATCACTAGCTCAGTAGTAAAGGTAAACAACAAGAAACAACCTACATACTTTAGAATTATAAAATTAGTATATTCCATATAATATCCAGGTGGATAGTGGTGGTTACCCGAACCCTATCATGGTTATTTTTTAAAACATGTGCTCTATTCAATGGATGATAATGGCACAAGAGACATCCCTTACATCATTAAACTCCCAACTTGCTGTAATTGGATTGGATAGGAAATGTACTTCAGCATATCTCAAATACTTCCAAAAATACCTTAGTATTTTTCATGGCAGTTTTCTTTGGAAGAGTGGAGTAACTTGACCAGTAGGGGTTCATCCAGTCGGTTACGTTATACAGCATTGGCATTCCCTTCAACAAATAGTTTGTTTAAACTTAATTTAGTTTACTTTCACCAACCCGTCTGCCCAGCGTTGTAATTAGAGCATAAACCTCCCATGGAAATGCAAAACACACGATGGTCCCCAGTCTACAGTGGCTCTACTATTCCTTGCTTAAATAATTCATCAGTGGTGGTTGGATAAGAAGACCCGAGGATCGTGTGTTTTGGCGAGCCTTGGGAGAGGCCTTAATCCAACAGTGGAGAGACATAGGCTGATGGTATGGTATGTAACTAAACTAATTGGCTATGGTGTACCATGCACATGTGTCCTTGTAACACATTAGTTTGTATATGTTATGCTGACAAATTAAATATCTCCCTGGGATTGCAAGGGAGATGCCCTGCAGTGGTATGTCACAGGTTTATATTGAAGCCTTCATTGAATCTTTGTGTCCAGTGGTCGTCTAGTAATCACCCCTCTGACCGATCGTTGCTACTTGACACTGATGTGCGCTATGCACCTCAAGTTCGGTGGAGCGCCTGCTGGACCCGCCGGGACCGGCAAGACTGAGACAACTAAGGTCAGATTCAATATCATTACTATTCATATCATCCATCACCCATCCAAACCCAGCTTTCCATCAGGAATTGGCGAAATAGAAATCACAATTACTCAAGTAATTACAATATACCTCCGGCGGTAGCCACTTACCATCACGTGGGCCACTTGCCCGTCCACCTCCTTTCGTATTAAAAAAATCACCATCCCATCTGTTCTCGCAGGTGTATTAAAATGAGACTAATGTATGATAAAATGGGCTATCACAAGCTCAGGGCTTGTGATACCTCACCACCCCTAAAAAGTGGACTCGCCACCATAGTGTTTTAAGGACCTCATGCACAATAGAAAGTGCATGAGGACACCCATGCTAGCAGTGGATGAAAAAGTGCTGGTTACGAATTACTATTCATATTTACAGCTGCCTCTACTTTGGCATCTGGCTCACCAGTAACTTGAAAACAATTGTATGGGATTGCTGAAAAGTGTTTACACGTTATCGTGCAATCACTCGAACTGCAGCTAACCATTGGGAATAGGGGTTTTTTATAGAAAGAAGGCGGCAGACGAGCAGACAGTCCACCTGGTGGTAAATGGATACTGTCGCCTATAGATATCAGCGATACACGCCGCCATCAGCCCCAGTTACCACTGCCTACTTTTGGAGATTTAGAAATGAATTTTGAAAAAGGGTAGGGAAGTCTGGGGAAGAGATAAGAAAGGATGCTATGGGAATGGGCTCTGGCATATCTCACTCACTATCGAAACACGTACGTACATTCGGGGAACAGGATGTGGTGGGAAATGTAGTTCATTTTAAGTAATCTTCTGTAAGTCGTAAGGGGTCGTTGAAAATGCTCACACGGCGTCGTGCGACTTCACAGTTGACCAACTGACCGACTGGCTTGACCGAAATGTACTCAATATTTATGGTCAATTAATTCGAAACCACGAATCTGACATACCCTATATATACTCTTATATAGATTTAATGAATTTAAAGCAATATTTGAAAATCAATTTCAGGATTTAGCCAAAGCTTTGGCTGTGCAATGCGTGGTATTCAACTGCTCTGACCAACTTGACTTTATGGCTATGGGCAAGTTCTTCAAAGGACTGGCGGCGTGAGTAACATGTTTGCTAAATTTAAAAGTTTAGTAGTCAGACTAGTTAGTCAAGGATAAAGTAAAGAAAATGTACACTTTGTTAAGTAATCACTATTGATTGGTCAAGTAAGTCTTGATCCATCCAGCTTGATCCAGGGTCACTACTACAAGAGAGAAAAATTTAATAATTGAATAGATATGTACATATAGTGAATATACAACAACCAATATATTAGGAAAGATAGTGATCATTAAATCATTTCCTTTTTTTTTAAATAACGTTCATTATATTGTTAGCACATTAACAAGTCTTTACAAATGAAAAAATAAATGTTCTCTCTTTACCTCTTACACTAAATTCATATTGAGTTATTTATATTATTATCAGAGGGAAACATAGAGAATATTTTTATTGTACAAAGTTAAAATTCAAACAATAAGCTTTTACAACAAGTGTATCAAT
Organism: Sesia bembeciformis; assembly: GCA_943735995.1. Classification (NCBI taxonomy): domain Eukaryota; kingdom Metazoa; phylum Arthropoda; class Insecta; order Lepidoptera; family Sesiidae; genus Sesia; species Sesia bembeciformis. Next base: position 14,239,054 of record OX031041.1, on the reverse strand, counting down.
ATACTTTTATTATGTGCTTTTTTCTAAATAAATAAATTTGGATTGCAGTTCCGGCGCTTGGGCATGTTTCGACGAGTTCAACCGAATTGACATTGAAGTGTTATCTGTGGTGGCGCAACAGGTGAGGAAAACTTGCTTCCTGAATGCGTATTATGTTTTTTTTATTTATATTTTATAGAAAGAACTTATTTATTTTTATATATATATAATATATATATATATATATACTTATATATATTTTATTTATTTTTATAGGTAGACAAATACCTTCTTTTTAAACAATCTATATAAATATAATATTTTTTAAATAATGTAATTAAAATTGTCTGACAGACAGCAATGCTGAAAACTGTTCTGTGTACTGCTTTTGTGTCCTAATATCTCATACAGTCATATTATTTAATCGTTGAGTCACTCACTCACTCACTATCCTATATTTAATTTGGCAGTATTCTAATTTTGTTTCACATGAAACAACAGCATAAACAGTATAAAAAATACATTACAAAAATTTATAAACACATGCTTACTAATGTTCTACACACATGCTACACATGCTTTCAACAATGTTATTTTATGAAACCACTGGTAAAAACTTGGTTTTATGCTTATGAAAACAGGTACCTAATTATAATATGTGAAGATAAATGTGCGTGTTTCAGTGTGTGTCCATGTTTGTATGTGTGTGTGTGTGTGTGTATTGAACAAACATCGACCACATAATATACTTATTATAATTTAATGATTACACGTCACAGTGTACTGTTACATTCTACCTTTTCACTTATTGTTAGTAAACTAGCATCAATATGTTTACCCGATAATGGAAGTTGTATGCGTCAGCTTATTATTGCTATATAAGTTCATGTATTTCATATTCTCGTTTAGTATATCTTGACTAGCCGAATTACAGACCCGGTTCCTGCCTTGACGGCTGCCCTTCAGCAAAGAAACTAGTTTAGATTGGTACCCAAACTGCGGGTTGATAGGCCTCCACTAGTCCTCAGTTAAATCGTGTCGTTTCGTTAACTACAAAGTTAATAATTTAACATGTGCGTATTATACACCAAACAAACAATTAGTGAAATAATATTGAAATAAAGGAAGTCAATGCAAGTTTTTTTTTTATATAACATAAGTGCGGGGCATCTCTAACAGTACGTTTCAAACGTGACAGTATTATAATACGGTAATATTAACAATAAAGGATAGTAAATCAACAATTATTTCTTGCGACCGCACCGAGAAGGAAATTACCTTCCTACTATTGTTGCGTACTACCCACAGCGAAGGAAGTTTCGAGAGGCGGGGGGGGGGGGCGTTACACAGATCAATCGGAAATTCGTACATGTGCGCGGTTGATTAAAATATCTTCTTTTATTATTAAAGTATTTAATTTATAAACTAAAATGATTATTAATAATTGTAGTTGCTTACAATGGGTTTTCTCCCGGTCTATATTGTTGTATAGCACACAATAATTCCATACACCAATATAGCACTAATTGTATTGAGCATAATGCTAATGAGATGTACACATTTTTTTAAATTTTTATATACCTTTAGAAAATTTGATATTTTTTACATCTTATGTATTGTTCCAATCTGTTTTAAATTAATCTATGTCGTAAGCTGTGTTGGAAGCAAATATCCTCAGTATTTGCTGTAATAACTTCACCCATTGTCTGCTTGATTCCAAAATGAAAAAAAATATATATTTGCAGGTAGTGACGATCCAAAAAGCACAGATAGCCTGCTTGGAGAAGTTCATGTTTGAGGGTGTCGATCTGCCTCTGAAGGCTTCCTGCTCTGTTTTCATTACTATGAATCCTGGATATGCAGGTATGGAACGAATGTCTGATCCAGTGTTGTGAAAAGAGCGTTGAACGTTTGACGCTCTAGCGCTTAACGAGCGCTAATGAATTTTAAAGACTAGCGCTAAAGGCTACTGAGCGTTATAGTACAATTTTTTAATATTTGAACAAGCGCTGAAGCGGACATCTGGGGTATAGTCAGCCAATGGTAACTTTGAGCACTTCAAAGTTGACTTTCAATTTGACATAAAAGTGATTTTTGATTACAAATCTATTATCATACTGACTATATTTTTTTTTTTTTTTTATGTACGAAGGCGGCAGACGAACATACAGTCCACCTGATGGTAAGTGGATACTGTCGCCATTAGACATCCGGGATACATGCCAACATTAGTCCAAAATGACAAATGTTGGCACATCCCCGGATGCGCTGCCTACCTTTGGAGATATAGGAATGGATTTGGAGAAAGGGTTGGGAAAATGGGCAGGGATAGGATGGGATGGGAATGGGCTCCAGCACATCTCACTCACTACCGAAACACGTACGTACATTGGGGAAATACGATAAAGTGGGAAATGCAATACATTTCAAGGTAGTCTTCTGTGAGTAGTCTATTATGGTATGGTTGAGTATTCAAGGTAGTCTATTATGGCTGTAATAGGCTAGGCAGCGTATGCTGATGTGTCCAATTTTGTTTGTGTCACTTGTGCGTCTGTTTGGCATAGTATCTGTCCAGATGGCCTTACTGACAAACCTTACTCATTCACCTTCTTCCAAAGGTAATTATAGTGTAATTATGTAATATGATGTATGTAATTCAACATAGATTCCCCTTGTTATCGATGTTATCGATAGACATCCGCGATACATGCCAACATTAGTCCAAAATGACACGATGACACGCCTCCGAATGCGCTGCCTACCTTTGGAGATATGGGAATGGATTTGGAGAAGGGCTTGGGGAAATGGGGACGGATAGGATGGGAATGATCTCTGGCACATTCCACTCACTACCGAAACACGTACGTACATTGGGAAAATAAGATAAAGTGGGAAATGCAGTACATTTTAAGGTAGTCTTCTGTGAGAGAGGGGTAACGTGGTCAGTAGAGCGCACCCAGCGCCTGTTGGATTGTAACGTGACGTGCTTTCTCCCCATTAATGGAAGTGCTGTGGATTTATTATTATTGTAAATAAATAAATTCTTGTAAACATTTTAAACAATATCCCATCCCAGGTCGTACGGAACTCCCAGACAATCTAAAAGCTCTCTTCCGTCCTATTGCGATGATGGTGCCGAATTACGCGCTAATTGCGGAGATATCGCTTTTCTCTTACGGTTTTTCCGAGGGGAAGATCCTCGCGGGCAAAATTACTACTACCTTCAGGTTGAGTTCTGAACAACTGTCTTCGCAAGTAAGTATTTTTCTTGTAGCTTCTCTTATTTTGTATTATCGGGGGCGATTTCATTTAAACAAACCCTAATAATATTTTCCGAGAGAAGACAATAGACATAACTTTTTTCTGACACACACAAACACACACAAAATATACATATACCTATAACAATACAAAATGTAGACTGAAATGAAAGCAAAAGAAAAGAAGAAGGAAAAGAGTACGGGTTATAGCATATGTCGTACATATTTTTTTTTTTTTTTTGTGTACGAAGGCGGCAGACGAGCATACAGTCCACCTGATGGTAAGTGGATACTGTCGCCCATAGACATCCGCGATACATGCCAACATCAGTCCAAAATGACAAATGTTGGCACGTCCCTGGATGCGCTGCCTACCTTTGGAGATATAGGAATGGATTTGGAGAAAGGGTTGGGAAAATGGGCAGGGATAGGATGGGATGGGAATGAGCTTTGGCACATCTCACTCACTACCGAAACACGTACGTACATTGGGGAAATACGATAAAGTGGTAAATGCAGTACATTTCAAAGTAGTCTTCTGTGAGAGAGGGGTAAAGTGCCAGTCGAGCCATGTATTCTCTGGCTCCTCGGTATTATAGTACAAGAGGCAAGCTTAATGTTTTGAGGCATTTGGGTTAAACGGAATACATTGAGAGGGGTATCTGGTCTAATTTTGTAGTCTGTGGTCCATCTAAAATAGTAAAAAAAACCTATTGATTACCTAGAAGACTCAATTCGCATACCCATTTTAGAAAATGTATTCATAGTATTTGCGTCATGGTCTCTTCTTCCTCGTTGCAGGCTCCGAAGATGTTATCATCTTATAGAGAGATGTTATCATAAATTCATCTTATAGAGAGGCGGCTTTTGTACCGAATTATTGTAGCCCATAAGTCCTTACAGAATTGTGAGTCCTCTTAAGAGATCCACCAGCCCTATCCCCAATATACCCAGCTTTATACTTCTGTAAGAATTGAAATTCTGACGCTGCGACTTGCTTACCATTGACTTTTCGCCATTGATGTCTGCGGTATTGACATTTGTTTATTTTATTTTGACCTTTACTTCCAGGACCACTACGACTTCGGCATGCGAGCAGTGAAGACAGTAATTCTAGTAGCAGGAAACCTAATCCGTCAGATGCCGGACGGTGATGAGCGACAGATCGTACTCAGAGCCTTGAGAGACGTCAATGTGCCTAAGTTCTTGGCTGATGATCTGCTACTGTTTAATGGTGGGTACATAGATATTTTGTTTTTCGAAAGTACCTTCGACAAGTTTTTATATTTAACAGGAAAACTGCCACTAAAATTGATCATATTTTTCACATACAAATGTATAGATATAGGCAATGGTTTCAATTTTACTAGTACCTACCAATTTTAATACCAAAATTATTTTGTACCAAAGTTTTTAATGACCCACTGTTTGGTTCTTAGAAATATGGTATCTTCAATTTTCACCCGGGGACCTTCTCTTTTATTTAATGTTTTCCCACAAAAATAGAAAAGATTTAAACCTACAAAATGCTTCACTAATCATTAGAGTTGATCCATTTTCGTTATTATAGACTATCATGATTATGTGATGCCCCGACGAAAACAATATAAGGGGACGCTTCATAAGGTGGTCTCCCACTCTTTACACGAACAAAGCATTTATTAAAGTAAACCCAAATCCTTTGTATCATTTGGTATCATAAAGAGTTTACTGAAGGAAAGCCTGACTGAAGTAACTGTGTGAAATGTAGGGAAAAATATTTCAAGGCATATTGAAGACTTTCTAAAACATTACACCCTTTTCTTGGTTACACGCAGGTATAATATCAGACCTTTTCCCCCGAGTGGAGATCCCCGTGGTGGACTACGGCATCATGGAGCAGTCCATCAGGAACATGCTCATCAAGAGGGGATACAATGATTTGTACAGTAAGTTTAAGAGTATTTTATTAGTGAATGATCATGATGTCAGTATCCGTATCTGGACAGGCCCCCGGATGCGCTGCCTACCTTTAGGAATGTAGGAATGGATTTGGAGAAAGGGTTGGGAAAATGGGAAGGGATATGTTGTTTATGTTATGTTGATTTATGTTGATAGAAATTAGACATCCAAGGGGAACTAGGAATAAAATGTAAGTATGGTTATACTTACACAATTTACCGGCAGATGTTTATAATTATAATAACACTGCTTGTACCTATGTTCTTGCAAAAATAAATGAATATAATTGAAAATAAATGCTGGTTGTATTTGCATCAACATCGCCAACATCGCCGTTAATGTGAAAGGAACTCTGTTTCATGGAAACCAAGACTGATTGTCCTCACGAATACATTTAATTTATTATCCTTTAACCACATTCATTTAATCTTTTGTGTAGACTTTGTAATACATTTATAGAGTAATAAGTTATTCTTTCTTTTGGATTATTTCCACGTTTTAAACTCTAGACATACCATTTTCAGCGTTCATATTCAAAATCATTCAGCTGTACGAAACGACTGTGGTACGACATGGTCTCATGCTAGTGGGGCCGGCTGGCTCGGGGAAGACCAAGGTTAGGATAATTGTTGCAATTTATTGTTTGATGTAATATTTAAGTCTTTATATTTTTTTAAAAAAATATTTAACATTTATAAAATTAATAAATAACGCCATACTCAATGGTCCACACTAAGATTCCTTGTGTCGTGGGTCCTGAGACACATAGACAAAGACACACCCAGACCCGAACAAACTTTGTCTTTAAACAAATGAATGTCAGTCAAGCCTGGGATTTTTTGCACAGCAGGCAGGGGCACCACCGGTCGTCAATATTTACAAATGGAGGGTATATAAATATAATTTCTTGGTGCCAGAAAACTGAGTGAGTTTATCACGGCACTGCACATTTGCTTGTGGGTAGTTAGGTTAAATTGATACTTGTTTGACCGTCTCTCCCGTGGATGTCGTGTCGCGGCGATAAGTGATAACAAAGCCGCTACCACAAGCGCTGAGGAACTACACCACCTCTACAATAGTGGACTCGCCAGCCCGCTCGACAGCGTGGCGTATTAAAGCCATAAATCCCTCGTATATGAGACAATGTGCATGAGTAAGCCCGGGTCCAGCAGTGGACAATACAAAGGCTGGTCACTGTGACATTTACTGCCACTGTGAGCAAAGAGCTGAAATGGCAATGGGCAGGTCATATTTGACAAAGGATTGACGATGTGGGTCGAAGTCTTCGTGTGGAGATCACGTATGGGTTGGATCCCTTCCTATTAAATGATCGATGACTTGAATAACGCCGTCGGTAGTAAAAGAGCGGAAGTGGAGGGGGGGGGGGGGGTGAGTGGTGTTGTGATGAGCCGTAGCAGTGATCTATATTCAGCATTGGAGTAAGACACACGCTGATGGTAGTAAAAGTAGTGACGCTTATTACAAGAACAGTATACTAATCTTTCTAAGTATCTTTGTTAGTGACCAGGAGAAATTCGAACAACTTCAGGTTTCACGGAGGTTTTTCGAACTCGTTGACACGGTATAATGTTTTTATTTTTATATGTCTTTTGATTCTATTTCTATGAACAGCTTTTTATCGTACATCAAAATCGTACTAGAAATACGTCAAATTTTATTTATTAAATGAACGATTTCTCTCCAGTGTTACGAAATCCTTCGCGACGCGCTCACAGCCATCAAAGGCAAACTGGCCCCAGATGGGTTTCCATTCACACCAGTGCATTCGTTCGTGGTCAACCCCAAGTCTATCACCATGGGGCAGCTGTATGGGGAGTTTGATCTGCAGACACATGAATGGTAAGTGTTTTATAATAAATAAAGAATTTATTTCAGCCATATACACATAAAAACACACTAAAACAATAAAAATGAGGAAATATTAAAATAAATTCGTATAAAGAGACACTACACAACGGCACTGATATGTGCCCCTGTCCAGTGCCTCAGTATAGGACAGCCCACCCTCTCCGCCAATGTCTCCACGTTTTATGAGAAATATATACTAGTATTTTAAAATGTTTTGCCAAGCGTTAATAGCATCAAAGATAAATTGGTTGCAGACGAGTTTCCATTCATATATCACACATTCACATAGTCCCAAGTTTAGTAAGGAAAGGAGAGTTTGATCCTAGTTGGAAGTATTTTCTATGGAATATAAAAAAAGTTTTTTTGAAATGCTTCGCGATCCGTTAATAGAGATAAAAAGCAAATCATGTTTATAGTCTTTCCTTTTTGTATTTGCTCGATGACAGTTGCTATAGAACATAGCGATGTCATTTTATGCGAATTTTGTCAAAAATATATTCATAACATACTTTTATTACGTTTTTTTTATGTACGTAGGCGGCATACGAGCATACAGTCCACCTAATGGTAAGTGGATACTGTCGCCCATAGACATCCGCGATACATGCCAACATCAGTCCAAAATGAGAAACGTCGGTATGCCACTGGATGCGCTGCCTACCTTTGGAGATATACGAATGGATTTGGAGAAAGGGTTGGAAAAATGGGGAGGGATAGGGTGGGATTGGGCTCTGGCACATCTCACTCACTACCGACACACGTACGCACATTAGTGAAATAAGATAAAGTCGGAAATGCAGGCGCAGTACATGTACCCTCGTGTATGTATATGATTATGCTGTAAAATGGTCCATATGATTGTAAGTACGTTATAGTTGTTTATGTTTACTGTAAAGTAAGTGATGGTAAGTGGTCTCCGCCGCCAATGGACTCCTCCAAAACCAAGGTTATGGATATGTAACATCTCTTTCTCCTCTTTTTCTCCTGACATCTCTTCTCTTCTATTTAGGACCGACGGTATCCTCTCGAGTTTAGTGCGGGCTGGTATTGCTGTTGAAGACATGGACAAGCGGTGGTACGTCTTTGACGGACCTGTGGACGCTGTGTGGATTGAGAATATGAATACCGTATGTATGCAGATTGTAATCCTTTTATCGGCATTTGTGCGACATATACAATGTATCACCAAAATAACGCAAATTCTAATACATTTCAACCAATTTAAAATATATTAAACCGTTCTAGCGAAAAAGAAGGTGGATACAAATTGTCCTCGACATGGAATCCAGTGATTAATAAATTTAATAAAAATAAAAACCTCGCGATTTTTCGTCTGACGCTACTGCTGATATTGTGAGTGTTGTGTGTCGCAACTTTCCGGAATATGAAGTCCAAATGCGGGTAGTTGATGAAACTGCTCGCAACTCTCGACGTGGACTACACCCCCCTCTTCAGTCAGGTCGTGATCATGGTTGGTGCAACCCAACCGAAACGTCGAGTAAACTAAATAAGATAATAATTCGCGTTACGCTTCTGCGTTATTTCAGTGATACGTTGTATTATAAATATGTGTAATAATGTTTATAGTTATAACGAAGATCAGCCATAGTGTTCATATGTCTGGAAATATATATAAATATTTTTGGGATGTTTTCGTTTGGGCGTGTTTATGTATTGTGTCAAAAATAAATAAATATCAAAGGAAGACAGTCCGAATATACTTACTTCCATTGTTCGCTGAGTAACTTTAAATTTATCAATAGAAATTTGCGCAGTTGGCAGCAGTTTGACGTCTCCCCAGGTGTCCACGGACGGCGGTGACCACTTACTATTTCGTGGGTCATTCGCCCATCTGCCACGTCTCCTAATTTGGCACTTTCAGCTAATAAGTACTTCCTAATAGCTAATAATATCCTAATAGCTAATAGCTAATAATATCTAATCTGTGAATCAGTTCGCATCTGTTCGTGTAGTTCAAGATTACTTCCTTGTAGTTGATCGTTTTTTTTTAAGTGCACTTATATTAATTAAGCATTTTTCATTATTAACCTGAACGGGGGAGGCTTTAGTGAGGGCTCTCAATCTGAACAGGAATGATGTTTATATGTTCCATAAGATACCAGGAGAACCGAATTCATGAGCAGCATTTAGTTTGTACAGATTCGTGAGCCCTCACTAGGGCTGACATATTGGTACCTACATTAATGTCGTAGAATGTAAGTTTAGGGTGCGATGGAACTGACATGTGCCAAGGCGTAAAAGTTCCTTAAAAATAAGAAAAAGAAAAATACTACATTCCATGTTTGCTTTCACAAGGTGCTGGACGACAATAAGAAATTATGCCTGTCAAGTGGGGAGATAATGAAATTGACGGATCGTCAACGAATGATATTCGAAGTGGCTGACTTGGCTGTAGCCTCTCCGGCCACTGTATCCCGTTGTGGGATGGTGTATGTGGATACACAGGTGGTGGGTCTACCACCACTCATCAATGCCTGGATGAAGGCTAATTTACCACCGGTTAGTTAGATAAGGACTTGTTAAACTATACCCATTGCTATTTAATACGCCAGTAGTACATAGCGTTACACAGACTATTTATTTTAGGGTCGTACAGTGTAATAAGGAATACGAGGTAATTGGCTATTTGACAGGCATAATAATAATTAATAAAAATTATTGGATAACGTAGCTTATAGGCCTATTTTAATTATTATAAAAAGCGTTTTTTTTGCATTAAAACGGATTATCAATATATTTTTTTATTAAATATTTTTTTTTATCTGTTTTACGAGATCCGAAACGCGGGAAGCCATGATTAATTACCGCGTGACGTCACACCACAAAATTTAGATTAAATTTAGTCAGCGTTGCGTACTTTTGTTCTTGATCTACACAAAATGGAAGGTGGTTTTATGAAGGCTGATAGTGCAAATTTGCCGAAAGTTCAGCTAAAGTATCTTTGATAATTTCAAATTTCTTTGCTTGCAGTCCGGACTTTTTGATCTCTAACTTTAATTTTGTATATATAATCTCTTTTTAAAAAAAAAAGCAAATGAGGAGGTATAATCAACACATTTCGAATACTTTCTCGAAAATTGTCAAATACCCAATTGGAAAAGGGGGTAATTACGTGTTTATAGGAAATATATATATTTTCTATCCCTTCCCGTGGGTGTCGTAAAATACGACTAGGTGATAGAAGTCGCTATAACAATCGTTGAGGAACTACACCACCTCTACAAAGAGGACTCGGCGACGAAAGTAATTGGGAATAGGGATAATTGGAAAGAGACAATGTGTAATAGAGGTAGCAATTAAAGAAAGTAATTGGGAACATGTCAAATCCATATTGGTGTTTGTCGTACGTGTCGGGTCACACTGACGTCTGTCTTTTGCTAGACCCGCCAATGATGCCGCGTGGACGTGTAGCCCAGGATTTGACACTACTTCTCATTACCTACAGATGCTGAATCCTTAGAAAATATCATACATATGATAGCTGAACGCATAGTGTAAGAATAGTTATCTCGATCGGTGTACTGAGAACCTAAGAGAATCTTCAAGCTTACAGACAGTAATTATAATTTACAGATAGCGGACAACATTCGTAAAATCCTTCCCAACCTGATCAATCAGTACCTCTACCCATGTCTGACTCTCTTACGCTCCAAATTAGTTGAGATTGTGGTCTCCATCGACTCTGCTCTAGTGCTCAAGTTCCTTGAACTTCTAGACTATAGACTAAGACCTTTGACTGGGAAAGATGACAGGCCACCGCCGGCGCCGCCTTTTCTTGCCATGATGCGTTAGTAATTTTTAACCTATGTATAACGATAACAAATATTTTTTTTATGGACGAAGGCGGCAGACGTGCATACTGTCCACCTGATGGTAAGTGGATACTGTCGCCCATAGACATCCGCGATACATGCCAACATTAGTCCAAAATGACAAACGTTGGCACGCCCCCAGATGCGCTGCCTACCTTTGGAGATATAGGAATGGATTTGGAGAAAGGGTTGGAAAAATGGGGAGGGATAGGGTGGGATTGGGCTCTGGCACATTTCACTCACTACCAACACACGTACGTACATTAGGGAAATAAGATAAAGTGGGAAATGCAGTACATTTAGAGGTAGTCTTCTGTGAGAGAGAAGGTATCGTGGCCAGTCGAGCGCGCCCAGCAGCTGTTAAATCCTGTTAAATTTATTTAAACCCGTTTACATAGATAAATGTAATAATCTAATTCTAAAATGTCTTAAATAAACATTGAAGACAGCAAACAAACAAATTAAATTAAACAAGGCAATAACCCTGCGCAGTGCCACGGCAGTCGAAAGAGCGTTCCTCTCAACCGTTTGTTATATCCGTATTAACCTGTCAAGCCTTTTTATTGTTTGTCTATTGTTTGCTGGGATGGAGGGATACCTACTGTCACCATAAAACATTTTCTTAATTTCCAATATATGTCTATCTGTAAATATAGTTTAGTGTTTAACTGTGTTTGGTCATTCATTCGCTCAATTATTCATTATGTACGAATTGTACAGAGCCCAAAATAGCATTTTTTATTTTTTTATTTGTCTGAATGCGCATTATGTAAAAATCACTGCACAGACTTTAATGCAACTTGACACAATTGTTAACATTTAGGGTACCTTTCGTCCAAATCCATTATAGATTTCTCATGGGAATTTTGGTACAACATAATAATAATATACTGTTAACGTTTTCGCGCACGAAGTCACGGCTAACTGCTGGCTTCGACAGAATTCATTGTAATTTGACAGTGTCTTTGTAGCAAAACTGGCGCCATGTTGGGTGGTGTGGGCTGTAATATGGTCTGTGGGCGCGACGTGCGATCACAACGGACGCGTTCTGTTCTCGGACTTCATGAGGGGGCTCACGGAGGAGAACGGCCTTAAGCCGCTTTTCCCTAAGGATGGCAGGGTCTATGATTATACGTTAGTTTTAAAAATATTTTCAAGGATCGATTCATTTAGTCCTGTATGTCAACTTTTTAATAGATAGATTTATTTAGCTTATTTATCTTTTATCACAAATTCATTTAGTCCATTTTGTTCACTTTGTAATCGACTTTGTGTAGATAAGACCTCTATTCAGAACACAGTATAGGGCACTACAGTTACAAAGGAAAATAAAAATACAAGTACATATTTAAACACATAACAGCAGAGAAATTTTTAAAAAGGTGAATAGAAAAACAGATGTTACAGTAGCATAATCTGCTGTCCGTGTGTCCATTAGATCTATTCATTACCAACAGATTCATTGGTTCATTATCCTTCACGGCGGATTCATTTAGTCTTGTGTTTACTTTGTAATAGATCTATCCTTTATCAACAGATTCGTGTAGTTCAGTAACTTTCACTAAAAGTTTATTTAGTCCTGTGTGTAGACATCTCGATACTTCACCAACTACTTCATCTCGATATTGTCTAAAATCAAAACTATTTAAAACCTATATAAGACGAACCACTGGGATAATTCGGTAAAAAATATGTTTACGGGTTATGTGCCACCTAGCACTCAGCCTTTTGATCGTCTAGTAAGATCTTTTTCAGTTTAATTCTAAAAGTGAAAATAGATTTTAGTCGACGAACATGAGGCGGGACGTCAAAGCGAAATCAAAGCTACCTTTGAAGGTAGATTAAATTTAGGTGCAATAAGATGCTTCACTCTTATATTATACTAGCAAAACCCCGCAGTTATGACGCAGTTATAGTGGCGAGTTATAACAAAGTCGATAGCTCGAAAATATTCTCCGTGCTCAAATAACCAATATATACCAGTTTTCATGGCGATCGGTTGAACGGTATAAAAGTTGATGTGCTGCAGCGCCATCTAGTGGCGAATTACAACAAAGTTGATAGCATAAAAACCATCTCCATGAAAAAAAATATATATGTGCCAACTTTTATGGTGATCGGTCAAACGGTTTCGAAGTCTATTAACATCAGATATACCAACATCCATTTTTGCATACATGTATAGATTTGGTCTAGGATGTCGACCAATTTAAGCGACTGTACTGGTACGTAGTTTGTTCAGACTTAATTACACCAAACAGATATGTTTCTAAGTGTTTCCTTCTGTAAGTCATTTTTATAAAGCCGGCTTCTCTCAAATTGATTGAAGAGGTTGTCAATGAACCTAACCTATGAAGAGGTTGTCAGTCGGCTTTATCGCTAAAAACGAACGTTTGTTTTAAGATAACAACTTTAAGGACAGTGTTTAACTGTGGTCATGTTTCAGCCTACATGACGGCGGCTTTACCGACACGACGGAAGACGGCGAACCTGCCAACCCCTACTGGTACAACTGGATGGCCAACATGGAAGAGTATGAAGTCGACCCCGAATGGCAGTTCTCAGGTACGCACGTTTACAACATAACATCGAAGACCTGAAAATTACATTAGGCTTTCATTGCATTTCGATTAGTATGAACTAGCTAGGACGCTGATTTGCAATTGGAGCCCTCATCGGTGACTATGAACTGTCCGCAGTCATTCTTTACCTTCCCGAAACAATATAAATAACATAACAATATAACAATCAACAGCCTCCGGTGGCCTTAACCTGGTCGAACACCCACTTCAACTCAGACCTGTCGTTCGAATCGCTTTCGCATTTTGGTTTATGCCATCCAGTCATCTGAGCTTAGGTCTTTTACGAGTTCTCCATCTCTCCTATAACTAATATAAATATATAAATCATTCGATATTTTTCTACAACGTCCACAGGCGAAACCGGCCTCCTAGGAGGTTTTGGCCCATACGACATAACCAGTCAAGTAAAGTTGAGTAGTTAAGTTGATCTTTGACCTTTTATTGTTTGATTAGGATTCAAGATGAGGGTACTGGAGTACTCCGTCGCCATGTATAATGTTTAAAACGCAAAGCGTTCAATACGCAAAATGTTCACCGTTTAATACGTGGGGGTAATATTTTTCATATTGAACATTTTGCGTATTGAATGATTTAATTTGAACATTTAGCGTATTGAACATTATGCGTGGCGACGTTACCTCATCGTTACACAACAAATGGTAACTGATCTGCACTCAGGCCTAACAGATTTTCACTGACAATTCTATTAATCTACCATCGCAGACATCGAAGTGCCAACACTAGACAACGTCCGCAGCGCGGCACTTCTCGGCTACAAGATCGCCAACTACAACCACGTGGCATGCGTCGGTCCCACCGGAACTGGTAAAACGGTCACCATCACCTCGAAACTGTCACGAGGATTGCATAAGAAATTCATCTGCGAGTTCATTGTCTTCTCGGCTAGGACTTCCGCTAATCAGACTCAGGTAAGACTCGAGGGATACTCTTTAGCTTCAAGGGGGAGGGTAAATTGTATAACTTAGTTAATTATGTATGTACTAGTACTTGTATCAGCCTATAACGTCCCACTGCAGGGCACATGCCTCCCCCAGTAAAACACTGGAGGGTTTCGGGCTACATTCGGTCTCTAAACTTGAACATGCAAATTATCGGAACACAATTACAATATGCAATTAGAATTATGAGAGATACAAACTTGAAACTATACAATTTTTTTTCAAAAATAATTAAAATTAATATCAATCATATTTCACGCAAAATTATCACAAAAAATCGTTTACAGAGTAGTTTAGAGTAACACTCAATTTTCGGGTACTCGAAGTTCTTGTCATTATTTACAGGATGTGATAGATGGCAAGTTGGAACGACGCAAACGGGGTGTATTTGGACCTCCCCCCACTAAACGACAGGTGTTTTTCATTGACGACCTGAACATGCCGGCACTTGAAGTGTACGGCGCACAGCCTCCGATTGAACTTCTCAGGCAGTTTATGGACTTTTCAGGTACACGTAACAATCATTATTTTTTTCTGGCAGTGTAATCAGATCATGTTAATCTACATTTCTATACCAGCGCAATTTTCGACCTTATTGTGCCTGTGCTGCCTAGATTGATGACAATTTACCTTTTACAGTATTGCTAATTAAATAATGCCCTCGGCTACTTTGGTATTTCCGATTGTTTTGTACTTTAACGTTCGCATTTTATTTAGGTATGTTAGCACAAATTACCAAACTTTTAATTTTCAGGTCTTATTGTCATACTGGCACCGTCATATATCGTTCAACACCGCAAAACATTTTTTTATCTTGATAACTCGACTGTGTTTATTTATCACTTCTACAAGCGTTGTCCGTGCGCATATCCCGCGTTATTTCTCTAAAATTCTATAAACCGTACTTACTGGCCGTGATTCTAAGCAAATTCGCGTGCGTGCAGCAAATTCAAATAGTGCATAATACCGAAGGGTCTCCAGGAATCCGGCACCTGTGAAGAAAAGACCAAGATCGAGAAGCGTCCTAAAGAAGACAATCGCCGAAGGATTGTAAGAGAATGACTTAACATTTCATAGTTTCTACAATTCCCCAACACCGATTGTGAGCGAACACATCGGTTTATATAACAGAGAATGTTTACAACGTAACGTAAGTAACTCTAAAGTTGGATGTTTGTTTCTTTTTATATCCATCGCCTCTTCAGGTTTGTTCGCACTACTAAGACTTCCAACCGGCATTATTTAATTAGTAGTATTGTATGCAGCGCTTCATAAGATTGTAGAAAAGAAGTCCATCTGATGGTGAATGGTTTATTACTGTCTATACCAAGCTCTTAGATGTATGCAGTTCTAGCTGCAACTGTTGTTGCGTACAATCAAGTCACACAGATGTATTATTTAATTAGTTGAATATAAATATAAAAAAATCGTAACAAAGCCCAGGCTGTACAATTAATATTTTTTGAAAAGTAATTGAAGCAGGAGTGATACAGACTTCAAAAAAAAAATCTTGGAATATTTGTCTGTTGGAATATTTGGAAAACCACGGGCTAATTTTAATGAAACTGCATAGTTCTAATGTTCCGGGTCAACATTTAGGTTATTTTTCATCCTAAAATCCAGATGTAGAGTTCGCACGCTAACCGAATAAAGCTAACCGAACACCTCTATCGCCCATGCGCACGAAGTCGCTGTTACCGCAAGTACTGTATAAATGTGCTAAATGGTCAGGTTGGTACGACCGTCAGAACATCGGCGAGTTCAAAACCATAGTAGACGTTGGTATTGTGGCGGCCATGGGCCCCCCCGGCGGAGGGCGGAACCCCGTCACCATGAGGCTCATGAGGCACTTCCACTACGTATCCTTCACAGAGATGGAGTATAGCAGCAAGGTTAGTAGTTCACTTACTCACTCACTAACACTATTTGTGAAGTTATACTAAATAAATCACTATTTAGAATATTATTTATTTATTTATATAAGGTATACGAACAGTATACATATATGTATATACATATTGAACATAAATATTATACATATTAGTATACATATTAGCGGGAAGTCACTTTGAAAGTGTTCAAACTGACCAAAATCATGCGAAAACTTGCGTCCCGCGTCCCGCCACATAGTCGTGCCAGTTTGAAGAGATCTTTATAATTTGAGAAACTAGAACCGACAATAAAGTCCGTTTTAACAGATAATGCCACAAAAAATATGATCTTCTTATTTCAGTACGGCATCTTCAAGATCATTCTAGGCTCTTGGACGCGTTCGTTCAAAGAAGGGGTCAAGATTCGCGACGGGCCCTTTCTGAAGGGTTCCTTAGAGATATTCAACTCTCTAGTGGAGGAGCTACTTCCGACCCCTACCAAATCACACTATACCTTCAACTTGCGTGACCTGAGCAAGGTCTTTCAAGGAATACTGATGATGGACCCTACTTCTGTTGAAGTTAGTGGTTGTTGACTATTTTTTTTGGGTTCAATTAACCCAGTTGTTAATATCCATTTGATGAATTTCTATTCCCGGTCGGACTAACATTCGTTTCAAGACAAATTTTAGTCTAAAATAAATACGTATTTTGAAAAAATCCTCGGCTCGTATCTCAGAATGTATACTTATGTAAGTACGGATTTTTAAAAAAATATCATTAGCTCTGTAATGAAGGACGTGCTGTAAAAATCCGCATGCCTGAGAATGAAAAAATCTGCGTATCTACCAATCCGCATTAGGCCTGCGCGGTGGATTAACGACCCGAAGCCCTCTTGTAACTTACTAGAGGATGCCTGTACCCTGAAGTGGGACGTTATAGTCTCATATATTGCTGTAATTAGTTTTAGACTACTTACTAGTATACATGATGCAGTCATTGTATTTAAAAACTTGTAAACCCGTCCAGTACTCATGTAATCTTACAAAGTTGCAACCGGCCTTAAATTTTCTTATGAAATGAATTAAAATTAAACATAATTATCAATATTTTCAAAAGCCGTTATCGTATTAGAATGAAGATGACGTCATAAGACTGTGGTACCACGAGCATCAACGAGTGTATCAAGATCGACTCGTCAACGCTGAGGATCGACAGTGGTTTGTGAAGTGAGTATTATGACATATTACTGATGTACGTATATCAAAGCGTGGAAGGTTAAAATTGGTCTGTTGGATGTAGAAGCGTTTGTCGTCGAAAAAAGAATCACTACCTGTCTTTAAGGGTACCCAGCTGAATGCAAATACAAAGAAAAATTGCGGAATACTTCACTAATTTCTTTAGTAACAATCGCTTTTCAACTTACGACTTTTTTCAAATACATTGAGCAATATTTTTCAACTTTCTTGAGTTAAATATAGCCTTGGGGTATCTATTCTCTACTTTCATTCGTAAGACAATTCAAATCCTCGGTCTGTGTACTGAATTTCTACTTAAGTATGGATTTATTAAAATTATCTCGGCGGTGAAGGAAAATATCGCGAAGAAACCTGCAAGCTTGACAATTTCAAGAGCCGTGTCTGTACATGAAATATTTTTTTTGAAAAAGACATTGCAGTGTTACTTGCACACTACAAAACAATTTTTGGAACTTTTGTCTGTCTGTGTGTGAAAACCACTGGACGGATTTTAATGAAACTAGGCGTAGTTATAACTTAAATGTTGGGTTAACATCTAGGGTACTTTTTATCCAGACCCATTATAGAGTTCCCGCGGTTTCGCAAGTTCACGCGAACGAAGTCGCTGACACCACTAGTAAAAAATAAATCTCAAGCATGTGCATCCACCAATCCGCATTGGCCCCCGTCGAGGATTATGGTCCGAAATTCTCTAGTGATTGACAATGGGAGGTGTGTCCTGCAGTGGGACGGTATAGGCTAATAATTAACAGCTATTGATGATTTTTTTTCATTCGCTTGATTTATTTTTCCTACGTGATTTTTTTGGCCATTAACTCCTATAGTGATTATATCATATAATTTGTATGCAAAGAAATTCCGTGAATTATTTACAGTTTGATAAATAAGAAGATTCAGTCCGAATTCGGCAAGAAAGCGAAAGACTTACTCGGCGGCCGACTGATGCTTTTCGGAGACTTTATGGATCTTGGAGCAGATGAAAGGAAGTACATCGAGATCACCGACCAGGAGGAGGTATGTTTTTTTATACATATTTATTTTATTTATTTATCATTTATACATTTATTTATATCAACAAAACAAACCATTTTTGAATAACTCAAAATTTTAATTACTAAGTATGACTTTCAAGAAGTCCCGCTTCTTTAAAGGAGTTCCTGTTTCGTATCTTGATTGGTACCAGAGAACCGATACCTAACTTCACCTCGATTTGCTGCCACTTTCACTATTTCCCAAACATGAATAATCACAAACTACTTATGAAATAAATCGTAACCACAGCTAAAGCGCGCGCCACAAGCAGGACGAACTTCTGTCATTGACGTGAGGTCAGCCAAGGTTACACAGATAAGACGTATGAAATCGTCGATCATCGACTACTTTACACTCCTCGTATTAAGGTTCAATATATGGGGGGTTTAGTACAATGACCGAAATTCTTCCTGTTCGTGACGCGCACTTTAGTAAATAATAATTTTATACCCCTTCACTCATGTGTAATCCCATGCAGCTGGACGACATACTGTCGCACTACATGGACGACTACAACTTGTCGACTACAGTCCCACTTGACCTGGTGCTGTTCGAGGATGCCGTGGGACACTTGTGTCGCATCTCCCGCATCATGAGGCAGCCTATGGCCAATGCACTGCTCCTTGGCATGGGAGGATCTGGTAACACTATATGAATTTGGATGTACTGGTTAAATTCCTATCTAAATTGAGAGATATACAACTAGGCCTAATTGCAGGTTTTGTTCGTTTGCATACGTTACTAGATGTCAGCCCTTTTAAATAGATCATTCCACTTGGTACTACAGTATTGTCCGACTGCTCGGACTACGCGTTTTTTTCAGTTATTAACATTATTCTTAGCGACTGTTTTTTTCGCTGTCAAATCAAGAGGAACCAATACAAAATTATCGTAAATTTCACCTGATCAGATCTATTGGACCAAGTGGAAAATAAACTAATAAGTAGAATGACCGTTTTAAACACGCCATTCTACGTCGTTTGATAGCCCTTATAACTTTTGCACGCCTATCAAGTTTCGTTAACATTGGTACTGACGTCAACATTTTTGTGAACTTCCAAGAAGTTCAATCCTTCTGTCCTCATTAAACATTTGATTACTTTACTAAGCGACTCCTAACTTACTTCGACGAGACCGGACATTGACGAGATACGCCATGAATTATTTTGACTCTAGAAGAAAACTGGCACGATGTTCTTGTTTCGCTATTGCCATATAAGAAAAGGAAAAATCACCACGCGGGGCAAGTGTGAATTGGTCGTTATAAAAGATAATTCTCTCAATTACAGGTCGTCAATCGTTAACCCGTTTAACAGCGTTTATGGCAGATCTGACTTGTTTCCAAATTGAGATTACGAAGGCGTATGGCAACTCTGAATGGCGAGACGATTTGAAGCAGACCATGCTCAAAGCAGGGGCCGACAATAGGGGCATGGTGTTTCTTTTCTCTGATGCACAGGTAGATAACTTTTAATAATACAAACGCAAAAGATAAACTATTCTTTTGTTAGAATATAGGTAAAATTAACATTATAGTCAATCATATAAGGTTATAAAAAAATATTAGGGGGAGAGTGCACGCTGCATTCCCACAGCCGCCGTGTGCACTCGACTGGCCACGTTACATCTCTCTCACAGAAGACTACCTTGAGATGTACTGCATTTCCTACTTTATCGTATTTCCCCAATGTATGTACGTGTTTCGTACATGTAGTGATACATGTATGTAGTGAGTGAGACATGCCAGAGCCCATTCCCATCCTATCTCTTCCCACGTCCCCAACCATCCGGGGGCGTGCCTACGTTTGTCATTTTGGACTAATGTTGGCATGCATCGCGGATGTCTATGGTTGACAGTATCCACTTACCACCAGGTGGACTGTATGCTCGTTTGCCACCTCCTTTCTATAAAAAATGAATTGAATTTAGATATTTTCTTTTTCTCTTGAAATTTGTTACTGTAAATTTTCTTTCTTTTCCCACGAATGTCGTCTTCTAGATCAAAATGGAGTCGTTCCTGGAAGATCTGAACAACATTCTATCCTCCGGCGACGTGCCCAACATCTACGAGGCTGAAGATTTCGACAAGATCTTTATGTCGGTCCGTCACGCGGTCATGGAGATGAACCTACCCGCGACCAAAACTAACCTTTTTGCCTGCTACCAGAAGAGGGTTAGAAGTAATCTGCATGTTGTCATCGTCATGAGTCCCGTTGGAGAGGTGAGGGATACTTTTTAATTCCAGTTATCCCCATTTCCAGCTCTCTAATTTTTTATTTTTTCTAATGATACATATATACAAGAAGGCTTGAAATTTTTTGAATGACAAATCGTTGCGCTAGCCAAACCTGACTTTTATGATTTTAAGCACAAGATAGATTTTAAGATTTCACTGACTTTTAAGTACTTTTTTGATCTTCCATTTTTGGAACGAAGTTCCTTTGCGCGGCTTGCGGTAGGTGTGATTCGAGAGAAAATGTAACGTCACGTAAGATTTTTACCCCCTCCATACGCCTTTCTCTTTCTCGCCTTTCTCTCGCTCGCAGCGATGGCGATGCGGTGGCGATTCTCGCGATCGTGTCAGTTCGTCGGTATTCGGTATACACATACAGATTTTATTTCGAATTACATTCAGAGTTTAAAAAAATGCGTGAGGATCTTCGTTCCTGACGGGGTCCCCTGACCGCACACGTTTTTTCTCTAGATGTGGCTAGTTTATAAAGCCTCATCTACAACAAAATTTGTACAAAACGACAAGTGCATACACATAATTAACTATATATGCGTTCGTACGTTTTTTTTTTTCCAAATTCCCTGGAGTATTCTTTGCGAATTTATTGATCAAACGTTGCAGCTCCAAGCTGCAACTGTTGTCCTAATACATTTTTATTTAATGTACAACTTTTTGATGTGAATTTACTCGTGTAATTCCTTTATTCCCTCTAGTTCATCTATGTAGATTACTCGATGAACTAGAGAGACTTCCTTACTAGATCACATATTTTTTTTACCTTTAAAATATGCGAACTTGTGGGAATTTTCCAAATATAGTATGTTCCCGCTAGATCAATTAGCGATTGTTTAGGTATATTATTATAGTATTATATTTATTTTATTTAATTAAAATTTAGTGCACAAAGAAACATTGTACAAAAGGCGGACTTAATGTCTAGTGGCATTCTCTGCCAGTCAACCTTTGGCTAAACAGAAATATGAAGGACGGTACATTGGTGGAATATATTTATCCATATTCCAGCTCTTTCGCGCTCGACTACGACAGTTCCCTTCGCTAGTGAACTGCTGTACCATCGACTGGTTCAGTGAGTGGCCAAAATCTGCTCTCGAATCTGTTGCCAACCACTTTTTCCACAATATGGGCGAGTTGCAGACCACGAACGAGGTCATCGATTCCATGGTGGTGAGTACTTCTTATTGCAGTTAATTTTAATTTGAATTATGGCCTTTTTTTCTTTCAAGTCTTTTTTGTACTTTTTTAGTGTGTGACATGGATTTATGTTCCTATTAAACGTGTACAATAGGACGCCAAATTATTTTTGTTTAACTATCTGAAGACCATTTATAGACCATTTATTTATAGTTACGCCTCCAGTTTCCCAGATACTGAGACTTGAGTGAAATTTAAAAAAAATAACAATATGTTTATTGCTTTGTCCTAAAAATCCGATGTTAGAGAATATTTTCGTTTAAACAGAATCTTGTATGAACAAAATTACAAGTTTTTTCCTATATATTGAGAGAAGGTGCCAGACGAGCACATAGTCCACCTGGTGGTAAGTGGATATTGTTGCCCCGCGACGCATGACGACATCAGTCCAGAATGACAAACGTTGGCCTTCGGATGCGCTGCCTAGAGTGCGCGCCACCAAAGAAGTTCCGCAGAATTTAAGGGAACTAAATACATGTGACATGTCGGCCATTTTGCAAAATAAATATTATTATGTCCGTTTATAATTTACTTCCTAATTTTGACACATCTTTATTGGTAGGTGTAAATGAAAATACATAACTTGATAAGGTAAATTGAAACCAATAAGCTGGCAAGATTATGTCGGTCACAGCGCCGCGCCTACGGGATGGAAGACTTCTTTTCGTGGCGCCTACTCTACCTCTGAAGATTTGTGAATGAATTTGGACTTTGGCCATGTGGTGTCGGCCGCTTGTAGAATAACACCACCCCATCTCTTCCCGTGGGTGTCATAAAAGGCGCGTAAAAGATAACAAATCCGCTACCACAAGCGCTGAGGAACTACACCATCTCTAACAGAGAGGACTCGCCAACCCGCCTCCCAAATGCTTACATGGGAGGCGGGTTGGCGAGTCCTATATTTACAATTATAGTTATTACCCAAGTGCATGTAGCAAAGGAAATATTTTTGGAATGTATAATTTTTTTTTTTTTTTTTTTTTATGTACGAAGGCGGCAGACGAGCATACAGTCCACCTGATGGTAAGTGGATACAGTCGCCCATAGACATCCGCGATACATGCCAACATTAGTCCAAAATGACAAATGTTGGCACGCCCCCGGATGCGCTGCCTACCTTTGGAGATATAGGAATGGATTTGGAGAAAGGGTTAGGAAAATGGGGAGGGATAGGATGGGATGGGAATGGGCTCTGGCACATCTCACTCACTACCGAAACACGTACGTACATTGGGGAAATACGATAAAGTGGGAAATGCAGTACATTTCAAGGTAGTCTTCTGTGAGAGAGGGGTAACGTGGCCAGTCGAGCGCGCCCAGCGGCTGTTGGATTGCAGCGTGCACTCTACCCCTCACGAAGTATTGTATGTAGTATTGAAACAAATGTCAATAATATATTTTGCTTATATAACGTCACATTTAATCATCTGACCATTTCACCGTTATCTTTTGACGACCGATTGACGCAGTTGGTAGTGACTGTATGATTTGCAAAAGGTCCCGGGTGCGATTCCCAGTCGGACATTCATTGGTTTAAAGACAAATGATTGTTCGGGTCTGGGTGTGTGTTTGTGTGTCTCTAGACAGTACTATACAGAAATACTAGACATACCACAGACCCACTATACAGAAAATACTAGCGTGGGTCATTGAGTATGGCGTTATTTATTATTTATATTATTGACACCTTGCGATTCAATTGGCGTAAAAGCAATTTTGGCGAAAATTAGTTATTTAACATGTAAAATTTTTGCAAGAGTATAATACAGTTTTGATACGTTTTTTACACTCTATGGATCTGTTTGTTTAAAATACCGATATTTGCAAACAATGTCTTTCACTACTTTTATTTTACCTTCCAGTCAGTATGTTGTTTCGCTCACCAAAGCGTTGTAGATGCAAGCGCTAAGTTCTTAGCGCAATTGAACCGACTCAATTACGTAACGCCAATGTCATACATGGAAATGTTGGGTGCTTACGCTGAAATGTTCAGAAAGAAACGCAATGCTATCCTTACCGAGTCCAATGCACTGAAAACTGGTATGTATTTGTTAAATAAACTAGCCTTTGCTCAACTATATAACACCAATGTCCTACATGGAAATAAACGTTGAGAGAATAATGAGCGCTTCGTTGAAATGTTAAAAAAGAAACGAAGGGCAATCCTCACATACTCTAATGTACTCAAAACTGGTATGCAATTTCTTAATTAAATTAGCTTTTGTTCGCGAGGATTTTGTATTAAAAGTACTTGGCTCTAAAAAGTAACCAATTTTCTGGGATAAAAAGTATCCTATATACTTCTTACATATGTGTGTGTATAAATTTATTGTTAGTTACATTACACAACGCTAGACAGGGTTAAAAATTCTACAGCCTCTTAGCATTAAATTTCTATTATTACAACTAACTACTTTCATTCTACAACTTTCATTCTGAACTTGCAATTTTCCCCGAAAGAGTATACATTTTTGAACGAGTTCTTTGATCTCATTAATACGATAGTTCAAAATAAACGTTCCTAGAACTGGCTCCTGTACAATATGATAGGAAATTTACAAATTTGCCGTGTGCTGTGTTTATGGAAAAAAGGTGGCAGACGAGCATACAGTTCACTTTGTGGTAAGTGGATACTGTCGTCCATAGACTTCCGCGATACACGCCAACATCATACGCTGCCTACCGTTTGAGATCTAGGAATAGATTTAGAGAAAGGGTTGGGAAAATGGTGAGGGATAGGATAGGATGGGATGGGAATATCCATTAAAAACCGCATTAGTACTAAAAGAAAGCTTTTAACATAAGCTTCAATTTTTATTCTGTCAACAAGGTTTTAAAGTGCCGGGGACATGAGATAACTGCCTTATAAGTATCTCAAAACTATACAAGGGAGAGACGATATAGCCGTCGACGGAAGCACGGTCGGCCGAAGTACAAAGCCCGGTGGTGCATCCTGTGGAGGGACGTGGTTGAGCGGACTTTCCTATCCAGGGTGTCTAATTTGGTCTGAGAACATCCGAGCACGCCAAGGGCGTAAATGAGAACGGGCATGACCCAGCCGTTTTAGGGTGGGATCTTATTAGAGCCCGATTTTTACAATTATATATTCCTAGCACCAGTTTTAGAGACCCCATCAATCTGGGAAACAAAATATTTATTTATGGTAACTGTAGGTAGTCAATGAGTTGACATACAGTACAATTGTATTGGTGGTCAGGCCAGGTTTTATATCAAAGTGTCCATCATTCTTTGCCGTGTGGTGTCGGCCGGCAATAGAATGACCCCACGCCATCTCTTTCCATGGCTGTCATAAAAGACTACTAAGGGATAAGCGGCTACCACAACCCCTGAGGTACTACATCATTTCTAAAAGAGTGGACTCGTCAACCCGTGTGCCGTTTAAAGTCCATATATTCCTCATGCACAAGACAGTGGCAGCAGTAGATATTGAAAGACCTGGTTATATATATTTACAAATAGATGAATGCTGACTTATTTACTTACAACGATGTATCTTTTGATAGGTCTGAACAAGTTAAACCAGACGGAGGTGGAAGTAAAGCAGCTCCAGATCGAGCTCGCGGAACTAAAGCCGTTAATGGAAAAAGCTGCAGATGAGACTAGGAAAGTCATCGATCAGATCGCAGTCGATACGGTCAGTTTTACTTTACTATTAATGTCTATATTCGCTTATACACAGGACTATAACTATGCCAGGTAGTGTTGTGGAAGCGAGCGTTGAGCGCTCGACGCTTGAGAGCTCAGTAGGCGCTAATGAACTTTTAAGACTAACGTTAAAGGGTAAAATTAGGCTGTTAACAGATTACCGATTTGAAATATGTCAGATTAATGTAACTTAATTGTCTAAATAGTTGCAGTAGCATTAAAAACTTTTATTAACCGATAATGATAATACATTCGTTGATGTTATAGAATAGGGAATACGGAAATAAAAAAATGATTTCTGATAGCGTCTGAATCAAAATTGTCAACATCCATCACGGGCTTTGTTATTCTCTTTTTTTTCTGGTGTCCGTAACACATTTTCCTCACTTCCAGATGGGCCGAATTTTTCTTTATTGATGTTGAAAAGTGTTTTTATACTGATTCCAAGCGTCTGAGCAACGCGCTCTTGTACTTTGGTTGGGTCACAGTTACCAAAGGTCCGCCATTTTGCAATTTACGCTCGAAATATTTTCCAGGCTATTGCGGAAGAAGCCCGTATCAAAGTGGAAAAAGAACAGGCTGTTGCTGAAAAAATGGCGCGAGAAACCATCGCCATGGCTGAAGACGCACAGAGGGATTTGGGTAATCGACTTTTATTGCCTAGAAAATATGGTCGGGGACAAAGTTTCTTCGTATTTTGTACAGAAATCCAAGACCATTTGGTCTTTTTAAAGTTGAATGACATTTATTTACTTTATAATAAATATAGGCCGTTTTGATCTACAGCTTGTTGCTATCTTGTAGATAGTGTCATGATCCCAATGCTGTAGAAATTTTGGGATTTCTCGCCAAAAAATTTCGACAAGTAATTTTAACAGTCCTCTCTTGATGTCAACCTTACGCTACTTAAAGAATGCTGACGTGACCGAAACAGGTCGAAATCTGAGTGGCAAGGTCAGGGCTATACGGTGGATGCATCAACACTTCCCAGCCAAGCTCTCTCAATTTTTGCTGAGTGGCTAAAGATGTGTGTGGTCTGGCGTTATCATGGTTAAAGATCACCCCCTTTCTGTTTATCAGCTCATGCCGTTTTGTCTCAATTGCTTGCTTTAATCTCATCAGTTCCTGGCAATAGAGGTCAGAATCAATAGTTTCCCCCGGCGGTAAAAACTCATAATGAATGATACCTTTCCAATCCCACCATACACACAAGGTGATCCTTGTTTCGCGTTAAGCTGGGTTTTGTCACTGTTTGTGCAGCCTGTCCGTCCTTTGGCCACGATCCTTTTCGCACGTTCTTATTGTAAGCGATCCACTTCTCGTCACCCGTGATCAATCGTTTCAAAAATGGTTCGGTTTCGCTTCGTTTTAACTGACATTGGCGATAAATTAACTCAGTTGGTAATGCCCCTACCTGTTGTGCAAAAGGTCCCAGGTTCCATTTCTCATTTGTCAATCATTTGTTTAAAGACAGGTGTTTGTTCGGATCTAGGTGTTGCACGTGATGTGTTCGTCTTTGTACGTGTCTCTGGACCCATGACACAGAGAGTCCTAGTGTGGGCCATTGAGTGTGGCGTTATATATTTATTAGTTTAATTATTCGCGTGAACATGTGGACATTCTATAATCGATCTGGATAAAAAGTACTCTAAATGTTAAACCGGCACATAAGCTATAACTATGCCAAGTTTCATTAATATCCATCCAGTAGTTTTTTTGGTGATGTGCGTTTAGACAGACAGACAGACAAAAATTCAAAAAAATAATGTTTTGGGTTCCATATCATTCGTATTACATTTTAGATTAGAGAGTTTTTTTTTTTAATTTTAGATGAAGCATTGCCAGCCCTTCTAGCGGCCGAAAAAGCTCTACAAGAGTTGAACCGTAACGACGTTGTAGAAGTGAAAGCTATGAAAAAGCCTCCAGCCGGAGTTGTGCTCGTTATCGAGTCTCTATGTGTTGTCTTCGATATTAAACCTATTAAGGTATGTAAAGTCCCTTTTTCTTATTTTATATGGCAATAGCGCAATTAGCACATTGTGCCAGTGTCGAGTTTTCTTAGTAATTAACAATTTTACATTGAAAACAATTCAAAACACATCTCGTCAATGTCCAGTTCTGTCAAAGTAAGTTAGCAACGATGTAGTTCACTGAAGATAGAGATGAGTTGGATTCCTTGAAAGCACACGAAAAACGCAGTCGTATTTGATTATCACAAACATTAATTACGTACTTTGAAGTTTAATAAAGCATCACCATTAATTATATCGTTGATGGATGTACCAATACGTTTTTATTGAAACATTTTACACAGTATGTAAAAAAAACAAGTCGTAATGGAGAAAATGTCATGCTTAAATGACTATAGTGATTTTATCTTAAGAGTACTTAAGAATATTCGATAATGTAGAATTTTAATTTCATAACAATATAATTTTAAATATGAAACATAATCTGACAATTATTGTGGGTTCTACTTTCCCAGATTAAATTAATAAACATCAGATGTTAGAGCATGTTTATATTTGAACAATTTTGAAAAAACGAATTTTTGAGTTAGACCTAAATCAATGAGCCTTGCCTATAATAACGTCCTTTCGCTTAGATGACACATCACATATATATGTATATATGGTCGCTTACCTATAATAGAATTGACTTCTATATGTGTATTGTGTACATGTAAAGCCTGTAAAGTGTGAATGAAAGTAAGCATTTCGAAGCGATGTTAAACAAAATACGGATAGTAATTGCAATTAGTCACTCAGTCCTATTCATTCAGGAGTGGTACTGAGCGACTAACACTCACACACTTCCAATATTTGCGCTCAATATTTGTACCATATTAGGGGTAGAGTGCACGGAGCAATCCCACAGTCGCTGGGCGCGCTCGAATGTCCACGTTACCCCTCTCTCACAGAAGATTGTATTTTCCACTTTATTCTATTTCCTCAATGTACTCAATGAGTATGCTAGAGCCCATTCAGATCTCATCCTATCCCTCCCTATTTCCTCAACCCTTTCTTCAAATACATTCTTAAATCTCCGGCGGCAGGTTACGCATCCGGGGGCGTGCCAACGTTTGTCATTCTGGACTGATGTTGGCATGTATCGCGCATGTCGCATGGACTGTACGCTCGTACGCCGCCTTCTTCCTTGAAAAAAAATCTTCTCAGTTCTATCTTTTTTGCAGGAACAAGGCGCAGCTTTCGGTGAGAAAGTTCTAAATTACTGGAAGCCAGGGTCTCAAATGTTAGCGGACCCCACGGCTTTTCTCGACTCACTGATGAAGTATGACAAGGAGTCGATCACAGATGATATGATAAAGAAACTGAAGCGTTTCGTCATTAATCCGGACTATGAGCCTACTAAAATTTTAAAGGTACGTCTTTGACTTTGTTTGACGACTGGTCGATGACCAGTCGGATGTTTTAAATGCTACCGGAGAAACAATATTGAGAAGGATATCGGTCCTTTAGGAGCAAAATCGATTATCCGTCAATTTTCCTAAGAATGAGTTAATTATGGTAGTAAATGTAAGACTTTGATTTGGTTTGACGACTGGTCGAAGATTAATTTTAAATACCACTAGAGACGAGATTGAGTTCTTCTCAATCTCGTCATCATCTGCTTAGGAGCAAAATCGATCAAATTTTACACAATTATAGATAATTATACCAATAGATTCAGCTTTTTGCTGGGCTTTTTGGAATGAAGGTTGCAGACGGGCAGACACTCCACCTGGTGGTAAATGTATACTGTCGCGTCACGACATGAACGCTACGTGACGACATCAGTCCGGAATGACAAACTTGGGGCCGCGAATACGAATGTCTACCGACGCAGATTTAGGAGTGAATTAGTAGAAAGGATTTGGAAATAGGATAGAATATGAGGGGAATGGGCTTCTAGTATTTTTTACTCACGACCCAAACACGTACACTGGGGAAATGTAAAGTGGTGAGAATGTAAAATGGTACTGTAATATGAGTGGCCAGTCGAGTGCATTCCAGCAGCTGTAGGATTGTAGCTTTCACCCACATTCCCTGAAATGTGCTTGGTCACTCGACAGGTTTACTGAAGATTGAAAAGTTGAACTCCTTTGGAACTCTTACTGTTTTATTTGATTATCACAAACACTTTGAAGTATAATAAACTATAATATTACTATAGAATCACAAAACCCACAAAATACAATTTTTATAATAAACAAATACTCGACCTTTTCGATTTTCCACCAAAAACTCCGATCTTTCACTTATTGTGTTCGGTTCTCGGCTAGGTATCAAAAGCTTGCATGTCACTATGTATGTGGGTACACGCGATGTACAAGTTCTACCACGTTAATAAAGCTGTAGCTCCCAAGAAGGAGGCTTTAGAGCGTGCTACTAAGGAATTGGCTGCTGTTGAAGGTACTTCCATACCTTTCATTGTTATTTTGACTAAAAAAAACTTTACATTCAATGTTCCATATTAAGGGTTTTGTACAATATATATACTAAAGTTTACCTAGTGTTGTATAAACTAGCGCTAAACGCTTGACTCATGAGAGCGCTAGTCAACTTTTAAGATTTTTTGGTTTAAAGCTCATAAACCCTTGTAGTTAAAAGCTAGAATGTAAAACTGTTAAGGATAAGGATCAATGGCACTAACACAATGCGCCAGCGCTCGTGCGCACAAACGTTTAGAACTCATTTTAACAAAGTATCGTTAAAACGAGTTCGCAAAACGCAACGCTCTTCTCAACGCAACGCAAACGCATCACGTTAACATCTTAAAGACTGCACATCACGAGACACAATTTCTATTTATAAAAGACTCTCGAACTTGTCGAGACATGTCGACAAACAATGCCCATCCCGAGTAAGTCACTCCCAACCTTAAAATACCGTATTTATACATACACTAAGAAACTAAGTCGCCATTCAAACGTCATAGCGATCATCACTGATTAATGGTAGATATTAATTATTTTTACAGCAATGTTGGCTAACGCAAAGGCAAAGATGCAAGCGTTGCTGGAAGGAATAGCAAAGTTGAATGCTTATTTGCAAGAGAAAGAAGAAGAGAAGAGAAAAATGGAGGAAGACATTAATCAATGTCTGGCTAGAATGGACCGAGCTAACAGGTAATGAATTCGTGACAAAACCGGGGATAAACTAGAGAACCAACGAAACGTTGCCTGAGAAAATAGAGTCAAATTTAAAAATATTTTGATTATCGCCAGGACCAAATAAACTTGATGTTTTATCATTACATATAATAAAACTGTAGAAACAGCGTGTCTGTACATTGAATATATTTACCAAAAACTGATTGGAGGCCATGAAGAAAGAGTGTCAGAATACAAAAAGACGATTTTGAATTTTTTTTGTCTGTATGTCTGTGTGTTTGTCTGTTCGAACACGCTAACCTCCAAAACTACTGAACGGATTTTCATGGGGTTTCCACAGATTAATTATGTATAACTTGGCGCTTCGGATAGGCTTTATTTCATCGAAGTCGGCTGAGTGGAAGATAAGATATCCCAATTTAGAGGATAAAAACTAAAATTCTACGCGTGCGAAGTCGCGCGCACAGCTGTTAATATGACATCTACTTTAGTTTTTGTTACATTATTCTTAACTTATTTTTTTTCGATTATTCGAACCTTTTTCATGTGATCTGTACTTTTACAAATCAATAGATACAAAAGAAACTAAATATAAGGAAATCTAAAGTATGGTACACTACAGATTCAACTTAATATTTAAAAATTGTGTTATTTACTGAGAAAAACGTTATATTATTTCATCATTTTATCTTAAAAACTAGATGTTAGAGCATATTTGTATTTAAAAAAACAATCTTGAAACAACGCAATCTACGTGCTATAATAAAATCGTATTAAATCCGTGTCGGTAAGTCGTGTCAATATCGGAATAAACTGGATTACACACCGTACATTCTTATCAAATAAATCCGATTGGCAACTTCTGGGGGTGAAACAGATGAGGAGCGGTGCTTTAAACATTCAAATTTGAATCTTAATTACTACGTAATAAGAATGTTCCATTTTCAAAACACATGATTTAAAAAAATTGGGTACGATTTTTTTTAAATTTATTTTATACTCGTACGAAGTCGCGGGCATTGCCAGTTAAATAAGTTCATGCCGACAATAAGGTTCCTTTGCCACAGATAACGTTAGGTACATATTTTTTGTAACTTCCTTGTTTGTATTATTTACATTTGTAAATCTCATATTTGAAATATTGTTAGATTGTTGAACGGACTGTCAAGCGAGAGGGTTCGTTGGATCAGAACAATAAAGGAGTTGGACATCGCGATTGTAAACCTTATTGGAGATATATTATTGAGCGCATGTAAGACATACTATTAGGCTATAAGCACACTCAAGCTATACTTTTAGGATCGGTGATCGGCCATTTTGCAACTGCATCGATGGGACTTTTCGGCGGGAACTTAACAAGTGAAGTGACAAGACAAGTTATTATTTGATTATTTTAAATATTGTGTATTTTGCATTATGTAGCTTAATAGTTTATTAAACTTTAAAAATCTTTTTCTGTGTATGTAATGTTTGTGATAATCAAATAAAAGCATAGGACTCCGTTTTGCGTATGTTTCCAAGGAGTCCTCTTCTGTCCTCAGTAAACATTCTATCATTGTACTGAGCGATTCCTGACTTATTTCGAAGGGACTGGACATTGACAGGATACGTTTTAGATTACGAAGAAATTATCACACTTTAAGTGCGCGGGGTTTAGCGTTCAATTGCTACCACATTCGCTTAGTTGGTAGAGGGTTCTTCCAAGAACAAACAGCTAGTCCTCACTTCAGCAATTTATTTATCAGTGATCGTAATAAAAACAAAAATAAACACAGGACAGTATTTATTAAAAAAAAGTATAAGACATATAATACCGGTCTATTAAAAAACTACTTATCCCAATAATATTTATTTTTATAAATTAACAGTTAAATTAGCATAATTTTATAATTAGCAGAAGACGTTTGACTAGCGTGCGCAAACAAACGATCTATGTGATATTCACAAACATACGCAGTACTGATACAGAATAATTATTCTACATAATTATGCCTACAGCACTCTAGTAAATTTACTAGAATGCTGTAGGCACGGCATTACGAATAAAAGAATGTATAACAGAATTAATAGATAGCATTTGACATTTGGAACGAGTTGGAATCCAAGTTTTCATTAGCGGCCTGTTTTTAGAGATTCAATTGCAAAAACTTTGGTAGAGGATACTCGATAGAGTTACACAACTAGCTACTCATAAGCGACTAAGTTGCCTATCGCTGATGCTTATAGTATCGAGTGTGCTTAAGGCCTTAGCCATTTTCTGTAACTTTTAAAAACATTTATGTTAAAACAAAAATTGTGTAGCATTACAATCCCAAATCTTTTTCTTTTTATGAAAAAGTGGTTTCAGACGAGCAAAAAGTCCATCTGATGGTAAGTGGATACTGCTGTCCATGGACATCCGCAATTCATGCCAACATCAGTCCAGAATGACAAATGTTGGCATGCCCCCGGATACACTGCCTACCTTTGGAGATATTAGAATGTATTTGGCGAATGGGTTGGAAAAATGGGATTGATAAGATAGAATTGGATGGAATTGGGCTCTGGCATATCCCACTCATTACCGAAACACGTACGTACATTTCTAAAATAGGATGAAGTGAAAATTGTAGTACATTTGAAGGTCTGTACTCTCTATGAGAGAGGGGTAACGTGGCCAGTCGAGTGGCGGTCCAGTCGTAAACGTGTTTGCGTAAGGATGCGTGTAGACCCCATCTCTTCCACGTAAAACCGTAAAACACTGGGATACCGTCCCAGGTGTCGTAAAAGGCCACTAAGGTATAGAAGAGCGGTTACCACAAGTCCTGAGGAACTACACCACCTCTAAAATAGTGGACTCATCGACCCGCTAGGCCAGCGTGGTGTTTTAAGGCCAAACATCCCACATGCACCAGATAATGTGCACGAGGAGGCCCAAGTCCAGCAGTGGATACTGCAAAGGCTGATTTCATTGTATTGTTAAAAAAGTAATTATTTATTCCACTGGAATCACTCTGTACACCGTTTTGTCACAAAGAATTATCCATCTATGTATTTTGTTTCATCGATTGTTTATATGGGATGCATGCCTTTGATACGGTTTGGAAGAGTTTCAGAAAAAATAGTGCATTTTCTCTAAAAAAATATAGAATGTTCACGTGATTTTGGCTACAGGTGCAGTTGGCTACATCACACCCTTCACTGAGGAGTTTAGAAAGGAACTATTACACCACTGGATAGACCATATGGAGGTAAGTAAATAAAGAAAATAAAAACGTAAAAATGAAACCATATCTGTTTGTTTGTTTGAAATGCTTTTATCAAAGGATGGACGAAATGAGTTGCATGAAACTTCTTGGAGACCTCGAAAAGGACGCTACAAAATTAAGGTTTCCGTGGGATAGTAAGCATGCGGGCGAAGCCGATGGAAAAGCTAGTATTCTATATAAAAAAGCAACAGCTATGACAGTTTCGTAGTAATTTACGTACTTGTATCAGCCTATAACGTCCCACTGCAAGACACGGGCCTCCCCTAGTAAATCACAGGGTTTCGAGCCGTAATCTACCACGCGAATACTCCAGTTTTGTTTTACGTATTGCTCACTTATTCGTATGAATATATTCAACCAGTGTGGAATTGGTATTTTTCCACAGTGGTTCTGAGTAAGAAACAAAACATTTTTGGAATAATGTAAATTTTAATTGATAGCCCTTCGAAATAGCCTAGAAGCGGCGTGCAGAATGCTTCCTTTGCACTTGGCCACGGCGACACTTCATTTTATAGGAATAATGTATAAGAGCGAGCCGTCCGTACAATTGCTTCTAGATTCATCCCTCAAATACTCATTGAAAGCAGAACATTTATCAACGTATTATTCTCAAAGTTAATAAAATGGTTTTGTCTGTTGGTAGGATGTAAAAGTGCCTCATACTGATGGTGCCACACCACTCTCTACTCTCGGAGACGCTGTGCAGATCAGGTAACACATACTTCTTTATCTCCAACTAGAGACCCGCCCTCGCTTCGCTTCGGTTTATAAGTTTTTTTTTTCAAAAGTTCAAAATAAAATATAGCCTATATTAGACACGGATAATGTAGCGTCCTATTTGTGAAAGAATTTTTGAAATCGGTTCAGTAGTTCCAGAGATTACCCCCAACATACCCACAAAGACACAATTTTACCTCTTTATTATATTAGTAAAGATAAGTAATAAGTGAGGTAGACGCTAAAACTACGCTATTGATTTAAGAGGGTACTAGATTGCGGCCAAGTTACAGCAACCTCAGAAAAGACTATATAAAATGAGTACCCACATTTTGTAATGGAATTTGAAATTTTTAGAAGTGGTTGGGAGTAGTCCCCCCTCCCCCCCTCCACATCTGTTTTGTAACTAGTAAACGGGCCCACTTTTTGAGAATTGCTTCCGGGCCAGTTGACCACCAGCAATTTCAAAAAGTGGTAAATTCGCCCGCGGTCCTATTTTTAAGCGGACTTGTTGCCGCCTAAGCCGTTAGGAACGTAGCCACCATCCACATACTCTTAATATTAATAAATTCTTGACCTACATGGTGGCTAGGAATTTATAGATTAGTACGAAGAATCACCGATTGCGTACTGGTGTTTCAGGAACTGGCAAATGTACGGTTTGCCGCGTGATCCGCTCTCGGTAGAGTCCGCGGTACTGATGTCCAACTCGCGCCGGTGGCCGCTCATCATCGACCCCCAAGGGCAGGCCAATAAGTGGATAAGGGCTATGGTGAGTCGATGATGATATTGTAACAATGCTTTTTCAAGTTAGCCGTGAGGTGTCGGTCGGCTATAGAATAGTACCCCCCATCTTTTCCCGTGGGCGTCGTAAAAGACGCGTAAGGGATAAAACAAAGCGGCTATCACCACCGCTGAGAAACTACACCACCTCTAAAAGGCTGGACTCGCCAACCCGTTTGGGCCAGCGTGCGGTTTAAGGCTATACATCCTTCATGCACGAGATAATGTGCTTGAGGAGGCCCGAGTCCTGCATTGGATACTTAAACGGCTGGTTGCATTGCGTACTCTTTTATGTCAACTTCATAAATTCCTAAGAACATGCCGCTTATGAAAAACCTAAATTCAAATTCGCTTCATACTCATTCATGGTTTTTGATTCATTCTGCTATCTAACTTTCGATCCGTAACGACGTGCCTATTACACTTTAGTAAAGCCTTCTGTATTGAGTGCTGCTTATGTTTGTGAATATCCCTCCCATAAAACACTTGGTTTCACATGTTACTGAAGTTATAAGAATAAATTTATGATAAAAAACACCTTGCAAAGTGTTTTTTTATTTTATTTATTAGGCGTTTTTACTAAAAATCATATATAGTCGTATTGCTGAAGTGAGGATTGGCTATTCATTTTTAAAGAACCCCTACCAACTGTACAACGTCACAATATGATGACAACCCTTTAGGAGCATACTTGTATCGTTCAAAATGCATTTTAGAAAATTGAGCGTCATTATTTACTTTGTTATACTGCTGAGCCTACATTGTATTGGCCGATATAACTGCTATTAATTTAAAGAAAATAGTATTTTTAATACCACTTCTATTATATCATTTGATAAAAAATAAAAGGAATAAACACTATTTACAGCGTAAAGTACATTAGACTAAATAAGAATGCATTGAATTAGACGAAAATTGTCTAAAATACATTTTAGACAATTTGCATTACTAGATTATTTGCTTATTGGACGGTTCTCTAAAAGGCATTAAAATATTTATGTGTTTTCTTCAGGGAAAAATTGAAGGTCTATCAGTGTGCAAGCCAAATGATAGAGACTTGCTGAGGAGCTTTGAGTCCTCTTTGCGATTTGGAAAACCAATTTTGTTAGAAAATGTAGGGCAAGAGCTGGATCCAGCACTAGATCCTGTGTTGAAGGTAATAGCCAATTTTTAATTAACTGAGGTTAGTTACAAAAAATTGTGTCGTCTATAAACTTCTAACATATCTAAACGGATAGTTACATCGTCACGCATAATGTTTAGTACATATGATGTTCAAAATACTGCAAAAACATTCAATACGAACTGCGAGAAGATGTTCAAAACGCAGAACGCGTACGCATATTAACGTTAACGCCGCCGCCACGCATAACGTATTAAACATTATGCGTGGCGGCGGGCAGTTTAGGCACTGTTCAAAGCAAACCTCGCTGGTCAGCCGCTCAGACAGCGAAACAGGTAGCAGGGGGGGGGGGGAGATGTCATTTAAAAAAAATTGCAAACCTGACAGAACTATTTTAATTTTAATTTTTTTTTAATGTAACTATGGAAAAATCCGATCTATCAGTCAGATGGCGAGAGAGGGACAGAGGTGGGTGAGTCGTTTTAAGAGAATAAATTAACGTCATCTGTGAAATTTCACGAGTTTTAAAATA
This sequence comes from Sesia bembeciformis, assembly GCA_943735995.1. Taxonomy (NCBI): domain Eukaryota; kingdom Metazoa; phylum Arthropoda; class Insecta; order Lepidoptera; family Sesiidae; genus Sesia; species Sesia bembeciformis. Next base: position 14,201,842 of record OX031041.1, on the reverse strand, counting down.
CTGGAGCTGACGTACTATACGTAACGATGTAACCTTGTAACGGCGGGATATAATTTTTTAAAGGTATTTTTTTCTTATTGTCGTTTCTCTATTATAAAAAAAAAATATTTTTAATAATAATATTGACAAGGTTATATCATAAGTCGTACTATACTCATGTATATGGGGGGTTTTATAATTGTGACATTAGTTTAAATAGTTTTTTTAGACGTAATATGAAAAAGAGGTCGAATATTTCAACTTATCGATAATGAGATTTTTCATATTTTTTTTCGATATTTTCCACGAAACCACGAAGGGTTTTACATTTATTTACAACACAATTTATCATTTTATGTCACGGTCTGTTATTGTGGAGCGAATAGAATTGACTAAATGCCCAATGCAGTCAAATTCGTATTTTTCCTCCATTTGATGATTGTGAAATTTCAATTTAAATGTCAATAGCCATGTTTTTTTACGTATATGTCATGTCTATGATTACTATAGACTGAAGCGAATACAATATTTGTAGCGTCAATACTTCCGGCAAGCTGGCCAGTTGGTGCTCAAACTAGGCGACTCTCTGATCCCTTACATGGCGGGCTTTCGACTCTATATCACCACGAAACTACCGAACCCGAGATATACCCCAGAGACTTCTGTTAAAGTGCAGATTGTCAACTTCGCTTTGGTGCCCAGGTACGTATCAAATAGATTTATTTTTTAGTTTTATATTGCAGTAGTAGATACAGGAAACTTTTATGGTTAGAGATTTCTACTTTTTTTTTAAATAGAAGAGATGGCAGACCACTTGCTGGTAAGTGGTCTCATATACTTTGTAGTGTGCCGACCATAGAGAACGCAAGTTCGTGAAATTGTATGAAAACCAAGCGTGTTACTTTAGTGAGTAAATTTTAGTGACATCTTTACAACATCACCTGACTGACTGGTACTGACTGATAGACTGACTCTGAAACTGACTCATAGACGAAACGATACAACACCTTTGACTCGGTTCACTATTTTTGACGAATCTTTACAATTCGTTATAATGCAATTAAGCATTTCTGTGTTTTGTAACAACAATTTGCAAGCGACTCGAGTCGGAACAGACTGAAAGAGCCCGAGAAGTAGCAGCTTAGTTTTCTTTTTATAGGAAGTAGGCGGCAGACGAGCATACAGTACACCTGGTGGTAAGTGGATACTGTCGCCCTGTAACATCCGCGATACATGCCGCGCGACATGATACACGTCATCCCAACTTCAGTCCACAATACCAACCGTTGACACGCCCCCGGATGCGCTGCCTGCCTTTGAAGATGTAGGAATGCATTTAGAAGAAGGGTTGGGAGAATGGGGAAGGATAGGTTGGGATGGGAATGGGCTCTGGCATATTTCACTCTGCCGAAACACGTACGTACATTGGGGAATAAGATAAAATGGGAAGTGCAATATATTTCAAGGTAGTCTCCTGTCAAAGAAGAGTAGTGCTAATATCAGGCCTGAAGCGACACCACAGCACGCGTTATCTAACCCTTTATATATCTGTGGTGCTGAACTTGCAAGATAATTAAAACCGTTCTCATTAAAATAGCTCTCTTGAAGAGCCTCATTTTGTGTAGTATTTCTGTTTTAAACAAATTATGTTGTTGAAATTGCCGACAAATTTGAGGCCCACATATAACTTTAGTGACTGCAAAAACATTCTTTTTGGCCTTTTTTATTCAAACATAGTGTAAATAATCAGTAAACGATCAGAGAGCTTACCTGGTGATACGTCGATTCTTTTGTCCATGTGTACGCCATGATTAAAGTGTAAAATTAAATAAAAGACGCCTTTTCCTGTTATGATCTCCAGTTGATATGGTTAGATGTGATAGAATGAGGAAGTAGGATCAGATTTCCGTAAGCGTAAGAACACTTTTTCATTCACCACTTATATAAGTATATTCGATCTTAACACATAGTTCTTTCCTCACAGTGGTCTAGCGGAACAATTACTATCTATAGTCGTAGCCCAAGAGCGTCCCGACCTTGAGGAACTTAGGGGACAACTAATAGTGTCCCGAGCACAAATGTCGTCCCAACTTGCTGAAATGCAGGCAGACATCCTGTATGGATTGTCCAATAGCGAAGGGTCTCCTGTCGATGATGTGCCTTTAATTTTGACCCTAGAAGCCATTAAGATTAAGAGCGCGGAGATTATTGTGAGTAACTAATGCAGATTTACAGTTAGGATATTGGAACCACTATTCTGAAATATCTAATTCTAGGGACAACGATCCAGATACAGATAGTTAATATGTAGGTAGTCTATGGGTTACCTGCATGTTATTATTTGCAAAGCTGTCCAATAGCCTGAACAGTGTCTTTTTTATGAAAAGAGGGTGTCTGACGAGCAGACAGTCCAATTGGTGGTAAGTTGTACTGTCGCCCCAAGACATGGGCAACGTAGGATGACATCAATCCAGAATGACAATGACAGATGTGCCGATAAATAGATAGATCCAAACTATTTTTCTGCCAAATTCCAATTTCAATTCCTTAAGAAAGAATGTTTTAATTAATTGTCTTCACAGTACGTTGATTTCTTCGTAATCTCGCGTAAAAACGATTGGAATAGATAAAGGTTACGGACTATGAGGGGACGTGGAAGTTCTTCCTTGATGGAATAAGGGATAAAAGACGGTAGAGTAAAGAGTATCATGGAACAAATTTCCTTTTCTTCTACTATATTATACTCTCCACTCTATAGGATGTTCATTTTGTGCTTTGAATACTGTTGTCGGTAGTGTAGTTTTAATTGACACATGTCGATACTATCGATAATCGATAGTGTGGCTAAGTCACGACAAACTATTTATGCGTTTTACTTCTACTTTACTTCTCTTTACTTCTTTAATGTACACGTTTAATCAAAATGATAATTTAATCACTTCTAGGTAAAAGTAGAAGACATAGAGAAGACGTCTATAGAAATAGACGAGGCTCGCGAAGGGTACGTGCCAGTTGCCAATCGTGGACAGATATTGTTTTTCTGCCTCTCTGGCATGGCCAATGTGGACCCCATGTACCAGTACTCTTTGGAGTGGTTCGTCAAGTTGTTTGTTAGGAGTATGGCCGAAACTGAGCCTAATGGTGAGTGAGACAATATTTCAGTATTTCGAATATATATTTTTTTATAAATACATTATTTCATTATACAGAAAATAAATTCAATTCTTCGAATTTGTTCACAGATTTCGTTATATTCTATATAAATATATGTAGGTAATATTATTGATAAACAAACCTCGAAAATGACGATAGCTTTTAGGTAAACTGGTTATCCTTAGTTAGGATGTAGCATTTTTTTAAATATGAGAATGTGGCAAACGAGCATATAGTCCACCTGGTGGTAAATGTATACTAGACATCCGCGATACATGTCAACATTAGTCCAAAATGATAAACGTTGTCAAGCCCCTAGAATCGCTACCTATCCATGGAAATTGAGGAATGGACTTTGAGAAAGAGTTGCGAAAATAAGGAGAGATGGATAGGATGAGAATTATAGAAATTCCATAATTGTGATGTGCACAAAAAGTAAATTTCTTTATGAATGCAAGGTTCGTCATGCTGTAACGTAGTTTTGGATTCAGTTGGTTACCCCTAGTCAAGATATAGTGAAATTTTTCCCGAAAGTCGTGATCTCTTCAACAGGTAGATTTCAAAATCACCGAAAAACGGTATCATCACGTGTTTCATTTTTCAGAGGACTTGATGGAACGAGTGGAAGTCATCATAGAACATTTCACATTCCTCTTATATACAAACGTGTGCCGGAGCTTGTTTGAAAGGCATAAGTTGCTATTCGCCTTTCTTCTCTGTGTGAGGATATTGCTGGATAAGGGCACTGTCAGGTCTACGGAGTTCAACTTCTTTTTAAACGGCGCCAAGATTGAACAGGTGATTATAAACAACAAGTCTGCTGTCCCATATTAAAATCTAATAAGTATTTTTAACAAGTTTTACAGGAGAACCCGAAAACATTCAAATAGTAAGTTAAAACATAGGAAGTTACAATAGAAATTTGTTCTTTATTACACACAATACAAGATGATAGATGATACTACAATTTTTATAGATTTTTAGTGATAATCACCTGATGCACTTGATACATTTCGAGGCATACATATATCTCCATAAATACGAAAGATTTTGATATGGATGTATGTCTTTTCATAGTTCCCAGACTAGCTGACTTAATTAAATTTTGTTAAAAATTATTCCTTACTGAGTTTTGGTACGGGGCAGCGGAAATATGGCCAATTACAGTATTTGTTAACAAAGAGAGATAACGGAAATATGTTTTAATATGTCGTAAAATTGGAATTTTAACATTAACACTAAACGGTATTTATAGTGCCGTGTTCATGTATTCAACCAACATAATAACATAACTTTTCAACATCAGTTCAATGCGAATTTATTCTCCACAACTTCCATACTTTTGGTTTCAGGAATTAGAGAATCCCGAACCCAAATGGATATCAACCCGTATGTGGTTGGACATGCAACAGCTCGCTTCTGTTCCCACAATGTCCCGATTCGTAGTTGACGACTTCCCACAACAACTGAAGTTCTTCAAGAACTACTACGACGCATATAATCCGCATAAGTAAGAATACATAGATATAAGCCTATAAAGTCCCACTGCAGGGTACAGGCCTCCCAAGAAACTGAGGTAGGGGCCGAGGATTTGAACTCGCGCTGTTATAAAATCACAAACTAAGATTACACAAAACGTGTCTAATCGTTATATATGTCTGTATGCTTATAGTCTTTATAAAATTACTCGGAGGGTTCTGCCCACATTTGCTCGAGTGGAATTGCAGATTTTTATATAAGTGGCAGACAGGTGGGCGGCTCACATGACGGTTAGTGGTCAGAGCGATTTCATATACCCCATCGGATTATCCCACAGATATAGAGAATAGATAACGCAAGCTGACCGTCACTGCCAGCTCTGAAGTTGGCGCTAAACTCCTACTTTTCGCGCTGCTCGTTCATTCTATTTCGACTCGTATTAATCAATTGTAAAAATTTGTCAAGCGTTGCGTGAATCGTGACTCAAGGGGGACGTCCGTTTGCCACCCAGTCTTTACAAAAACATTCCGATGTCTACGATGGCGATAACTGCGGTCTACAAACTGTCCATAAAAAAAACTTTTTGAAAACAATACTTCTGAAATCTGCACGGTGTTAAAAACTCGTTTTAATTATCTTGCCGTTGTTTTTCTGTGACTGTTTAAATTCTCATACTAGACAGATTGTCAATTTGTCTATTATGACAGAATTGAAATACTATGTCTATTATAACAGAAAAATGAAATGAAATGTAAAATGAACAAGACAAATGAAACAAGTTTTTAACACCGTGCAGTAATCATGTATTTGAAGACAAGCTATAGATGTCTTTCTGTTGTAGGCTCCCTTATCCAAAACCTTTGGACTCGCAGTTGGATCTATTCCAAAAGCTGCTCGTTGTCAAATGTTTGCGACCAGACAAAGTGGTTCCAGCATTACAGGTATGTGAAATTATTTGATGTCAGTTTATCCTGAATTTCGAATCGCATAAGTCCTGGCGATGTTTTTGGTTAGCCATAGAAATGAGAAATGGAGAAAGGAGAAATTTAACTTGATTGAATCGTTGTCTAATAATCCGGGTAGTGTTGTAAAAACGAGCGCTGGGCACTCTACGCTCGAGCTTTCGTTTGAGTTATTCCACTTTGTGCAACTCGGTGATATCACTTTGGTGAATAAAGTCCCATGATCACCCAATGATAAATCACCTGGGTAAATGAAGTCCACTAGATTTTATTTACTTTTCATGTATATTTTATTCACCTACAAATTCAATGAAGTGCTGCTAAATAAAAAGTTATCGTTTAACACTTATTATAAATAAACAATTGTATAATCTGTATTCAATGATCAATGATGATCTGTAAGTGATTTTCCTTCACTAAAATATACTCATACGTGCCGTGACGTGCCGTGTGACGTCATATGTGACGTGCCAACGTTTGTCAATCTGGACTGATGTTGGCATGTCTATGTCTATGGACGACAGTATCCACTTACCATCAGGTGGACTGTATGCTCGTCTGCCGCCTTTTTTCTATAAAAAAGAAATACCACAAGCCCTAAGGAATTACACCACCTCTAAAAGAGTGAATTCGCCAACCCGTTTGATCAGCAGCGTGTCGTTTATAGACCATGTGCACGAGGAGGCCAGTATCCAGTAACTGATACTAAAGGGATTATTATTACAGGATTACGTGGTATGGGGAGTGGGTGCTAGGTTCGTGGAGCCTCAACCTGCTGACCTTGCCGCGCTTTATGCTGAATCGGACCCTATGGCGCCGATCATCTTTGTGTTGTCTACTGGTACAGATCCGGCTGCTGGTGAGTCTCGGCGTTCGGTTTAAATAGACTGAATATAAAGATAAATGCAAACTAATAAATATAATTTTGAAAATATGTTATCTTTTGTAAAACAAGCAGGCGAAGACGCGGCCATCAATAAGATGAATATAGTAAATATGAACATGCCATGGATGCTTTTATGGATAGGATAATAATTAATACTTCTGGGAGTTCTGAAAGTAACGATGAAGACTAGTTTTATTCTGATTATGACATGAAAGATATTGAATACATACCACTAGAGGGTCAACCAAAATCTCCTAAATGATATATAACGTTTCACCGATGATTGATATATAGGTGCTGTGGTACAGCTGTTGATTTTTCAAGATATAATCTGAATAAGGCCAATAAAAGCAATATAACTTTATATCCACATACATTACACTATATGGATACTTATTAATTATTATTATTAATTATCAAGTATGCAAGTATATCTAGCAATATAGTGTTTGGTAAAGATATAATCTCATTAGTTTTTCAAGGGAAAACAACAGCTCCATATATTTCTCTACATTGACTCGTGGCATGTTCATAAAGTTTTGTATTTATCTCGTAATAAAGTATGCAATTAAAGGTACGGTAATTCATAGACTTGTGTGACGCGTTCGGGTGTTTCCCGATTAGCCGATGGCCAATGTTTTCGTAATGTATCGGTGGTGATAGTTGATTTGTCGCTGATTGTTTAAAACCCAAGTTTAACATAACAAATATACACTATACAAAAGTCAAATATTTTCCATTTTGCAATTCGATCAGATCTATTGAAGTTTGCGGATAAGATGAAGATGGGCAAGCGGTTTGAAAGCATCTCCCTGGGGCAAGGTCAGGGTCCTCTCGCAGAGAACATGATGAGGATCGGGTGCGATTTCGGCAACTGGGTTTTCTTCCAGGTATACTCATGTTCCTGTTTTAATACACACGTTTTGAAACATAGTGAACATGTTTCACTATGTTTTGAAAGTAGAGCTTTTGTGTGTCGAGGTGCTTGTGGAGTTTTTCGAAACATAGGGGGCAGATACTATTTCATCTGACTTTCTGACTGAAGAGTCGTGTAGTAGAGTCCTATCGTATGTAGTAGTCCAATCAAAATGGATAATAACACCTAGGAATAATTCTGATAGAATTAATTTTTGTGAGTTTATACTGAAAGACGTTAAATATTTAAAGAAGCATGTTACTAGTAGATCAGTCAAAAATGACGAACGTTGTCACATCCGGAAACGCGCTGACTATCTCTTTGAGGTATAGGGATAATAATTGAATAAAAGACGGGAAAAGGATGAGATTAAGTACATTTCATACAGACTTCTGTTTTTTCTATAGGTATATACATTATTTTTGTCAATCATATTAATTCCTCTACACCATGCTATAGAACTGCCACCTGTCTCCATCTTGGATGCCTGTTCTCGAGCTGAACGTGGAACAAATCCAACCAGAGCTGGTGCACAAGGACTTCAGGCTGTGGCTAACTTCAACACCTTCACCGTTTTTCCCCGTCGCTCTACTACAGAACGGTAATCATATCCTGTCATCATCCTACCCATAGACAACTGCTACAACCTCCTCCCGTCCTCCTTAATACTCTTAAGGTAGATTTAACATTGGTTTCAATTTTTATTTTAGCAACAAGGCCCTAACGTACCGGGGGATTCAGAGACCTGCCTTGACAAGTATATCAAAAATGTATAAGGTAGAGACGATATAACCACCGGTAGAAGCACCATCGGCCAAGGTACAGGGCCCTATGTGGTGGAGCCTGTGGAGCGACGTGGTTGAGTGGACTTTTCTATCCAGTGTACCTAATTTGGTCCAACCATCTGAGCACACTAAAGCTGTACATGAGAGCTAGCGTGACCGAACCGTTATAGGTCGGATTTCATTAGGGGCCGATTTATACTATTGAGTTTACTAAGCATCAACCCCAATATCTGGGAAACAAAATATTTATTGATGGTAACTGGTATTGATGGTAATGGTCAATGAGTTGATATACAATTGTATTGGTGGTCAGGCAAGTTTCCTTACAAGAGTTACAAAACTGTTTACAACTTCCTTTATCGCTTGTGAGATAGACACACAACGCAAGTTCGTGAAATTATATGGAAACCAAGTAAATTGATTGAATTTATCTTTTTAAATGTTATGTAAACGGGTTGCTGACGTTACGTTATTTGTTTCGTATGACCGGTATTTCGGTCCAGTTACATGAACCGTAGTCGCGGTGAGCTGTGTGTGGCGGGTGAAGGTGTTGTTGGGCAGACAAATCTGTCTACCCTCCGGCTTGTTCGTTTCTGATCCTCCTACCCGCACTGAACTTGTTTTCGTTGTTTAATTTCCCGGCACATTATACTAACAACTTATAACCATCCTCGCTGTTGATTGAAATAATAAATCATGAATAACCCGTTGTAACAATTTATAAAAATCCATACTTAATTAAAATCTCAGTGGTACGGGCCGAGGAAATTGTCTTTAGCTCGGCGGAGAAGGAAAATTTCCTGTGGAAACCCGCATGCTCCAGAAATAAAAGAAATCTGGAGTATGTGATCCAATAATCCACACTGGGCCCGCGTGGTGGAATACGACCCGGAACCCCCCAGTGATTTGGTAAGCCCAGTGCTCTGCAGTGGGACGTTACAGGCTGATACAAGCATAACCCGTTTACATAACATTTATTATGTTCAACCGCGATAACAAAAGTTTAAAGTAGTTCTAGTTGCGCCATAGACGATTGTCTAAAGCAGATTTGCTTCCCATAAAAAGTAGTTTGAATAAAATCTTTGACATTGAGAAATATATATTTGCAGGGTACAAAATGACAGTGGAGCCTCCTCGAGGCATCAAGGCTAATTTACTGAAGGCATACATGAACCAAGTGCCGGACTTCACTGACTATTTCAACTCTAATGATAGCAAAGTGGCTAATTTCAAGGTCCTATATCTTTACAAATAATTATTTTTTTTAGATTTATGATATAATAGCAAATACCTAGTGAACTGCCAACAGTGAATTGCCTTGGAGAGGTCTATATCCAGCAGTAGGGATACAGGCTGACGGCATGGTATGATAGATAATGTAATGGTTTTCCTTAGATATTACTAGTGTCTTTGGATGATAGTACAATATACTATACTGATATAGATTGATTTTTTATCAAAAATACAAGTGTCTGTAAAGTCTGATTATATTGACAAATGCGTACGTTTTCAATTCCATTTAAAATTTTGTTAATTTTACCTATCGTTGAAACCATGGTAATATCGTTGTATATTATTACGATGGTTTCAATGATTATACGTTTAGGCATTTCTAACTAACCATATCGAAAAATCTTTATAATATTAAGTGTATGTCGATTCAATCATTAATACAATTACAATACATATAAATTGTAAATATCGGCAAATTTTGTGATCTTCGTCGATATCGTTGATCGTTAAAATCTTTATAAAACAAAGTAACCATATCGGAAAGTTTTGTGAACTTTGTTGATTTCTTCAATCGATGAAAACTATATTATTAACGGTTATAAATGCAGATAGTATTATACAACAACTGGTTGCAGCTTGAAACACATAGTCTACTCGTGACAATGTTTCATGTAATCCAGTCGAAACACTGTAGACAGATTTTATATACTCGTGTCAATCATTAATATTTATTTTCCATTGTCAGTGGTTGCTATTCTCGCTGTGCTTATTCCACGGGGTGGTACTAGAGCGGCGCAAATTCGGCCCTCTCGGGTTCAACATCCCCTACGAGTTCACCGACGGCGATCTCCGTATTTGCATTTCACAGCTGCATATGTTCCTCACAGAGTACCACGAGGTGCCTCTTAGGGTAAGATCATGCTTTTAAACTTCAGATAGAGTTTCAGCATTATACGACAGCGACGAAGCATCTGCACATGTACCACGAGGTGCCCCTCAGGGTGAGCTATGTCATAGTATATAGATAAGTAGGTTGTTTTCATAGACTAGTTCTTAACCTCTATAAAGTCGAGACCATAGACATGGACAATGCAAGTTCATGAAATTATATGGAAACCAAGTCTGAAATTTTATCACGTCTAAATTTTAGTGATGCGAACCACACCGACGAAGCGAAACATCTCCCTTGACTCAGTTCACCACTTCTGACATTTTTTTAAATTGATTATAGCGCTTTTTGGTATATGTGTTTTGTACCAACGACTTGCTGGCGACACGGGTCGGAACAGACTGAACGAGCGGCGTGAGAAGTAGCAGCTTCAAGCGCGCAGTCACGGAGAGCTTGTGTTATCTCGAGACAACAATGGACTTCCGCAAGCTGCCATAATCTAGATGGAAGGACTCTGTACAGTACAGAAAGCTGTAGCATCTGTTAGTTGCGGAGGCCAAGATTCACTTTGGCTTGCCGAGCTAGCGAAGCAGCAATGTTATTTTCATAGGTTTCATAGATGTAAGATTTTTTTGCAAATCCCAAAATTCTATACTGCGTGGAAATAGGAATTCAAATAGTTGCACATCTACCACAGTGCAGCTGTTTCTTACTTAACCCTGTATAAAAACGCACGGAGAGACTCAATTTACAACTAATTTGTCCAGATGTTAACATACACGGCTGGGCATATTAATTATGGTGGAAGAGTGACGGATGACTGGGACCGACGTTGTCTCTTGTGTCTGCTGGGTGACTATTACACCACCACTGTGCTGAATGATAGATACTGCTTCGACGAAAGTGGCGCCTACAAGCAGGTGAGACCTTCATTGTATCCAATTCTGGTTTTTACCTCGTACTCGTAGACTTTAGAGTTTGTGTGATTAACTCGATTCCCGTTGGATCTTTACAATTGATCTGGATCAAAAATACAATTTTATGTATTTATATGCTAGTATTATACTGTATATAAACACTGCAGTTATATCGGTTTTTGACCACTAAAACGGTTGTCACCAGCAATCGTCGGCCACTTCAATCGACGACTACACGAAGTACATCCGCACATTGCCGTTGAACGACGATCCGTCCTTGTTCGGACTTCACAGTAACGCGAACATCAGTTACGCCATGTCGGAGACTAATTATTGCATCAGTTAGTACTTTCTACATCTTAAAATAGGATAATGTTTGACTATTTTTGGAAAATTTGGTAATCAAAATATTTTGAAAAACACCGATGGCACGCGCCAGCCGTTCGACAAAAGTTTTAGTAGTAGAACTTTACGAGCTTTATCCAACAACATATCGTTTCGACAACTTTTCACTCAATTGGCCTAAAATATAATTCGTAAATATAATATATAATATAATTATATTGAATTAAGTTCAATATAATTCCCACCTCGGGTTTCTTCAACCGCACCTCCCGTCACAGAAGTGCGGTACGGATTCCTCGATACGGAGGTGTCGCGTACTGTTCGGTCCAAAAATAATATTATACCGCGAACCCGTAGGCTGTGGAACGAACTGCCTCAAGAGGTCTGTCCATTAAGCTACGATATGGGGTTCTTCAAGAAAGCTGTCAAGGGATTTCAAGATTTTGCAAGGTACCCGCATACCCCCTGGTGTTGCAGCTGTCTATGGGCGGCGGTAACACTTACCATCACATGGGACCGTCTACTTCACTATATAAAAAAGCCAAAAGACTACTTTCAATAAAAGTAAACACGAAAAAAAATTGTGTATATGATAAATGCTTGTCTTTCTTTGAGGCTTAACAATCTAAATACCAAATTCAATTATGTGTAGTGTTATAAAAAATGTATGTGTTTTACGCCCCAATCTTATTTTTAGCTTTTACGTCTCACCAAATAACTTATGAAAGTATAAATTAACCTAAGTCAATATTTTTCTTAAATTCTTTACAAATCTGTGGTCCATACACCAGCAGCATTCTGAATTCACACAGCCTATTGATGTTATAGACATAATTTATGTTACAAATTACAAGATTTTTAGCAAGAAATATTTAAAACTAGCGACTCGCCCTCGCTTCGCTTCGGTTTATAAGATTTTTTGTTCTTTTTTTTTCAAAATTTCAAAATAAAATATAGCCTATATTAGACATGGATAATGTAGCTTCATTCTAAATACTTCCTCTGCAATAGGTACATTTCTTAGATATATATACTTTTTTATACAAAGGTGTCAGACGAGCAGACCGTCTATCTGATGGTAAGTGGATACCGTCATCCTGCAACATACGCGACATGAGACGACATCGGTCCACAATGACTAATGTCATCGCCGGATGCGCTGCTTACAGCCTGAGATTTTAGGAATGGATTTTCAGAAAGGATTGGAAAAATGGGGAGGGAAAAGATGGGGTGGAATGGGCTGTGGCATATATCACTAACTACCATGTTACGGTTGTGTTCTGTGACGTTGTGTAGACCAGTCAAGTGCTTCCAGCGACTGTGGTATTGCAGCGTCCACCCTCGTTCTCCTCATAGTAAAATATAACGAATTCAATGCATTCGTTGTGCAGACACCCTAAAGAACCTCCAACCCAAAGAAATGAGTGCTGCTGGTGGACTCACAGCTGAAGAGATGACTGAACGAGCTGCAAAAGAAATTCTCAACGTTATACCGCCGACATTAGACCAGAAATACATAACTGCCACGTAAGAGTTCATACATTTAAAACGCAAACACACACACTCCCTCGCATACACCCTCCCACTCACACGCACGCGCAACGCACACACGCACACACACACATCTGCATGCACACAGAGAAAGACAGGTGTACATATTCAATTTAATTGAGTTATTATCTTTGTTCATTTTTAGAATTGTATTAAGATACATACTGTTACATTACGTTAAATTAATTATTACCAAGTTAATACGTACGTACATTGAGTACGTACATTTCAAGGTAGTCCTCTGTGAGGGAGGGGTGACGAGGCCAGTCGAGTGCACCCAGTTTAAAACTCTGGACTTATATTGAATTATATTGACTTATATTGATGGGAATTATATTGAATTAAGTTCAATATAATTCCCACCTCGGGTTTCTATAACCGCACCTCCCGTCACAGAAGTGCGGTCCATCCGCATTTCCTCGATACGGAGGTGTCGCGCACTGTTCGGTCCAAAAATTACTTTATACCGCGAACCCGTAGGTTGTGGAATGAACTGCCTCAAGAGGTCTTTCCATTAAGCTACGATATGGGGTTCTTCAAGAGAGCTGTGAATAGGACTTTGCAAGGTCGGCGGCGCGCCCGCATACCCCCTGGTGTTGCAGGCGTCCATGGGCGGCGGTAACACTTACCATTACGTAAGACCGCCTGCTCGTCCGCCCACGTCTATAAAAAAAAAAAAAAAAAATTGAACTATATGGTCCCTCCAACGACCCAAGCTTTTTTCTATGTACGCAAAATTTAATCGTTGAAACACTATCCTTTATTCTTAATTTGTCAGTATTAAAACGAACATCGACAACATAACATATAATTCAATGATATCACGTCACAGTCGTACGTATCATACATAGCAGTATTGTAACACGCTGAAATTAAGAATAAACGATTGTGGCTCAACCATTATTTCTTGCGATCATATCGTGAATTTCATTCCAGTCTATTTAGAGATAGGTGGATACACTATTTATTGTACATCAATGAAAAAATGTTGAAACATGTTGAAAAAATACAATTCTAATAAGTAACACGAAAATTACAACTGGCGGCCTTGTCGCCCCCCTTCGAGCTACCTATAATTAAACATTGCAACATTGAGAAATGCTGTCTACTGTTTGTCAACATATTTCGTTATAGCACATAGCTACTTCAAAACTGATTGTTCAGTCTAGATCAGTAATTCCCATACTTATTTCGGTCATGGACCCCTTACCATAACAAAAACTTAACTATGAACACCCAAGTGAATTAACTTTTATGATACAACAAAACCTACTAAAAATATTTTATTCTGTCCTCTCTGATGGGATGGCTTACGTGGATAGGTAAATGAATTAAGTACAAATTTTTAATTTTTAAAAGAATGTACATATATTAATTTTACGAAAACAAAAGAATAAAGGAAATTGTGTTTGAAAAAATTAATACTTAAATAATTTTTAGTGAGAAGTATGAATTTTTTCGCGGACCCCTGGTAGTTCTTCGCGCACCCCGAAAATAATTTTTACTTACCATGGACCCCCTCAGTGGCGATTTCTCTAAGTCGGCGAATTTGGCGCCGCCAAACCAAACAAGCGAAATAATTAAATTATTTCATCTATAAAAATATAGATAACAAGCAAAATAAAAAAAACAACATAACAGTAAATTATTCCGGTTTAAACAATTTATTTGCACACGCCTTCACGTTGCGACTCGCGGTTCAATCTGTGTTAGCGATTCTATCGGCGCCAATGGGATGATCCAAGGGGCCCTTGGATCACCCATAGACCCCCAGGGGTTCGTATGGACCACTTTGGGAATGACTGGTCTAGATGTAATGAAATCTTTCCGTAATTCTAAAAGTCGTGAGTGGTAAACAAGCCGCCATTATCACAGCTGTTTACAGTCATGATAACAAAATCATCGTATTTATTTGCCTATCAGATATCCGGTATCGTACAAGGAGTCGCTGAACACCGTGCTCATTCAAGAGGCCATCCGATACAACAAACTCCTGAACGTTATCAACAGTTCGCTCAAGTAAGCATCACTTATTGACGCTTATTACTTGAATAGACATTTGATTATAATTTTTTTTTTTTTTTTTTATAGATTAGAGGGCGGACGAGCAAGCGGTCCCACGTGATGGTAAGTGTTACCGCCGCCCATGGACACCTGCAACACCAGGGGGCATGCGGGCGCGCCGCCGACCTTGCAAAATCCTATTCACAGCTCTCTTGAAGAACCCCATATCGTAGCTTAATGGAAAGACCTCTTGAGGCAGTTCGTTCCACAGCCTACGGGTTCGCGGTATAATTTATTATGCAAGTTGCCACCTGCCCCGAGTTTAATTAGATGGCAAAGCAAACGTAACATATGTCCATCTGCATTCGTTTAGCTTCGTAAAATTGTAACAAAATCGATTATTAACGAGTTATCCTTGTAGGTAGTTTGATTTTAACTTTATTAATGAACTTGCCACCTGCCCCGACATTAATCAGGTGGCCTACATATATCCATCTGCATTCGTTTAGCTTCCTAAAAGTAGATTTAAAAAAAAATCAGTTCATTTTTTTTAAATTAATAGTTATAATTTTTTTAAATTGATATTTATCATTTAACGAGTTATCCTTTTTATCACTTAGGCCTTTTTCACACACATGTATTTAATATTCGTAACAAATGACCATTTTGACACTTGCGCAAGTACATATACTACTGCCTCAAAAGCTCTTTCCATTAAGCTTATTAAGATATGGGGTTCTTCAAGAAGGCTGTGAATAGGATTTTGCAAGTTCGGCGGCACACTCGCATGCCTCCTGATGTTACTGGTGGCCATGAGCGGCGGTAACACTTACCATCAGGTGGGACCGCTTGCTCGTCCGCCCACTTCTCTACAAAAAAAAGAAAAAGTGTATTCATTAGTAAATATAATAATAAGTTCATAGGAGTTCCTTTCGGTATTTTATAATTGATCTCTAAAAGTACATAACTTCAAATATCAATTTTGTGTAAATCCTTACAACAGGGACCTGCTTAAAGCTCTAAAGGGTTTAGTGGTGATGTCGGAAGCTTTGGAGAGCATGTCTAGAAGCCTCTCCATAAACACGGTGCCTACTATGTGGAGCTCTAAGGCTTACCCATCGCTGAAGCCGCTGGGTAAGATAAGAAATTCGTTTCGATATTTTTGGAGAAATAAGGTGGTAAATGACCAGACAATCTGCGAGGTGGTAAACATTCTATTAGGGGTATCTACGATATATGCCAAATCAGTCAGAAATTGAAAACGTTTCTACATTAGTGACTGCTTTGGGTGTTATCCACCTGCTTATTGGTATAATATCTAAGAAGTTGTAGTCATTTCGCCAAGTGTTCCACTGGACTTACAGTTGGCAATTCCATACCCTCTCTTCAAATAATAGAGGAAATTTCATAAAACTTCTTAATCTTTAAGTTATGTATATATTCCACTGCTATTTCACTAAACCAGTTCCACTACTGATTTTTAAAAATCCGTGTAACAAAGTGGTACAGGCCGAGGGTTTGAACTCAGCGTGAGTTCAAGTCCTCGGTTGGTTCCACTTTTTTAGCCTGTACCACACTAATTTGAATCGAGTATAGATACCCCTTAGGCTATCACCAACCTAACTCACATGCAATAAATTAGCTACATACAGAGGTCACCTAAACTTCCATTTGCAGCGGCCTGGGTGAAAGATCTCTGTCTCCGAGTGAAGTTCATGCAGGAATGGGCAGATAATGGCATCCCCAAAGTGTTCTGGATATCTGGGTTTTACTTCCCGCAGGCGTTCCTTACCGGCGCCCTGCAGAATTATGCCAGGAAGCATGTGATTGCTATCGACACTATAGCTTATGCTTTTGAGGTTAGTTTAGGTAATTTCACATCCTTAGGGACTCCGTCTTCCATAGGCCAAAATCTCGTAGAGCGTTTCTCATAGCGCAATCAGTCTCTTGCACGAATATATAGCAGTGAGACTATCTAGAGCTTTTTTTTTTAGATTGACTAAATTCTTGTGGCCCTAGTGGCCTTTCAAGAGACCGGACTTGTAACTATCTAGAGTATTTCTACAGTCTACATCCAAGCTAGAGTAATTGCACTACTTTGTATACGTGGTCGATTGCACTATGAGAGACGCTGTACGAAATTTAATCTATCTTTGACGAGGTCGCTTATGAGAACTGGAACAGTCCTTTCAGACCCCGAGAGAAAATTCGTAGAAAATGACATAGCTACGTTCTATAGCAACTGCCATCGAGTATCCAAATTGAAAGACTATAGCCAGATGTAAGAAAGATTGCGCAGACTAAGCGATAATAGTCTGCCATACATCTCTCATGCACATGAAGAGACCCGAGTCCAGCAGTGGACGATAAAAGGGTTGGTTACGGTTACTGACCATATGTTTCCATGAACTTCCCATCATGCTCTGTCATACACGAATAGTGAATTTTTCCCATCAAATATTTTCCTATTAGGCACTAGCCAGTCCTCCGCCAAAGAAACCCGACGATGGTTGTTGCGTTCGTGGCTTGTTCTTGGAAGGTGCCAGGTGGAATATGGGAGACATGTCCCTTGAGGAAAGTCGACCTAAAGAACTGCATACAGGTGAGTCAATTTAAGTAAAGGAATAAAGGAAAAAGAAAGAAAATTTCCAAAAATAAAATAGATTATAGAGCTATAAGCTGAGATAGAGAAGAGCGGTGGAAAAATGGACAACACATTCCTACGCAACAACGAAAATGACTGCTTTGACGTATTTATTGAACCTTTTGAAAGTTTCGCGTTTTGTACACTTTTCAGTATAAAATTATTGAGCCTTTACAAATACTTTATTTATCAAAAACACATCAGTTTGTTACACTAGGTTACATACAATTTCGCGGTAATTTCTAAAAAAGTATCATATAACAACAATATTTGTTTAAATAAAAATAAAAAGTATATAAACACAATAATAGTAGGTAAAATGAATTTCAGCCAAACTTTCCTTCCACAAACTTAACAATTATAATTATTTTAACAATTTATAATAAATTAAATTTCAGCGTTTAAATAAAATATAATTAAGTAACTAATAACAATAATTCAACGTTACCGTTCTTTATTCAGTTGGTATACAGATTGTCCCGTAAGTAGTGGATGAAACAGATTCTGGAAACGGGGTTGGGTCACAACCTATATCAGAAAATACAACCTAAATTTAAATCAAACTGACAGTTAAGAAATTGTGGGCATTTGTCTACGGCCTCTAGTACTGGAGGTTCGTGTATTGTCCTTGGTCTTACTTCTCGAATTGGATTACCAGGAATCCTACCTTCCGCATAGGAGTTGTGCACTCGAATGACGACTCTGTAATCTGGATAGCGATCACGATTTGGGTAACGGTTGCGATATTCCCATGCAGCTTGGCGAGCGTTCCCATTACGTGTACCGTAAACGAAATGCATATCTGCATATTCACGAGGCGTGAACGTGTACCGCATTTTCCAAGTTAAACAATATCGAAACACAAGCACAATCAAAGTCCGAAATCAAGCATAGGTCAACAAGTAAAGTATCAGCGAAGTCCAAAATATAGCGAAGTTGTAATAGAGGCGAAATAAAACAGGTGTGCAGTTCCGAGCTAGTGGCAAGTCACTAAATTTCTTAAAAACAAATTAACAAATGGGCGAACGGCGAGGGGAGCGCTCGCCGACTCCGAGCCTTTTGTCTCCATGCACATGAATAACAACAGTCTGTCATAGTCAATTTCTAAGAAATCATGTTCACTCATTGATTTACTCATTGTTTTACTCATTGATTGCCACTCGTCGTATCGCCGCGTTGAAATCGCTGTGTGGAGATTTACTATTGAAATTAGAGGCACGGCGAAACCAGCGCCGCGGCTCTAGCCCATGTAGCGCCCGGGTGCACCCTGGCGCCCTCTAGTTTTTTTAATTATTTATTTGCATCTAAGGACATACCCTTTACATACTTACATTAGCATACATTTACATACTTTGTTACATTAGCTGTTACAAAAGTATATGAGACCAACACGGAGCCTGCCTACTAAGCTGTAGTCAATTTATAACTTTATATATTAGTTACAAAAAAGGTATAATTCCTAACATCGCTACTTTAACTGCTAATGACATTTTTCTCTTTGTTGACCCAGAAATGGCAATAATCTACATGAAACCAGAGCAAAACCACAAGCTCCAACAAGGTCTATACGAGTGTCCCACATACAAAACACTGCTCCGCGCTGGGACACTTTCTACCACGGGACACTCCACCAACTACGTCATGACCATAGAGTTGGTTACGCACAAACCACCGACACATTGGATAAAGAGAGGCGTTGCGTTGTTTTGTGCTTTGGATTATTAAGTAATTTATATTGTATCTTGCATTTAGACGTCTTGTCTATAGTAAAGATAGTCGGAAACGATTTCAGAAGTGGTTCGTCACGCGAAAACATTTACAAACGTACGTACACTTTTCGAAGATACCATAACAGTACGTAAATAAAAAAATACTGATTTACGTTTAACAGAACAACTATTCGATAATAATAAAGACAAAACAGAATGTGAATGTGAACAATCGAAAAGACAACAATATCTCGAAAACCGTGCGGTCATCCGATAGAACATGACATGACAGTTTGAGCTTCGCCAATATTTACTGGACAACCTGTACCTATACATAGGGTATTTTACTCAGGAATATACATAGTTATATTACTAGCCACGTAATCTACATAGTTTACGAAAGTATAAGGAGAACATAAATTACGAGTAACCTATTAGACCTCACAAAACTGAACAGTATATTTTATTATTTTAAAGTCATGACCAAACGGAACTATTTTCGTATGATACACTCCTGAAATCGTGGAAACCACAAATCTCCACTTGCCTAAGTATGTTATGCCTCGTGTATTGATGGTATCATCAAATCCAAGGTCACATCTGCGTTCCTCAACTCTAAACAAGTACGTTTATCGCTTAAAATAGATACACTAGGTATACTAAATCATATACCAACTTTTCACCAAGTTTCGTGGTTCCACTGTCGTTGATTTGATGAATATATGTACGTATATTTGCCGGGAACAGCGATTTCCAATATGTCGAAATTAAAGGCACATTTCGGATAGATATTGGCAGAACAGATAAGATTCTCTACGAAGATGAACCGATTTACACTGTCGTCTACAACCACGACTACAACAGTGTAAACTTTTAAAAAAATCTCCAAAATAATAGTGTCGGAATAAGGTTATTGGGGCCCGGGGCTGTTTAACACCAGATGCCCTCTTAAGGCAAGCAATTTTAGATATACAATTTTTAAATGATTCCTCTTGGGCTCCCCGGGAAGCGGGGCCCGTGGCTGTAACCCCCCCCCCCCCTCCCTCACTTAATCCGACACTATCTATACATTCAAACTATAAGGGGTCTGGCTAATTATATCCACTTCACTAGGATATGATGGTGATATTACAGGCGTTTTCTTTCTCAGCCCCTATTCGCCCACTGCTGAGTATAAGTTTCTTCTTCCTCCCGTCAAAGAAAACGGTTCCAAGTTGTGTTGTCAAAACGAGCGCTGACCGCTTCTGTGCTCGAGCGCAACACTGTCGCACTATGTTAGTGCTATTGAACCTTAACCTTAACCGTTTTAGATTAAAGGCCTTTAACTACAGGGGTTAAAACCATTAAAAATTTGCCTTTAACGCTAGGGTCTTCAAAGTTCAGTAGCACAGACTCAACGTCGAGCGCTCAGAGCTCAATTTTACAACACTAGTTCCAAGCCAACCTTATCCAAGGCTTCAGTTTTCAGACAATGTCGTCTGACTACCGGGTTACTGTACTGAAGCTAAGCTAATACAGGTGACATAGACTGGGCTGTCACTTGAAGGAAACCAGAACGAGTAGACTATCTAGTGTAATAAATGTCAAATTGCGTGAATGACACGTATTGCTGATTATATGCATAATAGTTCGACTTAGCATTATCTATATGTAGTTATTTTATTGTATATAATAAAATAAACATTTATGTTTAAAGACTTGTTTTATTTCACCAAAGTTTCTAAATGACTCGATTATAAAAAATCTAAAGCATCAGTTTGTGGCTTCAGCACGCTGAAGGCGGGTTGGAAACTGATTGGGTGCGGGCTGCCCGTTACCCGAAATGCAACTGCTATCTTTCTAACTAGTTTTCTTATGGATTTATTTTTTCGTTTGCTCACGTCTCTGAGCCTTTCTTCGAAAAAGGAAATTTATATAATTACGGGGTTTGAAAAGAATATTTGACAGAGCGGGGATTTGAACAATATTCAAATAGAAAAGTTATAAGAATGTTTTCAAAGAAATATTGTAAAGTACTCGGTACACACCCTGTGGGCGTTTATTACTTTTTTATATTTTGAATGAAATTTCTTAGATTGAAACAAACTTTTATTCACTGAGTAGATATTTTATTCCAATTGTGTTTTATTGCTTTTAGGCGTTAGATTTGACTTGAAGTTGGTCGACTGCGCGATGCAATGTGAACATTTTCAACGAAACCCTTAACAATGTTTTCGTCCTTCTGGTCGCCTTGTTGCAGGGCGCCTCGGCTGAGGCCTAAGGGCGAGGCATGTGAAACTAAGCTGTGCTGTGCTCTCTCACTCCGCTCGTCAGTGATATTTTTAACATGACTCGCTTACCTATCTATACTAATATAATAAAGAGGTAAAATTGTGTGTTTATAGGTACTGATTTCAAAAATTCTTTCACAAAGGCCGTCATGCATGTAGCACAATTTGAACACCTATTTCATAGCATACAATTTTTTTTTTACGACTGGCCTTTTGAGAATCTGTCGTTACAAAAATTATCCTAGAGCTCGACAAATCGGCTCAAGTTTCATGGCGTCACCTTGAGATTTATCTCCTTAGATTTCGTTAGCACAAGTTGACAAAAGAGTGCGTTAAACTCTTCGTTCAGGGAGAAATGACTATGCAACATTAGCGACATTACCTACTGCTCTTACTCAACTGTTTTTATTTATTCATATAAAATTTACCGCAGAAAAATTGTGCATAGGGCGAACTTAGTACCTAGTGCCTAGTCAATATTTAGTTAAACAGAAATGCATGAGGATGGTACATAGTCCTTGCATAATTGAATGCAAAATTTGCGCACAAACGAATTCAGTCTTAACCACATAGATCTTCATTCTAAATTATCACCAGTCAGACGTTTTGAATTTTTTCGTCGAATCGGACGACACTAAATTCATTACAGATGAGCGGAAATCGCTTAATCAAACCCGATGGACTGACAGCTCGTGCTCACTAAGTAGATTATTGCACATTCGCGTTACTGCAAAAAGTCAACAGCAAATTCAGTTACGTGTAACTGTGAGGGGGTGGATAACTGTTATTCGCGTTCGTACAACTTGCCTACTAACCACAAATTGAATAGACTAGATGTCTCCAGAATGCCCTTCAACTCGCTATGACTTGAACCTTTATCTACCGCTGAATATACCTCTTCCAACGTCCGCCAGCAAACTCTTCTCATCCAGCTACAGCTAAACTTTCCAATGAAAACTCAAATCACTTCATTAGTATAATTTCACTTTTAGTTTATTTCTCAGCTAAAGACCTAAACATATGTACTTTTAAGACCGGTTTTGGAATCGATGTTATTATATTAATTGTAAAATGGGAGCAAAGATTTTCAATATTTGATATCGTAGTAGGTATTGGAAATAACACAAAGGTAATTTTTTAATTCCGTAAAAATACATAAAACGCTCAAGGAGAATTTATCAACGGTGTACAGTATAAACAATAGATAGATAGATAGATAAATTCTTTATTGCACCATAATGTTTGTACAAAGGAGAACCTAATGCTATATAGCATTTTCTTTCAGCTAACCTTTGGTGGTTGAGAGCAGGCTAAGGATAGTGCCGCTAGATGTAATAGCGTTTTGATACTATTACACTAAGTATATAAATACAACATAAATATAAATTTACACACACATACATGCATATATACATTTATACATACGTACATAAAAATATAAATAAAATAATAATAAACATATCAGTCATTCACACTGTTTGAGTAAAAAGTGTTAAGATACACGCGATTTGAAGACATCAATGTTATCATCAAGTGATCACTGGTATCATCGAGTTTTTATCATCATGTGAACAGTTCCATTCGAGATTCATACGAATGTTCCAGAATAAACAATGATTTTAGAATGACATTTGGAATGAATGATTCGTTCTAAATGTTCCGAAATGTGCTTTTGTACGCAGCGCGGTTTTCGGGAGGAATATCAAGAATCGATTTTAAGTTTGTTTTGCTGTCTCTTACACCTGTCATAGACTTATGTCTTTTATTTATAGTTTTAACAATCAAAATGTACAATTGCCGAAGAGTGCAGTGCGATGTCATATCTTGGCAAATTCTCTCCACAGAATCCATATGCAATTCTTCTAATAGAATTAGCGCGTGCTTTACAGTGTGGAAAATAATAATAGTGAGGGCGAAAATTGTCCTTCTGTATTCTATCCTTTTGAAAATCTGTCCTTATGCTAACAAACCGTTATAAATATCTATCTTAAATTAGTTTTCTAATTTATATTTCAATTGTTAAGTATATGTTACCTACTTAAATATGAGAAATAAATAATTAGTTCAAATAACTATTTCAATTGTTATAAATGGTTGTATACAAAGAGGGAATAGAAAACAGAGCGTTATATACGATAATGAGGAGAGATTGTTCAATAAATAATAGTAAATTCCATTGTGGTTACCTATCTAATGTATGTGTTATCTAAAAGCGCGGTTAACAAGATTCATTCTTTCATTCACGGTAATAATGACCCTTGATGACTGTTCTGTGTACATCTCACAGAGTTCGTGATCTATATTATCCGGGACGCCTTGATGGAATAAGATAATTGTTGGCGACGATATATAATATATATAAGGCGGTGCTCGCGATCGATGTTATGCCGCAGGGCCAATGTTGCAGGACGCACGTTGCCTTCCAACGGGGGGGTGTAGGGGTGAAATACGGAAATAAAAACGCTGCTCTAATTCACATTGAACCACAGGGGCGCAGAGAGGAAGCGGCAGTCGGCAGCGAGCTTGCTTGTATGAACTTGTTAGGTATCTCCACAATGAGGAGTCTGATGGATCAAGTCACTGCTTGAAGTGATAAATGTAAAACTAGCCGTTCAAGTTACTACTTGAAGTGCTGAGGACGAACTGGCAAAGAGAGGTCGGAACCTATGCCTTTTATAGCAAGTTCGCTGCCCGTGCGATCCCCCTGCTCCCTGGGGAAGTTTATTGTGCTATTCGCTCTCCAACGTCATACATAACTTCTAGGCTACAAGTCACATATCCTAGGGTCGGTTCTCCTCTTATGCGGAGAACAAGGCTATTTTCGATGACGATGCATGATGATTTACATTTCTTTGGGCAATTTAGCCCTTTTTTCCTTCGTTGAGTAGCAAGGGGAATGGGAGGACTGAAGGTAAAGGGGAAAACAGTGGCGCCGATACCGGAATTTCGTCATCTAGCCCGCAACTTTATATGTTAATCCAATGCTCAATAAAACACACTGCGGGCGGTAGCCTTTATTTTGCCTATACCCTGACCAGTAACCTAGTTTCCCTAATACATTTATGGAGAGCGAATACAAACATATAGTTTATGAACAAAGACATTTAAATATAATATAAATGTACGCACTAACATCCCATAGTCTCGTAGGATAGGTGTATGGATTTGTCTCGTACGCTTCTATTAGTGTAATGTGAGAATTCCTTCGTCCTCACCTCGCTAGTTGCGCAACTCTTGTGAGACAACCCCCTTTCTTCCCCGAGTCGTGCGATGTCAGTACGTACATATCATGTACACTTGATTTTATTTACATAATATTTACATATTACATAATACATATCTTAATTGTACTGCACTTGTGCTACGCCCTTATTCATTCTGTCGTGCACAATAATTGTGTAATACATTGTCACATACGCATATTCAGAGGTGAGGCGAAAAGTCATGAGAGCCGCTGACGAGTGCGCACGTAGATACATTTATACCACGCGTACGTTACTGAATGAATCAATGGCACAATGGACTAAGGAACACTGCCAATTTTAGCTGTACAGGGATGATGGATTTACGATGTTTATTAATGTGATTAGTTGTATACTAAGTAACGACATCAATTGGGGAACCGAGAAATAAGTTATGTGGGTCATATTAATATTAATTTCATTGTACACTTGCGAGCATTCTATAAGAAAGAAGAAATAAATCTTATATGGACAACAACAAATACATAATAACACGAAAGATAACACCATATGTAGAGTCAACGTG
Organism: Sesia bembeciformis; assembly: GCA_943735995.1. Lineage (NCBI taxonomy): Eukaryota > Metazoa > Arthropoda > Insecta > Lepidoptera > Sesiidae > Sesia > Sesia bembeciformis. The sequence continues at coordinate 14,176,352 of OX031041.1, read as the reverse complement.
TCGCAGTTCATTGATTTACAGTTGAAGTCACAGCGGTGACCACGGAATCTTCAGAGCAGAATCGGCTGCGTCAATACACCTAACCTTGCCAAAATTTGAAATAAATAAATTAAAAATATACATAAATATTTAAACAATACTCCCATGTGTATAGAGAAAAGATTACAGTGTCTTGTGACCATCCCGCACGACGCCGCCGTGTGAACTGTATGGAAATGTTATGAAAATCCTCTTTTCAACAACGACGTCCAGTTTTACTGCTCGCAAGTTTAAGTGTACAAACTGTCCTCATTTGCAAAAGAGGGTTTACGTAGACAGCCCACCTGATGGTAAGTGGTATGACGATAGTTTTGATTGTTGTAATTAAGTTGACGGACAACTAAATCTCTCGTATTTCCTAATACTATATAGAAATATATAACCACAGAATATCTATCAGTTGCAGTTCTGCGTAAGTGAAATCAAACCCACTATTGCACGAACAATTTTGTGGAAAAATATCCCGTATATTTTTGCACTCCAAAGTGGAAAGTGAACCAAACCGTTTCGACTCCGTTTTCTAGGGTACTAGTTTCTCGAACATCGGCAAACGGCACTAAGGTTAAACACTGCAGATTTTTTGTTGTATCTATATAGAGAAAAAAAGATTTTCGTATAATTTGATCATGGTTAATAAACTAAAAAAAACGGTTATCATCATCTGATCACCGCTGATCTATTCCTATAATCATTGAGTTTTTATCATCATGTGAACAGTTGTATAATTGTATGTAGTCTGGTCGCAAACGATAATCGTATACGATTTTCACGCCCGAGTTGTTTGAATTACTCTCCTTGTGTAAATGAGCCTTAAGGGTGCATGTTCCATCGCACAGCCGCGTGGCGCGCTGGACTGGACGAGTTACCCCGATCTCACAAAAGACGTAATGTAAGAAGTAGGTAAGGAGTGATAGATATAAGTATGCCGCAGCCCATTTTTCATCTTATCCCATCTGATTGAGTGGGGAGTGTAAAGTGTTAAGAAAAATATCCCATCTCGTCCCATTGAGTGAAAAGTATGAAATGAGATAAAGGAATTCCATTATATTCACATCCCATCCCCCAAAAAATAATGAGAAATCTAATGCGATGACGAAAATCTCTCATTCAATTTGGGTATACTCCCTATTCCCCATCCTTCCCACTCTTTTTTTTCCACTCCTGAATTTGCAATGATCCAGATCGTAGCAACGTTTGCCATTTTGGACTAATGTTAGCATGTATCGCGGATGACCACGGGCGACAGTATGTATGTACCACTTACTTGCAAACCACTTTTTATAACACAACTATACAAAACTTCTTTCTATAAAAAAAATACCTATTTGATAGGATAAAACGAAATCGTGTAGGATAGGGCAGTACATTTCTTACTAGAATTCTGATCGACGTGATCCTAGCCGAATTTGACATTTCATTTTACCAATCTACATATTTTTAGACAACTGTAAAACAGAATGGAGAGACCACGCATCGACTCGCCGGTGGTGGTTGGATGAGAAATGCCAAAGATCGTGTGTGGTGGCCATCCTTGGGAGAGGTCTATATCCAACAGTAGAGAGACATGTACAAGTAAACTGACGTCCCCACATAGATATTTAGTTTTAATTACTAAATAATTTAGATTAAATCCGCCTTAACGATGTAGAGTGTAACGGTTTAAATTTCAAAGGTTTTATATAGCCGCAGAAACTTATGCAAATTGAAGAAAAGGGTAATGAAGGGACACAATAAATACCCTTTACGACATTAATACCAGTTTAATGACCTTTTGACCCTCATAAGGGTCTAATTATTATATGGTACTTTAATTTTTTTTTAAAATATGTAATGATATAGTAGTTGGCTGTTCCTAAAATCATGTTTTATGGTTTAGTTGATAACTAATGATGATAATTTCATCCTATTTCCCCAATGTATGTACATGTTTCGGTAGTGAGTGAGATATAACATTTGAGATTTTCGTGCATTTCACACATATTTATCTATTTAAACGTTTCTTAACGCGAACGTTTACCTTATTTATTTTACTCTTTGTTTCGATTGAGTTGCACCAACCATGGTCACGAGCTGACTGAAGAAGAGGGTAGTCCACGTCGAGAGTTGCGAGCAGTTTCATCAACTACCCGCATTTGGTCTTCATATTCCGGAAAGTTGCGCCACACAACACACAATATCAGAAGTAGCGTCAGACGAAAAATCGCGAGGTTTAATTTTATCAAATTTATTAATCACTGGATTCCATGTCGAGGACAATTTGTATCCATCTTCTCGATTGAGATTTCTATGTTTTTTTATTTCAATTGTTTCATGCACAAACCCGGAGAAATAGTAGCGATCGGTGTAGAAGATTTTTGGACTATGGAGTTCTATCCAGTGATTGATTGATTGTGTACGAACTACCACGGCTGCAGTCTTATCTTATAGACTATCGAAACATCGAGTAAAATAAATATGTTAGACATTCGCGTTAAGATCCGTTGAAATAGATAAATGAGTGAGATATGTCGGAGCCCATTCTCATTCCATCCTATTCTATCCCTCCATTTTCCCAAGACTCTCCAAATATATTCCTATATCGCCAAAGATAGGCAGCGCACTCGGGGGCGTGTCAACATTTGTCATTTTCGTCTGATGTTGGCATGTACCGTGGATGTCTATTGACGACAGTATTAATGGACAGTCTATGGACACCGACTTACCACCAGGTGGACTGTAAGCTCGTCTGCCGCCTTATTTCCATAAAAGAACAAAGCAAAAAAATAAGCAAATATGAACTTTATATGTTGGAATGCTATCTCTGTCACTGTTCTGCGCAGTTGTAATGTTGCTGCTTGCTATTTTGAATTACATGGCGCCCATTAAGAAGTATGCTTGCTGGAAATTACATCAAATATTGATGTTTAGTATTCCCTTTTTGTAGGTTCAATGTCGTACATTTTTTCATACCAGTCTGGAGTCCATACGCTGCCATGTCATCGCCAGTAATACAGGAAGTAAGACTTGCGATATTGTGTTCAATTGTTAAAATCACTTTTATGTGAAGTAGTTACCACCCAGATAAATGAAATACATACAATTTGTTACTTTTGTTACTATAAATAAACAATTGTCCTTGTAAGAGTGTCTCCATCGACCATGAAACATTGACATGGTACTTATGGCCATGGCAATAAGGTTCAATAATGGTATGTTGACGTGCCTTCATAATACAAGAAGTACATGAACGAAATTGTTGAATATGACTGTGACGAATAGACTAACCGAGGAACTAGACTATTTATAAGGGTTGCCGACACACAAGGGCTAAGAATACAAAGATTGCTTTTGTTTATTTTAAGTATAAGTAACTTTTTATCCGTAGACTTGGGTGTTACGTAGGTATATTGCCTTAGGTGTAAGAAATATTTAGTAGCTTTCTACGCCATCATTAAAGAAGAATAAATCCTTCTTCTTCTTCTTCGAGGTAAACCCCGAAGATGTTAACCTCGAGGTAAATTGTTTGTATTTCCCCGAGGTTCACAAGTAAAACCCAGCCTTGTGTGGGTAGGGCTTGGAGAGCTTGTGTGGGTACATGGGTCCAATACGCAGAGACCCTTTGGAAAGACTTTTTTTTATAGAAAGAAGGTGGCAAATGAGCATACAGTCCACCTGATGGTAAGTGGATACTGTCGCCCATAGACATCCGGGATACATGCCAACATTAGTCCAAAATGACAAACTTTGGCACACCCCCGGATGCGCTGCGCTGCCTACCTTTGTTGAGGAATGGATGGATTTGGAGAAATCCATTCATGGGAAGGGAGCAGTGGGAAGGGATGGGAATGGGCTCTGGCATATGTCACTCACTACCGAAACGCGTACATACATTGGGGAATAAGATAAAGTGGGAAATGCAGTACATTTCAAGGTTTCACATTTCAACAAGGTCTCCCGTCTTCTTCCCATTAAAAAGGTGACTGTGGTTATTAAAAGAGAGTGGTTCATATTTAATTGTTTTTCTTATTTATTGTTTATCTTAGAACGTTACCCCTCTGTCACAGAAGACTACTTTGAAATGTGCCGCATTTCCTACTTTATCGTATTTCCTCAATGTACGTACGTGTTTCGGTAGAGAGTGAGATATGCTAGAGCCCATTCCCATCCTATCCTATCCCTCCCTATTTTCCCAATGCATTCCTTAATCTGCAAAGGTGGGCAGCGCATCCGGGGGGCGTACCAACGTTTGTCATTCTGGACTGATGTTGGCATGTACCGCGGATGTCTATGGACAACAGTATCCACTTACCATCAGATGGACTGTGTTCGTCTGCCGCCTTCTTTTCTATATAAAAATAATAATAATAAAACAACTTTCCACTGCTCGTTTTGCACAATACCTCATTATAATAAGATAATTAATGTGAGCAGTTGAAAATGAAAAAATATTCCGTCTCGACCCTTCACATTAAACAATACATTTGTCCCTCACCAGCGCCGGAGTTGTCTACTTTTGTAAAATTAATTCATATTTTTTTTTAATATTGCGCACGAAATTAATGGTGATATTCAGGTTGATCTCTCATTTCAAAGAAATTTTCATTTCATCTTCCGTATACCCACTCGTTGATAATTATAAATATATATTGAAATACTCCTTATTAGGATAATTAATCTACCGATTTTACATTCACAGAGGTCACATTTTTAATAAAATTAATTTCATAAGTTCTCTATTGTTTCTCTAGTGTTTCTTATTTTTATCACATACTAGCGACTCGCCCTCGCTTCGCTTCGATTTATAAGTTTTTTTTTTTAAATAAAATATAGCCTATATTAGACGTTATTGAAATCCCTATTATTGAAAGAATTTTTGAAATCGGTTCAGTAGTTCCAGAGATTACCCCCGACATACCTATAAACACACAATTTTACGTCTTTATTATTCCTTATTTATTCCTGAAGAACCCCATGCTGACTGAGCAACGCCATTGTTATGTACTTATACCAGGTCAATCTACTGTTTGGCTGTTTCAAAGTGAATCAACACCCACCAAAGTGAAAAGAGCAATAAGCGCTGGATAAATTTTAATCGCAAGATTTTTCACTATAATGTCACCTATTACCTATGTCACTATATCTTTCACTATACCTCATATCTGTGCCTTTAAGAAACCAAAGTAGCATTAACGCAGAATGGTACGTAGCTACGTGATTGGCAAACGTTTTTACTGCAGTGATTCAACAACCAAACAGGTCTCCGCGGACTGCTGCTGCACCACGACAGCGAGCCCGCTCATTAAGCGCTTAAAATAAGAGACTTTTGGACAGTACCCCGGTTGAAGTTTTAGGCCATCCTCCCCACAGTACCGACATGGCACCTTGTGACTTTTATTTCCCAATATTAAATCCCAACTAAAAGGGAAGCAGTTTTCGTTGCCGGAAGACTTGCTGGCTACGTTCGAAAAGGCTGTGAAAGAGATACATGAGAAAGAGTGGAAAAATGTTTTCAGAATTCGTTCCGACGCATTAAACTTTGTATAGATGCAAGTGGAGAGTAGTTTGGTAAAATATAAATAAAAACAATTTTGACCCGTACAATATTTCTTTTCTGTTTCGCAAAACTTTCTGAGTTCCCCTCGTATACCTAGGTAGGTAAATCAATTATGATACAGACATACTGTTCGTCTACCACTTTCTCTTTATATAAAAAGTTAGGATTAAGTCTCAAAATATTCTTTAACACTTTGCAATGAAGGTAATGAGATACGATCTTAACGTTACGCAAGTCAATAAGGCGATTATCTTAACTCCGTGTCGGATCTTGTTTAGAATACTCAAACTTTGTACAAAATGTGATCTGCATTTAGTTAATGATCATTAACATCAAAAGGTGGGTTCACATGTTAACATGTTGATAATAAGACATGTTAATGTGTAAAACATGTTGATAATAATACATGTTAATATGTATAACATATTGATAATAAGACATGTTAATGTGTATAACATGTTGATAATAAGACATGTTAATGTGTATAACATGTTGATAATAAGACATGTTAATATGTATAACATGTTGATAATAAGACATGTTGATATGTATAACATGTTGATAATAAGACATGTTAATATGTATAACATGTTGATAATAAGGTGTAGGTGGCAACTGGCCCCCTTAAAAACTGGACCCCGGGCGAGATTACCACTTTTTGAAATTGCTAGTGGTCAAGTTAATTTGGTCGGAAGGAATTCAAAGAGTGGGCCAGTTTACTACTTAATAACTAGTCAAGGAACTGGTCCTAACCACTTGTAAAGGTTTTATTCTTATCTTGCTCCTTTCAGGACAATCAAATTCTTCATGCAATAAAATGGGTATTTTGTTACATTATATAGTCTAGTTTCCCCCCCTCCCCCTCCCCCCTATCTGTTTTGCAAGTAGTAAACTGGCCCTCTTTTTGGATTACTTCCGGATCAGTTGACCACCAGCAATTTCAAAAAGTGGTAAACTCTCCCGGGCGGCGGCCCAGTTGCCACCTAAGCCGATAATAAAACACGTCCATCGTAATAATGTGATTAATAACAGTAATTAATAACATGTGGAACAAGAAAGGAGAAGGAACATTATGGAAAACAACATTATGGAAAAAATCATAATTATTGTTCATTGGGTATTATTTATCTTATTTATTATTATTTTATTTATCTCACGTTTGTGAATTAGTAATTTAAACACAGCTGCGAGTAAAAAGTAGCAAGGTTGTGAAAAGAAAAAAAAACGGCAAAACATGCCAGCTCATTAAAACGTATCTTTTATATCTGTTATTAGCGTTAAAATAATCTTTCAACATTAGATTTTGCATAGAGACGCGGTAGAGGGTTCTTTTTTAGATTTTGGCGTTCCGTCGAAATTGAAACTTTTTAGTGGGTGACTGGTTTTACTTTTTAAGTATGTAGAATTTGATGATCATTTAGAAATAAAGAAAAAGGGACAAATAAGATATCCAAATATGTGGACATGTCATATTATGAAAAAAATAATGAACTCTAGCTAGTAGAATAATAATAATATATAAGTGTAGTAATAAATAATAGTAAATACTAAATAGTAAAGTACCCATGGCGACAATAGTGTCTATTGTTACAAAAACAAACCTGAAAAAACAAGTAAGAAATAAATTGATTTGAAATTGAGAATGAATGTGCTTTCTATAGCCGATGCAAAGTAATGTATACTTACTTAGGTACTCTTTGTCTGTTTGTATAACTTTTCGATGTGTCTATATATTTATCCATTTGTATGTTTATCTAGTCGCCATTTAATGACAGAAGCGCCACCTGGAAAATTCTCAAGCTCATTTCTCACTGTGACACCTCATTTGAGACTCAAGGTCCTTCACGCCAAATATGAGAACCTTCCTTTGACGCCCACTCTTATCTTACGTGGTATAAACATCGATATGAGAATACACAAATCGATGCGGCATAAATAAAGGCTATTGTATAGTGTATGCGACACAGTGTCGGCACGGTGTCGGCACGGTGTCGAACGCTAGACACAACCTGCAACCTTCAGTCGTTACTTGCGCACCGATCTGTGTAACCGGTTATTGGTAGGTAATTGTATTCATGTAAAATAAAGTATTTGAAGGATATTGTTGGATAAGTATTGGAGGGCACATAACTAAGAACCAGCCCCGAACTCCTAAAATAATTAGAACTATCAATATAATTATCAATTATCTATTGATATTTCAATCGATACAATATATCGGTGAAGCTGACGTTTTATTATTGTTATGATAGAGAAAGATAAACTCTCTATCGTACAACAACCCATGTTGCAATAAGACAATTCAAATAAGTAACACGAGAAGTACACGGCCTTATCACCAAAGCGATCCGTTCCAGGCAACCTATGTGTGGTAAGGACAAAACATATAACAACATGCAAGGTTGATGGTGCAATTTTCCATAAATTATCTAATTTATAGCTTAAAATATAATTAGTTAAGTAACTAAATCTATTAATAATTAACATTAATAATAAACAATAACAATTAAAATAAAAAGTTCAATTCATTATTATATTATTATATTATAACATGCTCAATATATATACCTATATATTGAGCATGTTGAGCATTGAGCAAATTTAATTTTGAAAATGTGATTTATGTGAAATGAAAACGTGAAAACGTGTGATCTATTTTGCATTGTTTTTACCTGAGATCCTTTTTGTATTGATCTAGTGATTCACTGACAGAGAGGCTTTAATCCATTGAAATTATGTATCATGCATGGTTTTTCGAAAGCACCCTACGAGGATTCCATACAACGTTTTACTTTTAAACTACACGAGCGAAACCGCGGGCAGAAGCTAATTCGAAATAAAATGTAATATATAATTTTATTGGCTCACTATACTATAACCATTAAATACGTGTATTACAGTATTTGAATTATACTAGCCTCTATTCCGAACACTACAGCTTATTTATTACCTTAGTATGAAAATTGTCGCGATTATATTGACTTTCTTTACTTTAAAGACCTGCAGCGCAAAATCTTCGCTACGTGCTGTAGGAGGACGAGATGCCGAACCTGGAGAATTCCCTTATGTTGTGAGGTTGGAGTGCAGAATACAACATAAGTCTGAAGTACTGGAACCGTTGCACTTTTGTACAGGATCCGTCATAGCTCCGACGTGGACTCTCACTGCTGCACATTGCCTCGACAGTTACCTAAACATCGTTAATGATACAACGCTAAACTTAAAATATTTCGTAAGATACGGCAGCGTACACGCAACACCAGAATCAAAAACAGCTTTCAGTAATATCAACGCCGGGTACACGTATCCGACTTACAATGCCGCATATTTTTTACGAAACGACATTGCTTTATTCAAGACAGATCCTATAGAAATACCGGAATACGGACAACTCAGTGCTGTTCCCTATAAGTCGTTGATAGGACTCGAAGTTGTCGCAGCGGGCTACGGAATGACTAACACCTCGTCTGGTGAACGTGAAACCACACTTCAGTTAAAGAAACCTTTGCAAATAATTAATGTTCTTATAAAAACGTGCACTATTCCAATTTTATCTCTATATCCTGGATTATGCCTTTCTCCCCCCTGTAGTAATGTGAATTATCTACTTCCTGGAGATTCCGGTGGACCCGCTATACATGGCTCTGGCGTTGTTGGCGTTATGTCCACCAGCTTAGCTGTAACTATTCCACGACGTCTTGATGACTCATACGTACCTCAAGAATCCGCCCAGTTTACACCTGTTAGTCCATATCTGAACTGGATCTTTAGTTACATAAATAAATAAGTTTTAGAATCAATCTCTTTTAAATATAAAACAATACTTTTTGTGACACTCCATTTTTCTCTGATATTTCCATTGTAACGTAGGGTGCTGTCTGTTAGAGCTGATATAGTTGTTTGTAGGTTGGCTCAATGCTGCACTTCGTTGTATACATGGAGCCTATGGGTGAGCTGTAAGCAGAAACAGTATGGTGCCCTGAGAATCCAATGCCATAACGCTTTCAGGGTGGTGGGGCCCAGCTACTGCAGCGCATCGGTAATGTTTGAGAAGGCGCGTAAAGATGGCTTCCACGCGGTGATACGCAAGCGATGTACGTCATTGATGAGCCTGGTGCGGGCCAGCCACAACTCTGTCCTGAGCATGTTCGCGGAAAGGCTGAAGGCCAATCATAAGGCATTGTTGCATAATCCATCTGCATGGCAAATGTCAATGTCAATGGCAATGTTGTGTTATCAGTGTTGTGTGAAATAAAGTAATTTATTATTTGAAACATGGTTATAAACTATCTGGTCTCTCTCTGGGTGAGCCAAAATGAGGGAGTGTGTCAACGTTTCGTTGTCCGTAAAAAACTATCCAAACAGCTTAAACAGATTTATAGACATTAATCTTTCACGAATGTGTTCGTTTAATTTTCACCTTAAACAATGTACGAGTACAACTTGTCATGTCATTCAAATAACGCAAAAGATGAAAATAGATTTTTCAGTATCGAACGAAATAAAGTCAATTCTAACGGTTTTTACAATAAGTTTTCTTTTTCATAATTTATAGTAGGTACATTTCTAGTATATCTTTTATTATACGCGGACTACCTGCGCCTCATCTCGCCGCGCGCCGTCTAGGCGTCCGGATTAAGTAGTGAGCTCCACGAAGTTTTAGACAGAACAACGAAACCTGTCGTGTTTGTAGCCTTTGATTTATTTCAATAATTTTCTTTTTTGGCAAGAACGGTTTTATGTATTTTAAAATAGTTGTTATGTTTTAGGTTTCACGTTATTTCGGTGACACCTTCTATCGGCGTTCTATTCAGTGCGTATTCACTGAGGCCCAATTGATCTCAAAATATTTGAGTCATTCCAACGAGTCGAACTTCGTGTGTGAAACAAAAATTTACCACAGAATCTCCACATTTCTATATCTATGACAATACACATAGGAATGTGGAAGTAGTTCCCTCCGCACATGGAGAATAACGCGATTTCGACTCCTGCAGAGACGCAGGACCTCACGACCTCACGAAGCAGTGAAGGCACTGCATTGACGAAAAAAACAAGGGCACTGTCTTGTAGAGCCAATACTTCTCCACTGCTGGATATATGGCCTCTCGCAAGGACCGCCGCTACAAACGCTATTCTGCTCTTCTCATTCAGCTATTATTTGCAATTTTCCAAAATTGAACTTCAAATATCTTTTCTACATCAATTTCACTAACATTATGCTGGTTAATATATTTTCATGATATTTAAAAAGATTTTTATTATCATCGCCAGTGAATTACATTATTCTGTACTGATAAGGTAATATTTCTTTTGTAACGTTTTTAGTGTCTCCGGATACTTGTAATTTAATTATTGGCCCAGCGATTGTTCGTGACTTAATTCACGGTAAAATTAGAAAAATTCTTAATATAGAATACTGGACTTTTTGACGGAAACTCGAGAAGTGGGGTTGAGTTTACGTTTAATTATTATAAAAAATATATGTATATTGTGCGTTTTGTGGTTTAATAGTGATAGTTCATTATACTTCAAAGTGTTTTTGTGCGTATTGTTTGTGATAATCAAATAAAAAGCATAGGACTGTGTTTTTTCGTGTGCCTCCAAGGAGTCCTCTGCTGTCCTGACTCCTGACTCACTTCGACGGGACTGGACATTGAAAGGATGCGTTTTAGACTTTGAAATTGTTTATTACGAAGAAAACTTGAAACTTGATATGAAATGAAAATAAAGAATACTGTTTGACGTTTGAAAAGTTGCTTAACAGTTGTAGAGAAGAATAAGAGACGAAGAAATTTGCTGTATACATGGCTCAGAAAAATTACAATTTTTATATAAAAAAAATTCCATATTTTTGTTATATAGAAGCTAGGTGGCAAACGAGCAAACAGTCTACCTGGTGGTAACTGGATATTGTTTCCTATGCACATCCGCGATACATGCCAACATCAGTCCAGAATGACAAACGTTGGCACGGCCCCGGATGCGCTTACCTATGAAGATTTAGGAATGGAATGGTTATAGGATGGGGTGGAATGGGAATGGGCACTGACATATCTCACTCACTATCAACACACGTATATGTTATGGTAGCGTTCTGTGAGTGCGGAGTAAGTAGCCCAGCAGATGTGGAATTGCAGCGTGCATTCTCCCCCTCGACGTCAAGTAACTCATAATCCTGGTCAAAATACATTCAAACTTGAGGTTTCAGACTCCGGTCAAGATTCGGGTATACACCTTGTACACGAGAAATGAAAATGCTCATTTAACAACGGGAAGTAATTAGATGGGTGTTAGACTGGCAGCAATACTGAAAGTGGCAGCAAATCGATGACAGCAAGTGGTGGTGGTTAACTCTAGGTTCTTGGGTGACAATAAAGACACAGGAGTCCCGCGAAACGGAAGTCTTTTATTGACATTTTTTATATTTTTTTTCAGTTTTTTCAGTTCTTCAAGAGAGCTGTGAATAGGATTTTGCAAGGTCGGCGGCGCACCCGTATGCCCCCTGGTGTTGCAGGTGTCGATGGGCGCCGGTAACACTTACCATCACGTGGGACCGCTAGCTCGTTCGCCCACTAGTACCTATATCAAAAAAAAAATCAGTTATTCAAAAATAGTTCGTTGTATCTATCATGATTTGCTGCCCATTTAGTATTTAGTGCTACCCATTTCGTTGCCGGTTTAAATTCAAGGTCTTTAGCAGCTTATCGATTACAATGAGGGTAGAAAATAAAATGTAAAATAACTGTACAGTGTAATTTTATGCGTTATTTGACCGCGGACAGTCTCAACGGCTGGCAATTTGTTATCTTGAACGCACAGGCAACGCTGAATAAATATAATATTTTAGGTAACAGCCCACACTTGTTTAATCTCTTTGTAATGTGTATTAAAGTTTATAACGAAAAACATAAAATTCTACAAAAAAAATAATAAGTGCTTTTTAAATGAACAACTCTGTATCCATGGTTTTAGTGATTTTGACATTGTTGGCCCCACTGACAATCCCCACTGGTGGGTACAACGGAAATTGTCGACAAAAATTATTACCGTTGTCTCTACAATCTTCACTTAATACCCGTAAATATACCATGTGTATAGATAGACTGCTGAGTTCGTTGTTTATGATTTATCGCGGGAAACTATCAATGTAACAGAACCTGCAGGTTGAAACACCGTTGCAATACAATAAAATACGAATACTTCAGAATACTAAACAGCAAATACGGACTGTGAATATAAAAAAAAAATACATATTCAGAATATCTTATCGCGGAATATGTAACTTGGAGATATTCGAGTACGTTTATAAACAACACAAAGGCCACCCGTACGTTTAAAATCAAAAAGTTTATCAACATGAAAGAACAATGGGAAAAAATGTCGTCCCAACCTACCGACAAACATAAAATTAGTGACAATGTATTTGCTGGGATACCATATGTACGATGTAACTACGCACAACCATACATAGCCGAGTCAGCGATAACGCAGACATAAATTAGTCTGCAGCAACGATACCAATCAGTACGAAAAATAGCTCTACTCGCGTGTGCTCCCTGCGCCTTTAGGATAGATTAGTTTATAATTATGTAGTGCAATTAAATAGCTCCAACAAAGCTGATTATTATTTGCTCTCGACAAGCAACTTCTACATCAACTAGCAACTTCTACATGGTCCTTCGAGCCAAAACGGTCGCCACTTCTACATGGTCCTTCGAGCCAAAACGGTCGCAACTTCTACATGGTCCTTCGAGCCAAAACGGACGACACTTCTACGTACTAGTGAGTGCGACCGTACTGAATCAGCATTGTGGACGTCAGTTCATTGACTTCACCAACTCTAGAGCGTCAAGACAATAATAGCAGCATAGCAGCTCAGCAGTCGGCGTCAGCAAAGTGGTCGACATCAGCAACAGTGGGTCATAGACACCCAGAGCATCAGCAACAGCTAGAACGATTAGTAAAAGTAAGATCTTCCTTTTTATAAGTAATATATAAACTAAACAGCAACATGGAAGATCTTTACAACCAACAATGTGAGATAAATGAAGGTATACATAAGATACTGACGAATATTAAAAAGACAGCGCCGATAGAAAATCGGAAGATTACTTCAAAAGGAGGTTGGATTTACTGGAGCGATATTGGTCCGATTATCACAGCAATCATAAGCGAATCTGTGAGTATGGGGTCACACAACATATTTATTTTCAAGACAATGAATATGAGGAAACAAAAAGGGTCTATACATCCACTAAAATATTTATTAGCGAACACCGTTTAGAGCTATCTAGCAAGCAAAATATTCCAGCATCAAAGCAGCGTACTCAAACAAGGCAGGGAGAGCAGGAAGAGCAGGAACAGCAAGAACAGCAAGAGCAAGCAATACCCGCGAGTTACAAGTACCAAAAAGAAGGAGACGCGAGAGCGGTAACTGTCATGGAATCCCGAGGTTCCACAAGCAAACTAGATGACATGTTACGCAAGCAAGCGGTTAATTTCAAAGCTTTCAAGCGAACAGTGAGCAATATTGAACTAGAGTCAATCTTTGATAAATGGGAGTTAGATGATACACTAAAAACCTTGCAAACTAGATGGTCTCAAATTGATTCTCTCCATTGGGAAATACAGAGCGAGATCAGTGAAGAAGATGACGACTACGAATTTAGTTTCACCCAGCATGAACAGACGTTCAATAAATTAAAAAAGGCCATTAACATGAAGCTATACAGTGTATCGCATAGAGAGCAGTCAACGCCCCGAATGGATGTACCTAGTTTCTCAGGTGATTGTCAACAGTGGCTATCTTTTAAAGATCTTTTTAATGAAGCTATACATAGCAACTCTTCCTTGTCCAACGCACAAAAAATGCAATTTTTAAAAGGCAAGATAAGAGGTGAAGCCGAGAGACTGATTCAGCATCTATCGATATCTTCCGACAACTACAACACATGTTGGGAAATACTAAACAATAGATACAATAACAAGAAGCTTATATTTACTTCCATAATTAATACTTTACTAGGATTACCGACTGCACAGCATCAATCTCTAGCGCATATTAAAAAACTACATGACGTTTCATTAGAAACCCTTCACGCTATTCGCAACTTAGGGATCAACATCAGTACTTGGGATCCACTTCTTGTGCACCTACTGTCGCAGAAGCTTGACAGCGAAACATATGGTGATTACATTGATTCACTTAAAAATCCGAAAGAACTACCGATATTACAAGAATTTTTAGGCTACTTAGAGAGCAAATTTACAAGTCTGGAGTCATCTCGCAGGAAGCAAGATCATTCAGCATCAAAATTCAGCAGTCAGTGGGGTCAGAAGTGGGAAGCAAAATTCAGCAGTCAGCCAAATCAAAAAGTATCTCATAACGAAATAGCAAGAAAATATAACCATGAATTTGTGGATAATTATAATAAATCCAAAACAATAAATAGGGCATTTAACGTGACTACAATCAAATGCCAAGTTTGCAATCAATTGCATGCCGTGTATGATTGCAAAACATTTTTAGAATTACCAAATCATAACAAATTAAATACAATAACAAAATTAAAACTATGTATGAATTGCTTATTCAATCATAATGGTCAGCAGTGCACGTCCACGAAACGATGTCGTAAGTGCGGTGGAAGTCACCACTCCGTCATACATGACGTCTGCGTAAAAACGAGGCCGCAGCCGAATAACACAGCAACAACAAGTTTGGACTTAAATCAAACAAATAAACATGTGGCGGTGACTACCAACCCCACGCAGAATAAGCGAGAGATAAACGAAGCTTTGCTGGCGACAGCGTTGATTAAAGTAGCAGCCGTGGATGGATCTTTCCAAACTCTCAGGGCTCTCATAGATCCAGGATCTCAAGTCTCACTAATCAAGGAAAGGGCAGTTAAGAAGTTAGGCTTACAGAGGTCACGATGCAATGGTTTAATATACGGTATCGGAGAAAAAGAAAACAAATGCAAAGGCATGTTAACAATTAACTGCGCTTCCTATAACAATAATTTTACATTCAGTACAGACGTACTAATTATGAATGATTTATTGAAAGATTTACCGAGCAAATCATTTAGCGCGCCACAATGGTCACATATTGAAAACGTAAAATTAGCTGATCCGCACTTTTACGTTAGCCGCCCTATAGACTTATTACTAAACACGAGTGTACACGGAATGATTTTATTAAATGGACTTATTAAAGGAGAGTGTATAACAGAGCCTGTAGCACAGCAAACACAGCTGGGGTGGATAGTATACGGCGGCGGTAGTGAAATTACATCTTATCAATGCAATGTTGCACTAAATAATATTAGCGATATACAGCAATTCTGGGAGATTGAAGACATCACCGAAGGAACAAATTTCTCGTCTGAAGATCAAGACTGTATTAATTACTACTTAGCAACTACAAAACGCCGAGAAGATGGAAGATACGAAGTAAAGTTACCACTGCATCCAGATGCAAATAAAAAATTAGGGTCATCAAAGGAGATGGCCATAGCGCAGTTACATAACTTGGAACGAAAATTTAATAAACAGCCTTCGTTAGCAGAGCAATATAAAATATTTATCAATGAGTACATAGCCTTAGGTCATATGACGCCGAGCCGCGGCAGGGGCAATGAACTACTATCATGTTACCTCCCGCACCATGCCGTGCAACGAAAGGAATCATCAACAACTAAACTTCGCGTAGTATTCAACGCATCGGCAAAAACATCTAGCGGAGACAGCATAAATGATTTGATGTTAAAAGGGCCTAACCTGCAGCAGGACCTACAAAATCTTATCTTAAAATGGCGTCAGTATAAATATGCGTATACTGCCGACATAGAAAAAATGTACAGGCAGATTGTGATAAGTAAAACTGACCAACCATTGCAGCAAATAGTGTGGAGAGCCGAACAAAATCAACCCTTACGCACGTATACATTGACTACAGTCACATACGGTACTAAAGCAGCACCATTTTTAGCAATGATGACCTTGAGACAGTTAGCGACTGACGAACGCCTTAATTATCCCAAAGCTGCCAAGGTCCTAGAGGAAGCTTTTTACGTTGATGATCTAGTACATGGGTCCCATTCTATCGAAGAGGGTAACCAGCTGATCGACGAATTAAATAAATTACTAAAATCAGGCGGATTTACGTTGCGAAAATGGGCTGCAAATAAACCAGAGCTTCTTAGAAATATACAAAACAGGAAATGTGATGGCGAGATCATATTTAATTTCAAATCAGAAAACACATCTAAAACGCTAGGTCTACGTTGGAACTCAGTAGATGACAAGTTTACGTTCAAATACAACTCAACTAGTCAAGTATCAAAATTGACTAAACGAATACTTTTATCAGAAATATCCAAATTATTCGACCCCTTAGGGTGGTTAGCGCCGATAACAACCAAATTGAAATTAATATTTCAAAAGCTTTGGATAGACAAAATGCATTGGGATGACGAAGTCCCTGAAAGCATCAGAAAGGAATGGACAGCATTAAAAACAGATATTGAGCAAATAAATCAATTTGAAATACCTCGATGGATCGGGTACCAACCCGGTGACGTCATTGAATTGCACGGCTACTGTGACGCGTCGACAAAGGCATACGCCGCGGTAATATATGCACGTATCAAGAGACGTGATAAATCAGCTGTAGTGCTACTCGTCGCCAAAACGCGATTGGTACCTACTTCTAAAAAAGTATCATTGCCAAGGTTGGAATTATGCGGCGCCGATTTATTAGCAAAACTAATGAAGAAAGTAGTAAATTGTTTAAGCGAGCCACCCATCAGCATATATGGGTGGAGTGATTCAATGGTTGTCCTAGGATGGCTCCAGGGTGACCCGGGACGCTGGAAAACATTCGTAGCAATCAGAACAAAAAGTATAACTGAGGTCATTAAGCGAAACTGCTGGCGATACGTGAAGTCAGAAGACAACCCGGCCGATGCCGCCAGTCGAGGCCTGTCGGCATCTCAGTTAAAGAATCATTTATTATGGTGGCAAGGGCCACACTCATTAAAGTCATTTGATGACAAAACATCAGCAATTAATATTAAATACACTACCAATCAAGAAGAAAAAAGTATATTAACGCCAATGCAAGCAAATATGACACAAACAAGTAGTGAATAAAATATTATACAGCAACTATTGGAAAGATACAGTTGTTTCTCTAAAATAACAAAAATATTAGCATGGATTTCACGAGCAATCAAAATATTACGAGCGAGCAAAACTATAGCGCCAAGCAAACATAACAACACACCTGGATATCTAACGCTATATGAGTTAAAAAATGCTAAACAATTAATAATAAAAGATGTACAAAGAGTGGGATTTTCATGTGATATTAATCATTTGAAAAAATACAACAAATTAAGCAATAGAAGTAATTTATTAAAATTAAATGCGTTTTTGGATAGCAATGCCATCTTACGAGTGGGAGGTCGTTTAAGCAAAGCAAACATATGTCAAGAAATGAAATACCCTGCAATAATTCCCCATAGCGGTCGTTTGACAACATTACTCATCAATCAAGCTCATCAACTAACATTCCACGGCGGGCCACGATTGACGTTGTCCGCTATTAGACAAAGGTATTGGATAATAGGTGGAAATAATGCTGTAAATAAAGAAGTAAGAAACTGCGTCATATGTAAAAAACACAGCCCAATAAAACAGGAACAACTAATGGGAGATTTGCCAGAAGCTAGGAGCAATCAAGCATACCCGTTCTATCATACAGGAGTTGATTACACAGGCTATGTCGATATTAAAGCGAATAATGGTCTGTGGGAACGAGCTGTGAGGAGTCTCAAGCATCATCTCAGGAGAGTAATCGGACAGCAAAAACTGACCTTCGAGGAATTTACTACTGTTTTAACACAACTTGAAGCTTGTTTAAACTCCAGACCTTTGTGTGAACTATCTGAAAACACTGAGGATCTAAATGTGCTTACACCTGCGCACTTTTTGAGTGGAAGGGCTGGAACAACGATCATTGAAACGAGAGAAGATGCTCGCACTAGATGGCACCTATCCGTCAAGCTAGCAAATGATATATGGAAAAAATGGAAAGCGGAGTATCTAGCACAACTATCAATACGGACTAAGTGGCGAAACGTACATGAAAATATAAAAATCGGAGACTTAGTAACAATACAAGACGACAATCTACCTCCAGGAAAGTGGATGATGGGCAGAGTAATGGAGTTGCACCCGGGGCAGGATGGTTTAGTCAGAGTAGTGTCATTAAAAACTAAAAGCGGAATCATTAAGAGACCAGTCCTCAAACTATCAATTTTACCACTACAATCAGCTGATGAAAAGGGACAAGCAAACAGCATTCAGGCAAATAAACTTGAAATAAGAAACTGTATACCTAAGCAGGAAACTAGACCAAGTAGGTTAGCTAGAGGAGCAAAACCTACTACGTTTTTATCAATGGCAACATATTTACTTTTGTTCCTATCGCTGCTGACAACATCATATGCATCATATCATATTTCAAATATCCCTAACAATCAATCTTTGTTTTTTGAACCCTTGAAAAGCATGCAATTAGTAAGAGATAAATGGACGCTAATTGTTTATTATGACATGTCTCCATACTGGGAAGGGAATTTAGCAGCAAGCAAATATATAAACTATTTGACTAAAACATGCACTACATTATCTAATAAAGACCATTGCAATATGTTACTACTCCAATTACGTCACGATTACGAAGAACTACAGCATTACAATGGTTTATTATTAAATCAGCATTTCGACTTACACTCCAGACAGCGTCGCGGCCTTATAAACGGATTAGGTTACGTCGCTAATAGTTTGTTCGGAGTATTGGATCAACATTTCGCCGAACAATACAAGAAAGACATAGAGCTCGTACAGCAAAATGAACATCATCTAGCAGCTCTAATAAAAAATCAAACCTCTATCGTTGAAGTCGAATATAACTTATTAAAAAGAACAAAAGAAACCATAGAGTTTGCAGATTCGATTCGTACAGAAAAGTGCAGATTTCGACCTATATTCACAATCACACTTAACAAATAAAATAATAAAAGACCCTAGCATTATAACTCCACAAATAACAGAACTAAATCATTCAGTAAATATATCACTACTCAATTATAGCGAAACTTCCGATTTCTCCAACTATTCTTTAGAAAATTTAGGGAAGCAAATAGAGTAACTTAAGAGCAAAGAGGAATCAATGGATGGTGTTATATTATCATCTCACGATGTCCATCAGTACACAGTGAGCGACTGCCTTGTGGGGGCAGCGTTGGTAGCAACAGCCGTGTTCCTATGGAGGCGAAGGAACCAAAGGACTGTCACGTTAGATACAGCCCCGCCTACTGAAGTGAACAGTGTAGTGGTTGTGGCTGACCGTCAGCCTAGTGAAGTGAGTGGGGTTACGTTTTCGCGAAAGCAGAGCACGGCTGATCGTCAGCCTAGTGAAGTGAAGTTTACAAACAAACGAACTATAGCCACCTCCCCGTTACCACGAAAAGTAACTTTTAAGGAAGACTTGTAACTTTTTTCTTCTCTTTTTTCTTCTCATTTGTGTATATTTCGCGCGCGGGAGCATGTACGATGTAACTACGCACAACCATACATAGCCGAGTCAGCGATAACGCAGACATAAATTAGTCTGCAGCAACGATACCAATCAGTACGAAAAATAGCTCTACTCGCGTGTGCTCCCTGCGCCTTTAGGATAGATTAGTTTATAATTATGTAGTGCAATTAAATAGCTCCAACAAAGCTGATTATTATTTGCTCTCGACAAGCAACTTCTACATCAACTAGCAACTTCTACACCATAATTATTATAAGCTTTAGTTAAAGCTGGTCTGATTTCAGAGTTTGTCTTAGTTTATTTTGATTTTATACTCGTACTTATATTTGAACTGTGGTGGCACATAGGATTAGAGAGATACAGGAAAACATTTATTCGTCCTACGAACCTTTTTTAGTTACACGCCATCGGATGAATGTCATCAACATCCATCCGCTGTACAAAGAGTATGTGTTATAAATTAGATTTTGTCGCATAAGGTTTGAAACCTTTAAAAGCAAATGTCTTTTAAACAATAGCAGTTTTTTTTTCGAAATGGCTAAATTTTTGTGATTCTAATGGTCTTTTCAGAGTCATCGGACATGTATAGTTTAGGGCGAGCTCAGAAGGCGCTCAGCCAGGAGCAAAGAATGTGTGCAGCAACAAGCCTAAGGGCCAGTAGACCGGCGGAAGGAACGGACCTCGGATTAGGCCGTTGCTTTGGGAGGGTACCGCGGGATCGCGAGTCGGTGAGAAGCTCCCAGGCACGTGCCGATACCTGGTAAAAGTGTTGTCTGAAGGTCGGTGAGTGTTCACGGTGTATCGAGGGTGATGTTCTCGTCTTCGGCGTATATGTGTAGTCTGTGAGTGTAGTGTAATAACCGCATTGGCAGCAGTAATTGGGACGTGCCGAGGACGACGACGATGACGGCAACGGGGAGGGTCATTCCTATCGGAGTCTTTCACGTATTTGACGATGGAGAAAAGTCCTTGTGGAAGTCGACATTGCGACATTACCATGGGGCAGCCAGGGCCTTACGAACGAATCTACTTTGGAGGGTTTGGAGTATTTTAATGTTGGAGGGGGCTGCGTGTGTAAAAGACAACGCTAGCGAAGGTAATTATGGGACATACGCAGGTTTTGTACAATGTCAGCTTATTTTTAAGCGACATTTTCCTTCTCCCGTCTATGAGAGGGTTGAGACGACCGAGACAAAGGCGGCTCGGTTTCGGACAATCTTTAAGTGACAGTCTAGGGTGACTCAAGATATTTGGTCTTCCTAGCCCAAGGGATAGTTTCACTGAAAGGGGACAACGGGAGTGGGGAATAAACACTAACAGAGTAGCGGAAAATGTCAGGTAAATGTAATATTACACGATTTCATTTTTAGACCGGTTGCTATCATAGACCGCTTCCGTTTCTGACCACCTCATATTGACCCTAAAAACCAACCACGCGGAAGATCCAAATCAATCCTCTACGAATGTAAATAACACAAATTAGTAGTTTCGGACTCGCAATGTCCCCGCGTGCCCTCGCTAATGGTGCGCGCTAATGCCACGGTGGCCGAGGGACGAGTGGAATTAGAAATGTTCATAAAAGTCGCATGTGTTAGTCGGCGATAAACGGCTATTTGGGTTATTTTTGTAAACCTTTAAGTTTATATATCAGTGGCGGTAGACTAACAGCGATCAAATTACCCAACGAGTATAGTGATAATAAGCTCGTTTCTTTCGTCCACTGAACGCACAAAAATGTTCTGGACTTGGGATTTCTCATGTATATTGTCTTGTACATGCGCGATGGCTCGGAGGAGGATTGGCTTGTCGAAGCGGCTTTTTATTATGCAGTACTTAATTATAAATTTTATTATCAATTTATAATTACAGTATGAAGGCGACTTCATACTGTACTGCTAATTATTCTGTAAAATAATCACCATCAATATATCCATGTCCATTAACACAATGTACCTAATTGTATACCATTGATTACACACATTTCCAACCATACATTGTTTTTTACTATCAGAACAATTGAGATCCACTGTTTAAATAACATAATCTATGACACAACATACGAACAGACCGACAGACCGGCCTTTACACAAATCTGTTACCCCCCGGGCTTATTGTTAATTAATTTAACTTCGTATTAATGTACACTGACCGCAATAGAAGGGATACAATGCGAATTTGTCCTAATATAACCCACAGCTTAGGTGTATAAAGGTCAAATTTGCTTGAATAGGTTTCGAGTACATTTGAATGGTAATTTTAATCTCACTGTTTAGGTTAAGTAAAAAGTTGTACATGATCAAATTGAACATGACTGAGTAACAATATTGAATAACAATAGAAATACCTAAACGCTACTGGACCAAACAACAATTCGCACAATTATTATGAGAAATAATTAAATGTGTAGAAAGAAAAATACTGAGAGTAGAAAATCGATGGTAGTGTAATGAACACAGTGTCGACACGGTGTCGAATGTTAGACACGGTATTTTGTTAACACAGCAGTGGAAGCTAAGCGGTACCGTATCGCCCCAGCTACCTTCAGCCGTCTACTGTTCACCGATCTGTGTAACAGTTATTGGTAATTATAATCACGTAAAATAAAGTATTTGGAGGATATTACTGTCTCAATTATTATACGAACACGCAACGTCACTCAATAGACAACTAAACAAGAACTGCACAGAACTCCTAAAGTAGCAAAATGTGGGTTACGTTTAGATTCTCCAGTGACAGTAAAGGAATAGGACGAAATTAATAGATATATACTTTACTAGCGACCCGCCCTCGCTTCGCTTCGGTTTATGTTTTGTTCTCAAAAATTGTTAAATTTTGTGTTAAATTTTAAAATAAATATTAGACATATATTATTAGACACGGATATTATTAACGGATAAATATTAGCCTATATTAGACACGGATAATGTAGCTTAATGTAGCTATTTGAGAACGAATTTTTGAAATCGGTTCATACACACAATTTTACCTCTTTATTATATTAGTATAGATAGTATACACCAAAACATAGAGAAACACAAAATACAGCTAATTAGACAATAGACAACCCTTTTTTCTAACATACAATATAAATATTATATTATATAATATAACAATAAACGAAAGAAAAAAACTCACAAACATTAAAAATATACAAAAAATAACAAAAAAATAATAAAATATATTATGTGTGTGTTGGGATGCCGGAAATGGTCTCCTAGTCAGCATATGCTGCGAATCAATGTCAGTCGCTACGCTGATTTTTATTGGAGCCATCGGTGACGCACGGAGAACGTCGCGTCAGTCACTCATCGCGCTGCGGTGCGATGCGGCAAGCTTGAAGTGCGCGACGGTTTATACAAAATGTATGAAAAATATTCAGGAGGATTTTTAGAATGCGATGTGCTGCGGTGCGGCCCGCAGTAATATACGCGAACCGTTAATCTGCGAGATAGTGTTCCTTCACGAGTCTTTTAAAACATGCCAAATATTGAACGTAACTTAAAATTATTTACTTGCATATGTTATTTTGTTGATGGCGATTTCCTGCTCATTAGTGCTCATTTAGTATATTTTCACTGCTCGTTTTAATACAAGCTATTATAATTATTATACCAGTGCTTATTTTTGAATTCATGTTATATAGTTTGTAATGTTCTAACCCTAATTTTATCTTCCTTAGGGACTTCGAGGGGAAGGGTGCACGCTGCAATCCCGCAGCCGCTGGGCGTGCTCGACTGTTACCCCTCTCTCACCATAAAAAGTAGTACATGTCCTACCCCTATTGTAATCCCTTCAATGTACGTGTTTCGGTTGTGAGTGAGATATGCCAAAGCCCCTTATCATCCTATCATATCCTTCATTCGTAAATCATGCGTAAATCTCGAAAGGTTGGCAGCGCATCTGAGAGCATGCCAATGTTTGTCATTCTGGATCGATACTAGCATGTATCGCGGATGAGAGTATGGACGAGAATATCCAGTTACCATCACCTTCTTTCTATAAAAAATCTTTAAAAAATACTCCAATAAACCTAATTGCACTTTTTTTAAAAACTTTTCGTTTATCCTTATAATTTTACATACATTTCCTATATAAATACATGAATCCTTCCGGTTTTGTGTGTCATTTATTAATTTCAACTTCCACCTATGCTTAGGTCTATTTGCCGCCTTACCAACTCCGTACTTATTCCAACATACCTACGTATTATTTAAAATATGGTTCTAAATCATCTCGTCTCTCCTTGGATGAGCCAAAATGTAGGAGAGATGGTGTAACTCCTGGCGGCAGTACAGACGGCCAGGGTTCGGGACCCCAGAGAGAGGAACCGCCGGATATTACGCGTGGTATCGAGCAGCACTGCCTTCTGTGTTTTCGCTGAGAGCCACGAAAATCCGACCGTCTCAGGTTGGTCACGTGGCTAGTGGGGATGAACCTGTTTACGGACAAGACGACTGGGATGATTTTAGTCAACGTCACGCCCCACATGTCGGTGATCTCTTGCGCCAAGTCGAGATACTTTCTTCTTTTCTCGGTTTCGGCTTTCTCGAGGCTTTCATGCGGAACAGTGATGTCCACTACGAACACTCAAGACTGTGTCCGGCCCGTCAACATGATGTCATACTCATTCGCTAGAATAGTCCAGTCCGTGATGACGGGCCAGTCCCAGTAGGGCTTTGCGCGGTCGTTTTCGAATATCAGCTTTGGTGTGTACTTGTAATAAGACAATCTCTGTTCTAAGAGATTCTGTTCTATTTCAGGGCGAGCTCTTGATGGAGAATTCTGGCCGCTTGGTTATGTCTGTGCAAATATTCAGTATTGGAAAGAGGTAAATTACCGGAGGTGACATGCTTGATTCTCCGGGATGGCCACACGATCGACATACATCCACGGCGCCATCCTTCAGTATTCGGTATCTAATTATTTATTTACTTATAATATATATTTCATTTTTCCGACATCGGCGTACAACCTTTGACACGGGTTACTTACGTCAGGGGAAGTCACTTACATGAGATTGACCACGTTAATTCACCACCATAACACTAACGGCCTATGTCTCCCCACTGCTGCATATAGGTGCAGGGACCCAGTGTCGACACAGTGCAAGCACTGTGTGTACACAGTGTAGACCGTCTCTATCCACACTGTACCCGCCAGTCATCTCCCGTACGCCAAACTGAATTGTATACCTGTGTAAACAATATAGTAGTATGGAGGAAGGAGGATGGAGGATTTATTTTGCGCAACCTTCTGATGCAACCAACTACCCTTAAACACGTACCTCTAAGTAGGTCTCTCCAAGACAGTGTTCGACACATAATCTTATTACTTTTTTAGTTATTTTCATCTCATTACTTTATATCAAAGGTTATATTTCAGCGAACACACTCTTCACATTTATTTATTTGCTTATTCTTTATTGCAGAAGGTGACAAAATCTGTTTGTCAGCATGTCCTAAGATCCTGTAATCCAGACACATAATCGTGATGATCCCGACCTGTTATTTCCAAAACTACGGGGACCGATTTTGACAAAAAGTACCCTATAAATTTTCGGTTTAAACACGGTGAAAAACTTGACATAATCGGTTCAGTAGATCTAGATATTACAGCGTACAGACAGATAGACAGTTAGATGTGGTTCTTTATACAGAGTTAAATAAAAAATAACCTACACCTTTTTAACACACAATTTCTCACATAACTAACTTTTTACCTTTTGTTCTACGACTTTCTTAAGCGTCATAATTTTTCCAAAAGAAGTCATTTTTTTTTATCAAGTTTGACTTTATTACTCTGTATTAGTTACTACGCTACTACGAACGGCAACGCCGCTCATCACATTCGTAAACAGCTGCCAATCCAACCGCTACTGTTGAGCTGTGTATTATACGCAAATCCAACTATTTGCCGCGCGAGCCATTTTTGCACCATTTTTGACAAAACGCTACTCCCGCGCGCAGCCGACGATCCATCTAACGATCAGTGTTCGTGAGATATACGAGTTGCCGGTCGCCGCCAGTTGCCGCGCGAGCAACGACATCCAACCCAACTACTCGCGAGCAAAATACAGACGCGTCTTGGCCGTTTCGCTAAAAACCGACCGAGATTGGTTCACCGCGCGGCATGTTCGAGCGCTGCATTGGCTCGCGCTGCTAGGTGGTTTACAGATGTTACTTAGTTCAGGAAGAAGGTGTAAAAGGAAAAACAAATGATAACATTAGAATGATGCAATCTCACTATGATTTGTATAATTTATTTTATGATTATATTGAAAACAACACATTTACTTAAGTCTTAAAGAAACTTACGGTCTATTTTGATTGTGAAGTTACAATACGACCACCTACTCTAGAAATGACTAGTATCTTTGGCAAAAAGTATTATTATTATACTTATAACATATAACAGCTACAATCATACAAAAGTATTATTATTTTAAAACACAATATACAAATTAGAAATATTAATTTCGGATAATAAATTAAGTCTAAAGGCCATTTTAGAATCGTAACTTCACAATTTATATACGAACTTTTATTTCACAATATAACTTACATCATTGATTTTATAACTACAAAATTTAACAATAATTTACAAAGGTCAAAGGTCAAACTGAATTATTCCGTCATCAGCTTATACAACACCAATAATCAAATATTGCGTCAGACAATGAATACCTACCACATAAACTAACTCCAATCTGTTACTCACAGTTTCTCAATTTCAAGGGTATTTTTATATGAGGGATGTCTACATTAAACAGCAATTGAAACAATGATTTGTCCAGTCCAAGATTCTTATGTTATTATTTTATTAATAAATTACAATAATTAATTTTTGATGCGAAAATTTGCGTGGTACGATGATCACTACTTTGAATAAATAATAATTCAAATATTTAATATTAGGTTAGTTAATGTTAAATGAAACGGTATTTAATTAATCATTGTAAATTTCCATGTGAAAATTGGCTGGTGTTTTCACAAAGAAATTCTATAATTTAAATTAAATTATAAAACTAAATCATACTCAACTTAAAAAAATATCAAATTGCTTACAATGCACCTTACATAATGTAAAATAAATTGTATAACTTTGAGCAAACCTGTATAATTTAAGTATGTAGATTTAGACCGGTCATACAAGTATCAACTTTACCTACCCTCAAGCGAGTGTGCAGTGCCGTGATAAACACACACAGTTTTATGGCACCGAGAAATGATCTTTATATACCTTTTATTTGTAAGTGTTAAATAAATTAATAATAATACGAAAAAAAATAAACAAATATTTATTTATTTATATAAAAGTGATCCCGAACAAATTTCCGCAAAAATAATTAAATCAGATTTAAAAAAATTACAGATCATAATTATCGCTGTCGTCAATCGATACGTCTTCCGCCGATCTTTTGCCAAGGCCGAAGTTAAATCGGCGGATGTCCCTCTCTCTTTTACCTAGTCCGAAATTGAATTTGCTGCTTAAGCGCTTTCCTAGGCCGAAGTTGTAACTTCTGGCTCGTTTGCCTAGCCCGAAATTGTAAAGCGGTAGCCGTTTGCCTAAGCCGAAGTCGTATATTCTTGCTCGCTTCTCCTCGGAAGTTTCGTCATCAGCAAATCGTTTACCAAGGCCGAAACTGTAAGGCCGAGCTCGTTTCACTTCGTACACTGAAAAAGAAATGCTCGGATTAGTTTTCATTTTCTGACCATTGCAAGATTTCCTATAATTAATCCTATTTGCTAATTACTTCTTGTTCAACCCAAACGGGTTCCCCCAAATATAAGTCTGCGAAGTGATCATCAGCCCAGTCAGCAGTGATCTAGAAACTAAACTGCAAAGCACGGAAACGCACACAATAGACGTGAGTGTAGAGACACTAAGTTTTTGCAAATGTGTCAGTTAATAACATTGTATAAAATACAATAACATTGGAATCCTGTACTTATATAAACATGTATATATGTATATATCTTATTGGTTAGGTACTCTACCACTTAACTATGCGACCAACGTGCAGTTAGAGTTCTATTCTTGTATGGAGGACGGCTACATAGAAACCACCAGGTCCTCCTACGTGCAAATCTTAAACTATAACAAAAGACGGTCTGAAAATCCAACAATGACTCGTCTTCTACTAAGAATATTTCTAAAGCGCCGGCCGATATTAGAACTTTTCTGGGACATAGCAAAAAATAAGAACAAATACAATGGCTCAACTCCTTTTGGCATCTATTGTAACAGAATTGAACTAGTATGAAATCTGGTAAAGTCACAGAATAATTAATTGGTATTGGGTTTTATCTATTATTGCTTCATGCTCAAGCAAAAATATTCAGCGAATCCATTGAAGTTTGAATAATCTTTAAACTTTACCGGACCATCTAAGGAACATTTATAAAACAAGTTCATAGCAAATGGTGTAGCTTAATATATATCTCATTGCCACATTAGGACTATGATTTGTTTTTATAGTCGAAGGCGGCAGACTGTCATACAGTCCATCTGATGGTATGTGGATAGACATCCGCGATACATGCCAACATTAGTTCTAAATGACAAACGTTGGCCCCCGGATACGTTGCCTGCCTTTGGAGATATAGGAATGGATTTGGAGAAAGGGTTGGAAAAACGGGGAGGGATAGGATGGGAATGAGCTCTGGCACATCTCACTCACTACCGAAATACGTACGTACATTATGTAAATAAGATAAAGTTGTAAATGCATTTCAAGGTAGTCTTCTGTGAGAGAGGGGTAACGTGGCCAGTCGGGGTAACAGCCCAGCGGATGTTGGATTGCAGTGTACGCTCTCCCCCTCAAAAATAAGGAATGAAGCCTTACTCATATCCAATTTCGCGTCACGCCAATTCGATCTGTTTGACCCTATTATGTGGATTGAAAGGTAAAAATAGTTAGCAACCAGTTCATAAAGGTATTTTAATGCTGCTGTTAGCTTAGCGATTTATAGAAATTGATTTCGTTAATAACTCTTCAATCAGTCTACACCATACTAACCTATGTCTTTTTATTATTGGATATAAGCCTCACCCAAAGCTCGCATTGTATTTAACCACGGAAAGCTTGAAGGCCATAAAATGGCGTGCTGGCCATTACGAATTATCGGATTCAATCTTTTCAGGAGTTCTTTAGACCCCTCACGGCTCGTAGGAGCCGAGTCTAATAGCATAATGAGCATAATTTATTTACCTGGTGAATCATCGTACTGGTCAAGAAGTTCCGCCAGAGCTGCTTGTTCGACGTCGTTGGAGAAGTCCTCTTCAGACTGGCTCTCGTCTACCGAGCGCTTGCCCAGGCCGAAGGAGTAAGGTCGTGACCTGTACAAAATTGTGTCATGAGCTACCAGTTTCTTCTTTTCCTACTTTAGGGTTTCTTACAGAGAAGGGTTAGACCCTGGCCCGACTTTCCTCTCAACTGCCTCTACTTTACTCGATCTTATAACAAACCATCGTATCGATATACCAACGTCCTTAGTATATCGATATCTATTTAGAAGTTCTAGTAGAAGATTATAGTTTAGAAGTTTAATAGAAGATTTAGTTTTAGAAGTTTAGCAGACTCGGATATGTAAATCTCCCTGGCAACCAAGTTCGTCGTGTGCTTCATCACGAGTGTGGCTCATCACACATGTGAACATCGTCGGACGCAGATATTTCAACGTTCGTCATTTTCGTCTGATGTAAGAAATTAGCTGACGTCTATCGGCGACAGTAACCCTGTACCACCAGTAACCGTAATCAGCCAGTTTTTTGCCAACTACTGGACATGGACCTCCCTATGTACATTGCTTTGTGTATGAGGGATGTGTGGCCTTAAAACTTCACGCTGACCAAGCGGGTTGGCGAGTCCAGTCTTTTAGAGGTGGTATAGTTTCTCGGAGGTTGCGGTAGCGACTTTGTTGTCCCTTAGTACACCCACGCTAAGAAATGATCCAGCTTATGGATCTGGCCTACCATCAGAGGCCACATTGCAGCACCGTACAATCATAACTGGCAGATCGTACCGATTGAAGAAGACTTTCGTCTTCAAAATTAGAGGTTTGAAACTTACCGTTTTCCCAATCCAAAATTGTACACCGGCAGTCTCTTGTATTCCGAAACGTAACTGTAAGCCCGCTTGCCAAGCCCGAAGTCGTAATGCGGGGACCTCTTCTCCAACGGTGCGATGTGGTTTTGAGCTTCATGGTGATCGGTCAGATCTTGAGGGTCGTGGGGATCATGGTCGCCTTGAACTCGTTCAGGAGCGCATAGGGCTGCGCCAATAACCAGAAAGCAGATAGGAAGAGAGAAGTACAGCATTCTGGAAAGATTGAGAGTAAGAAGAGTAAGAACACGTTATTTGATTATTATAGCATGTTCATCGTAAGCGAAAGAGTCGGAATCAACTGTCAACATGTTTTAGACTAGCGGAGAAGCTGAGTGTTCAACATGACAAAGTTTTACAGCCTTTAAAGTTTGACAGTTTAAGTTTGACAACCTTAACAGATTTTAAATTTTGGTCTTGTATTTTTTATTACCAACTATACAGGGTTTATGAGATGTCGCTTTCGTTAATGATTCTCAGATATTTTTGAAAAAAAGAACTATTGTAATTTGTATTTAGCTAATATATTTGAAAAAAAATAACAAAAAATAAATAAAAACCTGTGTATAAAATTATCATATCAATTTACTAAAATATCATTAACGGAATCTATGGTTTTAGTCTATATTTGAAACGACCTAATTATTTTATACCAAATTCGTATTTTATAAAACCACATTATTTACGGTTAAAATAGACGCAAATTCATCGCTACCGACAAAATGTATAGAAACTCGCCAATGCAGGGTAAACGTTCCAATTGTTTCCCTTAAGTGATACGAATCGTGTCACCACTTGAAACAGTCGACTTTTCGGCTCTTAACCTGTATGTTGAGTTATTTTTATGGAACCTGTATGTTCCAATGTATTACATTACATCCAACAATTCCTACGAAAAACGATGATATACATAATAATAGCCGTACATTTTCTTATACCTGAGAAACAATTAATCTTTGATATTTTTACGACACCCACGAGAAAAGGTGGGATGCACACACTACAGCACACGATATTGCACCAAAATATTACAATATAAAGTTATTTCCTCCGAAGAAAATATAATCGTGGATTATATTCACAGTGCTTCGACCTTTTTAGTCCTGATTTGTATGCCTTATATTTTCCTAGGATTTTGTTCTTGAGAAAGATGTTCCAATCGGCTTAAGTCATTTATATCCCACCTCTAATATCTACGTATATCTCAATTAAGTTTGTTGATTGTAAGTCTGTACAGAAGTTCCAATCGCCAAAATATTTTATTTTTTTACTCTTTTCTGTAAATCGTTACTATCACAATCAACCTTTGGGCTATGTTGGACACGAAGTACCATCAGACGTACAATATTTACGTAGTATTAAGGTCATAAGAACGAATTATTTTTTACTATAATCTCAATTAATATATTAATGTCACTATATCTAATCTATTGTCATAACTTTTGATTAAAAACATCATTTTCGAAAAAAAAAACAAATTATTAAATATCATAAATCGGTTTAATATAAAACTAAAAATATCCGAGGCTTATGCAAAGGTCGGCGGTGACTACTTACAATTTTGTGGCCCGCCCGCTCGTCTGCCATTTATTCTATAAAAAAACCTACCGGTACGCATTGAACCTACCAGAAGCCAAAAACTTCCTCGTAATTGCGAAAAACCTACATACCCGACAGTGGGACGTTGTAGGCGGATAGTAATAATAATAAATAACGCCACACTTAAATAGCTCACACTAGATTTCCCTGTCTCGTTGCTACACAGATACATTCATTTGTCATTTGTCAATCCAAACTTCTGTATTTAAACAAATGAATTGCTGGCTCGGAATTGAATCTGGGGCCTTTTGCATTATTGGGATATTACCAACCAACCAGGGGGTATCGTCAAATCGAAACAAGATTGTACACACGGCAAAATATATAAGTTTACATTGCAATCGATTTTCTTCACAGACTACTCTTAACTAACTGAGCTATGGAAGCTATGAGACCCGTCAGTAAAGTTTTGGAACACATTCAGTGAATCAGTTAACGTCTTATCTATCTATGTGTGCGTGTGTTTTTATACGTATCTATATATGTGAAGTGTGTGTGTTGCAAGACCAGTTGCCTGCAAATTTATTTATTTTGTCGTGTGTATGAGATGTGCACGGCGGCCCTGACCCTTATTAAAAACACATGTTTTGCAAGGGTATGTGGCCTTGCGGTTCTTGCTGAACTAGATTAAATTTCAAAGGGTTCAAACTCAAAACCGGTCAATAGTGCTAGGATAGGGTAAATGCTCTTTACGAAGGGCTGCTTAGCCACATTTTGTGGTGAGCTAAGCACAATAAGTTGGATAGGCAAATCTTAGTAAGGGATATATCCTACAAGCGTCAGCATTTTAAAATAAGATATACGTAGATGACCTTAGAATCCCACGAATACCAGCGGGTACATGTATCAGCTAGTCCGGCGTTCGCACAAATACAAACCCCTAATATTTTTAGTTTCATAGAAATAGTGGGACAATTATTAATTAATTTGTTCTATCATGTAACAATTGGAACAAAAAGTCTTAATAGTTCTATGACGTCACAGTTCTATAGAACAAATAGGAACTTCCCGTCATTTCCATTGTAAAATTGAATCTGAATTGTGTGGAATGTTCGTCGGCTGTTCGAACCAAATTAGACTTGAAATCGCTGATTGAGTTTCTTGCCGCCAACACGTTAAGTCACCCAAAACCATTCCATTTTCGTTTTTATTACTATCTTATTAAAGTCCTTGTGGATAGTGACTGCCTCAGTATAGTCGGATCCATTAATATTTGAAGCAGCAATTGTCCTTTCGACCACTGCCAGGTTTAGAATTTCCGTTGAAGCAATTAGTGATTAGATTTTCTTTGTCCATTTGATATTTTCCTAATTGTACCTCTCGTTGTTTATAATTGTGGAATTAGGCGGGAGGCTTTATCTATACTAATATAGTAAAGAGGTAAAATTGTGTGTTTGTATGTTGGAGATAATCTCTGGAACTACTGAACCGATTTTAATGGGAAGCTACATTATCCGTGTCTAATATAGGCTATATTTTATTTTAAAATTTTGAAAAAAAAAAAAAAAAAAAAAAAGCTCTTATAAACCGAAGCGAAGCTAGGGCGGGTCGCTAGTGTTTTTTTATAAAATAAATACAACTAAAATTATTTACTTCATGAAGCTTCAAAATATAATGAATGCAAAAGTGAGACTTGTACATAAGCACATTAACAGACGAACATAAGCTTAAAGGCTCATCTACATAAGGAGCGTTTCTCGAACGGTTCGGTACGATTCTCGTATGCGACCAAACTACATACAATTCTCGCCTACAGCTGTAGTAGGCGTTCATCATGTGAACAGCTGTTCACACGATGCAAAAATTTAATGATGACAGGGAAAGCAGTGATCAGATGATGATAACAGTTGTTTACACTAGCTCTCGACCGATGTTCAAGAAACTCGCGTTTGAGAAACTCTCGTTTTTGTGGGCCATAAATGCCGACGCCAGCAAATGTGAAAACGCCCAACCCTCTGTAATAAGATTGCCGCATCCAATACCAGTTTCGTATCGCGTCAGCTAATGCAAATCCGCCTATTGCCCGCTTATCTTAAATCTTTAATTTACCGCTATCAGCCGCGTGGAAATGCCCTTGTTAACGAAGTACTCGCTTCAATTAAATAGTTCGAAAATCAATTAAAAGGCCTAATTAGGCCGAAAACTAGAGCGTGCAATAATTATTTTATTTATATACTCGAACTTAATTGTGCACACATAGGTATGGTAAAGTAAGTCGATTACAAAAAATAATACGTACAAGAGGAGTGCTTATCCCCGTAGGAGATTTCCACCAGCAAAACTGGGAGAACGGTAGCTGAGCAATGAATTGGGCAGACATAGAACGTACCTATATGGACCTACAAACACTGTTATTACAATATTTTAAACAAAATAATATATTTATTATACGAATACGCACATATACATTATGTACTCATTCACGTGAAATTAACAGACAGTGATGTTTTAATTAATTGTCTTTAGTGATTTAATGTTACCATCGTGATGAAGTGACTGTTCACTGAGTTGAG
Source organism: Sesia bembeciformis (assembly GCA_943735995.1). Classification (NCBI taxonomy): domain Eukaryota; kingdom Metazoa; phylum Arthropoda; class Insecta; order Lepidoptera; family Sesiidae; genus Sesia; species Sesia bembeciformis. Next base: position 14,141,949 of record OX031041.1, on the reverse strand, counting down.
TTCCAAAGTTGATTTTCGCTGGTGTAGTAAAAAAGAACGCAAAACTTCCTGTCCACAGCTAGCGTAAGGTAATAATTTCTTGGAGAGTTTTAAAAGTAAATATTTAAACTAATAATAATATACGCTCAAAATTTACATAAATATATATATAGCCTGACCAAGAAAATAAAAAAACCTCGCCATGATGCGTAAAACTAATAGAACTAATATCTCTTCTACTGACAACACTAACTAGCTATGAAAAAAGCAAATGTGGCGCCCCCACAGCAAGCTTTTTATTTTTTTGGTCAGGCTTTACATATACATATCAAATAAAATTAAATACATATATTCAAACATAATAATACTTAAATACAATGATAAAATACACTACGATACAATTATATAATATTTTTTGCAAATAAAGAAACTAAATTGTGTCTATTTTTAAGAAGTGATCTTTGAACCCCCTCTTAAAACTAAAATGTTACCATGCAAATCACTTATTACAGTTGATTTACAGCCAATTACTAATTACAGCTATTACTAATTACAGTTTACTTGCACTCGGAGGCCGCTGACAAACAATTTATTCATTTATTGAACAACCCTAGCACAGGCTGTAGGTCAAGTTGGCTGCTACTGCATTTGTACCGGGTACGACTTTAGCTTAGCTTCAGCTTCCATTTAAGATGGAGAATAGCTATAATGTAATTTATAAATCGAAATTTTTCTTTATCACAAGTTTTCTTTGCCAAACTGTTATATATCTAAGTTTTCTAAGGCTAAGCAACTTAAAGAGTACCGTGGCCACTCGACTTGATAAAAAAGACGCTGAATTTTAATATCCACTTAATATGAAAAGATCATATTTGAAAGGCTATCCGCTTACTATGCTGGAACTTGGACTGAAACTTATAGGCTATTGGTTACATTGGAAAACATTGGTTATCGGCTAATCCGAAAACACCCGAATGCGTCATCCACGTCTATGCAATAAAGTATCTCATAATAAAGTACGCAATTAGAGGTACGGTAATTTATAGACATGGATGACACATTCGGGAATTTCCGGATTAGCCGATGGCCAATGTTTTCGTAATGTATCTGTACTCGTATATATTAAAACCCGATTTAACTTGAAGGTATCGTTAATTTTAACAATAGGCAATACTTCAAAACATATGGAAGTTCGTTTACTAATTTTTAAGAATGGGTTACTAATACCTGTGAATTTTCAAAATCATGGCCCTGATTTTTTTTTAAAAATACGTAAAAGATTCTGAACTCTACTTGGGGCCTTCTTAGCTTAGAAGTCTCTTCTAAATAAGTAAACCTTCTAAGCTCTACCGGGACCAACTGATCATTACGAACAGTACTATTCTAATGAATAAGCCTGTTGTCATGTTGATAAGCCGGCCGCAGAGTCGGGTGTTTTTGATAACATCACTACGTATGTACGTAAGCGCACCATTTTTAATGGTTTATTCCGTCAACTCTCTAACCCTGGAAGGTTGTCTGGAAGAGATCGCTATTAGCGATAAGACAGCCTACTGAATACTATTATATTATATGTTTTTTTGTACAACAAAGGATACTCTTACCAACTTACAGTTTTTGGAGATACATTTATTTGTATCTAACGGACAACAGTACCGCTGAAAAACAAAAACTTCTTGGACGCTTTTCGATGTCATTCTTTCATTTACTTCCAAAATCAATGCAGTACTGTTATCAAATACTAAAGTTTGTAGACCCCGAAACGTTGAACAATTCATCAAAGTCGATTTTTAATGTAAGATACTATAATGGCAACATTTATCAAACAGCCGCCAGATGGAGACAATTTTTATTATTAGATTTCTCGTCGGACGCTTTATTTCGTCCAACAATGGTTTCTGTCCATTTGTCCGTATACAATTATTGAGTTGCTATTGTTATGGCACAATGCTGGGAAAACAATGTGAGCGTTTAAAGATTTTCGGTCGTTTTCTGTGGACTTTAGAAAAATAATTTAATTATTTTATTAATAAATTATTTTTGTGGTAGCTACTCCAAGTTTGCTCGGTTAGTAAGTCTTTTTTTTCAAGGGCACCGTTATAAGTTAAATGTTTCTGTTTTCGAGTTGAATATCAAGATATCCATTTAATGTTGAAATCACTTTTTCTGAAACTATCGAGTATTTAATTATTTTTTTAAATTTTAAATTCATAGTGATGCAACGTGCTAAAACTTCCTTAATGTATAAAAACTAAAATGTGGGTTAAGTTTAGGTATTCACCGTCAACTTGGTCAACGTGAACGTCATTCGTAATAAATAATTTAAAATTTTTACTTGAGTTATTCAAAGAGTTCGTTTATACCCGACTGCGGCACGCGAGGATGAATAATTGTGTATCAGGATTACAAAATAAGTAAATAAATCGGATCCAGACTGCATTGAGTCTGATACTGGATTGTCAAAACCAGATAGTGTACGCAGTAAATATAAAAACTTATTTCTTTTTAATGTTTAAGTTATTTCAATTTATACCTATGTATTCACATAGGAGTTGGAGGCAGTCGGCTTTTAGTTTTTTTTAATGGACGAAGGCGGCAGACGAGCATACAGTCCACCTGATGGTAAGTGAATACTGTAGCCCATAGACATCCGTGATACATGCCAACATTAGTCCAAAATGACAAACGTAGGCACGCCCCCGGATGCGCTGCCTACCTTTGGAGATATAGGAATGGATTTGGAGAACGGGTTGGGAAAATGGGGAGGGATAGGATGAGAATGGGCTCTGGCACATCTCACTCACTACCGAAACACGTACGTACATTGGGGAAATAAGATAAAGTGGGAAATGCAGTACATTTCAAGGTAGCCTTCTGTGAGAGAGGGGTAACGTGGCCAGTTGAGTGCGCCCAGCGGCTGTTGGACTGCAGCGTGCACTCTCCCCTCAAAATAAATGTTAATGTTTCTTAATAATAAATTTTGTTGATGATGATTTAAATACAAGTCTATTTATAATTCAGTATTGTCACCTGATTTCTATGAAAGTCAATTTGTAAATAAGTGAATTGGTCAACACCAATTTTCTCTTTTGAATCACGGCTATGCGATTCCGTATGTCTCTTTCAAAGCCTCCGCAAAATATCTATCATGATGAAACATGCAGTACGACTTTGCTATTCTAGTGTCGTACGTGACGAGCATGCTGTTTGAAAAGATTTCATAGAAAAACCTGACGCTCTAATGTATAAAACATCACGGTGTGATCTTAGATAAAATATGATATAAAAGTATTTATATTTATAACTAGCTGAGCCGACAGACGTTGTCCTGTCCAAATTTCAATAATAGGCACGCTCCAGATGCGCTGCCTAAATTTGCAGAGATCATGGGATGGGATAGAATGGGAATGCGCTCTGGTATACTCGTATCTCACTCATTTCCGTAACACGTGCGTACATTGGGGGAATATAATAAAGTGAGAAATGCAGTACGTTTTACGATAGTTTTCTATGAGAGAGGGGGTAACGTGATCAGTCGAGTGCGCTCAGTGGCTGTGGGATTGCAGCGTGCAGCCTCCCCCGCTCAAGCACGTCAAAAACGCGATCTTTTGTGATTTAACGAACTAGGTTATAATCAAGATTATAACAGGTTTGAAATTTATTTCATTGTATAAAAAACTAGCTGTGGCCGGCATGTGTTGCAATGCGTTAGATTTTTTTTATCAGAAACCTTCGCGGGCGCGCTCACAACAACTCACCCAAGTCTCATCGAAATCAGATGAATGGTTTAGGAAGGCATAGAAGACGAACAAACAAACGAACAGACATTAATTTTTATATATTAGAATACATATGCATCTGCATATTTTTGTATTTATTTTTATTAATTTAATAATTATAGGTGAAGAATAGGTTAATTCCGTCAGTAGCCCTTTTATCCCCCTCACGTACATTTTCATGTACACGAAGGATGTATGACCTTAGAACGCCACCCTCGCCAAGCTGGCGTATCCAGTTCCTGGTGGCTTGTGGTAGGCCCATGTCCAGCAGTGGTTACTGAAAGGGCCGGTTGAATTGCATATTTGAAACACGTGTTCAAAGAATGGTGTACCGGTACACTTTGGCCGAAACGGTATTAAAAAGCGTTGAACTATATACGAAGGTACCAACTAAGCAGAAGCGGCGCAAGGCGTGGGCGACGTGGGCTACCGCCTACGGCCTCGCGCCTCGAGAGTTCATGCAGCTTTGATTGCTTGCTTTGAGAGTGAAAAATGTGACAATCGGCTAACCCTGTGGGCCAGCCCTAGAACTTCCCGCTGTGTACGAGGTTTTCAAGCTCCTCGCAACATTTTTTGTGTGTTCCTGATTATATGTGAAAATGAGAAATACAGTAATTTTTTTTTCGCCCATATCAAATTTAGGTCTTGCCCCGCCGCTGCAACTAAGTTTTAAATATCAGACTCTCCTATCCCATTGGTAATAGAAAACATCAAAGTGGTTATCAAGCCGTTTCCTTCAATAAAACCAAGTTACGTTTCAAATAACAAACATAAAAAGATTAGAAGGGCCGTGGTGCTCACATGAAATTGAGAATACACTGTTCCCGTAACCACCTACTCGATATCCGCGATTTCATTCCGTTCGGTGAAAGCGCGCAAAACTATTCTATTTTCATTTCAAGCATATTTTCTTCGGATGAACAAATAGAGCCGAAATTTTGGATGGACCTTCTTGGAGACCACTAAAAGGATATAGGCTATCAAACTAAGCTTCCCGTGGCATAACGTGCACATGGGGAAACCGCGGGTAAATACGATTGATAATTAATTGTTATTGATTGAATACGTGATAAAAAATAATAATTTGTCAATGAGTCTACATATAAGTACAGGAATTCTCTATAGTAGTTTGAATTTTAGTAAATTACGTTTCGTTTTAGGTAGTGTTAAGTGTGTAACCGTAATATTAATTTTAATTTACTTTCACCTCGATAGAGGGCGGTGCCCTCCGTCTAAATCGCGGTGTTAAGTTTCTCCGCCAAAACATGACCCTTTGTGAACGATAATAATTATTATTTTTTGTCCTGAGCTCGGTGTTTTCTTTAAAGCTTCCAATACCTTGCGTTCCCCGGAACCTTTTTGTGAAAATGTACAGGTAGTATTACCGAATACCTTAAGAAAGAAGACGTGAATCAAATAATGTTCTTGCGCATTACCGTAAACTAACCATTTTATCGTCCACTGACGCATACAGGACTCCTCGTGTACATACATTGTAGGTATGTCGGGGGTAATCTCTGGAACCACTAAACCGATTTCACAAATAGGAAGCTACATTATCCGTGTCTAATATAGGCTATATTTTATTTTTAAATTTTTTAAACCGAAGCGAAGCGATGGCGGGTCGCTAGTTAATAATAATTTTATTTAATTAATTGACTTGTATATTAAATTAATATTGACATATTAGTGAATAAGAATTGACATATAATTGAATAGTTGCTTAGTTTTGTATTTATACTATAATATAATAAAGAGATAAAATCGTGTGTTTGTTTGTATGTTGGGGGTAATCTCTGGAACTACTGAATAGATTCAATTCTTTCATAAATAGAAAGCTACATTATCCTTATCTAATATAGGCTATATTTTATTTTGAAATTAAAAAAAAATACTTATAAACCGAAGCGAAGCGAGGGCGGGTCGCTAGTTAGTCATAAATTAACTTTTGCCCGACCGTGAAGGCAAAACGTAATGGGAAGTACTTGTATTGTTACATATTACGTTGTTACCTATGTTCTTGCAAAATAAATTATTTGATTTGATAAAGCTGTACATGGCGGCATTTAGGGACGTGAAGTACAACCCACTCTGTAGTCTATTTATCTCTGTGGCCACATGTCTCTAGTGTGGAGGCCCTTACACTACAAACCTAGAGGCAAGGACGTATTAACTCAAGTTCTCAAGGGATCAGTTTGAACTTAGATCAAAACGCTACGAACTTACACGTTACAAAGTGTCCGAAATGTAGCCGTGGATTGTTTGATGTAATTTATGAAGGGGTACAGTCAGAAACGCAGATCAGTAGATATCATAGATGACTACCTTAAAATGTACCGCATTTCACACTTTATCCTATTCCCCCAATGCACAGACGTACAGACGGCAAAATAGGTAGTGAGATATGCCAAAGACCATTCTCGTTCCATTCATACCTATACCTCCCCATTCTCCCAACCCTTTCTCTAAATCCATTCCTAAATCTCCAAAGATAGGCATCGCATTCGGGGCGTGCCAACGTTTGTCATTCTGAAGTGATGTTGGCATGTACCGTGGGTGTCCACAGGCGACAGTATCCACTTACCACCAGGTGGACTACGAGACCGTTTACCGCCTTATTAAAAAAAAAAACATAGCTTTTTTACGAGTTTGTTTCGAGTCATTGTATTCTCGTAAGAACTTCATAAGTGTCAAAGTGAACCGAAGACCCTCAGTTTTATAACCATGTTTTATGTCACAAATCAAATCCGTTTATTTGTGAACATATATTAGTTCTGCCGTAAGACGTACGAATATATCTCATTAGTTTTATATTACAAAGTTTGAATATAATCATTAAAATACTTCACAATTTGATCCTAATGTAACTAAATTATGAATATACATTCAAATTAAAATATTTATCCATCAAATTAATACATTGTATAGTCAAATATACATTCACATAAATTAATATATTAGAAAAGAATACAATAATAATTAATTAATATATTGGTATATGTCAATATATAATATAATATAATATAATAAAGAGAGTGTGAATTTTGTGAGTTTGTGTGTATGTGGATGGTAATCTCCGGAACCACTGCACCTATTTAAAGAATTATTTCGCCATTTGAAAGGTAAATTACTCCAGATGGACATAGGCTATATATTATGTGCAAAAAAATTGCCGACCATGCAACGCGTGCCGGGCACAGCTAGTCTCTTCATAATACAATTCAATTAAACTTGTCAATTCAATCTTGTCCAGAATCTAGAATTAACAGGACATTAAGATGTGCCCGGGCAAACCGCGAACCCAGAAACAATTAGAAGTCTCCGCTCCGATCGCAGATCACACCGATACGCTTCGCGTTCGCCTCAACTTCGTGTTTTTTTTTTTTCAATGCGAAAATTCTTTCTACCTAGAAGCAATTCAAGCGCATTCGCGGTTTGCCCGGGCACATCTTGACGTGCTGTGACATTGCCAATGATTATAATTGGTTTGATCTAGTTCATTCCGTTAGACCTAATTTTAACTAGCATTCAAACTGTATGTCAGGAAATTTTACTAGGAAAATCGCATCATAACTAAATTACTGGTTAATAACTATAATATAACCATTCCTACCTGTCTTGTCTTCTCTAGTTTTGGGGTATTAGTAGTCACGAGCGTCCAAACTTAGTAAAGCAAATTGCGAATACCGCGGCCCTTACGATGTATTACTAGAAGTATTATTGAAGTAAAGCAGTGATTATTGGAATAGTTTAACTAAATTAGTTGAATAGGCACGGGTAGCTACTCGTGTAAGAATTTGTACCTAAGTAGGCAGAAATTGGTCTTTATTTCCTTATTTTAAAGTTGTATATAGACTAAAATAGGCCCACCCCAACTCTTCCAGTGGTTGTGGTAAAAGGCGATTAAGGGATAATAAAGCCGCTACCACAAGCGCTGAGGAATTACACCACTTCTGAAAGAGTGGACTCGCCAACCCACCAAGCCAGCAGTGTGGCGTTTCAAGGCTCATATTCAGCAGTGGACCATAAAAGAGTTAGTTTCCGTTATTATGGTTACAGATGTTAACACAACTTTTGAGATTTTCGCGTTTTTCACACATATTTATCTATTTAAGCGGGTCTTAACGCTAATGTTTAGTTTATTTATTTTACTCGACGTTTCGGTTGGGTTGCACCAACCGTGGTCATGAGCTGACTGAAGAGGCGGGTAGTCCACGTCGAGAGTTGCGTCACACAACACTCACAATAGACGATAGAAGTAGCGTCAGACAAAAAATCGCGAGGTTTAATTTTATTAAATTTATTAATCACGGTGCAACCCAACGGAAAGGTCGCGTTAAATAAATAATGTAAACACCCGCGTTTAAATTTAAATAGATTAAACACCCGTTTAAATAGATAAATATACACATGTAAACATTATCTGAACTATGTATAGCTATATATTTTATTTTCTAAATGCTGTGGATTTTGTATAACAAATACACAAGTAATTGCACGGCTGGGACACATCCTCCATTCCAATAACTTGTAGGAATTCTACAGAGCGTATTGCATTTGGAATGAACTGTCTTACGATATGCGGCGAGGCAGACTTTGAAAACAATTGAAAACTCTCGCGAGTATAAACGTTCACATATAGGATACTAACGACCCGCTCTTGCTTCAGATGGCATAACAATTTCTTAGGGGAAATATAGTCTCAGTAGTTTTACTTCTCACGTTTATATGTACCTCTTGTAATGTAATACAACCAGCCCTTTCAGTATTCATTGCTGTACACAAGTCTTCGCAAGCATATTGTCTTGAGCATGGGGGATGTATGCCCTTAAAACGCCACTCTGGCCAAGCTGGTTGGCGAGTCCACTCTTTTGTAGGTGGTGTAGTTCCTCATGGTTTGTGGCACCTTTTACGACACTTATGGGGAGAGATGGGGTGATGCTGTTCTATAACCGGCTGACACTCACATGGACGAGTAGGTACCTCTTACGTTTACAGAAATAAATTTCTAGAACGGCCAGTAGTCAGTCAGTCAAACAAACTTAATGTAAACAAACTACGGCATTCACTAGGCAAAAATTCAACTGAACGAAATGATTATTGTGTTCGAATGCTAATTGAATGTTTACATCAACTGCCCCCAGGCTGTACTAACCGTTGTTTCCCTAATTATTCAGATAGAAAACAAGTTCGGGATGTTTATGAGCAGTGAGGCAGCGTTGTATCGAAATAATGTTAGTTATCTGCATTTAGGGACACGGTATACAATCAAAAGTATCGATACTTTACACATGAGCACTATCGCAAAAAGGTATCGAAAGAAAAGTATCCTAAATTTTCTTGTAGGTAGATTTCTTTACAAGTTGCTTGATAGCAAAAAAATGTTTAACAGCTCCACCTCATGGCATTGATATTTTTTTTTAGTTGTTTAGTAGAGGCACACTTTTTTTACAATTTTCTCGTTATTTATCGGTAAATTTTTTGGTATTGAAGTATTATACACATTAAAAGTTAACCTTATATAGAAACTGACATTTATATTAATTTAGATACTGTACTTGTACTATATAGTACTCATATGAGTAAAAGTATCGCGACTATACAGTATCGAATACAAAAGTACTCGATCTTTATATCGATCGATATCAAATAAAAAAGTACTCGATACAGAAAAGTATCGATACTATTTCCGTGTCCCTATCTGCATTGAAGTGAAAAATCTGAAGATACTTAATGCCTCATTCAACAAAGTTCAACAAAGTATCACGTTTGATGATTAACTTCATACTCCACAGTCGACTGATTCAGCTACCCAAGTCGATAATGCTATTGTTTTGTTCTATTCTATATCAGTCTATAACGTCCCACCGTAGGACACAGCCTGAAACCCCCTATAGGCTCCACCACCACGGATCCACCACGGATAAAGATACACATGATAAAGTGGGAAATGCAGTACATTTCACGGTAGTATTCTGTGAGAGAGGGGTAACGAGGCCAGTCGAGTGCGCCCAGCGCTGTTGGATTGCAGCGTGCACTCTCCCCCTCCAATTGAGGCAAAAGAAAATATAACAGTAACTAAATTCAGATTAGGAAGTTAGTTTTATTTGTGAAGTTGATTCTGTCACAGTTTGCCCTAGGGTCAGCATTAGAATACGCATCGTCCCATATCTCCCCGTGAGTGTCGTAAAAGGCGACTTGGGTATATAAAAGCCTCTACCACAAGCCATGAGAAACTACGTAACCCCTAAAAGAGTGGACTCGCCAGTCCGCTAGGCCAGCGTGGCGTTTTAAGGCCACCACGCAAGGGACAATGTGCATAAAATATCGTCTTCAGCAGTTGATGATAAAAGGGCTGGTTACAGTTACGGGCATATGAGGAACTACACCTAAATGTAGTATGTCTGTTTGTGTTTGTATGTCGTCACAGCTCGATTTTGTTACACGTCACAGTTCAAATACATGATAGCGTAACCACTTGTATGCGGTGTATTTTGAGGTCTGTGAATTATGTATTATATCATCTGTATGATTCGTTTTAAAACAGTAGTCCGGTTGATTTTTTTCCCAGTAGTCCGGTTGAATACTACGACCGGACTTCTGTGAACAAAAAGTCTCACTAGTCCAGTCAACCGGAATGTGAACCGGACCTCTGGGAATGGATGTAAAAAAGTGAGACCATTTATCCGAACCCCGTTATGTAAAAAAGTGTTTTAAACATAACAATTTTTTAAAATTTCAATGTGAGGTAGCAATACAAAAGAACGAAACAAAAACAAATGCATCGACAAAAGTGAGGGAAACAAAAAAATCAACTTCACTCTAACAGTGCGAACATTCAATTAGAGTTTTTAATTAATGAAATTACATACAGTTACTATGTTTGTACTGTATGTATTAACATACAGTCATTTATACAGTCATTTATGTATGTCATTTGAGTATCTCAAAATGTATCTAGACACCCTGTGTATTAACACAGGGTGTCTAGGTACATTTTGAGATACTCAAATTTCAGAAAGAGAAACACGTACGTGCATAAATAAGATAAAGTTGGAATTCAGTACATTTCAAGGTAGTCTTCTGTGATAGAGGGTTAACGTGGCCAGTTAAGGACGATCAGCAGCTGTTGGATTGCAGCGTGCACTCTCTCTCTCTTAAGGGGATTTTAAGAAGTTGTAATAAAAATTTGTGTTGTAACTTAAATATTTTGTTTTGTATCTCAAAATTTAGCTAGTCACCCACGTACACAGTATGTTGTGTTGGTCATTTGAGAATATATATTTACTTGATATGTTATACAAGCACTGTAGGACAGGCACGTTACTCTCTAATACTGCTCTATGTTCAGTAGCTCTAGAATTCTTTAATTCACATGTGCTTTGAAAATGGAACATTCTTATTACGAAGTACCTACTTAAGTTTTAAATTTGACTTCTTAATGAACCCCTCCTCATCTACTTCACCCTCTCTAGAAGTTGCCAATTAAGTTTCTTTGATAAGAGCGTATGATGTGTCATTTAGACTATTCCCATATTGATGAGTTAGTAGCCCTGAAGAACTACAGCACCTCTAAAACCAAGCACCACTCACCAAACCAATGCAGAGTGGCGTTTTAAGGCTATACATTGATCATGCACATGGTGGACTCGGCAGTGGACGTAAAGAGGGCTGGTTAATTGTCTGTCCAGTTGTGTTTTAAATTTTGATTAAACTCGACACTGGCATAATATGCTAATTTTGCTATTGCCATAATGAGAAAAGAAAAAAAAACATCTCAACATTATCATTGGCCGACAGCACAGTTACGATGCATCAAATGTTGGGTCAAATATTGGAACCAACATTTTCCATTTGTATACAATGTTAACTGGAAAAGTTTATGTTGTTCATTAAATGTCGACCCGTTCCGAAATGTTACGGATGCGAGTCTGTTTGTACGTTTGTTTGTAACTTTATTTCCACTGGATTTACACTATTGTTCATTTAGAGGTTAGCGAACTACATAGTTATGGGGCAACAATTTTACAGTAAGATTTTCTGTAAATTGTTTTACCAGATTTTTGGGAAATTACTGCCAATTATTACCTACTACTAGTAAAACCACTACCACATTTCTTCCCGTGGGTGTCGTAAAAGGCGACTAAGGGATAATAAAGCGACTACCACAAGCGTTGAGGAACTACACCACCTCATACCACCTCATTCACAGTCAATGTGCATAAGTAAGCCAATGTCCAGCAGATACTGAAAGGGGCTGGTTGCATTGCGTGCAAGTTTTTTTTATGGGAAAAAAGGCGACCGACGAGCATACAGTCCACCTGATGTAAAGTGGATACTGTCGACCATAGACATCCGCGATACATGCGATACATGCATGCCCGGATGCGCTGACTACCTTTGCAGATTAAGAGGAACGATTGGGAAAATGGGTATGGGCTCTGGCATATCTCACTCACTACCGAAACACGTACGTACATTGGGGAAATACGATAAAGTGGGAAATGCAGTACATTTCGAGGTAGTCTTCTGTCAGAGAGGGGTAACGTGGCCAGTCGAGTGCGCCTAGCGGCTGTGGGAATGCAGCGTGCACTCTCCCCCATAATAAGTTTCAAGTTACAATAACTAATACAAGTTACATTACTACAAACAAAACGTTTGTACATTATTACAAGTATTGAGATGTCTTTTCTTAGTTTAACTACCAATAACTATAGATAGAATGTCTGTTCGTCACCATCTTCTTTCTATAAAAAATACGTCATAATAACGCACTGTCAATGGTTTCTTTAAACCTTCGAAACTGCCCACTTGCAGGCTTTACTGCAAATAGAGCCTTAAAATTTACGATCTCCCTATATTTTTCCTTGATATTTTCATTATTTTTTTCAATTACACGCGCATTTACGACTCGTTGTAAAACATTATGCGACGCAAGATTTTGTTAATATTAATTTTTTGAGGTAATTTTTAATGTGTGTATTAATGGGGTATGGCCCTTTTGGGAATGACCGCTAGTATTGGACGAGCGCACATCCAAAATAATTTATATATATATTTATTTGTAGGAGGAGAGTGCACGCTGCATTCCCACGGCCGCTGGGCGCACTCGTCGGCCACGTTAAATTTAACGGCTATATATTTTTTAAATTAAAAATGAACTGCCTAAATAGAAGGTACCTACTAGCTCGTTTAAATAGAAGGCGTTTCTATTGAAATTAGAATTTTGAAACGAGGAAATTTTGAAATCTTATCCAAAAATACCAAGTCCGGAAAATAAGATAACGACATCCTGTTCTTCAGATAATGTCACATACAATTATTATTTTTATAGAAAAAGGCGACAGACGGTCATACAGTCCGCCTGATGGTAAGTGGATACTGTCACCCATATACATCCAGGATCATGCCAACATCAGTCCAGAATGATAAACGTTGGCAGGACTCCGGTTGCGCTGCCCACCTTTGTAGATTAAGGAATGGATTGCGAGGAAGGGCTGGGAAAATGGGGAGGAATAGGATAGGATGGTATTGGGCTTTGGCATATCGCACTCACTACTAAAATACGTACGTACATTAGGGAAATACGATAAAGTAATAAGTGCAGTACATTTCAAGTTTACGAAACGTGTGCTTTCACTATGCACCAATTGCATCAAATAGAGATTTAAATGTACAAACAGTATGAATACCTGAAATACCTACTACCTTTAGGTGATTAAAAGGGGATTAAGGAGGGGGGGGGGGGGTGATTAAAATTACCTTAATATAGCGACTCGACATCGTTAGATTGACAGCTTGTCGTAGTTGTTACATGTAGGTACTTCCAAAACTGTACGCAAATTTATAACACAGTAAAAATACACAGTATGTTAACTTCATACGAACGTGCAAGTCAATTTCGTTCCGGCCGCCGTCGCAACTGAGTTTCATAGTTTGCTTGTTTACACAAAATATGCGCCCGAAACCCCCCCGTGATTTACTAGGGGAGGCCTGTGCCCTGCGGTGAAACGTAAAAGGCTGATACTGAAGTAAATATAGCATTTTCATACACTATATGTACCTATCTCATACACGCCTGATTACTATCACCGAGTTTTCTCGAAAATATGTTCTAAGGAGATAAGCTCTCCTGTTGTACATAAACTTGTTAACATTAGGTAAACATTGTATATAGAAATAACCTTCGTAATTAACGTTAATAACGATTATAATTTCTAACTGATGTTGTAATTACAGACTGGTGTCTATGGACTATATTATTCACTAGCGACCCGCCCTCACTTCGCGTCGGTTTATTAAATTTAAAACAATCAGAATAAGATATTTTAATGCGGTAAAATGGAGCCTATATTTTAAGTTAGACCTCTAGCAATACATCGGTGAAAACTGCATTCAGTTCCATGCAGTAGTTTTTGAGTGATGCGTGTACAAACATACAGACAGACAGACAGACAGACAAAATTTCTTATTAACTGTGGTTTTGGCTTCTGTTGCTTTAATAATTTAATAATATTAGTTTTTTTTTCAATATCTATAATGTACAGACATCGGTCTGTTACAATTTTGTTATATGTATAGATATTATACAATGAACCAGATGGACTCTGAACGTGTTTTTTTCTATAAAAAATAATTTAGAAGATTCTAAATTAGATAATTTGCTTAAAATGACCGACTTTATTAACATTTTATTTTATTTCCAAAACAAATCTTTTAATTATTTACATTCACCAATTTCCTTTTACAATAATATTTTAAAATTAACATTTTGATATTTAAAAAAACATATCTACTAAACATACAGTAAAAGTCGTAATCACGACAAGACAAAGAACCGGCAACCCTGCCCTCACAGCCGGAGTTAAACTTCTGTAATATTTTTACTATAGTAATAGTGCGAGAGAACACTCCAATTAATTACTTCCTTACTAATTTTATATTGATGTATGTGTAACTGTATGTTATTGAATTCATACAGAATTACATTGCTATTTTAACCCTTAGCACCACTCTCTATCTTCAGCCTACACTAGAGTGTACACTCGTGGCAAATACTCAATTTTTAAGAATCAATGAATTATTTTTTTCTATGTTTCGTTTCAAAAATCAAATCAAGGACTAATTGTAAATGTACAAAAATAATTTGATTGGGATTTACAAAATAAAAATGATATTTCTAGCATTTACTTATTTTATTATTATTATTATTATTTACTTATTTAAGATTTTCAGTTTTCATGTCCTACTTCGATAACTTCGATAAATTCGATAAGAAGAAGTTTAAAACATCAACTTGATAACTTATTTATATTCATTTCTTTTAGTGTTACCACCCTGAATTGTTATACAAGAATGTAGTTATAAATATGTAAAACAATCTTTATTTCTGTATGAAAATAATATCACTTTGTTGTTGGTAATTTAGTTACACGCAGAAGACCGTGTGTGCTAGAGAGCTTTGAGGGAGGCCTATGTTTTTTTCCCATCCTACGCCATCCCCCAAGGGGGATTCAGAGGTGCGATTTGATGAGGAACTCTCCTCGTCCCGTTATACTTCCAATCCCTCATTTTCCCAATCCGTACTCTAATTTCCCTCCTAATTTCCAAAAGTAGGCAAAGCACCCGAGGGCGTGTCAACGTTTGCCATTCTGGACTGATGTTGACATGTACCACGGGTGACCATGGGCGACAGTATCCAATTACCACCAGGTAGACGGTGTGCACATCTGGCGCCTTCTTTCTTTAAAAATAAATCTTAAAAAATCTTTCATGTTTTTAATTTCAAACAAAAGGTTCATTCTTATATTACAAACACTATTTCTTTTCACATCCACCTTGCATTATACAGACCGCAGCACATCAACGTACTCCAAAACAGTATTATTCTAGCCTCTATTACTATGGTATTAAGATATATGTATGCAGCTTTATATGCAGTATTTGCGTATTGTGCAAAGCGAGGCGTATTGTGCTATTCGAGTCTACCCTTTTGTGGAGAATTAATTTGAATTTTTAATTTCCACGTTGACTACACATAATCGCGTTGTTGGTACAAATTGGTACTCTATTACGCACATTGTATTACCCTATGTCTTCTCGGGGATGTCGTAAAAGGCGACTAAGGGATAACAAAGTAGCTACCACAAGCCACTGAGTAATTACGCCACGTCTAAGAGAGTGGATACGCAAACATGTATCCAGCTTGGTTAACGTGGCGTTTTAAGACCATACGTCCATCATGCACGAGATAATGTGCATTATGATGCCCGTGTCCAGCAGTGGATACAAAAGGGGCTGGTTACCATAATCGTATCGTGGCTGCTAATTTTATTTCTTTAATCCCTTAAGGGGTGAAAACCTACAGTGATCTCTTATAATTGGTTACCGCGACTGCACGAAACAGCTAAATATATGACCAAAAACCTATTTGTGATTGCAAAAGGTGACTAATTCCTGGAGTGGGATTTTATAAACTGGGCATAAACGAATCCAATCATACATGACTTTGGTGAAAGGTAATGCATTACTCACTAAATCATCAGATCGAAATTGACATTTGTCCATATCAATAAATGTAAACAATTTTAAAAATTCGTCAAATGTTTGTGAACCGAGTCAAGGGAGATGTTTTTACTCGTAGATTGTATCGGTCAGTTGTTTCCTCTGTACAAAATTTACACACTAAAATGACACTAGGTTTTTCATACAATTCACGTCTATCTATCTTTATGGAATTTATATTATTTTTTTATGCAATTGTAGCGTGGGACTGCCAGAAAATATAAAGTGGGACTGCCAGTGTGTACAAATTTAACAACTCTTATTTCAAAAAACAAAATATATTAAGAACATTAAGAAACTATTCTTGCAAACTACTGTTCGCTGACGAGACAAAAACAGATTGTAAAAATACCTATTTTTGAAATCCGTTTCCGCTCATTCTCCCCTCTTAACCCTTTGCTAAAAGAATACAGCCTAAGGCGTGTGTAATATTAACCAAATTACACACCACCGTGATGGATTCGACCCAAACCGGTAGTAACGTATCAAGGTCGAGTAAGAGTATAAGGCCATATTGAATTACGTGGAGCTTGATATATTGATAATTAGCAGTGCCAGCTACTTCGTGTGCGTAGACGTTACAGTATGTGTGGTTAGCTTCATTCCCGTGGGAGCTTGAAAAATGATCTGGATAAAATGTAAGCTAAACGATAACCCGCCACATAAGTTAGAACTATGCCAAGATTTCATTCAAATCTGTGTAGTGGCGTTTGCTCGATACGCGGTCAGACAGACGGACGGAAAGACCGACAAAAATTTTAAAAAAATTTAAAAGCAACTTTTACAGAAAATATTAAATGTGTATTTTAAACACGGCTATTTTGTACGATTTTATTATTCGTATTTTATTATTATAATATGTATAGATAGATCACCTACACCACCTCTGAAGAAGGTCATACATCCCTCATGCACCAGACAATGTGCTTGAGAAAGCCCCACGTCCAGCAGTGGAAACTGAAAGAACTCGCGAAGTGGGGAATAGCATAAAGTGGTGAACACGGTAGCCTGCTATGAGAGGCCAGTCCTCGTTACTCGTCCAGGTAACTAACTGCAGCTATAAGAATTGCAGCGTGTCTATTCCTCAGTTTCTTCCTAAAGTAAGAAATATGATCATATTTACGTAATCCATAAATAATTTAATTGATTCTGCCATAAATAATATTTTTTCCCTTATCACACTAATATTAGAAATGCAAAAGTTTGGATGTTTGAACGTCTATTACTCAATCATGTCAAATACGAATGTCAAACCGAATGCGATGGCACTTGGCAAATATGTAGATTGTAATCCGGATTAACTCTTTTATAGTATTTTTACAATCTCAAAATTTAAATCTATATATATACATATAAATGGATGTTGGTATATCTGATGTTAATAGACTTCGACACCGTTCGACCGATCACCATGAAAGTTGGCAAATATATGCATTTTTTCATGGAGAAGGTTTTTATGGTATCGACTTTTTTGTAATTCGCTACTAAATGGCGCTGCAGCACATCAACTTCTATACCGTTCAACTGATCGCTATGAAAATTAGTATCTACACATAGGTATTTAAGCACGGAGAATATTTTCGAGTTATCGACTTTGTTGTAACTCGCCACTAGATGGCGCAGTAGTACATCAACTTTTATGGCAGGACAACGTTTGCCGGGTTTTACTAGTCATATATAAAGATGGAAGTTGTTTTATTGCTTTTCGAAGTATTCTCCGCGACAATCGATACATTTTTTAATGCATCTCTTCAACAGCCGGAAGGCCTTTTATCACTAAATTAAATTATATCTTAAATAAACTTAAATCTTTCATAACTTTGTTTCTGGTTTAGACCGCAACGAGAGTCATAAAAAATCATTGAATGAAAATGTTCTCTTGTTAAATTATTTTTTCCGCAAATAGTTAATTTTCAAATTGCCGCCAGGAACAAAAAACAATTGACTGCTTTAAAATTTAATGGCGTTTGACAAGCAAAGAGTTCTATTTTCAAAATTCGACTTTGTTCCATTTTCCATCGTACTCTACAGTAGCCAGTTCTATTAACTTTTATTTTTACCTATCGTAGACCACGAGAACGAAGTCACGGGCAAAAGCTATTTCATATTCCTTGGTAGCGATTCTGTTTGTCCCCAAGTTAAAATTGTATACGGATACTCAGCTACCTACGTAAATTATTACGAGAAATCTTTCAGTGCCCGCTAAATGCGTCTAACCATTGTTCTTTTATGTATGTGCTACATGTTTACAATAAATATAGAAAGAAAATTCTTTGTTAAATATATTTTTTATCGATAAACAAATATGAACACAATGAGATAGATTTTAACGGAACAAAGCATAAAGATAAATTATGTTAAAGGCTGCGTATTTTTTGGAAAATATATCTATTTTTCTCTTCTTTATTTTATTATTGTTAAGCTATTTTTAAATACATACTATATTTCTATATCATTAATCAATAGCTTAAACAAAGCTGTCACATATATAAAAGAATAACCGATATCAATTTGCACAACAATTTGGGAGATCACGATTTAGCAAATATGTATGAAAAATAGGGCGTGTAGTGTTGGCTGGCTTTAGAATATCACCATCACGTTCTGTAAGCACAATCCCAATCTCTTCCCGTGTTGTAAAAGATGCTTAAGGGATAACAAACGGCTACCACGAGCCCTCAGGAATTAAACTCATCACCTCTAAAAGATTGGACTCGCCAAGCGAATTGGCCAGCGTGCCGTTTTAAGGCAAGTTAAGTTTCGAGGAGTCCCGTACCTAGCAGTGGACGACAAAAGGGCTGGTTATGGTTTGAAAAAAATACCAAACTGCAAAAAATATTTTTTGTGAAATTTCGTCAAACTTTCATGTTTCATATACCATGGTTTCAGGCTTCGTGAATTTAGTACATTCTGTATAATCCGATGTCTATTTACGATTATCGAGAACATTGAAGTGTACGAGGATGCTGCCCTATCTCGAATCGTGTCAGGTGGAGAACACTGTAGGGTTGTAAAAATGCTTACACGGCTAAGTAATTCCCATTTTTGATGGTTTTACGTCGTTTAGTTATTATCTAATAAATTATAGAATGCTTGTAGGTACTGATGTTGTGCTAAATTATACAAGCCTTACACATTCTTATGTTTGACGGGGACGTCCTTCTCACTACACCGTGAACACACACTGGCCTTCACCTAGCACTTTTACCAGGTATCGGCACGTGCCTGGGCGCTTCTCATCGACTCGTGCTATTCTAAAACCTCCAATTTCGTACAATACTTTTGTTTTCAATATTAGAAATTTGCTCTGAACGTCAAATACCTGTACTTTCACTCATTTGCGTCTTATTTGTTATCTATCGTATGATCTGTATTGATGTGCCTACCGCACTCCGCCAAAGCCATCAGTGCTATGACAATACTAATTACACAATGTGTTAAGTTGTATCCGCAATATTAATTTTAATTCACTTCCACCTCGATAGAGGGCGGTGTACTCCGTCTAAATCGCAGTGTTAAGATTTTCCGCCAAAACATGACCATCTATGATCAAAAAAAAAAAATGTTAATCACCTAGAAAAATCATGATTTTTTTCTGTTCTTAAAACGAGCACATGAATTAATAGCACTTACACATAATTATTATGTTTACATCGTGGTACACCCGAGATAGAAAACGCTCTCAGTTTCAATCTGGGTCCGTTAGTAGAAGCACCATGGGGTATTATAATGGCCTCATATTTCTAAGGTGCGCTTACGTACACATAGCAACATGCTAAAATGTACAGCAACGCGTTAGGAAAAATGAATGAATACCGCTTACCTGCAATAAATCCTCGATAATCCTCGATCGATAAAACTCTTTATTGCACACCAAAAATAAAATCATATTATACAAACATTGGAGACAAAAGGCGATCTTTTCGACATCTGACACACAACCTTCGAGTAGAGATTAGTATAGGCAGTATATTATGGTGTAAATCTTGCCGGCTGCAAGGTGTAAATATTGATATTTGAGACATATTACATCAAAATTGTTTAGTGTTTATAAGCTCTCTGATGCTCGGTCTAGTTGATATGATCATGGTCAGTTTTTAGAAATGACTTTATGATTTTTAAGGTCTTTATTCAAGAGGCTGTTTTTTTTCTTCAAATTAGTATATTCGGCGTTCTGCCTCACATAGTAAAGACCAGCAAAGAGTGAATATTTCTGCTCATACATTCCAGATTCGAGAAAAGAAAAAGGAATAATTAAAAAATAACATTTCATCAAGGGCCTTCTTTCTCACCATCTCCTGATAGATAGAGATAGCCCTGATCAGAAGATATCAGAAAGTCAGATATACTTTATCAAAAAATATCAGCTAGATTTAATTAACAGATAATTTATCTACCAGATTATTAACAGTTACTTTATCAAGGGGGTGATGAGAAAGCCCCTTAGACTTGCGATACTCAAAATCATTTAATTCCAACCCTTATTTAGACATCCTATATGTTATACGTGAGGTGTACGTTACCCTGTTGCCGAGTGTACTACAGAAGTCATTAATCATCCGTGTGGAAACATGGTAAGGGAATCTCGATCGTTTTAAGTTTGTAAGATTTTTCTCAGAGATTCTCGTGAAGTTGCAAACAAGTTGATTCATGATTTAATGTTTATGTACACATGTATCAGCCTATAACGTCCCACTGCAAATTATAGGTCTCCCCTAGTAAATTACTGGTGGGTTTTGGCCCATAATCCACCACGTGGGCCCAGTGCGTATTAGTGGATTTTTTATTTATTTTTTGAGCATGCGGATTTCCCTTACTGTCGAGCTAATGTCAATTTTGTATTCAACAATCGTAGGTACTTAAATAGAAACTCAATAGTACAGAACGAAAAAGTTAAACAAACGTTGTAGTCTCATGAACACTATATAAATGCACGGCGATGTCAACATCCAACTTTGAAAGAATATAACTATTTATATATAGCGTCATTTTTAAAGATATCGTAAATAAAATCACGAGATTGTTTGTGACTTTTCAATAGATAAATGGTGAACTTCCCCATTGTAAGAATACGACTACTTAGCGGTACGTGCCGGGACTCAAACCAAGTCTTAGGAGCGTGCCCTTAGGCTATCACCGCTAGATGTTTTAATAAATGTTCAGTTTCAATTAACACTTTGTGTCAAGGTGGAGATCGCCTCAAGCAAATTGGAAAACTGATATTTCAGTGAAAACAAAAATAACAGTATGTATTTTTGAAGTTAATGGTGTTTTGCCAGTGTTTGATAAAAAGATTAATATAATAAAGATAAAAAGATAAAACGTTGTAATTTAGATGTCTATCATACAATAAATGAAAAATGGACACGTTGTATTTGAGAATAAAGGATTCAGATTGATAATGTAGCCGCTGGGCACACTCGACTGGCCACGTTACCCCCCTCTCTCTTAGAAGACTACCATGAAATTTACTGTATTTCCTACTTTATCATATTTCCCCAATGTACGTACGTGTTTCGGTAGTAAGTGAGATATGCCAGAGCCCGTACCCATCCCAACCTTTCCGACTCTTTCTCCCAATCCATTCCTTAATCCGCGAAGGTAGGCAGCGCATCCGGGGGCGTACCAACGTTTGTCATTCTGGACTGATATTGGCATATATCGCGGATGTCCATGGGCTACAGTTTCCACTTACTATTAGGTGGACTGTATGCTCGTGTGCCGCCTTTTTCTATATATAAAAAAAGTGCGAAAACTTGCCCGTAGAAGATGAATATGAGAGTGATTGGCTTTAAAACGCCAGTGGCAAAGTAATGGCTGTGTTATCCCATAGGCGCCACGCACGACACGCAGGAGAAGAGATGGGGAAGTGCTATTTTAAAGCAGGCCGATACCAAAAAGTCATTTCTTTTCACTTCTCAACCTTGTTGCTCAGGAATTGGATGTGAGTTATGTTCGATTCAGTTTAAAGATTTTTCTTCACCTAGAAGAGTTTGGTGTTTACTGTTACAAAATAGCCTGCAATCTTAATGGCTCGTTTACACAAGGAAAGTTTCTCGAACGGTTCGGAAGAGAATATTGTATACGATTTTCGTATGCGACCGAACTACGTGATGATAAAAATTCGATGATATCAGGCATAACAGTGATCAGACGATGATAACAGTTGCTTATACTAACTTTTGACAGACGTCCGAGAAACTCGCATTCGAGAAACTCTCCCTGTGTAAATCAGCCATAAGAATATGTACAGTATGCAGCATGTCAAGCTACATATATATCTGCACTGTAATATGAGCATATTCCGCCGACTATACCTTCCCTGACGCTGACTTCTCAATGTGAGTCGCTCCTATTATTACAGATGAAGATAAGACACGAGCGTAATTACGTTCACATAGTACCGTTGGCAGGACAACATTAGATAAACATTTTTTTTGTATGACAAAAATATTTGCACCCAACTTATAGTTTATACATAATTATTTATTAAACGTGTCTTACCCGCGTATATTTCTAATTATTATTTGGCAAAATTATTAGTAATTGTCTTGTAACAGCGCTTGTTACTTCTAGTGTTTAGTTTTAAAAAAGACAGATGGCACTGCCTGTATTTTTCGTTTCTTCTGTATTTTTCGTTCGTTTAAAAGTCCAATCCAAATTATTTAATTGCCAAAATATGTGTACAGTATAGATGGTAAAGGACAATATGACCTACACATTTTGCCGATATCGGCGTGCAAATATTCAAATTAACATGCAATAAGTACAAAAAATATTAAACAAATAATTAGACAACGTTACAATTACAATTAATGAATCTTTGAAGCTATACATAGATTGTCCTATTAACGTAAAAATTCCGCATTACTGAAAACAATGTCATACAATAACGATAGCAGTGCATAGACAAAAAATGTATACAATTTTGGTAATAAATCTTTGAGACTTAACTGTTCCGTTGCTGGTCGGGTGACGCATTCACATGACACAGGGACCATAAGGTACTCTATGTATGCTTGTGGCTTTCCAACCGGCACCCTTTGTAACTAGTTAATAATATTAATATCAACTGTATTTATTATAAAGCTGTTGATTAAATATATTATTATTATTATATAAACGACTAGCGACCCGCCCTCGCTTCGCTTCGGTTTATAAGTATTTTATTTTTCAGAATTTAAAAATAAAATATAGCCTATATTAGACCCGGATAATGTAGCTTCCTATTTGTGAAAGAATTTTTGAAATCGGTTCAGTAGTTACAGAGATTACCCCCAACATATAAACAAACACACAATTTTACCTCTTTATAATATTAGTATAGATGAAAGTATATATGATGGAATTTTTTGAAGTTTTCGTCATCTTATAGGTTACGTTTCCTTTCGAAAGTAACGTTTATACTCGAACTTTTTTTTATTAAACTGGGACTAAGCCTGTCCGTGACAAACGATTGAACGTGCATTACTTTCGCACGTTCAATTCTATTTTTGAGATATTTAAATTTTGTATTTTGACTACGAAAGTACAGTAGGGAGAAAAATAATCTTTTTGAACGAAACTAAGTACGGCACGTTTGTTTGTATTCAAGATAAATGAAACAAATCACTTTAACGGTAAACGGCAATGACTGCACATTATGGAGTTAAATTAGTTATTATGGAAAATAAGTTCGGCAATATTATCTGTAAAATAGAAATAAAAAAACGATAATAGGCCCCATCCCGAAGGGATATCTTCCCGTACGTATAAGAAATATTTTTTTTAGAAAACCGTTGTAGGGTTTGATGTTTTAACAACATATCATTTGTATGTAAATATAGGCGTTGAAAGTTCTTTGGTATTTTTTTTTAATTACTACATTGTACACTTGTTAGGAATTCTTAAAATAATACTAGTTATTGCTATAAGCACGCGTTATTTTATATATGTATCTCTCATATATATTTACTAATATATATATGTCGGTGACGATCAGTCACAAATCGAAGCAAGCAAGTTCGGGAACATGTTGGTACACCAACATGTTCCCGAACAAACAGCGGCCAACGCAACTTGTCGGTACATGCTTGGACGGAGTCGAGACAGTGTCGTACGGCACATTAAAGGGTGATTCACGTTACACCATGCCGGTGCCGGGCCGTGCCCGTGCCGTGACGTTACCACCGTGCGTGAAAATTCACACGTGAAACACTATGTCACATTTTTTGTGCGGCTATAGTGACACTAGATATATATAAAAAAAAACTATAACATCATCAACAAATATCGTAAAGTATTATGTGTATCTATCAATATACCTATAGTTTCAGAAAATAATCCGATATCAAATATCGATATATAGTTTCGATTTGATATTCTTAAAAAGCTTACACTTCTCTAGTCCGTCGTCGATTGCCCTCCGGGCGCCCGGCGAACGCATTCATGTTACGACGTGCCGTGGCCGAGCCGGGGCGGGACAGGGAAAAGGATACCCACCGACATTTTGACGCCGTGCCCCGGATGGGCCACGGGCCCGGCCCGGTCTAGCATGGCATGGTTCATACAAAAGTATACTATAGATCTTTGACCGTGCCCCGTCCGTGACACGGCCCGGCCCCGACGCGGTGTAACGTGAATCATCCTTAACGGTGGTGACGCCGCGAAAGGAATGTGCGTCGGATCGGAACTATCTCTGTGCTTCGTGTTCAAATAACATTTTAATTAAATAGTTGGAGTGCATAAACGTTAATAGTCTTTCGTAATGTTGTTTTTGTAATACTCACGTTGTTTATATAGAACTGTGATTGATTATTTTTTCTCAAATTTTCGCTACCCACATGATGCCAGATTATGGCGATGGTACCATAAGCACTAAGCATTGTGCATAAGGGATTCATGGCCTTAAAAACACCACGCTGGGTTGGCGATTCCAATCTTTCGGAGTCGGTGTAGTTCCCAGCGCTTGTGGACTCCTAAAACACCTGCGGGAAGAAATGGGGTGATGCCTGAAGAAATCGGCCAAAAACACGCGGCATCTTCCAACTACGACGTGCCATTGACCTTTCTATTTTGCAGAAAGTTTTGTTCATGTTATGTAATTTGAAAATTTCATCCTAAAAGTAATTAATTAATAAGTTATTCCCGAACAAAATAATTTTGATGAGCAATATGAATTTCTACTTTGTTTAAAAGCCTTACAGGTAATGCCCTTTACCTATAATGAGGAAGTTTAACGTTTAAATTTTGCTGACAATTTCCAACTGACTGAAAAACATCCATTTGATACGAAAATCTCTGAGAGAGTTGTGATGTACCACATTTATTTTGTACCAAAATTTTACAATTCTTTTTTTTATGGAAAGGTGGCAAACGAGCATACAGACCACCCGGTGGTAAGTGGATACTGTCGCTCATAGACATCCGCAATACATGCCAACATTAGCTCAAAATGACAAACTTTGGTACGTACCCGCTGCCTACCTTTGTAAATGAAAGAATGGATTTGGATAAAGGGTTGGGGACGTGGGAAGGGATGGGATGGGAATGGGCTAGGATGGGAATGGGCTACATACGAGTACATTGGGGAATATGATAAAGTGGAAAATGCAGTACATTTCAAGGTAGTATTCTGTGAGAGAGGAGTAATAAGGCCAGCATTGGTATTTATTTATTGGTAACCCTAGAGCGATGCAACAGAGTATATATATATATATATATATATATATACATAAATAAACAGGCCAGTCGGTCACAACTACCCGTTACAGTCGATCATAACTACTCGTTACAGTAGGTCATAACTACTCGTTACAGTCGGTCATAACTACTCGTTACAGTCGATCATAACTACTCGTTACAGTCGGTCATAACTGCTCGTTACAGTCGGTCATAACTGCTCGTTACAGTCGGTCATAACTACTCGTTACAGTTGGTCATAACTACTCGTTACAGTCGGTCATAACTACTCGTTACAGTCGGTCATAACTACTCGTTACAGTCGGTCATAACTACTCGTTACAGTCGATCATAACTACTCGTTACAGTCGGTCATAACTACTCGTTACAGTTTACTCATTTTCTTTTCAAGGATATCCCTTGACAAATAGAATATATCCAGTACTCAATAAAAAATATTGTTTATACGAGACACAAGACTTAATTGATACTTACAATAGGTGGGTGCGTCGCGTACGATAATTCGGTACTAAACAGTGACAGTCTGGACAAAAGTACAAAACAGTTGAAGTAACAATACCAAATCGCTTGCAGCAGTAAAATCGTGTTGCCGTCGTCTCATTTCTAAGTTGTTTATCTGATAATGTTTACATAACATAATTAAGGTAGTATTCGAATGTTCTATGATCTGTATAGCATAAAACTTCACAAATGCTTTTCATATAGATTCAATCCTGTTAAATGACTGATGTAAAAGATATTACAATAAGATTGGATTGGTTGTTAGCAAAAATAAAATATCAAAAAAATATGTTCAGTTAAATCAAAATTTAACCCTAAAATAGAGCCCAAAATTAGGGCGCAACATCATTCTCCCTTGAGAAAGGGCTTTCTATTACATGCTCAGAAAAAGTCAACACATCAACTATTTCTATACGGAGTATTTATATACTCCATCGCGTGTTGACGACAAAAATAGGAATGTTTAAAAACAAGTAGATTGATAATTTTATTTTTAGAAGTTAAAAATTATTATTGTGATTTTTATGTAGTTTCGAAAAATAAATAGTTCAACGTTTCAAAATGACCACGCTGTAAACACTTTAAAAATATTTAAAAAACCAAATGATTTATGTTCTTAGTTAGCTATTAGAACAATATAAGACATCGGAATTTTACAATTTTTTTTCGAAACATTCAAAATATTGCGAAATCCACCTTTAAACTGCCGATTTTTTATGATGCCAGGTGTGGTAAAAACTTGTCTGACTTCAATCATTTTATGATATCAACAATCATGTAGCCAAGTTTTATGCAAATTAATTAATTCATACATTTTTACGTGTTGAACACCAATGAAAACCCCATGCCTCGACGTATATATAAATATATTATCACCAAACAATTGCTTTCTGCTTGTTGTCACGTCGTTATTCTGTTGTTATTCTCCTTGTTGTTAATTTTGTTGCCATTTTAGCGATCTGTCTTTGGAAGGTGTGCGTTACAAATTATGATGTTCGAACGCTACACATTCCAATGGACTCACAAGAGAAAATACGTAAGTAAAAGTTAAGCCTAGTCCAGACAACACGATTTGATTGGCTATTTACTCGAATTGTCACTCAAATTGGGTGATGGAGAGAGCAGTTGGCGATAACTTCAAACTGAAGAGCATCGGGTGGTCAGTGCAACCCGATCAAATCGAGTCCGAGTCGGTCAATGAAATTGATGCTGTATGTATGGCAATTTTCGGTTAAATATTGCCAAATTTTGGCAAAAACTACTTCACACATAACTGTCTTGCTTCGCAATATATGGTTTTACAAGATTTAATAACTCACGAAAACTATCGTGGTTCAATCTCATTAATATACCGGCTTGTAACTCTCTTACAAGAGCCACGTGGCTTAGTATTTTTCTTTCTAAGAGTCACTTTTTTGCTGAGATTCTTCTTTCTTCCTCGTCAATACTAATCGTGAGCCCCAAAATGAGCGTTTCATTTTTTTTGGATAAAATTGGAGGCAGCGCACGTCCGTACCTCAGAGCTCGAAAATTAAAATGAGATTGGGCGCCGTATGGATGACCGGTTTGATTAAATTTTCAATTGAAATACACCGTCGTCTGGACATCCAGTCTGACCAACACCAAATTCAGTTGACGATCAAAATCGTATCGTCTGAACTTGGCTTTATTTTATAATAAAATCGTCCCACACATTTTGTTTATCTTGTACTCAATTCTAAAAGTTAATTTTCTTTAGACGTTTGATTGAAAGGGTGCGAGAATAATTTGCATGTTAATAGGAAAAAATTGACATTGACACATTGTCTTAGTGTAGAAGCAGGTCTGGTTCACTTCGCGTTTTAGGTACGAAAATAAGTACTAAAAATTTACAAAAAACTTACCCATCCGGCTGTACTCTTATAGGCACTTTCTATGTATTTAAGTATTTAAAGCATGTATTTAAGAAAGCCAATGAAGATTAAGTATTTTCTCGCACGACAGCTCGGTAATTCAACGCGTTTATTTTTTTATATAGGAGAGGTATCAAACCGGCATACAAGTAACATGGTGGTAAGTGGTTACCAGTATGTTTGTTACAAAAATAATAAGAATTATGAAACT
This sequence comes from Sesia bembeciformis, assembly GCA_943735995.1. Classification (NCBI taxonomy): domain Eukaryota; kingdom Metazoa; phylum Arthropoda; class Insecta; order Lepidoptera; family Sesiidae; genus Sesia; species Sesia bembeciformis. The sequence continues at coordinate 14,113,342 of OX031041.1, read as the reverse complement.
TCACAAATGTGTTGAAGGTATGAATAAGTTTGCTACTAAATGCTACACTCGTAGCACTATTCCATCAAATAATTAGCAGTTTGATATAATAGTGTTGTGAAATTGAGCGCTGGGCATTCAATTTGAGCACTTTGCTAATAAATGCTATGAGTCTTGTCTTGTGCATGAGGGATGAATGGTTTTAAAACGTCACACTGGCCAAGTGGGTTGGCGAGTCCATTCTTTTAAACATCTTTTTGAGAGTGGTATAGCTCCTCGGCGCTTGCGATAACGGTTTTGTTTAATCCCTTAGTCACCTTTTACGACACTCGAAAGGAAAGAGATTTTTTTTTATTTATTTCAACGTTTACAGATCTTAACATAAATTCATCGGTCGCTTGGTGCCATCAAACTAATTAGTTTATCTTATGGTATCTTATGGGTGGAGGGTATTTCCGTTTCTATAATTGTAACCAAATCCTGACGCCTCGCGTCGCGATTACAATTCTTGTCACCACTCACAGGTACAAAAAACAACCGGTTACCATATTGCGCGTACGCAGTGGTCGCTTTTTACATCTTATGATTTAATTATTACCTTCCTCTGTTTTAATCGTTTATTTATTTAAACAGTTCTAACGAAGCGAGAAAAAAAGATGGTGTAGTGTTATTCTTCAGCCGGCAAAACACGGCACAGAGGCAATAATTGCATTGCTACACTCGTAGCACCGTGTGCGTAACACTCCGTAGCAGCGTAGCACTGTGCTACAGCTTTCCTTTACGATCCGATAGACTGTCTGTTCACTTACCATCTTCCTATAAAAAAAATAAAGAATCAACTTCGTTTTCATAGGAGTAACTTCACAGTAAAATGTATTGCATTTTCCGCTTTATCCTATTCCCCCAATGTGAGTACGTGTTTCGGTAGTGATTGAGATATTCTCACGCTATCTTATCTCTCCTCACTTTCCTATAGTAGGCGTCTGTAGGCGTGCCATCATCTAGCTATCACTTACCGCGGGTAAAAAAAATACTTTATACATCGTATTTAAAAAAAAAACTGTATTCTAATTTTGAAGTACAGATGCCAAGGTTTGCACGTCTCAAGCAAATTAAATCAAATGGTACGTGAAACCCTTTAACGAGATCTAATTACAACTAATTAGTTCTTTGCTTTATCATGTAGGTAAATTAGATTTCTAATTTAGTTAATACTCATATTATATTATTTACTTACGCTAATTATTTAGTAAGCTTAAATGTGTTAAGGATTAATTTTACAAACTTACCAGTAACAACAGTACAGAGTCGAACTCTCATTTATGTACAGTAAAAATACATAATCTAAGGGGGAGAGTGCACGCTGTAATCCAACAGCGGCTGAGCTCGCTCGACTGGGCACGTTACCCCTCTCACTTTATCGTATTTCCTCAATGTACGTACGTGTTTCGGTAGTGAGTGAGATGTGCCAGAGCCCATTCCCATCCTATCCCTACACATTTTCCCAACCCTTTCTCCAAATCCATTTCTATATCTCCAAAGGTAGGTAGCGCATCCGGGGGCGTGCCAACGTTTGTAATTTTGAATTAATGTTGGCATATATCGCGGATGTCTACATATGGGCGATAGTATCGTATCCACTTACCATCAGGAGGACTGTATGCTCGATTGCCGTCTTCGTCCATAAAAAAAAAACATAGACTGGCCTAGGTAAAGATGGTAAAATAAAAATAGCGTGGCTTGGTCTAATAGGGCCACTAATGCAGCAGAGAACAATTGAAGGGAAAAGGTCATAATAAATTTAATAGAAAATCCATAAATAATAAATAATGTATGTAATAATGCAATGTATGTAAAAAATAATAATAATGTATGTAATAATGCAATGTATGTAAAAAATAATAATAATGTATGTATAATAATTTATCCATAATTTATAAATCCATTAATTGGATAACGTTGAGATATACTTTAATTTTAATCTGCTCTGCAGTGAGACAATCAAAAGGTTGTAAAAAAATTGAAATCTAAAAAGAAGAAAATACTCAACTGGTCTAATTTTTTAATTCTTATCAATGTATAAAAAAAAATTACGAGTTTTCATTGAAATAAACAAACGAATATATCTTTTCCGTAGACTGTAGAGAAGTAAACTTTTCATTCGTAAATTCATTCATTCAAAACTCAGTGTATATGAACGAGAGTCCGTCTCTATATGTTCCGTCTTATATCTCTATATGTCTTATATAGAGTCCGAGTATGTTCCGATTTTGGTAAAATAGTATGTATAATCCTATAATATAGAATATCGACCTGATTTTGCGGATCTTTGGAAATTTAGAGAAAGTGTTGGAAAAATCGCGAGAGATAAGATCAGATGGGAATGGACTCTAACATATCTCATTCACTACCAAAACTCGTGCGTATATCGGAGGAATCGGAGGAGGAAAATGCTGTACAATTACGGTAATGTTCTGTGCGTGCTTTGCTTAGTAGATTTAGAGCGTACCGTTGGAAACTAAACTCTATGCCGACTGCATAAGTGCTTTAAAATATGACTATTAGTATGAGTAATGAGTAGACTTGAGTAATCTTCTATTTATCCAGACCTCACTCGTGCAGTACACCTCCGCAGCGCAGCGCTATCGTCGATAGCGATCAGACATGTTTTGTTTAATTATGTCGATAGCGAGTCTCTTCTTACATTTTTTTGGAATTGTTTCAATTGATAATAATTAATAAATAATTGATTTTATTTTTGCGCGCCAGTTCTGGCAAATGTGACGAGCTTTATGTGATTACTCACATTGCAAATAAATGATTCTTTTTGACATGGCGGATTGTAATGTACATTGAACGCCATTTAATGAGAAATACCTTATAATAATGTACAATACCTTTAGAGCTACAAACGTGTATATTTTAGTATCTTTAGGCCCATGTGGATTATAATCCTGATTACACAGGCATGTGCACGTGGGACGTTGCGGTCCAATACAGTGTAAATTGCAATGAAACCCACTTAACCGCATGCAGAGCGCTTTGAGCATTAAAACGTTCGATTAATTTATGAATGAAATGGAATTTATAATAAGCCATCGATTCAATGGACAATATGAAATGCAACCGCTATCATTTCATATTGCCATATCTTTTAATAAAATATACAGATACTCGAAGATCACGGACAATTTTCTTATGACTTTTCATTGTGGATTCTTCGATAAGACATTTTCAATTTTATTACAACCTCCTACCGATGATTAATCTTCTTCGAAACTTCATAAATAACGTTTTGCCGCTCTTAACAATTAGGAGAGGGGAGGCATATTGTTTTCCATTAAAAGTTATCTTTGGCATTTTTGAAGATTGGGAAATGGAAATTTGTGGGTTATAAATTAACAATGTACTGTTTGAAAAGGGAATAGTTATCTGTCTGTTACCTTTATTTTTTTCTATTAACGTTATTATCATTTGTAAAGTTTATCCGCGCATTTTTTGCATTATGTCGAGGATATTTTTTATTATAAAAAAAGACTGCATACGAGTATACACTCCACCTGATGGTAAGTGGATACTGTCGTCCATAGACATCCGCGATACATGCTAAGATCAGTGCAGAATGACAAACGTTGGCACGCCCCCGGATGCGCTGCCCACCTTTGCAGATTAAGGAATGGATTAGGAAAATTGGGAGGGATAGGATGGGATGGCAATGGGCTCTGGCATATCTCACTCACTACCGAAACACGTACGTACATTAGGAAAATATGATAAAGTAAGAAACTGGTCACGTTACCCCTCTTTCACAGAAGACTACCTTGAAATGTACTGCACATTTCAATGTAGTCTTCTGTGAAAGAGGGGTAACGTGACCAGATTATATTGGTGAAAGGTGTATATTGGGTTATATTGGTGTGTTGGATTATATTGGGATATTGATTAAAAAAGAACCCAAAGAAAACTGTTCTCTCAACAAAATATTTCTTTTCTCATTAATTGGGATGTTTCACATATAAAGGGCCCTTATAATTATTACTGTATCTCAACTCCTTCTCTTGTTATACATTTTTGAATGTTCATAAACCTGGAAATTTAACCTGAAGCCTTTAACCTGGAATTGAAAATCCATGAATAACTATATGTTAACATTAATGTAATCCTGCATGTCTTATATATGTTTTTAATAATATTTCTAGAATATTATTAACATATTTCTATCTAGAACATATTTTTTAACTATCATAAATAGGCCGTCCGCTCCTCACAACGTCCACTTACAAGTATCGTTTTCTTCCCTCCTGACCCACGTCACTACCGAGCCGCACTACCGGTAGTGTCGTAGGGAATTTATTTTCCCATCTGCACTACTGACCAGTAATCTTAGCGTCCTCGTGATGAATTTATTTTCTTTTCTCCACCACAGACCAGTAATTTTGTGGGTGAATTTGAAAATGGTATGATCCTTCATTCTCTATCAAGGGTACAGTTTCCACTAAGACTCAGTAGTCTTAGTGGAGCAGTGTCAGTAGTGGAGACGGGAAAAGAATTCCCCACGACACTACTGGTATTACGGCTTGGTAGTGACGTGGGTCGGGAGAGGTTCTCTTTCTCGCTTCACGTTTTTACTATATCAATGTACCTCTACCACCGCACCTCCCGTCACAGAAGTGCGGTCCATCCGCATTTCCTCGATACGGAGGTGTCGCGCACTGTTCGCTCCAAAAATTATTTTATACCGCGAACCCGTAGGCTGTGGAACGAACTGCCTCAAGAGGTCTTTCCATTAAGCTACGATATAGGTTTCTTCAAGAGAGCTGTGAATAGGATTTTGCAAGGTCGGCGACGCGCCCGCATGCCCTCTGGTGTTGCAGGTGTCCATAGGCGGCGGTAAACTTACCATCACGTGGGACCGCTTGCTCGTCCGCCCACTATACAATAAAAAAAAGAAATCAATGTGATTCTGCATATAAAAATATCACGTCATTTTAAGTTCAAATGTGTTTCATTATGGGTTCATTTCTTATGGTAATAGATTATCATTACTCACTAACAAAGCCAATCCTGGAAATACCGGAGATCTGACAACCTAACTCAACAACTCAACTCATGAGTGTTAACCCAGAATAGATACCCTTAGGTTATCACCATTCTTATATGTAGAAATGCCTTTAACATGTCTTTAATGTTGGTACGCTTGGATCAAAGCCATTTATATTCATATCGGAAGTAAAATACAAATAAACTGGGTATAAATATTTTCAAAAGTGTTAATTACAGATTCATTTAAACGTTAATTAATTGCCCGATATTTGATCCCTTTAACATACAAATGCTAAGGGAGCTGACAAGTATATTCGTTCGTTTTTACTTGAAGGGTCAAAGCGCTGTTTATAGCCTCAAGATTTGTTCCACTGCTAAGCGAAGGTCTCCTCTCTCGTCCTAATCGACCCTGTATTTATTATGACTACGTAAACTAGTGCAACCCATAAATTAGCGATTTTAATTATTATTGTAGTATTTCAATTTTGTTAAGACCCATGGTCCTGTAATATTATTTCGATTTTTTTATTAATTGTAAACTTCTTGGTTACAGTGCAACATAACTTGTTGCAAGTCACTTGCACCAGTTTCGTGCACTGCAAAACTGTGACAATGCACATTATAGGCGCGGCGGGCCGGTGCTCACCGCAATCATTTAGGTCAGTTAACTGTTGACATTTAATTCGTCAAGTCGGCGCACAGCGGATAACTCCCAAATTACGTCCGTTAATTAACTGCGCCCGTCCATCGCACATTGAGGCGGGCCGCGTCGCAGAGCATATTTAATATCGGCGCATAAATACTACTGGCAAGCGATCCGGTAGTGCGGTGCGATGCGGTGCGATGCGGCCTGCCTCAAGTGTGCGATAGTTTATATAAAATGTATAAAAATGATTCAGGACGATTTTTGCAATGTTATGCTCTCTATTTGATAAGTTTAATTTATATATTTATTTAAATTACATTGCACAATTATTTGACGTGTACAAATGGCGGACTTAATGCTCTACAACATTCTCTAGCAGTCTACCACCAGATCAAACAGAAAATAATAAATTAAACACGTGTAAAGTTTTAGTATCAATATAAACTACCTTATATAGTAAATGCAAACATATATACGGATACATTACGGCTATCGGCTAATCCGGAAACACCCGAACGCGTCATTCACGTCTATGAATTACCGTACCCCTCTAATTGCATACTTTATTACGAGATACTTTATCACTTTATTGCATTTTAATGAATCAAATGAACATGTCATAAAACGTTGTGATTTTTTGTTATAAATAAATACTTTACTTCATAACCTGTAATATTACCTCGTTACATAGCGCCATGAAACAGGAACGTGGTGTTTCAGTGGATTACGTATAATACAACTAGACTATCTATGTCTAAATAAAAGGATAAAATTCAAAAGCGAAGAACATAAAAGGAAATAAAAAAAGTATCAAAGATAAAAATAGGATAGATTTTATGAATTATTAAACTCATATACAAACTAATAATTATCGATTGTGATATATAGCACCATCCAACCTCTTCCCGTGGGTGTCGTAAAAGGCGACAAAGCGACTACCACAAGCCTGGAGGAACTACACCTCCTCTAAAAGAGTGGACTCGCCAACCCGCTTGACCAGAGTGACGTTTTAAGGCCATCCATCCCTCATGCACAAGACAATGTCCAGCAGTGGATACTGAAAGGGCGGGTTGCATTGCATTCTAATATATAACATAGCTATTAATATGATTAACTAGTTGTTGCCCGCGGCTTCACCCGCATGGAATTTGTATACTTGTATATACCGAATTTTATGTCTCCAACTGAAAACATATGTAATTATAAACTTACAAGTAATAATTTAAACAGTTCCTGGGGTACAGATTTTGCGTCCAAAAGCGTCTCCTAACTTAAAGAGTTTTTAAGATACAGGTATTGCATATTAAAACGTCTCTCCCCCTTCATGCCCTCTGTCCAGTATTCAATTTCGACTCGGCGATCATGAATCAGTCAGTCAGTCAGGACCTTTCTTTTTATATGTACCTATGCCTATGTAGATGATAGTCTATGGGTATCTATTCTCGACTCTCATTCGTGACGTCATAAGATCAAATCCTCGGCTAGTACTACTGAGTTTCTACTAAGTACCGATCACTAGCTTAACGGTGAAGGAAAATCCGACTAGGTGAAGTTGTACAATATAATTGATCGTGTAAGGGGCCTCTTAGGCATATGTCGGTTAAGTCCTTTTGCCCTTCTGCAGTCAATGTGTCAAGTTCACGGCAACTTGTAATCTTTTGTCTTAATCTAATCTTTTGATTACGCGCGTGTAAACCAGCTTTAGGAAGGTGTATTAAGCCTTGAATCGCTAATGAGCACTAAGCTTAACACATTGTATTTACTTTAAGAATGAACACAGGGATTATACGAAAAGATGTGTTTAATCTAAGCTATTTTTTAAAGAATACACAGTAAAGCGGCGACCCTTTTAGAGAGCGTTGATCTTAGATTTAATGTATCCGTTCAATCCGTTCCGCTTCGAGAGAGCTGTGAACCAGGATTCTGCAAGGTCGGCAGCGCACCCGCAAGCCCCCTGATGTTGCAGGTGTCCATGATCGACGGTGACCACTTACCATAATGTGGGCCGACCACTTGTCTGCCATCACTTCTATAATGAAAATGTCTAAAATGTAAATGAACATGGCGGCCTTTGGTAACTGACACGATATTAATATAAAGAAATATCTCAACCTTTACTATTTACCTTTAAAACTAGGGTAAATTTACAGTTTCGGTGAAATAGTTAACAATTATCACCCCTCACTATTTAATTTACCTCTGTGTCGGTTACCTCAGACCGCCATGTTATATTTTGGACAAATAGGATTGTAAGGGAAAATAGCTACTACATCACAGGACTTGAAAACGGTAACAAAATTATCCATGTATTTTCTAATATTTTTAAAATAAATAACTCTTCAGTCCCTCTAGTGGCGTGGGTCCAGAGACAGACACACACGCAGCCAGACCCGAACAAACAATTGTCTTTAAACAAATGAAGATCCGACCGGGAATCGAATCCATGACCTTTATCACAGCAAGAAGTGCCACTACCAACTGCGCCATTAGTCAATAAAACAAATCCAATTTTATTGAATTTAGCGCCTGCTAATGTTATTTAAGAATCAGCAGATAATTTTAGGAGCTAAAAATTTCAAAAAAAGGTGATATTTGACTGAAAAAATGAACACAGTGAAGAAAGGCGGTACAGTGAAATCAACGAGACATGAGCTTTGTATGAGTGGGTGCCGAATTGTCCAATCGAATGGTCTAAATAATTCGTATTGTACACTATCAGTGGGCACTCACACAAACTCAAAGCTCATGTCCCGTTGACTTCACTGTATCGGGAGTAGGATTGCAAAAAATAATAAACAACGAAGGACGAATTGACGAAATAAATATAGTTATGTTTTCCTTGTGTTGTCCGCAGGCTTTAAAATAGCTCCGCCCAATCTCTCTCCGTGGGTGTCGTAAAAGACGACTAACAGATAACAAAGCGCCTACCACAAGCCGTGAGGTACTACACCATCTATAAAAGAGTGGACTCGCCAACCCGCTTGGCCAGCTTCAGCTTGGCGTTTTAAAGTCATACAACCCTCATGCACAAGACATGTGTATGACGAGGCCCGTGTCCGATAAAAGTCCGTGGGCGATAAAAGAGTTCACGACACGTCACGGATTAAGTTCACGTCTTTATTTGTTTTATAGCGGGCAACCAACAGATGTCTAAGAATGAGTCTAGAAATCTATACATATAATAAAATCGTAACAAAGCCGTGTCTGTACATTAGATATTCTTTAAAGAAACTAACACACTACTTTTGGAAATTTTTTCCTGTCTGTCTGAAGGGGCATCGCGCAAAAACCACTCTACGGTTTTTTAATTTTAACCACTCGACGGCATAGTTGTAGTTTATGTGCCAGGTTAATATTTAGGGTACTTTTTATGCAGATCCATTATGGAGTTCCCACGGGAATCAAACCGACCACACATAGTCTAACATCTTCGCGAAGTCGCACGCACAGCTCGTTTATAAATAGACGCCTTCATACAAACAGTCATAATATGATATTTTTAGCAAACTATAAAATCACGATCAAATACGTCGATATGAAAAGAAATTGTTAAGAACATAAGCGGCTTATCGAAACGAACCACGCCTTCAAGCATTTTCCATATCGACATTTTCTATTAGTGTGTTTACATCTAGATCAGAGACGAACTTTGAGTTCTGGAAATTTATCAACGAAATTACTCAACTAGCCATCTCTATTTGCCCACCTTTTTTCTGTAATTTACACTCAAAAATATTATACATTAATATCATCCCGTGTCATGTGCCACTCGGTCCCTCGAGCGACTAGACTATCGCTTGTGGAACCATGTACAATGTAACTAAAAGATTATTGGTGTCGCTTGCTGTGTGCGGTAAAATAATTGCTTGAACGAACTTTTTCTATGGTTTTCTCACAATGTTTTCATTCACCGCCGAGTTATGTGAAAATTTCCTTATTCCATTAAACTTCCTATTTGGTGGAATGGGATAGAATGGGCAAAAGGTAGAAATACACAATCGTCCAGTACTGTATCTCTGTATACAAACCACAAAGCGTTTCTGTAACGAGCAGCCGCCATCTTGATTTATGTGACGCTCCCAACGGGGAATGTTATTTTTATAAATAACATTTTATGGATTAGATGTCGGTTGTTGATTTAGTTACCAGGATCTACTATTTCATACGAGGCGATGCTTTGGTGATTTCATAGTATAAACATAACAGTAGTTTAACTCCGGCGCGATGTTAACGTAAACTAATTACCTACTCTCGATTCGTATTGGAATGCGGCGTGTCGTCTACTTTTGGTGTGAGGAGCGCATTGCAAGGGCGTCAACAAGGAGGGGCAGAAGAGGACAGTTACCCCCCTCTAGAGATTCCAAATAAAATTGTATTTGTACCTATAATTCACGTTTCTCCCATCCTCTCTCTCATCTTGCCCCCCCTGGCCCATTGGCTGGCGACGTCCTTGGCACATTGTGAATACTGAGTTAAGGCTCATTTACTCAAGGAGAGTTTCTTGAAGGGTTCAGGTGAGAATATTGTATATGATTCTCTAACGAGACCAAACTTCGTACGATTCACACCTGAAACTCTTCATATAATGTTAAAAACTCAATAATAACAGTGATCACATGATGATAACAGTTGTTCATACTACTCATATTCTTGACCAATTTTTTCTCCAGGAAGCGTTCGAGAAACTCTCCGTGTGGTGATGTGCCTTAAGATTCTAGTTAGTAAGAAGTCTGTACGGAGAAGGCACGTATACAAAACTCGTGCATTTGTTTGAAGATAAATCTACTGTAATAATTTTAGTATGTAGGCATTTAGAGTAGGTGGTACTCTAAAGTGGATGGTCCAATGTTGATTAAAATCACGGTCTTGTCAGCTAGCCAGAACTACATTTTTTTTATAGAAAGAAGGTGGTAAACGAGCATACAATCCACCTGGTGGTAAGTGGATACTGTCGCCCATAGACATCCGCGATACATGCCAACATTAGTCCAAAATGACAAACTTTGGCACGCCTCCGGATGCGCTGCCTACCTTTGTTGATGAAATAATGTATTTGGAGAAAGGATTGATTACGGGAGAGGATGGGAATGGGCTCTGGCATATCTCACTCACCACCGAAACACGTACATACATTGTGGAATATGATAAAGTGAGAAATGCAGTACATTTAAAGGTAGTAAGTATTCTGTGAAAGAGGGGTAAGGAGGCCAGTCGAGTGCGCTCAGCGGTTGTTGGATTTCAGCGTGCACTCTCCCCCTCCAAATCGCCATAAAACTCGCCATTAAGGCTGGCAATATATATACCGTCAAGTAAGAAACACCGGTTTATTGTGGCTTATCAAATGTAGTAAAATTAGCACTTATCGTTCCGAACCGAAAATTAATATATAGCGACCTTTACCTTTATTACCCGATATCTTTTAAGCGCATTACAAATTGAGTCCATGACTATTAATACAGGTAAGTTGGCACATCAGTACAAGAACACAAAATGTCAAAAGTTGTGTTGTATATATTCAACCATAGAATAAATTAATTTTTACTTAGCATTATTACGACGAACTTCGGCCTTCCTCATCCAGCCACCAAGAATGAACTTCTTCAAGCTTCTCGTCTCGATACGTGACCTCCATAAGAGCCCAAGACCGTGTCTGGTGGCGAGCCTTGAGAGAGAGGCCCTATGTCCAGTTGTAGAGAGACATAGGCTGATGCTACCATTATTACGGTATGGTATTATTTGGACAAAAGTATTTCTTTTTTCCTTTTTATATATGGCAATGGTGCACTTAGCACATTCTGCCAGTGTCATGCTTTTCTTCTAATTTCAAACTCTAAAGCGTATCTTGTTCCATCATGGATGTTACTATGCTCAGTTCCGTCGGAGTCAGCAGTCGCTCAATAAAGTGATAGTATTATATATTTACTGATGACAGAAGAGGACTCCTTGGAAGCGCACGAAAAGCGTTTTTATTTAATTATCCTAACCTAATTTTTATATTACTATATCTCTTGCTGCTACTGGAAAAAAAAAATTCGTCCTTTTTGTCCTTTTTCCTTGTCAGGCAAGAAACTTTTGGACCTCACCGGTAAGTGCTACAATAATATGCGCTAAGTGATTGGTTGATTGTCAGTTATTTATTAAGAAATAGAATAAGCAAACAAGAAAAATAAATAAATAATTTTAATATGGATTCTATTTTTATGCATAAATATGTATTTGCATTTATTTTTTTATTTCAGTACTCGTTTGATTAATACTTTTCGTTTAAAGGGAGCAATAAAAACATAACAATGAAAAGGTCACATTAAACAGAATATATTCATACACATAGGGGTAAATTAAGAATGGAAAATTTTTCACAAATGTAATTCGGGTGCTCATAAAAAAGCTTCATATCATGAAATTAAATTGAAGGGTATGGAGAGAAAGGTGCTTTGTGAGAATAGCTTTAGGATTAAGGCTACATTTCCATCAGACGGCTAAATAACGTCCTAGATATATAGCATTAAATTCTTGAGCATGTGGATTTCCTCACGATGTTTTCCGCCACCGCCGAGATAATAATAATTTTAAAAAAAAAACAAGTAAAAACTCAGCGGTATTTGAACTCACGATCACGTGAATTTGAGTCGAGTATATAGATAAATAACGAGTATAAACTATAGATAGAGTATATATAAATAACGAGTACCTATGTAGATATATAAAGATCCTCGAGGTTGCTCTATTGTAACAATCATTGATACGCGTATGTATATGTATCCTATAGGTACCTATCTAGACACATTTTCCATGGACTAGATCAAGTTCACAGGACATTTTTCTTATATTGTGTGCGGGCCGTCAAATGAAGTCCCACACGGAATTTCCAATAATGGATAATGAATGTGAATGTAAATCTGCAATGTTGCAATTAGCACATTCTGCCAGTGTCAAGTTTTCTTTGTTATAAGCAATTTCAAAGTCTAAAATGTATACTGTCAACGTCTAGTTCCGTCGAAGTAAGTCAGGAGTCGCTCACTAAAGTGATAGTAGCTTTACTGTGGACAGAAGAGGGCTCCTTGGAAGCACGCGAAAAACGCAGTCCCACGCTTTTATTTGATTATCACGAACACTAAACACTTTGAAGTTTAGCAAACTATCACTTAATCAACAAAACGAACATTATACAATTTTTATAATAATCAAACAAAAACTCAATATACACTTTTCAAGTTTACATTACATTACATTACACTACACTACACTACACTACACTACACTACACCACACTACACTACACTACACTACACTACACTACACAACACTACACTACACTACACTACACTACACTACACTACACTACACTACACTACACTACACTACACTACACTACACTACATTACATCCATTACATTTTTAATTTCACAATAGTTATATCCATCGATTGCTGTAGGTCAAGTCATCGTGCGCAATAGCACGATCAAGCAACTCGCAAGTTTCATTGGTCGCCGCGTTCAAGCGAAGCCGTGTGCTCGACACGTGAGAAAATAGTACATTATATAAGATCAGGCTTTTCAGATGATAACGCTCATCTGTATATTCAGGAGAAGCGTGTCAATTCGATTGCATTTTATACTGCGATAGCATTTTACGAGCATTTTTATAGCTACTTGAAGATCGGTGGCGTCGCAGAGACGGCGTAAATAGATAAACACTTATGCATTTGTTTTAAAACTTAATCGTCACTTGGGATTTCTCTGATCGTGAGCTACATGCTGATGTATGTATGTGTGTCAAGCGTGTCATAAAATATCGTGTGGTCGTAAAAGGCTTACGTGTGATTCCCTTATCTACACGCTTCAGAATGTATTGGAGAGGACTCTATAAAGTCTTCTCCTAAAACGCGACTTAAACGCGGAGTACTCTTCATAGACAAGAGTGGTGATGGTCTAGCTCAGTGTTCCGCAACCTTTTTTCATTTGCGGCACACTTATATTATTTTCAAAATTCGGCGGCACACAAATCCGTAAAAAAATAAAGGTTAAGATTAAAAGATTATAAAAAATAAGTACGACCTACTATTTTTTTTTTATGGTCGAAGTCGGTAGACGAGCATAATACTGTCCATCTGATGGTAAGTGGATACTGTCGTCCATAGACATCCGCGATACATCCAACCGTCCAAAATGACAAACGTTACGCGCCCCCGGATGCGCTGCCTACCTTTGGAGCTATAGGAATGGATTTCGAGAAGGGGTTGGGAAAATGGGGAGGGATAGGATGGGAATGAGCTCTGGCACATCTCACTCACTACCGAAAGATGTACGTACATTAGGGAAATAAATTAAAGTAGGAAATGCAGTACATTTCAAGGTAGTCTTCTGTGAGAGGGGGGTAAAGTCAGTCAGCTCATCTAGGGGCGTGCCAACGTTTGTCATTCTGGACTGATGTTGGCATGTATCGCGGATGTCTATGGACGACATTATCCACTTACCATCTTTTTCTATATAAAAAAATGCATCGTATTATGTACGTATGTATTTTTATATTTATGAATGTATGTATATTTATTTGTATACGTATGTATTTTTATATTTATGAATGTATGTATATTTATTTGTATACGTATGTATTTTTATATTTATGAATGTATGTATATTTATTTTGTATACGTATGTATTTTAATGTAATAAAATATTGTGCTTTCTATTCTATAATTAACAACTGCGTTTGAGATCTTTATTCTGTATAATTTGATCGTTGACTGGTAGAGAATGCATTATTTATGTCATTAAATAATGAATGCAACGAAATTTAAATAAATAAAAAATAAATTTATATGTTAGTACTCGTATGTTTCATAATATAATTTCATACATATGTAATATCAATATTTATTCAACGGGAAGTCGAAAGCAGGTATTTGGACCATCTTTTGAATTAAAGTGTCATTTATCCGCTTTTCATTTATTTTTCGAATAAATAAAACAACTCTTTCATGTCCCTTCGAGTGGATTTTAAAGGTATAATTAAATTCGGAACATCAAAGGTAATGAAGTTAGTATGGGAAATGGGAATAAATATTTGTCGAAATAAATTGCTTAAATTGGACTTCTTTCCTTATTGTTATTGTCCGAGAAATATTAAAACCTAGTCCAGGGGCGTGCAAGTCATGTAAGTAAATAAGCAAACATACCATTCAACTAATTTTTATAAACGTTAAGCCTTGTATAATAAGTTTAATGAATAAGTTTTTTTTATATATTTCCAATTATATGGAGCTAGTCGAGTTCCGTGCACAAACAAGCGATCTATGGGATATTAACAAACGTAAACGGTACTGAGGCTTAATTGGTGTGCAGTAGGGATGTCCTTGTACGTAGGCCACACTGAAAGTTTGGCCACATAAATATTTGAATATCGAATGTTACAGTTTTTTAAAATATGGAATTTCATTTGTGGAATGCAATAGTTTTTCGCGGGAAATCGCTTGTCAATTATTTTTTATGACTAATCGAAGTCCATCTTTCGCACTGTAAATGATTTAATGCGAAAAGATTTTTTATGATGTCCGAATGTGTGTACAAATATGGATGACGTTATGCATGCAGCATGCATAACGCAGATTGACAGCATGCAAAAATTATAACAGAAATCAGAATTATACAATACATCAATTATTACATATATAATATAATTATTACATCATTAATTATTAAAATAGCCAAATGTGAATGTCAATGCGAATTATGTCAAAATGATTTTTATAAATTGTCAATTTCCTATCAAAAATTCTGTAACTGCATAACTACATTTATCAATTAACATATTGTATTTTTTTAGTTTGAAGCTTATTTGAATTTCGATTTCATTAACGGGCCTTAATTAGCGTTTTATTAGGTACCAAGAAGTTCGGCAAAGAACATTACTCGTGAGTGTATTGTTAAATGTTTCCAAACTTTTTGTCTTTGTGACACGTTTTATCAAATTATAACATTGATACATAAACCTATTTAACGTTCGCAGTCGGTGAAAACATAAATAGAGACGGACACGTACGTCATCGCGTCAAGGCAAACAATAGTAACGTCAGTTCACTATTATAATGAGCGTGTAAGCACGTCACGTGTATTTACGTTGTTTTACTACGCTATAAAAATACTAAGTCAGCTGGAACTGGATCGTGCGAGTTTTGGCAAATGGTTAACTCAGATAGTAGTATCTGCCTTTCTGTATAGGGTTGCCAGGCGTCCGGCTTTAGCCGTTTGGCTTTTTACAGTCGTGTCCGGCCAAATATTTACGTGTCCGGCCTGTCCGGCTTTTTGTTAGTTTTTTGTCAAATATATTTCATAGGATATATATTGGATGTATTTTTTTATTTGTTTAATAAAAACTTATTTTATTGTGTTTTGTTTGTTCTTCGATTTTATCTAGTCTCCAGAAGACCATGTACTTAATTAATACTTAATTAAATTAAGTATTAATTAAGTACTAATTAATACCTAATTAAATTAAGTATTAATTAATACTTAATTAAATTAAGTAATAATTATTACTTAATTTAATTAAGTATTAATTAAGTATTAATTAAGTATTAATTAAGTATTAATTAAGTATTAATTATGTATTAATTAAGTATTAATTAAGTATTAATTATGTATTAATTAAGTATTAATTAAGTATTAATTAAGTATTAATTAAGTATTAATGAATACTTAATTAAATTAAGTAACTGAGATTTTTTTACTATAAAACTTATGTCCAGTTTTGAAAAAGATGTGTCCGGCTTTTAGGGCAAAGTGTCCGGCCTAATATAGCGCCGAGTCCGGCTTTTGTACTTTAGGGCCTGGCAACCCTAGTTCCTAATTTTTGGGCAGACAATCTATTCAAATAACAAAATCGTAACGAAGTCGCGTCTGTACATTATTTAAAAAAAAAGTCCTGTGTAATTTCGAGGGATTTTTGTCTAGTATGCCTGAACCGGCATCACGCAGAAACTATTACTTTACGGATACTTTACGGATAAACGGATTTTAATGAAATTTGACATAGTTGTAGCTTATGTCAACCTTTAGTGTACTCAGGACCGGCATTTGAATTCTGCACAGTTGCCCATCGGGACTCAATAGATATCCGTAACAATAGGTACGGTACATTAGCTTATATTAGACAATGTCTCTAAATAACAATGAGGCCGGGATACAATTTTAAGTAAAATAAGATAAAATAAGTAAAATGAGAAAGAAAATGCGTCTAGACACGGATTTTTCGAGCGACCACGAAATCCGCATGTCTAGTGACGTCAGTAACTTTTCGTCAAAATACGAGTGGGTATTTTACCCATTTGGAAAATTCCGAGTTAGTAGCCACCCACTATACCCACATTATCCGCCGGCCCTGTGTACTTTTTGTGCAAAAGTATTTATAATAGGATCAAATTCTGAATTTTAATGATTGTACCTACTCAACTTTGTAACATAATAATTATGTCATATATTTGTTCGCCTAACGGCAGAACTACCACGTTCACAAATAAACGGATTTAATTTGATTTAAAATTGTCACTGATTTTCACACGCGACCTTGGACCCTTCTCATCCAACCACCATCGACGAACTTCAATTCATCGGTACACCTGGCGCCTACGATGCGCTTCCCGATACACGGCCTCCACTCGAGGACTCGTCTACCCAACCGGGCAGATTATATCTGCGGCTAATATAATCTGCCCATTACGACTTCAGCGTACAATAGTACGCTAGAATACTGTGAAGTAAGAAAATACACAGAATACTGTGAGCTATGTCGGGGAACTGTTTGTTTGAGCTATATTGGATGATGAAGTGTTAGTTTGTTAACCATAGTTGATTAAATACCGTTTCATTTTATCAATAATTATTCATTTTCTCAGTATTACATACACAGATGTCCCCAGATATAATACATGAATTCTATGAAAAGGCTTACTCTATTCTCAGAAATATATAGGTCACGTCGATAATTAAAACTTTATGTCTCATTAAAGGCTATTATTAATTTGAAGTAAATTTAATTAACACATGTATGTCTCTTGAGCTTTATGGGCGCTTTAAACATTATGTTACTAAATTCTGATATATTTATTGCTATAGAAATATGGCCTTCATTATCCTGTCCTACAAATACAAATTCAATACAATTCAATACAAATTTGATTAAAATCAATTTCCCTGAAATTGCTCAAATATATAATAATTTAACACGTGTATCCATCTATAGAGCGTGCCACCGAAATAATGCAAAATCAGAAACACGTCAACTAATTTAAAATATATAAAACCGTTGTAGAGAAAAATAAAAAATACGTGTACGGTCAGGGGACCCCGTCAGGAACGAAGATCCTCACGCATTTATTTAAACTCCGAATGTAATTCGAAATAAAATCTGTATAGGTTTTGAACTTCACGCATCTGTATACTTTCATTTTCAGGCATGTTATAACATGCCTATATTCAGGCATATTTCAGGTATCAGGATGTATTGCAAATAATGATGTATTTTTCAATATATCATTCTAACATCGATGTCACTATGCGATATATTACATCGAAAAACAACGATACGATTCAGCGATGGCGATGTAGTCGAATCGGATATTTTCGTTTCGGATCGAGCGAGGCATGAGAGAGAGAACTAACTATCGGCCCGTTACCGAATACCCACGAACTGACACGATCGCGTGAATCGCGACCATACCGTGTCCGAGCGAGAGAAAGGCGTATGGAGGGGATAAAAATCTTACGTGACGTTACATTTTCTCTCGAATCACACCTACCGCAAGCCGCTTAAAGGAACTTCGTTCCAAAAATATTTTAGGAAATGAATTGAAAAACAAACATTTATGCTGATCTATCTAAAACGTTCGTAGCTCTTGTTACTCAGTACATGAACCTAGGCAGCGCAGCGCGAGTTGGGAAAGGTGAGGGAATAGGAAATATAACGGAACGAGAAGATTACTAAATATAAAAAAAAAACAATAATATAAGAATAATATTGTCTATAATATTAGAATATTATTTGTGGGCACGCTGCAATCCCACAGCCGCTGGGCGCACTCGACTAGCCAAGCCAAAAAAAAAACAAAAATGAATATAATAACAGAATTTTGTTGTGTAAAATTATACGCATATGTCACATTGTTATCGTGATAGTAATTGTCTGAACGTACGTTGACATCGACAGGGGAATTGTATCGGCCACCCATCGCTACAGACATTGGAATATTTATAACAGGGCCATTTGTTACCAATAGTATTTTTTCTACAGTTTAATTGAAAAAATCTGTACATTTATTAATAAAGTTTTGTTATATGTTTAATTTATATGTTATAGTCAAAGACTGACGCATGGTCGCTCCTGAGTTTGACTGGTCAATTCTGAGAATTGATAAGGTCTCTTGGTTGAAGTGCAAAGTATTTTTGTTTGTCAACCTTTGATTGACATATTTCTGGTTAATCTTAGGAGAGTTAAACCGGTCAGTCAAAGATAGAATCTCAAACAAATGATTTTGTCGTTTGACTAGTCAACCTTAGGTGTGCATATATTCGTTGATTAGTTAATAAAACAATTTATGGCTAAGGTGCGGTAAATATATTAGTTTCGGTCAGAATGAAAAAAGATTGGACGATAAAATATGAACAGTAAAAAATGGAAATGAGGAGTGACATATCTTGAAATCAGTAGCTCAATAAATATTTGAACGCGTGACAATTAGATCGGGCAGTAAAATGAATAAATGGGCAGTAACGCTTGAGAAGATTCTAAATAGAAATCGGTACGATAGAAATATTGCGATGCGTAGTAAATAAATAGCATATGAATTATCTCTAACAAATTGTTTCTGGGTAGGAAGGGTTTTCGCATTGTTTACAAAAATAGCCACGAAGTCTGAGGCGATCACTAACAAACGAAAAACATAAATAGTTATTTCCCAATAATTACTTAAATTTATTCAATGGCATTTAATCCATGTGGTTATGGAGTACTGCTCGCATCTCTAGGCCGGCGCACCGAAATATCAATTGGACCCATTTGACTTCATCCAACGACGTGCTGTTCGTACTGTCGACGATCCCAATCTCATGCGCGGTTTAGAACCCCTCAGCGTTCAGTGAGACGTTCCGTCACTCTGTGTTTTCTACTGCCTGTACAATGGGAAATGCTTTGAAGAGCGAAAACCGAAATTTTTAATATCGAAGTTTTTATAACCCCTCCAGCCATCAACTCCTATAAGTTTTTATGGTTTCTCATTTCTAAAATTGACTAGTGACGCGATACGCTTTGTGTCCACACAATTTCACGAGCTTGGGTTTTCTGCTAATGCCCGTGCGATGGACGGATCGAGTTGAAATTTTGCATGGATTTTGAAAGCCATGACTTGAAATTATGAGGTTCTCGTGAGATAATGAATACGTGGGCGAAGCCATGAGCAAAATCTAGTTAGTAAATGTATTATTAGTGTTGTACACTGTTGGTTATCTAATATAATAAAGATAAATAAGAAGAAGTTATTTCAGACATATTTACTTAATTATTTCTATAATACACTACAATTACATCCTAACTAATTGACTGACTGACAGATATTACACAATAATGTTATGAAGCCCTGACTCCTCGACTATTGTAGTCCAGAAGCCATACCTTTCCAATGCAATGTTCTATAATTTTATCTAGTCTATCAATATTGTAATTAAAAGTGAACATAGTTAATGAAATGTACTTTGTTTACATAAATATTTGATAAATACCAAGCATGAAATTATTAGTTAACTGTCTATATGATTTTAAGCTCTATGAGCAATTTAATAACAGACAGAACTTTATAACTGTTGTAAATAATAATAAAATTGTCGCCCGTCTGTACATTGCAAAGGTGACACCGTAAATATTACGAAACATTATGATAAGGTTGATTAAAATAGTTTTACCTTTGTTTTGGTAAAAGTAGAAACATAAAATGGAGGGAAATAATAATTTTAGTCACAGGTCAAATTAAAGGTAACGTGGTGTGATGTCGGCCAGCTTAAAATAGCACCACCCCATCCCATCCCGTGGGCGTGTAAGGGATAACAAAGCCGCTATCACAAGCACGGAGGAACTATACTAACTCTAAAAGAGTGGACTCGCCAACCCGGTTGGCCGAACAAGACAATGGGCATGAGGAGGTCCAAGTCCAGCAGTGGACAATTAAAGAGCCGGTGTCAGTTTTTTTACAGTTAATATTATCATAATTAAATTGTAGGTCCTATATAGGTCCAGTAGATCCGAAGTTATAAGACATCAGGTTAAATTGCGTTTTATAATCATATAGATTTACAGAAAGCCCTGGAAGCAGCAGTGTTACTGTAAATAAACATACTGACGACTGATTAGCCCAGTTTATAGTGACCCTGCCAGTTTTGCAAAGGGTCCTGAGTTCCTACCACGCAATCTTCGCAAAGCCTATGTTGGAGAAGAAACAACATATCGTTCCACTCTTTAAAAATATATATACATGTAGTAAAATCGTAACAAAGCCGTGCCCGTAAAGACAAAAGACAAAATTGTCTGTCTGTCCGAACGCGCATCACGCGGAAACTAAGTACTAGACGGATTTTAATGAAACTGCATGAGCTATAGCTCATGACTAACATTTATGCTATTTTTCATCTAACATAGATTCATTATAGATTCCCACGTAAATCGCTCTATTCACGCAAACGAAAACTCGTTCTACCTAAAGTTATAAATATGAAAATGAATTCATTTGTTTGCGAACTTCTACAAGTCGCCAAGGTGGACCGACTTGAAGAAGTTCGCCGGTAGTAAATGAGAAGTATGGTGAAGAGCCGCGTGAGAGACCCATATCCTGCATATATGGTATGGTACGTATTTATTTGATTGCGAATTGCTGCCAAAACCACTCATATAGTTTGTGGGGTGTATTGGCATACAATATATGGTAGATTATTCCTCCAGTCAGTCCCCTCAGGAAGAAACTCATCTTAACCCATATATACTAATTCCAGGGCAGCGAATTTGCGAAAACATACTAAATGAGATTTCTTTTTTATGGACGAAGGCGGCAGACTAGCATACAGTCCACCCGATGGTAAGTTGATACTGTAACCCATAGACATCCGTGATACACGCTAACATTAGTCCGAAATGACAAACATTGGCATGCCCCCGGATGCTCTGCCTACCTTTGGAGATATAGGAATGGATTTGGAGAAAGGGTTGGGAAAATGGGCAGGGATAGGATACTGATTTGCTGCCATTCAGTATTTTTGATCCATGTTAAATTATTTCCCTTAATTTAATTAATATTTGAAAATTAATGACTAATAAGGTAATGTATAAAATTAATAATTTGAACATGAATACTGGATTCAATGTTCAATATGTAAATTTTAATTGAATTTTTAATTAAAGTAAGTTTTCGTAAGGGGGAGAGCACATGCTCTATTCCCACAGCCGCTGGGCGCACCCGACTGCCCACGTTACCCTTCTCACACAGAAGACTACCTTGAAATGTACTGCATTTCCTACTTTATCGTTCTTTCCCAATGTACGTAAGTGTTTCTGTAGTGAGATATGCCAGAGCCCATCCCATCCTACCCTATCTCTTCCCATTTTCCCAATCCATTCCTTAATCTGCGAAGGTAGGCATCGTCCATAGACATGTATCGCGGATGTCTATGGACGACAGTACGCACTTACCATCAGGAGGACTGTATGCTCGTCTGCCACCTTCGTTCATACATGTATATATATATATATATATGGTCCGCTCACTGCCACTTCACGTTTTACCCTTAATCAAATTTACTTATAAATTCTGATCACAAAACAAAAACAAAAATTCGAACTCATTTTTGTCACATTATTTTCCTTTATAAAAAATAATGTGAAAAAACACATTCGCCTAAAATAGAATACAAAATCAAATTGGTTCGTTGATTCTCATTCTACTAAATTAAAATTGACAAACGTAAAATCAGCGGCGATGGCCCAGGGGAGGGGTATCTACTCTCGGCTCTCATTCGTGAAGTCGAGAGATCAAATCCTCGGCCCTTGCCACTAAATTTCTAAGTACGGATTTTGTAAATGTCACTAGCTCCGCCGTAAGGGAAAACATCACGAGGAAACCCTCATGCTCAAGAAATTAAAATATCCAGTATCTGTATCCACCAATCCTCACTAGGTCTGAGTGGCGATTTTTCAGCCGGAAACACGCTAGAGCCTTACGGGAGGCCTGTGACAAGTAGTGGGATCTAAAAGGCTCACATCGAAATTGAATCGTAATGAAAACTGAACCTTCTGAATGGCATTTTTCGTATTCCACTATTTACAACGGTTCGCTTACTAATAAATAAAAAATAAAATAATAGCTAGTTTGAATTAAAATCAGGCGTCTACTAAAAAGTAATTCGTACTAAAACGTAAGCTTACGAGTTATTAGAATCGGTCCCCTAGACTGGAATACGTTCCTCATCGTATCATAATTTAAACACACATTTATTGAAAGATAACATTTCACAATGCCTTTACAATATCGACATTTCAAATAACGTTCTGAACTGAGCAATTAAACAGATGAATTGTTTAATTTAGGTGGAATTATAATAAAATTGAATTTTGGTTAAATGTGTATCTACACAATATATGTAATAGGTATATACCTATAGATAGGTATGCGTATGCGTCATTTTTTGCGTATAGGGTTTTTACATATATGACGTAGTTTTACATAAAAGTTTTTCTTGGCAAAAGAAAGAAGTGCCAATTTAAAAAATTGGTAAGGGATAGGGTAGACGAGTCCTCGAATGGAGGTTACGTATCGGGAAGCGCAGTGCGGTTCGCCCTTTGGCCAGGTAGACCGATGACTTAAAGCAGTTCGCCGGTGGTGGTTAGATAAGAAGGGCCGAGGATCGTGTGTGGTGGCGAGCCAGGGGAGAGGCCTATATCCAGCAGTGGAGAGACAGGTTGATGGTATGGGTGGAGGCTACAATCCCACAGCCGTCGAGCGCACTCAAGTGGCTGTAAAACATGCATCCAGGATAGAGTGTAAATTTAACATTTTCCTCTGGTCTATCTACTTAATAAAAATCTAACACTGACTGACTGACAGACAACGCACAGCCTAAACCGGTGGGTCTAGAAGTGTGACATTTTGCACAGGAATTCCTTATATAACGTAGGTGAGCACTAAGAAAGGATTTTTGAAAATTCATCCCCTAAAGGTGTAAAATAAGAAACGAAAGTTTATATGGGCGAAAAGTCGGATGGTTCCTGAGATGTTGCCGTTGAGAAATCTCATCGACCACACGGCTAGTTTACAAATAAAATAAGATACATTTACACAGTTCCTTTCTTTTAACCAATACTTAGCTTTAAGAAAATTTGTCTTTAGGGTAAATCTAGGCAAATATATGTAATAAATAAATACACAAACTAACTTAGTATTAGAAGCAGACTCGATGATTTCAGACTCTGGGTAAAGAAACACACCCTATATATTATATTTTAGAGGACATTTGTAGTTTGATTAATGGAGCTGATATAGAATTTACAATTCATTCATATGCAACACATACCACGCCTAAAACTTTTCCCCTCTAAACTACCAAATAGGTCTTGTTCCGTCCCTATAAAGGCGGAAGTGGCAAATTTTTTGTTTGTTTGATGTTTTTTGTACATCGCTCTCATTACGTCGCGTTCAACTTAAAAAACTAATTAACAAATAACATTCGTTAATTAATTTAATTAAACGAAAGCTCTAATTTCACGTAATTTATAGATCTAGTTGTCAGTTTGCGAAGCTTCACTGTGTAATTAGGAATCAAAGATCATTATTTTATCAATATTTTATCGTATAACTAAATTATCAGCGTGTATTATTATTATTATTTATAGGGATGATTTACTGTTTAATTTCTTCTGTATCCGCTTAAATTTTTCACATTTAACCAACGGTCGACTGGTAGAGAATACCTTGAGGCATTAAGTCCGCCTCTGTACAATATATTGCAAAAAGAGTAATTAAATTTAAAGTGAACTTTCGGACTGTGTATTCATACACTGCAACAACTGTTTTCAAAAAATATTACATGTATAGATATATAGTGGCTTTGCTTTGTACAATTTAAAAAAAAAAAGATTTCTTTTACAATTTGTTTATAACAGAAATAATTAAAATGCAACAGAAAATGCTAATCACTGCAACTGTTTAATTTATTTAATTTCTCTTGTGTCGATAAAGAAATCGGAGAATCGATTTTTTAATAGTTTAATACATTATTAATAATTTACAATTATTATTTTGTTAATTATGATTTGCTGTCTTTACAAGTCTTTACAAGGTATTAAACCTTATGTGCTAAATAAACATTTATTTATTTGTAACTTTTACTATACATTACAATCTCTTTTTTACCTCATATAAATACAAGAAAATCCATGATAAATACCCAGACTTGTAACACTCGTAGTCACAAAGCTGAATAATTACTTCTTTATGAGACGCTACGTGCATTGAAGTGAAAGAACTCTTTCAGTAGCTCCATGGTAGGCCCCTACTACACTAGAGGGACGTTTAACTACTTAACTTTATAATTGTTAGTTATACATTGAATCTTAGGCATGGGAAGTTATGTAAGATTAGCAGATGTAGGGAGTACTGTGTGGAGAGAAACGTGAGGTTGTCGTTTGTTAAAACAAATCACAGATTATGATTATGATGGTGTGTGAGTTTACTCCAACAGTAGACACATTCATTTACAAAAACAAAATCGGTGATATACATTTAGAAAGGGATAGGTTATTTCACAAGAATTGGCATTAACATTCAATGGATATGCTTGTTTTTCTTCATACGTGGCAACGGTGCGATTAGCGCATTCAATCAGTGTCAAGTTTTCTTCATAATTAACAATTTCAAAGTCTCTTCTAAAACGTATCCTGTCAATGTCGTCCCATCGAAGTAAGTCAGGAGTCGCCAAACAAAATTCACATTTCAGAACAAACAGATATTACTCAATAGACTGTTTATATAATAGATAGATGTTAAACTAATTTTACTTTCCATTAACATGTATGTCCTAATATTCATTTATTCCATTTAGTGTCATCAAAGGATGACTATGATGCGGCTCAATTAGATTAGAAGTCAGACTTCGCAGTTAATTCTTTTTAAACAGCGTGAAAATCCTTCATAATAAGAGACAATTTATTTGAAATAATTAATATGGTATTTGTTTTATTTATTTTCTCATCGTGACAAACCAGTTCATCCTGGGCTAAAGTTCGCACACACTTTGCATAAACTAATTCGGCCTAGGTAAAACGAGTAATTAGTGCTATAAAAAAGCTAAAAATGTGCTAGAAATGTATACATGACAATAAATTCACGATATCTAACCAATCTCTTCCTTAAAATCCTCTACATTCTTCCGAGTTTTCGGCTAATTCTATTACTGTGCATGCCGTCAGATTGAAACTGGTCAGTTTAAGGATTAAGGGTTACATTATTAAGCTTTCTCAACTCGTTCATCATTTTCTTTGGTCAACTATAACTTAAATCTCCTTGACATTATATGTTACTATGTAAATAGTATATAATGTCTATTGAGTAGATAATTCAACAATCACATAGTATGTAAATATGTATGTATCTATTTATTATAGTTATTTGTAATATTTATTATTAAAATATGCATATAATATTATAATGTCTTAACACGAGTTCTTTAACATTTGAATATCATAAAAATGTAGGTACATTACCCGTGTTATTACCTCAGTCACATCTCCCTTTCTGAAGGTTGTTTAAATAAAAATACTATGTAGCAATAAAACCGTCTGTACTATCTTCTTTGTAACATTCTTATTTATTGAGGGGGAGAGTGCACATCGCAGCCGATTTCCCTAATTTGTTTCTCTCACAGAAGATGACCTTGAAATGTACTGCATTTCCCACTTTATCTTATTTCCCTAATGTTTCGGTAGTGAGTTAGATGTGCCAGAGCCCATTCCCATCCCATCCGTCCCAATTGTCTCAACCCTTTCCCCAAATCCATTCCTATAACTCCAAAGATAGGCAGCGCATCCGGGGGCGTGCCAACGTTTGTCATTTTGGATTAATATTGGCATGTATCACGGATGTCTATGGGCGACAGTATCCACTTACCATCTGGTGGACTGTATGCTCGTCTGCCGCCTTCGTCCATAAAAAAAATCTTACTTAATTTTGGCATAATGTAACATTTATATAAAGAGTTTATCCATCTACCGATTTTACGGATTAACAGATCTTTTCGCACAACTGAAATAAATCAACGTTAAAGTGCAATTTTATCAAATATTCAGCTGAAAATATTAATGTCCGTTTTCAGTCACCTTATCGTCATGATATCCGATGCTATCGAGATTTTAAATCGACTGTCAGTGACAGCCGCGGAAAATGCCTCCGGTGAAAATTCACGTAATAACTTGCGAATACGGTGGATAACTGTTCTGAAAATTGGACATGTTTTATCACTTTTTGACAACTTAAAATCTCAATAAAGACATTTCTGTAAACATGTTGCCGATCAGCCACTATTTGGTGGATGAAAGTGGTATTATGTCTTATAAAAGTAGCCAAGTCTCGTTTAATGGAATTTTTCATATTGCAGCTTGGCTATTTCCATTCATGCATCTCTATCTTTGATAACATAACAACTGTATTATAGAAGTAATGGTCAAGCCACAAGAATCAAAATTTTTTTTGTTTTTTTTTTTTATGTACGAAGGCGGCAGACGAGCATACAGTCCACCTGATGGTAAGTGGATACAGTCGCCCATAGACATCCGGGATACATGCCAACATTAGTCCAAAATGACAAATGTTGGCACGCCCCCGGATGCGCTGCCTACCTTTGGAGATATAGGAATGGATTTGGAGAAAGGGTTAGGAAAATGGGGAGGGATAGGATGGGATGGGAATGGGCTCTGGCACATCTCACTCACTACCGAAACACGTACGTACATTGGGGAAATACGATAAAGTGGGAAATGCAGTACATTTCAAGGTAGTCTTCTGTGAGAGAGGGGTAACGTGGCCAGTCGAGCGCGCCCAGCGGCTGTTGGATTGCAGCGTGCACTCTCCCCCTCATGATCCATCAAACAAGACTTGGCGACTTATAGAACCGGAGTTTCAGCACCACTAGAAGTACTTTAGATTTTTGATGATCAGTGAGTGTGAGTGACAAAATTGTAGATTTTCGTGTTCATATATCTTTAAAATTTGAAGATGTAGAAACTTCAATTTTAGCAGTTTAATTTAGCTTCTAAATTTCGCGTCGAGGTATCCTTTTGAGGCATCTGTATTTCTCCAGTGTAATAATATGAAGGTGTCAAAAGTACGCCGAGTTGTTTTGAGAAAAGGATGCATTGTTCGGTAATGTGTCGAATCTTGGCGGCGTCACTACCGTGCCCCCTCTGATCAAAACAAACACATATTAACTCATTAAATTTTATGTCCTTAGACCTTTTTAATGACGTTTTTTTTCTATCGTAGTACATTCACGTTAAAAATACAGTGGCTCATCACTAGTAAAAACATATACAATATTTGAAAATTTTTGAATACAATTTCATCTATAAACAACGTTTATTCGCAAATATTAACAATTGAATACACTTGCACACACGAACACTGCCGCACACACAAACTATCTAGAAAACATGTTTATTGCAATAATTTGCTAAATTGTTAACAACTCTAGTTAAAACTTCAAAAAGGGGAGCGAAGAAGTTTGTAACCTTTGAGATAAAATTGGAATAAAATCGCTGTCTGTGACTATTTGACACGAGTTTCTTGTGCTACAAGTTTCATGAGGCAATTGATGTAAGAGTTTGTAAGACTGAATTCTTGTTTGCGATTTACTCTAACTGATAAATAATTGGTTTAGTTTGGCAATACTTGGTGTAAATTGTAATCCTTATTCGGCACAGGGCGTTCTGAATAGAGATATTAGTAACAAAATTAGCATGTCAAATGACAGATCTCTCATATTATAATATATTTTTTTGGTATTTTGCAAACGAAGGCTTTTTAAAAAAAAAAATCTTTTTAGATTTTTTGTTAAACTGATAGATAGATACACTTTATTGTACACCAGAACAGAAGAGAAACACAAAAATTCAAGTAATTAGAAGTATAATCGGCGGCCTAATAGCAAAAGCGATTTCACCCTGGCAACCTTTGCAGTGGCAAGGAGAAGTATACGAATGGAAGTAGAAGGTGCAATAAAGAAATAATGCGCTCTATATATATATATACCCACATACACATATACCCATATATACCTACATACAGAAGTAACTAAGTTAGAAAAATAAAGAAAAATATATTGGTCGTAAGAGAACTGTTTTATGTGCAAGATTGTGTTCTTTCACGAGTCTTTTAACTGACTAAAATTATCTAAATAGGTCTAAAGTCTATGTAACGTAAAAACTAATGTAAGGCAGAACAAAACCGGCAATGCCAAGTTCAATAAGGAAGTACAGTCGGCAGCGGAAGTCACGACCCAGCGAGAGAACTATTACAATGGAGGAAGCGGTGGCAGGATTTCCGAATGTATCTGTGCAGCTTTGTGCACCTATTTATATGGCTGCGTGTACTTGCATATCCGTTTTTAAAATAGCTCGTTTTGTGGCGGTACTCGCGTAATTTTCTAAAGAAAAAATTTGCTATGAGTATAGTGAGTAACTACATTTTATTATATGTCAAAAAGGTACTGCAGTGAAAGGAATACGGCATATTCTAACTAATATTATGGAAGCTACGTACCGGGGAGAGCAGCGAGTGAGCCCCTACTGTCAGGTGGATCGACGACGATTTTTAAATTAGATTTTATCAAATAAGTAACAATTAAACTAATTTTAATTTTATTATTTTTGTATTCATATTAGTATAAATTTTGATATGTTGCAGATACACCTGAGTACACAGAAATATGTTGCAATACACACGTTCCGAAACACAATGGGATTTTCTTTAACTATACTTGTTAAATCGACCTAGATATCTCGATCTCATCATGCCCGCCTTTGACGCTACCAGAATCTGTTGATATTTTCATCCAAGGTTTAGCCCAATAAATTACTGACAAATACGTACACAGCTAAAAGGATAGGACAGTGAGTTAACTGCATACCGACGCGCAAAATGTTGCTCACGCACACCAACACAAAACCGTTGTCCATTAAATCTGTCTTTAAAAAAAAAAAAAAATCCTAATTTACCATTCAAGCGCGGCTTGGTCCAATCGGATCATTAAAGAAAACAGTTGAAGGTAAATAAGTTGATAAGTTTGAGATTAAAACACCTAACACGTTCCGTGTCATTCTGATTAACACTTTTCATTAACGTTGATTACAACCCAATTTGTCAAAAATGTGAAAAAACATGGCGGCCTGACGTAACACGGCTTTAAATGAAACTGTGAGGTGATAATCGTTTACACAGTATCGTTACATAGTATCTCAACATTTAGCAATGATGAGATAATCTATTGATTTGATTTTGTTTTAGATAAATTGGATTGGAACAGACTATACATGTTAACAAAAACTTTATAGACGTGAGGAAGAACTGTGGAGATAATTTGTTACTTCCCGTTCCCTAATTTTCCTAATCCTGTTTACAAATCCTTTGTTAAATCTCTTGATGTAGACAGCGCGTTCGGGGGTGTGCCAACGTTCGTCATTCTTGTACTGCTCAAGTTCACGGGCGACAGTTGTGTATCCGTTTAACATTTTCTTTTTATAAAACATCTATATTTTATGTTTTATTTCGTTTTTTTTCTTTTATAGTTTATAGATAGCGATTTTTATTCATTAAGCAATATTCCTTGACAATTCCAGAATATCGAAGCTATAATCTTTTTGGTGAACTGAGTCACCTTTGCCTTTCTAAGGGTGCTTCACCAGAACGACGCCACTCCATGGCCTCCCTGTTGGAAAGGGGATCATAGCAGAGAACCGTAGTTTCATTTCCATTAATAATTGACTCTAAAAAATCGTTTCCGCTTCTCTGAAAGGTCTCCAAATGTTTCTTAGAGAACACTACTCGTCCACTTCGCTGCACATTTCAAATAAGTTTTGACACCCACCTCGCTCCACACCCACTTTATTCATATGAAGACATTCATAAAGAATCCTAAGGACTGTAGTTTTTGAAAGCCTTGTCCTTGCTGCTATTTCTTTCGTCTAAGCCATCGATCGCTCAGATCTTCTTCCACTAATTTGATGTTGTTTGGAGTGAGTGCCTCAACGAGTCGACCGGAACGAGGTTCGTCGTCGATGGACACTCGTCCTAAACAAAATTGCTTACATCAATCTTTAACGGTGGAAAATGATGGAGAAGAATCCCCGTATATATTATCCAACCTTTATTTGATATCGGTCGGGCTAACACTTTCCTTTGTAGGGAACTTAATCACGGAACGATATTCCAGTTTAAACATTTTAAAGATTTCTCGACTTCCTCTTGTTCTAAGAATCGAGGAATCAACACTATCATAAAATTATACACGAAGTAGCAGGGATAAATGCCAATGACAATACAGTATAATATAAGGACGAATAATTGTTTCTTTTTAAACATCTAGAAATATGTCAGTCCGGTCTTTTGTGACTTTTTTTTAATTATATTATAGAAAGAACAAAGAAGGTGACAGACGAGCGTACAGTCTACCTGCATAATTTTTCCATATAAAACGGCAATTTCATAGGTAAGGCCCTAATATATTTATACCATACGATGTTCCCATGTTTCTCCAATGCTGTATATGGCTCTCTCAAGCTTGCCATCACACACGATATTCGGCTCTTTTATCATGCAAAAATCTTTCGACGGATTTTAACGAAACTTTTCATTGCTATAACCTTTTTTTTTTGTTTTTTAAAGTTATGAATATATTATAAAAATAGAAAGAAGGTGGCAAACGAGCATACAGTCCACCTGGTGGTAAATGGATACTGTCGCCCATAGACATCCGCGATACATGCCAACATTAGTCCAAAATGACTAACTTTGACACGCCCCCGGATGCGCTGCCTACCTTTGTTGATGAAAGAATGGATTTGGAGAAAGGGTTGGAGACGGACCTCACTAGTAACAAATATATTGTCTGTTGTTTTATGTTTATTGGTGGGTTGGAACGATATCCATACATTCCTTTTCCCATCTCCCTTTATAATTGACCAATTATTTAATTAATTTGATTGATAAAATATAAACTATATGTAACCACATCACATTGAGGATCGAATTGTGTTGTTGTCTTCTAATAATTGTAATATCATAAGTTAAATTTGTTTGTCTCGTGGCAGTGCCAATGTATTCACTAATAATTGGATTAAAAAGGAATTGATTTAGATTTAGTTATTTTTTTTATCTCTGTTTAAAAGCCTTTATACGTGTATAAACCAATTGGTCAAACGGGTGGTCCCTACTGAGTTTACATGTTGCTATGTTGAGCTTACCTTAGTAGCTGAAATAACACTTTGGCTAAAGTATTTAAAATAAATTAATAATTCGTTGTCAACAAAATTTCTTGAATATTTGTCAACTAGCAAAAAAAATTAAATACAAAGTCCAAAAGATTGATATTTTTACTTAAAAAAATAAGTTTATCGTCGATTAATTTAGAATCATTTAACTTGTAAATCTATGGTTTCAAGCTTCGGGAAAGTTTCAGACAGCCTGTTTATACATGATATATCTGAAACTAACCGCAATCGGGCCCTTATATCTACTGTCCACTGTTGTCCATTTCATTTTGTCTTATGCATGAGGAATGTATGGCATACTGAGCATACGGGAGACGGGTTGGCTAGTCCACTCGTGTAGTTGGTGTAGTTCTAACAGGTGGTGTCGATCCTCAGGGCCGGTGGCAGCGGCCTTGTTACCCCTTAGTCGCCTTTTACGACACCAACGGGAGGAGTTGTGCTGTTCTAAGAGTTGCCGATATACAAGCCGTGTGGCTTATACAATAAATCTTTAAAATAACTTTTTGAGATTTAGCACGTACAGTCGGCAACAAGGTAATGTATACCAGTTTGCACCGCAATGTGATTGTAATAAGGACTAGAATCGAACGGTTTTATGTACATTACGTGCTGCTGACTGTACATACAATTTCACTAGCTGGAGAGTTCCATGACACGCATATAAACAATAGGTTTTAAATTTATCGTACGTTTTAAAAAGATAACTTACTTGTTTTTTTACTAGGATTGCGCTACACTGCGCTGGGATTTACTCAAATTATACTTTAATTTCAAAATTTAACAGCTTTAAATTTTAAAAAAATGTTATTTGTTTAGAAACTGTTTGGTTAATGTCTCTTTATCTTACAGTCGTGTTGGTGATTTATATTGATAAATAAATACCTGTATGTGATTCGGGTGTCGTAATAAGGACTAACAATGTCGCAACTACAAGCGCTGAGGAACTACCCCTGAAAGAGTGGACTCGCCAACCCGTTTGGCCAGCGTCGCGGTTTAAGGTCATATATCCCTTATACACAAGATACCTACTGAAAGGGCCGATTGCGTGTGATTTTAAAACAGCGTCAAATGTGTGTACATTATTTTTACAGAAAGTGACAAATGAGCAGACAGTCAACCTGGTGGTAAGTGGATACTGTCGTCCTGCGAAATCCGACCACGTGAGTCGCTTGCTAGTTCGCCTCCTTTCATATACAAAAAAAAATATGTTATAGGCTGATATCAAAAGGAGGGAGGTGGATATACTGTGGCTCGTATGATGGTAAGTGGTCACCGCAGGCCCACGGACACCTGCAACACCAAGACGGATGCGGCGCGCAGCTAACCTTGTCCTATTTACAGTTTACTTGAAGAACCCCATAACGGAAATTATTTCATAGAATATATAAGTACGTTTTTCAAAGGTTTCCCTTCAAAGGAAACCATAGATATTTTATGGAATCAATAAAAATCGCCGTGTCTCTGGTGAAAAGGTAAAAATTGTCATTACAGCGCCCTGTTCTCTGTCAGCGATACACTTCCGCTCGGAAATTGAAATAAGTTAAGTCTCTCAGGTGCTTCAATTTGATTTATTATACTTATTTATGCTCATTCCCGCGGCTTTCCCCATTTTAACCCCATTTTTAAATCAGTTCATTAATATTTCCAGACCAGTGGTTCCCAAAGTGTGCGACTTCAGCAGTCTTTTTCAAAATAACTTGATTCGTAAATAAGTATGGCCTTTAATGTAACCAGGAGGTCTACTCTGATTTTACGCACACGAGATTCACTTTTGTTTGTTTTTTTTTTATGGTGAAGGTAGCAGACGGACATGTGGCCCACATGATGATAAGTGGCTACCACCGCCCAAAGACGCCTGCAACACCAGGGGTTATGCGTGTGCGCGCCAGCCTTACACAATCCATTTCACAGCTTTCTTGAAGAATTCCGTGCCATAGCATAGCGGGAAGACCTCAACTGGCAGTTCATTCCACAAATTTCGCGTTCGCGGGATATATGAAGTGTCTTGATGGCCGCACTTCGCGCAGCGACGATGACGGGAGGGTTTTTACAACCCAAAATTGGCATCAAATTGAACAGTTTTCAGATAATTTCTCATTTTACAGGCGGTAGAACACGCAGGACGTAATGTCTCTTCGGACGCTGATTGATCCTAGACAAGTGCTTCGCAACCGGTGTGCCGCGGCACACTGGTGTACCGTGAGACGATGCTAGGTGTGCCGCATTGTAACCTGAATCACCCAACAGGGAGGTGTAACTAAGGGCATGAGCGTGACAAATTCCATGAATATTTACAGTTTAGGTACTTACTAACAAATAAATATATACCTAAAATATATGTATATATTAATGTCCGTTTGTGTACAAATAAGATAGTTTAAGTGTTTCTACTGATTACCATTTCTCCTATCAACATTTTGCAAGACCTGCATTAATTAGCTTCAACAAGTCGAGACTTGTTGACAAGTTTAAATACATTTTTTAACTATGCATTTCAATTAAAAGTTTCATCGAAGTAATGAGTCGACGTGTTTTTATTAAAATGTTTTTATTTAAGTTCGCATTAAAAGTCCGACAACACTCTATTTATGTAGTCTGTAATGTTTGAAACATAAATTACAATTAGTTTAGAGTTTGGAATAAGAAAAGTGCGGGGAATTTAAAAATCTTAGACTGACACACACCTTTTAATAAGATAAAACTATTTCTGTTTTAAAACTAGAATGAAACTGAATCTGTAGTTACATATAATAAAGTCGTAACGAAGCCGTCTCCGTACATGCATAATACTTTTCAAAAAAAATCATCGCAATGTAAAGTGCATTTTTTGGAACTTTAATCTGTCTATCTGAACGCGCGTCACGCAATAACCACTGAACAGAATTTAATTAAACATAACATTGTTAATATTACTTGGGTTAATATTTGGGGTACATTTTATCTCGATCAGTTCCAGAGTTCCCACGGGAATCATTCTGAAGTTCACACGAACGAAGACGCTAGCACCGCTAGTCTATACTAATATTATAAAGAGGTAAAGCTTGTAAGTTTGGATGTAGGAGGTAATCTCCGAAACTTCTAATCCGATT
This sequence comes from Sesia bembeciformis, assembly GCA_943735995.1. NCBI lineage: Eukaryota > Metazoa > Arthropoda > Insecta > Lepidoptera > Sesiidae > Sesia > Sesia bembeciformis. The sequence continues at coordinate 14,078,020 of OX031041.1, read as the reverse complement.
TCAAAAATTATTTCACCATTTGTAAGGTATATTATTGAAGATGGACATAGGCTATATATTATGTATATATATTATGTGCAAAAAAATTGACGGGCATGCAACGCACGCCGGGCACAGCTATCATAAATAAATTCAGATAGAATTTGGACATTTGTATCTAAATTTTAAAAGGCGACTAAGGGATAACAAAGCGGCTATCACAAGTCCTGAGAAACTACACCTCTAAAAATTGGACTCGCCAACCCGCCTGGACAGCGTGGCATTTTAAGGTCATACATCACAAAACAACAACAAAAGAAGAAGGCTTTTATATACAGCAGTGGATATAAAAGGACGGTTCATGGTTACGGTAATTCCTCAGGGCTTATGTTAACGGCTTGGTTATCCCTTGGTCACCTCGACATGACACACACGGGAAGGGATGGGATGGTGTGATTTTTATTTTCATTTATTCCTACGGCAATAAAAAAATACAATTATATATATATAGTCACCTTCCACAGAAACATATTTTATATAGAATATGTATTATACATCATTATACATTCTATCACACGTCCATAAATATTAATTGAACTTGTCCGCAATTGATTGCATACTTTTTTTTTTATAGAATGAGGGTGACAAACGAGCATACAGTCCACTTGGTGGTAAGTGAAACCTGTCGCTCATAGATATCCGCGATACATGCCAACCTGCCAAACATGCGCTGCCTACCTTTATTTATGAAAGAATGGATTTGGAGAAAGGGTTGGGGACGTGGGAAGGGATAGGATGGGAATCGGCTCTGGCATATCTCACTCACTACCGAAAGACGTACATACATTGGGGAATATTATAAAGTGGGAAATGCAGTACATTTCAAGATAGTATTCGGTGAGAGAGGGGTAACGAGGCCAGTCGAGTGCGTCCAGCGGCTATTGAATTTCACGTGCACTCTCCCCCTCCATATGTCATTCGTTAATGAAAAAAACATACAATCCAATCGCATCTTTGAACCGATTCTGAATCTTATTATAAGAGTGTAGGGACGCCTTTTCCTTGCACTTATCACTAAGGCAAATAAATCTCTCACCCCATTTCCACAGCTATTCTGAATATTCTCAAAATTATGTCATAATCAGTCTTTAATTAATTTCATAGCAGGTACGTGTTAATTTTACGTTAGCTTCCCTTTCATTACTACCCACATGTACCTACTGGGTTAAAATTAAAATGATTAAATTTTGAGATCTATTGTTTAACAGGATTAATCATACGTTTTATTAGACCACGTTTTTAGGGTGTGATTAAAATTAGTATCTTTACATGCTGGTCTTTAACCCGCGGCTCCGCTTGCGGGGTAGATGCCCTGATGTGCATACTACCCTGAAAAAATAACCTACATGATAGTAAAAACCACATCAAAGTAGAACCCAAATTACAAACGAACAGACAGAAAGACGAAAATGGGAATTGTGGGATAGGATTTGTTATAGAAAGAAGGTGGCAGAATAGAAAACAGTCCACCTGGCGGTAGTGGTATTGTCATGTCGCCCATGTCATCCGCGATACATGCCGACCTCAGTCCAGAATGACAAACGTTGGCACGCCTCCGGAAGATTACCTTTGAAGATTTAAAGAATTGGATTTGGAGGTAGGGTTGAAAAAATGGGAAGGGATTTTGTATGCCGGGATGGCAACGGACTTTGGCATATCTCACTCACTACCGCAACACGTACGTACATTAGGGAAAAAGGATAAAGGGAGTATATTAGACGGTAGTGAAGTAAAGTGGCCAGTGGTCAAGTAGCGACTGTGGAGCTTCCACTCACACCCAAATAATTGGACATTTAAGTTTGTTTCAAGCTAATTTAAACATTTAAAAGTATTTTTAAGTTTGGTTTTGATTTTGGTAGTGTACCTAATAATAATAATAGCTGTTCGTTCTATTTCGTCCCTTGGGAGACCTCAACTCCTCCTCATTCCTTGTAAACTTTGATCTTATTTGAGAATTGATCTTGGGTGTAGTGTAGATGTAAATATGTATGTATGTATTTATATATTAATAAGCTATTTATTATTATATGTATTTATTATCGATATTGTCGTTAAGTATCTATTGAACATGATCCATCTATGGATTTCGGTCTTTTTGCACTACCTATATCCCTTTTATTTTATCTCTATCCTAAGCTTGCCTGGAAGAGATCGCCTTAGCGATAAGGTCGCCTATTGTATTCTGTCATTTATTATTTGTGCACATGTAATAACCAATTGTATGCAATAAAGAGTATTTATTATTATTATTATATTCTGTAGTTCTAGAATAAATTATCAAAAAAAAAAAATTAATGGAAACTAGCAGAATTCGCTATTTTCTTTATACAATAATGCCGTATACATTTTTTAGTATTCTATCGCTCTCCGTTGATATTTTTAAACTGAAAAGAAAAATTTACAAATGAAAAGTTTCAAATGAATGGTCATTCTATAACTCAAATAAATAAAAGGTTGATGGTTGTGACAAATTAAGTCAAAACTTGTGCTGAATACGAAATGTAAGTACATTAGCTGAGAAATGCCACGGAAAATTTGTTTAAATGTATTTTGAGAAGCCAAATAAATTTTGTTAAAATTTATGGGTATTTTGAGTGTTCGGCGATGAACAACGTGCAATGAATAGGTCATTGCACGTCGTAAGTGCTAAAACAGCCGCTACCACAACCCTAGAGTTCCTAGGATAAATAGATATATAGATAGATGAACTCATTATTGTGCACCAATACATGTTGCAAAAAAGACAATCTATGTAACACGAAAAGTACAACAGACGGCCTTATCGCCAATGCGACCTCTACCTATGTACACACCACCTTAATCTTAGATCAAATCAAAAGGAGGACGTACGTTACACACTTACTGCGCGTGGTTCTACAAAACCGAGTCCTATGGACCTGCTTCGTTTAATCACCGATAAAACAGCTAAACGATAGACTTGCTTATACGTGATACACTCGTAAGATGAACACAGTTTTGTAGTGGAAAATACATTCAATAAATGCCTTCTTGTGCATTTATTCAGTGCACAAACCACTCAATGAGCAAAAACAATACACATGGAATCACTTTTCACGCGTAAGTATACTAAAAATTATTAATTTGTAGAAGTTTTTTAAAATTATTAATTTACATTCGGCCATTAAGGAGTGAGCGAGATAAAACTATACGAAACATGTGCGAGCGACACATTTAGCTTGTCTCACTCTTACTACTGTCCAAGCTCATCGCTCTATCTATGTCTTTCGGTGTCGTACAACATGACTTCAATTATAGCTGTACGAGTTTGTGTGAATGTAGTAGTGCATTCGAGCCTACTTTCAGTTGACGCAATGTAAGAATGTACCGTATCTTCCCCTTTTGCTTTGATCTAAGACCTCAATGGAATAGATACACCAACCAGCTAGGTTAGCGTGGCGTTTTAAGGCCATCCCTCATGCACAAGACGATGTGCATGAGATGGCCCATATCCATCAGTGGATAATAAATGGGCCTGGTTACTGTTACGGTTAAAATATCCTCCCCTTCTATGTTTAGGTAAAGAATAGTAGCAGCTTAGTAATAGTAATAGTAGAATCAGCAGCGTGTTGACGCTGACCCGCAAATTAGTGATGCTATTCTTTTAAGCGATAATAAAGTTCAACTATTTTTTATTTATTTATTCTGTTTGCACTATATTGAACAGAGGCGGACTTAATGCCATAAGGCATTCTCTACCAGTCGACCTTTTGGTTAGATTTGAAAAATTAAAGCGAGTGCGGAAGAGACCAGACAGTACCTAAAGAAAGAAAGAAGATGATTTTGTTGACAACAACAATATTAGAAGATATACCAAATTGAGCGGAAAGTAAAAAAGAACCGAATATTAATTACTGTTATGCGACGCTGATTTTCAGTTGAATTCATTGTGATTATCGGTCGCCCGTGGTCACCGGTGCCCACGGCAGAGACCGTGTCATATCTATATCAAGCCAGTTTCGCGTTTTAAAAGATTAATTCATCGATAATAAATAATTGTAAGGATTCTGTTTCTCCTTTTGAAACTTAATAGCAAAAGACGTGTTTACACGTTTAAAGTGCAATTGAAACGGTTTATATATTTATTTTATTTGATTCTGAAATAAGCTGACATACATTTGCATTATAAATAGAAACTAATTTTACATTGACATGCAGAAAAGTGTTTTACTGGTTGCATCTAGGATCTAGGACTGATATTAAGAAAAATAATCTAAATCTAAACAATAGACAAAAACAACTGACCAGACAAACAACTCGAGAGGGTATCTTGTTTTATGTATCTTGTATGATCTTGTTACTCCTTTACAGATTTGTTAACATTATCAAGTAATCTTCGTAATTATTTTTTAATTAATCTAGATAACTATATAGGTATTCAAGGTATTCAAAAGTATTCCCCTATATATAGGTATTCTTCCGTCCACAAGTCATTGCGATGTTTTAACATTTGTGATGAAGGACTATATTTAGGATATATTCACAGTTCAGGAGTATTCCCCAATGTACCACAAAATTTCTACTTGTGGGAATTTATGTTTGGAAAGTTAGTGAGTCTTTTGAAAGGACACGGTAAGGCACTTACCGTACTTAATTTAGTTATGCCCATAATAGTAAGATAGTCAAGTTGTCGCTAAGATAAATCCATCTTCTTATTTAAACCACTGGGGAAACTTATTTTTGACTAGAATTCAATCGTCGAAGCAGTGATAGCATAGATGTATCTATTCTCGGCTCTCATTCATGTAGTCGTGAGTTTAAATCCTCGGCCCATACCACTTTCTACTTGAGGACGGATTAAAAAAAAAATATCACCAACTTGACGGTTCAGGAAAATATCGCGAGGAAACCCGCGTGTTTCACAATTTAAAAAATCTGGATTATATGTATCCACTAATTCTCACTGGGCCCGCGCTGTGGATTATGGCCCGAATCCTCGTAGTGATTTATTAGAGTAGGCTTGTGTCCGGCGGTGGTACATTATTTTCAAGACCTATCTCATCACAAATTTCTATTGCAATCCAAAATTGGCAATTTTCAACGGTTTTTTGCATTTTTCGAAGCAACAAATAATCGAATTTGATCGTTCGACACCTCATTTTGTATTTTTTTTATTTCTTAATGGATTATTGTCATAAAATTAATAGTTTTCGAGTTATAAGGAATAAAAACCATCATTGTTTGGTTCTTAATCAAAATTTTTGATACTGGGTTCAAAAAAGCAAATCAGCGACATATATTTCTATTACGGGTAACAATGTTCAACACTTGCCAGAAGCTCGCTATTTCGGATTACCACTAGATGAAGGTCTACGTATCCGATTATGCGAGTCTCTTATTCTTTCAAAATTAAATTAACTTCTTGAAACTTCGAAACTCGAAACTTCTTGTTCAATGTATTCAAAATTCTTGTGCAAGCATTTTGAATAAATACGTGGTATAGCGAATAAATATATTTTCTATCTTTTCTTTCATTTTGCAAGGTTGATCATTGTTTAAACAAGTTTCAACATGAATGCCGTTGACGAATCCACGATATTCTTAATCTACGGAAAACGTCCTGCAGAATCGCATCATTCATTACTTGTATACATACAAAAGTAAATTTTTCTCCCCGTTGACTGACCTATAGGTATACATAGTTTGATATCTTTATATACAAATATATACTGTAGTCGTTTAATTAAGTTATATATTTATACATCCAATGTATAAATCCAAAGGTTATCTGGTAGAAAATGCCTTCTGGCATTTAGCTCGCCTTTTGTAGGATAATGTAAAATATATTTTTTTAATAAAGATAAATATTGGATCTGGAACTGATGAAGTCTAAAGAAAATCCAAGCAAACTCGCCACATACCAAACAGGACTATGTACGAGTGTATCCTTGAACAAAATAATTTTGTGACAGAACCCTAAAAGGGGAAAATTTATAAAATCAACTCTAAACTGCTCACGTATTCAATAAAACTTGAAGGCAAGGGATATGTTAGGTTTTTATAAACTTTTCCTATTTCAACTTGAATTACACGCTTTGATGGGAATCTTTTGAACAATTGATAGACTTGATAATATTTTTTAACTAACAATCTATACCGGTTTCGCACGCCTTAGTACCACAAAATACTAACAGCCACTGCTGATACCTCTCCACTGCTGGAATTCAGGACCTCACCACTCTTCGACTGTCCCGTATAAAAACTAGTATGTATTGTTCCCTTGTTCTTTGCTTTGCTTATTTTTGATGACATGGGAGACGGGGGCGTCTGAATGGCGATTACGTTAGCAATATTTATTTATTTACATTCGTATTTTTTTGGCAAAATTTAGTAGATTCTGATTAAATGAGAGACTTGTTTCCTTACTTTCGCTATCAATGGGGGGGGGGGGGTGTTAAAAATGCTTACGTAATACTTGAACGGCCCCTAACGATCAAATTAATAAAGACTATGTGTTAGTCTTTCAGAAAGCCCGATACCATAGATGATTCTAAGTCGTCTGTGTTCATTAAAACATAATCTTACTTATTTTCTTTTTGTAAAACTATACATCTATCGGGCTTATCATTACGATGGAATCGCATAATGCAACATTGTGACATGTCGGTCTTGGATTTTTTTATGGACGAAGGCGGCATACGAGCATACAGTCCATCTGATGATAAGTGGATACTGTCGCTCATAAACATCCGCGATACATACCAACATTAGTCCAAAATGACAAATGTTGGCATGCCCCCGGATGGGCAGCATACCTTTGGAGATATAGGAATGAATTTGGAGAAATTATTGGCAAAATGGGGAGGGATTGGATGGGAATGGGCTCTGACACATCTCACTCACTACCGAAACACGTACGTATATTAGGGAAATAAGATAAAGTGGGAAATGCAGTACATTTCAAGGTAGTCTTCTGTGATATATATATGTATATATATATCAATTTGTAAAATGTAGGGTTCCTATAAAACGTAAGCAATTTTACGAGGGTAGTTCTAGAGAAAGATGCAGTATTTGGTAGAGTAGTGAGTTATGGCTGGGTTATTTTTCAAAAATACATATAAAACGTATACATGGCAAACGTAAGTGAGGAGTACAATTATAATTATTTTTTTATTTCATTTTGGACATTTTTTTAATAAATCGTTGTAACAATTTAGTTGCTAAAATAAAGGAATGTTAATTGTGAAATTGCGGTGTCCAAATGGTCAATGGTCAATGCTGGTGTCGCCCGCGCCGAAACGTCGAAAAGGTAAAGAAATACCTTTATTATAGGCGCACAGACCCGATTTAGAATACAAAATGTGTACAAAATGCGAAAGTTTTTAAAGTTATGTAACTATATTAGTTACTGAAGTGCAGATTGGATGTAACGCTCCTTGTGCCTGGAAACTATATATAAGTATATCGTTTTCTCTGAGACTTTTTTATATATATATATGCAGACTTTTTATGTATTATGTTAACGTTTTATGTATTGTATTAAAAGAATAAATGAAATAAATATTACAAAAACAAATTAAGGAAATTCAAAAACAATATCCAGAAAAATTGTTTCTCACGCGAGCATAAATTTAATTACTCCGTTTGCTGACGAGAGATGTCGTCAACTCTCAAATCGTAACCAGCCCTTTTATCGTCCAATGCTGGACACAAGGCCACTGCACGCACATCGTCTCGTGCACGAGGGATGTACGTAGGGCTGCCACCTTCGGAATAACCTAAACCCGGAGATTAAAAAAATGAAACAAAAAGCAGGAATTGGTATTTTAAATTATAACATATTCATTTTCTCGATGAGATAATATTAAATTCCCAATAATAATTAACACAAGATAAACTTATACTGTCTATGATACACACAGAAATTCTTTATATTATACTTTTTTTTTTATGTACGAAGGCGGCAGACGAGCATACAGGCCACCTGATGGTAAGTGGATACAGTCGCCCATAGACATCCGCGATACATGCCAACATTAGTCCAAAATGACAAATGTTGGCACGCCCCCGGATGCGCTGCCTACCTTTGGAGATATAGGAATGGATTTGGAGAAAGGGTTAGGAAAATGGGGAGGGATAGGATGGGATGGGAATGGGCTCTGGCACATCTCACTCACTACCGAAACACGTACGTACATTGGGGAAATACGATAAAGTGGGAAATGCAGTACATTTCAAGGTAGTCTTCTGTGAGAGAGAGGTAACGTGGCCAGTCGAGCGCGCCCAGCGGCTGTTGGATTGCAGCGTGCACTCTCCCCCTCAATACTGTCTTTGATACACATAGAAATTCTTTATACTGTCTTTGATACACACTGCAATTCTTTATACTGTCTTTGATACACACAGCAATTCTTTATACTGTCTTTGATACATACAGCAATTCTTTATACTGTCTTTGATATACACAGCAATTCTTTATACTGTCTTTGATACAAACAGCAATTTTTTATACTGTCTTTGATACACACAGCAATTCTTTATACTGTCTTTGATACATACAGCAATTCTTTATATTGTCTTTGATATACACAGCAATTCTTTATACTGTCTTTGATACACACAGCAATTCTTTATACTGTCTTTGATATACACAGCAATTCTTTATACTGTCTTTGATACACACAGCAATTCTTTATACTGTCTTTGATACACACAGCAATTCTTTATATTGTCTTTGATATACACAGCAATTCTTTATACTGTCTTTGATACACACAGCAATTCTTTATACTGTATTTGATACACACAGCAATTCTTTATACTGTCTTTGATACACACAGCAATTCTTTATATCGTCTTTGATACACACAGCAATTATTTAAATTATACTAATAACAATAATCTTTAAAATAATCTATTTATATTAGTAGGTACTAGCCGTGTGCCTCATCGGCAACATCTCAGGAACCATCCGACTTTTCTCGCATTCAAACCTTCGTCCCTTATTTTACACCCTTAGGGGATGAATTTTCAAAAGTTCTTTCTTAGTGTTCACCTACGTTATATAATGAACTCCTGTGCAAAATTTCACGCTTCTAGACCCACCGGTGTAGGCTATGCGTTGTCTGTCAGTCAGTCACTGTTAGATTTTTATTAAGTTGAAGATTTTTATTTTTATTCATACTTCTCATTTTTCCGAGATATTTGTATGCTCGAAGTCATAGCCCCGTCATCCGGAGATGGTACGATGTTAACCGGTAGCCCGGACAAGCATCTTTCAAACCGTAAGACTACTGGTCGAACCCGGTCGGCTCTAGATGTACGGCCTTTAAACGCCACGCTAACCAAGTGTGTTGGCGAATCTTTTAGAGATGGTGTATTTCCCCAACGTTCATAATGACGACACCCCCGGGAAGAGACGGGATGTTATTCTAAAGCCTTAAGACACGACTTCCTCAAAAGAAATTAAAAATAATAAAGTTATAATTGTCATTATGTTAGAAATTAAAACGTCAAAGCGAATATACGTCCTATTAAATAAAATAACTGTCCCGAATAATTTGTATTATCAAGTTTCTATAAATAATTTAATTTCACTAGGTCCAAATTGAAACATTAACAAGTCCGTTTAGGAAATTAGAATCTATTTTATCTTTAAAATTTTATATCAATAAAAATTTAGCGATGAATATCGACTATCGACGGTGTAAAGGCTATTTGACTCAAATGTCACATGATTTTATGATGCAGGGAAATGTGGAAATCTCCAGGGATATCAGGAAATGACGGACGATGTCGGATACTTCAATTGATTACCTCATCTCACGTGTTCAACAACCATAGCCTAGGATAAACTAGCTTGTCCTGGTAGGAAAATAAATAAAAGGCATATGAATTATTTAAAACAAATTCTTTCTGGATAGGAGCGTTTTTGCGTTGTTTAGAAAATAACCACATAGTCCTAAGTATGAGAGGATTACGAAACGTTAGACTCGAACCTAAATGGGCCAAATCGTTTCTAGGTATGAAAAACTTCCGCAAAATAATCACACTCTCGTAAATGGAATAAACGAATATTAGTACCTATATATACATAGTAATAATATTCGACATCAACCACGATTTCGTGGTATCTCTGGGAAATCCCCGATTACGACATTTCCCTTCGACAAATACAGTTACATTGTGCATACAAATAAACGTCCTTTTACGACGATACAAACGATTACTAGTCGGTGATTTGCTTAAAGTTTTAATGAAAACATTAAATTTAATGAAAACTATCGCTTCTGAATATCATTATTTATTAATTATTACTTTTCTAATCAGGACACAAACACAAGCACCGTTTTCAACCATTTTTTGTTCTATAATTATGTTTATAATTTTATAATCAAAAGATTAGTATCATATTTCCGCGGGACAAAATGAATCGATTTACGATTGATCAACGTTGGAAAATATTGAAAACTTATTACCAAAGTTACCGCTGTGTAGCCGAAACAGTGCGCATTTTGAAAAGACGTTTTGAAAGAAGTTTACGCAAATTTGTGCAAAAAGTTCGTGAGACGGGCATGTTAGTGGACAATACTCAGGTTCCCCGTGTTCGTACGCTGCGCACAGCCTAAAATGTCACTGCTGTTGTCGAGAGTGTGCGACTCAATCCAAGAACATCAACTTACCATCGATCGGAACAACTCAACATTAGTCGCACTAGCCTGAGAAGAATTCTGTACAAAGACCTCGGATTATTCGCTTACAAGGTCCAATACAATTGTCTCAGCAGCTGAAGGCTAATCACCATCCGCTTCGTTATCGCTTCTCAATTTGGGCCTTAGAACAGCTCGAAACAGACGACGATTTTGCTCGAAAAATCATCTTTTCTGATGAGGTGCAGTTTCTTGTGGGCGGTTATGTTAAGAAGCAAAACTGTCGCATGTGGGGCTCGGAAAACCCGCAAGTGATCATCGAGAAGCCAACACATCCTCAGAGAGTAACGGTTTGGTGCGGATTGTGGAGTGGTGGCATCATTGGCCCAAATTTTTTCGAAAATGCTGTTGGAAATGCCGTTTCGGCCAACGGTGAGCGATACACATGCATGTTAACCGACTTTCTGTGGGCAAAAATTGAGGATATGGACTTGGACGACCTTTGGTTTCAGCAGGATGGCGCGACATGCCATACAGCTCATGAAACAATCGATCTTTTGCGCAGTAAGTTCGGTAATCGTGTTATCAGCCGTCTTGACGATGTCAGTTAGCCGCCTCGGAGCCGTTAGACTTCTTTTTGTGGAGTACCGTGAAACATCGATGTTATGCAGAAAATTCACAAACGATACAGGCGCTTAAGTTGAATATTGGCCGAGCTATTCATCAGATAGAGCTCGAAACCATCAACAAAGTCTTGCAAAATTGGGTTGACAGGATGCGCTACTGCCATAATATTTGGATAAAACAGTATTTTTGTTCATTTTATTACAGTTTTAAAAAGAAACTTCTATTTCGTCCACCCTTTAGTTTGATAACCCGTCTCGTATCCGAAGATTACCATATCGTGTAAACTCGGATTTAAAGTACCTTATAATATAGTAGGTATTTTAGGTAAATTGTTTTTTTATCACTAGCTTGGTGTTGAGGAAATTTCATGTGGAATCTGCATTTAAAAATATTAAATGCTTGTGTAATACACTAAACGGCATTGAGCGCTCGTGATGGATTATGGCCCGAAACTCTCTTTATGTTAAGCCTGTGTTTTTATGAAAATATTATTTGTATTGATGATTTCTTGAGTTTTTTCTATTTAATTAATCGCAATAAAAGATATTTATTTTAAATTCACCGAAGCAGCCACTAAAAATCGTCATTTTAAAAAAAAATATAAATTTCTACAAAAAAATGTATTTGTAAATAAATGTTTTATTAATTTTAAAGGGGGTAAATTAATATTAAAAGATTTCACAGGATAGACCTATTAACATTACCATATTGAACATAAAATTTTGTTTGAACTAGGTGCATTTTAAAAAAAACTATAAAATGAATTAATATTCAAATAATTTTCAGGTTAAGCCTAATAACATTATCAGCATCGCACATATTTTGAAGAAAGATAAAATTTCGTCAGAAGTACAATTTTAAAAAATCTTTCTATATTATCGAAAATTTAGAAATAATTCTTATAAATTAAAAAAATACCTAAAAAACTGTTCTAAAGATTATTCTCATTAATTACACAGGAGTGAGTAATTTCATATTTTTATTCGTGAATAAGTTAGTTTATAAACATGAATATCCAGTTATTAAATGCTTAGACTAAAACACCAAGAATAGTTATAACAATAAAAGGAATATACTTAATATTTAATGAAAAATATATTATTAGCGTTTGGTTAGAAGTTCGTTTACATCAAAAAGTAGTTTTTTTTTTTAATTCCTTCAATTCATGACTTTAAATTTAACAAGTACACGGAATATTTAAATTAAGTTACTATTATAAAAACTGAATAAATTATTTTGATAAATAACACTAAAATTGTAATCGATCAATTGCATCGATACGTTAAAATTTATAAATGAAAGAATTTAATTTTAATTCAATCTTTTAACTTCACTGCAGCGGCTTTTGCAAACTTTTCAATTTTACGACTTATACATAAAAAATGCAGTATTCAAAATCCCGTAGCAAGTTATTAAAAGTCCATAAAAATCCTATAAAAGTTTTTGGAAAATATTCCAATATTCTTTGACGTGTAATAAAAGTATGGGACTTACCTGAACTCGTTGAAAAGTTGGTAGCACTTCACTGTAGTATCAATACGTGATGCTACGCGCGCGGTCCGCTAGCACTGCACGCTACGAATACGCTCGAGCTTATATAAGCGCCTCCCATAGGCGTTGGGCGGGCGGGCGGCAAGTGCCTACGTATTCTATGATAAGCGTAATGAGTACCTTTTAACTTTTGCTAAGCTTTACAAGTTGATTTCCGTTCAAATTAACAGGTTATTTTTCATTCACAAATTAAAATTGATGATTTCAACTCATTTCAACTTTTAAGATTTTTGCGTTTTTTACGCATTTTTATTTTTATATATTTTACTTGTCTTTCGAAATCGATAAAATGTTTAAAATAAATCAGTAAAAACATTTAATACTCTAACTTTATATATAACTTCCGAAGTTATATGAGGTCCTTTACCAATTGATTGATGCCTCTGCTATAGAACTCCTGATGACGGGAATCGATGAATTCTCTGAAGGCGTTTTTCACTGCCTCTTCGGAATTGACTTTAATTTTCAATTTCTAAAAAAATCTGGCAAAATCTGGTCTGTACGGTGGGTGATGGAGAGTTTCAAGTCGAAACTACTGTAACTTTGAGACTGTTAGTAGAGCAGTCTGTGAGCGAGCGTTATCATGGAGAAGCAGTGGACTAGAGCGATTGACCAGACTCGGTTGTTTGATAACGAGTTTATCTGTCATCATTTGCAGTTCCTCACAGTACACATCTGCATTAATTGTTGCGCCAGATTTCAAGAAACCGTGATAGATAATACCGACACGGAACCACCATACAGTCACCATGAGCTTCTTTTGGCTCAGTTTACGTTTGGGACATTGTCTGGCTGTATCTCCTGGGTTCAACCATTGTGACGAACATTTACGATTTACAGGATCCACTTCTCATCACAAGTGAAAATACGATTCAAAATTCCTTAATTTTCGTACTGGTTCATCAAAATAAGGTAAGCTTCGACGCGTGCTTCTTCTCAGCTTCTTCACTTTCCCGAAAATGAATCAATATCGTTTTGTCCCTTATGCCGAAGGCTGCTGCTAACTCAGACTTGGTTTGAGATGAATCCGCTTCCACTACTGCTTTTAATTCTTCATTATCGACTTTAGTCTCCGGTCGTCAACAAGGCTTGCTCTTGAGGTCGAAACTTACAGAACGGAAACGATCAAACCAAAAACGCACCGTGCGTTCGTTCGCGGTGTTTGTTCCGTACACATCGTTGTTATTGCGTGTCGTCTGTGCTGCGTTGCTGCCATGACGGAGCTCATATTTGAAAATAACGCGATTTTTTAACTTGTCCATCTGTTTTATAGGTAGGAAACTGGACCACTCTAGGAATTGCTCCCGGGTCAGTTGACCACTAGCGTGGTATACTCGTATACGAGCCAGTTGCCGCTTAAGCCAATCAAAAGTTGCTTTCAGAACTAGATCGTCAACGTTGGCTACGTACGTACACTCGCATCGATTTTATAAGTATCTAATAGTTGCAGTTCGATTAGCGGCTGTTTATCTATTGTCATTTGTAGCACAGAGTAACAAAATTAAACACTTCATTTAAATTATCTTTTAGGAAAAATATCTAGCTCAGAAATATGTGGTAGAACACAAGATGTTAATGATAGAAAGAGTACAGTTTAAGACACTAAGAGCGTCTAAGGTAGTTTTTATTTAAGCTTGTATAGCAACATGTTAAATCAATAAGTGTCAATTCGACTTTATGGCTTTTTTTTTTCAGGAAGCTTATAAACTATTGTGGTTACATATATTACTCGTATCTATATGCGTGATCGATAAAGTTTTATAGTTTAAACAAAGCTGCCACAATTAGAAAATAAATAACAATTTGCACAACACTGCGAGATCGCAGCTTAGTATTATTCGTACCGTACTCGACTAGCGTAGTCGCATATTTAGCAGTAAGCGCATGCTTAATTGCATTTATACCATTAAAAAACAAATCGATGCGTTCATATTCGCAACACAAAAAATTGAATGCAGAGCAGGCAATTATTAAAAAGCTATTATTACTATTCTTAGTGTGTACAGTGGAGACGTGATATGAAGACATGTGGAGACATGATTGAAGCGAAAGTAATGAAAAGGAATCCTGAAAGCAGCAGTATCCGAAGCTTCCTCGTGACATGTTCCGCAGAGAATCATCTTGATAAGAGAAGTTTAGAAAACACAGGTTAACAACAAGTACCGATGCCTCGAAAACTGTGTTAATAATGGCTTCAAACCGTACTTATTTAATAACCCACTATATTACATTTAAACACAGTTATTTTAAACACAATTACTTTCCTTGCGCCCACGGGAGACTCGAGGGAAGTTTATAAAAATGTAAAATTTTATTTCCACATTCAAATAATCACTCATCACTAAAATTACACTAGCTTTGACAGCGCCTCTGACTACCACTACTAGAACTGTATAACTCGTGCGCATAAACTAGATAGATTTTATGTATTTTATGGACTGTGCTCGCATTAAACACGAATAACTAAACCTATGCGATTATAGTACATTCTCTTTCTTTTATTTCCGACTTTAACATTTATATACTAAGTGAGCGTCTCCACTTACAACAACAATTGCGACACCAATTAAAGTCTATACAAACTGAACTAATAAAGACTAAAAATGGGAAGAAATAGGATAGATAGGGGTGAAAATGGGCTCTGATATATGTCAGTCACTACCGACACACACGTAGGAAATGTGGGAAATTGTACTGTATATCCTTTCATGGTGGTCTTCTGTGAGAGAGCGGTAACTTAGCCAGTAGAGTGCCCCCAAACAGCGGTTGTGTGATTGCGCCGTACACACTTCCCAATACGTTTCAATACGTAATTCCAATACGTTTCAGAAACTGCGTTTTATAATTAATTTATACTGCGCAGCTTTCATTGTTACGATAAAGAATTTTAATAACCTAACTTTTGAAAGAAGTATTACCTACCAAATTTGAATCTTACTATAACCATGCAATGGAACCAGCGCTTTCAGTATCCACTGCTGGTCGTGGTCCTCCTCATACATATTGTCTTGTGCATGAATGACGTATGGCCTTAAAACGCCACGCTGGCCAGGCGGGTTGGCGAGTCCACACTTTCAGAGGTGGTGTACTTCCTCAGGACTTGTGGTAGCGGCTTTGTTATCCCTTATTCCCCTTTTACGACACCCACGTGAAGAGATGGGGGTTTAAATATACCCTCGTTTAAATATGTGAACTCCACTTTCTAGCCTTTCAGGATACATAAGTTATAACATGCTAGCTTTTATACTTTGGGAGATACAAACAAAAATTTGTTTACATTTTTTCACCCGCCTTAAGGTACGTAGTTACTGCACTTTTACTTAGGACGGTAGAATAGTAAGAGGGATAGTTTTCAGGGGTGTCAGGAAAAATCGGTTTCGTTTGACAAAAGTGACTTACTGTGATAAGCTTCTAAACTGCCCTACTTTCCAAGCTGGTTGACCGTACATTAAGAAAAAGCTTGCATTGCCCGTTTTTCCCAAAATAAATGAAGCGAAAATCAATCAAATCCGATATGTCTATATGAAATTTGTGTCTGTTTATATATAGTTTTTTGTTTTGTTTTGGTGTTGGCGAATCATTCGGCTAGTGGAAACACGGGATAAGGTTAATTTCACGGTTTTACATAATGACGTCTTTCGCGTGGGTCGCCGTCAACCCACGCGAGAACATTGCGATGCCATTGGTTGAAACGCCGCGCCGTGATGAAGTAGATAACTGGCGACTCGCGAATACATTTTAATATAGGAGTGTACTTTTTATTGTATCATTAAAATTTGTAATCATCGATATGTTTTAGAAAGTCATACTAATAGTCAGGGATTTACGGGCCACTGCGAAGAATTATGGTGGTCTTCAGGGGAGGCCTAGGTGTATCTAGCAGTGAAGAGTCATAGACTGGTAGTATGTATGGTATGGTAAATAAAGGCAATCCCGCGGCAAAGCTTATCATGAACTTCGCGACCGAGAAATTTGAATATATTTTGTTAATATTAATTCAATTCAAAATTTAACTTCAATAAAAAGTTAGCTTTTAAAATTCAAGTGTGTGTTTAGAAGTTGAAGCACGTTTCAGCTATAGAAATTATTCCATATAATTCTTCGTAGAAACGCCCACTGCTATATCTGGAGGCGGCGACAATCTGCGATGTGAATTTGAAGTATCATTGAGTTATATTAAAGACAAACAGTGCCCACGACTTCACGCGCATAGATGATGATAGAGTACTGTGTAGTTATCTTGATTCCTGTGAGTACTTTGTAACTGGTTTGAATAAAAAATATTCCAAATGTTAACCCGGCTCATAAGTTCTGGAGAGGGGGAGTGCACGCTGCAATCCAACAGCCGCTGGGCGCACTCGACTGGCCTCGTTACCCCTCTCTCACAGAATACTACCTTGAAATGTACTGCATTTCCCACTTTATCATATTCCCCAATGTATGTACGTGTTTCGGTAGTGAGTGAGATATGCCAGAGCCTATTTCCATCCTATCCCTTCCCACGTCGCCAATTCTTTCTCCGAATTCATTCTTTCATCAACAAAGGTAGGCAGCGCATCCGGGGGCGTGCCAAAGTTTGTCATTTTGGACTAATGTTGGCATGTATCGCGGATGTCTATGGGCGACAGTATCCATTTACCACCAGGTGGACTGTATGCTCGTTTGCCACCTTCTTTCTATTTTTATAGACATTTTTTTATCTTATTTATAACTAAAAAAAAAAAGGTTATAGCAATGAAAAGTTTCGTTAAAATCCGTCGAAAGATTTTTGCATGATAAAAGAGCCAAATATCGTGTGTGATGGCAAGCTTGAGAGAGCCATATACAGCATTGGAGAAACATGGGAACATCGTATGGTATAAATATATTAGGGCCTTACCTATGAAATTGCCGTTTTATATGGAAAAATTTAAATATATTTTCGTATGAAAATCATATAATTAATCGAAATATTGTCCATTATTATCAATGCACTTTTGCCATTTTAATGGAACTTGATAGAACTCTGCTATATAACTCCAGGGAACAGGAACCTCTGAGGGTGTTTTTCACTGCCTTATCGGAGTTGAATTTTTTCCAGTGTAAAAAGTTATACAAGTTATGAAAAAAAAAAATAGTCTGGGGATTACGGTCGATGATGGAGTTTCCAATAGAAGCTCCTGGTAACTTTGAGACTGTCGGTCGTGCAGTGTGTGCAGACTCGGTTCTTTGATAGCGAGCTTGTCCATTCATCATCGTTTACATTTCTTCACAAGTACACATTTGCATTAATTGTTGTGCAAGATCTCAAGAAGCACCATACAGTCACCATGACCTTCTTTTGACTCAGTTTACGTTTGGGACTTTTTTAACTGTCTTTTGGGTTCAACCATTGTGACAAATATTTACGATTTACAGGATCCACTTCCCATCACAATCACAAGGTTTGAGATGAATCCACTTCCACTATTGCTTTCAATTCGACATTATCGACTTTAGTCACCGGTCGTCCACGGGGCTCTTATTATTGAGGTCTAAATTTCCAAAATGAAAACGATCAAACCAAAAACGCACCGTGCGTTAATTTGCAGTGTTTGGTCCGTACACATTGTTGATATTGCGTGTCGTCTGTGCTTCATTGCTGCCACGCCGAAAACACATGGTCGCAAACACAACGATATCTAAGCAAAAAGTCGTTTAACGGAAAAGCAAATGAATAACTGATTTGAAAAAGAATGTCATAGGCTTTAAATTGAAATTAATTTAAATTTGGAATTCCAACCCAATCGCAAGATGGAGTTCTTCAAAAAATCTGTGAATAGGATTTTGCATGGTCGGCGGCGCACCTGGCGTTGCTGATGTAACGCTTACCATCACGTGGGACCGCTCGCTCATCCTACTCAATATAAAAAAAAGATCAAAGTGGTCACTATGAACAAACAGCAATTTCATAGGAAGGCCAATCTGTCCATATGCGAACGAAGCCCTAATACTACATATAGGAGTTCATATCAAGCTGCAGGAAAAATATCTGAATGAAGCACATTTTTTTTTTAATTTAAAAACATTTTTAACAATAACTGTGACAGTAAGTTATATTTAAGGAACGGCTTCGGTACTATGGTTAAACCTTAGAGGTTTTTGATATACATTTAAAAAAGATTTTTGTATAAACTTATCGTGGTTAATAAAATAAAAAATATAGGAATTTGATAAATAATAACCAATGATATCCAACACTTGTCCCTTGAGATACAACAGATTTACAACTATTGTTTCGTCACGTACATCACATTTACCACATTAATAAAATCTCCAGTGACACATTCTGTCGTAAGACAGGCGCTTGATTATGACAGGGTTGGAGTTTGAGTCTCGTAAAACAAAGTTTGTCTGATCAGGTGAAATCCTAAATCTGAACCTTATCCTAAGTCTAATACTTGAATGGACTAAAAGGTAATTTATTAAATAAACCTTTACTTAAGTTCCATACCTCAACACGTCACAAGGCAGTAAAGGTTTCAGTAAGGCTAAACGATTTTACCGTATGACAAATGTACAACGCGTTACAGAAATAGTGCAAAACCTGGACTAATATGAAATATATAAAACCGCTCTATCGAAAAATATAATGATTTTAAGGAATAAATCAAAGGTAAAATTAATTTTTAAGTTGAGTTAAATTAACATTTAAATTTTTTTGTACTGTCTAAAACGTTCGTAGCGCTCATTACTTAATAATAGTAATGACCGGATACGAAGCGGGCGACGCGCGTAGAATAAAAGATGCACTAGAAAACAAGTAATGAGAAAACACCCATAGTATTTTAAATCTAGCTTGATTAGAATGACAGCTGTCAGCAAAATCAACGACATAACTTTGTACTGGCGTCTGGCAAATTATTTATTTTGCAACATGAAAAATCATTGGTTTTCTTGTCAATGAAATTATTATTTTAATGTGTTAAAGTGTTTTCTTGTAAGTAAACACATTAATCTCGATTTGATCATTATTATCGGTATATTCATATAAGTACTGCTTAGTGGAAAAGCAGAAGCACGTCGCTTGTTTACATATTTTTACATATTTTTTTATTGTAAAACTGGTATCTGGTCGGTTGCACCAGGTACATACCAAGGTTAAGGAACGCATTCCGCAGTGAGTTATTATAGACTGATAATACGACCTACAGAGCTGGATTTTAGGGTGACTCTAATTCCAATGTGCAACGTCTCTAGTCTTGATTTATCTACGTCACGCCTCGAAATCGTCTCAAAGAATTTCTCCATCAGAAAGCCCCTTTCACCCACGTCTATTACGTAGAAAACAGTTACGTAGCCAACACTACATCTAGATAATAATAAAACCCTATTGCTAGTACATTAAGACGTCTATATGTAAGGCGTGATAGCTGCCCACGTGTAAGAAAAAGTATAATTTACACCACGGAAATAATAATAATAGAACCATGCTATTGTCATGGCACTTGTGTCGAGCTGATTGCTGATGGCGAAACCCTAGAAAAACTATGAAAAAACGTTATTTTATTTGCATTTATATCTTATCTCCACTTACATAAAATAACTACAGGGTACCTGAAAACATAAAAAAGAACATATCTTTTAATGTTTTTTTTTTATGTATACGTCACCAAGCTGTGAAGGCATAATTATTACATACTAAGAAATATAATTACATAGTAGGAAAATGTAAAAATATTAACAATAATTGTTTAGTAACTTACAATCCAGACATCTAGGTACAAAACGAGTATGATTTTTGGATTTAACGTCCGAAAATATTTAAAAAAATCATAGTGGTTTTATGGGACACTTAGTGTTCAAAATTTTGGTAATACAAAGAGAACATTTCAAGGTTAAAGGTTATAAAATATGCAAGGTATAAATTAATGAGAAAACACTGCAGTTTCTCAATTGAGACCCATTTAATTTATTTCCCTCGTTTATCAAACTGATACATCCCCTTAACCGACGACGCAGACAATTTCCGATACTATCGGAAGTATCGCAAAAACACTTCGCTATAAGTGTTGACAACTCTGTACTGTATCAATTTACCCCAAATTGTTTACGTTTAGTCATGTTTGTATAGGTTTTTTTTTCTCAGAAGAAACGGAGCACATTCAATGTAGTTTATTAGGTGTACCTGTTCGTAATTTGCTCTTTTCTTTGTTCACTGCTCGCCTTAAAACGCCTGACCAAACAGGCCGGCGAGTCCACTTTTTAGAGGTGGGGTGTTCCTCAAGCCACTTGGTTAACAAAGTTCGCCGCAATTTACACCGCCAAAAGTCGTGGCCAGACAATTTGTATCCGATATCATTCGTATCTATCCTCTATCACATCAGGTGATATCATATCACAATAGCACAATAATTTATCCACCTATCACCTTTGATCTTCAATTGTTTTCTTCTGCATCAATGGCCCTATTGGACCAAACCGCTCTTTACTGTTCAAAATGACTAAATATACGACGTATCTTTAACAGACTGTATCTATAATACTTTACATAAAAAGACTATATTTTTCATTTAAAATGAAGACTTCAGCTCTAGACGTATAAATACGGATTTCTTTCATAATTTCGTCATTTATCAAAACGGCCTTATTCATGCAAAACTTTTTGACCTTTAGTCCCGGAAAAACAATGGACTATTCGGGGAAAATTAAATATTTGCCATCCCTAATCTTACTCCTAAGCCGAGGATAAATAACCCCGAAAATATTGACTTTAAGAAATATATTGGGGCTATATGAACTTCCTAAGTGTATAGAAAATTGATTAATCTCATAATCACAGAAAAGAAAATTCTAGAATACTAGTAACAAAAATGGTCATTCAGTGCATACCAGTAAGGTCCAAAAGTTTCTGGCCTGAAGTCTAAAAAAACAAATTATACATCCTTGTAATTGACATTTATCCTGCTAATTCGTGTATAATTTTGAGAGCAACTCTCGTTAGTATTGATTCCTCGACTCTTAGAACAACAGGAAGTCGCAAAATCTTTAAAATGTTTAACCTGGAATGTCGTTCCGGGATTAAGTTCCTTACAAAAGTTAACACGACCGATACCAAATAAAGGTTAGACAACGTATACGAGGATTCTTCTTTATCATTTTCCACCGTCAAAGACGTTCAAATGTAAGCAATTTCGTTTAGGACGAGAGTCCATCGACGACGAACCTCGATCTGGTCGACCCGTTGAGGCATTCACTCCAAACAGCATCAAGTTAGTGGAAGAAGTTCTGAGCAACCGACAGCTAAAGACGAAGGAAATAGCAACAAGGACAGGGCTTTTAAAAACTACAGTCCTTAGGATTCTTCGTGAATATCTTCATATAAATAAAGTTAGTGCGAGGTGGGTGCAAAAATTTCTTTCAAGTCTGCAGCAAAGTGAACGATAGAATGCTCTAAGGAAATTTTGGAGGCCTTTCAGAGAAACGGGACGAATTTTTGAAGTCAATTGTTACTGGGAATGATACTATGGTTCCTTACTATGATCCTCTTTCCAAAAGGGAGTGGATGGAGTAGTGTCGTTCTGCTGAAGCACCGCCTAGATAGGCAAAGTCCAATATTCCTTATGGACTAATGCTTATGCTTTTGGCAAAGGAATATTGTTTATAGACATAAAAGAACGCAATACTACGGTGATTGGAAGCTATTATGCTAACCTTATAGAGCAATTACGAGAAGAAATCAAGCAGAAACATCGTGTGAAACTAAGCAAAGGTTCACGCCGCCGCAGTTGCGAAAGCTGCTGTTTCAAAGTGTGGCTTCACGGAAATTTGACACCCACCCCATAATCCTGACTTGGCTCCCAGCGATTACTATTTGTTTTCAAAACCAAGGCGGGCTTAAGGGGTAGAAGATTTCTCACTGATGATGAGGTGACCGCTACGGTTTTCGCCTATTTTGACGATAAAACTTTTGACTATTTTTATACTGGGATAGAAATGCTAATTAAACGATCCGAAAAGTGTGTTCAAATAGACGAAGACTATATTGGAAAATAAAAATAGTTTCATGAACTTGAGTGTCCTTTTTCTTTGTTGGGCCGGAAACTTTTAGACCTCACCGTACATAAATGTTATGTTCTGCATTACAATATTTAATGTTTAAAAGACGCGCAAAAATTAATTTTACTACATAGTTACTGTTACGTTCATCATTAATAAATTCATTACTGTCTGTCATTCCTTCTTTTATATGGAAAGAAGGATCCATAACAAGATCAGATCAGATTAATAAAAATTGGCTCGCCCCCCGATGAACTACCTACGAGTACCTTTGGAGATTTGGAAATGTATTTGGATAAAGTGTTGGGAAAATTGAGAGGGGCAGGATGGAATGGGAATGGGCATATGTCACTGATCACTAAATCACGTAAATAGGATAAAATGGGAATTGAAGTTCTTTTTACGATAGTGTTCTGTGAGAGGGGTAACGTGGCCAGTCGAGTAATAAGGAAAGGAATAGATGAATCTATATCTATACTAATATAATAAAGAGGTAAAATTGTGTTTATATGTTGGGGGTAATCTCTGGAACTACTGAACCGTTTTCAAAAGTTCTTTCACAAATAGGAAGCAACATTATCCGTGTCTAATATAGGTTATATTTTATTTTGAAATTTTGAAAAAAAACGACTTATAACCGAAGCGAAGCGAGGGCGGGTCGCTAGTACAATGTAAATTGGTATATCACTGTTATATTATATACGAATAAATAAGTTATCGTATATACGAAAATACGAATTAAAATACGACAATAACTACTTAAAGATAAAATAGAATTACACAGAAATTGGAATAATACATAAATAATTGCAATTTATATTCTTATGCGTATATTTAATAGCAGATTTTTGAGTTTTTAACAGAAATTTATTGAATTTAGTTTACTAACTTTAATTTCGAAACAAAAAGGACATATAACGATTTTTTCTTCCAAAGAAATATACGTGCCAATTAACTCCGAATCATAAAAACAATTTATGGTTCCATTTTTAAGAACGTTAACCTTAGAGTATACATAATGTATACTCTAACGTTACAGCCTATATACAATTACATAAAAAATATCGACTATCCCAATAAATCTTTATTAATTTACCAAAATAACCGTTATATTAATCGAAAGTGTCAATGAAACAGCATGATTGAACGTCAGAATACAGTCAACCTCACCGTTATGACGTTGCTAAATGTAACCTCTGCTCTTACCGTGGATTTTCACACATAAATCGCTCTTAGGTTGAATGACAAATTCAAAGTTTTAAAGTGCCGTGTAATGTCGGCCGGCAATAGTCTACCATGGTGATGCTAGACTATCATGATATGCTAGGCATCTTTCTCCGTATATGTTATAAAAGGCGACGACTGACTATTAAGGGATAACAAAGAGACTACCATAACCCCTGAGGAACTACACCACGCGTCCCTTTTGGGGCCATACGTCCCTCAGGCACAAGTCAATATGCATGTGAAAGTCCATGTCCAGCAGTGGATACCGAAGACTGATTGCATTGCGATTCATTTAAAACAGATCTCAGTACTAAAGTACTGATAGTTTACTATGACTTATAATATTTGTTACATCTCTAACTAAATAAAAAAAAAAAATGAGAAATAATTAAACAAACAACAGCAAATACTGAATAGGCAGCAAATACTGAATAGGCAGCAAATCGCGCGATGGTGACGAATTTAAAGATTGACTACGAGTAAGTAGGTTTAGTTTCTCTGGTGACAAGAAATACATAAATAGGAATAGGACTCCGTCGACTTTGTGATAACCTTCCCAGTAATTCAAATCTTAGTAATTTAAATTTTAGCATCTTAGTGAATCCTAGTAATTTAAAATTTTAGTATCTTAGCTATTCTTAATAATTAATTTAAATCATAGTATCTTAGTAATTTAAATCGTAGTATTTTAATACTTTTTAGTAATTTAAATCTTAGCATATTAGTAATTTAAATCTTAGAATCTTAATAATTTGATTATTAATATCTTAGTAATTCTCAGTAATTTAAATCTTAATAATTCTTGGTAATTTAAATCTTAGCACCTTAGTAATTCTTAGTAATTTAAATCGTAGTATCTTAGTAATTCTCAGTAATTTAAATCTTAGCATCTTAGTAATTTAAATCTTAGCATCTTAGTAATTCTTAGTAATTTAAATCGTAGTATCTTAGTAATTCTTAGTAATTTAAATCGTAGTATCTGAGTAATTCTCAGTAATTTAAATCTTAATAATTCTTGGTAATTTAAATCTTAGCATCTTAGTAATTCTTAGTAATTTAAATCGTAGTATCTTAGTAATTCTTAGTAATTTAAATCTTAGTAATTATTAGTAATTCCTTAGCGGTTGCTAAGCGACAAAGCCGCAATAATTTAAATCTTCGTTAGTGTGCCTATATAAATAGGTACATAATAGGTATTGCAAAAATCTCGACTTCGGATTTCCGTAAACGCACTTGCGGGATGAACTTACGTATGTCCATGGACGCCGGTATCCACTTGCCATCAGGTGGACTGTATGCTCGTCTTTGCCACCCTTTTCCCATATAGAATATATATAGAAAGAAAATTTTAAAATTATTTACTTAAGTTAATCAAAGTTAGTTTGTATTGTTGATCATGATTTGCTGTCCGTTTAGTATTTCTGTTTAGTATGTATTTATGAAATGGTACGGCGCGGGGTTTGAACTCACGAGTAAGCGTCAAGAATAGATCACCGCTCTTAATAATTCTTAGCAGCTATAATAAAGCTTAAATTCCACCAACAGATTAATCTCTTTTCTATAGATAACGTGCACAACTTATTTAATCTCAACGAGACTTCGTTATAAACCGTTTCAAACTCCACAATGCAATTGTTTTCTTTCCAAGCGCAGTTTAAAAATAATAAACGAGTTTATATAGAACTATGACAATAGAGGAAACTTTAAAATCTATTTGTCTATGGTTAAAGTCTACTTCACAGCGATTGCTGAGCGACAAAGCGGCAATAATTGTAACTTTTGCTAGCGTTTGTAGGTAGATACTGTGGAAATCCGGGATGAACAAGCTACCCGGCTCGGAAAACTTGAAAAAGGTCGTCGAATGAATATACGGACAGACTAATGTCGAGATAAACTGGAGTATGTGTTGTGTTGAGTGTTTAAACTTATAAGTCAGTTATTAATTGTGAATTCGGCATACGTAATAGCAGTCGGTATTAATGTATAAATCTCTCTTACTGAGTGCATGTTGCATAAAATTTTTCACCAACGTCAATATGTCAACTGCGGTGGATGGACGAAACAATAATGATCCACTCCATGTAGAATTACATGCATGACCCACAGTCACAGTGAGGGGAGAGCGAGCATTGGCGCAGTTTATTGTAAATTTTTCAAATTCAATTTCAATCAATAAACACATATACAGGGTGTGTCCGGAGTATTCCCGAAGTCTTAAACCATGGATTCCATTAATGATTCTGAATTACAAACCATCTTTTGCCAAAATATGTTTTTTTTTTAGAATTTTACACAATTAATACTATTTTATAACACGCTGACACCGCACATCACTTTAAAAACTATACCTACCTATTTCATCCCGTGGGTGTCGTAAAAGGCGACAGGGATACAGTAAGGGTTGTTTGCATTGCATTCCATTGCAGTTATTTAAAAAAAAAAGTAACAATATCTATATGTTAATGAACTCTGAATTATGAGCAGAATCTATGGTTTCAGGCCTCGAGAACAGTCCGGACACATCCTGTATATTTATTTTAAATTTCTTATAAATCAATCTCCAACAGATTAAATAACATTCGTATTGAAAATAATTTAAAATCGTGGTTTCTGGTCACTCAAACCTAAAAAGACCAAAGTTAGCATATAGGTATATAGTATATATTAGGAAGATTTATTTTGTGACGCTATATTTTGTTCTATCAATATATAAATTCTTCTACTTTCATATCCACGTTAATTTTCTGTGAAAGCGGTTCGCTTATGGAATCCATTGCAGTTAACTACAAAGTGCGCTCAACCTCTGGTAAGTCTTAAGTTTTTTTCTATTTATCTGTGGTGTGAACTCTCAAACACAATACAAATTTTTGCCAAACTTCTGAGCTGTATGTATCACTTATAAACCCACAAGAGTGTTTACCCTACTGCACGCCAGACGACGCTTCAACACGGGTCGCTAACAGAAACGCATTTCACTCTTTTTCACTAACAATGACATTTTCATGAAATGATGAAAGTTAGATTACACGCAGAAAGGGAGGAACATTTTTTTTAAATAATTATGCGACTTATAAATATCGCTTCGCGTGTCACCATTATGTATTTAATGTCCGTATACGCGAAAAGTAACTATCTAGTCAATGTATTCAGAACTATATTTTAAAGGTTATAAGGTCTATTATTAACTCGCCACTGCAAACGACGCAAATGCGTTTGTGGTTTCAAGAAGTATAATCTATATGCATATAATAAAATTGTAACAGGCCGATGTCTGTACATTATAGATATTGAAAAAAAACTAAAAAAAGTCTTTGTTAGAGCAACAGAATCCAAAACAACAGTTTTTAGAAAATTTGTCTGTCTGTCTGTCTGTCTGTATGTTTGTGCACGCATCACGCAAAAACTACTTACTGCATGGAATTGAATGCAGTTTTCACCGATGTATTGCTAGAGGTCTAACTTAAAATATAGGCTCCATTTTACTGCAGGAAAATATCTTATTCCGATTGTTTTAAATTTAAAAAAACCGAAGCGAAGCGAGGGCGGGTCGCTAGTCTATACTAATATTATAAATGCGAAAAAGTAACTCTGTCTGTGACCTTTTCACGGCTAAACCACTGAACCGATTTTGATGAAATTTGGTACGGAAATAGATAGAAACCCATGGACGGACATAGGGTACTTTCCAGGGACGGACTTAGGGTATTTACCGCGATAACCGAATTCCATGCGGGCGAAGCCGCGGGCAGAAGCAGAATAAACAGAAGATGTCAAATAGAAAATAACGAAAATCTCATAATTGTTTTTCTTTACGGAGTATTTTAACAAAAATAACAGAGATGTTACGATTGAACAAAAATTTATAGAAACTCAAAATAACTACATACCTACTAGCCTCCAGCCTCCAGAGAAATAACTACATAAATACTAGCCTCCAGCCTCCAGAGAAATAACTACATACCTACTAGCCTCCAGCCTCCAGAGAAATAACTACATACCTACTAGCCTCCAGCCTCCAGAGAAATAACTACATTAATACTAGCCTCCAGCCTCCAGAGAAATAACTACATTAATACTAGCCTCCAGCCTCCAGAGAAATAACTACATACCTACTAGCCTCCAGCCTCCAGAGAAATAACTACATACCTACTAGCCTCCAGCCTCCAGAGAAATAACTACATACCTACTAGCCTCCAGCCTCCAGAGAAATAACTACATAAATACTAGCCTCCAGCCTCCAGAGAAATAACTACATACCTACTAGCCTCCAGCCTCCAGAGAAATAACTACATACCTACTAGCCTCCAGCCTCCAGAGAAATAACTACATTAATACTAGCCTCCAGCCTCCAGAGAAATAACTACATACCTACTAGCCTCCAGCCTCCAGAGAAATAACTACATACCTACTAGCCTCCAGCCTCCAGAGAAATAACTACATACCTACTAGCCTCCAGCCTCCAGAGAAATAACTACATTAATACTAGCCTCCAGCCTCCAGAGAAATAACTACATACCTACTAGCCTCCAGCCTCCAGAGAAATAACTACATACCTACTAGCCTCCAGCCTCCAGAGAAATAACTACATACCTACTAGCCTCCAGCCTCCAGAGAAATAACTACATAAATACTAGCCTCCAGCCTCCAGAGAAATCTTAAATAATTCGGTCACATTGCCATAAAGGACTCCTTACTCCAAGTTTCTTCTTGCCGTACTGACGTCATGATTAAATATTTCACTGCGTAGGCAGCTAGACTCCGACGTCCGGAAAGCTTCAATCGGAAAAGATGCTTCCGGAACATCACCGCTCCATATCTCATCGCCAGTGATTCAGTTATGATTATTTCACTTTTGTCAGGAACATGATTTCTCTTATTTGTTTCTCCTAATATAATAATTTATATGGATATTTTTCTTATATAGTGTATTCGATGCATACCTTGTATGTATTATCTATACTTCTATACTAATATAGTAAAGAGATAAAATTGTGTGTTTGCAGGTATGTTGGGGGTAATCACTGGAACTACTGAACCGATTTCAAAAATTATTTCACAAATAGGAAGCTACATTATCTAATATAGGCTATATTTTATTTTGAAATTTTGATAAAAACATTTTGAAAAAAAAAAAACTTATAAACCGAAGCGAAGCGAGGGCGGGTCACTAGTTTATTAATAAAATAACTATAACATTTACTACTAATTTTAACTTAATAATGTACTTTCAAATACATTGCTAAGATTATTCGTGGATATTGGTTTATATTTGAGGAAAACTCTTAGACGAACCCTACTCAATTAGTTCAACTACCGCTCAAAAGATAGCACTGTTCTCTTTGAAAACACCGTGGGAACACCCTCGAACCTTTCATCCTTATCCTACCTACCCTACGGCTTTTTATATCTCAGCACTCCTCGCACGGGAATTATTTTTTAAAATACCTGTAATTCGCTTTCAATTCGCCTCAAAATTATGCATTTATACATAAAATTTTCAAGCAATACATAAAATTTTCAAGCGCTATAAAAGCATTTTCACTCATAATTCGACGCAATTCCCGCGGGTTTTAAACCGTGGTAACTTTAAACGAGTTTCACTAACAGTTCACATATATAGAATGTGAATTATTAAAAAGTAATAATTCATGGAGGGTCCTGTAAAGCAGTGGGGGTAGAGCTGCCTTAAATCTAACCCAATGGTGTAACAGAAAACTGTAAGCATTCGAGTATTAGATTCATGCGGTTGTTAATGTGTGTAAGCGAATGCATGCTTGCGGCGAAAGCTGCTGCTTGTGCAAGCGTTTTCAATGCGTTTTCAAGTGGGCTGTTCACTCTGACTAAGACCAGATTTTACAATCAAACTCCTCCACCTTGAGAGACTGGATTTTTTTTATATACTGGTGGGCGGACGAGCAAGGGGTTCCACGTGATGGTAAGTGTTACCGTCGCCCATGGACACCTGCAACACCAGGGGGTATGCGGGCGCGCCGCAACGCAACGCAACCACGCATTCAGGATGCTGATGGGATTGCTCCGATTCTGTAGCGCGTCGGGAATGTTCGCCGAAGCACGGGTAGATTGTTTTTACGCGATCATGCGCAAACGGTGTGCATCCTTGATGCGCAGGGTCCGGGCCAGCGCCAACGGTATCCTGGAAATGTTTTCGAACAAGTTCGACTGTCAGTACATGAACCGTTGTTGTATGGTACATGTGCTGACAAATAAATCAGCATAATTCTAATTTATATTTTATTTATATTCTGTGTGTAGGTACTAACTATAGGCTAAGAAGTTTTTAAATTAAGATCTTATTAACAATAAATTATGATAAAAATGTTATTATCCTGAGTTGGTCGAAATAAAGACAATTTATTATTATTATTATTATTAATCCTGATTAACACTACAATATATTGAGAAATGGTTCTCATTTGAGCCCCTGTTAGGTATACTTCAAGAATATCCAGGTTGTTGACCTTTGCCTCGTAATGTGTTTCAAAATGTCTATCTCAATGTATTTCAGCTGAAATCGTGTATTTGTATAACGGCACTCGTGAGGCGTTGTGCCTTTTGAACCGTGAAATCAGTCCACTGTTTGTGAGGAAATATCACCTTTTTATGTAAAAGCTTCATCGATTGCCTGCCTAATATTACGTTAGCTTTTTAGGATGAAATTAGGCCATGTAGACACCAGTCTGCGCATTAAAACTGCGCAGTGAATTGTAATGATCTGAATACATCGATAAACAAAAATACAGAGATGTAGCAATGCTATGTGCACTGGTAATGTTAGCAGTTCTGCCGCCCTGATCACGATACTCGATTGCGCTCCCTCCTTGTGTCTTACGCCTTACGTAGAATGTCTAACCTTAGCAAGAAAGTTGAAACTAACTAAACAATAATTTACTTGTATTTTTCCTATATGTCTGAAGGATAAAAGTGTTTTTTCATGTTACCCGCTCTTTTTCGAAGTGTAAATTACTCTGAAATGTTTACATAAAACAGATAGGCGTAATCTTACGAGGGTTGAACCTTTTTAACTTATACGGTTGCTTTGATTTCCCCAGAATCGTAATCGTAGGGGAGATATTTTTAAATAGGTACTGTATCACTGTAACATGATATATTGAATAGTTCCGGCGTCCTCTTGTAATCGGGAGGGGATTTTATTATCTGTGTCGACTAATCGACCGGGATATTATTATATATATCGGCTAATCGACCAGGATTTTATTATCTGTATCGACTAATCGACCAACACTGTATTGATTATTATATATGCATTTATATATATTAGTACACATAAATGATAAAAATAGTTACAAAAGCAAATACATATAGGAGGCGTGTTTGTCCATTTCTTTCTTTTTCAACTTCTCTTACTGCGTGGTAACCAGCTCTTTTATCGTGCACTGCTGGGCGTGGGCCTCTTCATGCATATTGTCTTGTGCATGAGAGATGTAGGGCCTTTAAATGGCACTCTGTCCAAGCGGATTGGCGAGTTCACTCTTTTAGAGGTAGTGTATCAAATCAAATCAATCATTGTAGTTCCTCAGGACTTTCGATAGCGGCTTTGTTATCACTTGGAGCGAGAGGGCGAACACTGCAATTCAACAGCCGCTGGACGAACTCCACTGACCTCTCTCACAGAAGACCATCTTGAAATTTACTGCATTTCCTACTTTATCAAATTCTCCGATATACCTTCGTGCTTCGGTAGAGTTTTTTTTATGGAAAAAGGCAGCCGACGAGCATACAGTCCACCTGATGTCAAGTGGATACTGTCGACCATAGACATCCGCGATGCATGCCAACATCAGTCCAGAATGACAAACGTTGGCACGCCTCCGGATACGCTGCCTACCTTTGCAAATTAATAAATGTGTTAGGAGAATGGGTTGGGAAAATGGGAAGGATGGGATGGGATGGGAATGGGCTCTGGCATATCTCACTCACTACCGAAACACGTATGTACATTTGGGAAATATAAAGTAGGAAATGCAGTACATTTCAAGGTAGTCTTCTATGAACGAGGGGTAGTGCCAGCCGAGTGCGCCCAGCGGCTGTGGGAATGCAGCATGCACTCTCCCTCTACCAAAGTGAGATACACCAGAGTCCATTCAAATCCCATCCCTTCCCATTCCCCCAACCCTTTCTCCAAATCCATTTTTACATCAGCAAAAGTAAGCAGCGCATCCGAGGGCGTGCCAAAGCTTGTCATTCTGAACTAAAGTTGGCATGTATCGCGGGTGTCCATGGGCGTCAGTATCCATTTACCGCCAGGTGGATTGTTGCCAGTTGCCAGGTGGAGTGGATTGCCACCTTCTTTCTATAAAAAAAACGTGATCACCTACGAAACCCACGGGAAGCGAAGCGATAGGTGGTGCTGTTCTGTAGCTGGCCCACACCACACCTACAATATCATATTAAAATATTATAATTCGTAACGCGGACATTTTGAAAATAATTACGAAATATATTAAACAGTTATTTGTCACTGTCCAGTTCTCAAACGCAATAATTCAAAAGTTTCTTATTCAAGTTTTTTTTTTATGACAAAAGATATCTTTTGGCAATTTGTTGAACTGAACAACATTTGTAGGACAACAGATGGATAAACGTATTTAATCTGTTAACAATTTGTGATTACAAATCCTTAATCTTCATTCTTAATCTGCAAATGTCAGTCTTAGAAATATATAATGTGACGTTACCTGAGCAAACGGAGCTTATTATTAATTGACTTTGATTAAGATTTCCTAATTTTATATTATCTATATAATATATGTTTTTTAATATAAATAAAGTCGCACAGCACTTATAAATATTTAGACAAAATTACACAGTATGTCTTCAATCTTACTGCCAATAACGGAATTATTTCTTCTTTCAAATCTATCTTATTTCTAATTCTAATTCACTATGGGCATGTGCCGAGAACAACTTCAGTAACAATGCATTTATCGAACTTTCAAGCAGGGGCAACTGTATATTTAAGTGTATAATGTATGTGTACGCGTGCATATGCGTGCGAGGGTGTGTGCGTGCGTGCATGCGCCTGTGGGTATACATGTAGGTACGTGTATTTGTTAACTTAATTTGTTGTTTCATGTTTCATTTTCAATACGTGTCAGTGAAATAAACACAAAAGGTGAAAATGGGTTCTGTATCGAGAGTAGACTCGATTCTACGAGTTTTTACAATACATTTTTTTCATAACTTATTGTTCATTTCTAGTATAAAGACAGGTACAAAACAAATACACTCATTGCATTTACGGGGCGCGACACCGCGCCGGCTGCCTGCGCGCTGGGTCTTATTGATTAATTAGCACTACGAACGTTTTAGATAGAACAACAAAAGTGCAATTTTAGATTTATTCCCTAAAACATTTTTTTGCTAGAACTGTTTTATATATTTTAAATTAGTGTTTCAGATTTTGTTTTATTTCGGTGACACGTGACAGTAATGTCATGTCAAGATGCACTAGCTACCCAGCTGGTGCATCTTAATAAGTTATTAATAAATGGATTTATTTTGCGTAGTTTGACGTTTGTACTCATTGTCTCTGCCATAAATACTCAAAATCTGATTTGGCCTGGACTTGATTAGTTCCTTAACAATTCGTGACGTCATCCAACTTTAAGGTTGGAATGTCAAAGCGATTGTTTTGAGCAAACTTTCGAAACGATAAGGGGCTTAACGTTTTCGAGGCCAATTCGATAAACAAGACTAACTTTGACAGATACGAGCGAGTGTATTTGGAGAAATCTTATATTCTCAATGGTAAATACGTTTGGTATCGAAAGGCGGGCAATCGTGAGTTTGTCCGTATTAATGACAGCTTGTAATGTCCCACTACACTGAACAGACCTTCTTTAAAATAAAGAGGGAAGGCTTTCGGCCGTTATGCACCACGCAGGCCCAGGGCGGATTAATGGATATTATATATGTCACACATTTTTTTTCGATCAAGTTTCCTCAAGACTTTCTCACCGCAGAGTTAAAAAAAACCGATCCCTGCCAGCCGGTAGGGACATTTCGTTATTTCCGTACCGCAACCAGCCCTTTCATCACTCTGGTGAATTCGAGCCTTCTCAGACACATTATCTTATGCATGAGGGATATACGCTATTCAATATATTCAAAACGCCACGCCGCCCAAGCGCCAATCATCTCTTCCCGTAGCTGTCGTAAAAGGTGACTAAGGGATAAAGAAGCCGCTACCACAAGCCCTGAGAAACTACATCACCTCTAAAATAGTGGACTCACCAACCCGCTTCGCCAGCGTGCCGTTTCAACACCAGACAATCCTCATGCATATGATAATGTACATGGGGTCTATGTCCACTAGTGAACGATAAAAAGGCCAGTTAAGATTTACAGGTTAGTATTCAATACACCAGTTTCTCGGAGTAGTGTAACAAATAACCTTGTTTTGTATTTATAAGATTTATAGGTAATATCTGAATATTAATCACTTAATTTCACGCCTGTCATTTTAAAAGTTCTGAGCTATAATCCATCGCGTTGAAGCTGTGTATTTCTACGATTATTAGGGTTCCGTAGTCAAATAGGAACCCTTATAGTTTTATCAGGTTGATCTATCTGTCTGTACGTCACAGTTCTACGCCTTTGCAGTTATCTATTTATTTAATCATTGGACAAAATGGACCCATAATAAAGTAAATGGGAGATTTGGATATATTTTTTTATTTTAAAAACTTCATTGTACGTTATGGTCCAAACGGCGAGCTTAATACCTCTAGGCGTTCTCTACCAGCTAACATTTGGTTTGATCAGAGGGATATATTGGGAGGCGCGTTGAGAGGTATAAATATATATACATACAGTATGCTTACATATACATATATACATTCCGTGCATAAATATATATCATAATAAATGCATACACATACCATATTGACGAGCCCTTAAGAAATATGCCTATAATTAAATACAGGTTGATATTTAAAAAAAAATAGTATTATTAAAAACATAATATATTTGGCAACAAGTAATAATTGTGGAAATTATAAGTCTAAAAGAAAAAAATATTAGAAACGAAAATATAAAATCGGGCAAAACGCGCAATTATCAGACCGGTACGATGATAATGGTATTGCTTCTAATTCAATTTAAAATAATTGGTATTAACCCATGTTCATACAAATATTTTTAAATTAAATCAGAAATGAAATTTTGAGACAGAAAATAAGTTTATGGTAAAAAGAACACTGAGATGACATACGCCAGTTTTAGAAGCTGTTGTTGGCTAATTCCATAATATGCTTGAGACAACAGGACAACATGCTCACATAGATCCTTCTCATAACAAGATAGATCACACATAGATCAAATAGATCACAAGAGAACACCGCGCGTAATTGTCAAACTTAAATGTATTTTTAACAACTCAAGAATTTTTCTCTATTCTTAAATTTTGAAATTTGATTGCGAGTATTAAGAAAGTACTTGCACGCCGTTCACGCGCCCAATTATGCAACTCTCCTCTGTTACAATAAAAAGCGCCCTACAAAACTATGTTCATGAGACAAACTCTTTTAGCCAGTTGTGGTTAGTTGTTAATCAGGTAGTTATTTTACTTAATTAACATCCGAAAGAAATGCCTAATAATAGAGGAGTCATTTCTCTTCTTTATCATATTCATAATGTAACCGTTCTGCGTATGCGCACGATAGCATGAAATCCATCGGTGTACTCCTACGCGAACATGCCAGATGCGCTGCAGAAACGAGGTATTGACATAAAATCTTGTATAAAGTCGTATATTGACATTACGACATCAGCTTAGGTGGTGGTGATTCTTGAACGAATACCAAACGTCGTGTTGAATAACTGTCGTGTATTGTAGGCCGGTTTTAGAATAATACTCCGTCTAAAAAACCCGTTTCTTCCCATGAGTGTCGTTCCTGCCGGCGGAGACGAGGACGTCACCCTCGCTACACCATGAACACACACCGGCCTTCAGCCAACACTTTTACCAGGTATCGCCGCGTGCCTGAGCGTTTCTCACCGACTCGCGATTCCGCGGTATCCTCCCAAAGCAATGCCCTAAGCCGAGCTCCAATCTTTCCGCCGGTCTACTGGCGGGGGAGCCCATAGGCTAGTTGCTGCACACAATTTTTGTTCCCTGGCTGAGTGCCTTCTGCTGCCTGAGTGACTATTGAAAGGCCTTTAGGGCCACAAGAATTTAGCCATTCCAAAAATACTATACTTATTACTACTATAGTCGATATATAACGAACATAATTCAATTTGTTAATTTTAATCCTTTCGCACTACCAATATCATTTTTATTTTTCTGTTCCAAGATTGTCTGGAAAAGATCGCCTTACCAATATCACTTTTATTTTTCTGTTCCAAGATTGACTGGAGAAGATCGCCTCGCCTTACCAATATCACTTTTATTTTTCTGTTCCAAGATTGTCTAGAAAAGAGCGCCTTACCAATATCATTTTTATTTTTCTGTTCCAAGATTGTCTGGAAAAGATCGCCTTACCAATATCATTTTCATTTTTCTGTCCCAAGATTGCCTGGAAAAGATAGCCTTACCAATAAGGTAGCCAGCCTACTGTACTTCTTTTGTTTTTTAAAGATGTGTGTAGATGTAATAACCATTTGTGCTTACAACAATGCAACGTTGTCTTGTGCATGAGGGTCCACTCCTTTTATAGGTGGTGTAGAGCCTCAATACTTGGGGTAGCCGGGTTAGCCCTTAGTCGTATTTAACGACAGCCACGGGAAGAGATGAGGCGGTGATATTCTATAGCCAGTCGACACCACACAGCACTTTGTAAGTAATAAAGAGTATTTATTATTATTATTCAAAAACAGCTACGGATCGTTACTACTTACTTGCCTAATACACTTTTAGCCAGTTACCTAAGACAACACGGGAGATGCCGAGGGAGGACCCTAGTCGATAATACGACAATAACAATGTACTATTTTCAATCTTTGTCTTATTTTATTTTGACGTGTTGCAAATTTTATTAACAAAACCGAAAAATTGTTATCGCGAAATTTCGATGTATCAACGATTCGTTTCGATGTGCAATCGATTTATCGGTCGGGAATCGTTGGCGACCCGTGTCTACAGTCACGTACAAACGGACACTCGAAAATTTGTGTTGTAAAAGGAGTTGTGATAGGTCATGTTATTAAATGTTATTTATTTTTTTACTTCACCAACCTGGTAAAGGTCTCATCAGACTTACGCAAAGACAATATTATGAACAAAAAAGTGTATGTACCCACTTGTCACTTTTCCCTTCCTTGATTCTTATTTATAATGTAAGAAAATGTATGGCTATTTGTTTTATGGAAAAAGCTTGGATACTGTCGTCCATGGACATCCGCAATACGCAACATTTGTAATTCTGGACTGATGTTGGCATGATATGCTTCCATTTGGAGATAGGATTGGGAAAATGGGGAGGAATAGGAATAGGAGATAGGGTGGAAATGGGCTCTGGCATATCTCAGTCACTACCGAAACAAGTATATACATTGGGAAACCACTTTATCCTATTTTCCTCAGTGTATGTAAGTACATTTCTAACTTGGTCAATTGAGTACGCCCAGCGGCTATTATCCGTGCTTATTTCCATCAATGTTTGTCTTAGGATTGGTTGGATGTAATACATAAGAACTTTGACGTAACTTTTCTATTTCAATGTTTTTAATTAAACTTTTGCGAGGGAAGCTGTGTCATTGCTGTCGTTGCTGAGTGGTGTGTTCCTTTTTGTCCCAGACTTCATGTTCATTACTTCATCTCGTACTAACCCTTCAACGTAATACACCGGTGTCACGTGCCATACGTTACATAAATAAACATTTTTATTTTCTTCATATACGGCAATGATGCAATTAGCACATTCTGCCAGTATGAAGTTTTCTTCGTAATAAACAATTTCAACGTCTCAAACGTATTCTATCAATGTCCGGTCACGTCTAAATAAGTCAGGAGTCGCTCAGTAAATCGATAGTAAGTTTACTGACGACAGTAGAGGACTCCTGTCGTCCTGACTGCTTCCAGCACACGAAGAACGCAGTCTCACTCATTTATTTGATTATCACAAACACCACACACGAAGATTTAAACCAAAAAAAACGCTTAGTACGCATATTATGCAATAATCAAACAAAAACTCAACTTCACTCGCCGAGTTCCCGTCCTAAAATCTGATAAAGTATTAGCGAGGCGTAATGACAATGACGAGGAGGCACGTTTCCAGCAGTGGGTGCTAAAGGCTTTGTCATCCCATAATCGTCTTCTACGACACCCAAGGGAAGATTATTCAAGGCTATTCTCTGAAGCACGACACCATATAAAGTAATTATAGATTTTTTTTAAAAAGATAATTAAAAATTGTGCGTAATATGCGACCTTGCGGAAATACTGCGAATTGTAAATAAGAGAAATCTAATTGAGTGTTGCTTAATAATTTGTATTGAAAACAATGGTTTAAGTTTCGCTAATTACGAAGTTTTTTTGCTTATTTTCTTTATAAGCGCAGAAAACAAGTATCCAATTAAAAGGAAAAACAAAAGTTTTTATAACAGGAGGCTTAATTTTTGAATGCCCAGAGGCATCGCCGCATACGGCAATGTTTGTAATTTTTGACTAAAGTTGACATGTATCTTAAATAACCATGGGCGACGGTAACTGCTTACTAAATGGTCTAAGGTAACTTAATTAGTAAAAGCGCCTTACGGCATCGAATTCGATAGGCATCTGGAAATAGATGTGAGTCTGTAGCATTTGCTAATCTAAGGAAAATAGAGGAGTTCCATTGTGTTCAACGTAATTTATTAACTACAATGGATACCATCACACATTGGTCTGATGGGAAACGAGAAGGCTGACTGTCTGGCAAAATTCGGATTAATTCAAGGATCAGTGATTTAATGGCATACCTACATATATAGAAATATATAGAAATAGGTTTAGGTGTAAGGTTTGATGTAAAAGCCCCCCCCCCCCCCCAATCCTCAATCACAATTAGACATCACAACAAAATTTAATTCTACTAATATTTATTAAAGAAACAAGGTGGCATACGAGGGGACTGGCCACTTGATGGTAAGTGGATACTGTCGCCTATTGGCATCCGCAATACGTGCGAACATCAGTCTCCAAAGATGGGCAGCGATTGCGGCGGTATGCCAACGTTTGTCCATCTAGACTGATGTTCGCATGCATTGCGAATGTCTCGGAGCGACGGTACCACCAGATGGACTGTTTGCCCGTCTGCCGCCTGCTTCCCATAAAAAAACCTGTTAAGGTACTTGTCCTACTACCCATGGGTAGCATGTAACGAAATTGGTCATGGACTAATA
This sequence comes from Sesia bembeciformis, assembly GCA_943735995.1. Classification (NCBI taxonomy): domain Eukaryota; kingdom Metazoa; phylum Arthropoda; class Insecta; order Lepidoptera; family Sesiidae; genus Sesia; species Sesia bembeciformis. The sequence continues at coordinate 14,038,580 of OX031041.1, read as the reverse complement.
TTGAGTTTACGACAGCGAGGATTCTTTGCAGAACTTCTTGAAGAACTCCATGTCGTAACGTACCTACAGAAAGTTCATTCATTCGAAATGGACGTTTATGATCAATCACATATCTTGAACATATAGAACATAAATATTGACGAAATCAAGTCTCAGTTCTGTGGACGAAATCAACAATATCTCGAATTAGGAAAAAATTTCACAAAATTAGATCTGGGCAAACTTTTAAAAACAACAATATCTAATTCAACGTCTATACATACCTACTAACTTTTATTTATTATGTCGTTGAAAATAGGTCTCGTGAAGCTCTACATTTTTTAAGTACTCTACTCTTTCTAAATATTTTAAGGAATAAATTAAAAGTTACAAACATTTAAACATGTATCATTACCGGGCACCTAACCACCGGGCACCTAACCATCGGGCATCTAACTACCGGGCACCTAACCGATGCCCGCGACGCGGCCCGGGCGACGCGCATTAATACTCGTAAAGTATTTACTAGAATTGTCCTATAAATCACGAAAAAACCTACTGTAAAAACTGGTACAATCGATTCTATTTTCGATTTTGTGTTTCTCTTTTCTATTTTCGCTTTTGTGTTATTTCAGTGACACTGTATATACTATCCTCGCTACTCGCCGCTCGCCGCTCGCTTACTCGTCGGTACTGAGACATATGCCTTAAGGTAAGGTACAATACTCAGCTGTCATCATGATATCAACTATCTCTTTACTCATCATAATTCTATTGATCGATTACTAATTACAGTTACATGGTAATTTTAAGTATTCTAACTAGGTCGTATTTAAAATGTCTTATTCGGATCAGTCACACACAATAGAGTAAGCGAACGCGGCGCGATGTCGCAACGACGCCGCAACGATGTTGCATACCACGTTCTCAATTTGCTGCAAATCCAACGATTTTGTATGGCTGGTAACGTTTAATTATTTCTTAGAGCGATTACTAAAACAATCTCTCTTTATTTGAGATGCGACCTGCTTTGTAAAAAAGATAGATAAAACTTTTTACCGCACACGAAAACAAAGTAAGGCAGTAACAAACATGAAATGCACAAAGGGCGGTCTTATCGATAATAACAGATAAAAATAATTGTGTAGAGAGGAAATAAATGTTTTTAGCAAAGATAGAATAGAATTTATTTAAAAATTACATAAGTTACATTTAATCAAAAATAATGTTAACCTTAGCTCTCACATTAGGATTCCCTGTGCCGCGAGGACTAGTTCATTCTACTCTTAACAAATTTGACATTATGTAAATTTATAAACTGAGAATTAAATAGAATTATGTAAATATAATGTAGTTTTATATAAAGGTCATGCTCTTATAGACTCTTAAGGTCTTATAGACGGGTACTTACACAATGTTTCATCTGCAAACAAATTGCGTTTACACCCATTTGGAAATAGTGTTTCATTTTATTTCAGAGTTCACGGCGCGTTAATTGTGTCTATATTCTTTTTGGCTTTTTTACACCGCTGCCAGAAGATGGCGCCAGTTGTAGCACGGTAGGACTTAACAATTCTCTATTTAAAATTTTTACATATTTGAGATTTGGGAATCCGGAATTGGGTTGTTTATAGGAACTTTTTCGAAATATGTTTTTTCTCAGCGTTTTTTAACGTCACGCTGCAGGGTAACAGGTCTTTCCTGCCGAATTATTAGGCTGTTTCGGTGATAGTGGAGATAGCCGAAGGTATCGTTCCTGAACCTTTTTAGTGTCGCGAGCCCCTAAAAAAGCGCAAAGCTAACGTAAATAATCTCGCGAGCCCCTTATTAATAATTAGGTCTTATTTAATTTCTCTAGCGTTTAACATTTGACTAAAAACCATTAATTAATGAAAGGTTTTTTGTACAAGTGCTTAATTATTCCTAACCAACTGCGACCTCTTGTATTTTATGTGTACAAAATCGTTAGTACATCCCAATGTAACTACTTTTCTTATTTTTATAGGAAGAAGGTAGCCGACGAGCATACAGTCCACTTGATGTTATATAGATATCGTCGCTCGTTGACATCCGCGACGTATGCCAACATAAGTCTAGAATGACAAACCTTGGCACGCCGCCTGATGCGCTGTCTACATTTACTTTATAGGATTTGGAAAAATTGTTGAGAAAATAAGGAAGGATAGGATAGGATGGGAATGGGCTCTGGCATATCTCACTCACTACCGAAACACATGCTTTGGGGAAATAGGATAAAGTGGAAAATTCAGTACATTCCAAGGTACACTTCTGTGATATAGGGGTAACATGGCCAGTTGAGTGCGCCCAGCGGCTGTGGGGTTGCAGCGAGCAGACCTATTATCGGTTGAAAATCTACATTGTCAACCAAAATCTTTATCGCTATTGGGATAATCCCAATTCTGAACTACACTCAATTCTGTTGTTTGACTTTTATTATATTGTCCTTGTAATTTTTAAAATTCAAACTGCGATCATCAGCACCCGTTGGTGTGTCAATGTTTGTCGTTCTGGACTGATGTTGGCATGTACCGGGGGTGTCCACGGGCGACAGTATCCACTTTCCACCAGGCGGACTGTATGCTCATCTGCCATCTTATTTCTGTAGAAAAAAATTACTTCCCGCACGCATCTTATGGACGTCTCGCGCAGGTCCTGGAAGCGGGACGCCCCAATTCTCGTGGAAAGGTTGGTAACTCTAGTTCTGAACTTTGTTTTAAATAACTTTGTCCATGCTTTTTGCCCAAAATAACATTTTCAATTAAGAATCTAGTGATAATGTTTTTGTTAATTATTTAAAATTAAAAGATTAAACTGTAAAAACATTGTTTAATTAAAATTCAAATTCAACGGTCCATAAAATTAATTATTTTGTTGAAACAACTACAATATAAAGGATTTTGATTTGTTTTGATTAGTATACACTCGAATAGAGCGGTGATAACCTAATGGTATCTATTCTCGACTCTCATTCTATGAGGTCGTGAGTTCAAATCCTCGGCCCGTACCACTGAGTTTCTACTTAAGTACGTATCACTAGCGGTGAAGGAAAACATCGTGAGGAAACTTACAGTAAAATTTACAGTAGTATTCTGTGAGAGAGGAGTAACATAGCAATTCGATTGCGCTCAGCGGCTGTGAGATTGCAGCGTGCACCTTTCCCCTCCCAGCACTTGCATGTAACTCAAATATTTATACAATGTATACTCTGTTGGTGAATTTTAATAAATAAATTTACCGTCAATAAGGTTCTTCTTCTCACATACGATCAAGTATTCATATTAAGTTTGTTGACCCAAACACTACCTGCCTCGAATATTTGTTACACACAAAGGAACAAAGCCATATTTCAATCAATTTCACTGAAATTGAAACTAACCAGCGGACAAATAAATCGGAGAAACCTTCAATATAACATTTACGTAAGAAAATGCCAATTGTGAAGCCTAGAAAAGTCTGTTACCATTTAGCGATTGTCAACAAAAAAGATATAATAACAGTTGACAAAGAACTGTATAATCCGAAAGTGATTATAATACTTAATTTGTCTAGAAGCGGTAAAAATTGTGTAAAATTTGCTAGTTCGTGATTCAGTTTAATTTCGGTCGTATTTCATAAGCGGTCCCGATTATCGAAAGTTATTTTAATAAACTAAACAGAACCATAAGAGAAACAAACATAAAATAAGTGGCAATGTATTTGTTATGATTTGCCATAATAGTTACCATCTATGGTCTACCATCACGTGGCTGTCGTAAAGGGCGACTAAGCGATAATAAGCTACCACAAGCCATGAGGAACGAGGTCCACAACTTTAAAAGAGTGGTGGATTCGCTAACGTTTTAAGGCACAAAACAATGTCCATGAGATGTTTCATGTCCAGCCGTAGCCGAAAAAAAGGGGCCTGATTACGGTTTTTACGGTTTTACCATAATTGGTATTAATTATTTATTAGAATCAACAGCTTTATCCAATACACACAATTATAATTAACTTTCACGGCCAATAACAGATTAAAATTATAAAATATTAAACTAATTTTATATGAGTAACAACGCTTAAAGATATTTCTAAGTTAAATTACGGACAAATGAGAGTGCAATTTGTACGTAATTGCGAATAGTTGTATAAGTAAATGTTCGTTGGTGTGTTTGTGGAGTGGTGCGTGTGATTGTTGAGTGGAGAGTGTGTGTGGGCTCTGACTCTTGATGACTGCATTTTTAAGGCCTCGCTAGAAAGATTAAAGTGACGGGATTTTTTTAACTAAAAAAACTTTGAAAAAGCTTTTAGCAAATAAACGGTATGAAAGACGGTTTATACATATGATGGTTCGCACACGGTTTTGACATTAATTGACATTATTTGACATAAAAAGATCTATGAAATAAAATGTAAACAAAAATAAAATAAAATTAACAATTACTAAAACTTAAATAGAAGAGTATGAATAGTATGAAAGTTTTCATTTCATAAGAGCTATATCTCAACTGTATTAATTTTTTTGGGTCACTTTTACTCATCGTTCTTTTGATTGTCTTTTTAAGCATTCATTCCATTGGTTATAATTAGAAAGTCATTGTAATAAACCGACTAGTGTCGATAAAAATTTTAATTTAATTTTAAACTTTGATCGTCAAACCAGTCTTTCTTTGCTTTGCTATGAGAGGTTTGGAGGCCTTAAAAATGCAGTCATCAAGAGTCAGAGCCCACACACACTCTCCACTCAACAATCACACGCATGAATTTTCATCACACACACAACGCATCACACGTTTGATGAAACCCAACATTCTCTAAGCCCTTGTGCTAATTTTGTTGATATGATCAAAGAAGTTTAGCTTGCTATCAAGAAGTACTCCAAGATCACTCACCTGGTTGACCTGTTGGAGAGTAATGTTGTTGAGTATGTAATTAGAAGGAACTGCATTTAATTTCCTAGTGAAACGCATAAAAATGCATTTAGTGGCGTTTAAGAACATTTTGTTCTCAATGCACCACCCATGAATAGCATCAATATCATGTTGCAGAAGACGCGCGTCATCAACATTATCTATTTGCCTATAAACCTTCAGGTCGTCAGCGTAAATGGAGCACTTACTGTATTTGATAACGTCTGTAATATCATTTACAAAGAATAGAAAAAGAATTGGTCCCAGATGAGAGCCCTGTGGGACACCAGAGTTTAAAGTTTAAAGTTTAATATTTAAAGTTTTTAGAATTTTGGCTATGTCACTCTCATCAACACGAATAATAAATACTCAGGGAAAACTGTGAGAAGATGTCGTCGTTATGATGAACCGCAGCATCAATGCGTGCATCATATGTGGAAGCAAAATGATTAGCAAAAAGATTGCAAATTCCTTGGCCAGTATCTGCCACACTATTGCCGAGGGACATATGCTTAGGAATAAGAGACGCGCCTCCTCTGCGCTCCTTCACAAATGACCAAAATTTATTCGAGTTGTTCTGTATGGAACTTTCGACATTGAGGATATGTGCAAACCTTTTGTTACACAGTTTGAATTCCAAGAGATCCCTTGGATTTTTGTACTTTTTATATCTAAGTCTAATTTTTTCTTTTTCCGCTTTTATTTTAATTAGCGAGTTTGTAAACCAAATTGGGTATTTACGGTTGCGCAATTTTGTTCTAGGTACCGTAGTGTTAATTATTGAGCTTAGAATTTCGTAAAATTTAGAAACCATGACATCCACATCCATACACGATTGAAATTCTGAGTCCCAGTCAATAAGAGCCAGTTCCCTCGAAACAAGCAAATAATCGGCTTTTCTAAAATTATAAGTAGCAAATACTTTACTTTTTAACACGATAGGACAGTTAATATTAATATCAATATCCAGAGCTGGATGATGCTCATCAGTTTTACTAAGGCTGTTCAGTTCTTTTGCGACCGATATCATTTGCATGTTAGAAAGTACTAAATCAAGAATTCTTTGATTTTTATTTACTACATTATTGAATTGAGATAAGTTATTTTCTGACATAAAGTCCACTAGTGAATATCCTAGATTATTATTTAAATTACTGGGCACCAAAGCATTACCGCTTAAGTCATTCTTCCAATCTACAAAGCCGAGATTAAAGTCACCCACAATTACAGTTTCAGTCTTTGAAGATTGTATCACAGTGCTGACATGATCCAAAAGAGAATTTAAAGCAACACTAGTAACCGGGGGGGGGGGGGGGGGCAAGTACACTGCACAGAATAAAAGGTCCTTGCAGGATGAATCTGAACCACTTCTCACCAACACCCACAAATCTTCATTACTGCTTTGAAAATGTTGCACTCGTTTGGATTGCAGAGTTCTTATTTGTACTTTGTCGGTCCCTTCGATAAATATTGTAGTTGATATTGAAAAGCTCACTATCGTCAATCATATCATCTAGCCACGTTTCGGTTCCTATAATAATATCATAATCATTCATCAGAGTAGCTAGTCTTATTTCGCCAAGTTTTGTCTTCATACCCCTGAAATTTTGATAATAAACTTTCAGTGAGGAAAGGGGCGCTCGAGACATCGAATTCCGATTGGCCACTTTAGCGAGTATCCGTATCATAAACGTTTTATGCAATCATATGACTTGATTTGCCTCGCGGGTGATTGATCATCTTTCCTAATAAAAATGCGACCGTTGCGAATCCAGACATATTTGATACCATTCTCGCGAGCTGCTCTCCTCGCGTGCGCGTGGAGCCTCTTGTAAAAGGGGGAAAGATGTTCTGACACGAATACGGGCGATTTCTGCCCACCGCAGCCCAGATGTTGAGAGTTAAGTTTGTTGTTTAAATTGCCTCTATTAAATTTGGAAACTGCCGTAATAATAGTGTCCCTTAACCTTGTGTTAGGCAATTTAATGATAATCGATCGTGGTCTGTTGGTATTCTCATCCATCTTCCTTACCCTAGTGCAAGATATTATGTCGCTATCCTGTATCTGAAGGTTGACAACTGCGCCCAATTGTTTCACAACGGACACAAGATTTTCAGATCTACTATCAGGTACACCGTTAATTTCCAGATTATTTTCGCGAGTATGTTGTTCCAAAAGTGTCAGCCTGGAAGAGAGCTCGTCCACCGTGACAGAAAGACGCGCATTTTCCTTGGCAAGCGAGGCCATTCTTTCATGAGACGAACTCTGCCCTCATACGATCATTAGTCCAGGTTTTGACGTTTTCGTTTTCGTTGAATTGAACTCATACTGACGTTTTCAATTCATCCAAAGTATTCAGCTTAGATTTTAAAGAATCAAATTCCTTGACAAAATAATTCTCCACTGCAGATTTCATTGTATTAACGATCGATTTCTGGACCTCCGCCCTTATGGTCTCTAGGATGGTCGCGTTGATACGGGTGTCTGATAAAACGGACTTCTGTTCGTTGTCTCCTGAAATGAACTGTTCATCAACGCAAGTAGGACTACAGTTGCGCCCTTGGGAGTCTAATTTGCGAAAAGTTATATTTGTTCGGTCGTCGTATTCTGGAGTATTTGGCTTAGCTGAGTTATCAGATTTTACTGCCATTCGTACTGGTGTGTCAGAGTTATCGCCTTTAGGCCGCTTGCTTCTGCATCCATGACACGTCCAAGCGCTTTTGTTTTCCTTTGTCATTAAGTAAAAGCGCTTTGAAGATACATTAGCGCACATAAGGTCATAAGTAAGGTTACACGAAGTGCATTGCAAAAATTCCTTGCCCTTTATAGTATTTGGGCATGCTGCGCAAGACAGTGATTTTGTAGACATATTCGAAATAAACCGTAGACGATATTGTCAACTGCTCACTAGATGTCGCTAATATATGAGATAGGATTCTTGTTTAAATATCAGAATATTTGAATGCTAGATGTCACCAGAAATCATTCGGCATTTACGGTGGGTTCATATGTTTACTGACGTAGTGCAACTGTTACTCACCAGATTTCGCCAACTGCCGATACGATTCAAACACTTTTTTATTTTATCCCTTGGACAGTTGCAAACTAATCGTTAATATAACTGTTAATTTATGGCTATCTAGCCTGTAATTTAGTATTTATTGCACTGGGTCCTCACATTAATGATATTATCAGGTAGGTATATTTTAGTCTGTTTACGTCCAAATTTTCACTATAACTTTTCTTTGGCACTATTATATTATTTATGCAGATAACAATTGTACATTATATTTAGGTTCCAATCTGCACAGTTTTAACTTAATTTGCACAAAAACTTCATTAAAAACTATTGTACACAATTTAAATTACGGATCAAAGATAGATGCAAGTGGTAGGTAGATGTGTGGTAGATGTCTTTCGAGTAGGTACTTTCCTATACCGAACTTCTTGCTACTAAATATCTAACAACTGGCCACTAATAAAAACCTAAATTCAAATTTGCTTTTTGATTCCATTTTTTGGCGGGGGAACTCGAGAAGTGAAGATGGTTTTTGGTTGATTTTTGTAAAAAAAATGTGTATTAGGTGTTTTGTGGTTTAACAGTGATAGTTCATTACACTCCAAAGTGTTTTTTGTGTGTGATGTTTGTGATAAACAAAAGCGTGGTATTTTGTTTTTAGTGTGCTTCCAAGGAGTCGTCTTCTGTCCTCAGTACACTTACTATCACTTTGACGGGACTGGACATTGACAGGATTCGTTTTAGATTTTGAAATTTTGATTTAATTATTATAAAGAAAACATGACACTGGCGGAACGTGCTAATTGCACCACTGCCATATATGAAGAAAAAAAAAATGCCTATTAGACTTCGGTAAAGCCTTCTGTATCAGTGCTACTTATCTTTATTAATATCTCGTAAAACACTTGATTGTGCATATTACTGAAAATCTGTTGTATATTTGCTGCTACATACTGTACACACAGCAAAATATATAAGTTTGCTGGCAACTGGCCTTGCTCACTACGTAAAGCACACGCACATATAGATAGATACGACGTTAACTGATTCACTGAATGTGTAACAAAATTTTAATAACGGCTCTCATAGTTTCCATAGCTCAGTTCACAGACAATGCTCAATTCTCTGTGAACAAGTATGCAAACTTACCTATTTTGCAGTTTGTAACATATGCATTAAAAACGTTACCCTCCTTTTTTAGCCGCAGTCGGGTAGTAAGTGAAAAATGGAGTGAAACCAACGAAGGCTATGTCGTAAAGAAATTATGACCTTGATAAAGTCTCGTCTCCGGGACAACCACTTAAATATTGCAAGAGTTTTTACGCAAATAACATTATGTCAAGGACATAATTGTTAGCTGCATCGGAAACTCTGTATAGACTTAATTAATTATAGAAAATAAGAACAATAAGTTAAAAAAAAATTGTTTACGCCAAATTTAAACGCAATCTTCTACAAGTACTGTTTTTTGTTCATCCATCCGGAATAACTCAGCGGCTGCTAAACTATAATGAACACAATTGTATCCACTGTGCACTGATAGAACTAAACAAGGCTCGGAACTTGTTAAATACAGACAGCAGGTAGTGTGGTAAATGGTTGACCCACCCCCGGATGAGTACATTCTCAACTCATTCTCCAAATCCGTTCCTAAACGTCCAAAGGTAGAGTCCAAATTCTTTGTCACAACATTCGTCTTTCTGAACTGATGTTGGCATGTATTGCGGATGACCATGGACTACAGTATCCACTTACCAACAGGTGGACAGTATGTTCGTCTGCCACCCCTTTCCATAAAGAAAATAAAAAACAGCTTTGGAGAATTGGATAGGATTGCATCGGAGTGGACTCTGGCATATCGAAACACGTACGTGCATGTCGTATTTCATGTCGCCATGTTGCATATTCATGTTGCATGTCGTATTTCGCATAAAACTAAAAATTTTGTCCCAAACACTTTTTTCTAAAACGTGTCTAATGTATGAGTTGGTGAATGAACTGCCAGCCGAGGTTTTTCCGTTACGCTGATATGGGGCTCTTCAAGAGAGCTTTGAACGGGTTTCTGCAACGTCGGCAGCGCACCCGCAAGCCCCCTGGTGTTACAGATGTCCACAGGCGACGGTGACCACTTACCAATATGTAGCCCGGCTCGTGCACCATCCACTTTTCCGGCTGGCGCAGCCTTCAACGTTTTTTGTATTAGCCATAGACGAGTATGAACATTAAAAACACCCGCTGATGTTTGATTACAATGACGACTTACTTAACTCGATAAAAAGTGATTTATTATGTCTATAGCAAAGTGGCTTGGGTTGGCTTTCAACACTTTTACGACTGATCAGTCCAGAGTTCGATTTTCAGTCTGAAAAACATTTACTTAAGAATGGACAGATAGGTATTATATTGCATTTATATTATATATATATATTTTAATTTAAATAATATTTCTTATTCATGAAAACAATTATAGAATATTACAAAATAACTTAGTTAAAACTAAACATTAAATAAATATTAAAATTATAAACAGGTGATTATTTTACAAAATGATCAAAGTATCGATTTATACAATTGAGCACGTTGAACAATTTTGGTCCCCGTGGCAAGGTACCCAGCATGCTGGTGGCGTTACCTCGCTGGATGGCAAGGCTGATGCGTTGCGCGAGATAATGGAGTTCAGGGGGTTAATTAATTAAACGATAAATATTCCCTAACTTATAAAGCTCTATACCTACTGAAAAATATGAAAAACTAACACAAATAAAAAAACCTGGTGTCGTCGTGTGCCGAACCCTGTGTCGCTGTAAAGACAAATGCTTGTTTGGGTCTAGGTAGTCTATGTTCATCTTTACATGTGTGTCTCTGGACCCACTACACAGAGGATTCCAGTATAGACCATTGAGTGCGACGTTTTTTTTTTTAAAGTCGATGGAAATCGCCATAAGTGTATGCATAGGGATATAAGTTGTATGCACGCAATGCGATGAATCCAGCCCTTTCAGTATCCACTACCGAACATGGATCTCATGGACATTGTCCGTGCATGTGGGATGTATGGTCTTACAACGCCACGCAAGCTAAGCGGGTTGGCGAGTTCATTCTTTTATTATAGAAGAGGTGTAATTCCTCAGCGCTTGTGGTAGACTTCGTTATTCCTATTAGTTGTATGTGAAGATGGGAAAATTTTCTGTTTTTTTTTTTGTGTAAATCAGAAGGACAACAAAACGAATCAATACATAATATCTTATTTGACAGAAGTTCTAGTTGATCACAATTAAATATGTACTTTTTAAATCCACATTGCAATTTCACTAGAGTGCATATAATTATATAAATAAAAGCTTCTAAACTGAATGCGCATTACATGATGCGCAGACAGACCACTGGACGAACATTTAGGGTATTTTTTATTCAGATCAATTATAAAGTTCCCAGGGGAAGCTATCTATTATACTCAAATGTCAACGCGCGCAAAGTCGCGGGCACTGTTACTAGGAAATAATGTCGTATTTCTTCTTGAAACACATGACACAACTGTCGTGCTTAACACAGGGGACGTCTGACGCGTCGGTCGGCCTGCGAGGCGGTCGGTCGCTAATCGCTACGATCAACGACCCTGTGTGGACACTTTCAAAGTGATTTCAGACTACGCTATAGTATACATTACAGTATATTACGGCATAAAGTATACTATTATAACAAGGCGTTCACACTAAACGCTATGTATGTTTAGTGCTGCTATATCGCAAGCTTCAGTTTACTACGTTTTACAATAAAGAGTACAATTCAGAGTGCACACAATAGATTTGGTACGCCATGGTCTCGATAAGGAGAGCGCATTATATAGCCACAGCATATCGCTCAAATTTATATAGCAAGTCGATAATATATAGTATAGCGATAAAAAGCGTGCTGAGCGATATTGTTGTGCTGTGAAATAGCGTACTATAAAAAAACATCTGCAAGCGATTTTTTAAAACATTTCGTGCTATAGGACTATGAGTGACCCTCGACACGACACTGTGTGGGCACACAGCAATGAGTGCCTAATTCCTTTCTACCAAAGAAATACACAATTGTATTTAGTTCATATACGCACGCACTGCCCATGCTAGAGATTTCCTAATGGTATAAACACACCTATTGTACGTCTTCTCTTTTATAATGATTGTTAATATATTTTTTTGTATATAATTATATAATTATCATTATAATAATCTAATAATTTGTATATAACATTAATAATAATCGTATGTGCATTGAAGTACTCAATAAATATATTTTTACAGCAGATATACAATATTCTACAATATACAATATGCAGATATATATTCTTGACCCTCCTTCGTGAATTATTATAGCTAGTTCAATTCCTCGGCCTGTACAGTGAAATCAACGAGACTTGAGCTTTGCGTTTGTGTGAATGCACACCGATAGTGTACAGTGCGAACCATTGCGACAATCGGATTGGACAATTCGGCACCCCACACACACAGATACAAAGCATAAGTGTCGTTGATCATTGTACCACAGAGCTTCTAATTAAATATGGATTTTTAAAATTATCTCTGGCTCAGCTGTGAAAGAAATCACCGCGAAGAAATCCGCATGCATTGATAAAAAAAAATCTGCAGCCTGTGTATCCACCAATCCCTCACTGGGCCGCGTGACCGTGATGACCCGAAACCCCCGAGCAAGAAGTAGGGGAGGCCTGTGCCCCGCAGTGAGACGTTTAAAGGTCTGCTGTAGTCACTGTATACAATTTATGTACCGTGCTACAAAATAAAAAATAAACAATCTGAAAAATTACTAGATACGGAACCCTGAAAGTCAGAGAAGTAATAATAATTCAATCAGAAGTAAAGAGGTCGTTGACACAAACGCTTGATGTCAATCTTATTAATCCGTTTGAGCAAGACGATGACCCATTGAGGCAACGGTTTCCACAGAGCATCGCCACACGAGACGGTTTCATCAATTACAGGCCTTGAGCCCATTCAGACGAGCGGGTGAAACGTTACGGTTCGAACGCTGGTAAAATGCATTCTGTTTTTATAGAAAAACATGGCAGAGAGGGAGTTGAAACGAAATTTAAAAAACAACAGATTTACTAAAGTCTATAACATAATTTATAATTGGTTGTTTTAATAAATAGTGCTTAGGTATAATATTTACAATGGAAATATGATTTACAAATTGTATGCTCATACGTAACAATATGTTTATGAATTGTATTTCTTCCTCGCACTGTAATTTTTTCATTGCGATATCGGCTTCTTCAAAAAAGCTGTAAATAGAATTTTGCAAGGTCGGCGGCGCACCCGCATACTTCCAGCTACAGCAGGTGTCCATGGGCGGCGGTAACACTTACCATCCCGTGGGACCGACTGCTCGTCCGCCTAATTCCATATAAAAAAATCCATTCATGTATTAGAATAAGTACATAGGTATAAATGTAACTTTAATGTACCATAGGTATAATGTAACAGGTATATTATATTTTCTGAAATAATAGTAAAACTAAATATACATAATTACCGATAATTTGAATTCCAAGACGTATTTTTGTTTTTTGAACAATGATTGCGGTTCAAAAGCCCGTCTGTGTGCTCTTGCACTGAAAATCAAAGCTTTCACGGTGTCTCCTCGCTGGAGTTTGACACAAGAATAATATGGATAAGACTTGGAATAGTAAGTTTTCTTCAACTAAATAGTACTTGGCTTTTCTTCAACTAATTTCAGCTAAAATTTTCTCAGTCAGTGATATATAAATAAATATAGGTAGTACCTAAAAATAAAATAAACAACATTTTCATTTTATAAGAATTTCAAAACTGTGTTTATCTAATTTCCTGCTTCATCAGACTCTTTAACCAAATACGTGAACAATTCCACAAAACATTCTAATTCAGGGAAATTTTAATAAAAGTACATACATGACAAGGATTTCAAATTACATCAGTTAAATACATTTGACTCAAACCCTTCGCTTCCCATGGATACATTGGATGTGTGCTGAGATACGGCATTCTATTATGGGGAGGATCGGTAGACTATTTAAAGCACAAAAAATGTGTACGTTCTTTATGCGGTATCGGATATCGCGACACCTGTATTCTGTAATACATTATACCAAAAAAATAAAAAATACCACTTCCATGCTTATTATATATAAATATATATATATATATATATATATATATGAATGGGCCGTATTTGTTAAACAAAATATATATATATATCATTAATATTCATATTCATTATTTAATATTATCTACAAGTAAACTTAAAATAAGACTAAAGAGTGTTTATATGATGTGCATAAAGGTTACCCTCATTACTAAATTACCATCATACCATCATAAAGGTAAGCATTTACTATCATCCATCAAAACACTACCATTGATACCTTAGTTTTAACGCATCCTCCATACAGTCCAAGCATAGGACCTTCCGATTATAATTTATTCCATTCTTTACAAAATTTTCTAAATGGAGTAAAATTACATTCAATAGAAGCCTGTATAAACCATGTAAGTCAGTTTAATGACTCAGTTATAATGACTCTGCCAGAAAAATAGCGAAAGAAGGGAAATAATAGTCGAATTAAATTAATAATTTTCAATTCAATAAATATTTATGTAATACAAATAAAAGTTTTTATAATGTTCACTATAAAAAGGCCGCGAACTTAACCGACTACCTAATAGGAGTAAAAAGTCGTTCGACGGAAGAACAAATGAATAATAATTTCGAATAAGAAAGTCGTAGCTTTAAATTGAAATTATATTTAATTTGGAGTTCCAAGCCAAACGCAAGATAACTAATTCAAAGTGGCCACTATGAACAGACGGCACTCTCTCTAAATAATGTTCCTAGATGTGCGCTAAATAAATAATTGAATAGAATACCATCCACTATCAGCCTATGTCTCTTCACTGCTGTTCTTCGCGGCTCTACTCTATATCGAATATATATATTGATTAGAATATTTTATAGAAATTAATCAGTTTGTAGATACATTTTAATTTTGTCGCATCTCGTAAACTGTGACTAATTTAATAAAATTATTATATTCACATATTTTTTTATTTAATGAAAATACTGCGACAGAGAAGCATACAGAAGTTTGAGGGGGAAAGTGCACGCTGCAATCCAACAGCCGCTGGGCGCGCTCGACTGGCCACGTTACCCCTGTCTCACAGAATACTACCTTGAAATGTACTGCATTTCCCATTTTATCGTATTTCCCCAATGCACGTACGTGTTTCGGTAGTGAGTGAGATGTGCCAGAGCCCATTCCCCAATCCCATCCTATCCCTCCCCATTTTCTCAACCCTTTCTCCAAATCCATTCCTATATCCAAAGGTAGGCAGCGCATCCGGGGGCATGCCAACGTTTCTCACTTTGGACTAATGTTGGCACGTATCGCGGATGTCTATGGGCGACAGTATCCACTTACCATCAGGTGGACTGTATGCTCGTCTGCCGCCTTCGTACATAAAAAAAAAATACAGTACACCTGGTGGTAAGTGAACATTATCGTCCATGGACATCATACATGGCAACGTCGGTCTAGGTTGGCACGCCCCCACATATTTCTATGCCTACTTTATATATTCCAAAATATTATTATACTTATATATTACTTGTATATTCCAATATATAAAAGGGTCTAATCGAAAAATAAACGGTTTTGGACAAATTTATTCAACCAAAATCAGAACAGACAGTAAATCGCTCACAGTCGATCCACTATATTCTTTCACCGACTCGATTATCGGTACCAATGCGAATCGTTTTACGAACAATATAAATAATAGTGGTTAAACAGATGCAAGCAGTCCGTACCGCGCAGCCGCGAAGCAATCACCTTTCCGAGGTGTAAATTCATTTCTAGTTATGATTTTAGTATAATATAAATTTCACACACACGATGTTTTTTTTACTGTTATTAGTGTTATCTGTTGTTACGACGAACGGTTTGAGCATAGGAACTGTGAGTGAGAAAAATGTGACAAAACGTGTGGCGAGAGCGAGCGACGACTTGTTTCCGGATTGGGTCCCGTTCAAAAACAAACATGGCGAGGAGTTGGGCGAATTCGTTCAAGTCGAAACAAAATCTAAGCCTAAGAAAAAGAAACGACTGGCTCTACCCACCAACTTCATCATGAGAGCAGTTGCTGAACCAGAGGGCGATGATTACTACGATAAGGGTCAGGGCGAAAGTGATAGTGAAGATGACTATGAAAAGAAGGAATGGTCTGATTTAAACAGAGCTGGTGAGGATGTTGATCGTAAAAAGATAAGTAGCAAACTTGTTAATCACACAGATATATCAGATATAGATGGTCTAGTAAATATAATCACAAAACCTAGTCCGGTAGAAAAGTTGCTTAAAAATGACAAACCGGTTGTTAATGGAACATCTAAAAACGACACAATCGATACAAATCTAGAAAGTAAAGCTAAAGAGGAAATTAATGAGGAAAAGGAAGTGAAGAAAACAAAGGAACAAAAGGAAGTAAAAGAAGAAAAAGAAGAAAAAGAAGATACGTCTGAAGAAATACAGGCTAGTGAAGAATCCAAAAAAAGGGAAGGTAAACCTCAACGTCAGAACAATTCAGAAGAATCAGACTACGACGATAGCACAGAAAAGCGTAAAGCCGAATCTGATGAAGACAAAAAAGAAAGTGAGGCAAAAAAAGCGAAAATACTCAACAGTGTAGACGAATTAAAGCAGCGACATGCAGATGAACAAAGAGAAATAACTGAAAGACTCAAGGAAGAAGAATTATATTTAGAAGAACATGAAAAAGATAAAATAACCGCTCGACCAAAAGATAAATGGAGGAAGAATGATCAACAAATAGACCACGAAAGTGAAGAGTTTCCAAAACAAAAGGATGATTTGGTTTACGACGAATACGACGAGAAAGTAGTTCTACATGACAAATACAAAGTAAATCCTCCGAAGAAAGCTAAAACGACAACAACTAGGCAGCCTAAGAGAGCAACAAAAAAACAAAAAAATAAAGAAGAGAAAGAAGGGAAACTGTCTGTGTTTAAAAATCCAAAACAGTACATAGTTTACGACTATGATGACAGTAAGGAACAACCGACAACTACTACAGTTAAACCCAGAAAACCAAAAAAATCTAGAAGACCAGCACTAGCTAGTATAAAAACGACTAGTCCAATTCCAACTTTGGTCGCGGAAGAATCTGTGCGTATATCTCTAGTACCTGACAGCAACGCCAAAGAAGGTGAACCTGCCCTGTTCTTCCCTAAAAGGAGGAAGAATAGACGCAGACTTAGGAAAAAGAACACAACTCCTGCCATAGATTCTTATGTGGCGGAAACAGTTGATGAAAAAGCTAAGAAGTCCGTCACACCCCCGAATGTAGCCGTGGCGGGTACATCGGCAGAACCAACTGCAAAATCTTCAACAGTATTACCAGATGGGACTGGTCTAGACTCAGTATTAGCCGCAATAAAGTCTACTCCATCCGCAGTGGAGTCAGCCCCATCTGGTTCAGGACCATCTGCAGAAGGATCGGCACCTTCGGCTCAAGATGCAGTACCAACGAATACAAAACCTATCTCCGATGCTGTGCCAGCACCATCGCATCATAAAAAAGAAGAGGAGAAACCTACGGACTATCACGTTGAAAAAGGTTAGTTAGTGGTCATTTATTAAAATTAGCTTAGCTTATTTTTTTTTGGAAATGTTTCTTTATTGTATAGTTGAGCACTTTGACTTCGTATCAGATTTATAGCGATAAAAACGTTATAATAGACAATTAAAATATCAAAATAATAATATTTAAAATCATTTTAAAATAGTTTTATTGTGAATTGTGATTTTTACGATTATTCTTCACAGTCTGTTTTTCAAAATTCTTTTTGTCTCAAATTAATATATTTGGCTCCATTTTTTTAAATTCTAGCACACGCCAGGTTTTAAAACTGATTTCATTATCTGCTAAAAACTATTAACTGATAGTATCTAAAATAATTACTATAAATAATAGGATTTTAAATGTTTATTCTAACATTTGGTACTTTAGAAAAAATATTTTATCAAGAAGTCGATAGAACTTATTTCTACAAAAAACTTTTAATATTTCTATTAACCGTAGACCCAATCCGTGAACGAAAAAAATGTTACCAAGCATCTTTACCTTTTATTGGACGACAAGACGACAAGAAAATTTTCATATTAGGTGCGCAACTAAGTTCTCGCTGTTTTTTTGATGAAAATGCCACTTTATTGTGAAAAAATGGTTACAAATGAATCATTCAAAATATTTCCCATCGCTAGTGACAACTTTTTCCCATCTTTCTGGCAGAGCTCGAATACCGTCACGGTAGAAGGTTCGTCTTTCGAGGCTATCCACGAATCAAGCCGTTTTGAGATTTCTTCATATGAGCGGAACTGCTGATTAGCCAGACCATGTGCCATCGAACGGAACAAGTAATAATCGGACGGCGCAATATCTGGGGAATATGGCGGGTGGGGTAGGACTTCCCATTTGAGCGTTTCTAAGTAGGTTTTAACGGGTTTGGCAACGTGAGGCCGAGCATTGTCATGCTGTAAAATCACTTTTTCGTGTCTCTGCTCGTATTGTGGCCGCTTTTCGCGCAGTGCTCGGCTCAATCGCATCAATTGAGTTCGATACCGTTCCCCAGTGATGGTTTCGCCCTGTTTCAACAGCTCATAATAAATAACACCGTCCTGGTCCCACCAAATACACAGCAAAACCTTCGAAGCGTGAATATTCGGCCGAGCCGACGACGTAGAAGCATGACCGGGCAGTCCCCATGATTTTTTTCTCTTTGGATTGCTGTAATGAATCCATTTTTCATCACCCGTAACGATGCGATGAAGAAAACCCTTCCTTTTTTGCCGCTGTAGCAGTTGTTCACAGGCGAAAAAACGACGCTCAACGTCTCTTGGCTTCAAATCATAAGGAACCCAAGTTCCTTGTTTTTGAATCACTCCTAACGCATGCAATCGCTTGGAAATGGCTTGGCGGGTAACCCAACGCTGAAGCAAGCTCATTCTGCGTTTGGCGCGGATCCTCCTCGAGCAATGCCTCCAATTCAGCGTCTTCGAAGGTTTTTGGCCTTCCTTCACGCGAACGGTCGTCAACATCGAAATCACCGTCTTTGAAGCGACGGAACCAATCACGGCACGTTGTTTCACTTAGAGCAGCATCTCCGTAAACTTTTTGGAGTTCTCGATGCGCTTCAGCCGCCGTTTTCTTCGAATGAAAGAAGAAAAGCAACATTTCCCGCATTATTTGGCACAAAATCAGACATTTTCGCACAACCAAAAGTATACGACGCAAAAACAAAACCACTAATGTGTCAAAGCGGTCTGTTTACCATATGTCTAAGCTTGGTTCATGACGTTTTGGTTATGTCATAATCGTGCAGCACTTACTAGTAGAGCCATCTCTTGAAAAACAGCGGGAACTTAGTTGCGCACCTAATACCAATTTATTTTACCGTCCTCAAAATATCAGTCTAAACCCATGTTTCTACGCCCATTGGTATAAAGTTCAAATTCAAGATGTTAATTTTTTCCGGTGTATTAATTAGGTTCGTATAAGTAGTTTGGTTCATCCTAGATAATACTTTATTCTTAGTTTTATCATAAATTCTAATATCTCTTCAAGTTTCAAATATATATTGAAGTTATTGGATCTAGAACGAAAATTAAGAATGACACTCTCTCGTGACTTTTAAACTCTCATTCTGAGTTTGATTTCAAAAATTGATTGACAGTATCTTTTTTAATTATGGTGACCTTTTTGTTACCCGTCACCGTGGATTTAAAAGTAAGGATACGGTCATACGAACAAATGCCTGAAATGACTGCCATACCACAAAAAAAACTAGCGCCATCTCTTTCCCTCATCCGACGACGTTGCCCGCGCGTTGGTCCTAACAACAGTATTTTAGGACCGTTTTTGTGCCGACATTTTTGCGCGCTGACCTTACGCTAGTAATATATAAGACAATGCCCGTCACTATTTGCTATTATTAAGTTTGAATTTAAATACAAGTCAAATTTAATTAATAATTGCTTCTTTTTTCTGTAACCATGATAAATGTTTCACTGCAGTTTCGTTTTCTGAAAATATACATTTCGCCCCGAAAATGATTAATTCCGACTTGACTTACTTATATAACACACCATATACGTGTAAGTATTTTCATAAGTATAAGACCGATTTTGATAAATACCAAAATCAAAGAGCTGTAAGGGCTGTAAGGGTGTATCAAAGGGGTAAGAGCTGTGAATAGGATTTTGCAAGGTCGGCGGCGCGCCCGCATACTCCCTGGTGTTGCAGGTGTCCATGGACGGCGGTAACACTTACCATCATGTGGGATCGCTTGCTCGTCCGACCACTAGTATATAAAAAAAGAAAAATTAATTCCCATGGGAAGGTGTGGGCTACAGCCGGCCGACTAATACAAAACTGTATAATATTATTTATTTGTCAATATTGCTTTTGCTGTTTTTAAATAATCATTAATCATTAATCTGAATTGAACTATAGAATTTGAACTCATTGCTTACCTAATCTTATTGAATAGATTCTGAAATGTCATAACGACAGACAGTTTTGTTCAAAGACAAATTCTATAAGTGTGACAACACTGAAGAATAAATGTTACCTACTTTATTACGTCCACGTAATAATTATCCTTTCAAACTGTCAAAAAGATGCCTTTTTCCTTTTCTTGTTTCATTATATCTATTAATTTTATGAAATATCCGCTGCATTCATTGTGTTTTGTTAAAAATTTAACCCA
Organism: Sesia bembeciformis; assembly: GCA_943735995.1. Taxonomy (NCBI): domain Eukaryota; kingdom Metazoa; phylum Arthropoda; class Insecta; order Lepidoptera; family Sesiidae; genus Sesia; species Sesia bembeciformis. The sequence goes on along the minus strand of OX031041.1, from coordinate 14,017,846 downwards.
CTTTTACTATTTGAAAAGGTTTAAAAGTAAAAAAAAAAAATGGAAATGATTGTTTCGCTCAATTACGCGTAATTTGATCGGGTATTGTATTCGTCTCCCTTCTCTTTCTTTTTGGACCAGCTTTTTCAACACGAATTTGAATGACACAGCACTTATTTCACATTCCTTTATAGACGCCAATGAACAAACTGAAGGTGGCTGTGTAAGAATGGGTAAATGTTTAAAAACGTTGCTGTTGGTCGGAATGGGAGCGATTGGCATGCTATAACATAGTATGGCATTATATATATATATGTATGTCACGTGTACTGACGATACTCAGTTACGTTACGTTTTTACTATTTTCAAGTGTATGTTACCTTATCGCCCTAACCTAGACCGAAGGAAAGTTTTAGCACGTCGTTCGTTAGAACGTCTCCAGCCCAATTTTTAAGAGGTGTAAAATTAAAGTAGACCCTTTGAGGCGTCTTTATTACGACCTTTCCGTCTTCCACCTTTTGAGATCGTAACAGAGCCGTGTGAGTACATTAAATATTTTTTGAAAAAAATAAACCTTTGCAGTGTACTCTACGAACAAAACAACCATTTTTAGAATGGTTGAACTGTCTGTTTGAATACGCATCACCACTGGACATAATTTAACGAAACTTGGCATATTTAAAGCTTCTGTACCGGCTTAACATATAGGGTACATTTTATCCCGATTCGTTACAGGGTTCCCATGGGAATCACTCTAAAATTCACGCGAACGAAGTCTCTGGCACCGCTAATATGCAATATGTCTATTTAGAGAAAACTTTAAACAAATCCAAAACAGCAACTGTCGAATGAGGTATATATACCACGTATGTATGTAGAACTAGCAATGCGTTAACATAGTCAAAATAATTGATTTTTTTTCTTATTTACTTTCAAAAACCTTACATTATAACACATATTCTCCTACCAAACTGCTTACCGTGGTCCTAGCTACATCCCGTGGCTACTGTGGATTACCGTGGCTACATCCCTCATGCACAAGCATGTGCTTGATGTGGCTTATATCCACCAGTGGACAATAAAAGGTCTGGTTACGATAATAAGGGCACTACCGGTCGGTCATCACTATTTCATTTATAATTTTCATAACAACTTGTATGTCGAAGTTCGAAGAGTAGAAACGACAAAAAAAACCGATTGTAAAACTCGGAATCCGCTTCGCATTTGTTCCGGTTTCAGTGTTCGGATTTGTAAACAGACGAGTTTTACGAAACATAAAATAAGAGACCGCGCAGACGTGACAACCAGATAACTGCAATGCTTTGTTCATCAGTCTTGGCAATGAATATTTATTTATCCATTTGCAAGTATACCTAAACTGGAGCGATGATAGCTTAGGGGTATAGATACTCGACTCATATTCGTGTGATCGTGGATTCAGATCCTTGGCCCGTACCGCTGAGTTTCTACTAAAGTAAGGATTTTTTAAAATTGGCACGCGATGAGGGAAAACACCGTGAGGAAACCGGCATACTCCAGAAATAAAAAAAAATCTGGAGTATGGGATCCACCAATCCGCAATGGGCCCGCGTGGTGGATTAAGGCCCGAAACTCCCCAGTGATTTACTAGGTGAGGCCTGTGCCTTGCAATGGGATATTATAGTCTGATACAAGTACATCAAAACTGATTAACAATGCTTTGTCTCCGACGACCCACCGTACGAACCCAATAACGGCCCCGGAAGATCCACTAATCGTTGAGGACCTCTGGTCTTTGGGTACCCACTGGTGGGTCTTCGAAGACGAACCGACTAATAACACCCTGCCAGAGCAGAGCAAAATTTACATATTATTAACATTGCTTATTACGTTACATATTTTGTTATAAAGATAATTACAATTACATATTATATTACAGTTACATATTATATTACAGTTACATATTATATTACAATTACATAAAGGCATAAGTCAAATGAATTCATTTATCGATAACAGACTATAACGTCCCACTGCAGGGCACACAACCCTCAATTTTCATTTCTCAATATTATATTATCTAATTTTCTCAATATTATAAATTAGAGGCCAAGCCCGCCCTCTAATTGCATTTTTTTTTCAATTCTCAGGCCCGCAGGTTCTTGTGATAATTTAAAACTATCAGTAAATTCAAAGTGGTCTCCGTGGACATGTCTAATTGTCCACCTCGTGGGTTATTGGTTCTGCGGCAGATACATGAAAGAGGGCACAAACCTCCCAATGAAAATGCGAAACACAAATATACTCCTACAATACTACGTTCCTATAACATTTTGAGCAATGCTATTTCTAATTTGGGGTGGGCAAAAGATTCATCCTGGATTACACCAATATTAGTGTCGTATATCGGTTTTGAAATTTACTAGTGACTGTATTGACGTGTCTACTAAACTAACTATACAACTAACATATACTAACTATATAAACTAACAATTGCCAGCGACTTCGCCTACGCTAGCGTAGGTTTAGCGTAGAAAAATATTAGTTAAATAGTTATCTCGTGAAAGTCGCAGATTAAAAATTCTCTTACGGCCAAATTCTTTCTTTTCTTTATCTTTTTAGTTCCATAGATCTTTCTGTATGTATATGTATATTATATAATATGTATATACAGACATTATTTCTTTATTGTACTATCGACCTCTATTTGGTCTACAGACTTGTCCTTACCATCCAAAGGTTGCCTGCAATAAATAGCTTTAGTTAAAAGGCCGCCCGTTGTACTTCTAATTATTTGTACTTTGCATTTCTCTGTATGTTTTTAGTGTACAATAAAGGTGTCTATCTAAAGCTCTGGCCAATATAATTCGCCATGTTTGTTTTTAAAGTCTGAATTCACAATTAATAAACTAACACAAGTAATATATTATAATACGTTTGATGGACTTATGAATGAACGATTTTTTTTAAATATAAAACTTGGATGCGAATTTAAACCCTTCCTTGACCTATCAAACTGTAGGACCTTCGATATTCAGTGGTTCTCTTTTGTGTTAGTGTTGTCCTTCTTCAGTAAAGCGCTCTTGACTGGCCAAAATAGTTTTCAATAGGGGTTTTAAATGAGTTATTGGTCCCACTGCTGGGCGAAGACTTCTCCCCATTTTTTTATAGGAAAAGGAGCGTACGAGCTCGCGGATAGTAATTGGAACCCATGAATATCTGGAACACCATAGGGTATGCGGATGCGCCGCCCATCGACCTTACAAAATCCTATACACAGTTTTCATGAAGAACCCCATTTCCTAACGTAATGGAAAGACCTTTTGAGACAGTTCGTTCGACATCCCACGGGTTCGCGGTATAAAAAAGATTTTTGGGCCGCACAGTATGCAGCACCTCCGTATCGAGGAGATGTGGACTTCCTCCACCTCACTGGGCTTTTAGCATTCAAAACTCGTTCAAACTTTACAGTAAACATTAAATTTCTTCTATAGCGTTTCTAGTTCTGCAACGACGCTTTTTGGTTATTTCTGCAATCTACTCAGTAGTAGCCATCACCCAGAGTTTTTACGAAATGCGATAGACTTATTAAAACAGTATTTCGAAAAAGTAAATAACTTTTTCAAAATTTCAGTGGTTTTACGATATTTAAACATACCTAGTCATGTTTTCATCAACGAGTAGTGTGTTCATATTCCGAGTTCTTTCTCGATGATCTTGAGAATCGCGTGAAAGCAAAGTAGCAATATTTATTACATTTTTAACGCTTTTCTTACACTTTTTACACCCATTACACATTACAATTTTAACAAAAGACGGAATGAATCTTTCGAATCATCTTCTTCCAGCCAACCTTGGTACTATTTAGTGATAGTATAGGAGTTATGTGAACCTAAAATTTTCAAACTTAAAATTTCGTTGTTTCATGATTCAGCTTAAATAGAAATCTGATTTTTAATATCAAGTAATAAAAAAAAATTCAAGATTCCACTAAACTCTTAAGATCATCTCAGCTATTAGGGGAGGGGGAGAGTGCACGCTGCAATCCAACAGCTGCTGGGCGCGCTCGACTGGCCACGTTACCTCTCTCTCACAGAAGACTACCATGAAATGTATTATTATATATTTCCCACTTTTATCTTATTTCCCTAATGTATGTACGAGTTTCGCTAGTGAATGAGATATGCCAGAGCCCATTTCCATCCTATCCCTCCGCATTTTCCCAACCCATCCTCCAAATCCATTCCTATATCTCTAAAGGTAGGCAGCGAATCCGGGGACGTGTCATTTTGGACTAATGTTGTCATGTATCGCGGATGACTATGGGCGACAGTATCCACTTACCATCAGGTGAACTGTATGCTCATCTGCCGTCTTCGTCCATAAAAAAAAAAAACTATAAAAAAGAAAATAATTTTTGTCCCTTCGGCTCCTTGATATAGTGTAGGTATATACATACAAATATATTCAAGGTGTGTCCTCCAGCGAATATACATCCTGTATATTCACAAGAGATACACTCTCTTGACCCATAATCACCAGGACGAGAAACAACTTTAAACAAATATAATTTATACTTTTCCCTAAAAACAACAATACTCTGTTTAACCTGGCCAGAAAAAGTAAGAATAAGAAGAAGGCCATAAAAGAAGCTAAAAGTAAGAAATAGACCACAATAAGAAAAAAAAAAGGAAAACCTGAAGGTCAAATACCATTAAGAGAAAAAAAAATCCGTTGAGAAGAAAAAGAAATTTGTAAAGAAAACTAAATAAAATTGTTTGTGTAGCGATTATTTCCGCTAGTTTCAGGTTCAAACTGTGCTACCGAGTTTAAACTTAGATTAAAATATAAAAGGTGTTGTAACAAAATATTGTAATTACCTTTTGTCTGTGATGATGAAGCAATTTTTTATTGCAGTCATTTTCTATAACTTTAAGGCGTTCGGTCACGAAATTGGGGCGACAAAAGATGTAGCTGGTTTCTAAAGCAGTGTTGCGAGTCGCAATAAAAGAAATATATTTATTTGTCTTCATCGACTTATTTGTTCAAAATAAGACTGAATTAAATCTAAATGTCTGTCTGTCACATGTAGACTTCTATCAATTTTATTTATTTAGAATCACGGTCAGTGCGAGGATAGAAAAGAGTCCGCAAAAGGGAGAAAATACACCAAAACTGCATGCAATAAAACACAAAAGATGCATATATTCATGAACAATATTTAAATAAACTTCACACTCACCGCCTGTATAATGACCGATAACCGGTGAATCAGGCGTCAGCCGTCAATGAGTCAGCCATCATACGTCAAAAATTATAGAAATCACGACGACTGCGACGGAAGGCTGGCCGCGGTTGATCCCTCCGCTAAATCTTTTTATGCCGCGAACCTATAAGCTGTGGAACGAACTGCTTCAAGAGGTCCTTCCATTACGCAAAGACATAGGGTTTTTCAAGAAAACTTTAAATAGGGTTCTGCACGATTGGCGGCGCACCCGCATACCTCTAGGTTCCCATGGGCGGCGGTAGCCACTTACCATCATGTGAGACACTTGCCTATAAAAAAAAGTCCAGCGACTGAGCTACGTAAGAGCGCATCCAATGCGATTTCTTTCGTTTCAGTTCGCACCTTATAATACCTATTATTATAAGGTGCGATTTACACAGAGACGGAGTGGCGCGAACGAACTATATCGTTAAGAGGTAGGGCAAGGGTGTCTCGCCACGTATCTCTTGTGTGTATTCAATTATAAGTAACATAAAAGTACATAGTCAGTATTTTAATAAGTGGGACAACCCTGTCATATAATGAAGCAAAAATCAAAGCAAGGTTTAAATAAATCTGTCTATTGTAGAGATAAATATATAGATAGATAATAGATAGATAGATTATTGTACAGCAAAATAAAAGTACCTACCCCAATAACAGACATTGTAAACACGTGAAATATACAAAAGGTAGCCTTATCGCTAAAAGCGATCTCTGCCAGACAACTTTTGGGTGGAGAGAAAATAAGTATTTTAACTATAGGTCGATGGTGTACGTACAGTTTATAATTACACAATATATTCTATTATAATATGATACATACCTATCATAATAGAAACAATAAGATAGAATAATTAGTATAAAAGGATACAAACGATATAGCAGACATTTAGCGGGACGATATAGCAGGATACAACGACTTTTCTTTAACCAGCAACCAGAGACTGGAATTAATAATAACGTGTTTCTTTCTTTTTTTATTGTAATTAAAAATAACAAAGTAATCGGCGACTTTAGTTGAATTTCTTCGTTGCGGATTATGTCCAGCAAAGAGACTCCGACAGATAGCTCTTTCCATCGCTATACTGCTAATGATTATACTGTGATATGCCTCCCACAAGTACCACAATTTGAACGGGAAACTTGATTCCTAAGCGTCAACCACCTGTCTCGATCATCGACCGTTGCCATAGCGAATTGAAACCGCATTAAACCAATTACAAAGTAATTTATTTGATTGAAACCAGTGGTCAGTGTAACAGGAACTTTAAATCGTAATACTAATGAAAAAAACTGTGGTTAGATATCTGTATGTTTGTGCCTGTATCTATAACTAAGTATTTTAGACGGAGAGCTGCACGCTGTAAACACACAACCGCTGGGCGCACTCGACTGGCCACGTTACCCCTCTCTCACAGAAGACTACCTTGAAATGTACAGCATTTCCCACTTTATCTTATTTCCCTTATGTACGTACGTGTTTCGGTAGTGAGTGAGATGTGCTAGAGCACATTCCCATCTTATCCCACACCATTTTCCCAACCCTTTCCCCAACATTCCTATATCTCCAAAGGTAGACAGCGCATCCGGGGGCGTGCTAACGGTTGTCATTTTGGACTAATGTTGGCATGTATCGCGGATGTCTATGGGCGACATTATCCACTTACCATCAGGTGGACTGTATGCTCGTCTGCCGCCTTCGTACATAAAAAAATAAAAAAACGATTATCCTCTTAACTCACTAACTTCGCAAAAGTCGTCACTAAAAATTTCCCACGAAACTTTCCATTTTCACACTTTCGTTTACAAACACGATTGAACCGTAATCGGATGCTTAAGTTACGTAAAACTAAATCATTCGGAGCACGTGAAAACGTAAAAAGTAACGTTACGTAAGCAGGCGTAGGTCAAGATTTCTGCCTTTAGACTAAGGCCAGTGTCACACTATCAAAGATCTCGACAATTAATGAGTAGTGTAATTAACGAACTAACAATGTATGTGTAATGATGATCCTTGACTGATATGCTTATAACGTCCCACTGCAGGACACGTCCCCTAATAATTGATTCACTAGAAGGTTTCGGGCTGTGGTCCACCACGCGGGCCCAGTGCGGATTGATGGATACCCATGCTCCAGATTTTTTTTTAATTATTTCTAAAGGATACGTGTATGCACACGATGTTTTTCTTCAGTGATGATCTAGTGACAATTTTAAATTAATTTTAGGAATTCAATTGTAAGGATTTGAACTCACGAATGAGAGTCAAGAATAGACTATTACTTCGAGGCTATCACCACCCCTAGCCCAGTAAAATTAAGATTGAATAAAATAAAAATTGCCCTAAAACTTAATTTTTGTGTGAAATAAGAGAGATAATGAAATAAGTAGCAGAAAATGGTAAATGGTCACTAAATCAATGCCAAATATAAAGGTGAGTTGGGTTTAAACGACAACTAAGACATAGAAGTCTCGCATCGACTTTGTATTGACGTTCTTAGGGGCATTTAAAATTATTAATTTCAGTTATTCAAAAAATGGTTTGTTAATCACGATTTGATGTTCATTTAGTATTTTTTGCTAGTTGATATATAATACTTAAACGTTATTATCAAAATTATTAATAGTTTATCAAAATTCTATGAAAGTGGTAGAAAGATATTTAGCTTTATCTAAGTGAGGTCGAGGTCGATTTAAAATGAGGTCGATAATAGTATAATATTTATAATATTTATTATCTATTGAAAATATATTTCGGGGGTATTAGTAGCTCTATATATTTATGAATTTGACGTTTGCCGAAGATACCCGAATATTCCCGCTGGCCAATGTTTTCGTGCAAGATCTGTAACAATATTGTGTATAGTATTTGAGGAACGAGAAGTGATACCTTGGCGTCACAAAATTTCTAACTAGCAGAAGGAGTAGAATGATCATTCATTCATTTATCGTTATTTTTATCTATATTTTGTTGCTATTCACTGTAATTATTTAAGAATGATACATCAAACAGGTTCACTGTCGCATAATACTGCTATAAAGTTGTTATTAACTACCTTCGTTTATTGCTATTTTAAGAGTATATTATATTTACTGGTTTATTAAGTCCATCTAGCATAACACTGTCAAGGGCAAGCATTAGAAAACAACTGACACAATAAGATAACATGTTAATTAATTAATTGCCAGATAATGTAACCGGTGCTAACAGCACTTCAATATACCCTTAAACATTGAATAAATAGTAATTTAATTAATATGTTGATGTAAACATAGAACCAGTTCTAGTGGGTTGACGAGTCTACTCTTTTAGAGATGGTGTAGTTCCTCAGGGCTTGTGGTAGCCGCTTTGCTATCCCTTAGTCGCCGGTTACGACACTTGCCGGAAGAGACGGGACTATTCTAAGGCTGGCCGCCACGACATGGAATTTAGTCATCGTTTGTCCCCATGACCATTTAATTTGAAACTAGGTTCTTGTTAATTTGTTACTATTTATACGTCTGTTTATTTACTGAGTAAAGTAATAAAAAGAATGTGGTCATCTTCATGACTCCCAGTAATCCCAACTTCGTAAGCAGTCATATTGACTTCGTAAGCAGTCAGCCGCTACATAGCAACCGTTTTATTTGTGCTGTCAAGTTTCGCGAACTGCAATTGTTCACTCGTAGTCTTACCCAGCGCCCTTTATGTCTTATGCGAATAAAATCAGTGGTCTCAGCCAAGAAAAGGGCGCTAGTGCGCGGCGGTCCTCTAGCCCAGGCGCCCTGGGCAACCGCCCGGGTTGACCCTCACCCCCTAAAGCCGGCACTGGTCTTACCTATGATATTTGACAAATAAAAATTACTTTAAAAGTAATAAAACCCGAGCCAGTGGTGTATAAATCCTTTTATCTACCCCACACCTACGTAATAGATACTTCGCGATATAACTGTTTGCTTGTGGTTTTCCAATTCCATAAAATTAAATGGCGTCCTTCTTTAAACGAGCAATAAGAGATATTTTCATGCTAATAGGATAACTTTATGATTTAAATGTAGGTTTCTGTGGCGGATATCAAGGCGACTGAGATTCAATTGCGTTTTGTTGGGATATTCTAAAATATTAGTTTAGTTCTTATATCCGCAAACCTTTGGAATAGGGAATTTGGGAAGCTAACCTCTATCAACTAACAAAGGGATTGGGAGGTGCAATGAGAAGCATATAATAATTAACTTAAACGAGAACAATATATACCTGTATAATTTCCTTAAATACCCTTATTGAATACATAAACTAAATTTACGTATAATACACAAATAGGCTGTGGAACGAACTGCCTCAAGAGGTCTTTCCATTAAGCTACGATATGGGGTTCTTCAAGAGAGCAGTGAATAGGATTTTGCAAGGTCGGCGGCGCGCCCGCATGCCCCCTGGTGTTGCAGGTGTCCATGGGCGGCAGTAACACTTACCATCACGTGGGACCGCTTGCTCGTCCGCCCACTAGTCTATAAAAAAAAAAAAAAATCTATCTAGCATACTACATACAGCATCTAGCATTTAGATAATATACATATATGTTAGGATTTTTAGTTTACTTGACTATGTTTTTGATATATTGTAATATATTTAATACTAGCTGTACCCGCGACTTCGTACGCGTGGAATTTCAGTTTTTAAACTCTAAATTGGGATATCTTTTCTTTCCGTCTGCCGATTTGTTTTAATTTTGATTTAGTTTTTTAGCGGTGACTTTCCAAACTAGGACAGATCCTCTTATACAGATGACAGCCCTGCATTTATTCGTACACCTAAAAGATAATTACAGAATAACCCAATAGTCTTGTTGGCGCCAGTACCATCTCCAGACTGTCAAGTTAAAACTGAGATGCTAGAGACAGACATTTTATTATTTTTTTCTACTTTAGTGCTTTTTTTTACTTACTAATTAACTATTGCGTACTTAACCTAAAAATACTGTAGTAACACAACGTAATAAAATAGTTCCCGTCGCTGACAATAGGTGGCGTTGCACGGGAACCTGAAACACGTTAATAAGAGGAGAGGATGGTCGAAAGCGGATTTTCAAACGTCCTGTAATTTCGAGAAAATTAGGGTTTAGTATTCCTCTGTTTCCTCATACAAAAGTGGATCAATTGTTTTTTTTCCTTTTTGCATCAAAGAATAGCTTTTCTAGGTCGGTTCGTTTTGTTTTTTTAAATAAGATTTGTTAAATTTGTGCACTGCGCACTTTTAGCAACGTTGCCGCGCTGTGTGCATAGACTTGATTAATTAATATATGACATCTTTTGCAATCTGTACCATACTTTAGCAAATAAATAAATATTAATAAGAACGAGTAAATTTTTTTTTTGAGGATCCTTGATTCTAAAAGAAGTAACTAATCAAAACAATCGTATTTGTTTCAATGGCCAATTTTGACTAATGGTCTCAAGAGTTTAAATTACCATAATTGGTCAATAATTGTAAATAAAAGTCCATAATAAAAAAAAAGAATGTCAAATACCATAATAGTGGCCTTAAATTTTGTCCACGAGATATTCAGTTATAGTGTGTTTTTTTTTTAAATTAGTAGTCTTTTTAATTTTCTCTTAAATGTCCCAACGAATGTCAGTCAATATAACAATGTCTCAAATGCTGTCAACGAAATATTCATTTATTATGTAGTACACTTTCTTAATCAGCAACTGTTTTAATTATCTCTTAAATATTCTAACCTCGTTAATACTTCGTAATGATTCAGGCAATTTATTGTAAATTTTAGGAGCCATGATAACAATTTTATTGAACGGGGCAGTGCGTGAAGGAGCCTGAAGGTTTGTAGGACAAGACACCGTTGTCATCATCACGCTTCTGCACATCCTCACTTCTTAACGTTTCATAACGTTCTTAGCGCGCTCTTTTACATAACAATCTTGGACTTGTAAGCCAGGCATCCTTGCAACCACCATTAATATAGCTATACTTGTGTGCATCTATTACCATGTCTTCGGAATTGTGCATTGGGACTCACTGGCATAGTGCAGACAATTATTGCGTTGTCTACTTTTACATCCTAAACTCGAGGCAACGAGTGATGGCACTTATGACAGTTGACAAGTAGTGCTTGGAATACGTTTCAAATTATATCGATAAAATAACGGTTAAATGTGAGATGTGTACTCTTAAATGTTCTTTATAAAATATCAATAAAACGTTTAATTTTTATAGTAGTTTATAATCAAAGAAATATACCTATATGTATATCATAAATGTATAGTAAGTAGCTTCTCCACTGGATTTTCGGTGGTAACTCGAGAAGTGAAAATGTAATTGTGTTTTTTTTAATATAAAAATTGTGTATTGTGCATTTTGTGGTAAAATAGTGATAGTTTATTAAATTTCAAAGGGTTTTTTGTGCGTAAGGATAGTGATAATCAAATAAAAGCATGGGGATGCGCTTTTCGTGTGCTTACAGAAAGTCCTGGAAGTCCAGGAAGTCCAGACCCACTATCACTTTACTGAGCGCCTTCAGACTTACTTCGAGAGGACTGGACATTGACAGAATACGTTAATAATTACAAAAAAAAACTTGACACTAGAAGAATGTGCTAATTGCACCATTGCCATATAATATATATAATAGAAGAATAGCTAATAGAAGTATATCTTTAAGTACGGTACAATCTAGAGTCTAGTTTGTGCCGTACCTAAAGATATACTTCAAAAAGACCTTTTGTTTTCAATGTTTAATTGATGAATAAAAATAGTTGTTATATCAACAGGTGGACAGCGAGAATACCATTCGGAACACAATGAAGAACACGGAGAAAATGGGAAGAAGGCATACGAGGTAATTATATTTATATTTTTAATACATTGTAGCGACCACAAACTTAAATAATACAAGTAGAAACCAAGCGTGTCTCTTATTTTGTCTCAAGCAATGGAGTAAATAATAAAAGTTAACACGGAAATACCCACGCACTGAATACCTACACGGACGCCACGTGAACGTCCGGAGAAGTCATGATTCTAAACAGTTTTTCAGACCATGATGTTTAAATCAGTTTTTAGATTATGCCCTAGGCTTTTTTTTTTCATTTACTGATTTTTTGTCGTGCGCGTTGCGTTAACCAGTACGTACTGTACGTGACTGTACGTGTTTCTATGTATGGTCGCTACATTGATAAAACAATCACTCACTCAGAGTGAAATTAACAAATATTTACATATTATATATATATATATATATATATATATATATATATGTTACGACTAGCAGCCGAAGTGTGGCTATATCTAGGCCTAGCCGGCAAGAACTAGCATATGAATTATTTCAAACAAATTGTTTCTGGGTGGAAAGGATTTTCGAGTCGTTAGACTAAACTAACCTAAACGAGCCAAATCGTTTCTGGGCAGGAAAATTTTTCGTTCTATTCAACAGTGATTGGCTACACCTAGTTGTAACCAGTTTGAATGAGTTTAGAACTAGTTTTAGCCAACTGCGAACACCTACACCTAATTGTAATCATTAAGCAAAAGCCTGCACCTAGTTATAGCCAACTGCGACTGTATGAGCCAAGTTCTGGCCGGCTAGATCTAAGTATAGTCACACTTCGAATTCAAGCCGTAACATATATACATATGATGGTGCATCAAAAATGACAAATAAAAAAATAGCGCAGTCAAGCCTGGACGATGTCTTGCAATCAGGCAGGTATTTCCATTATTTGCAAATGGTCGTTATTCTTGACATGGTATTGCCGATGCCCATAGACGACAGTATCCTCTTCGAACTAAGCCAACTTTCTGCTTGTCTACTCATCTTCTGCAAAATAATAATAATTTTATGCAATTTTTGGTGTATATATAATTTATCGATTCCATAGTTAAAAATCCAAAAGATCGAAAGTAAAAGTAATTATTTTATGTGATTTTTGTTGTTAAGAAGGTATTCATGCCAATGTTAAAGAAAGGCAGAAACTCGTTGATGGAACCGAAGTCAAAGATGAAATCTAAATCATGGTATTGTCGTTATGCTGTACGTAAGTTGTGTGTTGTATGTCCGTGAAATAACTACAACAGTATGATTAACGACATATAATTATAATTATTAGTTATGAAGTAGAATTTGTCTTACTAGAGGCCTATCCTTTTTTAATCCTTTCAACTCTATGGGATCTCTGCAAAGTCTAATATTAAACTCCTTTACACTTTAATATTAGTTATTGTCAAGCATCTGGTCGGTTTCTTCACAATAAATGGTTTTTTCGTAACAAGATTCTCAACAAGATAATTGTAACAAGTTAATCACCATGAAAAGATTTTAAACATTACTTCCAACTTTGATTCTTTGAACATAATGAAACGTCTTATTTTATTATATACTAGCTGTGCCCGGCTACGCGTTGCTGTGGCTGCCCAACAGATGGCGCTTACCCTGTTTTTGGATAAAAAGCATGTTTTTACCCTGTGATAGGTATTTAAAAACATGAAAGTATTCGAATGCAACGTTGTGTCAAAATTTCAAAGCAATCAGTGAAGAACTTTCGGAGATTTAAGATTTTGAACAAACGAACGTTTACATTTTTATTTATATAGATTGCTGACGGCCTGTTCTTCGCGACATTTACTTTGTATCTCATGTCAACCATGTCCAAATCTCGTCTTTTAGAATAATATGGAGTTGACGATATGTGTAGCTTATTTATAAGTTAGGTCCCAGTGTGCTTCTGTTTGTCAATTTTAATAAATAAAATAAGACAGTTTCTATATTATCTTAAGTATATGCGTCAGTCGTAAAAGCCTTATAGTTTTCCGGATAATAATTTAACTAACTTATACTTCTACACTTTTGTATAAATTTCCGGGAAAATTATTTGAAATCTGTCTTAGATTATAAATAGATATAATTCTGATGAAGATACGCCTATGGGTTCATTGAATTTTTTTTAACTCTTTCGTATTGGAACTTTTTGTAATATTTTATGTGGATTCTCCATAATCTTTTACAGATATTTGGAATAAAAATTCCTCCAAGATTATTACTTTCTACTAAAAAAATCTTTGACACTAAAGGGAGATGAGTATTTTCGGAAACTCCCTGCGTCTCTTACATTTTAACTTTCATTTAATTCTCTACATTTACACATTTTCTAGAATCTTGTGTCATGGATTTGACATTCCTTTTATATAAATCATCCATATGTCTAGGAGGTATATTACCATACAAAATGGAACTTAGAAGTCAACTTGGCTATTATTTGCCCTTTGAGTGCTGTTTGTCTAGGGCACTATGCTCCTTAAATCTGTTACACAGTTTAGTTCCGAGCTTGGGAGTAAAATTTACGTAGGTCATCCTTCTAGGGTTAATTAACAAACTATCTCTGTCAATGTTGTGTACATCTTAAGTTGTGCACATATAAGAGTGTGCACAACTTAATATTAAGAATTAATTTTAATTAAGAAACATTAATATTCTAATGTAAGTATTATTTATAACCGATGTATATGTGTAACACTGGTGAACAATATCCAAAAAATAAATAAAGAAATATAAACATCAAAGCTATGCACCGTAAAATTCTACTTACTGTTTAATTATCCTTACCTGTTGATCTATTGATTTAAAATTCCTAAGGCAGTTCCTTGACCTTCAATTAAATTGTACAATAATGTCATTGACAATATTATTGAATCGCGCCTTGCACCGAAACGAAATTCAATACAATCGTGAAACTATCAAAATATTGCGCAATCCGTAAAATTAATCAATGCCATCTAGGGGAGTTCAAACATAACACCTATTTCAATAACTTTTATCTATTTCATTATTCATTTAGTGCCAATCTAGTCTTCAATTATGTCATTTATAAATTTTCGTTGACAAGCTTCCCGAATAGTTCTCTCTCTGTTATTGATCTTGTTAAACAATAATTGTTGGTGACGTAAGAAGCTATTGTTCTAATGATTTTTTGTTTTTACAATCTAAAATTCTATGTTGTCATAACATTCGTTTTGAGGATTTAAAACAATGACTTCATTAGACAAGTGTCTAATATTATGCCGTTATTCTGATCGAAGTGATATTTAGACTGAATATTTTTATATTTGTAGTTAGGAATAGTTTCTGGTAGTTAGAATCATATTATTTAAATATAGTACCGTCTACGCTTTGCGTCGACTTACATTATTCAAAACGGTTCATTCAACCAATAAGTTTCAGTGATCATGTAACTGAATTAGTAAATTTTGTAAAAGTTGTAAATTGCATATTAAAAGTCAAGATTCTATTATGTACTCCTAGTCTCGGAGAAGCGAATTTGATTTCAATTTGTATAAATTAATTTTACAAGTTTGAAATCTGTTCTTTGAAAGTATTACTACGAGTTTCCTTCTCGAAATCCAGATTTACAATTAGTATTGAAGACGATCTAAGTCAGTGCTTCAGGTTTCTTTATTCAAGGTCTTAGAACAGCTGATTATAGCGCTCTTTTATCTTTAATATTCTTCTGTAAGATCAATAGCTAGGTTATTCTTCTAACCGGCTTTATTAAACAATAGTTCTCCTCGATTAACTACACTATTGTATTTTTATCTCCACAAACTAGTTTTGTCCTGTAATCACATTAATTCTCAAGCAGAAACTTGAGCTATTAAATAATTATAGCTGGAGTGAAAATAGATCGATGACCTACAGTACTGGTACAAAGTTGGAGTTCACAAGTCAATTATACCCCACCCCCCACTCACAGTGAACCCGGTGTAATTCTAATTAACTACCAACCAACAATGCGAGAATCCGAACATTGGTATTTGATGAACTCCGAAACCTACCTGGTTTAACCCTTCATCTCATTTTAACTACCAAATGCCGTAGGAAGAATTTTACAAGGGAATCTACGTATGAACGATAGACTAAAATGACTGAAACTTTAAGAGTAGTTTTCTATACTTTAATATACTCTTACAATTATCATGTGTCTTGATCCTATCAATAATCAAACAGGAGTTCGAGAATACGGTGTTTCTCCAGCTCCTACCAGTAGTGTTGCAGGAGTACGAAAAGGAAGGGTGTTTCTCCACTACTGAATATAGGATATAGGCAGATGCTAATGGTTTTTCCTATGAAAGGAGGGTCCTTCTACTTACATATAAATTTGCATGCAAAACTCACAGGGCGATACTTAAAACAGAATTATAAATGAAACAACATATTTTTTAAGTTGCTACTGTTTCTTCATTAATATTTTCAAGAAGTTATTTTAGGAGCATTATTTCACCAAATTTAGATTAACGATTATTGGAATTGGAGTTATCAACTTTAATCAAAATTTATGTTCTTTCATTTTTATCACTATTGTGGATTTCATAGAATTCATATTTCTGTTACTTAAGGTCTATTTTGGTGCAATGTACTATCTTCCGTACTGTTGTTTCTTTTGAATGCTAGAGGATTTTATCTATTTTATTATTGTATCTAAAACTAATTTGTTTGACCCAGGGCCACCATGAAGATACGAAGACTGCGGAAGGGCACCACGACAAAGAAGACCACCTCGGAAAGTACGACGACCACGGTGGCCACGACCACCACCATCACCACGAAAAGGAACATTATGGCGCCGACCACCACGAAGAGCATGGGAAGAAACATGCCAAGGTATAGTCGGTACTTATATCAGATCTTCAAAAGTTAACCAAAAATTACTCGAGTTGTGTAGAGTCGAGTGCTGAGAAATTAAATAAAATTTATTATTACTATGCCAGAGAAAAACTTTCTATACAATATTATAGAAACAATTCAAACATTTAATTTTGTTTTTAATGAACAAATGCGAGAGAAAAGAGCAGATAATATCTAAATCATCAGTATGATACATCTTTTCTGTCTGTGATCGAGAAACAAGCACGTATGCAATGTGACGACTATGGAGTAAATCCACGCCTCGCAGTTCTTTGCCTCTACCTATAAAATGTGCTTACCACGAGTTTCTCATAAAATAATTACAGAAGCTAGTTAGAAATTGCAAGAGAGCTTTCCATAAATATGTTCAGATAACCAATCTAAAATTCTCATTTAAAGGATACCCATTATTTATGGTCTAATAGAACAGAATCTTACGCCGATTCTCCACACACATATCCTATGGTCAGTCCAGCCAGTAGTGTGGCTGTCGGCCAGCTTTAGTATAGCACTACACAATTATTTACCGTGGGTGTCATAAAAGGTGACTAGGGATAACAGAGTCGCTACCGCAAGCCCAGAGGTACTACACCACTTCTAAAAGAGTGGGCTCGCCAACCCGCTTGTTCGGCGTGGCGTTTCAAGGTCATAAATCCCCATGCACTGGCTAATGTGCATGGGGGATGTATGATCCATATCCAGCAGTGAATGAAAAAAGGCCTGTACTTGTACAAGCAGACCTGATGATATTAATAATCAAATTTGTTAATGTGAAGTCTAAAATCTTCCATCAAGACATTTTTTTTATGGACGAAGGCAGCAGACGAGCATACAGTCCACCTGATGGTAAGTGGATACTGTCGCCCATAGACATCCGCGATGCATGCCAACATTAGTCCAGAATGACAAACGTTGGCAAGGTGGGCGCTGCCCACCTTTGCCACACCTTTGGGAAAATGGGGAGGGATAGGATAAGAAAGGGCTCTAGCACATCGCACTAACTACCGAAACATGTAAGTACATTGGGGAAATAAGATAAAGTGGGGAATGCAGTACATTTCAAGGTAGTCTTCTGTGAGAGAGGGGTAACGTGGCCAGTCGAGCGCGCCCAGTGGCTGTTGGATTGCAACCCCCTTAAAAATGGATACACACTGAAGTAATGGGTCCTTTTCAGATTATACGAGAATGTCTTCCATACCACAAAAGGTAGACATCCTTTAAAAATCTTAAAAATGTGTGTAACGAACTTGATCAGCTGTTGTGGTTGGTTTTTGTGGTACACAAACGCATTTGTTTTTGTGGTAAGCGGCATGTGTTTCATGGTTGAAGCTGAATCTTGAAGTCTTACTTAATAAAATGCAAGGAAAATTTCTTAAGTTTCATTTGCTTCTCTAGCAATCGCGGCTTGCTCTATAATGTTTCGAAATTATTCTCAAAATTAGCATTGACTTTTTTCAATCTCTTTCGATATATCAGTGCTTATTTCGTGACTTTTATTTTCATTGAGTTCAAATTCGTCGGGGTCATCGATTTCTGCAGTGCAATCGCAATTCGTTATACCCACAGTTAGTTTAGTTACAGCTGTGTAAAGCTTTAGACACACTAGTCAAACGAAGAGTTTCTCAGTAACCTCACCGTTGACCAATGAATGAAGGTGATGGCGAGTAAAAACTCTGAGGAAAAATTAATCAGGAATGGCCCTGAGCCATTCTACATTATATTTTGTTATGTGAAATTATCTAAGAAAATCAACCCTATAGTCGCTTTGTAAATTTCGCAGATTTTGAGACCTAAGTGAAATCATTAAACAAATATTTTTTTGAAATCTTAAAAGTTAGATGTTCCTTAGAATCTTGAAACACGTAAATTTTAAGTTAGACGATCTTAACCAAAACCCCATAAGGCGCCTTATGGACTCACTCATATAGGGAAGGCCCATAAGGCCTATATATTGAGTAAGGGCCCATAAGGCCCCTTACTCAATGACAAATATCTTCTGCAATTATGTTAATAAATAATATTAAGGCAGATTTCTGTTTTTTGATTAAAGTTAAATTCCAAATTTTTATTATAATAACATTACTATTTTCAGTGTTGTCATTCCAAATGAAATAAGATTTTTTTAAATCGTTCAGACGTTGTGTATATTTCAAAATGCTTTATTCAAACTCAAATCTGACGCAGTCAAAATGGTATGCGTGCTGTGCTGTGCACTCATCGGTCCTGTTATTTATATTTTTACATACGTTCAAATGCCTATACATATAATGAAATTATTATAACACGGTTATCTTATCATCATTTGGTTAAATGTTTAACTGGGCTATGTTATCAATGACAGGTAGATAGGAGACAAAAGTTTAAAAATATAGGCAAAAGTATAATTCACAAGTTTGACGTATATGACTGTAAGTATGTAGGTTTGTCTGTGTTGAAATAATAACTTTCAACACGGAAAGTAATCAGTTCTAAGTAATATACTCGTACACACAGTACGATATGCACAGGAGAATCTGTAATTTTTTTATAATATTATAAAACACGATTGTGAGTTCCTTTTTTGTGTATCAATAGGGAACTGACTACATTATGACCACCCTTCCAAATAATGGAATTTCAAAAATGAAAGACGATGGGAAAAATTGTATAGGTGTCGTCAAAACACATCAACAAACATAAAATTGATGGCAATGTATTTGTTATGCGAAAGAGCATAACAAATACGTTATCGTTGTATCAGTAATCGTTAGAAACAAATTGTAACTGCTAAAAGTACCCTTGTACCCTATTGTAGATACCCTTTAGCAGTTACAATAAACTTTTTCATTTTTTTCAAAATATTATAATATAACCCAATGGATATTTTATTAAAGAAACATTATATCAGCATTCGTCCACAGTTTTGACGTTACGAGTAACTGCCTTAACATCAAAATATCCATGAAATAAAAGCTTTCATTTGAGACATCTCAAGTGTGTTAGTTAGATGTTAATTTTTTGGGTGATTTTTTTTTATATACTAGTGGGAGGACGAGCAAGCGGTCCCACGTTATGGTAAGTGTCACCGCCGCCCATGGACACCTGCAATACCAGGGGGTATGCGGGCGCGCCGCCGACCTTGCAAAATCCTTGAACGACCTTCACAGCTCTCTTGAAGAACCTCATATCGTAGCTTAATGGAAAGACCTCTTGAGGCAGTTCGTTCCACAGCCTACGGGTTTGTACCCATTATTACGGTTATTACCCATCGTGCTTTATCTATAGACGCTATCAGTTAACATAGTCCATGCTTGGTTAACAAGGTTAAACTTTGTTAAAATAAAAGATGTTTGGTAATCTCGCTGCTGTTCACAGTATGAAGAATCAGGAAAACATGCAAAAGGGCATAACACGAAAGGAAGCCATGACATCCATAAAAAAGAAGAATATGAGAAGAAAGTCGAATTCTTTGAAGAAGATGGGGATTCCGGGGAAGAGGAGAAACATGGCGGGCACAATCACGAACACGAACATTCATCAGTGAGTATTAATTTTAATTAAAACTAAAGTAAAGTACAAATTGGTCCTGTTGTGATGGGACGATGGAATTATAAATGAATACAAACATGAAGAAATGATTTATTTCATTAAAGATATTGAAACGGTATATTGAGCATAATTCAGATGATAGTTTTTGAGAAGTGAAACTTCTTGGCGGGAACCAGAGATATAAAGTTTTTGTTTATGGTAAAAATAGTATATTATGGGATTAGTAGTTTAATAGTGACATTTTATTAATCTTCAAAGTTCCTAATGTTTGTGATAATGAAATAAAACCGTGAGACTTTACTTTTCGTGTTCTTCCAAGGAGTCAAACTCTGTCCTCACTTTACTGAGCGACTCGTACTTCGACCGGACCGGATAAAGACGTGATAAAAACAAATCTGTTTTATTACTTGATGTGTGGACCAATGGCAATGCAAGTGTTCAAATAAATTACAAAAAATATGTATTGAAAATTGACATTGTGATTCTTTTTTTTCTTATATGACAATAGCGCAACTAGCATATTGTGCCAGTGTCGAGTTTTCCTCGTAATTAACAATTTTAAAATCAGAACAAATCAAAACACATCGTTAGGAGTTTACATATAAATTAGGAGTCGCCCTGTATGTTTTTTTTTATTGGTTATCATATCACAAACATTACGTATGTTGAAGTTTGATAAATTATGACCATTAAACCACAAAACCGATAATTCACATCAAACAATAACTCTACCTTTCATTCTACGAGATCCTGCCAATAATTCCAACAATATGGTCCTTATTAAAAACCATATAATTTTGCTAAACATAAAACCGCTGTAAAAAGTTCGCGTCAAACAAACAGTAACAGTATAATGCACTCCGATAAAAATAATGCAGCACTTGCATACAGTTGCAAATAATGCAATATTTCGCTGAACAAAATTGAAATCGACAATTTCGGATGTACCGTTCAATTGTTTCACATTTAGACGCGACGCTAATTGAAATTCTATTTTCCATTAAAACAAGTAAGCAATTCATTTGTGATATACGGAGTATTAAGAACACACGGCTGTTAAAGCGTGCGCCTTTTAATGTGGGCGAAGTGGGTTATATTATAATAATTGTGATAAATACATAATAATGACGTATGTAATATTATTCATGGGTAAAGCGCCACCCCATCTCTTCCCGTGGATGTCGTAAAAGAGGACTAAGGTATAACAAAGCCGCTACCACAACCCCTGATGAACTACACCACCTCTAAAAGAGTGGACTCGCCAACCCGCTTGACCAGCGTGGCGTTTTCAGGCCATACATCCCTCCTGCACAAGACAAGCAGTGGATACTTAAAGGGCTGGTTAAAATATAAGGTTTAGTAGATACTTTTTCAACCGAAACTATAAAGATTTTTTTTCATTTTCTTCGATGACATGACAATAATATATATCTTGATGAACTAAATTCTTAAACTACCTTACACCTTTCTATGTGCTGTCATCGCTTGCAATCGAAAAATAACGGTACTTATACTTACAGTTTTTCGCTACTAAAAGTGTCTAAAAATAATGTTTCTACTGAAATATCTGATAAAGTGACCATGGAACCGGTAATAACTACCAATCATGCAATAAAAAAGTCCTTGTAGATAAATCTAAACATTTACATAAATTAGAGCACATTTCAATTACAATTGAATTATAAGAAAAAAGAAAGTGCTGTTTTAAAAATCGTGGAACAAACTTGTTTTGATGTCACGAATGTTGACAGTTTCACAATAATATTAAATAGCCTTAAACATAACAATGAAACAAAAATTATTATTTAAAAACCCTGACCCGAAGATTATGTGGCTAGCCTTTGGGAAGAGGCAGAGGAATAGGCTATATCTTGCAGCGAAGAGACGTGAGTTGCTGATATAGTGCAGTAGGTATTGTAAATATTATGTTGAGGAAATAAATTATATAAGATTATCCTTTGAAAACTTTTTATGTTTACTCAATAATTAACATAGTTTAGCAACAACAAAAGCTATTAACCTTAAAACCGCTAAGCTTATAATTGATTTAAATATATTACAAAAAGTCAATTGACACCCATTGATTGGTTGACGAAATTGTTGGCAAACTTCAATTTCCATGCAGTATAATGAATTACAAATCAATTTTACACTTTAACGTTTAAATAATAAAGTGAACGCTTCTAATGGTTTTGTCAAGTTGAAATGCCAATTTATATTAGGCTATTGCAATTGACAAAATTATTCTTGTATTACTAACTAGATTACCGTGGCTTTCCAATTCCAAATGTTTTCACAAAAAATGGTTGACAAAATATCAAAATTAATCTTTTAATACTAACTAGATTAGTTGATTTTCCAATCCCAAGATAGTTTTTTTTATAAAAAATGGTCGGTTAATGTTAAGAAATTTGCGTTAACGAAAAATCTTTACAACTAATATAGATCACAAGAGCGTCCCAATACTAAGTTTCATTGTTATAAAAAAAAAAACAATTCAGTTTAGGTTTTAAGGTTAAGAAAATCTTAATTACTTGCAAAAACAATGCATAAAAGTTGCACATAGACTAATTTTGCTCCAAATTCTGGAATCCAGTACATCCGTGACCAGTTAGTCAAGACCTCTACAAAATGTCTAGACATTAAAATTTCATTAGGACTATGACGGACGTGATGAAATTGTTACAAAGTTTTTTTCACAGCGCCTTTTCGGTTCACTTGACTGCAGTTTTTTTTTTGCTTTTACGTAATCTTGGTAAGGTCAATGGCATTCGGGTTTTGGGTTTAATAAAGACTTTTTTGCACCTGTAACGCAAGTTATCTATTTTTAGAACAAGTATCTATTTCGTTTCATTTTGTTTTCATAAACCATAGATAATAGGATCACGCTTTATCTATGAAACTAAGAGGCCAACGCAAGCGTATAAAATGCGACTGTTCGTAATGCAAATGGAATTGGCACATTTGAAACACAAATTGATGTCTCATGTACCTGGCTATATGATAGCGAACCTCAGGAAGTATAGATACATATACCTCTCCTAGATATATATCTAGGTATATATATATATATATATACCTAGCAGTGGAGAGACATAGGCTGACGGTGTAATGTGGGCCCTACTTCCTACAACTCGTAGGACCGAACCGGCTATAAGATAGGACCAGTCAGACATTGTTGTGGTTACACTCATTCCTATCTATCTTTAACCGAAGTTGTACAGCTACATAATCAATCAGCATCTTTGAATAAATTATTTAAACCTGATGTTCATTTCTGTACGAAATCTTATAGGTAAACTTAAAAGAATTACAACTACTATGAGATCTACAGTTCAAATCAATTCAATTGAAAAGTTGACAATTTCCTCGTCAGTGTTCACCACATGTAACTTCACGTCATCACGTAAATCCTCAATTCTGCCCTTTCTGGTAGAAAGGGCATCACCATGAAATTCCATCTTGCTTACAAATAACGTTGTGTTTTTACAGGGCGGGCACTTCAAGAAAGGAGGCCTCGATGCTGGGCACCACTTGCACTCCAAAGGCGACACTGCGCACTTCGGAAAAGGAGGACATGTCGCAATCCATAAGGTACTTTTCAAAATGAACTGAATTACGGGCAGTAATTTTAATGTCTATTAAGGAGCCGTGACAAGTCGTCGTGACCTTGTTTCATTGTCAATTCAATTCAGCATTACTTCTGGTGACGTCAGCGACTGCTGACCTGAAATCGTTCCTGAAACAACATTTTCAGCACCGGTAGCTCTAATATGCACTACGTTGTTCTACCTTCTACATGCTATGCTGTTTCTGTTCAGAAAAAAGTTTGAATGCTAGTAAGGAAAATTTCCTTCCAAGTACTTCAGGAAAAGTTTGAATGCTATTAACTTCTCTCCCAGTACTTTAGACAATTTCTTCCTCGACTGATTCGTTTTTTGACCGTTACACTTATACATAACCACATACAAAGGTAGGTTACCTCCAAGACAAAACTGGAACACTCCCAAAATATCTTAAACACCGCAGTATGATGGAAAAACGCACAACGAAAGCCATTTAGCTAGAGAAACTCTACTCTCTAGTCGTTACACCCGTACTCTATTCTACTACTCTCTAACCTTCACGAAGTTACAACGGAATACTCTCAACTGGTTGGTTTACAACCCCCATAAAAAGGGAAATCCAAGTTGTTGTGGATTGAAGCAAGTAACGTTTAACCATAGTCACTAAGTCCTCTTAATTTACTTAATTCACGCTACTAACTAGCTAGCGACATTACGCGAATGATCAATGCGAAGCGAACAAAGCTACTCATCAAAGCTGTATTTTTTTTCCAAGATCCAAAAGAAAATAATAATAATGTGTCTATTTAAATGCGGTAATTGAAAAATTCAAAAACCCAATCCCTGACATCCTAAAATTCCTGCAATCGTGGCGTCAGTACTATTCCATTTATCGCTAACACTATCCAGTGCCCAACCACTTCCAACTTCAGTAGTTCTTGATACACCTATTCCTTGTGCAGGCTAAAAGAATTGATCTGACATTTTCAGGAAAGCCTTGCTTTACACTGGTTATTACCTTATTTTAAAAATGTTCAAGATTCTAATGTGACCGAACTCACAACTCAACAAAAGGAATACATTTAAGTACATCAGGGATATCAGATCACCTCAAGGTGAGTTGTCCTCGTGACGAACCTTACGCAGCATCTGCAAATAACATCATTGTACTTCAGGACAGTCTCCTAATGGCTGGTTTATAAGATACCTTATCAAAACTAGATAAACGACATCACCAAGTTGGATCTTTGGTCACCTCGACTAATTCAATCTTCCTTTAACCCCTCGCACGGAACTATCACACGAAAGGCCTTCAATGCGGCTTGTATGGCGGTTGTTACCACGGAGTTATGCACTAACACAACTTGATATCAAGGGATAGATCTTTGATGTTACGTCTGAAGTCGCCGCTTAGGGATATCCTCGTTTGAATACTTCTGTCTGCTAAACTTCTACAACATCACTGTACCGGACTTCAAATGCAAATTTCTTGGTGGAAATTATGACGCAAAATCTTAACCTTAAAAACGCCGTTTTTATTAGCGCGCAAGATCAAAGAGCGAGTTTCTATTCGTTTTACTTCGGCTACCTCGTTTTTGTCCGTCTCATCGGCCTACATTCCATCGCATATTCACGTAGAACTAGGGTTGCAACGTAGGACAAACTGATTTCCCAGACACCAATTTTGAGCCATTTCTATTGATATCATCGTCTATATTTAATTTCAAACCTTAACCTAATCCGAATTGGTCTAACAGGTATGAAATAAAGAAAATTTTACTCGGGGTTTCTATTTTAAGCGTTATCAGACTGTTTGCCTGAAGAATTCAACATTGATGCGACTTCTCCCCCACCACGGAATCAACAACAACAATACTTGTTCATACGATAAAACGATAAAACAATACGATAAAACTACTAAATCGGTATTGCACTCAATGGTGAGTTATCCAACTAGGGAGAATCCCAAATTATTTCGTATAAAAGCGTCATACTGAATTAATTTACAATGACCCATATCGGTCTACTTCCTTAGCGGCAGGCTTACAAGACGCCTTTGATAATTAATTAATCTCAACTAATTAACTTCGTTGTGACTCTTTACTTTATTTACTACCACCGACTTAAAGGTTTCTCCATCTATAAGTTTAGGAACCTATTTCCCATCACGTAGGGATCATCATATATCTGTAGGGAGTACAGATACACGTGCTGACCTCCAAGTATTTGTGGGTCTATCTATCGTGATCGCAACTAACAGTTTTCTTTTATTTGTTATCTGTATTTCCAGATTTTTTTTTATTCTGCCATAGATGTAAGTACCTAATGAATTGGTACATTTTAAGCGCGGCCTAAACTGTGACACAAATCAATCGATTATTTATCAACTGGTAATCATGCATTCTTGTGCAAAGCCACTGAATTTCGAATTGATCTGACAATTTCAGGAAGGCTGTTCTTGGTTCGACCATTTTACTTTTTGCTAAACTATTCTTCTGAAGGAATTTACTCTGGTTTTACTACCCGTTCCATATGAAGTTTCATTAAGGTAAGCTATCCAAGAACTATCTAAGTAAGTTGACTTGCTTAGATAAATAGAATTTTGAACATTGTTTGCACAAACTGCTCGTTGCAATTAAACATCGAGGCACGTTGATCTTGATCAGCTTTGCCACTATTAGCAGAAGCATGACTTCTCTCTTTTACTGTGTTCTTTCCTTAAAGGTTTCCTTCACAGAAGTTTTCCGTTAGAACAGATAGGCCTGTTTACTGAACTTCTAAGACATCGCCTATAAACGTTCACAAAAAGTGGCAGTCTCTCTTCTCTTAGTATCAGCCAAATCCTTTCCTATTCTACACTCCAAATCACTATAACACCCAGTCACTATAACACGACGTATAGAGTATCACTGCTCTAAGAACCTTAATTTGCCTTGTGCAGGCGGAGTCGTCTTTCTGTCATCCGGTAGACCATGGTCTCTATTTTTTTTTCTTTTTCTCGCAATTTTGTGACAAAGATCTACCTCAACTCCTCACGGAATCATCGACGACGAGTATGCGTTTGATATTGGTAAATCAATTTGGTGTCCTAAGGTGAGTTGTCCACGAAAATAACGCCATATATTTTCTATCAGCACCGCACAATGTTGGAAACAAGAAGTTAACTGCAGACCAAGCCTGGTACCCGGCCCATAAGACGCCGTCCCTTCAGGCAGCAACTCAGAATGTGATCACTAAAATTAGAACTGACAACTCGTAATTGCAGCTAGTTACTTCATCTGTCGAAAAGATCTACGGCACAAATAATGAAATGGTCTTTAAACTGATCTGCGATCCAGTCATCACTCAAGCACCAATAACCGAGTACAATGACACTAAAGTATTTACTAAACAGACATCAGAACGATTACAAATCGTTATGAATTTATCCAATAGTGAATTTACGTGGCGCCAACCGCAAACGTAACGTTGTAACAAATTCACTTTCAACAATTCACGTAACAATTCACTTTTAACGGTTCATCTAGAAAGATGCCGCCGCTATATATGATACTATATTATGAGTTACATACGTATAAGATTATTATAGGTTTCCTCTGTATATCTTCTTGTACCCAAACAAAACGTACTCGTATGCGTAAATCGCAGCGAGGCAGAAAATCGAATCGTGGAAACGAATGAACTGTTTGATAAACAACCTGTCTTCAACAATGTAACTAGACCATGTGTAAAACTAGATTCTAATCGTTTTTTTTTGTTATGATACAAATTGTTTACGTATTCCACTATGAAATAGCTTAGAAAAAAAAAGGACAAAAATTTAAAGCCAAACATTTAAAAGGCTACAAAACTTTGTAATCATCAAAAACGCGGTCATAGTCTTAGACATTATTTCTCAGCCTGGGAGTCGCCATCACGTATCCATCGGTCGCAGAATACGAAAAACCATATATATCATTAATAAATAATGATATATAATCAAATTAGCGGTGCCAGCGACTTCGTTCGCGTGAACTTTAGTTATTACCGTGGCAACTCTTTAACGGACCGGGATAAAATTGGCCTTAAATATTAACCTAGGTCTTAAGCTACAACTGAGCCAAATTTCATTAAATTCCGTTCAGTAGTTTGCGTGATCCGTGGCAGACAGACAAAAATTCTAAAAGTATATGTTTTGGCTTCTCTATCGTTATTGAATATGTGTAGTTTAGCTTACGATGGGACTGACAGGAGGCATATGCATCAAAGCAGCGCCGGCTCTAGCTCATGTAGCGCCCGGGTGCAGGGCGCCCTCTAGTAGGCGTTTTGAACTCTTTGGAGGTGTCGCGAGCGGCGCTCGGCGCCCCCTAAGACCCTGCGCCCGTGTGCACCGCACCCCCTGCACCATAGGTAAAGCCGGCACTGAATTCAGCGCTCGACAGGCGCCCCCGGGCGCGGGGCGCCCGGGGTGCACCGCACCCCTTGCACCCCCTGGTAAAGACGGCCCTGCATCAAAGCCCCTAAATAAAGTAGAAATAAAGAATGAATATGTATGAGTATGAGTATGAGTTTGAGTATGAGTATCTCTACATTTCATGTATAGATATAGATGTGAAACAATAAAAAATTGGTATCTAGTTATTAGTAATGGGGTCGTAAGTTCAAGATTTCGCGACACTAAAAAGATTGAGAAACGATGGTCTAGGTGTACATATATTCGCAACATATTTGTGACGTCATCAGTTCGGAACCCAACACTTACGACTACTATACAGATTTATATCACCTTAGCAGAGAAAAAAAACTCTTTCCTATCTACCCCACTCGAGGGGGCCCCGTGTGAAAGGAGCCGATTATAATAAACCAGGAAAACCGCGTGACCGAGAAGTTTTATATTACCTAAGACAGGTGTAGTAGGTACCTACCTGTATATCTTTCATCTCACGAAGGTGGGTTACGCTTGGTTGTATGTAGTGGTTGTACTCGTACGTAATTGTACATACATGGTACAGAACTATACCAAAGTTTGGAGGTACGTGGTAGAATATGGTCCGAAACCTCATGATTTCAAGGCCATTTGGCCTGTATTGTGTGTATTGTGTTATTAAAATGTTTTTTTATTATTTATTGACTTCTAAATTCTTTGCCCAGGGTCACAAGGGTTCCGGTGGCCATGATGGTCACGGACAGCAGGGCAACGAGGAACACCACAAAGCCAGCAAGCACGGGAGCAAGAAATGGGCCTACCATCACGATCACCCAGCGAAGACTGCACATCTTGTCCTGATTGACCGAAGAGCTGATAGGTATATGCATGGTCCCCGATATTACGGGTAAAGTTAGATAAATCTTAGTTGCCAAAAATGGTTAAAAAAGTTAGGAATGTTTTTAGTATTTTTTTCTGCCATCAATTAAACATTATTAAATATAAAGTCATATAAAAATAGTGTGAAATATTTTAATATGTCAATCGGTACACTAAAACTATTACATCTAAGTAAAAGTTATCTATAATAACTTTTACTATCCTAATAATAATCTATACTAATAAATTACATATTATATATTATTAGATACATATATCTATAATATAATTATACTAAATAAAACATATATACGAGTACGTAAGTCGACAGTCTCTGATTTCGACTCTGTCTCCGATATAGGACATCGGAAACATTTTAAAATCCACCCCCAAATCTCCAAAAGTAAGCAAAGTAAAGTAGGTACCTAAAGGCGTGTCAACATTTGTCATTCTTGACTGATGTTGGCATATATCGCGGAAGTATCCACATACCACTAAGTGGACTATCTGCTCGTCATTTTTCTTTCCACAAAAAATAAGACATATATTGGCAAGTTTTATTTGTTAAAGTCACTATATAAAATATATTTCAATGTTTGATTGATGACAGCTAAAAAAAACGCAAGTTTTGCTCATTGATCTTTAATAAGAATATATTTAGGAAAAAAATTATAGATCTAAATTCTAATTTTAGAACTAGAAACGTGAAGTTTTTTTTTTTGGAACTACAGCCACTCGATTAAAACATATTAATTAATTAATAAGTAGATATTTAGGTACAGCACTTTTAAAGATCACTCTTGCATGTCTCTACCAACATACTTATTTCTTAGTTGAAATTACTATACGTATCAAATAGTCTAAGGAATCTTGTCACATTGAAAATGACATCACATCACGCCTATAAAGGTAAAGTTAGAATTAATACGAATAATCTCATTATTATAATAAAATAATTATTAATAACTTTAATTAATTAATGAGTTTAAGTACTCAGAAACTCCTTCCACACCACGCTGCTATAAATGATTAACAAATTTCTATCATTAAAATTAACAACTGGTTTGTTCTACGAGTTTTTTCTGACCTTGATATTTTCACATAAAAAAAGGTTAAATTTGAAATGAAGTCTCTGATTATGTTACTCTATACTTACTCACTATATGCTACTACGAACGGCAACGCACACTATTTAAACAGCTGCTAATCGAAACGCTATTATTAGATACCTATCTACATCAATATAATCTATGTACCTACATCTACGTAAATCGGTGCGAGTGTGGCAAGTGGGTGGGTTATATGAAAAAAGTGGTTAATTTTAAAATAA
Source organism: Sesia bembeciformis (assembly GCA_943735995.1). Lineage (NCBI taxonomy): Eukaryota > Metazoa > Arthropoda > Insecta > Lepidoptera > Sesiidae > Sesia > Sesia bembeciformis. The sequence continues at coordinate 13,987,245 of OX031041.1, read as the reverse complement.
TCTCAGAGAAAAAGTTGATATTTTTTACGTTATTTTTTTTTTTTTATTATTAACAATTTAGAAAGATTAAGTATATAGCTAACATAATTGTATCTAATAAACCATACAGATTTGTCTAAGATACAAGTACTGCTGGAATCAGTAGTCGAGACATTAAAGACCTACCTGTGAGCAGTGAACAAATTATAATTTGGACAAGAAATATGTTCTTAATTTATATTTTAAATTATTTTCGCTGATATCTTTTTTAAATTTAGGATCTAATTCCGTATTTAGAGGATTCAGGCATTTATTATTTATCCCTGTCTAAAAGTAAAAACTGTATAAACTCTACGCCCAAGTTAAAGAAAATAATATTTTAATAATGACAATTCGTATTATTTCTAATGCTAGGCGTGGCGCCTTATTTAATGTGACAAGGTTCCTTACGCTTAGCTTTTTAAACGGATATTGTACTTTGTTAACGTTAGTTCCTGCTTGACAAAATTTCATTAAACCAAATATGTTTAAAAATATGTTGTTATATTGATTTACTAAGAAAGATATAAGTTTAGACTACTCTGTATTTCCAAATTTCGTTTAGCTTTTACTAGATTTCTTTTAAGATTTATTTTAATAGTTTTGGGTTTGCCATTTAGATGGATGTCGCTTTTAAAACACAGCTGTTTGTAGTTTTAAAGGTATTTAAGACGACATTTTTTGTTTATTTAGTCTGAATTTGTCTCCCACTGTTGGGCAAAGAAGACATTTAAGTAGACATATTTTTATACATTTTGCAATTTATATACACTTCGTTATTTTTTTTATTTTAAAAGGGTGTTTACTTTCTTTTCTTTTATATTTATAACCTTTCAACTAAATCATAACGAACAAAACATGTCTCATTAATTCCTAATGGATTCCATTAATTTAATTATAATTTTAGGGCAACTTTATATAATGTAAATATATTTTATATGTTCTCTAATTTGTATGTAAATATTTAATATTTGGTTTTTGTAAATACGAATGAATTTTTAATAAAATTATAAATATAATTCTCATAATTTTATTTATTGCCTAAATCGATTATCGAAGTCATTGATTATGTCATTTCTCATTATCTCATTTATAAATTCTGTCATCTCTTTTACAAACAACAATTACATTCATTAGATTCAGAATCACCATGAATCCAACTTAAGTACTTAAGTATCTAATTACAATCGTAAATACAATATGATGAACTGTTGCTTATAACAAAAGGAACAGATCTACACATATTAGAACATATAGCTCATAAAAAATTGGATGGCAATATTAAATGGCAAAATAAAGAACATTCCAGTCGCGTTGGTAACGGATACAAATTTCTCGAAATTGTTTTGCAAAAAAACAGAACACTTCCTGATGAAATAGAAATTGCAATATCACGTCGCATGTGGGTTTGTATGAAATTTATTTTTATACATAATTTCACAAAAGGAAATTTTCAAATCAGTGTGAGAGCCGTGGGTAAAAGCTATTCGGGTTTAAAGGGTGGTATAGAACTTTAAGTTCGCAACACTGTTTTAACTGGCGGCCATTTTGTCAGCTGTCAAATGATTTGTGTTTAGTTTGGTTTGGCATTTCAACATGAATAGACTGACGCCTGAACAACGCTTCCAAATTGTGCAAATTTATTTTGAAAATAATGGTTCTGTTCGAAATACGTATCGCGCACTACGTCCATTTTACGGTCAACATAATCGTCCATCAGAGCAATTAATTCGACTAACTATGGACCGTTTTCGCACCACGTTTACTCTAAATGATAATACGCATCTACAGAGACGTCGTACAGTGCGTACAGAAGAAGCCATTGCTGCTGTAGAGCGTAGCGTAGAGGAAGACCGGAATCAGTCTATCCGCCATCGTGCACAGGAATTGGATATGTGTCCATCCACTTTATGGAAGATTTTGCGGAAAGATCTTGGTTTGCGTGCTTACAAAATCCAACTCGTGCAAGAATTGAAGCCATGCGATCACCTAGCAAGGCGTAGATTCGGTGAATGGGCCCAAAACAAGATTGCCGTTGATCCCGATTTTCATAAGAGAATTTTGTTTAGCGATGAAGTTCACTTTTGGTTGAATGGCTACGTCAATAAACAAAACTGCCGTATTTGGAGTGAAGATAATCCTCAAGTGTATGTTGAGACACCGTTACATCCAGAAAAACTGACTGTTTGGTGTGCTTTATGGGCTGGTGGAATCATTGGTCCGTACTTCTTTAAAAACGATGCTGGCCAGAACGTTACAGTCAATGGTGACCGCTATAGAGCCATGATTACTGACTTTTTCGTTCCTCAATTGAACAACCATGATGTGCAGGAGCTGTGGTTTCAAAAAGACGGCGCAACATGTCACACAGCTCGTGCCACAATTGATTTACTGAAGGAAACGTTTGGTAACCGCATAATTTCACGTTCCGGACCCGTGAATTGGCCTCCAAGATCGTGCGATTTAACGCCGCTAGACTATTTTCTGTGGGGATATGTGAAGTCGCTAGTCTACGCCGATAAGCCCGAAACGATCGGGACAACATTTGCCACGTTATTGCCGATATACGGCCACAAACGTTGGAAAAAGTTATTGAAAATTGGACCTCCAGATTGGATTACGTCCGAGCCAGCCGTGGCGGTCATATGCCAGAAATCATATTTAAATTATAATGCCAAAAGATTATCTTTTGAATAAAGTCAATTTCATGTCAATTTTAAAAATTCATCCTTGTTTAATTCCATTTCAAAGTTCTATACCTCTAAAAAAAACATCCTTTAGAAACGGAATTAACAAAAGTGTATCGACGATATCTGTGCTCAAAAACGATTATAGAGGAAGCGCTCGATCACTCAGATAACTATACGATTCATATATATTGACGATACAGTCTAACTAGTGTACTGCTTCTACTGTTACTATAGTACAGTATATTTCTGACTACTTACTAGTAGTCAGAAATATACAAAGGAAGGTCCAAAGTTTCCGGCCTGAGTGGGCGAAAATATCAGTGGAAAATCTTCAAAACTCGTACGCCTTAAGTTTTGAGAACAATTAGTAGTCACTGGGATCCAAGTCAAGACTATAGAGTGGGTGGCGAATTACCGTGAAGCCACACTTTAAAACAGCAGCTTTCGCAACTGCGGTGGCGTGGACGGATGCATTGTCACGGAGAAGCCGCACACATTTGCTTAGTTTTCCACGACGTCTCTGCTCGATTGCTTCTCGTAATTGCTCTATGAGGTTACCACAATAATTCCTGTCACCGTAGTATTGCATTATTTTATGTCTATGAGCAATATTCCTTGACAATCCTAGAATATCGAAGCCGAAATCATTTTAGTGGACTGACTTTTAGTGTTCACTTCGCTGTACACTTGAAAGAAGGAGGTCGCCGGTGGTGGCTGGATGAGATGGTGATGGTCGCGTGTGTGGTGACGGGCTGATCCAGCGATAGAACGGGCTGATGGTATGGTAATGCCCGAGTATAATTGAGTAGATAGTACAATTTAGGAAATGTATATACTTACGAATAGAAGCATTCGAATGTGAACTGGTTATAATTTGATTTGCAGAATGAAGCAGCTTTGTATGAAACACTGTCTCTTATAGAACGTCAAAAGAAATAAATGTGCAAATCTCAGGAACGTATGAGACTTGAATGATACGAGCAGCTGATAATGTTGGGCAAAATTGCCAGATAAATTGCCAGCTGCCACACAGCTCGTAAACACGAGCTGGTCGCAGAAAGAAATCGTGGCTTTTTTTTTATATAGTGAAGTAGGCGGACGAGCAAGCGGTCCCACGTGATGGTAGGTAAGTGTTACCGCCGCCCATGGACACCTGCAACACCAGGGGGCATGCGGTTGCCCCGCCGACCTTGCAATTCACATCCTATTCACAGCTGTCTGGAAGAACCCCATATTGTAGCTTAATGGAAAGACCTCTTAAGGTAGTTATTTCCACAGCCTACGGGTTCGTGGTATAAAAATGTGGCTGTGTAAATAAAAATAAAAACATCAGAAAAGTGAGCTGATGTTATGAGTACTACCCACCTCTTTGGGCTCAGGGGGATAGGAACAAACATACAGAGTTGCCTGTCACCGTTTACTAGTTAAAGTCAAGCTTTTATTAATAGGAGAAAAGGCAGGTCACCATGGTGGTAAGTGGCTACCGCCGTGCATGGACACTGCAACACCGGGGAGGATGCTGATGCGCTGCCGTATTTCAATAATTCAATTCATATAGCTTTCTTGATATTTCTGCCCTATGTCGTAGCATAAGGACTAATCCTTGAGTACTTGCAAATATTACATGACCTCTAAATACAGCAATTAATTAATACCCTTGATTCTTTTTAACCCTTTCTAAATAATAATTGCTTTAACATTAACTGTTATAGTCTAAGAACATAAATTTGGAATTTAGAAATAAAAATATAAATGTAATTTAGAAATAAAAATATAAAAATCTAATCGAGTATAGAGTAAAAGTAATTCTTATTTACTAATTTATTCATTTGTACACTTCAATGCACAGTATTGTACAAAAGGCGAGCTTAATGCCCTAAGGCATTTTCAACCAGCCAATCTTCGGGTCGATCAGAGAAGTTCAATTTGGAGGAAAGTAACGATTTTCTTGAAACAAAGTCTTTTGCTTTTGAGGGTCTTTGGTTTTGTGAAGCAAGTTTTAAATTAAAGACACGCTTTAACTGCAATTATTGTTATGTAAACTATTGTAAAGAAATCAATTGCAATTTAAATCAATTTACTACACGTGTTAGCCTCGATTTGCGTAAACGGTGCGACCCGGAATCGAACCTAGATCTTTTATGGACACTAATAAGTGAAAGGCATATCTGAAAAGAAATACATAATTTCTCACATTATTCACGTTCCAATCTATAAACATTACCATAATAATACTTGTATTAGTGTGACATTTTTTTTTTTGGATTTAAACTTTTGTTAAAATAATAATTTGAAATAAATAATAATAATTATAAAAAAATAATAAAGCATGAGTAGGTACCCATAACAATTCTAACAATTCTAAAAAATTCTAACTGCAACACAAAAAATAATCTCACTCACACCAACTCACCAAAGTTTCATCGAAATCAGACGAACAAACAAACATTATTTTTAATAGCAAAACCAGGCAGACGTTGTCCTGCCTGTGTATATTTATCTACCTCTGTATATAAAATCACAAATTATTCTGTTTTGCCGTCGATATGATTTTTGCGATCGATTGAACGGTATAGAAGTGGATATGCTGCAGCGCCATCTAGTGACGAGTTACAATAAAGTGGATAGCATAAAAACCTCCATGAAAAAAAGATAAATATTGTCTTTGGTACAAACATCCAACGCTTTAAATTATATATATATATACCCTTATATTGAAATCTCAAGGATAATCTTTAAAATAGTCAATTAGTTTGTTAGTTATGTCAATTTCAAAACTCAATTTTTTTTTTAATGTACGACGTCACATCCGCGTCGCCCGAATATTTACGACATTAACCCGTAGCCCGGACAAGCATCCTTCAAACCCGAAAACTCCGGGTGGAACCGCGAGGGGTGGCAGCCCTATGGGTCGGTGAGAACGACGACAACTTACCATCACGTTATTAGATCTACTCGTATTAGCCTCATAAAATTTTATCTACTAATATTACTTTCTCACAATAAAACTTTATGTTTTAGAAAAGATAAAAAGATATTAATATGTTTTATCAAAACAACAATATTTATAACTTTTTTATCACTACATATTTACGATGTCATAAACGCCTATGACATGTTTGTAAGTATTATAACTATGATATATATAGTAGGTACTTTACACCTAACAATATGTAGTAGCGATAACTTGAGAATATAGTATATGTCAAGGACAATCGCTTAACTGTTAATATTAATTAAATATAGTTAATATTGCTCACGCTGATCTAGGTACGAGTAACAAAAAAAAAATTAAGTGAACAGTAAATCGTGATCACCAAAACAATTTTAATTAGGTAGGTAACAAGAATGTCGACTAGGTCTCACTCAAGACAGTGTCTCACTTGTATTATTTGTTTTTTGAGGGACTCTTATTGTTGTCTCCAGAAAACCTAAACTTCACCCATCTTTAGATTTGCTATCATCGAATTGAAAATGCATGATCGTTTCTTTGTATTAATGAATGTCAAAAGTGTTATGTACAATTGATAACAAGTAACTTATAAGTTAGTCTTTAACTCATATTAAGTAGATGTTAAAACTTAAAGGGTATACCCATATGTGTGTTAATAGTGATTAGAATCGAATGGTTTTGCGTACGTTAGTATGTTTCTGTCTGTACATAAACTTTTATTAAATAACTCAGGCAGCGCCCGGCGTTGTGTTACTCAAGACAGCGATGCTCACAGTAATACGATGCTAACTCGATAAACGAGATAACATTTTACAAGACGGTATACAGCAGGAGGGAGCCAGGCAAACATTATCGTAAAATATTTCTATAAATTCGCTGTCAGATGGTGTAGCTAATTTTAAGGGGCAGTACGTGTAGATATACGGAGGGGGGTGGTGCACGGTGCAATCTAAGAGCCGCTGGAAGCAGTGCACTCGACCGGTCACGTGACCCCGACACAGTAGACTGCAGGAAATTTTTATTTTATTTTTTAAGTCATCAAACAGTTGTATAGGAAAATTATTACATATCTCAAATGAGACTACTTTACTAACAATTTAACCAATATAGATTTTTATTATATTACTAAAGAAAATAAGAGAACATTAAAAAAAAATAAGACTCATCAAAATGTATAGATACCAAAACAACAGGGGTTATTTGTAACTAAACGTTTTTATCTATAATATTAATGAGCGTATTGCAGCATATTTTTTCAATAACTTTCCATTGAATTTAAGAAAAGTATTGTCAGTTAAATTAATCTCAGAGAAAAAATTATCATAAGTGTTACAATAGCGGTGAATAACAGACTTGGCAAGAAAGTTAGTACTTGTACAGGGCAGTTCAAATACTCGCATCTTACGTAATGATATATTTATTTCATTAAAAATAATGCTAGGTTTAAGTGCAGCGCAATCGGGTAAACTATGGATAATTTTATATAAAAACAATACGTTGGATACGAGGCGACCTTGCTGCTATATATATATATATATGATAAAAGAGAACGAAAGGATTGATTGGCAAAACGATATTGCATAATATGTTTTATAGGACGTCCCACGCTACGTGAATTTTTCTACTAAATATTAAAAAAAAAACATTCTTGGTTACATCTTGTTGTGCACTCTCCAGTAGATTGCAAGACATAAGAAATAAGGGGCTGTGAAATCTTATCACTCTTATACCGCAGGCCTCACGCATAATGTAACGCTTTATTGTTTGAAAACTGTATTTTGCCGGTAAAAAAGCATAATTTGTCTACAGACTATTATTTTGGAGGGAAAGAGATGAAAAACCGACGGAAGCGCCGGACGCAACGAAGAATTCACTATTTATTTATAACGTGACACTCAATGACCCAAACTTAGATTTCCTTTTTTTTTTTTTTATAGATTAGAGGGCGGACGAGCAAGCGGTCCCACGTGATGGTAAGTGTTACCGCCGCCCATGGACACCTGCAACACCAGGGGGCATGCGGGCGCGCCGCCGACCTTGCAAAATCCTATTCACAGCTCTCTTGAAGAACCCCATATCGTAGCTTAATGGAAAGACCTCTTGAGGCAGTTCGTTCCACAGCCTACGGGTTCGCGGTATAAAATAATTTTTGCAGCGAACAGTGCGCGACACCTCCGTATCGAGGAAATGCGGATGGACCGCACTTCTGTGACGGGAGGTGCGGTTGTAGAAACCCGAGGTGGGAATTATATTAAACAGTTCCTCAGAGCATTCCCCATTGTACAGGCGGTAGAACACACAGAGAGACGCAACGTCTCTCCGAATGCTGAGGGGTTCTAGACCGCCCGTGAGAGTGGGATCGTCGACAATACGAACAGCACGTCGTTGGATGGAGTCAAATGGGTCCAGTTGGTATTTCGATGCGCCGGCCCAGAGATGGGAGCAATACTCCATATGGGGCCTCACTTGAGCTTTGTAAAGCATAAGGAGATGCCCAGGGGTGAAGTACCGCTTCGCTCTGTTCAGCACACCGAGCTTTTTGGAGGCCATTTTGGCCTTATTTTCCAGATGACCCCTAAATTCGACTTTGCTGGAGATGTCGACTCCAAGGATCCCGATACTCTCCGAGATCTTAAGAGGCATGCTCTGAAAGCGAAGTGCTACGACAAAGGGGTTTTTTTTAGCGGTGAATGCACAGACTTGCGTCTTACTGGGGTTGAAATCCACTAGGTTCAGAGAACCCCAAATCGAGACTAGATCTAAAGAGTCTTCGATTTCAGACACAAGCCTGGCGCTTCCACTTCGACCCGAGGGATGTTGGCGCGGCCCCTGTACAAGGCGTCTCCAGTACTGTCATCTGCATAGCAACGTATGTCACCAATTTGCAACAGGTCGTTGATATGCAGAAGGAACAGAGTTGGGGACAGCACGGAGCCTTGAGGGACGCCAGCGTTAATAGACATGGTGTCGGAGCGGCTACCATCGATAACGACTCTGATGCTCCGTCCAGTCAGGAAACTGGCAACCCATTCGCATAATCCCGCGGGTATCCCGAAAGATGGTAGCTTGGAAAGCAGCGATTTGTGCCATACCCGGTCAAAAGCTTTCGCAATGTCTAGGCCTACAGCCAGAGCCTCGCCTCTACTCTCAATGGCGTGAGCCCAGCGGTGTGTTAAATACGCTAAAAGATCACCAGCTGAGCGATTATGGCGAAATCCATATTGATGGTCGCTAATCAGCTGGTGATCCTCTAGGTACCCAAGGAGCTGTGTGTTTATGACATGCTCCATCACCTTAGAGAGGAGGGAGGTGATCGCTATTGGCCTGTAGTTGGCCGGGTCTGTGCGGTCACCCTTTTTAGGTAAAGGGTGAACATGAGCTACCTTCCATGCTGACGGGAAGCCTAAAGAGCCTAAGTATGAGAGCCTAAAGAGTCGCGTAAGCACCGGGGACAACTCGGGAGCGCAAAATTTGAGCACCACTGCAGGAATACCATCAGGCCCACTCGACTTTCGGATATCAAGGGATGCTAGAGCTCGCCGGACTTCACGCTGGGTGAAACAGATTTCCGGCATGGAGCTTGTGCACCTCGAGATAGACGGTGGTGACGCATCTCCATCTTCCAGAGTCGAGTTTGAGGCAAAGAGATCGGCTTTCTCCTTCGCCCCGTGGGCCAGTGACCCATCGAGTTTCCGCAGTGGTGGGAGTGACGACTGACAGAAGTTACCTTCAGCAGCCTTGGCGAGCGACCAGAAAGCTCGGCTTCCAGAAGGACAGCTAACTAGTCGATCGCCAATTCTGCGGATGTGCTCATTCCTTGCTCTGACAATGATTTTCTTACTGCACCTCGAGGCAGCGTTAAATTTCTTTCTCAAGTCGGTGGTATTCGGATCTTCGGACACCTGCGCTTTGGCCCAGGCCCTGTATGCAGCCCGTTTATTACGACGGGCCTATCTGCAGGACTGATTAAACCAAGGTTGGCTCCGTCCACCGACGGGTATCACGGAACAGGGAATATAACATTCCATGCCCTGCAACACCACGTCGGCAACGGAGTCTGCACAGGTATCCAGATCTCCCGATGAGAAACAGAGGTGCCCCCAGGGATAAGAAGCGTAAAATTCGCGCAGCCCATCCCAATCTGCAGACTTGTAGTGCCAGACGTTGCGCGTTCCCTGTGAATGGGTCGGCACGGATTGCTTGGCTGGCACAGCAGTTCGAACGATACAATGGTCGGATGATCCTAACGGAGCATCAACAACAACATTGTAGTCATCCGGCCGCGTAGTCAGCAGGAGGTCAAGTAAGGAGGGAGTGTGGCTCTCGATATCAGGTATCCTCGTGGGTGAGGACACCAATTGCGAGGAACCATAGGCCAGGGCAAAGTTGTAGGCTGCTCTCCCTGCGCGGTCGGTAGTTCGAGATCCCAACCACTCTTCGTGATGAGCGTTAAAATCACCGAGGACCACCACTTCCGCGCAAGAGAACTGCTCGAGCACGCTATCAGTCGTCTCTTGTAGGCGCTGAAAAAAGTCAGTCGTCTCCGTATCACCGCTGTGGGACCTGTAGAGGCAAGCGTAGACTTTAGTGGAACCACCATAGTCAATACGCGCCCAGAGAATCGATTGTCGTGGGGCCAGAAACACATACATAGATCCATCCAGACCCGAACAATTTTTTAACCAAATGAATGTCCGGTCGCGATTCGAACACAGATCTTTTAGCACAGCAAGCACTATCTTGTAACTGTTGACTAGTCGTCTGCTAACTTCTTCAATAAAAAAAAGAATACACGTAATATCAATCCTTCGACAACTGACTATAACAAAATAATGCGACCAATACACGCAATGCTAACCACTATCTTTCACTATCCACTATCCACTATCCACTGCTGGACTTTCACTATCATTTCACCAGCCCTTTCACTATCCACTGCTGGACACGAGCTTCCTCAAGCAGAATGACTTCTGCATGAGGAATGCATGGCCTTAAAACGCCACGCTGGCCAGTTCATCCTTTTAGAAGTCCTCAGGGCTTGTGGCTGCAGTGTATTTCATAGCTAACCCACAATACAACATAACATAATAAAATAACATAGTCTTTGAAAATAAAGTGACTAAAAATAGTCTCTGATTCTCATTGAAATGTCATTCGTAGGACCTCTCATGCCCCAGTGCTCCAAATTTGTTAATATCAGTTGATAAAGATCAAATAAAACTAAAGGGTTTACGCGAAAGTCTCGCCCACGCTTTGTTTCTTAGTAAAAATCTATTTTAACACCTCGTGGTGTTTTAAACGAGCGATTAATGGATGAATTTTTGACTCATTCGCATTCATGATTCATTCTCGCTCATGAAGAGGGGGAGAGTGCACGCTGCAATCCAATAGATGCTGGGCGCACTCGGCTGGCCTCGTTACCCCTCACTCACAGAATACTACCTTGAAATGTACTACATTTTCCACTTTATCATATTTCCCAATGTATGTACGTGTTTCGGTAGTCAATGAGATATGCCAGAGCCCATTCCCATCCTATCCCTTCCCACGTCCCCAACCCTTTCTCCAAATCCATTCTTTCATCAAAAAAGGTAGACAGCGCATCTGGGGGCGTGCCTACGTTTGTCATTTTGGACTAAGTTGACATGTATCGTGGATGTCTATGGGCGACAGTATCCACTTACCACCAGGTGGACTGTATGCTCGTTCTACAAAAAGAGGTCATGAATTCGAAAACCAGGCGAAAATAGGTTGCCAACGAAGTATGCACTAGTATACAATAAATAAAAGTTACAATTCTAGGGATGTGCGGAACAGATCTAAAGCCAAATTAAGTAAGTATAGAGGTGTTAGATCAACAGTTAAGTATAGAGATCTAAAGCCAAATACGTAGTTATTTTAGACATTTTTATAATTAAGTAAACGTTGATCTAAACAATTTGATCTAAAGTATAATAACTATATAACCAAAAAATAAACCAGAAACTACTTGCCGTTTAATTAGGAATATGGTCAGAGAATAAATCAATATTATTTTTATAGACTAGTGAGCGGACGAGCAAGCGGTCCCACGTGATGGTAAGTGTTACCGCCGCCCATGGACACCTGCAACACCAGGGGGCATGCGGGCGCGCCGCCGACCTTGCAAAATCCTATTCACAGCCTATTTGATTTATACACCACAATACTTATACTGTCTTGTCTTATGTTAAGCGGTGAATGGTGGCCCGGGTTCGTTCTGGGTGCTTTTGTATTAAAAGGCATGTATTTACCTGGACGGGGGAATGTAAATGGAACATTAAATTTACTTTAGACTAGACTAGAATCTAGACATCCATGCACCAATTTGTACAGGACACGTTATTATATGTGTCTTCGATCTCTGAAAGAGTTAAAGTGTTTAAATCTATTAAAATAACTAGGTATTTATTGCCTTTGCTATTATAAATTGCAATTTTTTTTAAATGTTAGTCCTCGAAATCTACTTATAACGGGCCCACTGCAGGCCTGTATTTCTTAGTAAAAAAATAAAACTAATTTTGGGCCATAATCCACCACGCAATCAAAATGCAGATTGGTAGATATATATGCTTCAAAATAATCTGAATTTGCGGGCGCACGCAAAGAATATTGATAATATCTAAAAAAGGAATTGGAAGCTATTAATTAATCGGGAGTATTTTTTAATCAGTAGTGTGTGTTGTAAACAAAAATTCCGTTAATGCTTGTATGGAATAGAATTACCACCCACACTACAGTATATATTTTAGTATGGGTTTCTTCCGGTGATACGATTGATAGTCCGATCAATCTGACCAGTGGAAAGTTTTAATCCCGTTTGTCATACCTGTCTAACATATGGGAATGCAAGTACCCATTCATCCGTCCATTATTAAATGTACAGTCACCATTAAAATTAGTATTATGAAAAGTGATAATTCACAATTTTTTTTTAAAATAAATTATATTGTCTGACTTAACATGAATATGAAACGAAGACTAAATTCAATTCTCACTAGGATTAATCCATAATTGTGTAACAATAATTTCTTATCGGTTTGCGTTTAAATTTCTCGCTTATTGACGAGAGAGGAAAATCATGACTGTTTAATAAGAAGACTAGATTAGATAACGGCTAATATCAAAGTCAGAGGTCGTCTATGTTTCTCGGGAAAACTATTAGGCGCCTCGAGTTTGCACGGGTGTGTTTAAAATGTCTCTATGTAACTGTACAATATGAACCGAGTCGGTCGAAAGATATTAAAACTTTCCACAGGTCAGTTTGATCGGACTATCGATCGGAACAACAGGAAAAGCCGTAATAAATAAATAAACGCAACTAATTATTAAACTAATTACTACGGCAACAAAGGAGACAAACTTTAAGGAAGTACTGAAAGACAGAATTACAGCTTGAAAGTAAAAGTCTTCCGGTGACTTACAAGAACAAACTTTTACAATAGATACAAAACTAAGTTCGTTGGAACAAAGAATCTGTGATGTACGAAATAAAGTCAACTAGCCGTATATAAGTATTAGGTGTCGTACACACGGTCTAACGACACGGCTGGTCGCGTGGTGGCGTTACTGCTCGCTAAGACCTACCGCGTACTATCAATAAAACCATAGAGGAATCAGAGGTAATGTCACACATCAACATTGAAACAATGCCCCCCTTTGTATATAACGTATCAATGAAATTATGCAAAAGCTGAAAATGCGTTGATTAATATCGAGAGTGGAATCGATTTTTTTTTTGGAATGGTCAAATTCTTGTGGCCCTAATGGCCTTTAAAGAGTCACCGGATATGCACGGTTTAGGGCGAGTGCAGTAGGCGTTCGACCAGGAAAGTGGGATCGATTCTGTTTTCACAATAACTTTTTTTTCCTGATTTTTAGCACAATTCTAGTACATATTTATTCTACGCGTGTCGCCCGAGCTGCGAGTCTGAGTGATGAGCGCTACGAACGTTTTAGACAGAACAAAAAATCTTTACATGTTTGTAACTTTTAATTTATTCCTTATAATAAATTTATTTTTCGTCTGGAACGGTTTCATATAATATATGTTAAATTGGTTGATATATTTCAGATTTTGCATTTTTTCGGTGACACCTTGTATAATAGAGGCGACACGTGACCCGTCGCGATATCACGACTCCATGTGAACACTTTTAAGCAACCCCATACAGTTGTATCGAACTACTGGTCTGGTCGCGGGTCGCTGCAACTCTGCGTGCCCGACGCCTTAATCTGTGATAGTAGTATTAATTTCAGCAATACTAATTGCTATGAACTCTAGGTTCGTGTAGATCACTTTTCATAATTAATTTTTAGTAATAAAATCCTTTGGGATGAAGTATTGAAATATCTAGACCCAGTAATTAACCCTTTCTATATCTAGTCATATACCTACCTTACTGACAGAATATGTTAACTATTAGATATTGAATACTAGCTGACCCAATTAGGGTATTTGCTTTAATATTTTCGTATGTCTAGATTGGTATTATTACAATCTCTATAGTCGATCCCCAAATGTTGAGGATCATTGCAAACAGTGACGGTTTCCATCTCACTATTTTTCAAAAAGTATATTTCCATTTTATATTTCGTTTATAAAGTTTATATTCGTTTAAAAAAAAAATATTTCGTTAACATAATCATACAATTTTATTCATATGGTTCCCACCATAAAAGGGGGGGTCTCCTTTTAGGTATACAAAATATCTGCGTTAGGAGACCCCCCTCTTCCAAAACAAGTTACATGTCCAAAAAAGTTCCAAAGTCATGTCATAATCATTTGATTATGGTATGACCATTTCGTAGAATATTTTAAGAAATAAATTTAAGAAATATTGCCGAGGTGTGATTTGTGTCTTTGTGTGTGGTGTACGTGTGTGAAGGTGTGTATATATGTGTAAGTGCCTAGCTGTTCGCACCGCCTTATTGTTTGGCCATGTTTTTTTAGTCGGCCTTTTAGTCGATAACACGCACTTTTCGGCGGAAGCCCAAGATGAAAAGTTGAGGTTTTGTTTGATAATTGTAAAAATTGTGTATTGTGATATTTGTGGTTTAATATTGATGATGTTAGTGCTTAATGTTTGTGATAATTAAATAAAATCGTGCGACTGCATTTTTCGTGTGCTTTCTAGGACTCTGTCCAAAGTAAACCCACTATCACTACTGAGCGACTCCTACTTCGACGGACTGGACACTGACGTGATAACATCAGTTCTGTTTTTAAACGGTTTTATTTAGCTCGACCCGTACGGAATTTATTTGTTTATTTATTTGGGTCAAAATTAGAAATTGAAATTTAAGCACCTTCCCGTTGTCAGATTGATCTGAAATTTGGTACACACATTTAATTTAGATGACAATACAATATAATAAAGTCAATAACATTATAAATCTAAGATGGCCGCCGATACAAAATGGCGGATTACATATTTTTCCTTAACCCCCTCAATATGGGTATCAAATGAAAGGGCTACACTAGTAAAACACGATGATTATGTCAAAATTTAAAATTCAAGATGGACGCCGTTCCAATATGGCGGACTAGGTACATATTTTTCCACAACCACCACAATATGGGTATCAAATAATAGGACTACACTAGCAGAATACTGTCATTATGTCAAAATTTCAAACTCAAGATGGACGCTGTTACAAAATGGCGTATTGGGTGGGGGCATGATTAGTCGTGTCGAGAACAGTTGCGTCCAAGATTGTGTGACGTTAGAGGGGTAGATAAAAAAAAAAAGGTAATTAGATACCTCGTTAGTAAGCGGTAGCTATACCACCCAAGTTAAGGTAATAGGTTAAAACGTGCCGAGGACTGTATGGCATTAGGGTGGATAAAAATGTAATGTCGTAAGCGCTTCCCCCTCAAGATTGGGCGCATCTTGTTGTATATTAAGCCTTGCCCCTTTACTGGACCTCTGGGGGGGGGGGGGGGTCGACCGTCAAAATGCCCCTTAATCGTGGGAACAACATGGTAACAATAAATAAAAAAGCAAACAAAAATAAAAACGAAACTGCTACACAACGAAAAAGAAGGCTCGAAAAGGCAAAAGAAAAGTATAGAACGAAACGTGCAAAGGAAAGTGAAAATGAAACCCATAGTCGACTACAGAAACGAAGAGAACGGTTAGCAACAGAAACACCTGAGCAACATGATACCAGGTTAATAGCACAACGTGAGAGACAAAGGCAGCTGGTAGAGTCAGAAACTCCTGAGCGTCATGAGTGCAGGCTAGCATCACAACGTGACAGACGAAGAGAGCTAATAGCGTCAGAAACACCCGAGCGTCATGAGTCCAGGCTAGCATCACAACGTGACAGACAAAGAGAGTTGTTAGCATCAGAAACATCTGAGCGTCATGAGTCTAGGCTAGCATCACAACGTGATAGACGAAGAGAGCTAATAGCGTCAGAAACACTTGAGCGTCATGAGTCCAGGCTAAGATTACAACGTAACAGACAAAGAGAGCTATTAGCGTCAGAAACACCTGAGCAACATGAGGCCAGGTTAACAGGACGGCGTGAGAGACGAAAGAAGTTAGAAGCTTCAGAAACACCTGAGCAACGCCACGACAGGTTAAATAACCAACGTGAGCGTGCACAGCAACGCAGAGCTGAAAATCATGTACAAGCGTTTGAAAATGCTATTAACACATCGTGTATACACGTTTGTGACATTTGCACGAAGCATTGTTATCCTAACCAAATTCATACTGTACGTTACAACACAGCTGCATTAGGATATCTACCTGCAGAACTGTCTTCAAAAACAACATTACTTTTATGTTCGCGCTGCCAAACACATGTGACCAGTAATAAAAAAACAATAGCACCATCAAAGGCGTACTGGAATAATCTGGATCCAGGTTCAATACCAGATGAGATTCAAGCGCTGACGCAAGCAGAGCAGCGATTGGTGTGTAGAATCATCCCGTTTGTTAAAATCGTAAAATTTACTGGGCTATACGGGCAGTACGGTTTCCGCGGACAAGCAGTGTTGTTTGCCCAAGATATCTTTGAGGTCAGTGAAAGATTACCTAATACGCTTCCAAGATCTTCCAGCCAGGTGGGTATCGTTGTAGTTACAGAACGTTTGGAGAATTTGAACATCACAAGAGAATTCACAATATCTCGCGAAAAAGTCTACAGCGCTTTAAGATGGTTAACTAGAAATAACCCGCTTTATAGAGATGTACGCATTGACGAAAATGTCCAGATTAGTGAACAAGACTTAATACGACTTAGTGTGCCAGATATACCTGAAAACGGTGAACCTGAAAGAATTGAAATTCCAAATGTATTCATTAGTATTAATGACGTTGCTAGAATTATTCGGGCTTCATGGCATCAAGGTGACCACAGCGTTTTCACTTCGGGATTTGCCGGCGTGCAATGTAGTGCAATATCATTAGCAAATATTGTAAGGGCTGCCATTCTCAACCCTAGTCGATGGGACGTTAATATTTTGAATGCTAACATGCTAGAGGGAGACTCCCTATATTGCCAAATTCGTGCTCTACTACCGTTAAATGAACTAGATCAAACAGGTTATTTAGAGATACGTAATTTTCATGTCGTCAAAGAAAACGTACAAATGTATGGGAAGCGATTTTCTATAGACTACGATGAAGACACTCTTCTTTTTGGAAGTCTTCAAGACACTATCAATACTAACAATATTGGAATGACTTTAATCTCAGCTTTAACACAATTATTTGACGGCTATTTTTCGGGGATATTGACAGCTTCTAGTAAATCTGTCAGCGTATTTCACTATGAGGATAAATACTATTTCGCAGACTCCCACTCGTGTGGCCCTAAAGGCTCACCAACAGCTGCAAGTGGCAGATCCTGCGTAATAGAGTGCGACAACGTGCAAGAACTTTGCCGTATCTGTAAAAGATGCCTTGGGGCGCGTAATATCGCCTACATTCTAACACGTGTAGACGTACACTTCAGGGAAGATGTCATCACTCATCAGTCGGTGCAAGTACAACGACAACTCTCGAATCCGATATCTGTAACTGTTCCTATACAAACATCAGTAGCTGTCCCTATACAAACATCTGTAATGTTGCCGATCGATAGCGCCCAACCCGATGTCGAAGATGAACTAGAGGTGTCAGAAAATGTAAACGAGATTAAAAGAAAAACAAATAATAACATTGTCAATGAAGGCCATGAGTTAAAGGCAGAAGAATTCGCGTGGTATCAATTATTCCCATATGGCAGAAAAGGCTTGAAAGAACAAAGACCAGTAAATATAAGTCCTTTGGATTACTATCAATTTCGAATTCTAGGTGCCGATAGTCGGTTTCAGCGCAACGATTACCTATTCTACGCACTTTCTATGTTTGAGTACTATCGGGTTAAGTCAACCATTGCAGCATGTGCTAGAAAAGTGGAAGGCATTTTCGCCTTCCACTTTTCTATAGGCAATCGATAGAAATTATGTTAACTATTTTACTATGGCCCATTAACTATTTCTGTATTACTTTCTACTATACTAAGTGTGGATTGCATCGACTTATTATAATCGTCATCATCATCATCCTAGCGGTTTATCCCGGTCGCATCCGAAACCTCATAGCTCCGGAGTCCAGGGTCCGCTGAATCGACTTACTATAATCGTAACTGGAGGTTTTGACCATCAATAACCAGCCGTTACGGCTTTACCAGCGAACGCCGAGCTCATGATCTACCAAAGTATAAGATATGCTCTGCCATAGGTATGATTTCAGAGGGGCCCCACGTTTTTATTTTAGTCTAATATGCCTAAAAGCTATTCTGCCTAGTACTAAAATATTTCTGAACTAGAAGGTCAAAATACCTACTTGTTATAGTGTGGGCTGCTTAGTTTACCTACCAAGCAAACCCTGGTGTTAGTGTTCTTTCATGAACTGCCTTTCGGCCGCTGACATGGTTCATGTTATGACAACTGTGCACGACAGAAAATAAGGGCGTAGCACAAGTGCAGTACAATTAAGATATGTTATTATGTAATGTGTAAATTATGTAAATCAAGTGTACATGATATGTACGTACTGGCATCGCACGGCTCGGGGAAGAAAGGGGGTTGTCTCACAAGGGTTGCGCAACTAGCGAGGTGAGGACGAATGAATTCTCACATTAGACTAATAAAAGCGTACGAGACAAATCCATACACCTTTCCTACGAGACTATGGGATGTTAGTACGTACATTTATATTATATTTTTTTAAAGTGTCTTTTGTTTATAAACTGTATGTGTTTGTATTCGCTCTCCATAAATGTATTAGGGAAACTAGGTTGCAGGTCAGGGTATAGGCAAAATAAAGGCTACCGCCCGCAGTGTGTTTTATTAAGCATTGAATTAAACATATAAAGTTGCGGGCTAGATGACGAAGTTCCGGTATCGGCGCCACTACTTCCCCTTTACCTTCAGTCCTCCCATTCCCCTTGCTACTCAACGAAGGAGGGAGGGAAAAAAGGGCTAAATTGCCCAGAAAGATATAAAATCATCATGTATCGTCATCGAAAATAGCCTTGTTCTCCGCATAAGAGGAGAACCGACCCTAGGATAAGTGACTTGTAACCTAGAAGTTATGTATGACGTTGGAGAGCGAATAGCACAATAAACTACCCCAGGGAGCAGGGGGATCGCACGGGCAGCAAACTTGCTATAAAAGGCATAGGTTCCGACCTCTCTTTGCCAGTTCGTCCTCAGCACTTCAAACAGTAACTTGAACTACCAGTTCGTACTTAACACTCTAAGTAGTGACTTGATATAACAGACTCCTCATAGTGGAGATACCTAACAAGTTCATACAAGCGAGTTCGCTGCCGACTGCCGCTTCCTCCCTGCGCTCCTGTGGTTCAATGTGAATTAGAGCAGCGTTTTATTTCCGTATTTCACCCCTACACCCCCCCGTTGGAAGGCAACGTGCGGCCTGCAACATTGGCCCTGCGGTATAACATCGATCGCGAGCACCGCCTTATATATAATATATATATCGTAGCCAACATCTGGTCCTTCGAGCCGGATCTCCTGAACCATCATCATCCAGAAGATCGCATATCGTGACCAACATCTGGTCCTTCGAGCCGGATCTCCTGAACCATCGGCATCCAGAAGATCGCATATCGTGACCAACATCTGGTCCTTCGAGCCGGATCTCCTGAACCATCGTCATCCAGAAGATCGCCTATCGAGATACGGAGAGAATTTAGAAAATGCCGACCACAAGAAGCAAAAGCGACAAGGAGACAACAGAAGCATCCTCGAGCTCGCAAACCGAAGCTACGGCCACCACGGGCGCAACAACGAGCACAGACTCGTACGCAACGACTGCCCAGACCGCAACCGCGACCGACACTACCACAAGTAAGTCCTCAAACAATAAAAAACAAGCCAAGGACAGTGTCGCTGTCGCCGTCTGCTCCAGGCCACCATCGCCTGTACCTGAGTGCTCCGACCACACGATGCGCCCACACTCGAGCCACGCTCGGTCACGTCGCTCCGTACCCTCACGCAAGAGACTCCTCGCGGAGTTAGAGGCGAAAGAGCGGCTCGCCGAGCTGTACCTAAGAGAGGCCGAGTGGAAAACGAAAGAAATCCAGGCCGCAGCTGAACTTGAAAAGGCGAAACTCGAACGACTGAAACTAGACTCGTCGTCGAGTGAGGAGGACGAACTGGACGAACAGGATTCAGATCCTCAGCGTGTCCACCGATGGCTACACAATCAAAAGCAGATATTAGCCATCAAAGACGCCGAGAAAGAGAAAAGTCCCAAACCCAAGGAGGCAGCTGTGTCGGAAAAAGGCAGTATTAGACAATCGGCCGGGAATGAAAGAGACCCGGGTGTTGCGGGAACCCCCACGAAAGAGGTCCCGTCTTCAGACCATTCTCCACCGGCGATTGACGTGACTACATTAGCCACGGCCTTCTCACAAGCTATGCGCCAGAATAGGGACTCACCTCGGTACGTACAAGAGTTACCCGTGTACAGTGGACACGCCCATAGCTGGCTCGCCTTCCGAGCAGCGTACAACGAAACAAAGGAACGCTTCACTAAAACTGAAAATGTGGCCCGACTACGAAAATGTCTAAAGGGACCCGCCATGGAAGCCGTGAGTTGCCTACTAATAAGTGAGCCTGACCCGCCAGTCATATTACAAACGCTGGAGAGAAGATTCGGGCGGCCAGAGGCACTCATCCGCTTAGAATTGGAAAAAGTGAAGCGTTTACCCAAGGTCAGTGAAAACCCACGTGACCTTTGCATATTCGCAAGTAAATTAGCGAACATCGTGGCTGCTATAGAAGCATTAAAGAAACCACACTACCTCCACCACCCTGAGATGTTGTACAACGTGGTGGAGAAGCTCACTCCAACCCTGAGAAGTAAATGGGTAGACTACGCGGCGAGAGAGCTTTCAGAAGTATCCGACTTCAAAAAGATGTCAATATACTTGAACGAAGAAGCGGATAAGTTTGGCGCTTACGCCCTTCCAGAATACATCGCCGACGAGTCAACAGGGAGGGAGCGACCTATGCGAAAAAGGGTCGAACGCGCTTACACAATAAAAGAAAAGCGCAAGCCGCAAGAAAAGTGGCAAGAAAAATGTTGGCAGTGCAAACAATCACATCAGTTAGTGCATTGCCCACAGTTTCTCAACGCTAACATACACGAGCGTTGGGAGATGGCAAAAAAGAGCCATACTTGTTTCCGGTGCTTAAAAGGTACGCACCAAAGAAACACGTGTCGCGTCAAACCATGCGGCCGCGACGGATGTACCATGAGACACCATGTCCTACTCCACCACCAAAAAACCGATCAACCATCAGACATCCCAGAAAGAACAGAAGAGGTACTGACTTCAACAGTAGCTACCAACTCGAATACGCGACGTCGGGCGTACCTGAAAATAGCACCTGTCGTGCTATCCGGTCCCCAGAATAAAATAGAGACGTACGCGTTGTTGGACGAGGGGAGTACAGTAACCATTATCGACGCATCTCTGGCCGATATATTAGGGATAGATGGGCCCAAACAACCAATGTGGGTGCAAGGGGTGAGTGGGACAGAGATAAAACACGAACAAAGTCGGAGTGTCAACCTGGGCATTAAAGGGAAATTCAGCGGCAAAGAATTCCAAATTCAAAATGCCAGAACAGTAGAAAGGCTGAATTTCACGTCGCAATCCATAACAGAGGAAAACATGAAGGGCTGCACTCATCTACAAAACATAAGAAAAGAGCTCACGTACGACTACGCGTCCCCAAAGATACTGATCGGTCAGGACAACTGGGACCTAATAGTGTCACGTGATCTTCTAGAGGGTCGGCGCGACCAACCAGTGGCATCACTAACGAAACTGGGGTGGGTACTCCACGGATGCCACACGTCGAAAAGTAAGCCCGTAACCTTTTGTGGTCACCTATCCACAACACAGGGTGACACAATGGAAGAAACAATGAGGAAATATTTCGAACTGGAGTCATTGGGAATCGAACCCAGAAAACCCAAGAACGATCCCGAACAACGGGCGTTGGAAATACTCGAAAACACCACTCGACGACTTCCCAATGGCAGATTCGAAACCGGGTTATTGTGGCGAAAAGACGACCTAAAAATACCCAACAACTACCAAAACACACTAAAGCGCCTCTACAACTTAGAAAGGAAACTAGATCGCGACGAACAGCTGAAAGTTCAATACCAAGAACGGGTCGACAACCTCTTCAAACGCCGATACGCCGAGCGAGCCCCCGCAGCGCCAACTAGCGGCAGAATATGGTACCTCCCACACTTCGCGGTCATCAATCCCGCAAAGCCAAAGATAAGAATGGTACACGATGCGGCGGCTCAATCGCATGGACTGTGCCTCAACGACATGTTGTTGGCAGGACCTGACCTATTACAGTCCCTCCCAGGCGTTATTATGCGATTTCGACAACACCCATACGCCGTATCCGCAGATATAAAAGAAATGTTTATGCAAATCAGCATAAGAGAAGAGGACAGAGATGCCCTGCGTTTTTTATGGAGAGATCACCGGCGGGAGGGTCCGCCAGAAGAATATAGAATGACATCGGTGATATTCGGTGCGTGCTCATCACCATGCACCGCCATACACATAAAGAACAAAAACGCGAACGAGTTCGTCGACATCTATCCAGAGGCGGTGTGCGCAATAGAAAGAAACCACTACATGGACGACTACTTACAAAGCTTCCCCACCCCTGAGAAGGCGATCAAAATGATCAAAGAAGTCGACTTTATACACCGACAAGCAGGGTTCGAGTTGACGGCGTGGACATCTAACAACATGAGTGTTATAAAAGATTTCAAGGAAAGAACGGAAACAAACGCAATACCAATAGGTGCGAGCGAGACAGAAAGAACGCTCGGTCTCCTATGGAGCACAAGAGATGATTGCATAAGTTTCCGCTTGAACAAAACGAGAATAGCACCTGAAATGCTTGAAAACACGCGCCCACCAACCAAGAGGGAGGCCTTAAGTGTCATAATGTCCTTGTTCGATCCATTGGGCTTACTATCGCCGATGACAACGCCCGCGAAAAGAATTATGCAGGACACCTGGCGCTACGGTACCAAATGGGACGAGCCCATTCCAGAACAGTTAAGGCAAAGATGGGACGCATGGCTGTCATTGCTAAGAAAGGTAGAAGACCTACGCATCCCTCGATGTTACGACTATGAATCGGCAACCACTTACGAACTACATACGTTTGTCGATGCCAGCGAGGAGGCCTACGCCGCAAGCGTTTACTGGCGAATCGTGCGTAACGACGGAAGTGTACACGTCACGCTGGCAGCCGCAAAGAGTCGCGTGACACCACTGAAGCCCGTCTCAATCCCCAGGTTAGAACTACAGGCCGCCCTACTAGGGGCCCGCCTAGCCGATACAGTGCTACGAGAGCACGAGTTTGAAGTCGCGCATAAAACATATTGGAGCGACTCGCGTACGGCCCTGGCGTGGATAAGATCCGAACCACGCACCTACAAAACCTTCGTAGCACACCGACTCGCAGAATTAGAGACACTCACTAAGAAAAATGAGTGGCGATGGGTGCCTACGGCAGATAACGTAGCAGACGACGCGACAAGAGCGACACCTCACGACTTCAACGTGAAACATCGATGGTTCAATGGCCCCTCCTATCTACTACTATCTAAGAATGAGTGGCCTAGAGAAGTCGAGGTCAAGGTCAACAACTCTGGGGAAGAGAGAGAAAAATGTCTCGCAATAACTGACAAGCCAACTCATGACCATCTGCCAGATGTCCAACGATTCTCGAAATGGATCAGACTGATAAGAGCGACAGCTAGAGTGCTGCAATTTGTCGAATTATGTCGGGGAAATAAATTCCAAATCACCGCTACGCGTTACAAAAGAACGCGGACAAACAAGTCACGTGACCCCGACTGGAAGAAAAAAGATAAACAAACTCGACCCCAATCAACCGATACGGTGGTTCCCACGAGTTCATCGACCCGCCGCGCCATTGACCTAGAAGTGCGTCATATTGAAAAGGCTCAAAAATTATGGATCCGAGCGGCACAACAAGACAGCTATTACCTAGAAAAGCTGCGCATAAAAGAGAACAGGGCGCCACCTACCGGAGATTTATTGTCGTCACTTAGTCTTATCATCGACAGTGACGACATAATAAGAATAAAGGGTCGTATAACTGCGGCCGAGGGAATACACGCAGAATCTGTGAGCCCAGCCATACTGAATGGAAAACATATATACACAAAATTGTATATACAACACGTCCACGAGAAACTTCATCACGGAGGCGTAGAAACAGTCGTAAATGAGCTACGCCAACGGCTATGGATAATGAAAATCCGACCAGCCGTGCGAAACGTGATCAAGAGCTGTATGGCGTGCAGAATAAAAAAGACTAAACCAACAAGTCCGGCCACAGGCGACTTACCTCCAGCTCGCCTGGCCCATCACGCACGCCCTTTCACGTTCACCGGATTGGACTACTTTGGTCCAATAGAAGTCACCGTCGCGCGCCACCGCGAGAAAAGATACGTAGCGCTCTTCACATGTATGACGTCACGCGCCATACACCTAGAAGTCGTGACCTCCCTAAGTGCTGACTCAGCCATTTCAGCGCTGAGAAGGTTTATAGCCAGAAGAGGCTGTCCAACAGAGCTGTGGAGTGACAACGCAACTTGCTTCAAGGCGGCTGATAAAGAGCTCGCCCAGTCCATAGCTGAAGCCACCCAGCACGAGGCCACAAACCGCATGATCAAGTGGCGGTTCATCCCACCAGCAGCGCCGTTTATGGGCGGTGCATGGGAGCGCATGGTGCGCTCCGTTAAAGAAGCCCTGCGAGTCACCCTGCACGAACAACATCCAAGTGACGAGACGCTCAGCACACTGCTAACTGAGGCGGAGATGACCATAAATTCCCGCCCCCTTACTCATGTGGCGGTGACACCCGACGAACCGGCAGCACTAACGCCGAACCTTATACTACTCGGCCCGAACTGTCACATGCCGGTTCCCGGAGACTTCACCGAAGGCGACCTGAACGCGCGCCATCACTGGAGGCGCGCCCAGAGGCTCGCAGACGTATTCTGGCACCGCTGGGTACGGGAGTACATGCCCTCACTCCAGTACCGGCGGGAGCCCCGCAGCACCGGTGAACCACTGAAGATCGACGACATCGTCATCGTGTGCGACTCCAACTTACCCCGGAACACCTGGCCACGAGGCCGTGTCACCAACGTCTACCCGGGTAAAGACAACGAGGTACGAGTCGTCGACATCACCATGGGCAACGGCACCGTGCTACGCAGACCTACGAAGAAAGTCGTCGTGCTACCAGTCGGTTCGCAGTGTTGCGACGGCGGGAGAATGTGCACGACAGAAAATAAGGGCGTAGCACAAGTGCAGTACAATTAAGATATGTTATTATGTAATGTGTAAATTATGTAAATCAAGTGTACATGATATGTACGTACTGGCATCGCACGGCTCGGGGAAGAAAGGGGGTTGTCTCACAAGGGTTGCGCAACTAGCGAGGTGAGGACGAATGAATTCTCACATTAGACTAATAAAAGCGTACGAGACAAATCCATACACCTTTCCTACGAGACTATGGGATGTTAGTACGTACATTTATATTATATTTTTTTAAAGTGTCTTTTGTTTATAAACTGTATGTGTTTGTATTCGCTCTCCATAAATGTATTAGGGAAACTAGGTTGCAGGTCAGGGTATAGGCAAAATAAAGGCTACCGCCCGCAGTGTGTTTTATTAAGCATTGAATTAAACATATAAAGTTGCGGGCTAGATGACGAAGTTCCGGTATCGGCGCCACTACTTCCCCTTTACCTTCAGTCCTCCCATTCCCCTTGCTACTCAACGAAGGAGGGAGGGAAAAAAGGGCTAAATTGCCCAGAAAGATATAAAATCATCATGTATCGTCATCGAAAATAGCCTTGTTCTCCGCATAAGAGGAGAACCGACCCTAGGATAAGTGACTTGTAACCTAGAAGTTATGTATGACGTTGGAGAGCGAATAGCACAATAAACTACCCCAGGGAGCAGGGGGATCGCACGGGCAGCAAACTTGCTATAAAAGGCATAGGTTCCGACCTCTCTTTGCCAGTTCGTCCTCAGCACTTCAAACAGTAACTTGAACTACCAGTTCGTACTTAACACTCTAAGTAGTGACTTGATATAACAGACTCCTCATAGTGGAGATACCTAACAAGTTCATACAAGCGAGTTCGCTGCCGACTGCCGCTTCCTCCCTGCGCTCCTGTGGTTCAATGTGAATTAGAGCAGCGTTTTATTTCCGTATTTCACCCCTACACCCCCCCGTTGGAAGGCAACGTGCGGCCTGCAACATTGGCCCTGCGGTATAACATCGATCGCGAGCACCGCCTTATATATAATATATATATCGTAGCCAACAACAACCACTACCATCAGAGATATTAATGACCGAGATCACCTACGTAGGTTGATAGGTAAGTAACTATTTATTCATTTTGTAGTTTTCAGTGCACATAAAATAAAACCGTTTAACTTAAAAGTTTTTTTACCGATTTTTATATTATTTGCTATATGTGTAGACCAATGGATATGCCAGATCCCAAATAAATTATTAAAAAAAAGTCCATGACAGACGATAACTGACAGCTGACCGAGAGAGAACGACGCAATTAAAGTTCGCGCATATTACGGCGGGCCGCATCGCAGCGCATCACATTGTAAAAATGCTCCTGAATCATTTTCATACATTTTGTATAAACCATCGCACACCACTGCACGGATCGCTTGCCAGCCGTATTTATACGTCGATGTTATGCGTGGCGCTGCGGCCCGCCTCAATGTGTGATGGACGTGCGCAATTAATGGACGAGATCCGAGAGTTATTTGCTGTGCGACGTGAAAAATAGAAACTGTTCTTCGAGACTAACAGGGTTATGGAATGATGTTGCTTGTTTATGCAAAACTGGATGCAAAAATTAAATCACTTCACAATATGTGTGTGATACACACTTGTGCATGCATTGTATTAAAGTTTATGAACAAATTTTTTGCAAACTGTAAAGTGAGACATGGCCTGAACCTACTTTATTTAATCTTAAGACCTATTGTAACCCATGTTTGCGAAATAAACGATATGATATGATATGATATATTTTTCATGTCATCCTTTTCCTTTTCATACTTAACTCCACATCAAACATAAGTTGAAACAAATACAGTTCTACATCTGAAATATCCATTGCAACGGTATGGACGCAAACAATTTCAACAGTCCACTGACTTGAATTATTGCGTTGAGATGCGGTCCGCCGCGTCTCATATTGTGCGTTATCGCAGTTTTGTATTGCGACGCTCTGCGGTGCGACCCGGCTATAATATGCGGGAGCCTTTACAACTAACTACGCATTGCACCGCGCCGCCATAAAGAAAATTGTTCGGTTGTCATCTTAGACACCAAGAAAATAAAGTTCAAATCGTTTCATTAAAACCAATCTTAATCGGGTCGCGACCTTAGTGATAGTGAGTGAACAACATCAAGATCACATTTACTATAATCATATCATTTCGGCAATTTTTTTCCCAAATAATTTCATACCCACATCCCGCAGGTCCTTCGTCCCAGGTCCTGTCGGATCCTCCTTCCCAGGGGTACTCGTAACTTGCCCGGATGCACCCACTGGTTATTTCAATCCCATCGCGCATACAATAACCACAGGTACTTACGTAATATGCATATTGGTGTGGAATTGTATTATTTCTCAAAAGGGTCTCAATCTCGTCTTTAGCCAGTTAGTAAAATACTTTTTGCAATTATAGGTATTCGTGGGATATAGGTTTATATGCTTATTAATTATTAAGAATAAATATTCTGTCACCTGGTAGGTCATGAAAATCAATTAGATTCTTACAAACTTTCATGAAAAGTAAGACGAGACGCAGTACTGATTTAATTAAGACATTTAAAGTTAAAAGTTAACTAGGAGTTAATCAAATATTGTTAAGTGAAGTTTGAGAATTCGCGACTTCAAATTAGGATATTAAAACGCGCGTCCACCTGATGTTCGTACTCATCTTTTGTTACTATTTAGTAACAAATTAAAAACAATATTGGGGCCCAATTATCGGACGTTTTTAGACAATAAACATCAATTTATCCCGGACAACACAATACGAAGTATTGAGTTTATAACAACAAATATAAAACAATAACATTGGAATATACCATGCCGTGTGGTGTCGCCCAGCTCTAGAATACACCACCACCATCTCTTCCCGTTGATGTCGTAAGGTGTCGAATTACAAAAATCGAGATAGGATTAAATTGGATGAGAATGGGCTCTGGCATATCTCAATCTTGTATCGCGAATGTCGCGGGACGACACTGTCTTCTCAGTTGGACTGTCTCCTCGCCTGCCATCTATTTTCAGTCGTAAGTCGTCAGCGTAAGAGCGCTGAGAAACTACACCATCTCTGAAAGAGTGGACTCGCCAACCCTTTTGACCTAAGGCCTTACATCCCTCATGCAAGAGACAATGCCCATGTCCATTAGTGGAAAAGGCTGGTAGCATTGCATTGTATGTAATTTAATCAACGTAAGTGATGATGGAAGACTTTAAAAAAATATGTTCGAAAATTTCAATACAAGCTCTAGTATTATATTTCTATTTTTCAAATAAGTTTAAATATATAGTAAATTAAATAAATAATACGTGACTGATGTGTGTGTAAACAGGTCACGTCACAAAGGAATGTAACGTCTCTCGGATTCTCCCAAAGGGACCTGTCGTCTGGCAACACTGGAATGAAGAATGAAACTTAGAATGAAAACATTTCCAAATCGCAAATTCACGACAACGAAATATTTTTATATAGAAAGAAGACAGACTTGCAGACAATTCTCTTGACATTTAGTTCTAATTCTGATGAATTATATTATTATTATATAATAGACAAGAAAGAAGCTTGGGCTAATGCGTCTATATCTGTTTTTCTGCTCCAAGTTATCGGTCGAGTCTCTTTTTAAATTGGTTAACGTTCTCAGATGATGGCTTCCTTGGGTTATCAGTTCCACTGATTCCACTGATCAGTTGGTTGATTGATTGGTGATGAAATGGTAGTAAAGATTTTAAGGTACAAATTCTTTGTAGCCTTAAAGTTCTGTCTTGGCTGGGCAGCGCGTTGCGGCGAGCATTGCGGCGCGTCGCGGTCATGTTTTCCTATCTGGGAATAGTGGACTCGATCACCCACCTCGTCGTCAATAGATACTATTTGTCGGTTATTATTGAATGAAAACATTTATTGAAAAGACGGTTCGCGGTCTACTTCCTGCGACATAACTACTGAACATAAAATTACTCACGATAATAACAAAACAGACGCGCGTCACACACCGCAACGTTAGACGCGCTGCTCACATAGGACACACGCGCACGCAGCGAATGTTTGACACTTGCGCGACGCAACCCGCGACGCGAAGCGGGGTTTCACGCCGCCCAGCATGATATGGAGTTACTCCTACTTGCGTACTCTATGGTTGTCATTCCGTAGAATGACCATAGAGAACCATACAGCTTAATTTATGATAAAATTCTAGTACTTGAATTCTCACTTCCACTTTTAGTTAATCTTAAATTAGGGGGTTTCGGACCGTAATCCACTACGCGGACCCATTGCAGATTGTTGGATACACACTCTAGATTTTTTTTTATTTCTGATGCATACGGGTTTCCTGACAATGTTTTCATCTCACCGCCGAGCTGGTGATAATTTTCAAAAATACGTACTTAAGTAGAAACTCAGTTGTTGACCAGGATTTGAACACATGATCACACGAATGATTTTTTTTATGGGGACAAAAAGACGTGCATACGGCCCCAGGTAAGTGATGGTAAGTGTTACCGCCACCAACGGACACATTACGTTACTTATTTATTAAGTAAACTAAATCTTTAAAATTTTTACACGAAAAAAGAACAAGACAATATTTTGAAAAGATCACAAAACACCTGGCGGAAGCGCGTAACACACTGCGCTTCCCGATTCGTAACCTCTATTCGAGGATCCGTCTAACCCATCGATTGTCGGCCCTGCAGCAAATGTCACATGATTCTAGTTCTTTAGCAAATAACTTTGTATCCGGTTTTATTCCGCAAAAAAACTTCGAGCATAGCTCTCTCATAGCTCGAAGCTACTTGGAATTCGTAGATAGAGACCACGCTTCGACACCGTACGTCTAATGTAACTGGTAAGAAGCCAAGATTGAAGACTTTCGTCATCAAGCATTTTTCAATGGACTGAATGAAATTTAGTTTAACCAAATTCTAGTTGCCAAATAAACGAATTTCGGTCAGAAATTCTCTCAGTACAACTAGAAACATTGATAGTTATGTAAATCAACACACATATTACAAAGGCTTCAACCTACACAGTCTAACAATATTTTTAAACAAATTACCTTTATCAATAAAAACTAACAGTACCCAAATTAACAAACTGTTGATTATGAAATTTGACGAACTTTGTAAAATGCCCTGCAAATAATTTAAGGCGATCCAGCTTAATTGAGGTTTGCTAAGGTACCCCCATCACGTAACAGTACCTTTATCGAATTCTGACAACTACTGGCAGAGTTGATCTAATAAGCGTTCCAGAGGTGTATCGTTGGAACATATGTACGCTCAGCAACACGCTAATGTACTCAAAACCATTCGAAACTGGCACTTGTTATGGTTCGGTTATCATAGGAGGAGCGCTGACACTTCTGTATTTAATTCATTTTATATAAATACCGTATCTTTCTTAACATAAAAAAAATATTCCCAAAGGACTATCGAGTTGTAAATGATTTTTACAATATGTTAAAGATTTATATTGACTTTTTTTTGGCGGAAACTCGAGAAGTGAAGTTGGGTTT
This sequence comes from Sesia bembeciformis, assembly GCA_943735995.1. Classification (NCBI taxonomy): domain Eukaryota; kingdom Metazoa; phylum Arthropoda; class Insecta; order Lepidoptera; family Sesiidae; genus Sesia; species Sesia bembeciformis. The sequence continues at coordinate 13,956,113 of OX031041.1, read as the reverse complement.
TTGTTTGATTATTGTAAAAATTGTGTATCAGGCGTTTTGTGGTTTAATAGTGATAGTATATTAAGCTTCAGTGGTTTTCGTGCGTGGTGTTTGTGATAATCAAATAAAAGCGTGGGACTGCATTGTCCGTACGCTTTCAAGGAGTCCTCTTCTGTCCCAGTAAACCTACTATTGTTTTACTAAGCGACTCCTGACTTACTTCGACAGACCTGGACATTGACAGGATACGTTTTAGACTAGACTAGACTTTGAAACTGTTTATTACGAAGAAAACATAGCCCTGGCAGAAGCTGCTAATTGCACCATTGCCATATATGAGGAATAAACATGATTTATGTTAAGATTTATGTCAGCTGTCAGAGCTCTTCCTATAATAACCGGATTATAGTAACGCATTAAAATATACATGAGTGTAGCTCGACTTGTTGCTAACTGTCCTATAATAACCCGACTATAGTAACGCATTAAATAAAACATACATGATAGTTCGACTTGTTGCTGACTGTAGGTGGAAACGATGGGGCTTGGAAAGCCGTTACATTTTCACAACGAATTCGGATGAAGTACATAGGAATGTTTTCTTTTTTACAGAAAGAATGTGGCAAACAAGCAGACAGTCCACTTGGTGGTAAGTGGATACTGTCGCCCATAGACATCCGCGATGCATAATGACAGATAGTCCAAAATGACAAACGTTGGCACGCCCCCGGATGCGCTGCTTAAATTTGGAGATATAGGAATGGATTTGGAGAAAAGGTTGGGGAAATGGGATGGGATTGGATGGGAATGGGCTCCGGCACATCTCACTCACTACCGAAACGTACGTACATTAGGGAAATAAGATAAAGTGGGAAATGCAGTAAATTTCAAGGTAGTCTTCTGTGAAAGAGGGGTAACGTGGCCAGTCGAGCGCACCCTCCCCCTCTTTTAGTCTCCCCTAAGATTAACCAGAAATATGTCAATCAAAGGTTGACAAACAAAAATACTTTGCACTTCAACCAAGAGACCTTATCAATTCTCAGGATTGACCAGTCAAGCCTAGGAGTGACCATGCGTCGGTCTTTGACTAAAACATATAAAGCGGCTGTTGGATTGCACCGTGCCCTCCCCCCCCCCTCAATTACTAAAATTACTAGCAATTACTAAAATGAGTAAATAACTACACAATTCTGCATGAATAATATATACAAAGGAAACTACCATATGTTTACAATTCGCTTAGTTTCATTAATAATATCTACTCATCACCTCGGGACAATGGAATAAAATGATAATAGATATAAAATGAAAATATAAAATGTCCGTGTCCGCAAACGGTATGACGGACGATCCCTGAGGAAATTATGAATGTAAGTGGAAGCATCCGCCATGTTGAGCTTGACAACGTGAATAGTTTCGTATTTACAATTGAAGATTACACGTCTTTCCAATGAAGCATCTTTCAAAATTATAACTAGCGGGTGACAGCTGCTTTGTTCGCGTGAACTTGTGATTTCCGTGGGAGCTTCATAATTTATCTGCATAGAAAGTATCCTAAATGTTAACTCTGCATATAAATAATTACTATGTCAAGCATCATTAAAATCCGTTGCGGGGTTTTTGCGCGATTCGCGTTCAGACAGGCAGACAGACAGAGAAATAATCCAAAAATTGTTGGCTCGGTTTACTTTACACTGCAATGACTTGTTCAAAAAATAAAGGCTACAGACAAAAAATTCTAGATGGAATAATTTAGCCAGATATTTAATTCTAAAAATGGAATTATCGATTTTTGATCCATCCATTCTGTGAATATCTGGTCTTAGTTTTGAACAGGTAATGAAAAGTATAGAGTACATGATTTTAATAATTATTTACTTTCTTATTAAGTATTTAGTTTCTTATTAACTAAAAGTAATCTGAATTAAGCTTTAATTAATCGATTTGGTAGAAAAATTGATTAAAAAAATGTATTTATCGTTTTTTGTATCTGAAGGTACGTAGCATAACGTATAGGAATTATCGGTTCTAGATTCGGATATGAAAATCATTACAAAAGTGTATGGCATTTGTTCCAACTGTTCATTTTTTTGTGTTTTTATCGGGGTATGTAGTGATCTGACTGCACATAAGTACTTAGTCAGATTTTTTTTTTAAATATTCCAAATATTTTAATCGACTTTTGTTCTGATCCTCCTCAGTTGTGAATAGTATTCTGCAAGGTCGGCAGCTCACCTGCACCCCCCGAGGTTGCGGGCGTTCCTGAGGAGCGCGGTGACCACTTACTATCTTTCTTGGCTAAACTTGTTTATTTTAGTATCCAGAGACATATATTGACAAATAGCAAAGACTTATTTAATAGTCTTGACTTTATTAATCTATTCAATTAAAAGTGCAACGAACCACAAATTCATGGAAGTTCGTATTCTTCCTTTCTCACACGAGCCAGCCTTCGTATGCCCGTTTAGCACATATTACTGTTTTTGAGTCTTTGTAGACTAAAATGTACCTAGTAGAGCCATCTGTTTGCAATAATTTAATTAAAACTATTTTATTTGAATGATTAAATACTAAATTGAATCCGAACATAATGAGGTATCTCGTAGCATCATTTAGTCGTACAACAACGAAAATACATTCAAATATAGATTTGAATGTATACTGTATTGTCCTATCCTACGTTAAAAAGGGGGTTACAAGCAGAAGTTTAGAGATTTTCCAGAATAAATATAAAGGTCACAAGTAAGCAATAACTACTTGTTATTATTACCAAAGAATTTACAAATAGTGAAACTTGAACAAATAGTGAGTGAACTTTCGCATATTCAATTGAATATGTGCTGTTTTCGAGTTTCAATTACTAAGATTCACCTAGCAGAGCCATCTGTTAGCGAGTAGTGTTATTAAATAATGTAAGTAAACATTATTTAATTTCAATGATTAAACTACTAAAACTGATTTCAAACTTCTTAATCTTCTTTTCATACATAGGGACCCTCGCGGCGTCATTCGGTGATATAAAAAAAAATATTCAAATCATTCAATACTGATTGATATTATAATACTTATTTACAATTTTCTATTAAGCTACGATATGGCTCAAGAAAGCTGCGAATAGGATTTTGCAGGGTCGGCGGCGCGCCCGCATGCCCCCCGGTGTTGCAGGTGTCCATGGGCGGCGGTAACACTTACCATCACGTGGGACCGCTTGCTCGTCCGCCCACTAGTCTATAATAAAACACACAAACATATAACAAAAATTCTAATAACTACTGTTTTGGATTCAGTAGCTTCTAATAAGATCCCTCCTTTTTAAACGGTTTTATTTAGCTCGACCCGTACGGAATTTATTTATTTATTTGGGTCAAAATTAGAAATTGAAATTTAAGCACCTTCCCGTTGTCAGATTGATCTGAAATTTGGTACACACATTTAATTTAGATGACAATACAATATAATAAAATCAATAACATTATAAATCTAAGATGGCCGCCGATATAAAATGGCGGATTACATATTTTTCCTTAACCCCCTCAATATGGGTATCAAATGAAAGGGCTACACGTAGTTTTCAGTGCACATAAAATATAAAACCGTTTAACTTAAAAGTTTTTTATGATTGTTATTTTAAAAATTACTCAATTGTTTTATTATATATATAATATATCGGATACAAACCTGGTGAGATTTTACGAAATCAAAGTAGGTATTTGGCTAATATTTCGGGACAATTTGAAGGGTTTTTAAAGGTTTAAACTTCAAAAATGTCAAACCAACCCTTTTAAAGTTTGTTATAATAATTCAGATTTCATAATAACGTTTTATAGCTGGAGGTATTTACGTCCGGGGGAAAACTAACACTAAATTTAATTACACAATTCAAGTACTATCTCTGAAATACAGGCGTTCGCTAAGCATAATTGACGTTACGAGCAACTGAGTGACCGAATGGGGAATGTCTTTGGGGTGTAATAAATATTTAAAAAATATGAGTTAGAAAGTAATGGTTGGATATTGTAGACAATGGGTATACAATATGTAAACTTAAAAGTTTATTATTGTCTGAAACTTATATGAATAGTAATTAACAACTCTGACAGTGATCGAATGCTCGCTGTCAACGGGTTGTTACATGTTCTATATAAAGGGTAGGTACAATGTTCCGCTCCATAGTGACATGCAAATAAAATATATTTCTTTCGATTTGAATTTTAAGCTGTCGGTAAATGCACCATAGTGTGGATAAAGCAGTTAGGTTGTGACAATGTGGCGTCAAGTGAAGAGAACGGTGATAACTTGTGTCAAAGGACAAATGGTGGATTTTAGAAAGGAATTGACTTATTGGATAATAAACTTTAGATGTCGTTTCTTTGTTTACAGAAGCAACACAACGTAGTTTGTTTCATTTGTCAATCCTTTTGAAGGAAAAATAATCAATCTTATATATGAAAAAACATTATGATCTTGCAATGTAAGTTTTAATTTACAAAAAAAGTATATCTATCTATCTCAAAATAGAAACCCCTTCGTTTTTTTTTAAACTTGTCTTTTATTCCGTTGTTTTTTTAAATAAGTATTCCTTATTTCTAGCCTGTCAAAGATAGATCTACGAGTTTCAATGTTAAACTACAAAATGCAGGGTGATGAATGGAACCTGAGATTCCATATAATAAGACAATTTCCCGACAAAATGAAAATTCTGCTCTAATAATAAGCGAGGGGTCTTCTAAGAACATAGATTTATAGGTAACTGGATGCGACATTACTTTGACCACAATGGACACGAGTGTAATTTTAGAAAAATAATTGAAACTTATTTTTTTTATTACTTTATATTTTTTTATTAAACTTATTTTATATTACTGACAAAAAGAGGTAGTGGTAATTACTTTGCATTTTAATTTGAATTTGGGAAGACGCAGAGCGATCGCGCAGGGCGTTATAAATTTGCAGAGGCGCTGAATTTTTCAATGACAGAAAATTAAAACCAAAAAAATAAGGAGCTACAAAAATACTCCAAGTTCACGTCATTAGCTCTGGGTAATGGTAAAAAAAAGTTTCAGTGTCAAAAATTTTTCTAGAAATATCAAAACTAAACGGCCCGATTAGACGTTTCAATTTTTTTCTAGAAAATTCGTGCCCTTGATAGGGGTCGCTACAACAATCTTGCCCGGGGCGTCATTAACGCCGGCACCGGTTATATACGTAGGTAGCAAGTGTATAAGTTATGGATACAATGCTATTTTGCGAGGCAATAAAGCTCCCACATTCTGTATTTTTTTACTTTAGTCTATACCAGGGTTGTCCAACTGGCGGCCCGCGGACCGCATGCGGCCCCCGATGCCGTTTTGTGCGGCCCCCGAAAGAGACAAAAAAAAATCAAAAATTTACTTTGATATGCCTTCCTTTTGAAAAAGATTTTATAATTTAATATAAACAAACTTCTACCAAATATGCTATAATAGTTTATAATTTAATTAAATTAAAGTATTATTATATGGACCGCAACTACGTTCAAGGTTTTAATTTTGGCCCTTGAGGCTTTGTAAGTTGGACACCCCTGGTCTATACTAATATAATAAAAAGGTAAAATTGTGTGTTTGTATGTTGGGGGTAATCCCTGGAACTAATGACCCCTATTTCAAAAATTCTTGCACTCAAAGAGCGAAGCGAGGGCGGGTCGCTAGTTATAAATAAATTTCGTGATAAATTCTTCAATTTGATTTTAAAACCTTAACAGTTGTCATAACTTTATTTTTCCTTTCTTCAAAATAAGCACAAAATAAAAACTGTTTATCTATTCCTACACTATGCCAATTGCCTGTCCCTCCATTGCTTGATAAGCTTGGAATTTATTTCATGGTCTATCGGTATGTAGCATGTATACAATTATATTTATTACATATTTGTTTCTAGTAATAATCATATGTGCACCATCTACCTATTATTCTTGAGTTCGCATATATCTTCTTTGGCATGGAAGAGATCGTTTTGGCGACAAGGCCTACCTTTTTAATACCTAATTATGTATTTAAACTTTTATATCTCTTTAACTGTATTATTTGGTGTGAAATAAAGTGGTACTTACTTGCTTTAGACTATTCCAGTAACACTATAACATCTGTGGTAACTACATGAAGGCTAAGCAGGACGCGACGACGGAAATGACACGTTGATGGGGCAGCGCCATCTTGCGGCCTACGTCCGTCCTGGCGCAGTGTGCAATGTCATGGATTTTTATTACCACTAAAGATTTGCACGAAGACATTTTCTTTTGTAACAAGTTTTTTCTTTGTTAGGGGTGGAAGCGAGATTCCCACTCGACGACGATGCATCTATCACCTGACTGGACGTGTTTCATAGGCAGAGTAGGGGAGACTGGGGCTGGTTGTGACATTTTTTTTACAAAGTGTTACAATTTTTTGTTTGTTTGATTATTTTACGTAGATATGGGTTTGTTTGGTTAAGTAACTATTCAGGTTTTAAATTTAAAAAGAATTTTAGGTATCAGCCTATTAGAAGTGACATAAACGAATGAATTCTGGGAAAAGAGGCGTGTAACTTTTAACCCCGCGCCAGGGGCTGGTTGTTACACCACAAGGGGCAAAATGTTACAACAAAAACAAACGAAATCTAAGACTATGTATTAAGAACAATCATAGTTACTTTCGATAAAAACACAATATTATTATGTTTACAATGTATTATAAACCAGTCATTTGCCTCATTAAAACTTCTAAATCAAACATCAAAAATTTAGTAACTTCTAACTTTAAACAAAATTATAACCTTCTTTCTTAAACAATAACTTAGTAAGAATCACCAAAAAAAATTATGCCTCTCTTTAAAAAAAAATAACAATCAGATAAAAGCTAAACAAAGCAGTTCAGTCACTATAGTCTGAACAATCACTTTCACAATTCAAACATACGTAGGATACAACATTTCGCTAAGCACATCTTACGTGTGACCATTTCTTACAAACTACACACTGTACCCATTCCTCACCAGCTCGACTCTGATCAAACGGTTCACAACATATCAGGCAAAAATAATCATCTTCTACGCTTTCTTCGTCAGAGTCGTGTAACACCTTCCTTTTTACAGCTATCTTTCCTCTTTTCTTAACTGTTTTTATTGTATTGTATTTCCTTGTTTAGTTATCTTTCTTGGCTCAGTTGACTTTCCTTTCTTAGTTATCTTTCCTTTTTTAGATGTATTTTCCTTTTTCTTGCTCTGTTCCAGTGTCAATGCATTTTTCTCTGGCGTATCAGTTAAAATTGCTGATTTGCGAATTTTTCGTGTAATATTGTTTGTTCTCGCAGCAGCTTTTGGATAAGGCCGAATGATCTCGGGAGAAAAGGTACATTCATTCTGAATCAGATCTCTGCTAGAACCAGCAACTGGATTAGTATAAATAGAAATACTGGTTGCGTTTTAAAAACGCTGTCAGCCAATCGACTCCTGTTTCTTTATTGTCAAGCCACGATTGCGGCATTGCAATATTGTACTTAGTGCACAAGCAAATGCTAGTTGCCTGACATCTTTTGGGGTCAATCCGTAGTAAATTTGGCTGCATTTAATTAAGTAACTCACCAAAATGGCTTCTTGTTCATCGTTGAAAACTTGCCTATTCTTCTGGTAGCCAACTGTGAGAGATTCCATAGGTATGTCCTTCTCGTTTGCTTCTTTTCGTTTCTTTAAATATCTTGTAAGCGACATATTACATAATCCGAAGTCTCTTAGATATTTTTCGACGCTCAGATTTTCTTTTATATATCCTCCTCCTACAAAAAACAACAAAGTATATAGCCCAAATTATACTAGTCGGCAAGAAGCACTTCGGGGCAGTGACATGCCACAACCTGCCCCGAGAAAATGGCACTTTTAGCCCCAACGCCAAAACCGACCTTTCAAGGTTAAATAGTAAAAACGCAAATAAGTATAACTGTATAACTGTATAAACGTAGATTTATAGCAAAAAGAAAGCATTAGGGCATAAATATCACAACAACACACACCTCTGCTTTTATGGAAAACAGGTTTTAGACCAATATCACTAAAAAATGAAAATGTTACTAACGTGCGGTTTTGACGGCAGCATGCTCGGGCTCCTCTCGCAAAAGTGCTAGCGCCACTGGCACGTGTGGCGTGCTGGCCGATGGTGGCGTGATCATTTGTGTCTTTCTAATGTTAATATAGCGTTCTCTGTTTAGCCACCGTTGCCGGTGTAACTACCTACCCCTGTCACAACCAGCCCCAGTCTCCCCTAGATAATTTTCTACATAATTTTCTCCCTTTTATTCTCACTAGTATAGTTGACTGAAAATCGACAGACAGACAACATATTATTACATATATTTTATCATGATAGTTTATAGACTGTTTATTTACTACTATACTCTTTGATTTACCATCAATCTATCTATACTGTCAATCTATACTGTCAATCTATACTGTCAATCTATACTGTCCACTTTACGTTATATCTATACTAATAAATATAATAAAGAGGTAAAATTGTGTTTGTAGATATGTTGGGGGTAATCTCTGGAACTACTGAAGCGATTTTAAAAATTCTTTCACAAATAGGAAGCTACATTATCTGTCTAATATAGGCTTATATTTTGAAAAAAAAAAAAAAACTTATAAACCGAAGCGAAGCGAGGGCGGGTCGCTAGTATAATATATATATATATATACAGGAAAACCAGATTATAGTATCAGCTTTCATATACATACGCGTTTTTACTGGGATTTATATTCTCACCAGAGAATAAAAATCCCACTAGTTCAGTCAACTGAAATGGATAACTGAACTGGGAATAAACGAATTCTCCAGCTCACCGAAGACTGCACTGAAACGTATCAACCCGCACGTTTGCCGGAACCGGCTGCCCAAGCCGGAGCCTCATCTCATCAATTGAAAGAAACCTGGTTAGTGTTCATTCCAAATCCTAAATTCCCTGAAGTAGGCAGCGCAATTGCTGATGTGCCAACGTTCATCATTTTTGTTCAATGTTGACATGTATCGCAGATGTTTATAGGGCAGCAATATTCGCTTACCATAATGGATACTGTCTGCTACCTTCTTTCAATAAGGAAATAACCTACATATACGATAAGCGTCAATACACGCTACACTTGACGTTAAATTAAGTTGCAAGCCCTTGTTTGGTATAACAAACGTAGTTGTGTAACAGAACCATCCTTGAAGCTTGGAACCATGAATTCCTTTCATGATTCTGTGTTACTATAACATCAGCTCTATCTCTCTCTATCTAAATATCTCTTCACTGCTGGATATAGGCTTCTCTTGTGAGAAGTGGCAAGCCTTGTGGCTTGCCATACACGATCTTCGGCTCTTCTCATCCAGCCGCCACCAGCGAACTTCTTGGAGTCATCGATCCACTTGGCCGGAACACGTCGCACGCTACACATTCTGATAAGTGGCCTTCCAAATCAAAGCACTGGATTATAACTTGAAACCTCCTCGGGAATCCTGAACCTCCTCGGGAATCCTGAACCTCCTCGGGAATCCTGTACCTGATAAACAGACAGGCAATCCTACTTTACTATTAAAAGATACTAAAAGAAGATACTATTAAATAAAAGTAGTTATATTTAAATAATAAATTTATTTCCTTATCCTTTATCATAATTAACATGCATCCAAATACAGTGAGAACAGAACTGTATCAAGTACAGCACTAAGCGTTTTACCAGCACTAACATTACATTAGACAATCAGATGTTTGTATGTAATTAACTATTAAACACATGAATATTTTTGCTAAAATAATAACGAAAAGTTACATCAATATCGGTCTGTTCTCTATTTCGTGTTTAATTACAACTTATATTATTATGCAAATTTAAATTGATCGTATTTTTTTACTTCAAATATCTCTTTTTCACAATTTTCTCTAACGAGCAGATAGTCTGTAGATTGTTTCCCATAGATATTGATAATTATGTGTCAACTTTAGTCAATAATGACAAACGTTGACAAGAAATCAGATACATTGTCTACCTTTGAAGCCACAATTAATAAAGAGATTTGCGCGACCATAATCTGTAAAATCTAATGGATATTATTTCCTATCCTATCGCCAATCCCAATAATGGGGGAAGTATAATGGAATCATTCCATTATACTCCCAGTTATACTTCTCACCCTTCGCAATCCATTTGCCAAATCCAACCTTAAATCTTCAAAAGTTAGGTAGACGGCGCATGCGCGACGTTTGTCATTTTTAACTGATGTTAACACGCATAGCGGATGTCCACGAGCAACAGTCGACAGTTACTTACCATCAAATCGACTGTCAGCTCGTCAGTTACATTATTTCTATAAAAAAAACTGACTATGTTAATGTTAAAGAAATTTAAGGTGGGCAAGTCCTAATTTTGAATAAAATCAATTAATAACGAAAAAAAGAACAGGAATATTTTAGTCGTAAACGTTTATATACGAAATATAGTCATCAAATATCTGATGATTTTCCAAATTACAGATAAAGCCAGTTTATTATACAAAAAACAAATGTTTCCGTCAATCGGTTTATCGTTGCAGTGGGAATAATGTATGAGGCTGCTTTTTCACGGACTGAAAAAGTACGCATTATTTTTTTTTTGTATTGAGTCTATCGGCGCTTTCAGCGCTCAGCAATTTAGCGGAACATTCACAACATATTCTCTGAGCAAGTACTAATGCATTTTACTTCATAAGGTAACTCCCTTTTACTCCATAAGTACCTTCTTTTAATCCATAAGTATAACTTTTATCTTATAAGGGCGTATAAGCCATAAGTAGATCCATGTTACTCCACAAGTAGCTGCATTTTCCTCTATAAATAATTCCCTTTTACTGCATATGTAACTTCCTTTTACCCATAAATAACTCCCTGTTACTTCACGAATACCTCTTTTTACATATAGCTCACCATAGCTGTTTTACACATGCTATTTTTAGTCAGTGTGAACGAAGCCCATATAAAGTGTGTAACAATTATGACGAAAAAACAGGTGCATGCATCTCATGTCTTGAAATGTCCCACACATTTCGCATATAACCGCTTATAAATAAAGTTTTTTATATGGCACGAAACGGTTAATGAGAATACTTTTTACATAATTACTAAAACAATCGTGTTTAATTTTGTTTTACAGTCGATTATAATCCTTATGGCACAGCAATATGGTGCTTGCTGTATTGATATAGAATGCACTGTCCAGATTGCAGAGCTGTGAAGTGCAGTAAGGTAAAAGCTATACAGTACAGTACATTTCCTAAAAAACGATGATAATGTTGGGACATTAGTCTTGATTCACATTCGTGAAGATCATGAATTCCGAGTTCATGCTGGTAAGGGAGTTTCTATTTAAGTACGTATTTTTAAAATTATCGCTAGCGGTGTATAAACACATCGTAACGAAACCCGCAGACCCTGTCGCTGTGGGACGGTGTAGATTGAGTTGTACGCGATTATCCTTAGGAAGCTTAATTTCACCGCCGAGTGGGAAATAATTGAAAAATCCAAGTCCAAACAGGAACTCACAACTTACATTCGAACTCACAACGTCCAGAATGTGAGCAAAAGAATGGATAACCTTATGCTATCCATAGCTCAATGTATTAGAAAAGAAATTGCATACGGCTATCAAAAGATTGACTTTTACCTTAAAACACTCCTTCAAATACCTAATATCAAAAACTTGAGTCAACCACGGTAATTATAAACAAGAATAATCGTAATAATGCCCACATTTTTTTTGTAAGATATACCATTTTTTAAAGACTTGTACAGTCAGCAAAACGACAATGTGCACCCAAAACCATTCCATTCTAGTTCTTATTACTAGAGTATTATGGTACCTAATGCTGAATGTACGCATATTGACAAGTAGTATTAACTGTTAAATATTACGTAATAATACATATTTAAATAATTTAACGTTCTACGATTACCGCGATTGACCTTACTATATACCTATATTATAATTACACAAACAATATATTATTGTAAAAAAAACACATGTGCTGTTTTGTGCCTGTGTTCAAAAATACTTTTTAATTAAAAAAGTTTACTTCACGTAAAAATATTGCACGATTTGCTTGTAGGCCACTATCTGTATGTCAAAGTATCGTAACTATTTTCCCCATGCGTATGATATTTATTTCAAAAATTAACTTCGTACATGTTATATTACAACATTTTAATAAAAAGTTTATTAAAATAATATCTGAAAATGTTCCGAACTCCTGAATGTTTGTTTATACTCTATCTCGGCTCGTTGGCCTTACTTTAAACGCGAATAAAAAAGATCTAATTGTTTTTGGGAAAAAATAAAATTTCATGGCAGAGAATCTCCTTTTTTAAGTCGGTTAAAAAATAACAAACTGTATTTGGGAAAGCTAAATTGAATGCGAATGGATTAAATAATCGAATATTGTAAGATTTGTAAGAAAAGAGTTGGGGGATTCGGAAGTGTTCCCCAATCCCTAAAGGTGTGCAAATGTAGACGTGCCAATGTTTGTCATTATTGACCTATGTCGGCATGTAGCACATAATATGTCGCTCACAATCACGCAGTATTTTTGCTCGTCTTACATCTTTTTTCTATAAAAGAAATATTGTTTTTTATTCTTTGTACAAATATTATAAAAATAGGCTGTTTGACTGTTTATATGTAAGAGAGGAAATTTTGACGGGAACTCGAGAAGTCAAGTTGTATTTTTGTTTTTGTAAAAAATGGTGTATTGTGGATTACTAGTGATAGTTTATTAAACTTCAAAATACTTAGTCTTAGTGCATAATGTTTGTGATAATTAAATAAAACAGTGAGATAATTAAATAAAATAGTTTTAGTGTTCTTCCAAGGCGTCCAACTCTGTCCAAACCTACTATCACTTTTCTGAGTGACTTACTTCAACGGGACGGGACTTTATTATCTGCTGTGTGGACCAATGTCTACGCCAGTGTCCAAATAAATTATAAAAAAATAATAAATATATGTAAGCGAGAAACTCAAAAAATAGTGGACCAATCTGGAAAAATCTTTATAAAAAATTCACGGTAAGTATATTAATAAGAACGTAGGAAGTTAATGTAAATTTCGAAATGGAAAAATACATGCATTTGTTGCGGTTACGTGACTATGAGATACAGACATACAGTTGAATAATTCTAATTTATAATTTAAAAACTATAATTACAACTAATTAATCGTTGTAAAGCAAAATAATGGCAAGAATATTATCACTCGCGCTGTTATTAAAAATAATTAACTTTTACTAATAAAAAAGTAATTATAAAAAATAATGAGTATTATGAAAAAATAACGAATCAATTGTCTTTTTGTCGTCAAAAAATAATATTTTCTAACAAAAATGTTTCGTTACAAATTACACATAAAACCGATACTCGTCTAGAACTATTCTATTAAGCAGTTAAATTTATTTACAATAAATATACTTTCTTATACTATCTTAGTAGACAAAAGTACATTTCAATCCATAATCTCATACAATAAAATGGGGTTTAAGGAATGTGCCAGATCGATAAAAAAAACAATTTTAAAGCCTCTTTAAAAAAAATTTTTTTTTTTCGAAGTAATCAAAAAATAATATGACGAAATGTATTAAAAATATCGATTACGATTCGAATAAGTTGGTACACCAAACGCTTTTCGGCGGGAAACGTTTAGTGGTGGGTAATCAAGACTTCTCGGAGTGTTTTAACCTGCTCCGCTTGCGGATCAGACTCCTCTTAGTTACTCCTTAACTCTTTTGATTCACCTACTTGAATCACCTTCCGAGAGCGTTTCATTCCCATTCCCTAACGGTTGTTGCATAAGCAAAAAAAAAAGGTCATGGCATCATTGCATCTCGATTTTGAGGTACCCGACAAGTGGTGATGCGCGATTACACTCACAATCATGATTGGCTGGAATCGGAATGAATAACAATTCGATGGAATAATTAAGGGATTCTGCTCCGCTCGCGGATTGAACTCTTTTGATTCATTAACTCCGGAGTTACCCATCACTAAAAACGTTTGACTAGCCATTGGAATCTATCAAAAGAAGCGTGGAAGAAAGCATCTATACAAGGATCAATAATAAAGTAACAAGCTCGCGACCGATCAGATTTGTTACAACTACTGTTTCAACGAGGTGTTTTTTTTAAATTGTAAGAACGAGTTTAACCCAAAAGCCAATATATACACGATATAGAAGCCGTGGACAAAAATTTGATTTAAAACATGGGCGAAATAAGGACACTTTTCCAATCAGATATTGCAAAATTTCATAAAACTTAATTATATCTCTGTCTGTAATACTTGTTAATATTAGGTCCCTTAATACCTATGAATACCGTGCGTTTGCAGTTGACTTTCATTAAGCTCATACGATACCCCACTTTGACAGCTTGTTCACTTTGACATTTTCCCGATTTGACACCAATGAATCAATATTGTTTTGCCACTTATGCCTAAGGCTGCTGCTAACTCAGACGCGGTTTGAGATGAATCCACTTCAACTATTGCTTTCAATTCGTCATTATCGACTCTAGTCTCCGGTCATCCATGGGGGGCTTGTTCTTGAGGTCGACATTTCCAGAACGGAAACGATCAAACCAAAAACGCACCGTGCGTTCGTTTTCGGTGTTTGGTCCGTACACACCGCTGATATTGCGTGCCGTCTGTGCCCGCGTTACTGCCACGACGGAACTCATATTCGAAAATAACGCGAAAATTTAACTTTTTCATGGTCGCTAACACAACGATATGTAAGCAAAAATTCGTTTGACGGAAACACAAATGAATAACTGTTTTTTAAAAAGAATGTCATATCTTTAAATTGAAATTAAAATGAATTCCAAGTCAAACGCAAGATAACTAAGTTCAAAGTGACCACTATGAAAAAACGGCAATTACATAGGTAAGGCCCTAATGTGTCGTGAGTTAAATGATATTCATGTTTCCAAACTGGTTATAAAGTGCATCCTATAATGTTAGTAATTATAAAAATTAAACTATGTCTGTTTGTGTGTTTGAAATGCTTTCACGCATCAACCGATGTTCGATTCGAGCTGAACGAATCGAGTGCTTGTACCTTATTTAGAACCACGAAAAGGACACAGTCTACAAAACAGAGATTCCCGTGGGATATTGAGCACACGTGCAAAGCTCTATAATGTCCAGGCATATATATCGTGCGAATCCAGCTTTAGCCATTAGATACATAAAAAATGCTTTATATAAACTAAAAATAGAAAAATAAATACAAGAAAAAATACATTTGAGATTACATTCACATCAAAAATTCGTGAACAACAATCACGTAAATAATTCCACGCCTTGCTACTTTAGCAAATTACACTTGAGATCAGAAAAACAGCTCAATAATTTATCATTATTACAAAAAAATGGACTCTAAACACACTTCACAAAATGTGATTTTAGTGAGCAACATATACCATATCGAATTACGTGTTACGTGATGTTTTTTTATACATATAAATAGTAATAACTACATACAAGGATACCTATAGTTAATGATTAAAAACTTCATGTCATTACGATGTTTTTATACATTAATGATAGCCTTATATATACACTACATTATACATGTCATGATATATTTGATTTTAACACTGCTTATTTTTATTTTATTTTTTTTTTCAAAAATAACTCGGTGCTCTATTGGCTATTCCAATTTTTCGAAACGACCGATCAAATGATAGTAGCAAAGAAATGGTCTACACTTTCATTTGGCCGGAAGTGTAAACTATAGTTTGTATTAGTAGAAAAAATATTAACGGTATTCAATTACATTCTTATATACGAGTATATTATTACAGATTCCAATTTGAGATTTAGAATACCTATACAATTTTAGTCTCGCAATGGTTAACGATCGAAAACGATATCATTCCTTCTAATAATAAAGTTATCAATCCGTTTTGGGTCCGCATGGTACATTATGACCCCAAACCCCCTGTGTCACACAGTGGGACGTTATAAGTTGATATTAACCTGTTAACCGGGGAATTCCCTTTTTAATTACGCAGCATATAACGGGCGCGAGCTCTTTCACTAGGACGTGTCAGTACGTCACGCCCGGAGAACGTAATTTTAATTTTTTTTATTTTTATTTATGCTTAAAATAAATGAAAAGACTGAAATATATATGTTTTCGTTTATTTATATATATAGCACAAAGGAAAATACAAAATTACAAACAAATAGAAAATAATACCAACAAAAATATGGAAATATCGAATTAAGAAATTATAAATTTTACAAACAATTATAAAGAGTACAAAAAATATATATTTTTTATTTAGATACACAATAAAAAATATAAAAAAGTTAACAATTCCGTTCCAGGCCCGTTCCAGGGCGCAACATATATTTCAAGGACGTATTCATATGTCCTACCCGTACACGCTATTGTTTACGTTTGACGTATTTATACGTCCCGCTCGGTTAACAGGTTAATATTATAAATTCGTCGCTCTTATGTGACAATTCATTTGTAGATTTTATCTGCTTTGAAGTTTGCGGCTTTTTAGAACATCTCATGTTTCAACAACTGCCGAAACCAAATTCAAGGTTGTTGAAAATGTAAACAAACATGGCGGCCTGAGGTTAAATTACACGGCCTTAAATTATATAGCGAGGTAATAATTGTTTACATATCCATAACTTGATTGATCGAAACTGCACATTTGCTCTAGATTTAAAGCTAAATGTTGAGATATTTCATTGATTTTGTTCTGTTTTCGACAAATTGGATTGGAACGGACTATAACTTCATTTATCTCGTATAGTTTATCTCTTCTTTGTAATAAGCCTGAGTGAACTTCGTCGATACAATCGAGTGTCAACGCGCTGATTGAGAAACTAGATTTGCTTCTGTTTAGTGAACTAATCAGTATATTGAACTATATATTCATAAATTATACAGTATACCTAGTCTGGCTATAAATATTGTTACAAACATTATAACTTTATTAGAAGAATTTGTGTTATTTTAGAAATAAAAAGGTAAACGTTTTAAAAATATAACGTTTATTCGAAATGGTCTCCATTTGCTTTATACACAATCTTTCAAACGTTGTCGCCAGTTTTCGATTAAAACACGCACCCTTTCGATGGGAAATGTTTTAGGGATTCAATGTTAGCATGCCATGCTCTCTAAAACAGACCATAAATCATAATCGAGCGGATTGAGATCGAGACTAGATGACGGCCAGTCTTCAGCTCGAATGAAGTCGGAAATATTCCTTACTAGCAAGCCTTATGACCTGGTGCTGAGTCTTGCTGAAAGGACCATTCTTGGTTATAGAACAGGGTGGTGTTAAGAGGCGTTACGTCCTTCTCAAGAATTGTATCTTGATAAAGTTGAACCGACGTTTTAATACCTTTTTCACAAAAAATATGGTTCAGTCACTCCTCAATAGCTAACAGCCCAGCAAAACCAAACCGTCACTGAAGCAGGATATTGGCCATATTGCACTCTATTGTAACGGTATTTATGACTAAGTATATAGCAATTGTCATCAGATTACGCTCTAAATACTAAAATCTCTGACTATTAAATTTTCTGACCAATTATTAAGTTTGTAGTTTCATCGGATTTATCTATATGTTTGTCATTTTGACTGACTTTTAACGATATTTTTTGAACAAGTTACCAAATACACTGGAAAAAATTAGCAATCTATGACAATATAACCTCACATCTCATATATTTATCTCATAAGGGATAAGCCTCCAGCATGAAGCCCATACAGTGTCTCATCGAGCTGCGGCCAGCATTTTAATTCACGGTCGGTGCGCAGTTGTGAAATATAAGTGAGTATCATTTTTTGACGACACGTATAAATTTATCAGATTATGCACTGAATATTAAAATCTCTGAGCTATTTAATTTTCTAACCAATTAACAAAGTTTAATTTTAACCGATTTATCCATAGACATTTTTTGAAAAACTTCACTTCAGATTTGGGCCAAATAAGTATTAGACACTGTGGAAAAAATCGATAACCGAAGACAATACGCATGCGCGCGCACGCCTCTCCTGATTGATCTGATTATTATTATTTATTATTTTTATTTATTTCAGGCAACTAAGGCCCATACAATATATACCTTAACCTAGAATACATATAACATAATAAACTTAACTACTCATAGGGATTATTCTTGCTCGGCCTCGCTTCCCTAAAGCGTCGGAACACTACCGCTTCTGGCCAAAGGTCAGGACTGAGGAATAATAGCTTCTGATGAACTGCAACCCTTATAGGTCTTAAAATTGCTAGACCTATAATTCGCCTCTAGCTGCCGCAGCTTCACCTTCAGCGGCTCGTCCATGGTCCTACCGTAGTCTCTACAGAATGGGCCACTTGATGTTTTCCGGTGTTGTATTTTCATCCAGGCGAGACATCAGTCGATATTTTTCGATCCAGTTAATTTCTGGAGTGGACAGTTGGAGCTAGACACTGGCAAAAGTGGATAACTAAACAATATAATCCCACTTATCTGGTATATTCTAAGTGATAAGCCTCCGTGGGTGCACTCCGTACAGTCTCCTGGCGAGCGGCGGCCGACCTTTTGATTCAAGTTTATAGTTTTGACCGATTCATCTATAGATTTTATACACATTTGTCTCGGTGCTTTCTTATGACTTAGATATACACACGCACGCTCGCTCACACATGTCATGCATGCACGCACACACACACTTCCTCCGGTTAATGTTCAAATCCAATTATGTCATATATACCTATTGAACCATTTAAAATGATGTTACTTCGTAAATGGCTTAAAAAATCATTGTATACGTTGGATTTTATATTGTGTATTTCGTCGTGCTGTGAAGTTTCCGAAATATATATATATTTCGAACGAGTTGACTTCAACTCTAAGCTAGACACTGTTGATAAAATGGATAACCAAAGACAATATGCCACTTATCTCATACATTCTAAGTGATAAGCCTCGGTGCATGCAGTCCATACAGTCTCCTGGCGAGCGGCGGCCGATGTCTGGGTTCACCGTCGGCGCGCGGCGCCCAGTCTTGTAGTCGCGCGGCCGACGCAAGTCGGTGCGTCAAGCGATGAGCGATTGAGAAACCGCCGCTGCCTTCTAGCTGGGTTAGGACGATTATTACTTGTCTGGAAAGAGAAGTGTTATGTTTTAAGTCAAATTTCCTTTAATCGGAGTACACAGTTCACCGAGTGGACATGTGATCCAGGTGATGAGTAAGTGGTCACCGCCGCTCGTGGACACGTGCAAGAGTGAAACAGGTATGCGGGTGCGCTGTCGACCGAGCCGTTCACAGCTCTCTCGAAGGGCTCTTGTCCACTTGGCTCCCGTGGCAGGATCCCTTGAGGGATCCTAGTGAACTTTGTATTCTAAAGCATAGAGACATTACATATAATGAAATCTTTACAGAGCCGCGTCTGTATATTTAATATATTTTGAAAACAGTCATTGCCGTGTAAAGTACGTGTAATACAGAGTTCAAAATAACATTTTTTTGGAATTTTTGCCTGTCTTGTCTGTCTGGACGCGAACTCGCGAGTGTTGTATAATCCATTTTCGTAGAATTCGTAGAATAGAGTATTTAAGTCAAAAATAGTGATGTTTATTTATTTATTTAAACTTCATTGCACAATTGCACAAACTTGCAACAAGCGGACTTAATGTCATAGGGCCAGCCCCACCAGATTATACAGAAAAAGGATAATAGAAAACATAAATAAAAAGAAAAAAAGTAACAAGATATGTTTCTATTTATAAGAAATTTATTAAAAACTTGGCTCGAATAATAATAAAATATGTGTATAGTTGTGCAAGTTTCAAGATGGCGGTAATTTTGGACCGTTTTGGTCACGTTCATTAAAGGTGCGGTTGATGCAAATGTGTGATTAGACTAGTACTCACCTATGTAGAGGCGGTACTGAGTCAATAGTCTTGAGCTCGCCTCTAGTGGAGACCACGTTGTAGCTCTCCTGGCAGTCGCACTTCA
This sequence comes from Sesia bembeciformis, assembly GCA_943735995.1. NCBI lineage: Eukaryota > Metazoa > Arthropoda > Insecta > Lepidoptera > Sesiidae > Sesia > Sesia bembeciformis. Next base: position 13,936,087 of record OX031041.1, on the reverse strand, counting down.
CGTGGATCCACTTGTCTGTATGACGGTTCTCTACCATTACCACTAAACCGGCCCAGCCCTGGAAAATAAGATATATATAAACCACACATGTAGAGGAATAGATAACGCAAGCTGAGCGCCACTGCGAGTCCGAAGTTGGCGCTAAGCTCCTATTTCTCGCGTAGCTCGTTCAGTCTGTCTCGACCCGTGTCGCTAGCAGGTCGTTGTTACAAAAAAACAAAAATGCCTAATTGCCTAATTTTATAATTGTATACTCAATTATAAAATTTCATCAAATCTGGTGAACCGAGTCAAGGGAGATGTTTCATTTCATTGTTAAGTGGTCACATCACTACAGTTTACTCGTGACGTCACACGTTTGGTTTTAGCCACTAGCGTTGTCCATGGTATAAACACATACGTTGTCCCTTAATTTTACCCGACTATGGCGAAGCCAAGAGGGTAATCAGGTAATCCGGTTTATTTAATAATTAATTTAATTATTATTTAGAAAGCTTATAAGTATTGTAATGGAGTTTTTGTTTGATTTATTATAAAAATAAATCGAGTATTTGTTCGTTATATGGTTTAATAGTGATTGTATGTTAAACTTCAAAATTTTTTTTGTACATAATGTTTGTGATAATCAAGTAAAAGCATGTGACTCTGTTTGTCGTGCGCTTCCAAGGAGTCCTCTTCTGTCCTCAGACTTTACAAACTTTGTAAGACTTTGTAAACTTACTGTAAACTTTGTAACAAACTTTGTAAACTTTACAGAGTGACTCCAAACTTACTTCGACGGGACCGGACATAGGTAGGTTTTAGACTTTGAAATTTCAATTACGAAGATTGTCGTGTCGTAGCGACTCAAGGGATTACAAAGTCACTACCACAAGCGCTGAGGAACTATATCACTTCTAAAAGAAAGGACTCGCTAACCTGTTTGGCCAGCGTGGCGATTTAAGGCCATATATCTCTAATGCACAAGAGGCTCGTGTTCAACAGCGGAGACTAAATAGGCTTCCAACGGTATAACTGTTGTGATTACATATCAACGATTAAAGGGTTATTTGATTTAAAGGTCACTTTTACTTCACGCTATATACGCAAACATCTTTCTAATCGTCCCGGATGAGTAAAAGGCGTTTACAGACCTTTTAATTGAACCTAAATTTACTTTTAATTTATTTTATTAACCTTTGGATTTTTAAGAATGATTTCAAAAGAAAATTGGCACGGATAGAAAATAAAAGATATTAGTGATGTTTATGATTAGCGAAGGAACTTTGGCCACTGCCATTATATCAACACATTTCCCATCAAACAGAACAATCCTTACCTTAGTCAAATAATACGCAGTCATTCCCTGCCTCCCTTCATGCCTCTGCCCTCTTGCCAATGTCAAGCCAATAATGGCATCTGCCAATATATGAGGGTGCAATGATGGCCTTTCCACTGCCAATGGCTTCGAGGAATGAGCTGCCAAGACATGTCGAGGCCAGGCAGAACTGTCTGCCAGTTCTAAGCCGGTATGCCAGTGGTTGAATGCCAGACAGACGACTAAGTAGAAGCCTTTTTCTAGCATTTTATGGCAGCCTACAAAGCCTCGTACCTAAAAAATTTTATTCCTTGAGAGATTGTAAGAGATTAATCAAAATCTACTACAATATATTCAGAGAAACAAAAAAATATGATTAACATTACATTTATTACAACATTTATTGCAATATAATTGAACGAGCGATTGATTGCCAAGAACCAGCTTCATTGATTTATTAGCAGGTCTCAATGAAGTGGTATCAAATCGAGAGATGTCGCTGCGATCGGCGACGCGTCAGTAGTATCGCTGAGACGTTCGGTTCCCCGCAGTGTACGCAAAAACTTTCTACCGGACAGTTTACATAAATTACCGCTAATATAATTAAAATTTAATTTCCCGCTACGCTATATTCATTCTTCTATTTTATATGCCAAATTCCATATTATGCGTGCATTAGTCTCTTTAAGTGCCAACGCAGGAGAATCAAGGGTCGGCGCCGGCAGAAGACTTCGGTGCACCAGACAGCTTTCAGGTTAGTGAAGCTTTATTATTTTACTACTACGGCAATTAATCGAAAACAATAAACAAAATCCCAGAATTACGGTCCATTCAAAAATCTACCCTCCAATAATTTATTCCTACTTCCTTAGAGAATGTAAAATGATTGGTAAGTGGTCATCGAATTCTTGTATACTAATTTTGTTTTTAAATTTTTACAAAGAAAAAAATATGAAATATTTAGTTACATTTCTGTCTGACATGTTCTGTTCAAAATATATTCTTTTTCAGATAATCGAAACTAAAAATTCATCTAATCAAACTGCAAATATATTTCACTGCAAATTTGTCAAATCGAACTGCAAACAGATTCTAGTGCAAATCTATCAATTGAAACTGTAAATATATTTTACTAGACGATCTTTTTTTTTATACAAAAAAAGGCAGTGGACACTCATGTCCACTGGATACTGTGGCTCACTGCTCACTGGATTTTACTGCAGATCTGCAAAATCAAACTGCAAATACAACCTATCAATTTTAATTTTACTGCAAAACTATTAAATATTTTTTTTATAAAATGATGGCGGTCGACTAGCATAAAGTCCACTGGATACCATCATTCTCAAATCAAACTACAAATATATTTTATTGTAGACCTGCCAAATCAAACTGTAAATCGATTATACTGCAAAAATATCAAATCAAATTGCAAATACAATTTACAATTAATCTATAAAAATATTTTGCTGCAAATCGTTAAACGGTTTAAGAGAAGCTTAGGTTTAGAGAAGTTTAAGAGAAGAGAAGAAGAGAAGTTAATAGTTTAACACTGACCTGTCGTTTACTATGCGCCACCAGTTTACCGACTTGTGCACTCGCTCCAGATTTTGTCCTGAATACGACCACGCACAGATCTAATTGCGACCGTTGACTTTTAGCGGAATTTCTGAAACAAAAAGATAAAATTGTCGTTATTTTTTTTATGTACGAAGGCCGCAGACGAGCATACAGTCCACCCGATGGTAAGTGTATACTATCGCCCATAGACATCCGCGATACATGCCAACATTAGTCCAAAATGACATACGTTGGCACGCCCCCGGATGCGCTGCCTACCTTTGGTGATATAGGAATGGATTTGGAAAAAGGGGAAGGATAGGATGGGAATGGACTCTGGCACATCTCACTCACTACCAAAACATGTACGTACATTAGGGAAATAAGATAAAGTGGGAAATGCAGTACATTCCAAGGTAACATTCTGTGAGAGAGCCAGTCGAGTGCGCCCAGCGGCTGTTGGATTGTAGCGTGCACTCTCCCCCTCAATAACAATACTCGCTAATTTTTCACAAAATACAATTAATTGTAAAATGCAACGTAATTATCATTGGTGGTAACCAATGGATGGTATGTTGGCTAGTTTAAGTCTTCCGAAAATTACTGAAACACTCCTCGTGTTCACGGGCCGCTTGGGTAGTTAAGAATAATTAAGTACTCACCTCTGTCCCTCTTGAAATAAAGTGAAGTCTACTTCAGTAGGTTGTGTGGCTGTCAACAGTAGGCAGGTTAGGTGTCTAGTAGAGGACATCGGTGGCAGGATGCCAGCTAAGCGGACCTCGTGCCATCCCACTCGCACTTTGCAGATGTCTATACAGTCGAAGTATCTGAAAGAAAGAGAGCGATAACATAATTACATCGTGTTCAAGTTAAGGACAATACGAAAGGAATTTGAAGGGTGCACGCTGCAATCCAACAGCTACTGGGCGCACTCGACTGGCTATGTTACCGATCTCTCACAGAAGACTACATTGAAATGTAATGCATTTCCCACTTTATTCTATTCCCCAATGTACGTACATGTTTCAGTAGCGAGTGAGGTATGCCAGAGCCCATTCCTATTCCATCTTATCCTATAACTCCCTTCCCAACCAATGTTCTCCAAATCCATTCCTACACCTTCAAAGGTAGGCAACACGTCCGGGGCGTGCCAGCGATTGTCATTCTGATATTGGCATGCACAAGTATCACACATATCGAAGGGCAACAGTATGCACTTGCTACCAGGTGGACTGTGTATGCTCGTCCGCCGCCTTCTTCCCTTAAATAAAAAAACCCTTCATTGACAAATTACGTGAGGGAATATTCAATTCTTGGCCAAATATTCGTTAGCTCGGCGACAGCTGAGAGTTCGCAGAATAATATTCGGTAGAGGGAGAGTGCATGCTGCATTCCCACAGCCGCTGGGTGCACTCGAGTGGCCACGTTACCCCTCTCTCACAGAAGACTACCTTGAAATGTACTGCATTTCCCCAATGTACGTACGTGTCTCGGTAGTGAGTGAGATATGTCAAAGCCATTCCCATCTCATCCCATCCCTCCCCATTTTCCCAACCCTTTCTCCCAATCCATTCCTTAATCTGCAAAGGTGGGCAGCGCATCCGCGGGCGCGCCAACGTTTGTTATTCTGAACTGATGTTGGAATGTATCGCGGATGTCTATTGGATGACAGTATCCAGCGTCCACAGCGGCTGTGGGAATGCAGCGTGCACTAGTACACGCGTACTGTAGTTCCTCAGGTCTTGTGACGTCGGCTGTCTTTAGAATAGTGCCGTCTCTTCCCGTGGGTGTCGTAAAAGGCGACTACAGGATAACAAAGCGGCTACCGCATATTTGACTATAATGCATTGTAATATTAACAAAGGATTGCATCAACTCACTTAAGTACGTCATCGAAGCTAATCCAGAACACGCCCTGATCCCGATCCGCGTCGGAACTACCCGCTTGAGCCACGACTGCCCGCCGCAGCTCATCAGTCCACCGCGGGCAGCCGTGTGCCCACGCACCGCGCCAAGTGTAATGCCCCCAAGGGTTCCGCAACCTGAGGAGGCGGGTTGGTCCTGAGACTTCGACGACGTCCAGGACGGAGTAGGCGTGTCGGGGGCGGAGACCGAGGCGTTGGTATTCTTCTTCGTCAACCTGTGAAGGATTTTTTTTCTTATCATATAATATATGACAATGGTGCAATTAGCACATTCTGCCAGGGTCAAGTTTTCCTCGTAATAAATAATCTCAACGTCTAAATCGTATCTTCTGACCTCATTAAACCAACTATCACTTTACTGAGCGACTCCCAACTTACTACGACAGGACTAGACATTGACAAAATACGGTTTAGAATTTGAAATTGTTAATTACAAAGAAAACTTGACACTGGCAGAAAGAGCTAAATACACCATTGCCATATATGAAAAAAATCCATTGAAAACTACTCAAGGAATGTACATAACAAATATTATGAGCAGAAAACAGTTAAAATATTTTAAGTAATTTTTATTTTATTCGTCCTGGTGGCTCCATGTGAAACATTAATTATTTATTTGTAAACTAGTAATTCCTACTAAAGTTTAAAATATGAAAAAGTAATGAAATAAGTTGTTTTTTTTAAAAGGAAACACTCATAGCTCAAATACTATGTAATACAACCAGCCCTATCAGTATCCACTGCTGGACATGGGCCTCCTCGTGCACATTGTCTTCTGCACGAGGGATGTATGGCCTTAAAACGCCACGCTGGCCAAGTGGGTTGGAGAGTCCACTCTTGTAGAGGTGGTGTAGTTCCTTAGGGGTTGTGGCAGCGGCTTTTTTATTCCTTACGTCACCTTTTACGACGCCCACTGGAAGTGATTCTAAAGCTGGCCGACCAGCACACGTCTCACTTGGTGGAGTAAAATACAGATATTATCTATCTATATACCCTACTAATACTCTATTTTTTTTTCGATTAACTCGCCTTCATATTCCCGCCGCCGCAACTGGCCCCCATCAAGAAGCAGGCCTGTCTTGACGACAAGAGCTGTGCCCACACGAGGTCCCTATCCAGCTGTTCCAGGGGGACGCCCCCTGACGCCCCCCCACCTGCGCCCCCTGCTTGAAGGGACACTGATTCACAGGGGGCACCAGTTAGAGTGCACAGACCTGGAAGGAAAGCATTGTAAATTAGGTCAAATCGAAATAGTTTAGTCACTAACCAGCTTTAATCAACGACTTTACTTATAACATACCATCAGCCTATGGGCTCATTTACACAAGGAGTTTCTCGAAGCTCGAGAGCTAACAGGAGAGAAAATCGGTCAAAGGGTCAAATCGGAATATTAATAAACAACTGTTATCAATTATCATCACGTTATAGAACTATCTATGACATATGTAATTAGTGATGAAAGTAATGAATACACAGTCTACTGATAAATTGTGTAAGGAGTGGGGGGGGGGGGGGGGGGATTATACTAAAATGATACAGTGGGGTCTAACCAAGCGACTGTCTGTTCGTTAATGTTCTAACTTAACTAATTACACATGTCTTATAAATATAATGCTACCAATGTGGCAAGTAATTGACTTGGCGGCAAGTAATGCCAACATAACAGGCAGATACGAAGACTGTGAAGTCAGATGTAAAATGACTGTGAATGCAGTGTAACCGGAGAACCGGGTCATTAGATTCGACCATTCGCGAACGACACATACCTACTGTTCACGCTGTTCTAGCCATTCGTCTCCCATACGCCAGCCAGGCGCGGATTTAGGGGGCTGTGTTTTGGGAAATATATCAAGTTCAGAAAAAGGCCATATAACTTTTGTTCTATGGCCTTTTAGTTTCGGTTAATAGCTTTAATGTTAGTTTCGGTGTTAAAAGGAGGCAGGTTTTTTTTTATGTAACCTTCTGTATTCAACTATGAAGACACCATAGTATTAAAATCAAAGTCATAGAGATATATAAAACTCTCTATTTCACACCAAAATAAAATAAGAGAGTAACATACATTGTAACACACAATGCACAAAAGGCGGTCTTAGCACTAAAAGCGATCTCTGCCAGACAACCTTTGGTTAGAGGGGAAATAAATATTTTGATCACGGGTAGATGGTGTACAGTATATATAATTACATACAACACATACATATGTTATTATACACACATCAATATAGATACAAAACCAGTGATTTGTAACCACTGACTCACCTTCAATAGCTCTCCCAGAAACTAAAGCTTCGTAACATCCGTGTAGTTTTGCGACAGCTTTTTCTATTAACGGCACCCACAGCTGTTTTCTTTTTGCCTGTTAAAAGAAGAAAGATATCAGTGATAAGCTATTGAATGACCAATTCATTTTAAAACAAAATTAAAATTGTCAATCTCAAGTAAATGTTTCATAAAGACCCTTCCCTTCACCTGGTTCAATCTAGCACCCCTTTGAAAAACCATGATTGTTTGATTATAGTTAGTAGTATTGAATATGAACCCGTTATGGGCCCATAAAGACGTCATTCATAAAGCCCATAAAGACTCATCGACATCGATACAGTCTTCATAGTCTTAAGAAAGTGTTATACAAAGATGCATCCCCTTTTGTGACCGATGATTGCTAGAATAAGGTGCTAAAGCTAATATTAACACACGCAGTATGCCCCATTAGTACTCCATGAAGGCCTCACAGACACCCCTTACTAGACTTCTTACTCTCCACAATGTCATTAGTTTAGGAAAAAAAAAATATTGTTTCATATACTCGTTTGGGTTAGAGTAGGTAAAGCGCTCGCCACAAGCAGGAAGAATTTCGGTCATTGACATGAGATCAGCCAAGACTGGACAGTAAAGAGATTTGTATGAAATTGTCAATTACCGACCACTTTACTAGACCCCTCATATTAAGGTTCATATTAACCGTCCAGTCTTGGCTGACCTCATCTCAATGACCGTAATTCTTCATGCTCGTGGAGTGCGATTTAACTAAAATAAATAAAGCTAGAAGAAACCATGAACCTTCCCTCCACTCATGCCCATAAATATACATACAATCCCATATGGACACCATGCAACCCCACAAAGTTTCTATTTACACCTATAAAATCTCATTTCATAATCTGTGAGCAAATTAGAAGCTTGTTAGCATATAAGTCACAATGATAACACCCCACACATAGCTTTGCCCAGAAAAAACACCATTCAATCGTAATTCGGTCCCTTACAGTCTCATAGACCCCGTACAGTCTCACATAAACCCAAGGCAACCCTATGGGGTTGCTATACAGCCTATACAACAATAGAACTTATACAATACCACAAAGACCCATAGACCCTATGGAAAACCATAAAGAACATATATAATACCACAAACACCCATAGACGCTATGCAAACCCATAAAGAACATATACAATACCACAAACACCCATAGATCCTATGCAAACCCATATAGAACATATACAATACCACAAACACCCATAGACGCTATGCAAACCCATAAAGAACATATACAATACCACAAACACCCATAGATCCTATGCAAACCCATAAAGAACGTATACAATACCACAAAGACCCATAGATCCTATGCAAACCCATAAAGAACATATACAATACCACAAAGACCCATAGACGCTATGCAAACCCATAAAGAACATATACAATACCACAAAGACCCATAGATCCTATGCAAACCCATAAAGAACATATACAATACCACAAAGACCCATAGACCCTATGCAAACCCATAAAGAACATATACAATACCACAAAGACCCATAGACCCTATGCAAAACCATAAAGAACATATACAATACCACAAAGACCCATAGACGCTATGCAAACCCATAAAGAACATATACAATACCACAAACACTCATAGATCCTATGCAAACCCATAAAGAACATATACAATACCACAAAGACCCATAGACCCTATGCAAAACCATAAAGAACATATACAATACCACAAACACCCATAGACGCTATGCAAACCCATAAAGGACATATACAATACCACAAAGACCCATAGATCCTATGCAAACCCATAAAGAACATATACAATACCACAAACACCCATAGACGCTATGCAACCCCATAGAGAATATATACAACCCCAAAGACTGACTCTATGCAACTCTACACAAAAACTTACCTGCGAATATACCAAATGTCCTTTCTTATTACACGGCAGCAGGTCGTCGACGGTGACCGTCAACCATCGTCCATCCTTACAGAGTCGCAGCTGGTAAGCCCCCACACTTGGCTCACCTCTCACCACCACCCCTCTAACGAGGGATGATCGTTCGGCTAGGACAGCTAGGGCGGATAGAAGCCAGCAGTTGCCTAGGACGCCTAGACAGTAAAAAATACGTAAGATTTAAAACTTGCGTTATCTTGGTTGAACATAATAATTGTCATGTAAATGGATTACTCACGATCTATTATAGGCGATATTTCGGTCCAGTGACATGAACCGTGGTCGCGGCGAGACTGTATATCCCGTTCACAGGTGAATCAAAAACGAACACGTTGGAGGGTAGGCAGATTTGTCTGTCAATAGCAACAACACCTTCCTTCACCCACCTTTGAAGTCTCGCCGCGGCCACGGTTCTTAATCTTACCACGGTAGGTAAGATTAAGTAAAACAGCATATTAATTGTTATTATTATTTTTTATAGAAAAAAGGCGGCAGACGAGCATACAGTCCACCTCATGGTAAGTGGATACTGTCGTCCATAGACATCCGTGAAACTCACCTTGCGATAACAAAATGTCAGGAAACAACTAGCAAAATGTTCTTCTCAGTTGTAAAACTCACCCTGTGATATGTCAGAGGGTCGTGGTTCCCTAAACACCACCCACGGTGTTCTATGATCACCATCCACATGGATTTGATGGGGTCTTAACCATCGCGCCGCCGCACCGCTTTCTGACGTCCCGCTGTAGTAGAGGGAGCGCGGTGACGCGGAAAATGATTCGTCTACGTATGGTTCACCGGTCTGGGAAAATGGAAACATCCCATAAGCACACTGTCGTATAAGTAATCGACTGTATTGAAATTATTAAACAAAATAACGCAAAAGCTAAAATTAGGCTGTTCATTGTTCAGTAGAGAGTAGAATCGATTCTACCAGTTTTTACAATGTTTCTTTTTTTAATAATTAATAGTACAATTCTAGTATTTTATTTTAAGGGCGGCGCACGTTGCCGCCGCCCGGTCCGAGTAGCACTGCGAACGTTTAGACAGGACAACAAAACCATACATGTTTATAACTTTAAATTTATTCCTCAAAATCCTTTTAATTTTCGCTAGAACGGTTTTATGTTTTTATTTTAAATTGGTTGACGTGTTTCAAGTTTTATATTGTTTAAATACATATAATACTAGAAATGAATCCGCAAAATCAAAATATCTTGAAAAATTGCTGAGTTTATACGGCTTAGTTAGAATAGGACTGCGCTGTTTTGGACTGCAGTCGGGCGGGTAGAGGGCAAGCACGACAAGTATAGTGTCGGCGACGACAGTTTTATCGTAGCTACAACATCTTTACGGGGACGACAATGTGTCGTCACGACCAAGTGGGAGCCGGTTCTGACTGAAAATCAGCGTTGCTTTCGGTGGTTCATATCCGGTTCGAAGGACTATAAAATGTGTGGAGAAAATGTTATTATGGTGTCAAAACATTTATTGTGAGGAAATCATCTAATATACACGAAGCGCTTGATTACAATGTAACATAAAAAATATAAAACGGAAAAGAGGTTTCTAACACGGCTTAAGCTGCCACAGATGAGCTTTTAGCACACGCGGGACCAATTCTATTTTATTTTATTTATTTGTGAACATGAATCTACAGCAAAACAGTGAAATAAATAACAGAGCAATAACAGATACAAGACATCGGTGTACATATTATGCAAGTGGAGGCGCAGACAAAAGTCTAATAACAAGTCGGTAAATCGATATTAATAAGTGATGCAACTCACAGCAGCACACTGAGCGAGGACTTCCTGCCACTGGGTCCAGGCATGACTTTCTTCACGAAGCCTCAGTATTTCCATGGGAGTACTCTCCTGACGTTCTCCATCTGAACCTTCGGCTGTAAAAGTGGAAATTATATGTTTAATCATACTAATATTACAAATGTGCTGTGTGGTGTCGGCCGGATATAGAATTACACCACCCCATGCCTTCCGGAGAGCGTCGTAAAAGGCGACTAAGGGATAACAAAGCCGCTACCACAAGCGCTGAGGAACTACGAAACCTCTAAAAGAGTGGACTCGCCAACCTGCTTGAATGTTTGTTAAATCACGTCAAAAAAGCTAACACATAGGCTGCGTAAATCATGTAGACGTTCTGAACAAAGTGGCGGGCAAAAGCTAGTCATCGATAAATTATTTAACATGCCATGTTGACCACCCATCTGTCGGTGGTGTAGTTCCTCAGGGTTTGTGGTACCCTTAGTCGCCACGAGACGTCACCCACGGGAAGAAATGAGGTGGTACTATTTTCAATTTATATTGTATTATTGTATCAAGCCTAGAACGTCCCACTGTAGAGCACAGGCCTGCCCTAGTAAATCACAGGCCTGCCCTAGTAAATCACTGGGGGGTTTGGGCCGTAATCCACCACAGGCCCAGTGCGGATTGGTGAATCACATACTCGATATATTTGTTTTTTTTTTTAATTCTGGAGCATGTGAGTTTCCTCATAATATTTCCCTCACCGCAGAGTTAGTGTCAATTTTTCAAAATGGGTACTTAAGTAGAAACTCACTGGTACAGGTCGAGGATTTGAACTTATAATCAGTCGAGTATGCTAAGTCTAGACTATCACCGCTCTATTAAACTTGTTATTCGTTGTATTCTTGAATTACCTAAGTAATTGGCTGATGGTATGGTATGGTGTGGTGTGGTATGATATATTATACTCACGAGAATCATCATCATCCAAAGACGGCTGGTCAGGAGCGGCTGGTAATAATCGTGTTTTAGGCGACTGACACATTTCACAAGACAACGCAGTAATAGAGTTCGTGTACGTGCACTCTGAACACGACCATTCTGATGTCTCTGCTCTGTGGACGAAGAAAACTATATTTTAGTTTTTTTTTTTTTCAAAACAAAACAATGGGGCAATTTAAACGAATTGGATGACGTAGATACAAGAATTTTTTGAGAATGGGGATGGGGTACAATGATTCGTTATTTATTAATTATAACCACGAAATTATAGCGAAAAACAGGATATATAGGCGATGATGACGTCACAGATACGGCTGTATGGATTGCTACTTTCGTCATAATGTATAAAAACAGTAACGTCATCACAGATCAAAATAAACTTCGCAGTTACCTGTCATCGAGCTAAGCAAGCAAAAACCATAACCTCTATTTGTGGCAATAATCCCTTTGTCGTGAGCTGACTGCGGCTTGTTTTCTTTCTTTCTGAACTTGAATTTCTGGTTATTTACGACAATATTGCATTCGATACTGCACAATGAATGTTGGTGATATATTTGTATGTGCAAATTCCACTAGTTTGCCTAAAATTGATTCATGTATGATTGTAGGTTACATAAAGACCAGTGACAAGTCTATCCGTGCAGCCCTTACTGTGACGTCACGCTACTTTTAATAAGATTTTAAAATGTTATAACTGCGATTATCATCTTTCTAACATTGCCACTGTGTGGATCAATGTATATTGGTCTACTCTATATACCTACTATTCCCATTCTAGTCTCATTTCATTCATTCATTCATTCATTAATAATTTATTATTATGTTCATTTCATTAATAAGTCAGATGTACCATAGAGTTAAAGTGTCAGACAGTTCTATTTTACGTTTCTCAGTGAATTTTGGATTTATTTCCTTTTTCCAATCGGTGTGGTTCAATTATTGCTCGGTGTCTGTATTTTAACAGGATCAATTCATGGTTTGGTCTTGTAGGGTAGCTAATTTCGTAGATGAGTCAAATCAGTTCAGCAGTTTTGAAATTATGACGATGTATACCATACATAAAAATGTCAATTTGGCGTTTTGTATTAATATATTTTTTTATTAAAAGCCACTCATTTATAAACTTAATAAAAATAATAATAAAAAAAATCCTGATGACGTCATTGTTCCTAGATCTCCAAGATATCAATTCTACAATGTTTAAAGGGAAATTTTTCAAAAGAATAAAGTTCACTGAGAATAAACAGGTATGTTTTATGTAGTTTTTATATATTATTTGAGAAAAACATTAATAGGATTGTCGCTTTTATAAGAAACTATATTTGATTGTAGAAAAACATTATGAAGACACTGGTCTTTAAGAAGACGCGCAAATAATACTTACTTAGGTTCCGGTGGAGGCGTTTTATGTCTAGACCCTCGTCTAGGTAAAGCTGGAGTGTGTCGAGAACTTCTCCTGGGAGATGGACTGCGGCAAACTGAAATTGTTTTTATAATAACGTCACTCAAAAGCCCACATTAACATTCCTAGTATTGTGGGCCTAGAGACACATACAAAGACGAACACAAATCATCCAGACCCATAGATATAGATAGACAACCTAAGCTCGTGAAATTGTATTTATGTTATCTATCCCTTTATATCTGTGCACGAGACAGTGTGCATGCAGAGGTCTGTATACAGTAGTAGACGAAAAAAATGGACGGTTGTTTGGCGTTTTAGACTGGTAGAGAGTGGCGAGGCGTCAAGTTCGCCTTTTGTACATTTTAGATTGTCAGAGAAGGGCATAAAGCATTAAGTCCGCCTTTTGGACATTTTAGATTGCTAGAAAATGGGATAAAGTATTATGTCCGCCTTTTGCACATTTTAGACTGCTCGAGAATGGGATAAAGAATTAAGGCCGCCTTTTGCACATTTTAGATTGCTAGAGAATGGGATAAAGCATTAAGGCCGCCTTTTGCACATTTTAGACTTTTAGAGAATGGGATAAAGCATTAAGTCCACCTTTTGTACATTTTAGACTTTTAGAGAATGGGATAAAGCATTATGTCCACCTTTTGTACATTTTAGACTTTTAGAGAATGGGATAAAGCATTAAGTCCACCTTTTGTGCATTTTAGACTTTTAGAGAATGGGATAAAGCATTAAGTCCACCTTTTGTACATTTTAGACTGCATTAAAATTTAAATAAATAAACTAATACATAACACATACCGGCACCAGCGTGATTGACGTCAGTCGACGAACTCGGTACACCGTGTTTTGGTACCGGCGGCGTTTTACAAGCGAGACAAAGGTTCGCCGAGAATGGGTTGCGTAGCGTACACGAGCTACACGACCTGAAACCAAAAGTCAACCAGTGTTCTGTAAAACAGCATTTGACAGTAGGTTCAAAATTGGTTGGATATTAAGTTCATATTCGACCAAAAGAAAAGAAAATTTCATTTAAGAGAAGAAAATTATTTCTTTATCACAAGACGACGCACAGAACACAGGAAATACTTGTTATGTAGATCAAAGAAATGATGGCATGAATGTGACCACAGTAAAAAAAAATGTTATCGGACAAAATTGATATGATTGGTGCAGATGAATGGAAAAAGTTTGTGATCACGCAATCAAATGCGAAGATGAATATAGAAATTATGAACATGCCATGGACGCTTTTATGGATAGGATAACAAGTAATACATCTTAAGAGTTGAGATGATTCTAAAAGTGACGATGAAGACTACTATTATTCTGATTATGACATGGAAGATATTGAATACCTACACACCACCAGAGGGTCAACCAAAATCTCCTAAATGATCTGTAACGGTTGGCTGATGATTGATATAGGTGTTGATTTTTCAAGATATAATGTGAATAAGGCTAATAAAAGCTATATAACGTTATATCTACATATTTAATTAATAAATTAATTTGTGATTATAATTACAAATTAATATAGTATAAATAAGAGTATAAATAAGACCTAAGTAACAGAAATGCAATACGATTATCTAGCAATATAGGGACTTGTTTAGTAACGATATAATGTCATTAGTATTGCCAAGGTAAAATAACAGCTCTATATATTTCTCTGCACTGACTCGTGACATGTACATAAAGTTTTGTATTTATCTCGTAATAAAGTATGCAATTACAGGTACGATAATTCATAGATGTGAATGATGCGTTCGGGTGTTTATGGATTAGCCGATAGCCAATGTTTTCACATTTGGTTTAAAACGACTGTGCAACCATACAAAGTGTTTAATAAGTGTTTTTCGCGAGGCGCGCGAACACCAAGCAATGTGAAATTAGTATATGTAAAAGGATCGGTGGAATATACCAAAATTGATGGTGTTGCGTCTTGGAACCAGCGCAAGCGGCGCACGCCGCAGCGTTAGACTCGTTAACGAGCGTACAGCGCGCGCACGACCACGTCGCCGCTGAACTAGGGGTGGGGGTTGCGGTAGGGGTTGAGTCTGGAAAAATAGGCATAGTGAAAAAGATAAGTAGTTGGGATAAGTATACTATGTAATTTGACTTGTGTAGATGGTGAAAATTTATTTGCACAAAACTAATAGACAGCTAGCTGTATGGAGTGTATAAATTTATTTGCAACGCGCACAAATATAGAAACGTAATTTTTAATAATGTCTAATAATTTCGTAAATTATGTTCATAAAAACGCGATATAAATAAACTAATTTGATTTGGTTACATATACTTCTAAGAAACTGCGTTGGTGATTTTCATAAAAAAGCGAGATTAGTAAACTAATTTCACTTGGGTTACATACATTGCTAACAATTGACGTAAGTTATTTTCATGGAAACGCAATAGTAATATATAAATGGACTTCGTTACAGACATTATTAAGACACTACGTTCGTTTCCTTAGTACAAACGCAAGATTAGTAAAGTAATTCACTCGGTTACGGACATTCTTAACGAATTACGTACGTACGTAGCTGTACCTCAATATAAACGAGAGATTATAGTAGACTAATTAGACTTAGTTCGAGATATTTACACATTAAAAGACTTATCTCAAAAATAACCCAAAAAAACATGAATTGGACGTTCCATTAAAGCAACTTACCAACAGCGAACAATAATTCGTCACTATTCAAGTCATGGTCTAACGACGCGATAGGAACAGTCAACTTCTTCGGCGGCTCTCGAACAGATTCCTTGCTGCTGCTGCTGCTCGCTTCCGAAGCGGTGTTAGATGACCTCGAACTGTAACATGTATATCAGGTATGGGCAACATTTGACATGTTGAGGGCCAAACTTTAGCGTGCAAATACGTTCGCGGGCCGCGTTTAAAAGTACTTAGTGCATTTTAAAGTAGTGATAATATTTCTTGCGATAGATATTAGACATGAAATAATACGACAATGTTATTATAGTACAATTTATTAAAATAACAAAATGAAATTTAAAAAAATGGTACATTATAATTAAATCGATAAATTTGCAATTGTTACAAACTACGAAAGTTAAATACACCGAAATCAATGAGACACTTGAGCTTGAATTTGGGAAACTAATCCATCGATATTTGGATTAATTCCACTGATACAAAGACGTAAAGAATTTTCCAAATTATCGTCAGTCAGTCTTGTACGATGTGTTGATTTATTAACTTTCATCAATGAAAAGAACTGTTCGCATTTATAAGTACTGCCAAACGCACAAATCAATGTTCTTGCGAATTTTCTAAGCTGCGGAAAATTGTCTTTTTCTAGGTATTTTTTGTAGAAATCGCACAACTCTACGTCTTCAAATTTGGATTTTAGGAGTGAGTTTTCTTGAATCTCAATCAACTCCATTTGTAAGTGTATTGGAGCATTTTGTACATTATATTTTGTAGGAGTAGCAAATAAACTGAAACAGTCTTCCATGTTTTTGAAGTCGCTAAATCTGTTCGAAAATTGTTCCGACAGTAACTTGAGTTCTTCAGCATATTGAGCATAAGCAATATTTTCATACGCAGAGAGCGTGTTGAAATGGTAACTGTTACCAGACAGCATCTGTGACTCCCACAAGCGTAGTTTGATCTGAAACGCTTTCAAATGGCTGTACAAATCATTTACTAACTGTCCTTGTTTTTGAAGTTTCAAATTTAAATCATTCAAATAGCCTGTAAGATCGACCAGAAATGCTAAGTCACATATCCATTTTGGGTCACTTAATTCAGATAGTGGTTTATCTTTTATTTTCATAAAGTCTGCTATCTCATTTCTAAGCTCGTAAAACCGTTTCAACATTTTTCTTTTGCTCAGCCATCTGACTTCACAATAATATGTTACGTCGTTATATTCAGCTGATATTTCATCCAAAAACGCCTTGAACTGACGATGGTTAAGCCCTCGGGATCGAATAAAGTTGATGGTTTTTACTACCACATTCATAACATTCTGGAGTCGAATTTCGACTCAGAACACAAGTTCTGTTGGTGGATAATGCAATGAAGGACTATCAAATCATATTTTTGCACATTTAATTCTGTTGCTTTTTCATTCAAAATTCCGATGAAACCTTTACGTAAGCCGACCATAGAAGGTGCACCATCAGTGCATACTCCAATTAATTTTGACCATGGCAAGCCAAAACTTGTGAATACCTTTTGAACTTCAATAAAAATATCCTCTCCTGTAGTGGTTCCTTTTAGCGGCAGTAAAGCAAGCAATTCCTCAGTAACAGTGAACTCCTCGAATAAATATAGCCAGTTGAGCTGTGTCAGACAAATCGGTGCTCTCGTCTAATGCTATGGAAAATGATTCAAAACCAGCCATACGGTCAGTCAATGTTGTTTTTATATCATTAGCCATCATTTCTATACGTCGAACAACAGTTCGTCTTGACAAACTAATTTTTTCAAATTCATTTTTGTTTCAGGACACAAAATACCGCAAACTTCTAACATACACTCCTTGATAAATTCTCCTTCGGCAAATGGTTTTAATGCCTTTGCCAATTTTGAGCTAACTATAAAACTAGCTTTCACAACATTATCAAGTTGTGTTCTTTGTTTATGAAACATTTGTTGCTGTTTTTCCAAATTTGCGGTAAGCTTCTGGATTTTGTCTGTTCTTAATTGTCCTGTCAGTGAGTGCAGCGTAGCATGCTTAGTTGAGTAATGCCTCTTTATATTGAATTCTTTCATTACTGAAATGGATTCATTACACAGCAAACAAATAGGCTTACCATTGTGCAAGATAAAAAAGAATTCTTCAGTCCATTTTTCTTGAAACTGGCGACCCTCTGTATCTACTTTTCGTTTCTTTCCACCAGACATCATTTTTGTTTACTTTTCGTTCAATAAACTTAATAACAAACTATAGTTAGTAACCACTCAAGATGCACACAAAGTCACAAAGCAAGTTGACGGCTCGAGCAGTTCGCTAGGATATCGCTTGTCCAAGTTATCACCTCGGTAGCTCAAATAGAACTGAACTAACGTTCGGGCCATCCACCCGCTTATATAGGCAAAATGAAGGAATAATCTGGAATAAACTAGTTTAGAATAATTGAGAAGCAATAAATCTTTTGATGTGTCGCCCGTGAGGCGGCAAACCTCAAAGAATTTGATCGAGCAAGCTGAGTGGCGGCGATTATCAAAGAGTGAGGCGGCAAATATCAAAGGATTTCATGTTTGCCGCCTCACTGTCACTCCCGTGAGTATAAGTACCTAATGTAATATTTTTTTAATTTGGTTTTTTCAAAATGTCTCGCGGGCCGGATCATATCTTACAGCGGGCCGGATCCGGCCCGCGGGCTGGTTGTTGCCCATATATGATGTATATGGTTATTGTTGAAACATGACTGTTGTCGATTAATCGAGGCGGGTCGATGAATAAAGGCCGGTCGATTAATCAATGTACGTTGAACTATCGAGGCTGGTCGATTAATAAAGGCTAATTGATAAAGTGTGACGAGACAACGTGATTAATCAAAGTTCATTAATTGCTATAGGATTGTCTTCCGCACATTGATAGGGAATTCCTTTTTTTTTGGAGTGAGCATCTGGAAAGAGCATCTTGCGCAATCAATTTATTCAGACCTCGATTGTTCATTTCATTATTTTTTTAGTTTTGTCGATTAATGACTAATTAAACTATCGTTAATTCATTCGATTATTATTTTATTCAGCAATCGTCAATCACTAGTACAAATGCAATCAGTAGGATTTCGGGTCGCAAACATTCATCACCAACACGAAGTAGTCATTTCGTTTTCAAGTTTTCAAAAGGAAAAAAGGGTATACGAAAATATGTCACAGCAGGAGAGTTACAAAATGCACAAACTGACATATGTTACATTGTGTCATTTTGTGCCTGTGTCGCTCACCTATTATTATGCGGTGCGTCGACCACGTCGCGCGAGGCGAGCGTGACCGCGTGCGGTGGTCGCCCGCTGCGACACACGTCGCAAGAGCGCGCCCACCACGCATTGTACGCGAACCAACACTCGCTGCATTGCCACATGCGGTTCTCGCGGCTGTTGGCGATTTACACGTCCAATTAATTGTAAATTCCAGGGGTATTTATTTATCTATTATCAATATTAATCATTGTTTAAAATCAGTATATTTTACAAATTTAAGGGCCTTTCTCATAACCTCCTGATACTTCATCAGGTTTCAGGGAGTCAGTTATACTTTATCAGAAAATCTGTATTAGCTAAATTTAATTTCCAGATAATTAGCAGATAATTTATGTATCAGATTGTTAACAGTTACTTTATCAGGAGATAAAGTATCAGAATTTAAAAAATCCTTCTGATAACATATCAGGAAGTGGTGAGAAATACTTCTTTTGCATGTAAAAACACCCATTAGTCCGTGAGCTATATGAAAAAAATATATAGTGTATCCTAGGTCTTTGGCATTTGGATGGCTATTGTTTATGCATCCTGTTTGTCTTTTGACATGTGTCTGCCTTTAAAATTGGGGTGTAGACTAGACTTAAAGTTGTTGTTTAAATAAATAACAACTGTTCAACAGTTCAATAAATTCAACAACTGTTGTTGTTGAACAGGATTCTGCAAGATCGACAGAGCACCCGTAAGCCCCATGGTGTTGCAGGTGTCCATGGGCGGCGGTGACACTTACCATCATGTGGCCCGCCCGCTTGTCTGCCAGATGGCATACAAAAAATATACAAATATTAACCTGCAGGCACATGACATACTGCAACTGAATGATAAAACGATAGAGGAGTCTGTACTGTCGTACGTCCATATTTAATAAATGGCTCCCGTGTGAGTAGGGGTGAGACCAGCAGCGACTGGGTGCGGATCGCCATGGCTGGTCGCGTCTCATCGTCATAGCAAAACCGCCTGTTGACTTGTCAGGGCCTTTGTTAGCGTAAAAAGCGACGAGAGGCGCTCGCCACGCCGCTGCCGCTCTCCACGTTAACAAAGGCCATAGCCGGGCGGCCAAGCAATAGCCAGATAAATTTTATAGGACTTATTATATAGAAAATAGATTTTTAAGTTTTTTAATTTACATAATTAATTTTTTAATCACACAAGAAGCAAATAAAGATGTATGTGAACCAATAATCAAGTAATTAGTTATACTTTTTATCAAAATTCTACAAAAATAGCCACAAGGATGATAGGATTTTATATTTTGTTTTCTATAAATCTGTAACCACTAAATTGTTTAGTGATTTAAACCTATTTACTCACGATGGAACAGAGATGTTATATGAATTTTGGGTAAGAGAATGTATGTTTGTGTACCCCTTTGATACCTCTGAAACGGCTGGGCCGATTTTGAAACAATTTTTGTAAACATTTAATTGTACCTTGGAGCGTGTTTGAGAATGAGTATACCAGGGGGTGCTGCTGTACCAAGTTAAAAGTTGTGGATTGAGGAAAGCGAGATGGACAGGGTGATAGATATGAGATATAATATCGCATTCGCTTCCTTCTCAATCCTCTTTCAAAGGCCTTGTTTAATTCCGGAAGGTAGATAGCAAGCACATCTGTGGATGTGTGAACTTTTGTCATTTTCGACTGATGTTAACATATAACGCAAATACATATTACGCGCGCGGGGCATGGAAAATATTCAGCATAATGAGATATGGTGTTGCTTTCATCACATTACATTACCTGATATACATGAAATGGGATGGGATTGAATAAGACAAGTCAGTGGAACTTGTCCAGTCCAACTAACTCCTGTTTGTCGATAATGATAATTAATACAAAGAGCCATTTATTTCATTAACAAGTATTTACTTATTAGGTAATATAATTTTTTAACTAAAAAGCTGAAAATAAAAAGACAATATTAAAATTTTTGATAAAACCCGAAGGTCTAAAACCCTAATCACCTAAATAAAAACATAAACCAGTCAACAGTATTGTTGACAATCAGCAATAGTTTAATACAACCTACACTTTCGTCGCGCGTAATGAAAGACCTTGATTCTTTTAAATTTACTAAACCATCCATCCTTACAAACCGTATTAAACTATTGTTTTTATTTTAACCATTTCATAATCTTTTTCTCTTGGGAGATAGATAACTATGTCAAATGAAATATTTTTAATACACTTCAAAAACAAATAGGTCTATGTAGAGATCTGCAAGTAAAAAGTATATTAGAGAATTGAAACTTACGTAGGTTGTTGCTGTGATGAAGGCACTTTAGACGGCTCCCTGGGGTTATGAGACACTTTGCCAACCGATGGCAACATATTGAACACTTTCCCACTCGCGTCCCTCGACACTGGCGTGCCAATATGAGATGTTCTTATATTACTGGCACCCACACTTTCAGTCACAGGAGATATACAGTTCTCCGTTCCTAATAACTCATCGATCCTCGCGTAATCGCCCTCCCCAATGTCATTTGAGTACAACGCCTCATTCTGCGAGTTACTCATAACGTTTTTCGTATCCTGGACAGAAACGTATGAGTACCTCGTTCCGTTGTTATTCACTTGCAGTTGAAGGTTCAAGTCCTTATATTTCCCTTTGTTAGGCAAGGCATATATGACCCCTTCTGCGTTTGTATCCCAGCTGCATTCTTTATCAATCAGTTCAGCGTTAGTTTCATCTATCTTCTTGTTATTCAAATTGTCCAATCTCCGATCTTCTGATTTCTTGCCTAAACTGCCACAATAACTCGCTAGAGACTTCTGGTAGTCGTTCAGACTTCTTCTACTTGAT
This sequence comes from Sesia bembeciformis, assembly GCA_943735995.1. NCBI lineage: Eukaryota > Metazoa > Arthropoda > Insecta > Lepidoptera > Sesiidae > Sesia > Sesia bembeciformis. The sequence continues at coordinate 13,914,106 of OX031041.1, read as the reverse complement.
ATAACCTTGCCCAATGGCCGATTATCCGCGTTAGTTTGCTCCGAAAAAGAGCGTCGGTAAGTCGGTCGAATTTCTGGCGAGTTCTGTGCACTTATTGACCTTCGAAACGACGATCCTAACGTCGTGTTCCCGGTTTGAGGCCAATCTGGCACTGTTATCATAACACCTCCAGACGTTGGCAAGGATGTAGCGCCATCTCTGGTAATTGTCTCATGTCTACCCAATGTAGTAACACTAAGACCTCTCGTGTTTGGTATTCTAGCGAGAGGCAATACTCGGGGTGACAGGCAAGCTTCACAATTAGTCCTTATCCCTGAATTCTCCAGTGTACATTTACTGCAAGCCCACTTCTTCAAATGCAACGCTCTACTTTGCTCCCTCTGGTACTCTTTAACATAATTCAATTCCCAATTCGATTTGCTCTCATTACACTTCTTTGGTCTTCTAGTGACAGTGTGAAGGCTCCTTAGGAAAGACTCTCTAGGGTTGTACTGGGCAGTGTTATAGCCGTATCTCTCGGATACCATCAGACTGGTAGGCCTATTGATTGTGCCCCGATTCTGATCAACTTTCCACCACTTTTGCTGGGAGTTTATTACAGATCCATGAGATAAAGATCTGGTGACTCCATGCGCTTGGTCGGTCAACTGTGTAGGGGATAAACGAAGGGATTGCAAGTCGAGATTAAGTCGGCGACCATCGGAATAACTCGATGAAGGCTTGTACGACGGGACTGCCAGGGTGTTGGACCTTATCATAGTGTTGTCTGTGAACAAATTAAGAAGAATTGATAATCTTTGTACTGGTAATAATCAGCTACAATATTTTTTTAAAATTAAGGCTTACCTTGGGCAGACTTATCCTTGTCCGTCATCCCTGAAGCTTGGTCCTCGTCATCAGACAGTCTGTAATTATCAAAATTACATTTGAGTACATAAAATAAGGTATAGATTGAAATATAATGCAAAAAGCTTTGATCAAATAAAATTCAGCTGTGCAAACTTATACATTGCAATACAAAGGATACATATGCAAATATCACAGCTATGAGTATTTCACACTGCAGCCATACTTATACTTGTAGACTTTATGACTTAAACATAATAACAATTCAAAATATACAATTACCATATGACTTCAAAATATATATATAGGATTAAAAATTCTGTAATAATTTGCAAAATATCTAATTCCTGATTACAATTCTATGTGAGGATAGACACTGGATTTCAAGACAGAAAGAACTATAACCGTAACCTGCCCTTTTTACGTCCACTGCTGGACATGGGACATGGAGGGATGTATGACCACAAAACGCCACACTGGCCAAGCAGATTGGCGAGTGTGGTAGTGGATTTGTTACACCTTAGTCGCCTTTTACGATACCCACGGGAAGAGATGGGATTGTAGACAATGTGTGTTGGACTTTCTTTGCACAATCAAGAGATGGGGTGGTGTTATTCTAGTCGGTCGACACTACACAGTAAATAATTAATGTTGTAAAAACGAGCATTGAGCGCTGAGTGAGCGCTTTGAACTTTTAAAACTAAAGTTAAAGGCTAGTGAGCACTATATTCCAAATTTTTAATGTTTGATGGTCTTTAATCGTTGTAGTTAAAAACTCAAGTCTAAAAAGGTTAAGCTTAAGGTTCAATAGCACTAATATAGTGCTATGTACTTTAACATTTAAGTTTATTGATCATTTTATGTCTGAAATGAGTAGAAAATAGCTAAAACTAACTGTACCTGTACACAGGAGCGTGATGGGCCAGCGCATCACAAGCGGCGCATCGCCACGCGGCCGATACGTTCCGCAGCCCGCAGCCGCAGCGCCAAGCGCGAGTCGCGTCCGGCGCGGAGCCCACGCACGACCATCCGCTTTAAAAAAGGCAAGTAATAAGCGTTTTGTGGGCTTCAAACAAAAAAAAGGTCAGATATTAAGGGCAAAAATACGAAACTAAAACGAATATGTGCAGTTTGAGAATATCAGATATAAGGCAGCTCATCAGTGAGCTGAGACTACGAATCTGAGGACTGTGAAGCCAAACAAAACAGAAAATATATGATGTAAAATGTATTTTGTATTGTGTCTGGTGTCACTAAATCTTTCAAGGGGGAGGGTGCACTGTAATTTCACAGCCGCTGGGCCCACTCGAATGGCCTTGTCTCACAGACCCCTACCCTTCTCTCACAAAACACTACCTTGAAATGTACTGCATTTCCCACTTTAACCAACTTCCCCAATGTAAGTATGTCTTTGGTACTGAGTGAAATATGCCAGAGCAAATTCCCATCCCATGTTGTCCTATCCCTCCTAAATTTCCCAATCCTTTCATTCATCTCTAAAGGTAGAGGTAACACATCTAGAGGTGTGCCAAAGTTTGTCATTCTGGATTGCAGTTGGCATGTACAGTGGATGTCCATGAGTGACAGAATACATTTACTACCAGGTGGACTGTATGCTCATCTGCCACCTTATTCCTATAAAAGAAATACTATCAGGAAATTATTGAAAAATATGGTACTGTAATAATAAAAGGTAGAGAACTATGCTATACTGAAATGGAAAGACTATGTAAAGACTCATATGGTTCAAAGATAGGATATTGTGGAGGACTCTGGTGGAGACCCTTGCTGAAAGGCAAACATATCAGGATGGTGACACAGATTTCTAATATGACTTTATTTATATTATTGTGCATGCATGTATTAATTATATAATCTATAAAATAGATTATCTTATCTCAGTAATGGAACTTAAAATAAAAAATGACAATAAGAAGGAAACAACTTTGAGTAAATAAACTTGTCAGTTATCAATAACTTTGTAAGATATATATATATATATATATATATATATATATATATATATTATATAGGGCTTTAGAAACTGAATTTCATCATATCTTTTATTAATTAATTACTATTTCAATATTCACACCTCAAATTAAACATAATTCTGCCAAACTGTGAGCACATTAAATTAATAATTTTTTTACAAGCAAATTAATCACGAAAATTAAGCAGTAAAGCATAATATTAATATATAATGTTTTTTTTTTTTTTTTTTATATTATGTTATGGAGTTTATAACTCATATAATATTTTTTTTACAAGCAAATTAATCACGAAAATTGAGCAGTAAAGCATAATATATATACTAAGATTTTTTTTATTTATATTATGTTATGAGTTTATAACTCATATAATCAATTATCATGATGAAACAGGAAAACAAGGAGGGGGAAAACAAAAGCCTTTGTTTATCTAGGTGTGAATAGGATTTTGCAAGGTCGACGGCGCGCCCGCATACCCCCTGGTGTTGCAGGTGTCCATGGGTGGCGGTAACACTTACCATCATGTGGGACCGCTTGCTTGTCCGCCCACTTTTTTATATAAAAAAAAAAAAACTAAGTGAGGCATTGATGAAGTATTAATTGTGGAAGAAAGTTTTTCATTATTTCCTTTAAATGTGGAAAATAAATTAATTTGGAAAATAAATTTCCTGTGACTGAGCATTTCCGTGGATTGTGGAGACCACTAACTTAATAATGTATTTCATTGTCTAAATATGTTTCTATAGAAGAGGCAGCAGTCGGTAGGACATCCCATGAAATGGCAAGTGGTCATCACTGTGCATGAACACCTGTATATAACACCAGAGGAATGCAGGTATGCTGCTGTGCTGTCCTCGCAGAATCCTAATCATAGCTTAAATTAAGTCATATTATTATTGTTTGTAATATTAAAATAATAACCATTCAAATCCAATTAACTCAAGCAAACCCCCAGGCTAAAGCCCAGGAGCAAATCCAGGGCTGGTTCTAAAATATTTTTGTTTTATACAGGTTCTAGGTTATAGAAACTTGACTAGTCAAACAAATTAAAAAACAGAATTATAGTTACTTAAGTATATTAAAAAAACTACATGAAAAAACTTACACTAATGCTTAGTGAACAAAGAAAACATGACACTAATGAAGTAATTACATTGAAAACCACTACCAATCACCTTGGATAACACCTAAAAACAACCAGATTTAAAAACTGGAATCTAAATTGGTACCAATAAGAAAGACTGGACAACAATAGCTTCAATACATACCTATAGCCATTGTGTATGTAAAAAAACTACATTTCACGGAAATAATGACATACGCCCACAACAAAAACACTTTTAGTCGATAATTTCGTTAATGAACTTCGACTGGGGCGTCGCAACAATCGAATACATACTGAATCTAACCTAAATATAAGGGTCAAGAAAAATCGATACTAACTGACATTAGCACAATGAATAAGTACGAAAGAATAAACAAGGAAAGCTTACCTATTGAATGCGTTTGTTGGTGGTATGACGATCGCTTCCGAAGCAGGAGTTGTTCCTTCGCTCTTTTCTGTACGTATTGTGTACTCCGGCGACGAATCTCTACCACAAGACCGCTTAGAGACTTCTCTGTCATGACTCGAAACCCTGTTGGTACCACATTTCAGACACTTTACACTCTCTGTTGGGTTGATCTGGCCGCAAGATTGACAATGCCATTGCAGCACCGATGCGATTGAGCCCATTTTAATTCACACATGGCTATTAAACCATAATAATACGGCGTTTTACTGAAACAAATTAAGAGCTGAGAAAAATGAAAACAGCTGATCCACCATGTTTGTGTATAACTTTTTTTATAAATAGTGGCCGGGGTTGCCGGCTTTTGAAGTTGCTTATTGACTTATTTTTTTAAATATTGAACTCAATTATATAAAACAAAACATACGAGTAAAAAATGTAGTGATAAAAATATATCTCATTTACGAAAGAAATAAAATTTATCGTTTTCCAGTTTCTCGTAGTAGCTTATAGTGACACCTAGAGTTTTATTTTCGAACTTTACACTGTCCTTAAAAACTTACCTAACAAAAAGTTTGTTAAATAATTAATAGATAGCAGGATGATATTCTAAATCCGTAATAAGAATGATGAAGAAAAATGTACCTATGTAAGGAAGGATTTATTATATGTATTATTACATTCCCATTACCTTCATAGTCCTATTGGTCCCGAGTCCAAATCCCTGATAACTTAGTACTGGTGAGTGATGACATAGGTACCTACCTCAATATTATGTATATGTATTTATGTATTGTACCTACGTTTTTAGTGGATAAGAATTATTAGACAAGAATTGAAAGTACTTTTTCAATTAATGTTTACACGACCCGAATCGCGTTCATTTATATCAATTTAAACGCAGTAACGTTCAAAATGGCAACCTGATAAATTTTGAATTATCGCTCTGTGCCGGCGAGCAAAATGATAACGAATTTTGGCGGGATTTAAGGTGACTATTCATTATCCTTAACCTTATTGTGACTTATCTATACTGTTTTTGTAACCGTTTGGCGGTATGTTTAAGCAGAAGATAGCAAGTTATTTTATGTACTTAAGAGGCCTATCAATAAAATTAGAAAATGTTTCTTTCAAGTATTTATATCTTCTTTTTTATAAAACGAAATTTACAAACAAGACTACAGTGAGTTTTAGCAAGTGGCCACAAATTCCTATTTCAGTGGTCTTACCTGAATGACCTTAAAATACTGTTGACTTAAAAATGACCGCTAAGATAGCGCTAACTAAGCTTGAGCGCTTAGTTAGCGCTACTGAATATTAAGAACCTTAAACCGTTTTAAACTTGAGCTTTTAACCTTAAGGGTTAAATTAATACTTTTAACAGCTAAAACCCTGGACAATACTAGAACGCAAACAGGTACCAAACTAAAATTACAGTGACTTCAGTGAAAACTCCCTTTATAACCTACTTTAAAGCCATAATTACTACACTGTCCACTGCTGCGCCCGTAAGTGCTCACGAGAGGCCATTGGATACAGACCGGCGATGTTACACGTAATATACGCTTACATCTGTCACAAACAGACTGTTTGCCGGTGACGTATGTTTACGTAATGTGGCGGGGATTTACCGATTTAACATTACATCGGTCCTAAACTTAAGGCATTTTGGTCCTAAACTTGAAGTAGGTAGATAATAGCGTGCATCATGCACCGATGACTAATTAAGGAGTACTGGACTATGGTTTCAGGACAATACCACCTCATTTCTTCCCGTGGGTGATGTAAAAGGCGACTATGGGATAATAAAGCCGCTACCGCAAACTACATATATCTAAAAGAGTGGACTCACCAACCCGCTTGGCCAGCGTGGCGTTTTAAGGCCATACATCCAGTGGCGTAGCTAGGGGTGGGGGGGGGGGGTTCAGCCCGCACCGGGTGCTACCCGTTTGAGGGTACCTGATGAAAAAACTAGAAACTTACAAAAAAATCCAGTAGGTAGTGTATTGCTACAAAAATAATTTACATACATATAATACACATTGTCTGTCGATTTTATTTTCGTAGTTCTATGGCTCGGTCGGTCGGGGATTCCCCCAATGTGGTTTTTATCAACGACTATTTAAGGGATTCTTCTCTCATTCTTCTTTTGCTATACACAACTTACTTTTATACATCAATGTGAAAGAATGTATAATAAAACAATAGTATTATATCATACATAATATTGTAACTTGATTATTAACCAGCTGTTCCTCGCGATTACACCCGCGTTCTTTTTATATACATATACCTATAGCCTATATTAGTCGGGAATTGTGTACTTAGCTTTCTATTAGTGAAATCATTTTTAGAATCGGTTCAGTAGTTCCAGAAATGAACCCCCACATACAACCACATTTAACCTTTTTATAATATTATTATAATAGATAGATGACTTTACGTATATCGAATTTTTATTAATTTTAACGGTTTTCATTCTTGGGGTGACACCATCGATATCCGCACCGGGTGCCACCCATGCTAGCTACGCCACTGCATACATCCCTAACGTAAGAGATAGGGTGGTACTATTTCGAAAGCCAGCTTTTAATGAAGATGAAAATAATGCAGCATATTTAGATAGTCAAGGAGCAAATTTTGTACGTCTTACGACGCAACCTTGAAATTGTTCCTTTACCTTCACTCGGCCTAAGGTAAGACCTTCTTATCTCAGATTTGAATATATTCCGAATGCCAGTGCCAACAGTTTTATGTAGGTAAAAGGATTTGACTGGACTAGTTACATTACGCCAAAGTTAGAGAAAAAATCCCAAAGAAGAGATTACACACAGACTGTCCAATTGCTATATTTTCTGTATTTTCCAATTCTATATTTTTCTATAATTGGAAAATATATATATTTTCCAATATGTACCCGCTCTTACTATGTGGTATTACCAACACAAATAGGTCACTGAACCAATAACTTCTTTTCCTTAAAAATATTTCCCCAACCTGTCACCGGCGAAGGATAGAAATGTCAACGATTGATAGAGATGGATTATGGGACCGTGCTACGGAAACGTATAGCGGACGTTTCATTCAACTTTCTACTTTAATTCCTTAGATGTAAGGTAGGTTTTAAAATGTCCCGGGAAAGGGGGGAATTGAACAATAAATCCACAGGTGCTATTGATGCCCTGTGCACTGCAGATGGATTAGTTGGAAAACAAACAGAAAAACGAGCTCTGAACAAGATCGATTGTCCTACAACCTCTGTGCAATTCTCTAGTGTGTTTCCTGTGTTTTGTTTTTGTTGCGAAGAATGTAAAAGGACAATAGTTTTGTGTGAATATAAACTTGTAATGAATTCAAGTTCCCCTCTCTCACAGAAGACCCACTTTATCCAATTCACAAATGTGTACATATTTATTTTAGTACTGCAAACGTTTGTCGTTCTGGATTGATGTTGACATGTTACGCAGATGTCGCAGGGCGACATTATCCGCTTACCATGGACTATCTGCTCGGTCTGCCCGCTATATGTCTATAAATAAAAAAATTCCGATCTTTTCTACACTTTTGCTCTATTTGACATGAATTGCGGCGCATTCCGGGAAGTGCGTCAACGTTTGTCATTTCTGACAGATGTCGGCATGTACTCGTATTGCAAATGTACATGGGCGACTCACAATAGTACCAATAGATAAACTGACTAAAAAAAAAAACTATTTAGTTTTTCTTATCAGCAGCCACTAGTATTTAAAAATCCCTTATCAAAAACTTTTCAGTTTGAGAACATTATAACCTCAAACGCATATGAGATGTCAAATCCTGAATAGAGAAAAGCCTTCGTAACATAGTAAGGTTATACAAGTATAATGTCCTGGACAAAAGATGCTTAGTACAACAAAGTGTGGGGTCGTTACGACCCCTGAAGGGTTAAAGGTTTTTTAAGGAAACTATTTGTCATGACAGTGAATGGGGTCATATCTATACCAAGTTAGGACGTGCGAAGATCTCTTAAATAGGGTTAAATGCTTATTTCGGAGTAGACATTTGTCAGTCCAGTTGGTTCTCTTGTATATACCGATCTATATATATAAGGTGTATTAAATTTAACCGACATCATTCTAAGGGGTTAATATAAACGTAATACATACGATTTATACATACATCATCGATATATGTTATACAAGGATTTTAGGGCAGACACGTTAGAGTCTAATATTGTTCTATTCAGTAGCTCTCGAATTCTGTAATTCAAATGTGTTTTAAAAATGGAACATTCTTATTACGTAGGTAGCAATTAAGTTTCAAATTTGACTTTAATGAACGCCCCTCATTTCTTTAATGACCAGCTTCCTTAATAACAAACCAGGTTTCTTTAATAACAGCGTTTTGTTTTATACGTGATGGTGTCACCTTGTATATTCCCATATCGGACGTAACGAAAATAGAAAACACGTCATTCATAGACAATATAAACTAAGTTTTTTTTAATACACACGTAGAGCTATTAAACAATAAGCAGTGAGAGCTAAGAGTTGTTTTAGTGTTCGTTTTTATTGTTTTTTGGGCATCATCAATTAACAAAGTAAAGTGTGTGAGTTTTAAAACGATCATAGGTGTTCAAATTTTACAATATTTTTAAATGAAACCGGTCATCAACACACTAGCCTTAGACAGTTATTTATAAAGTAATTTTTAAAATAATTACCCTCTTTTGTTGTAGACGGTCAAAAGTGGGTTAATTGGGCGTCAAATGGGAACAACTAAATTGATAATTAATATGCCTTTTCGTTTTTGTGCTGAGAAATTAAAGTAGGTAAATTGATGAAGCGAAATTATGTGAATTTTTGTGCAACAAATTCTATATCTACCCAATCTAATATATTGTATACGATTCTCATATACGACCAAACTTCATACGATTCTCGCCTGTGTTCACATGTTGATAAAAACTGATAATGACAGTGATATGATAGCAGTGATCACATTATGATATCAGTTGTTTATATGTACTAGCTTTTCACCGATTTCTTTTCTCCTGCGCGCGTTCGAGGAACTATCATTGTGTAAATGAGCTTCCTTAAGACTTCGGGCTAGGGCCTAACACAGACGGGCGACTTTTGTAGATGGCAAATCGGCAAGCCATAGAAATCTAAATAATACAACCCATCCGGCCTACACCTACCAACCTATCGACACTTGTTTGGAAATTTTGGTTTGGAATAAGCATAAAAATAACTCTTTAAAAAAAGTACTAATGATTACAATTTGGTTAAAAATATTGACTCGTCAACCCGTTTGGCCAGCGTGGAGTTTTGTAGCCATTCGTCCCTCATACAATGAGTCAAACGCACATTACTCTACATGTATATCTATAAAAACTCATAAGACACTATTAAAAAAATATCCAACGTTTCGCAGCATTTTTGCTGTACTGAAAAGTTTAATTTTCGGGTTGTCTTTATATTGCACAGAGGGTCCGCCATTTTTACCAATATGAAAACAGTGGTCAGTGAAAACTCAAAATATTGGTCCTCATGCTTGCATTGTTTAGCTCAACATAACTCGTTAGCGAGTTCCTCCATAGCCTACTTTTAACAATTCAACGCTTCAATCCGAAGTGATAATTACGCAATCTGTAGGGGGAGACAGTACAGTATTACAGCTTTGTACAAAACTTTATTTTTTAAACGCATGCTGTAATTGTTGCTTCTAGTTTCTCAAAAATTGAGACTACTAATGTGTTAAAAATAAGCAAGATATTTTTTATTGTTTTATTCTAAAAATCAGATGTTAGAGCATGTTTTAAATTACTTATACTTATAGTTTTTCTTATTACAAGACAGAAGGAGCTAGAGAACTTTTAAGGAGCTTCTATTATATACGACCAAAGCGCGCGCTATGGGCAGAGAGAATTTGGGAAAGAACTCATATTACTGAACGTTAATTGGGGTCTAGTAAAGTGGTCAGTGATCGACGATTTCATACTAATCCCTTTCGGGTCCACTCTTGGCTGATCTCATGTCAATGACCGAAATTCTTCCTGCTCATGGCGAGCGCTTTACCTACTCTAGCCCAAACGAGTGTATGAAACGATAATATTTGTAATGACCTTGGTTGACTGTTGGGTGACAAATTTTGATTTTTAAAATATACCTCGTAGTTTCACTAAAAAATAGTTAGGTATGTAATTTACAACGCAATTGGTTCAACAGTCTTTAAATTTTCTTGTAAAATTCCCGTTTCTATTATATACGAGTAGAATACACCAGTCGAACTGTTATTTTAATTCATCCCTTCAACGCGGGTCTTCGTTCTTCTTTTGTGTCAAGCATTCTATTCGCTAGCAACTACACCCTCGATAATTACCGACGGGATAGCCAACTTTATCGAGGGGACTGATGTTGTGAGCAATTCAGTCGGATTACAGCAGACGTTTACGATGCAATAAATTGTGCATCCCCTGCATCGCCCGCACTTGGGGGCCGCATTACCTGCATTTCCCCTGCCGCTCGGTTCGGATATATTGCCGATCGGGGCGCATGTTTTAGTAATGTTATGCGCTTTTTCGCTGGGCTATTTATGATAACGGCAACGTATTTTGTCTAGCGTAGGTTCGTATTTCTGAAATATAACTACAGAATATATAAAACCTTTGATTTTATGTTAACTTCAATACCATACCATGAGAGTCGGTCCCTCGATTGCTAGATATTGGCTTCCCCCAAGGCTAGCCACTATACACCATTGTCCGCTCTTGACCACCACCAGCGAACTTCTTCAAATCGTCTGTTCATCTTGCCAGAGGGCGACCGAACTTCAGTGTCCCTTGAATAGTACACAATAGCAGAAGGAGCAGAAAGATCCAAGATGTACATTTTACATTACGTTTGAGTCTAATAGTTTAGTCTATGTCTATGTTCAGTCCAATTTAATTCATACGAATTCTAAAAATAGATCATTCTTATTACGTAAAACTTAAGTTTCAAATTTGACCTTTTAATGAAACCCTCCTCATCTGTTTAAACCCCCCCCCAGACCCCCCTAGAAGTTGCCAAACAGATTTCTTTGGAACGTAATGATCTGTCATCTAGTCTATCCCGATATCGATGTTTTCCGTCAACGTATATTGTCAAACATGGAAATATCATCGAATATAATATTTACGAATAATTTCATTTCTATAATACTTGCCTCTAGCGTACAAGTTCAATATGTCGGAAGTGGTCTCAAATCGTCACAACTCGATATTTCGTATTTTCCCTCCAATTGTCGGAATCAGGTTTGCTGTCGATTGTGTAGACCATTCGTGTAAAACTATTTTGTAGATGTCTTCTTCCAAATATGTTTACGTGTCCAATCCAACAGGACACATAATGTCTCTCTCAAGAAGACTACCTTAGAATGTACTACATTTCTCACTTTATCCTATTTCCCAATGTACGTACTTGTTACGGTAGTCAGTGAGATAATAATATGGCAGGGCCTATTCCCACCCCGCTATATCCCTTCCAATTGCCCCGACCCTTTTTTATACAAATCCATTCCTATATGTAGGTATATCTCCAAATGTAGGCAGCGCATCCGCGGACGTGACGATGTTTGTTATTCTACATATTCAATTTAATTTATTTCTGGAAAAGAAAATGACAATAAAATGCTTAAAATTAAAACAATTTACAATACAATTTATTGACACAAGAGACTTTTTTTTTGTTAGCTCACATACGCACAAAAACACGTCAATTAATCTCACGTACACCAGGTACACCATATGCTCATCTGCCACCTTCTTTCTATAAATAAAAACCACAGTGAAAATTTCATTTAACGTAAGCGACACAACTTTTCAAGAGAAGCAAAATAATATTTTCTATATAAAATCCTATGTAAATTTATCAGTATCACAGCTACTGTACAACTTTAACAGTTTTAAGATTAAAACAATAACTGTAAAACAAAATTAAATTGGCTTTTTAATAAACTTCCCTATAAATCCGCACTTCCTTGACAAACAGTCGCTACGTACAGTGCGGTCATCAAGACATTTCGTACCACGAACCCAAAAGCTGCGGTACAAACTGTCAGCTGAGGTTTTACCATTAGGCCACGACATGAGGCTCTTCAAGACAGCTGTGAACAGGATTCTGCACGGTCGGCAGAGCACTCACATGTTCTGTGGTGTTCCAGGTGTCTATGGTCGACGGTTACCACTTAACATCATGTGGTTCGTCTATAAAAAAATGTTTTCTTCTGACTTTTTTGAAAAATTGTGACTTGTGCCTTACGCTAGGAAATAGAACCGGAAACCTTTTGCACGGCAGGTAGGGGCATTTCCAACTATGTTAATCCAATCATCAAATAAATTAAAAGTAACAATTTAACTTCTTAATTTCAAAGTAATTTTCGTTGTGATCTTCATTACATGGAAAAAATAATAATAGAAAAATCTCGACAATACGATTAAATCGGTAAGTACTGTTGACTATCCTATTATCAAGCTACCATTTCCAAACACATAAGTCCAAAAATACTTCAATTCATAGCTGACTTTAATATATCCCGATTTTTTCCTCAAAAGGCTAAGGAAGGTAAGTACTTACCTACCTAGAGTTTGAAAAAATACTAGACATAATGTTCCCAAAAACGAACCTGAAGGTGTTCAAGTACAAAGGAATACAACGTCGATTTGGGTCATAGGGGCCTTTCGTAATACTTCGCTGAAGGATACGTGGAGAGGTACAATCAGCAGAAAAGGCGGCGTTAGGATTTATGCATCCCGCCAGCAATAGACAAACAATAAAAGGTCAAAGGTCATTGCTTGTCTCATTTAAAAGGAAATGTAACCTACCATACCATACCATCAGCCCATTTTTAGAATTGCACCATGAAATTAATTCTTAAATAATAATAAATTACTTATTAATTTTACATTTTAATTAGTATTACACATTACATTTTTTAATTATATTTAGATTTAATTATACCTAAAATAATAAAAACGCATAATAAAAAGGTTTTTAATAGGTGTTTACACAGTTTCAACTTTTTACAAAAACAATTATAGACTAATGTTATCTGCTTTACTTTACTTTCTAAATTTCAAATAAAACGTTTTAAGTCTCTCCACTGCTGGCTATAGGTCTTTCCTAAAACTCCCCCTCCCCATCCACATTTTCCTAATCCTTCCTCTAATCCATTTCTATATCTCCAAAGGTAGGCAGCGGATTTGGGAGCGTGCCTACACGTTTGTCAATCGGGACTGATGTTGGCATGTATCGGAAATGTCCACGGGCGACAGTTCACTTACCACTAGATGGACTGTAAGCTCGTCAGGCGCCTTCTGTCCATCAAAAAAGTTGAAAACTAAACCGTTTTCTTAAATAATGTTACTTATTTTCGTTGCTAACTGTACAGTACGTACGTACATTACCTCAATAACATCCTTTATTATGGCACGTTCAATACACATTATTTCAAATACGATTATGTGCTTTTAGGGTAGGATGGAGAAATCGATGATAACAGATGTAAGTGTCGTAAATAGATTAAGTGAAACCATTACGTGAAACATATGAGGAAAAGGTAAATATTCTTACATTAGTTTGAGAAGATCGTTAGTTTGCTATGTTTTTTTTTGCTCGCACGTGTTAAGTATTTAATCTATTCTATTTTTTAATTTATTTCGCGCATTAAAATAGTGTACGTTTATTCTGCCTCTTTTAAGAAAAAAGGGTCAAGTCCATTTTAATGGCAATTTGAGAAAAATGCAAATAAAGAAACTGATAAAATCTTCATTAATTTTAAACCAAGCTATATACCGTGAGTTTAGAGTTTAAGGGAATACTCCATATGTTTATTTTCCGAATATCTATAATATTAATTCTACTTCCGTTAAAAGTGTTTCAAATGCCTTTTCTAGTATTATAATCAAAAGGTTTTTCTTTTGTGTTTATTTAAAACAAAACAAAGCGATGGGACTTTCTAGATTGAACCATTTTGTACAAACTTCTACACAATTAATATGTTATCGACGCGGCGGTGGAAAGAAAGAAGTAAGTCGCAAGAAGTCGGAAATAATCGAAATTAAGTCCGCCAGTAATGAATGGCTGGATGAGAAGAGCCTAACATAGTGTCGAGAGTATCGACATAGGCTGATGGTATGGTATGATATGGTCGTCAACGCGACTCGTTTGACTTAAAGCCCTTTAGCATTCATTTTTGACTAAGAAAAATAATATTACTTTCCTTTCTACAACAATAGATTTGAACCGATTTCACTATATCAATGTGCTCCAACCCAAATCTTTCAATAAATCAAGTCGGTAATCCATCGAGCGCTCGCTACACCGCATTGGTTTCAAAACGTGATATATGTGCACTGGTTTCCTTGAAATGCAATCAAATTATCTTCTCGCGACTCTTCCTCGTCCTTGTAAGCTTCTACTTTATTTATATTTCTCTAATACATAATCTTAGAAGCTAATTACAATTAAATGACCTATATGCACTATATGGGCAGTGTGGTGTCGACTGGCTAAAGAATGTCACCACACCATCTCTTCCCGTGGTTGTCGTAAAAGGTGATAAGGGATAACAAAGCAGTTACCATAAGTCCTGAGGAACTTCACCGCCTCTAGAGAGTGGACTCGCCAATCTGTTTGACAATTTATACCCCTCACGCACAAGCCAATATCCATGAGGAGACCCGTGTCCAACAGTGGATACTGAAAGGGTTGGCAGCATTGTATATACACTAAAATAAATAAACTATTTAATTACGAAGAAAATTACATTGTATTTTTTTTGTAATTTTACTTACCTCAATACATCCAATTTATATTTTTAGATTGGAATTTCAATTTTACTCTGTCAAATTCTGACGAGTTTAACAATAGAGTCCCGAGTAGCTTACCACTCAATTACAATTAAAATTAATTACAATGTAATTACTTGTAATTAATTACGTGTGAGAACTTTGGACAATAATACACCAAGCTGAAATATTACACACAATCATCCGGAGGATTAATTTTCATTTTTCAAAATTACATTCGAGTGCAATGAACTTATTACACGAAAATTTAATTTTGAGCGTTGCGAGAGAAAATTTACTTACATACTTAAGGTTTTTTCCAAATCTTGAAATTTCTGCCTCTTTCGTGTAGTTACTTGTTACTCTAAGTACAGAGCAATTTTTTTTTATAGGATGAAGGTGACAAAGCGGAACCCATGGCCCTGCTAACCATACGGTTATAAAGACTGAATCGTGGGAGATGCCACTTTCTTGACTGCCTACAAATTTCTTTCATCTCTCTCCATTTAACACTTCTCCCCCTAAGTAAGTAGTATGTGGACACTGTCCAAATATCATGTAAATCCATATGAATAAGTCCATAGCAATTGTGAAATAGGTTACTTGGCTCATAAACTATAACCTATATAATTAGTACGAGAATCTGTGAAACGCAAAGAAGACAAGAAATCAAGAGAGTAATTTCCATTCAACTCTCACAGTCAGAATTAATATAAAGTGACATATTTCAGCGGCAATTAAACCAAAATGTCAAGTGGTACAAACGGGAAAAACCTTCGACACACAACTGGCGCTCAACGTGCGACGGGTTACTCCCGTAGTATACCCACTAAATATACAAGCCAGACTATTTGGTGGGAACTAGAAAATTGATGTCGAGTTTTCGTTTGGTTATTATAAATACTGTGGATTTAGTAGTGGTAGTGTGTAATGATTGTGAATATCAAAAATAAAAGCACAATACAACGTTTTCCGTGTGCTTTCAAGGTGTTTTTTTTTTTTTTTTTTATTGAAGTAGGCGGATGAGCAAGCGGTCCCACCCGATGATAAGTGTTACCGCCGCCCATGGACACCTGCAACACCAGGGGTATGCGGATGCGCCGCCGACCTTGCGAAATCTTATTCACAGCTTTCTTAAAACCTCTTGAGGAAGTTCGCTCCACAGCCTACTGGTTCGCGGTATAAAATGATTTTGGACCGAACAGTATGCGACACCTCTGTATCGAGGAAATGCGGATAGACCTTCTACTACTCTTAGTCAACCTACTATCACTTTACTGAACGACTCCTAACTTACTTCGACGGAACTGAACATTGACGAGTTGTTAATTATGAAGAAAACTTAACACTGGCACAATGAGCTAATTGCGCTATTGCTATAGAAGAGAAGAGTTGTATGCAGGTCTGTTGCCTAAAAAAAACGTATCACATAAAATTGATCGTCTATATCTGACATCTCTGATACTATGTTATAAACGGAATCCATATCTATACTAATATAATAAAGAGGTAAAATTGTGTGTTTGTATGTTGGGGGTAATCTCTGGAACTAATGAACTGATTTCTAAAATTCTTTAACAAATAGGAAGTTACATTACCCGTGTCTAATTTATGCTATATTTTATTATGAAATTTTGAAGAATAATTTGAAAAAATAAACAAACCGAAGCGAACTACTGAACCGATTTCTAAAATTCTTTCACAAATAGGAAGCTACATTACTCGTGTCTAATTTATGCTATATTTTATTATGAAATTTTGAAAAATAATTTGAAAAAATAAACAAACCGAAGCGAAGTGAGGGCGGGTCGCTAGTGTGTTATAATCTGGTATCGACATGGTGTGCAACACTATCTTGCGAATTGTGTATTTTCTGCTCAATATACAATTTAACATCTTGACGAGAAAGTGCAGTTGTATCGCACGTGGGGTGACTGGACTAAGGAAGTTTTAAAAATGTAGAAATTAGATGTTAGTTTCGGGAATAGTTAATAGAAGCATTGAACCTGCAATTGTGATTGAAAATACCCTTTGTGGATACAAAAGGACACATGTGGGTACATGAGGATGCCGTGTCTTGCAGTGAGGCGTTATTGGCCAATATCCGAATAAAGGTAAAACACAGTAAAATTCAGCCTTTGCAAACATGTGAGCCTGTTTTATTCCAAACAAATTTACATTTGCTTCCTCTGACACCTATTCCATTCCAATCCAATTTGTCCCAAACGTAAACAAACATAGCATTGGAACAATTTGGCTCGAATGAGTTTAAAAACATTGTCAATCATCCTCATGGCGCCAGAGCAATGGCGAAACAAAAATTGGATCTGCCCAAAGTTTACAATTATTATGGCAAAAGAAAACGAAAATATATAGTACGCACCTTAATTTGAAAATAAATAATTTATCTTTAGATTTAAGAATTTAAAATATTGCAAGAGTTGTATTCAAGAACCAATTAAAAAATAGATATAACATAAAAATATTTGCAAAACAGTTAATATCGCATCGCACCGTAGAGCAGAAGACACTTGAAATCACAAAGGGATTTGTAACACTTAATCACTGAAAAAAATTGTAGCCAAAAATGAGAGCTAACGGGAATGAACCCTGAACACCGTGTAGATGGCGATTAGCGACATCTGTGCACCGAATTTATCCTGACCTCTTTTGATGGATCACTCTAACAAACCACTCTTTGTTCCTGCTTCATCCAAATTGCACCTTTAGGTGTTGCAAATTAGGTGTCAGAGGAGGTAAATGTAAATTTGTTGGAATAAAACAAGCTCACATGTTTGCAAAGGATGAATTTTACTGTGTTTTACCTTTATTCGATATTAGCCAATAACGCCTTACTGCAAGACACGGTATCCTCATGTATCCACAAAGGGTATTTTCAATCACAATTGCAGACTTAATGCTTCTATTAACAATTCCTGAAATTAACGCTAAGTGTTCAGATATTTTATTGATTTGGTTTTGTTTTCAGCAAATTGGGTAGGAGCGGACTATATATTATTAAATACTAGCGACCCGCCCTCACTTCGCTTCGGTTTATAAGTTCCTTTTTTTTTTCAAAAAAAAATATTGCCTATATTAGACACGGATAAGGTAGCTTCCTATTTGTGAAAGAATTTTTGAAATTGGTTTAGTAGTTCCAGAGATTACCCCCAACATACAAACACACAAATTTACCTTTTTATTATATTAGTATAGACCAGCTTGATATTATTTAGCTGATATAAGTATTGAGATGTTTTTCTTAATCTGTGACTTCTAGACTATAAATGTCCACGGTTGACCTTGTGGTATCAGTCGACTTAAAAATAGCATTACCACATTTCTTCCCGTGGGTATGGTGTGGACGACTAAGGGATAAGAAATCCGTTACCACAAGCCCGAGGAACTACGCCATCTCTTAAAGAGTGGACTCACCAACCCGATTGGCCAGTGTAACGTTTTAAGGCAATACATCATTCATGCATAAGACAATGTGCATGAGGATGCTCACGCCCAGCTTCTTGCGGTTACGGTTATCACGGTAAAGGGATGAACCAGGCTTCACGTGTTATGTATTATCCATAAACACATTTTTCCCCCAACAATTAAGACCCAGCCATTTAAAAGGCCAATTTTCCTCAAGTTTGCTTGCCTCGAACCCACGTCCTGCCCTTAAAAAAACGACACAAAAAAGGCAATTAGCAATCCCCTTTATTTATTTGTTTTCTAACCGCTTGAAGTCTTATTGTCTTCGAAATGGTCGCGGCAAGCATTAGGGTTTCTTTGTCGTTTGTCGTTTGACGTCCGTCCCGTTGAGGGCCGATTTGCATTTGACAAATTTTTACGTCGACCCTACTCTAGAATTAATGGTGCCTGCTGACGGCCCTAGAGGAATAATTGAGCGGAAAATACACAATTGACAACGATTTTCGAGGTAGGTAGGGGCTTTGGACGATACAATGAACGGGTAGTCGAATTGGGTCCGATGAAGGCTGTTCGTTTATTATATAAAGATGATGAGATCCGAGTTACGGAGAAGGATGATACCGCATGCTACATTCGTAAGGGACATTTGACTGGCAGAGTACGATGTCTGACAAAAGTCTTATGGTAAGTCTTACAGAAGACCACCGTGAAGTGTAGGTACTAACGTGATTAGCAGCGGGACTACGTTTGTATCCAATCCAATCCATCAGCTTGTGTCCGTAAATTACTGGATATCAGCCTCTTACATTCGGCTCTTCTCACCGACGAAGCGTTTCTAGATGCGTTATCTCCATTCAAGGGCTCGTCTACCTCATCGGTGACCGGGCCTGCGGCAAATACGACCTACCCATTGCCAGTTTAGTATACTGATTCTATGAACTAATAGGTCCTTACCTATAGAATCGCCGTTTATATGAAAAAAAATCATTTTTTTTTATATTCTTGAGACAACGTAACGAACGAAACGCTTTTAAACAGATTCCAGTCTGTTAACATGTAGCCTTAAAAGGCGACCACAATACAGAACAGTACTCCATGGAGTTTCTAACTAAGGAGGAATAAATCAGTAGCATGTTTTGGTGGCATTTAAAAGGTTTGAGAACTAGAAATAGTTTTGATACTAAGTATTATTGTTGTCAATCAGATACGTCATCCCATCAATAAATGCAATTTTTTCCAAAAAAATAAACGTTTCATGTCAATTAACTCCTAATCATCATTCAGTTTCAGGCTGGACTAGTGGTGGGTAATCATGATTTCTCGGAGTGTTTTAATTCACTTAATCCTGCTCCGCTTGCGGATCCAACTCCTCTTAGTTACTTCTTAACTCTTTTGATTCACCTACTTATTCACTTTCTGAGAGCGTTTCATTCCCTTTCCTTCATTGTTTCATTGTTGATAAGCAAAAAAAAAGGTCATGCCATCGTTGCATCTCGATTTTGAGCCTCCGACAAGTGCCGATGCTCGATTACACTCACGATCATGGTTGGCGCCGGAATCAGAATGAATAACGATACGATGGAACAATTAAGGGATTCTGCTCCGCTCGCGGATTCAACTCTTTTGATTCATTAACTCCGGAGTTACCCATCACTACATTGGGCATTGATCGGTTACAGTGTAACCGTTACATTATGTTTAATATACACGTACAATATACGTCATACAAATACAATCGATAGAGGCTTGCTCAATGACTTTGAGAAAGTCTCATAAACTAAAAGTTGCCAATTTCAAAATTTACATACAAAGTAGTGGCACAATTTTTAACTCGAAATCCCCCGAGAAATAAAATTTCAGTGCGGGGGCAATTTGAATTTTAATCATACAATTTAATAAAGTTTTGGAGAAAATTTTACAACTACGCCCTCAGACGGTCTCAGGTGTTTACTTTTATAACGATTATCTTATAAAGAACAAAACGATTAGACGTCCACTGGCGGTACGTATTGTGTCGTAGGTTTTCCGCATTACGGCGGATTTTATACTGAAATCTAAATTATTACAAATGCGCGGTGGAATAATTACATTACTCTAACGAAGGCGGACTTTTTATCCGATTAACTATTCACGTGATTCTTAGCGCAATAGAAACAACAAAAGAAATTAAAAATTCACAAAAGGTGACATTTTTTTTTAAATACTACCTACGCAATTAAAGTCTCAAATATCTGTTTTATGTTCAAAGTTAGATCACACCCACTACCCCTACATAAACAAACTATTGCACACACATACACCAAAATTAACTGTAGTACTCTAAAATTTATCAAAGGGAACTCGATTTATTAGTAAGTACACACCGCGGCGAAGTGGAGTTTGTAATTCTGATATCAAACGTTACCACGTCATAGACTAAGTAAAATAATGCTTTATGGGTTTCCAATTCCTATGCCTAACATGTAAAAGGCACAGAAATGTCTACGAAGTACAATATGCATATACAAGTGCATATGCACGTGTACATATGCATACATGTATATATAATCAGTAACAACAAAATCTTAATAATACGTATTATACTATTATAACATAGTGTATAAGTTAAAATTGATACTAAAATTGAAATATGGACCTTGTCTGAAATAAATTAATTATTATTATTATTAATAATAAACATTGGCATATTTCATTGACGTGATACCGCATTTTAATGCAGTTTAGTGCAGTATTTATTACTACATATAATAAAACTGTAGAACCAGCGTGTCTGTACATTAAATATATATTCACCAAAAGCTGATTGTCCGTTCGAACACGCTAATCTCCAAAACTACTGAACGGATTTTCATGGGGTTTCCACAGGTTAATTAAGTTTAGCTTGGCGCTTCGAATAGGCTTTGTTTCATCGAAATAGGCCAACGGGAAGAAAAGATATCCCTATTTAGAGTTTAAAAACTAAAATTCCACGTGTACGAAATCGCGGCCACAGCTAGTATTTAAATAAAATCGTTTTACTTAATAAAATAATATCTTTTTAATTTATATCATACTTGGAATGACAAATATAGGATTGAGGGTCATACCGTTTAAACAATCGAAATACATATTCATCTATTTATTGTAATTAGGCAATTAAATACCGCCCGCTAACTGGAGCATTACGTAAAATTGGAAATTATGTACCTCCTAAAATACGTTCCACTACGTTATACGTTATATTAAAATACGTTATACTATATATAACTCCCTTGTGAAACCACACCTGGAATATTTGATCGGGATTTCGGGATCAGCCTCCAAAATTAAAGTAAAGTTAAAGATCTACAGAGAACACAGAATAAAATTAAAGATCTACAGAGAACATAGAATAAAATTAAAGATCTACAGAGAACACAGAATAAAATTAAAGATCTACAGAGAACACAGAATAAAATTAAAGATCTACAGAGAACACAAAATAAAATTAAAGATCTACAGAGAACACAGAATAAAATTAAAGATCTACAGAGAACATAGAATAAAATTAAAGATCTACAGAGAACACAGAATAAAATTAAAGATCTACAGAGAACACAGAATAAAATTAAAGATCTACAGAGAACATAGAATAAAATTAAAGATCTACAGAGAACACAGAATAAAATTAAAGATCTACAGAGAACACAAAATAAAATTAAAGATCTACAGAGAACACAGAATAAAATTAAAGATCTACAGAAAACACAAAATAAAATTAAAGATCTACAGAAAACATAGAATAAAATTAAAGATCTACAGAGAACATAGAATAAAATTAAAGATCTACAGAGAACAAAGAATAAAATTAAAGATCTACAGAAAACACAAAATAAAATTAAAGATCTACAGAAAACATAGAATAAAATTAAAGATCTACAGAAAACACAAAATAAAATTAAAGATCTACAGAAAACATAGAATAAAATTAAAAATCTACAGAGAACAAAGAATAAAATTAAAGATCTACAGAGAACACAGAATAAAATTAAAGATCTACAGAGAACATAGAATAAAATTAAAGATCTACAGAGAACACAGAATAAAATTAAAGATCTACAGAGAACACAGAATAAAATTAAAGATCTACAGAGAACACAAAATAAAATTAAAGATCTACAGAGAACACAGAATAAAATTAAAGATCTACAGAGAACATAGAATAAAATTAAAGATCTACAGAGAACACAGAATAAAATTAAAGATCTACAGAGAACACAGAATAAAATTAAAGATCTACAGAGAACATAGAATAAAATTAAAGATCTACAGAGAACACAGAATAAAATTAAAGATCTACAGAGAACACAAAATAAAATTAAAGATCTACAGAGAACACAGAATAAAATTAAAGATCTACAGAGAACATAGAATAAAATTAAAGATCTACAGAGAACACAGAATAAAATTAAAGATCTACAGAGAACACAGAATAAAATTAAAGATCTACAGAGAACATAGAATAAAATTAAAGATCTACAGAGAACACAGAATAAAATTAAAGATCTACAGAGAACACAGAATAAAATTAAAGATCTACAGAGAACACAGAATAAAATTAAAGATCTACAGAGAACATAGAATAAAATTAAAGATCTACAGAGAACACAGAATAAAATTAAAGATCTACAGAGAACATAGAATAAAATTAAAGATCTACAGAGAACATAGAATAAAATTAAAGATCTACAGAGAACATAGAATAAAATTAAAGATCTACAGAGAACACAGAATAAAATTAAAGATCTACAGAGAACACAGAATAAAATTAAAGATCTACAGAGAACACAAAATAAAATTAAAGTTCTACAGAGAACACAGAATAAAATTAAAGATCTACAGAGAACATAGAATAAAATTAAAGATCTACAGAGAACATAGAATAAAATTAAAGATCTACAGAGAACACAGAATAAAATTAAAGATCTACAGAGAACACAGAATAAAATTAAAGATCTACAGAGAACATAGAATAATATTAAAGATCTACAGAGAACACAGAATAAAATTAAAGATCTACAGAGAACACAAAATAAAATTAAAGATCTACAGAGAACACAGAATAAAATTAAAGATCTACAGAGAACATAGAATAAAATTAAAGATCTACAGAGAACACAGAATAAAATTAAAGATCTACAGAGAACACAAAATAAAATTAAAGATCTACAGGGAACACAAAATAAAATTAAAGATCTACAGAGAACACAAAATAAAATTAAAGATCTACAGGGAACACAAAATAAAATAATTATACTAATACTAGCTGTGCCCGGCCACGCGTTGCTGTGGCTGCCCAACAGATGGCGCTAAGGGTGGACAACCCTTATCACTAAGGGGTATGAAAAATAGATGTTGGCCGATTCTCAGACCTACTCAATATGCTCACAAAATTTCATGAGAATCGGTCAAGCCGTTTCGGAGGAGTACGGGAACGAACATTGTGACACGAGAATTTTATATATATAGAGATTACGACTATTTTGCTCCGACTGAACTATTATATAAAAATAACAAAACTTGTTAATATAACATAAATATACACACACAATATATGCCAACTTATGTATTGTATGTGTATACGATATTATCCAACACAATACTATATGGTGTTGGATAATATCTTATACATCCAGCATACGAGCATTACACGGCATACGTGTAATGCTCGTATGCCGCATCTTCATTCACGTAGGTACTTACTCTACACTAGCTATTAATATACGCTTCCTACGTTACCACATTAAAGCATACGAGCATTACACGAAATCGAATGGATTTCACAAACAGTTTTATGCGTTAACTGTTTGATTTAAAAATAAACACCGTTTTAATCCGTCAGTCTTCCGTGTATGCACACAAAAATAGTGCATGAAAACATGTTTTTTGAACCGGACAGACAGATATTTCAAATATGCTTTTCGCTTAGATGTACTGAGCTTATGGTCGGTGTGGACTTATAAATGGACAAAATATTCCTTATTGTATAAAATTGAATAAAAACTAAAATTTAAAATAATATTAACAGAAGAGAATTTGGAAGGCTGAGAATGCACGCTGCAATGCTGCTTCCACAGAATAAAATGCATTTCCTCCTATCTTATTCCTCATTTAAGTGTTTCGTTAGTGAGTGCGTAATGACAGAGCCCATTCCCATCGCATCCTATTCTTTAGCCTCCTAATCCATCAAATGGAGAGTGTATTGGAATAAAAGTAACTATTTATTAAATTATACTCTCGACTCCTCATCCTACTCCCATCCCCTTCAAGGAGGATTTATAGGTATAATTGGGGGAGGAAACTCCTTGTCCTGTTATTCCCCTATTCCCCATATTTCCTAATATTTTTTTCTAATCAAATCCTCCAATGGTAGGCAGCGTTTCCGGGTCCGTGGCAACGTTCGTCATTCTGGACTGATGTTGGTAAGTATCGCGGATGTCTATTGGGCGACAGTATCGACTTACCAAAAGGTGGACTGTATGCTCGTCTGCCGCCTATTTCCATAAGAAACAGACACATCAAATTTATTTAGGTACTTTTGTTGATGTGAAATACTTTTTAGAGGTATTTATATAATAATCCTGAGGTATATATTTTTTATTTATAATCCAGTTATCATTTTTATCAAAACTTGAATGAAAGTGTCATTAAGCACATGAATATTTAACAGGTGTAACGCCTTACAATTTAGATCTACGACCTATATTCCTTTTGATCTTATAATGCCTAAGTTATCTAGATAATTTGTTACAAAAGTTTAAGTGCCACAATGATTTGAAGAATCAAAATGAGATATTACACTCATTATCTGTCTAGACGTCGAAATTACAATAAAAATTATATAAAGAATATATTTTCTGTGATAGTAGCCATCTTTGCTGAGACCGGTGGCGAGGTGACCGAATTTAATTGACAGATGTTACTCAAAAAATAACAGAACAGACGAAACTGTTTCCTTTTCGTATCTTTTTCCCGAAACTAGCGAAAATGAAGAACGTTTATTTCTAACTTCATCATTGTACATACAAATGGTAAAAATAGTTACAAAAGAAAATACATACAAAAGGCGTGCTTATCCCCTTAGGAGATTTCTACCAACAAACCTGGGAGAGCGGTAGGTAAGCCATGAATAGACATAGTGCGTACCTAAATAAAATTTTATAAACACTTATTTTATGATGCGATTATTACACATATATTAGTAATAATATTATTATACGAATACACACAAACATACACATACTTATACACATTAATTAATATATATACATTCATACATATTTGAAATATAACAGAATTGTGTACTTGGAAAATATTTAGTTAAATTATATTGTCCTATCTTGGCCTTAAAAAGGTTGAGGAATCCACTACTTCTTGTGGTAATCTATTCCAAGTGTTCTATATCTATGTTCAATCTAAGTCTATGGACCAGACCTACCGCTAGAGGTCTCGCCAGAGAAACAAGCTTTTCCTATTTTTTTATAATTATTATGTAAAATCAGCCACATGTAGTTGTATTTCAATAACTCTCTCGTACCTAAATGTGCTATAATCAGAGAAAATCCATTAGAAGAGTCTCTCTAAAATTAATTAGAATACATAACAAGCCCCGAATTGGGGTTGAATGAAGTGCTCGTATAATTGGAGCGTACTTAGAAAGATTTTGGGGTTAGAAATATCAAATGAGGGTTACGTAGGCAGTTGAAAATAGAGTCGTTAAAATCAAGACGACCGTATTGATTTAAACTTTAGGATTTTATTAATTGTTTCTCTTGCAATGTCAAGTTGACGTGGACAGTAGGTATGTATTTGAACTTGTCTCGTGATAATTTTATTTTTTTGCAGAAACAGTGACTAAGAAATAAGAAATAGTAATAAGGACAGTTGAATAGGTAGACTGGCTTGAACTCTAGGATGGTGAAGGCCGATAAAGTTCGTTTTCAATTGTCAATTTTAATTTATCATGTAACAATGCGGACTTCTTGGCGGGAACCCGAGAAATGAAATTGAGTTTTTGTTTGATTAATTGTAAAAATTGTGTATTATACGTTTTGTGGTTTAATAGTGATAGTTTATTAAACTTCAAAGTATTTTTGTGTTCTGCGTAATATTTTTGATAATCAAAGCCATAGGACACCGTTTTCGTGCGCTTTCAAGGAGTCCTCTTCTGTCCTCAGTAAATATACTATCGCTTTACTGAGCGACTCCTGACTTACTTCGATGGGACTGGACATTGACAGAATATGTTTTAGACTTTGAAATTGTTTATTACAATTGAATTGTAATTGCGAATAGCACCATTGCCATATATGAAGAAAATAAAGGAAAAAAACTTAAATGCCGAACACCAACTGTCTCTACAGGAACACATACGAGTTCATACATATTGTCGTATAGTACCTGACTACGTGCGCCAAGTGAGGTCAGTGGGAATTTCCCAATTGTGTATTACACAGTAATGGTAATTTGAAGATATCTTCATCTGTCTACTAAAACAATTGAAACGGTCACACAACAATAACAACAAGACAAATAAAACAAGTTTTTAAAAGCGCACAGAATTCGGTTACTTGAAGACAAGCTATAAAGTGAGCATTTATATTGTACGTTGCAAGTATGTGTCCCTACAAAACCTATCTATCCGTCTATCGTACCTAAACGAATCTAACCAACTCCATTTATATTCGTACGAACAAAATCACCATTAAAACTAGTTAATTTACTTAATTCCCTACGTGACTTCTTAGCCAGAAATTCCACGGAGTCAGCATATCTATGGATCGTTCTGGAAATTTCGTTTATTACGCCGCTAACTCCGGGGGCAAGTTTTAATTGGACCTTTGTTATGGAGTTTAGTTTTATTATTGCTGGTTTTGCTTCGTATTGATCTAAAGTCGTCTAAAGTCGGTTATTTGCCTAGTCAAGCGCGGCTTGGCCCCATAGGGCCACTAACACAGATGAGAATGCACGTTGCATTCCCACAGCCGTTGGGCGCACTAGACTGCCCACGTTACCCCTATCTCACAGAAGAGTACCTTGAAATGTACTAGCATTTCTCACTTTATTTTATTTCCCAATGTACGTAGATACCTACGTGTTTCGGTAATGAGTGAAATATGCCAGAGGTCATTCCCATCCTTTCCCATTTTGCCAAACCCTTCTCCAAATCCATTCCTTTATCTCTGAAGTTAGGCAGCGTGCAACGTGCCAAGGTTTGACATTCTGGACTGATGTTGGCATGTACCACGGGTGTCCATTGGCGACAGTATCCACTTACCAGCAGGCGGACTGTATATTCGTCTGCCGTCTTCTATATAAAATTCGCATATATAAAATGAAAACATACCATAAGCCTATGTCTCTCTATTGTTGGATCTATTTCTCTAGTCTTCCGGTCTTCTCATCCAGACACTATCGGCATTTTTTTAAGTCATCGCGGGCACAGCATGCTTTAAAAGAAAAGATGTACTGTATTGTATTGTACATAATATGTATTGTATATGTATATAAATATATATTTATGTATTTTGGTAATATACTATTAAATTATTATACATACAAATTTTCCGTATTAACTACGCCTGCCATTCTGTCTCTTGACCTATATTTCACTTTCCCAGGTCTGCTGGAAGCAATCTCCTCAGGAGATAAGCTTGCCTTCTGTACATATTTTCTTTTTCTTCTTTTTTATTCCTTTGTTGTTATGTGTGTACAATAAATTGTTAAATAAATGTGCCCGAACTCGCTACGTCAGGTACTTGAAGGATGACCTAAGGCAGGCAATTGGCGGTGGCAAGAATTTTTTCGATAACATCAAAGTTTTAAGTTGATTTTCCCGTGTCAGCGATAGCGATAGGAGATGACACGTGTCACGGCCAGGGATTAATTTTAATGATGAAAGTTTAAGAACTTTTATGACTAAAATGTTTAATGTTAATAAAGTTATTATGGGTCTCGTCTGAAAAAAATACTAACTTTCTGGGCTAGGAATTTCTACAATCGTGCAGTCAACTATATCAAATGCGACATTATCTGGGACTTACGTCATTTAAATCTATGAACCTTACTGACTTTTCTAGTGCAGCCGCTTTCTTTTCATAAAGAAAGTGGTAAGACTTCTTAGACTTATCACAGCAGTTACATTTTATAATAGAAAGAAGTTGCCTAACGAATGGGCAGTCCATCTGGCGTCAGTGATCATGCCAATATTAGTATTTATATGGAGAAAGGGAAAATCGGGAGGGATAGGGTAGAATAGGATGGAAACGGACTCTGGCATATCTCACTTACGTAGGACTTACATAGGACAGTTACTGAGTTACATACATAGGAGTTAGATTTTCTTTTCCCCTGCCCCCTCTGAGACAGGCATACTCAATACCTGAGGGTAGACGAAGAGAATCGCACTCGTCATGAACAATCTGCCGAAAATATCTATGGATCTCCATTGAATTCGTATCCCATGCACCGCACCGCACTCCGTCCCTGTCTCGCCTTGTTAGTACCGCTGCCGCCGCACTGCACCTCTGTCTCGCCTTGTTAGTACCGCTGCCGCCGCACTCCACCTCTGTATCGCCTTGTTAGTACCGCTGCCGCCGCACTTCACCTCTGTCTCGCCTTGTTAGTACCGCTGGCGCCGCACTCCACCTCTGTCTCGCCTTGTTAGTACCGCTGCCGCCGCACTCCACCTCTGTCTCGCCTTGTTAGTACCGCTGCCGCCGCACTCCACCTCTGTCTCGCCTTGTTAGTACCGCTGCCGCCGCACTCCGTCTCTGTCTCGCCTTGTTAGTACCGCTGCCGCCGCACTCCGCCTCTGTCTCGCCTTGTTAGTACCGCTGCCGCCGCACTCCGCCTCTGTCTCGCCTTGTTAATACCGCTGCCGCCGCACTCCATCTCTGTCTCGCCTTGTTAGTACCGATGCCGCCGCACTCCGCCTCTGTCTCGCCTTGTTAGTACCGCTGCCGCCGAACTCCGTCTCTGTCTCGCCTTGTTAGTACCGCTGCCGCCGCACTCCGCCTCTGTCTCGCCTTGTTTGTACCGCTGCCGCCGCACTCCGCCTCTGTCTCGCCTTGTTAGTACCGCTGCCGTCGCACTCCGCCTCTGTGTCTTCTTGTTACTTGTTGTTAGTACCGCTGCCTACGCAACGCTAATTACGTGACAAGCCCATGATATTTCCGACGGGTGCGTGCAGGATAGTGTATAATAGGCGCGCATGGTCGCCTCAAAAATGAGGCGTGCAAAGGAGGCACTTTTACGTTAATGTTAAAATATTAAATTAATATAGTAAGTATTAAAGTTAACAGTTGTTAGTCAAATCCCTATTGGGAGAGAGGTCATAAGTATAGATACTGAGCATTAAACTCTTGCATGTATAATATAACCTTTGCTATCAGGTAACTTTAAGAACTTTGAATTGAATTAGAACTAGACTCAAAATATAATTGAAATATTTAGACTCAAAATTTTCTTCTTTTAGAATTAGAGATTATATTTGTTTGTTCATTTATTTACTTATTCTTTATTGTACAAAGTAACAGAAGGCAGACTTAATGCTTAGAAGCATCATCCCTTAGTTAACCTTTGGGGCACGCAGAGATGGCGCGGTAAAAGCAATGACCGGTAAGATTAAATAAACATTTGATATTTTCACGTTTTTCACATATATGTATTTATATATTTAAAGGGGCCTTAAAACGAATGTTTACCTTATTTTTTTAACACCACGTTTCGGTTGGGTTGCACCAACCACGGTCACGAGCTGACCTGACCTGACCTGACGAGCTGACATTCGCGTTAAGACCCGTTTAAAAAGACAAATAAGATTAAGTAAAGTAAAACTACAGTTAATGACGCATGCTAATTAAATACCATAATATAAATATACATTTACATACATGCATACATATATATAAACATACTTAATGATTAATAATGTACGATAAATAATTTAATTGCCTTAATTAATTGCCTTCCCTTAATTGCCCTACTCCTACTCAATTAATTGCCTATCTTATTTACTCCTTTTTTCTATTTTAATTTCAATTCTAATTATTTTTTGGCTGCGTTTACTTTTAAGTCATGTTGTCGTCGCCTTTAGGTAAAGTATGTAATTATCATCCTTGCATGCAACCCTTTAATTTCATATGATGTATGCTCTGTCGGTGACCGTTAATGGATACATAAATAAATTACTTCTTACAAACAGACGAACTTTCATGCTTTACAGCTTCAAACTTTTGGGCTATGCAGAACATGAAGTGACAGAGGAGTAAAAAAATGTAACAAATATTTAGAAATCTAATGTATAGAAATCTAAATATATGACTATTATAATATATATAGTACGCGACAGCGCGAGGGTTCGGTTTCAAGGAATCTTTTAGCGATGTAAAAACAACGGTTAAGTTGATAGACACTTATTAATAATTATAATTTATATTTATTATTGTAAATTGATATATTAGTATACAAAATAATTTAATTTTAAAAATCAAACTACAAAACTAAAGTGAAACTCATTCCTCAACCGCACTCGAATAGTTTATGTAAACTACGTAGTTACATAAAGCCCGCGTGGTGGATCGTGCCCTGAAACCCCCTCGCCATCTTCATCGGCATCTTCATACATAACTTGATATAACGCAAATATAAAGTTACAGTTGCACGCACTGCATCTGCAGTACTCCAGTCCTGATCTCAGTAGCGTTTGATATCTAACTAAACTTGTGTGCTGTGAATTAATACAAAATTATTACCGGTACCGTCGGACCTTTAATATATCTCAACCTGTACCCTTATGAACAATCTACCGACACAGATTCATTTACGCAAACTGGGCGTCTACTCTGATCTTACGATTTGGAAGTTTCGGGCCCGACTGAAGTTCGAACTAACGAAGTGCTATAACCCTAATCTGATTTTCTTCGTTCGGAGTTCTATACCTAGTTTAGCCATAAATATTGTTACAAAGATTTTTTTCACGTTATCATTTTATTATAAGTATTTGTGTTAGTTTAGAAATAAATAGGTAAGCTTTTTAATAAATAGGCAATAAATAAGTAAAATATAATGTTTATTCTAAGTGGTGACCATTTGCTTTTATACAATCTTTCAAACGTTGTGGCCAGTTTTCGATTGAAACGAGCACCTTTGCCATGGGACAATTGGCAACTGTCACCCTTTTGGAATGTTTTAGGAATTCAACATTATCATGGCGTTTAGAGTATGCCATGCTCTCTAAAACAGACCATAAATGATAATCGAGCGGATTAAGATCGGGACTAGATGACGGCCAGTCTTTAGCTCTGATGAAGTCGGGAATATTCCTTTCTAGCCACGCCTGGTGATTTACTCAAGGGGCCTGTGCCCTGCAGCGGGACGTCATAGGCCGATAATTATCAACCCGTACATAACATACAAAAAAGCCAGTATAATGTATACCTTAACCTAAAAATCTATACTAATATAATAAAGTGAAAGTGCGAATTTTGTGAGTTTGTGTGTGTGTATCTCCGGAACCACTGCACCTATTTGAAAAATTCTTTTACCATTCGAAAGGTACATTATTTCAGATGGACATACGCTATATATTATGTATATATAAAAAAATTGGCGGGCACAGCTAGTACTTAATAAAAATAACTATTTATAACTGTTAGAGGTTTTATTTTTTGGTTTCGCTTCCATAATGCGTCGGAACACTACCACCAAGCCTGGACTCATGAACAACTTCTGAACATTGCAGCAATCCGGAGCACATAGGTCTTAAAATTGCTAAACCTATATTTGGACTCTAGGTGCCACAGGTTCACCTTTAGCAGCGTGTCTTTAGTCCAACTCTGGAGCTTCTTCTTGATGTACAGCTTGATGTCTTCCGGAGTCGTCTTCTCATCCAGGTGAGATAGGTAAATGTTCTGTACTCGGTGGAGCAGACTTAAGGTGGTGCCGCGCTTATTCCGGCTGCTACGTCGATGACTCTTCCTTTGTACAGGGTCTCAATCTGCGACTGCTGGTGTGCAATTTAAAAATATTATTTAAATAACAAGTTGTAAATATCAGAAACTAATTTTTTTTTTATATCCATACTAATATAATAAAGAGGTAAAATTGTGTGTTTGTAGGTATGTTGGGGGTAATCTCTGATATTACTGAACCGATTTCAAAAATTCTTTCACAAATAGGAAACTACATTATCCATGACTAATATAGAGGCTATATTTTATTTTGAAATTTTGAAAAAAAAACTTATAAACCGAAGCGAAGCGAGGGCGGGTCGCTAGTGAAATATATTAATTATAAACAGTGACACCAAGTTGTTGATAAAATGACAGAAGACAATACTAAAACAAATCTGTTCTTTCGGTAGCATGTTAAACTTTGGATATTTTTCCACTGCTATATGACCGAAGGCTGAAACGATCGGTTGTCTCTGGTTTCCCCTATTTTCACGCAATTTAGAGATGCAAGGGCTGGCAGCACTTCCGTAGGGTTCGTATAGAATCAGGGGGGGTGTTTATCAAGTTTGTTTGTAGTTTGTTGTGGAGAATTAGATTTATTGTGTCCGGCAGGGTGGAGTGGTAGGTTTTATTGTATTTAAGGACTTGAATATATAAAATGTAACCAGCACTTCTCATACACCTCATGATGTATGGCCTTGAAACGCCACGCTAACAAAGCGGGTAAAAGCATAATAAATCCACTACCACAAGCGCTAAAGAATTACACCATCTCTAAAAGAGTATATTCGGTATATTTCGGTATTACTCGCCAATACGGTATATTCATCGGCAAAATACGTATTCTGTGGTATTTGACCAAAAGGAAAACTCCCAAACGCAACAATCGCGGGAACAATTCAAAATTACGCATTTCAATTTAAATATTTCAGTCAAAACTGCAAGACATCCCAAAACAATCGCGGTCGGTACAATGATGTAATTTTGTACGAATTTTGGGAGTTCAGGGTCCTAGTGGGAATTAAATCATGGTCCCAAAATGTAGGGCCAAGAGATACGAGTAATGGTAGTTCAGTAATTAATATTTATTTATTTAATTTGGATGACAATAAATAAAATTGATGTAACAATATACAAGTATACATATAAAAAGTAGTGGTTACATTATAATTGTTTCCCTACTTACAGATTATCACTACATGCCATTCAAATTACATTCATAATATGCCAAAACAAAATTAGTACATATATCGTCGATGTCACGAAAAAGAATTAACTAACTTCCGGACAGATTTTTTTATTTGATTATAGTGTTATCAAAATGGGAAGGAGTAACCTCCCTCCAAGCAAAATCAGACGTCTTGGAAGGGCAAGGATGTACTCTGCAATCCCATCACCACTAGGCGCACTCAACTGGCCAAGTTAACCTTCCTCACAGAACACTACCGTAAAAAAGTACTGCATTTCCCACTTTATCATAGGATAAAGTGGATGTGGGATAGACCCATAATGGCCGTACGTGTTTAAATAGTGAGTGAGATATGCCAAAGCCAATTCCCATTCCATCCTATTATATCCCTCTCCATTTTTCGAAGACTTTATCCAAATCCATTCTTAAATGGAATTGGTTTTGGTAGCACCTACCTACCTTCCTACCTACCACCTACCTACATACCTACCACCTACCTATGGAATTGTGCTACCTACCTTTCTCCAAAGGTAGGGATATCAATAGGGACTAAGGGATATCAATGCTACTACCATAAGCGCTGAGGAACTATATCAACTCTAAAAGAATGGACTCGCCAACCTGCTTGTCAAATATTTAAAAGTCCTACTACATCCCTCGTGCACGAAACAATGTGCTTGAGCAGATCCATGTCCAGCAGTGGATACAAAAAGGGTTGGTTACAGTTTAAAATTAGCAGCTTGGCAGACCATGGCAGGTGGAATTTGTCCGCTATTTTACTGGCCAAACAGAAGGGCGCATTCTCACCTATAGTAATTAGTGCAAGTTGATGGTACAACCTCACCGGAGTTGGAGAAATGTTGACGAATGTTGATTCTGGCGAATTTAATAAAATAGGTGTATTAATAAAAAATCAACAGATGTATAGATGTTTGTGTACAGATGTATCTTTAGCTGTGTGGTGTGGCCCAGCTCTTCCTGTGTGGATGTCGTAAAAAGCGATTAAGGGTCAACAAAGCCGCTGCGAAAAGCCCTCCACCATTAAAAGAGCGAACTAGTCGACCTACTACATCCCTCATGCACGAGACAATGTCAACAAGGAGGCCCACGCCCAGTAGTGGACGATAAAAGGGCTGGTTACGGTTACAGAGCGTAACCGAACCTTTCTCAAAGCCTAAAACCACGGATTTTGTTCATAATTCTGAATGTATTGACATAAAAAAAATTTAGGTATTGTTTTTGAACAAAGCGACAGGCAACAGCTAGTTTGCTCTTGAATTTCCAAAGATTTGAACGTTTATCATTTTGAACTGATAAAATGGTATAGTGTCCATGAGCGACGGTGTACATTTACTTCTTTTTTCATTATATATATATTTTGTACTTTTGTCGTTTCAATAAGACATGCTAGTTCCATCGTACCTACCACATATTAATATGCGGTATACGAATATTATTCATATACAGCGTAAATTTATAAAGAATCTACGACACACATCTTCAGGGCCAGGTATGAGATGAGGCCACTAAACCAGCTAGAGCAATATTTCTTATTTAAGAGAAAATCAGCGTAAATGTTGGTTTTTTAAACCTGATTTTTGTCATAGTAAAAAATCAACAAAAAATCGGGGGATTTTTTT
Organism: Sesia bembeciformis; assembly: GCA_943735995.1. Taxonomy (NCBI): domain Eukaryota; kingdom Metazoa; phylum Arthropoda; class Insecta; order Lepidoptera; family Sesiidae; genus Sesia; species Sesia bembeciformis. Next base: position 13,878,720 of record OX031041.1, on the reverse strand, counting down.
GTCATTCCAGATACATAAGGCCTCTTCAACATGGGCATAGCCACGGTGGGGCAGGTTGGAACGCTTAAATGGTATAGGAAAGAATAAGTAAGACTTTCTGCATTACATTGCCTCTATTTAAATTATACCTCATTATTACCCCGGGATAAAATCCTGATTACGCCCTTGCTCCTTAACCTCGGGGCTCTGGGTCCTGGTCCAACTTATCCTAATGCCTAAATAGGTCCATCTTATTCTAGATATGCACATCTTATTCTATAACATATACATTATCACTAGGTTTACTGTTAGCTTCTTTCTGTAAAAAGGTTACCTACTACTTAGGTATTTATTACTTGTTATTTATATATCGATAACTACATATAATTCTATTTCTCCATATATACAACTCCAATATAGGCGCGAACACGCGAAAATGAGACGATAAGACAGTATTGCCGTGTAACGACTTTTCTGAAGAGGGGCGGAGATTTACGACTTGCGTAAAATTTGATACCATCTTGATATATCACGTGATGTACTTATGTTTGCTTACTTGTAAAACATTCACACGGACTCCGGTCTAAAGCCTAATAACTCTCGTAGTAATTGAGACCTAGTTGGATTAGGGTGTTTGTGTATTGCGATCCACGATGACGGTTCGAAGTAGAGGCGCGCAGAATACATAAAACATTGGAAAATAATTGGAATGGAATAATTAACGAAAAATCCATAGCTAGTGATTTTTTTACAGAACTAAAGACGGCAGACGAGCATACAGACCATCTGATGGTAAATGGATACTGTCGTCCATAGACATCCGCGATACATGCCAACATCAGTCCAAAATGACAAACGTTGACAGGCCCCTGGATGCGTTGCCACCTTTGCAGATTAAGGAATGGATTGGGAAAATGGGGAGGAAGAGAATAGGATGGAAATGGACTCTGACATATTTCACTCACTACCGAAACACGTATGTACATTGGGGAAATGCGATAAAGTAGGAAATGCAGTACGTTTCAAGGTAGTCTTCTATGAGACAGGGGTAATGTGGCCTGTCGAGTGCGCCCAGCGGCTGTGAGAATGCAGCGGGCACTCTCCCAGTACATTTTACTAAAATTAGGTACCCTTCGCTTTTAGCCTTTCCGACGGGACTATCAAGACCAATTTTTAGCTCAAAAATCGGATCAGCGGTTTAGACGTGACGAGGGTACAAATAAACTCATATAGTATCGGAATTCAGAGCATTGATTAATAATTACTTATAGTTTCTTTACAAATCAAAATATGAGACAAAGAAATTCGACATCTAACTGAAGTCACTGACACAACTCGCTATCTGAGTTGTAATGAATAGGCCATTAAGCATAATTAATTAATCATATAAATATAACGGAAGTGCTAGATTCAGTGTGACCGTTTTAAAAAATGGTGATCTACTAAAACTACAAGGTGCCAGTACTAAATAATACCAAAACACATGCTGAATTATACTAAAAATATACTAAAATAAAAATAAAAAGTAGAAGAGGAAAAATTGAATTAAAACACTTATTATCAGTTACTTTTTTTAATTTTACCAATTACACACCTTCATTATACAGACATATTAAAATAATAATAAATATTTACAATAAGTTTTATTACAAATAGTCAGTATTCGACGGATTATTTTTTACCATATCTTTCGATGGGTCAAATGAGACACAACCTACACTCCCTTCACTTAGACCTTGCTTAACATGCAACAGGCACGCAATATGTTTAGCTAGAAACCTGTTTCTGTATTTAGTTTTTATATGATTAACTTTTGAAAAAATTCTTTCGCATTCAGCGTTTGAAATGGGTATGCACATTAGACATTTTACAAAATTAGTCAAAATTTGCAATTTCCGAATCAAAACATTTTGCTGAATAAATCGCTGAGATGATCCATGGCCCGAAATGGTATGTTATGTTTTGCCAACGCTGCACAAAATATAAGCTTTGCTTTTCTTACTTCTTCAGATATGGGTCCTTTCCTTTGAAATAATTTATCGATCTGAAAATAAACAGTATTTGATTAATTTTCCTATCGTAAAAAATAAGTAAAATAACTACCTATTTCTTATCTTGGGAAACTAGTGTCTCATTCAGTTGAAAATTAATATTCTTGATAAAAATATTACATATGTTTGAACCCTGCAAAACTATCTTTCCATCCCACAGAACCAGTTCGGCATGTATTTCACCTACACTTTCATTTATGAAAATTTCAAAATTCAGCTTTCTGAAATCGCTTGAGAATCGATTATATTTACATGTGTGTACAACTGTACATGTACACTGGCCAAGATCCATCGGACATCCTGTACAAGTAGGACAATTAATTTATGTGCCAAAAAAAAATAAGGGACACAATAATCTTATAAATATGTTAATGGGGGCATAGCTTTCTTACCTTGGATTGTCCACTATAATGTATAAGTTTCTGCCGATTTTTTTCAGAATCTGCATGACTTTTAATGTTTGCGATTCTGCTCAAAAATGTTGCTCCACAAGTTTTACACAAGGCGTTCTCACTATTTTTATCTTTTGTCAACCATGACGAAAATTCAGGATTTTGTTCCCACTCAGATCTATATTTCTGATCGTATTTGCGCTACATTATCTTCACTACACACGCACGATAACACAGAGAGACATAAATAAAGACCAAAAAAATCCGTGGTCCCTTTTATACTTATTGCTAGGAATCATTTTTTAAGTTTCAGTAATTCCCCGCGACGTAGAGCATGTAACGTAGATATGTAGCTAAAGCACGATTCGCGGTTTTGTTAGCATTAACCGTTCGAAAGAGACAAAATGATACAGTTGCGGTAAACATCAGACAAAGACAAAATTATGTGAACGAAATACGAACGAATTGAAATTAGTGTTGCCCGCCCAACCCAAAAATATATCAATAATGTGTGTAAAAATGTTGAAAGTTTAAAAATGTACCAAAAAATACCAGAATATGAAAGGATACCAAAAAAAAATTAATTAGTTTTACGGAGCCCAAATTATACCAATTTGGTACTGAATATACTAAAAACGGTCACACTGGCTAGATTCCATATTTATATATTGTCATAAAGGTAGATCGCTTTCACCCGAGGCGCCCACAAAGTAGGTGGACACCTCCAAGGGACGACCTGGACCCTTAAAAAATTCGATCGTCCCTTAGGACATACCCAAGAGTTACCAAGGGCCTAATAATTTCCTTACTCATTAGATTGAGGCACGAGGAGTAAATGAGACATTAATGTTTGTATAAAAATTGTCGAAACGAAACCATAGCGCGATGTAGACTTCAGGTACAGCGACATCTGTTAACAGATTATTGGAAACGTTTAATAGTTTACATATTACAACTTTCATTATTCCTTTAATTTCTTTGTGTTTACTTTTATTTTCCTATTGCTTTTTCCTTTTAGTTTCAGTGCCTTTTTTCCACAATTCCATTTTCCATTGTTTTGTTAAATTTTGTATTCTGTAAATAATATTAACAATTGATAATTTGTAACGAGATAAAAGAACCTATTAAATAAGAATAAAGAAACATCGATATAATTTTTACATTGATACAAAATCGATAATATTTTTTTCTAATTTAGTGCTAATGTATGCAACTAACAAATTCCTTGTAAGAGGCCCGCTAGACGATCAATTATATTGTTTTACGGATTGCACATTGTTTTCGATTGTTCGGGAGACTATTGAAACTAATAATATTGTGCAATGACATTATTGTACAATAGTGACTTCGTTCGCGTGAACTTGTGATTCCCGTGGGAACTCTATCTGTATGAAAAATACCCTAAATGTTAACCTGGCACATAAGTTATACTCGTAACTATGCTAAGTTTAATTAAAATCTGTGTTTGCGTGATGCGCGTTTAGACAGACCGCTGTCAGACGCTGTTTTGGGTTCTGTGTCGTTTGTAGAGTACACTGCAAATTTTTTTTTTTAATATTTCATGTATTAAATACATTACGAAACCATTGACCGTCGGCTAATCCGTTCACAACCGAAAGCGTCATCCCCGTCTATGAGTTACCGTACCTCCAATTGCTTAATGATATATTACTTGCATAGACGTGGATGACGCGTTCGGTTGTTTCTGGATTAGCCGATGGCCAATGTTTTCGTAATGTATCTGTACAGACACGGCTTTGTTATGATTTTGTTATATCGACACCATGCGATTGAATTGGCGTAGAAATCTATTAAAAAGTTGTTTATATAAATAAGGCTTGTCTTTCTGTGAGCTTTAACAATCTAAATACCAAATTTTAATACGTGTAGTGGTATAAAAAATGGAAGTGTTTCACGTCCCAAAAATTGCAATTTTTTAGCGTTTACGTCCAATTAAATGGCTTTTAAGAAATCATTGGTTGAGTCAATTTTTTTTTTGAATTATTTATAAATCTGTGGTGTATATATAAGTATCAATCTGAATTTACTCAGCCTATTGACGTTATAGCCACACTTTTTATACAAATTAAAAGATTTTTATCAAGAAATATTAAAATATATAACTTTATATTTAAATAAAATCATTTAATAAAAGTGCACCGAAACAATGTACCTACACGCATCAGCTTAAAGCTGCTAGTGTATCAGAAATAATAATAATAATAAATAGGGCAATCATTAATAACAGTTTATAGGGATGGGACAAGTATCGATTCATCATATTATTTGGTAGGTATGATTTACTTAGTGTATACGTTACTATTGTGAATTTAAACGATTTCATTTAAATTTACTTATATGAAAGATGAATGTTACACTATAAATGAATAAACGTTGTTTAAACACTGTTTTGTAAAATCCATCTATTATTCCGTGGTCGTAAAAACCTAAAAAAGGTGGCTTTTAAGACCATTTGGCACCTTGTGGCAAAACAATTTGTCTTTAACGTCATAATTTCTGTGAAAATTTTACCTAGGCTTACAAGGTGCAGTAAAAGCGCGAATTTTTTTGCGAATTTCGACATTTTAAATATGTATACATATCTATAATGGCTTTTACGCCAATTGAATCGTAATATGTCGATATGTATAGATCTAGAGGCCATCTAATAAGTAACAATCTAGCGACGCATGACATTATGCCTTTTTTTACACAAGCAAAGAAGTTTGACGCAAGCTATACTACAGCTATCATAACATCGGAAGTCAGAGTAAGCACTAACTACAGCTACAGTTACCCTATTGTTAATCAAATATGGTCTAATAGATGTCCTAACGGAGAATCCAACAGTCCTACAGTACTGGGATTACTTAATGAAAACTATTGTGTGACTAGAATGTAGACCTGAACACCAATAACATACTTAGCATTGATGTTAGGAGAAGCCGCCGATTAGTTACATCTTTCACTGTTGTATGTGTGAAATTTTGTTATAACTTTCACTGTTGTTACTATGAAAAGTTTCACATGGTGAAGTGGCAATGAGCATGTCATGTCTGCCGCAGGACCGACAACCGATGGGTGGACGAGTCGTCAAATGGAGACCACGTACCGGCAAGCGCAGTGTGTAACGCTCAGATGAAACGCCAACTTGAAGAAGTTCCGCCGGTGGTGGCGGGATGAAACCAGCAGAAACTCAGGAGAGCCTTAGGAGGAGTCCATATCCAGATATAGACTTATGGTATGGTGCGATTTCAATATTTTTCATGGAAACATAAGTTTAATTACCCCTAATAGTTTTCCTTTTTATCGTGAAAATGTAAATAGTCGCGTTTAAGAGACTACTAGAAGCTTCTATTACACAAACTCAAAAGCGACATTCTCCATATTCTATTTCTCACAGCAACGCCACCACGACGGTACGTGCTCGGAGGAAGGAATGAATTTGGAAACAAAGACGAGTACCCCGTAATTTGGTGTCTCCTTCTGACACCAATTCATTTAGCCGTTACCAAATCCTGTTCGGTAATAATAATAATACTCTTTATTGCGTACACAATAAAGAAAACAAAATATACACATATTTATCACACTGTTGGACAGACACAATTGGCGGTCTTATCGCTTAAGCGGTATTTAATTAACGTTACGGACCTTCAATATCATCAATCTATAAAGATCTACTGCAGGGCTCAAGCTTCCTTTTGACGTCAAGAGAGGGTTTAAAAGCCTTGAAACGCCGCGTTGGTAAAGGGCAGTCTACTTTCTTTGGGATTATTTAGACCCACGGTATGTAGTAGCCGCCTTTACAGGCCTTTACGCGGACAACAGTTATCTCCCTATCCCAAAAAATATAAGAGCGAGATGGCATGATATCCGTCGATTTCGTCTCGTAGTCGCTGAAATAATGTTTTAAACATGTATTCTGTACATGTTTAAAATGTACAGTACGCTTTCTTCTGGTCTTCATTGCTCCAAGACTGCGGGTCACAGACTAATTACTGTAAAAGTTGATGTTGTTTTGTTTGCGGCGACTTTTCCAATTATGCGCATACTTTATATTCTGCGGACGCGTTTTTGTTTGCGCGCGTTATCCGTGAACGCAATGAATGTCGTAATACCAACCAGTAAAAGTTCTTTATTATAGAAAAAATACAAGTATTCTGTTGAATTTCAGGCGCCCGTACCAATCTATATATATATATATATATATATAATAAAAATGTAACTGATCGCTGTCTGTACATGGAAGATATATGAGAAAAATATTATTGGGGGCCTTTATCAACGTAATAGAACCCAAAACAATAATTGTTAGAATTTTTGTCTGTTTGTCTGTGCGTTTGTGTGCGCTAATCTTAGAAACGGCTTAACCGATTTGGGTCCGGTTTTCACTTATGTATTGTGGTAAGCTTCACTTAAAATTTAGTGTTTGTTTTATTTCAATCAGTTCATAAATAAAAAAGTTATATCAATTTAAAGAATCACGTCAAACATTTGTTCGATAAAAAATAAGCTATAAGAAATAATGTGTGTGATCGGTTGTGAAAATACCAAATACCCCTAAGAAGGTAAAGACGGCGTTTATAAACTAAATTTCATTTCATTACATGTACAGACATGGCATTTTTACGCTTATGTTAAATGTATGTATATTTTATTATTACATTTTTAATATAAAATTATATCTAGATATCTCCAACTGGCATACAGCTGGATATACAGATAGATACACTGTTACTATCATAAAATGATTGATGAATTGCACCTCTGCAAAAGAGACGTCCAAGAAAGTACAAATGGTATAATACATTGGACTGTTAACATTTCAAGCCTCTATTCGAAATTCGTAATTTCTGTAATGGGTCCATTTTACTCAGAATTTCCCTAAAATGTATATAAATAAGAATCCGCCTCTGTACATGGACCCGAACATTTTTAAAATGTTAACAATGCTGAAACTGATACTTCACCGACTCGCACTTAGCTGTAGCTACATTTAAACTTCAGTTAAACAAAACAGATGTTCGGTTAAATTAAATTATCCTCAACAGGGACACTAATGAGACGTTAACGGATAGCTTGCAGGCTTTACTACTTACTTTTAACTTATGAGTAACTTTTTACTTATATCATTGTGAACAGACACAATACGAATTGAAAATGTGTTTACATTCCAAAAAAATCCCAATGTATTTTTTGTTTTTTCGGTTTGACTAAATTCTTGTGGCCCTAGTGGCCTTTCAAGAGTCACCGGACTTGTTTAGTTTAGGGCGAGAGCAGAAGGCGCTCAGCCAGGAAGAAAAAGTGTGGTTGCAACGAGCCTAAGGGCTCCTCCGCCGGTAAACCGGCGAAAGGAACGGACCTCGGCTTAGGGCGTTGCATTGGGGGGATACCGCGGGGTCGCAAGTCGGCGAGAAGCGCCCAGGCACGTGCCGATACCTAGTGAAAGTGTTGGCTGAGGGCCGGTGTGTGTTAACGGTGTAAAGAGGGGGACGTCCACGTCTCCGCCGGCGGGGACGGTGTCTGTGTGCTGTGTTTCAGTGCAGTGTTAGAACCGCATTGGCAGCGGTGATCGGGTCGTCGGGATCGTCCAGGATGTGCCGCAGGCGCCGATAGCGGGGAGGGGCATTCCTGTCCAGTATGTAGGTGAGGGAATCCCAATGTAGTGAATTCTCTTATGTAGTGAAATAAAGTGCCTTGATGCAGTCAATGTCCTTAAAGGGCCTGCAGACACATTTAACAAAGCCTAGCTGCTTAATATGCTGTGGCAATTTCATCTTGGAATCGAAACCTGGAATCTTGGAATGGAGTTTAACAATGTTACTAAGTTTTAGGTCAATTTCGAACTAATATTATAAAGAACAATTGCAATCAATGCAATGCAACCAGCCCTTGCGGTATCCACTGCTGGACATGGGCTTCTTCGTGCACATTGACTCGTGCATGAGGGATGTAAGGTCTGAAAACGACACGCTGTCCAAGCAGGTTTAGAGTCCACTCTTTAGAGGTAGTACAGTTCCTCAGGGCTTGTGGTAGCTGCTTTGTTATCCCTTAGTCGCCTTTTACGACACCCACGGGAGGAGATGGGTAGCTGCTATTCTATAGCTGCCTGACTCCACACGACCATCATCACTGCATTGGCAGTGAAATATAAAGTCATTTCAAAACGCCTTAATACATATTTGTATCAACGTCTTCTGCCCAATAATCAAACTGGTGACCTCATTGCATAGTCAATAAAATAGACATATCTAATGGCAGCGATCAGGGGCACCAATAACAAACATTCAATATTAGTTGGGCCAGTTACAGTGTCATCTTCGTTGATGGGCGGCTTACATGTCGCCAATCCTTGATTATTGGTTTGAATTTAAGTTCCATTACATTAGGGGAATTGTGCTTAAGATGACATACATTTTGTTTTGAGGCAAATATTTGAAAATTCAAAGGTTATAAAAAATAAATGTAAGGCTACACATTTAAAACGTTTATTTACGACGCACAAAAATTAATCTTGACGCTACAGAAAACTTAATAATTGAAATAAAATAAAAAAAACACCAATCATGTCCATGTGGGTAAGATGACACACGTCAGTCTAAGTTGACATACCTAATTATCGGTGCACATTTCACATTTGAAAACCTTAGTTCTTGGTGCAACGCCAGCACATGGAGTGTGGCACCATCGCTTACATAATTGGCAACATATCCAATGCTTTCCTGGCTTCGATTTGCTATGTAATTCGTTACAATAAAGGCATGCAGCATCGGAGTCATCAACATCATCAGCGTCCTGATTAAAATCTTCCATAGATCCGGCCATCTGAGTCATCCTGAAGGATAGTACGCTTCACCTGCTTTCGAGCTCTAACGCTCTTGCGATTTTCCTTCTCTTTTTTATTTTGGACTTGGGCTTTAACTTCGTCCATAAAAGGAGTGCCTGTCAGAACCTGAGAGCCAGTGATTTTCCTCTTCGTGCTTCTTGCTTGCCCCGTAGACACTGATTTCGGAAATGGAGAAATTTCATTTAGTATCTCCTGGGTGGTAGACTATCCAGCAATGGCTTGGCAATCACGCTGAACTGGACCGACTGATGTAGGATCTTTAGTGCTCTTTGAGAAAGAAGGTCCACCAACGACTTGGCTAGCACGCTGAACTAGATCGACTGTTGCAGGATCTATCGTATCAATCAAACAATAACAATGTTAACTATCAAATAAATACTATAAGAAAACTTAAATAATAAAATCTACTCAAACAAAGACTTAAAATTATTGTCGCATCGGTCGTCCCGAACAAAAATAAAACAGGATTTTAAAGTATTCATAAACGCAAGAACTTCAGGGTAAGATGACATACTATGTCATCTTAAGCCGACCGTTGCTATGTCATCTTACCCTACGAGGTAAAAAATATTTGCCACCTTTTGTGACTTAAAAACTTTAAAGTTACTTTAATTATTCTTCAATATTCATAACCCACATTAACCACAGTTCATATTAAAGTAGTCAAACACAACTAAAAACTTACCTGAACATATTTATTGGCACAAACACTTTCAACAAAATAATATTTTCGAGTGACGAAATCAAAACAATCCACACCACATCCAAACAACGCAAGCGGTCGCTCACAAAAGTTTTGAGTGGTGACGCCATCTGTGAGCCGATGTGTGATCGTCGTTTAGGCGTTTGTGGCGCGTATATTTGAACGGATATAGGCACTATGTCATCTTACCTGAGTATGTCATCTTAAGCACAATTCCCCTATATAAAAAAAAGATAAAATATATAATTCGTACATGGGATAACTCGGCTATTTATCTATCTTTTAAAAAAATATGAAATAAAAACACATAGGTATGGGGAATAAAACAATAATAATTGAAAAGAAAATATTTTTTTACTATTAAAATTAATTATTTTTACCCGTGCTTATTACTTTTTAATTTATTTGTTAAATTTATGATAATGCTTGACTCAGGGGGGGGGGCTCAAATGCACCCGTCGCCTCCCCCCTAAATCCGCGCCTGATTCGGAATCTTAGGGTTTGAAGGTTGCTTGTCAGGGCTACCTACGGGTACCACCGTAGCTTGAAAATCCTATTACGTATAATGTTCATTAAGTATATTAAATGTATATCATATTAAGTATATTGATAATTCATTGTAGGGGGAGAGTGCACGATGCGTTCCCACAGCCGTTAGCCGCACTCGACTGCCTACGATACCCCTCTCTCACAGAAGACTATTTTGAAATGTACTGCATTTCCTACTTTATCGTATTTCTCCAATGTACGTACGTGTTCGGTAGTAAGTGAGATATGCTAGAGCCTATTTCTATCCCATTCCTCCCCATTTTCCCCCAATCCATTCCTCAATCAGCAAAGGTAGGCAGCGCATCCGAGGGCGTGCCAACGTTTGTCATTCGGGACTGATGTTGACATTTATCGCAGATGTCTATGGACGACAGTATCCACTAACCATCAGGTGGACTGTATGCTCGTCTGCCGCTTTTTTTCTATAAAAAAAATATATAATAGTTTTTGCACAATTTCTTTTTCTTTTTTCTTTATGTACGAAGGCGGCAGACGAGCATACAGTCCACCTGATTTTAAGTGGATACTGTCGCCCATGGACATCATGCGGCTGTTAGATTGCAGAGTGCATTCTCCCCCTTCAATCCATTTTTGATACAACGCATTTCAGGGTAAGATATATTGGCGCTGTTATTAGCCTGCACATTGAGCACATTGAAATACGGGTTAAAATCCATCCAGTAGTTTTTAAATAATTCTATTGTCATTTTTTTTTTAAGTTCACTTCCTTGTGTCATATGAAGATGACATAACCAGTTTTCCTTCTGGATAATTAGCTACATTAGTGAAAACCCGATCAAAATCCGTTCAGTAGTTTTTATGTGATACTCAAACAAACAGACATACAGACAAAATTCTAAAAACTTCTGTTTTGGGCTCTGTAGTTTCAAAAAGACCATTAATTTTTTTTTAATTTATTCAATATACAAACTCATCCTTTTACTGTTTTATTATATGTATAGATAAACAAATTACACATTGGTGGATTGCAGCCTGAAACCCCTGGATAGGATAATAGGAGGCCCTGTCTTAATGTAACCCCTCCACTAAAGCGTTATCAAGGACCAATATCCAAACGCTATGACGGAAGGACCCGCAATGACAAACGCCCCAATAATTCAGTTAAATTATAACTTACGGTTTATAACTTTAGTTGCGTAGGGTTCGACGCAGAAGCAGTTAAATGAGGATGATACGAGAATTTGGGTGAGGGATTAGGGTTAAACATCCCTTAGTAATAGCCCTTTAAAAAGTTACATAAAAATCGATAAAATCTATGACTTATCAGTCGTAAATTCATAATTACATAAATGTACTGTCTTTGCCAACTTAAAAAAATGTGATTCTCTTTTACGCGTGTATCTATGTATGTTTTTTTCTGGTAGAGAAGGTGGCAGATGAGCAGTTTGCCTCCTGGTAAATGAATACTGTCACCATGTGACATCAGCGATACATGCCAACAGTAGTCCAGAATGTTAAACGTTGACATGGCCCCTAATGCGCTGCCTATCTCTGGAGATTTAGGAATGTATTTGAAAAATAGTTGGGAAAATAGGGAATAGGCAATACAGGAAAGGAGGAGTTTTCGAGAGGAATGGTAAAGGGGGTAAATGGGGATTTAGCTGAATGACAAGAGTGCAATATCCTGTATGCGAGAGTCTTGAGAAAAGCCTAAATCCAGCAGCGGAGATCACAGAGCGATAACAATACCCCAACAAACTTCCTTCGCTGTCTTTAAAAGGATATTTCTTTTACTACCTTCTAAAGACATTGGGGGAGAGTGCACGCTGCAATCCAACAGCCGCTGGGCGCGCTCGACTGACCACGTTACCCCTCTCTCACAGAAGACTACCTTGAAATGTACTGCATTTCCCACTTTATCGTATTTCTCCAATGTACGTACGTGTTTCGGTAGTGAGTGAGATATGCCAGAGCCCATTCCCATCCTATCCCTCCCCATTTTCCTAACCCTTTCTCCAAATCCATTCCTATATCTCCAAAGGTAGGCAGCGCATCCGGGGGCGTGCCAACATTTCTCATTTTGGACTAATGTTGGCATGTATCGCGGATGTCTATGGGCGACAGTATCCACTTACCATCAGGTGGACTGTATGCTCGTCTGCCGCCTTCGTACATAAAAAAAAAAGAGCAAAAATAAGCAGGAACCCCCCCCCCCCGTGAGTAAACAATTCGTTTCTAGCATTGATTCTCACATAGAAGTCAAGATATGGACAAAAGCGCAGTACCTTGAGAAGAAAATCACAGCCTTTGAGATCAGATCTTTGACACAAATGCGTCAGATCTTTGATTTACCGTGTGAATAAAAATGATTTAACATTTAATTATTTTCTCAAAATGATTTATCACCACGGGCTTCTTGTTAGCGCTCCCCTAACTTGAGTGACACACGGCTGTTCAGGGCCACGAGCGTTATTGTCGTCTAAGCTCATTGTTCTCGTAGGTGTTATTGTTGTGATTTCTGTTGTCCGGCAATCGTCAGGATTAAATATGACTGATGCATACATTCCATTTCCAATCTACAGTCATTTTCAACAATACTATGTAGTCTATTTCTTTTCTATCATACTTATACTCCGTTTTTACGCTTAGACAAAACGTAAACAAGGAAATGTTATTTTACGATAGATTGCTGCATTGAGATAGCAAACGGACCTACGTGGTATAGTAAAGTAACTAGTAACAGCCTTTATACTAAGCGGATTTTGATTTTGTCGTTTCTATTTTGGAGACAGTACATTGGTAAAACGTTTGGCGGACTTCCGATCTTGCGCTTCAACCCACTCGGGCGGGCTTCCTCCATTTTAGAACAATAATAATAAGAACAACAAAATAACGAAAATCTTCAACAAAAATAAACGAATTTTAATACAAAACAATACATAAATCACTTACGTTTTGTGTAACGTTTACGTTTACGTTTACGTAAACAATACAGTTTACGTTTTGTCTAATCTTAAAATAAATGAGTATAGACATTGAACAGTTTTTCTAACTAGTCATATTTGTCGTAGACAATTTTATTTAATTTGTCAGTAATATAAATCACTGCTTAGTACATTCGACAACACGTTGATTAGGTGTTATGGATAGCTCAGAGCCACTATCGAAAATAAAATTTCGTATTCCGCAAATCAATCTTAGGCAGCTCTTATTATTAAGTGTGCCGTCCTTAAAAACTAATTTTAGGCAGAATACATTTATTGCTGGAGCCAGTAAAGGTATGAATAAATTTTGTTTCAATTTAGACATGTTTTGCACAAAAACAGCACACCTTAAAAAATACATGGCAACTGATTATTTTACTAAATTATAACATTTTGCACTCTCTTCTTCTCTTATATTTCTTCAGATGTATTTCTAATACTTTCATTTTGTTTTTTTTTATTATTATTATAATGTTTAGGCCTTTTATATACACTTAAATGCATATTTGTGGAGATTTAAAATGGCATGTATACTAATTTATTTTTCTATTTATATTGATTTAACAATATTTTAATAGGTCTGTAATCTTCCTTAAAAAATAATATAATAAGTAAAAAAAAAATACCATTTTATTCTGGATTTTATTTGTAGCGTAATAAAAAGCATGCATTACTTAATTGAGAGAAAAATGTTTTTATAAAGAATTGTGAGTTAAAAAGAAATTGAAATAATACTGTTTTCTAAATAAAGTTAGGATTACGGCAATTACACGGCAACTGTTCCGTTTCATTCGACAACGTTTACGACCGTATGTCACACATTGAATGTAGCATTATAATGAAATGCGTCGTTTACTAAATTTATGTTTTTAAAATTGAATGTTTTATGTTTGGAACGTTTAATTCCCTCTCTGTGTCACTTTAATGTGATTAAAAGATTTATATAGAACGACATAAACATTTGTAGGGGTCGTTGATGTCATATTTTTTGTTTGTTATGAGATTTATCAATCATTATCTACTAGTCTACTACTTATACTACTAGTCTTGTGTGCTGTATTCTTGGACAATGTGTGTGGATATTTTTTATTTTTAGTTTTCACGTATCCCAATGGTCGGGAGAAGTGTGAATGCTCAAAAAATATATAGGCCGCACTGAGTTTCCGGAATGAATAAGAAAAAATTACAATGATAGGCCCAAAATCTCAAAATATTCCTCGTGAGCGTCAATACACTTTTTCATACGAATAAACCTATTTCCATAGCATTTATTCCACTTCTCCGTGGTGACCTCGGAAATATGTTTTTCATACTCTTCGACCGCCACTTCTGGCGATGGAAATTGTCGACCGCGTAATTGGTTCTTAATTTTTGGAAACAAGAAGAAGTCACAAGGTGCCAAGTCAGGACTGTATGGAGGATCAAGCACAGTCACTTAACATATTTAAAAAACGGCTATAGAGCCACTTACTTAGTAACTGTTCCTCCTTGTACAGTTAACACTCCATGCTTTGTTTGTTAATATATTTTGATGTTAAAAAAAAATTCAAATCTTAATTAATTAATTTTTTCTCATTGTTAGTGAGCATGTTCAGAGAATAAAGATTCTAAAACTGTAAAGAGCTTTTTTATCTTGAGAGTTTTTTCGCAGTGTGCACGGCCTAATGATAATAATGACGATGATAATAATAGTCTTAATGATAATGACGAAGTAAATCTTTCAAAAGTACATATGTCATATAAACGATATGTCATTGATTTTTTTTTATGGACGAAGGCGGCAGACGAGCAAACAGTCCACCTGATGGTAAGTGGATACTATCGCACATAGACATCCGCGATACATGCCAACATTAGTCCAAATGACAAACGTTGGCACGCCTGTCAACGCTGCCTACCTGTGGAGATACAGTAATGGATTTGGAGAAAAGGTTGGGAAAATTGGGAGGGATAGGATGGGAATGGGCTCTGGCACATCTCACTCACTACCGAAACACGTACGTACATAAGGGAAATAAGATAAAGTGGGAAATGCTGTACATTTCAAGGTAGTCTTCTGTGAGAGAGGGGTAACGTGGCCAGTCGAGTGCGCCCAGCCGCTGTCGGATTGCAGCGTGCGCTCTCCCCCTCAAAGTGATTTTATTGCCTCAATTGATGGTGTAACTTGTAAGGAATAAATCTTGCTAAGAAAAAATGAAAAGTTGAAAAAACAAAAAAAATGTTGCATGTGCTTATGTAGAGGGAGTGTGCACTCCCTCTACATAAGCACGTGAATAGAGCACGTGAAACTCAGTAACTTTTATTTAAGCATTTCTTTAAAACATTTTTATCAAAGAACCAAAAAAAGATGTAATGAAACTGACGTCTTAACACCTACATATCATTTTAATTAGAAAGTAATTGGTGTAGTTAGCTATGTAATTACTTCAGTATACAGGCAAATGTAAATATAATTAACATGGCCGGAACAGACAAATAACAAATTCCGTTTGCGTTGAATATAGCGCATCGCTTTGATTGAATATTCAACGGTCAGGTGTCGAGACGTTACCTACAGTGTGAAACTCAGTAATATTTTACGTCCACGGTTATTTTTGTATGGAACGTGTTATTATATATGTTTGCTTAGAATAAATGTAAATAGAAGAAGTCTCAAGAATAAAGTGAAGAAATAACAACACAAATTGTGGGCATATTGATTCATCTATATACATATAAATAATAAAAATGTAACTGATCGCTGTCTGTACATAGAAGATATATGATAAAAATATTATTGGGGGCCTTTATCAACGCAATGGAACCAAAAACAATGATTGTTAGAATTTTTGTCTGTTTGTCTGTGCGTTTGTGCGCGCTAATCTTAGAAACGGCTTAACCGATTTGGGTGCGGTTTTCACTTATGTATTGTGGTAAGCTTCACTTAAAATTTAGTGTTTGTTTTATTTCAATCAGTTCATAAATAAAAAAGTTATATGTATTTAAAGAATCACGTCGAACATTTGTTCGATAAAAAATAAACTATAAGAAATAATGTGTGTGATCGTTTTTGAAAATACCAAATACCCCTAAAAAGGTAAAGACGGTGTTTATAAACTAAAGTCCACGCGGACGAAGTCGCGGGCAACAGCTAGTTTATAAATAAAAATGGTACCTATATTTAATATTGATTTGTGTATGTTAGTTATGTATTTTTTAAATATATATATTTAGTATTATTATTTATTACATTTGTATATTTAATTTATTACAATACATATATACTCTATAATGTTATTTCACTTACCATCGAACCATACCATCTACCATACCATCACAAAATAGCAGGGTTCTTAAAAATCCGACTATTTCATATATCATGTCCGATATATATCATGTATATAAAAAATACGCGAATTTCATCAGTAAGTGAATTTCATAAAAAAAAATTATAAGGCTTGTATTTATTTAAAACCGCTAAACGAGTTCACTGGTATGTTAGAAATATAAAAAGTACAATCGGGAAGATGGACATAAACTGTCGTCGACACGGAATCCAGTGATTATCAAATTTAAACCTTGAGATTTATCGTCGAGTACGATCGCGGACATTGTTACTGTAGCGTGTCGCAGCCATTCCGAATGTAAAGACCAAATGTTGACAAAACTGCTCGCAGTTCCCGTCCCAGACTACCCGCTTCTTCAGTCAATTCGTCACCATGGCTCACTGGCCATGGTGACTCACCAGCCGTTTTAGTTTTAACCCGTGCCGAAACGTCGAGTAGAAATAAAAGGTAAATAAAAGCCTTTAATTTTACGCATTTAAACCCTATTTACAATTGTAGCAATCATACACCATCAGCCTTATGTCTCTCCACTGCTGGATATAGGCCTCTCCCAAGGCTCGCTACCACACACGATTTTTGCCTCCTCTCATCCAACCACCACCTGCGAACTTGGTCAAGTCCACCTGGCCAGAGGCCGTATTGTGGCCGGAGGCTTTCCGGTACGTGGGTGGTCTCCATTGTAGGGCTCGCCTACCCCATTGGTCTTGCAGACCCGCCCACCGCCACTTCAGTTGCTAATGATGCTCAAACAGACTAACACAGTACATAGCTATTATTTTATAAGATCTTTTCTATTTGCAGGCATTACACGCCCTCGACGATTGTGGATAGAGCACTGCGCAGTGCGGTTATTCCAGGCGTAGAGATGAGACCTATTTTATCGATATCGATTGTCGTAACATACCTACATAGTGAGCCACAATTAGTATTGTTAAAACGAGTGTTCGCGCGCTGACTCGCTATGTAAGTATTATTGAAACTTAATAATTAACCGTTTTAGACTCAAGATTTTAACTATTTTAGCCTTTAACGATAGTTTTAAAGTTCATTAGCGCTCACTCAGTTGTCGAAGTCTCAATGCTCATTTTTACAATACGAGTCACAATGCATGATCCACCACGCGAGCCCAGTGTAGATTGGATTGGTGCGGAACATGTGTATCCACACATGTTCCATAATATACTTGTCTAATAAAGAAGATATTTTTGAATACCTTCTCTATTAGAAAAAATGCTTTCAAAATTTCTTGCTTTTTATTTATTTTGTACCGAATTCTTATATTATAATAAACAATACTTATACCTAAATTTGTAAATGAATCGTATCCTTTATATATTATATGATGATTGAGTTTAGGTTTTTTTTAATTATAATAGTTTTAAACATAAACGCTTATATTGTAATTTTTTACCATAAATATAACTCGGTTTCTATCGATAACTATATCGATAGCATCACAACGGTATCTATTTACTACACTTACCCGATCGGGATGCACCGAGCCCCGGGAGAAATCCACCGGGAATATTTCGACACGGAACCTCGCCAAGCAATTTGCTGAATTTGTTAAGATCACTTACGCTATATCCCGGTATGGTGGTTATTGGTTGGCGCCATCAGTCGAATTATATTTCTGTGCTCGTGTGTTACCTAAACTATGTCTATTTGTGAAAACTGTTGAAAATTGAAGATGGCCACAATACCTGATTTATCAGATTGTAATTGGTCAGGTGAAATCTGTAATACAGCAGCAGGTCCGGTTAAGGGCTGGGCGAGCTGGTCGATCGCCCAGGACGCCAGGCGATTGAAGGGCGCCGCGTCGTAAGCGGAAAATCTGAATTTTCATTTAATTTTGATAGCATGCTTCCCAAATACACAAATGTTAGTCATTAAAAAATGTTCGATCTACTCTTTATACGCACGACAAACGCTGTATTCCGGCCAAGGCGCCAGACATGTTTGAACCGGCCCCGAGAGCAGCTGACCTCGGCAGTAGGAGTTGACATCTTCGTGGACATGTTCTCCATTGTATTAAAATCTTCATACTACACATATGATTTATATGTTGTTGTATATATAATTTATATAAATATACATACTGTTGTCGTTTAATATATTTTATAATACTATTCATCGCAACTCCAAATGTATCTCTGTTTAATAATTCAATAATTTTAATACGTGAACGCCCGTAAACATGTATCTTTCGTGCATCAAAGGGCCACACTCAGTCAAATCACAAACAAAATCAGCAAGTTTTGGAACATTCCCATACGTTTTTTAACTTTCGAGCACGCGCTATTTCTCCAATTTTTTTCCTTCACCACTAAGCTAGTGATAATTGAAAAATATCCCCTGGTTTATCTGCAAATAATAATAATTTCCTTTCTTAAACCTGTACGTACCGTATTCGCGAGAGTTTCCCGACAATCGGTACGGGATATTCTCCGCCTCGGGCGTAACCTGTGCATGCAATTGCGCTATCTCTGTGAATTATATAACGAAGACAAGTATAAAGTGGTTTATATCCTACATTTTACTTAGATGTAATGAGATTTTACGTTCTGTTTATTCACCAGGTACTTTTAAGGTTAATAAGAAATCTGTGTTTTCCAACTGTTCGATACAGGCTTCTTTCAATCAGCCACTATCGTTCGCTCTTCTCACCCTGTTACTTTCGGCTCTAAATAGTGAGTCTGTCTGGGTACGTTTCTCCTCTTCTCAGGACAATACAGGAAAGGATGTTTTAAAAAGCGGAATGACAAGCTTTTTTGGACGAGCAGTTTCGTATGGTGGCGCGGTGGATATTTGCGATATATACCAATATTACTCAATAATGGCTTGCATTTAAACGAGCACCAAAAAAATATACTACATATATAATATACTAAATGTTGCAATGCAACATTTCAGTATCTACTGCTGGATATGGGTCTCCTCATACACATTGTCTTGTGCATGAGGGATGAATGACTTTAAAGGTGGGCGAGTCCACTCTTAGAGATGGTGTAGTTCCTCAACGTTTGTGATTTCTCAATAATTGCAATAAACAATATTTAATTGCTAAGAATGTCAACACAAAGACCACGGAGACTATTCTTTATCTTCATTGTCACCAGAGAGCCTAAAGCTAACTCACTTTTATATTTGTCCCCACTTCCAGTATTTCTGCGGTGCACTTCATTATTTCCCGTCAATAATTACGACCATACGCATGTTTGTAAATCCACTGTCCACCTTTGGATAATAAGACCCAGAATTTGGGACAAGATGAATGATGAATGAAAAGATGAATGATTGATTCGGGAATGATAGAAGAATAGGAAAGACAGTAGAAAGCGCGAACATAAACAGACTTTTAAGCCAAGTCGTTGTATTACTAGCCGCGAACACAATAAATGATACCGCGTAGTTTTCTTTCTTTATCTTAAATAGGTTTTACGATTTAAGACGGCATTCAAGCCGATGTTCTTGTTTGATGTGCCGTGAAATGGACTGCCTCAGGCCTTTCTGCTTACACGAAGTGTAGATTTATATCTCTGTATGAAGATAGAGGTATTTAAGTACTCGTGTATAGTAAATGGCAAAGCTCGGAGTTTCATCGCGGGATAACATCCGAAACAAAGTGATTCACCAAAGAACTAGTCACCGACGTAGCTCGTAGAATCAGCATACTAATGTGGCAGTTTGCATGCCACGTTTTCCACAAGACCGAAATGGTAGACAAGTCCTCGAATGGGGATCACGTTCCGAGATGTTCAGTGTGGGACGTTCTCCTATCGACGGTGGAACGACGACAATGAAGTTCGCCGGTGGTGGTTAGATGAGAAGAGCCGAAGTTCGCGCATGGGTAACGAACTTTGGAAGAGACTTATATGTAATAGGGAGAGACATACTGGTAGGCTGATCTTATGATATGGTAAAGAATATTCTATGTATAGATATTAAATATACTTTCCAGAATGATTGTTTTAACTGCCTCGAACATGTCATAACAACACATACGAACATTCGCGGTACTCCGAAGTTAGTGTAGGTTTAGCGTAGATAAAAAGTAGTCAAATAGTAAGCTTTGCTCGTCTGTTTATAATGAGATGCACGTCACTACTTGAACTGATCGATCAAAGAGAGCACAAACAGATGTAAAAGGAATTATAGGGCGAAGTTTTTGCGAAATCTCCAGTCAAACGCGACTTGTTTCAACATGGCTACTAAAAGAGAACTAAAGGTCAAAGATCATATAACGTGACACGTATATTTTATGTCTAACAATTTAAAAGAACCCTGTAAAGAGTGTTATCGACTGTTTCGCAAATTTGTCATTTTTTCCCTGTTGTTCGGCAAAAACTTTCCAGGTCTGAGTTTAAGTCAACAAGCGGCACAAGCCGTAACTTTTTAAATTAGGCCACGGCTTACTTACTAAACGAATTTCAACAGAAACTTTTTTCGTCTCTTAAGTAAATATTTTTAGGGTTTCATCAAAACGAGAATTCTGGTGGAATTCTGTTATTTTTTTAATATTACTTGCAATGTCCGTTGATTATGGTAGTAAGTCTGATATGTAATGCAGTACATTTCTACTACATTTCCCTACTACATTTCTACTAAATGTACTACATTTCCCACTTTATCTTATTTCCCTAATATACGTACGTGTTTCGGTAGTGAGTGAGATGTGCCAGAGCCTATTCCCATCCTATCCCTCCCCATTTTCCAAATCCATTCCTATATCTCCAAAGGTAGGCAGCGCATACGGGGGCGTGCCAACGTTTGTCATTTTGGATTAATGTTGGCAAGTATCGCGGATGTCTATGGGCGACAGTATCCATTTACCATCAGGTGGACTGTCTGCACGTCTGCCGCTTTCGTCCATAAAAAAAAAAAGAAAAAGCAAACATAATTACGGTCTTCTGGTTTTATTATCCACTCACTAACAGGGATTTTCTTAGTCATCTTTCCACCTGGTTAGAAGGCGTTCTACGCGACACTATAAATTTTTATTATCCTTGGTCTGCGTTGTTTTCGGTCGTAGACCTAAAGAAAAATCCAATTCCCAAGAAAAAATGCTTAACACAAGTTCGTTGTGCCCAGAATAATATTGTGCATGCAACTGGAATACATTTTCCTCGAGACAGCAAGATATTGTCTGCCTTTAGCAATACAAAACAAATGAACGTTTAGCATGGAAAATTGTCTATTGTTTTTCCTATTTTCCTACCCAGTTTTCTATCCTGCGGGTAATTAAAAAGCCTGCGAAGCGTTCGCGATGAATAATGAGTAGTTTATTTGCGTAAGAAGATAAATGGTAAGTAGTAGGAAGTTAAAACTCCTCGCCAAATGAATTATACTCTTAGTATGACACTAGTGTATACTGGCGAAACATATAAGTATATACTGACATCTACTTTTTACTTTTTGAGGATTTAAAAAGCAGGTTTTTTTAAAAGGATTAAGAAGATTACAGGGAATCACCTGTGATGCTTTTTTGATGATCAAGGATCTCCGTGATGATTGGGGATCCAAATCGTGTTGTACCGTATGTTATCGATAACAAAGCCGCTACCACACTTCCTCAGGAACTACATCACCTGTAAATAGTGGACTAGCCAATCCGCAAGACAATGCCAGGGATGTCGAAAAGGGCTGGTGCCGCTTACGGGTGTATGAAAACAGTAAAAAAATCGCATATGGTGGTAGAAACCTATATCCAGCAGTTACTTCCCCGTAGATCTGCAAATAATCAGACAGACATAATTTGTCTTTTATATATAGTGATGCCTAGTACATTGTGGGCGTCACGGCTGTCCGATGAACAGATGAGTATATCCGCCACCGGATATCGGATATCGGATCCCAGAACGAACCGGACCGTTGTAACATAGATAAATTATCCCCAGCTCTGTCACATATATGTATGTTCCTACCTCTGATCATATACCGAATAGATATGTAACGAATATTTGCTTTAGCTT
This sequence comes from Sesia bembeciformis, assembly GCA_943735995.1. Lineage (NCBI taxonomy): Eukaryota > Metazoa > Arthropoda > Insecta > Lepidoptera > Sesiidae > Sesia > Sesia bembeciformis. The sequence goes on along the minus strand of OX031041.1, from coordinate 13,855,953 downwards.
TCACAACATGTACAAAATGTCTCATTAATTTCATTAGATAAATTTTATCTTATCTTTTTATGCAAGATGGAAACGGGAATATATAGACCCTTTTTAATTATTTTTTTATAACAAAAAGGAGGCAGACGAGCATACCGACCACCTGGTGGTAAGAGGATGCTCTCACTCCTGGACATCCGCGGTACATGCGAACTTCAGTCCAGAATGACAAATGTTGGCACGCCCCGGATGTGCTGTCTATTTTTGGAGATGACGGAACAGGAGGGTAGGACATAATGGGATGGAAATGGGCTCTGGCATATCTTATTCACTACCGAAACACATACGTACATTATTAGGGTAAAGTGGAAAATGCAAGGTTTCAAGGTACATTACATTCTTCTGTGAGAGAGGGGTAACGAGGCCAGCCAAGTGCGCCCAGCGGCTGTTGGATTGCACCGTCCTTAATGACTCATTTGACTTTGACTTTGAAACGGTTTTTGTCGTTAAAGCAGCTCCACTGTATGAAAGTAAGGGTCCTCAGTCTTGGTGAGTAATGATACAATACATTACTCACCTTTTTGGCTCTCAATAAAAAAAACACCTTGAAGTGTGTATGTAGGTACTGCACTTGTAGATTTGACTTATTTGTTACAAAATTAATCTAGAATTCCAAAAAAATACAAACTAGAATCTGTCCTTTGATATAATTATTTCTTACCAACTTTTTCCCGCGGCTTTGTTCGCGTGCTCTATATGCATGTACAACTATGTGTTAAACTGGACTGTAATTTACGTATTTACCAAGTTTCATTGAAATAGGTTGAGCCGTTTCAACGTGATTGAGTAACAAACATCCCATTTATATTATATATTAGTGGGATTACAGTAGGAAGTGCGATTCTTTACAGATATATTCGGTGACACTACTCATACGAGTAAGTACCCTCAACTTTGTAACAACATCAAAAGTAGCAAAACACGGTAAGAACAAAGGCAGCTCACATAAGGAATTTGAAACAAGACCTCGCAGAATGGAAAGCCTCGTTGAGGATTTCGTTGAATATTTCGTGTTCATACTCCCGTCTAAAAAGGGTGTCGTAATTTGAATATTTCCTAAATTATTAGTGTCGCTTTTGGAGAATGTGTTTCAGGACACTTTTAAAGTTTTTGATGAAATCGTTTTAGATTTAGTATCAATGTACTTGATGATAAAATTTTCTCGTCCACGTATATTATCTTGATTTATTTAATACGGCACTTGAGATGTACTTAATGAAGTATGCCTTTTGTACTATGTTACTTCGGGAGTTAGTTTTTAAAAAAAATCATCTCTTAAAACTGATAGCTTGTCTTTTTGTGGCTCCTACCAAACATATTGACATGCATACAATGACTGTTGGAGGGTGGAGACGGGGTTCATACAAAATCCCCCATTGTCCTTTATAAATAAATAAAAATAATATACGTGGGAATCTCAGGAAATTTTGCGAAAAAAAAGAGCTACATTTTTTTGCATTATATCCAGTTTATTTTTAGTTTCTGCCAAGCTTTTCTTACAAATTTGCTACATACGGAGCCCAAAAAATTGCATTTGTACAAAAAAAATACGTAATACTTTATATATATGTATGTCAATGATCATGAACAGAATCCCCGGCAGCAGGCTGTGGAAATCCGAAAACGCTCATTGAATGAAAAATCCGCAAAATTAACCAATTTTTTCCTAGATTCTTCATACATTTTTGCTAAGTATATGTCACAGAAACTGCATTTAAAAAATAAATATGTACGTAAAATGCATGTAATCCACAGTTTCAGTCATCAGGACATCTAACACTGTGTATAATATGACTTATTGAAAACATCGATTTGAGAATATATAGATATAACTAGATATGTTATACAAGCACAGTAGGGCAGGCACTTAACAATCTAATATGGTGTTCACTAGCTCTCAAATTGTTTAATCCAAGTGTTATGAAAATAGAACATACTTATCACGTAGTACCTTACTTAAGTAAAGTTTCAAATATGACTTTTTAATGAACCTCCCCTCGTCTGCTTCATCCCCCCCCCCCCCCCTCTTGAATTTGCCAACCAGGTTTCTTTGATAATAACGTATGGTGCGTCATCTAGACCATTCCCATATCGATGTCGGGGACGCATAAATTATTTATTGCTCAATACTATTCCCATATAATCCCATATAACAGCTGTCCATTGTACCTAATACCTAATCATCCAACCCATTGAGTCACCAATTGTCTCCACAGTGTAATTAATTCAAATTCTCTACGTAAAGGCGCTTTTACACGAGGACAGTTACTAGATTGACATGAAGAACAATTACCTGGCCTTCTAGTTTAATAGGTATTTCTTCGACAGCTCAGATGATTTGTGGAGAAATATAGAAAAAAATTATATCATGATAAAACGTCAAGGGCCAGGAGATAACGGCTCTGGGCCAGGTATGAGATATGGTCACTAAACTAGCTGAGGTCTAGCTGAAACCAAAGAAATTTTAATATCTGCCAGAATTTGCCAAATTTTTAAAATAGTTTTTTGTAGTAAAAAAACGAATGAACGGATAATGTAATAAAATTTAACACCATTTATATGCAGCAAATAGTCTTTTAGGGGCCGTTTCTGCTAAATAATCACTTTTTTTTTGACATAAACTGACATAACTTGGTTCATCATATTCAACAAAAAACAGCGTTGAATTTTTTTGATCCCAAATTTATGGGGTCTCATTCTCGGGGCTCTGGGCACTGACTGGCCCAGAGGGTCCATGCCTAAAGACGGCCCTGATCAACACATACATATTATAAACTGTACTGAATGGCATATCTACCCTAACTAGCTACATAGCTAGCTGAATGAACATTACGTATACATGACATGGCGATCCTTACCATCATGCCATGTCCAGTCTATAGAAGAACCATTGCAATCGGAAGAAGCTAGCGAATCCGTTATTTTTATACAATTGAATGACCGCTTCTGTATCTGTTTGTCACTTTCAAAGTCCATTTAAATCTATGACGTATGAACAAAACTTTGTCGCATTTTATATTCTAAATCGGGTCTGAACGCGTATAATAACTTTGTCGCTTTTATTGTTGTTTACGAAAATTATTGTACTGTTATAAAAATACTTTATTTATTTGTTTGTTCGAGGCAGTGGCGTACGATTATTATTTTAGGTACCTACCCAAAGGGATGAAAAAGGAAAGACTAGAGGATAATATTCTATTGAGATTGACTAGATAGCTATTGAGCTAGCTTTCTTAACTGTCTTGTTACGAGGGGAGGACCAAAAGTTACCGGCCTGAAAAAGAAAACAGACACTCAACTATTTTTATTTTTCAATATAGTCTCCGTATATTTGAAAACACTTCTTGATTCGTTTAATTAGCATTTATATTCCAATATAAAAATAGTAAGAAGTTTTGTTTTCGAAATAGAGGAACACCACAGCGGTCAATTCAGCATCAGTGCGAAATCTTCTACCCCTTAATTCCGCCTTGAGTTTTGAGAACAAATAGTAATCACTGGAAGCCAAGTTAGGACTAGGCTTTCGCAACTGCGCGCGGGGGCTTGGACGGGTGCATTGTCACGGAGAAATGGCACTCCTTTGCTTAGTTATCCACGACGTTTCTGCTTGATTTCTTCTTGTAATTGCTGTATAGGATTAGCATAATAGCTTCTAGTCATCGGAGTACTGCGTTCTTTTATGTCTATGAGCAATATTCCTTGACTATCCCAGAATATCGAAGCCATAATCTTTATGGTGGACTGAGTCACCTTTGCCGTTCTAGGCGGTGCTTCATCAAAACGACGCCAGTCTATCAAACCCCCTTTCAAAATATAATTATAATATTAGAATTATATTGTTCTAAAAATTATACACGAATTAGCAGGATAAATGACAATTACAATGACATATTTTTTTTTTTGACAGAAATAATAGGTCAGAAACTTTTGGACCTCTGGTACTTTCTCTATAATATTTCGACGACACAACGTCAATTTCTTTAACCTTATATATATATATTCATGTTTACGTACGTATGTATGTATTGGTATATATTTACTATAGTTACGTGTTTAAATATATATCTATAATTACGTTACTTAACACGAGTATGTACACTACCTGCGTTATTACAGTCACCACTCCCTATCTCAAGGTCGTCTGGCAGACATTGCTTAGCAACAAGACAGCCTGGCTGTACTCTCTTCTTATAACATTGCTCGTAAACTTTGTAATGTAATTAAACAACACATAGTTTTATCTATCTATCTTCTTCGAAGAGTCAGATAAAGATTCCTTTATTTAAAATACCGATTCAAGTAACTTTGCCGGTAAATGGGGCTCATTTACCGGGGCAGTTAAACCAAACTGTACCTTCAGCACCTATAAATAGGAGAGTTAACTTCATTAATTATTCCTCGGGTCACCTTTCACAAGCTTCGCCGTTTTGAGGTTAATGCTTGTTTGTATAGTGGTATTGAAATAACCCTTGTCACACATCTAATGCGTAGGTAGATCGATAAAATAATATTAATGTAATCAATAAATAGGCTCCAACCGAGGTTCACCCCACACATATCCACTATTCTCACCCACCCACTACTGGCAAACTTCTTCAACCTGGTCGAAGCGCATCCCACAGTTCGCTTCTCATTATGTGGTCTCCATTCAAGGACTCGTCACCCCCCCCCCCCCCCCCATCCATCAGTTGTCGATCCCGCGGCAGACATGGTGCATTGCCCGACCGATTGGCACAGTGGTAGTGACCCTGCTTGCTGTGCAAATGGTCCCGGGTTCGATCCTTGGTCGGACATACATTTGTGTCATAAAAAAAAAGAGCAAATGCATGTGTTCGGGTCTGGGTGTGTGTTTGTCTTTGTATTTGTCTCTGGACCCACGACACGGGGAATCCTACGGTGGGTCACTGAGCGTGGTGTTATTTATTAACACTTCAGTTTATTAATTCCGTGAGCTATGTCGGTGACTTTAGTTCTGTGTCTAATTTCTTAAAGGTGTGTCTCTTAAAGGATGCAAGGTCTTTTTTTGTAGTGGTGGACACAGACTCCTACAAACAGTGAGGCACGCGTTCCTAAGTGCAAAATCAACAATATATACTGCACAGAATCTCACCACGCTTGACGTCGTGTAATAAAGTGAAATTCTATATAACCCTGGTCACAGAAATATTTAAATGATAACTAAGTTTTTACGGTTCGCACATAACCATTACTGTTTGTCTGTCTGTCTGAACGCGCATTAGGCAAAAGCCACCGGATGGATACTAATGAAACTTGATATAGTTATATCGAGGGTGGGTTCTTTTTATCCAGATCTATTATAAAGTTGCACATATTCTAACGCCTGCCCACGAAGTTGCAGGAACTAACCTATATCTACAATAGAACATTCGTAACATGGATGTCCGCGATACAGGTACCCACGTAGCAAATCCTAGTGCGCGGTCCAACACAAAAAATTGTGTTAAATAAGTTAATTTTTAACAATGAACAATTTTTTCAAAAGAAACCTTGCATAATGTTATTGTCGTTATTATCGGTCCTAGTTTCCCATATATTGGGACTTTAGTTAAATATTTAAAAAGTAACACCTTTATTTTAAAAGGAAGATGTTAGCGCAAATAAATAAAAAATTTAAACAACGAATTTTTGTTAGAAAATCCGACCAATCAATACCGACCCATACCGACAATATACTCGTAGGTCCATTTGCTCAGATAACGTCGCATTTGTTCTTTTTAATGGTTTTTCTTCAAGCGTACGGTTTTCACCAATTCAAAGGCATTTTACCCCCTAAAAAATTAAAACAACTTTTTTTAAAGTGCCCCTGAGACCATGACCCCGATCCAGGGCTGTAAAAGGCTCAAAGACGCTTTGTGGCGATTTTTATTGCCAATGAGTGAGGCCATAAAAATGTACAGTCGAACTCGAATATCACCTATTAGTAACATATGTCTCGTTTGTTCAAATCGATTTAGGTAGGTACTTAGGCCCCAAACGCTTTTATTTGATTATTATCAATTTATCACAGAATATTATAATTATTTATCAATTTGCCGTGTGGTGTGAGCCGGCTATAGAATAGCACCAACCCATCTCTTCACGTGGGTGTCGTAAAAAGCGGCTAAGGCATAACAAAGCAGTTACCACAAGCGCTGAGGGACTACACCACCTCTAAAAGAGTGGACTGGCCAAGCCCAGCGTGGGGTTTTCATGTCATTCATCCATTATGCACAAGACAATGTGCATGAGAAGGACCATATCCAGAACTGGATACTGTACGGGCTGGTTGCATTATCACAGAAATTACGCCACTTTGAAATTAAATCTTGTGCAACAATTTACCTAACAACGTGAATGAAATCGAATCACTAAATATTTTTAAAAACTGTTTACGCAACTACATTTATAATACTATAAATGTAAATACTTCCATTTTTTCTGGCTATAACACTTAACATATGTTTCATTGTAGTCTTTTTGTTTTGTTTACTGGAGTATTGTAACATAACTCAAGTTAATCATAAGTTTTCTCTTTAAGCGAACTATTTACTTATTTGTCGTATTTGAATGTTAATTTTTTTATTTATTTATATTTTATGTGGACTTTTCTTTCCTTATTACAAGGTTTAGTGTAATGGCATCGTCTCTGCTGTGCGCTGCCCACGGTCACCCACCGGTGCGGCGGCGCCAACTGAAAATAAGTGTCGCAGTTCAGTGAACTGCGAACATTGTAACATGCCGAGTTGGCGCCCATTGGCACAATAATCAATATTCATTTTGTATTTTTCAATTGCCATTTCACTTGATATGTTGTTGTCAATAAAATATTTTTCTTTCTTTCTTTATTTACTATTTTTTTGAGAATCCTAAATAAAAATTCTTTAAAGAAGAACAAAACCCACAATACACATTTTTTTAATAATCAAACAAATTTCGTCTTTCTTCTCCAGTTCCCGCCAATAAGTCGGAAGTTTTTTGTCCACAGATATTTGCGAGGGCGAATTTCCTCTTAAGATTTTATGGCATTGACTGTATTTTGTAAATTTATTTTTAAGCAACGTTACTCGATATTTTTACGGCTATAAACAATGGGGGCTTAACACCGTAACAAATTCCTGATTTTTTGTTGATGTAAGAGAAAATAACAGCTTTGAGTTCTTATATGGTCTTCATTACGTTGACATTTTATGTTATGAATTTTAGGAACATGTTGTTTATTCAAGTCCTTTCAACGTGTTGAATGGAGCTCGTAAAGATCTACATATTTTTCTAAAACATACAGAGCATAGGAGGTTTAAAGGCCTTAAAACACCACGCTGGCCATTGCGAGTAAGCGAGTAAGAGTTATTTAGTCTCTATGACTTGCGGAAGACGGGTTATCGCTGATTAATATTCGGCTCTGTGTTGTTGCACATTTAGCACCACCCGGGGGACACATGCAGGGTGCTAAAAGGTAATTCCTACGAACGCGAACCTTGCCCCCCGCCGAAGAAGTTCGAAGTTCTTTTAGATAAGAAGACATGTTATGACAAAACACCCCATTCCCAAATGTCCGTTCCGACTGGGGTCTGCCATTGGGATTTTTAAAGAACGGATATCGGGTGTTGTTGACTTGCCCCGCGACGACCGACGACCGACGACCGACGACCGGGTGAATCTGTAAAATAAAAACAAAAATTTTAATTATAATAATTAATAAAACATAAAGTGTATGCGAATGATTTATAGCTTTACGCGTAAGCTGACGCTGGTAATCTAAATAAAGCAGTACAAGAGCTAAACCTTGATTTGTGTCATATTTCTGAATGGACAGCCAGATTTGCTGTAGTAGTAAATTCATCTAAATGCCAATCAATTATCTTGGGCAGTTCTAGTCGTTTGTGCAGTCTTGATTGGAACACTGTTGCACCCATTGTTTACAATGATAAAGCCATTCCATACTCCACACGAGTTAAAGACCTTGGATTGATCATCGATAGCTCACTAACTTGGGCCCACTTTCTAACTGAGGTATGTCGGAAAGCCTCTAAATCTCTCTGTAGCCAGTACCGCTTCAAAATTTTTCTGCCATCTGGTACTAAGGCTTTGTTGGCGCATTCACTTATCTTGCCCATTATTGATTACGCACATGTTTGTTCCTCTTCTAATATTAGTCAACAAATTGGATCGTCTTCTTAACAACTGTTTACGTAAATACGACCACATACTATCTAAGTTGCCTATACTATCTAAGTTACCCACATCATCTTGGTTCCGTTACCGACTTCTTACTCCAGGTCTCTTCTTCCGGTACTAGCTTTATGACCAAGTCTTCCACTGCGCAGGCAGCTACACTCTGAAACACCATCCCCTCTGACATCCGGAAAGCACATAACAAAATCTCTTTTGAAAATATGCTTCAGGAACATTATCATTCCATTTCTCATCGCTAGGGGCTCAGCCAGCTCCTTTTGCTTTATCTTATCTTTCATTTTTATTTCACTTTTGTCAGCAACATGTTTTTTTTTGGTTCACTATGTATCTACCTATATGTAACGTATTCATTGATTATGTACACCTTGTATGTATTATATTTATTCTTATGTATATATTTATTTATGAAAGTATGTATGTGTAATAATGTATTATATTTATTTTACCACACCATCTAAATTGTGTCTTTCATGCACCTCCTAATTGAACTTCTCCGATCAATCCAAGGGTTGGCTGCTAGAGTATGCCTTAAGACATTAAGCTCGCCTTTTCTAGGATATTATACAATTAAATAAATTAAATAGTTAGACGTACCTAGCGCCATCTGTTCTATGCAATGTACAGTCATGTTATCATATCAATAAAGACACCAGTTCGCTGGGCTTTACATGTCTGCGTGGCGTGTGCGATGTACAAAGCCAGATGCATGCATTATTACCGGGCGGCCGCCCGCGCGCCCCCTGTCGATCGCTACCTGCCGCGAGACCCGCACGCACGACATAGACATCCGCGAAACTCTACACTTATAAAAAGTCTGTTTGTTTTCTCATGCTTGACGCTTAGATCTGCTAAATTGGGCTTCTTTTATTTCCAAAACATAGTTTTATATAATTTAATTTTATGAACCTTTGAGGGGGAGAGTGCACGCTGCAATCCAACAGCCGCTGGGCGCGCTCGACTGGCCACGTTACCCCTCTCTCACAGAATACTACCTTGAAATGTACTGCATTTCCCATTTTATCGTATTTCCCTAATGTACGTACGTGTTTCTGTAGTAAGTGAGATGTGCCAGAGCCAATTCCCATCCCATCCTATCCCTCCCCATTTTCTCAACCCTTTCTCCAAATCCATTCCTATATCTCCAAAGGTAGGCAGCGCATCCGGGGGCGTGCCAACGTTTCTCATTTTGGACTAATGTTGGCATGTATCGCGGATGTCTATGGGCGACAGTATCCACTTACCATCAGGTGGACTGTATGCTCGTCTGCCGCCTTCGTACATAAAAAAAAAACCATCAAAGCTAGTAATGTTTGTCTGTACGTTCTGTTTGAATAAGTAACCAAAAATGCCACAGTATTCGAAAATGAAGAGACAGATTTATACATTTATAGGAAATGAAGTTATGGTTTATCTTTAGTTCTGCCTTCTACGGACAACAAAGAACGCGTCACTGAGATAAAGCCTCATTATACTGTCGGCCACATACCAGCAGTTTCATAAACAAAAATATAATAATCCCGACAGAAATGAGAAATAACGAGTAGAGACATCAACACCCAACACAAAACAAATTGTTTAAGCCGAGTCCTTTTCGGTCCCTTTTCTGTTGTTTCAAAAGGTTTAAATACTTTTTATATTAACAACATTATTATGTTTTTAAGAGGTACAGTATTTATTATTAATGGACTGTTTCGATTGAATAACATCTAAGTTACATTAAAGTCTGTAGGGTTTTTAATTTCCGTTTTCTTCATTTTACTCGGTGTTTGTGCGGTGTAGCGCTCTTAGATTCTGCATCTATTTTCGACTTAGTCTAGCGCGGCATAGCCACTTGGTACCATTATTATTATTATTATTATTTATGTACGAAGGCGGCAGACGAGCATACAGTCCACCTGATGGTAAGTGGATACTGTCGCCCATAGACATCCGCGATATATAATATGCCAACATTAGTCCAAAATCACAAATGTTGGCACGCCCCCGGATGCGCTGCCTACCTTTGGAGATATAGGAATGGATTTGGAGAAAGGGTTGGGAAAATGGGGAGGGATAGGATGGGATGGGAATGGGCTCTGGCACATCTCACTCACTACCGAAACACGTACGTACATTGGGGAAATACGATAAAGTGGGAAATGCAGTAAATTTCAAGGTAGTATTCTGTGAGAAAGGGGTAACGGGGTAACGTTCAAGGTAGTAGGTAAAGTCGAGCGCGCCCAGCGGCTGTTGGATTGCAGCGTGCACTCTCCCCCCTCAATACAAATGAGAATAATTACTGAAAGTTATATGTCATTATTACCCCTTTTCCCTAATGAATTCAGTGAAATGTAAAATCTTCAAAACTATATTTGTAGAGCTTTATCTAAAAAAAAACAGACATTGAAACGTTTCTATAAATCTTGAAAAATCTTAGTCAAAGGCAATAAGTTCACACGACAATAAAGTCCAAATAACGTCACTAATATTAATAAAATCATTGAAAAGTAAATATGTAGAAGTAAATGCAATACAACGCAATCAGCCCTTTCAGTATCCACTGCAGGACATGGGCCTCCTCAAGGATATATGGCCTTAAAATGCCACGCAACGAAGCGGGTAGGTGAATTCCATCTTTTGGAGGTGATGTAGTTCCTCAGAGGTTGTGGTAGCGGCTTTGTTATCTATTAGTCACCTTTTACGACAGTCACGGGAAGAAATAGGCTGGTGGCAATCTAAAGCCGGCCAACACTACACGGGAGTTCATTTACTGCAAAACGACAGTCAATTTGTATTAGTATAACATTAAATAATAACTGCAAAGTTTTACCAAAAACCCCATAACCTACATTTTCATTGATAGAATCCCAAGGCAGAATAGGTGATTAACCCCCCCTGGGTAATGCTATAGGGCTATATGTTATGGTAATGTCTTCTTGCCCTCGATTATGGAGCCCCATTACCATTAAGAAATGATTAGCACAATGGTGGTCTATGTTTTATTTTATATCTCTTGTATCTCTTTCAGCAAATCATGTTGTATAATGGTATCAGATTTCTGGGCATGTCTGGCGTAAATGAATGTTATTCCAGCAGCACTTTCGATTTACAAATAACTATGGCAAATTTAGAAAGCCAATTTTGTAGATCATTGGTCCAGGACGTTGGTATTTTTTAATTATATAATTACTTAATTAATTATAAAGACACTACTAATATAATTTTTTCTTATAAATATAAAAACTTTGTGTATTTAACTTTCAAGTTTTAAGGAATAATAATGTTGTGTTCTTCTGTGAATGAACACAGGAACACAGGTTTTCCTGTGAACAGTTGTAGCACCATTTCATTTATACAGTATAAATAAGATTCAAATTACCGAATATAATAAGCTTGATGTAGGTAGGTAGGTATCCTATGTTGGAGATCCTTTTGTAAATAAATAAATTTCGAATTAATTAGAAATGAATTTTGTACCTATCCATTTCGTATTAATTAGCATTTAACCCCTACTAAGTTTTAGGAGTAACTGTTGCTCGAATACTCTTTCGAGCATTGCCCTCTAGTTTCAGCTTCTGAATTACTAACAGCTCCTAGTTTATGCTAATGCAAACCTTCGAAAAAGGATTCTACGGTTCAATCCCCTCAACGATTTTCTTTCCCAAGTTTGAAATTCGCTCCAAACGTGAAATGCCTGCCACTTTGATATATTTGTTATCTATTGTTTGATCCGTAAGGACGTGCCTATTGCACTCAGGTCTCAGCACCCTACGGCCCCCAATAAACATAAACTTTTCGCTGGAAGTGCCGGAGCGCACATATGCGCTCTGGCACACAATTTTTTTTTCTTTATGTAAACGTTCAGAAATCGTAAAGTAATCAAAAGAAATCAAACCGATCATGTGCCAGAGCGCATATGTGCGCTTCGGCAAACGAACGGTACACAAATGAGAGCGCTTTGAAGCGCTCAAGGCACAAGAGAAGCTAAAAGGGCAAGAACACAATAGGCAATAGGTACTGTACTTTCCTTTTGTTCCACAGCTTTATGACGAGGCAGGTATACTTATTGTCGTCGCGACACACACTTCTACTAACTTATATTTTGTTTAAACACACTTGTTGTGTTCAATTTTCTTATAATTTAATCAGAGGTAGTGTAATGCTTCCCTATAGCAGAAGCTCCTCTCCAATCTGCCCGTGGCTATGCCCATGGTTCTGTTATTATTAAATATTTCCTGTTTGGTGTATTATGTTGTGATAAATTAATATTTTTTTCTTTCATTCTCTCCTATAACTTTCGAATCATTAGGATACAAATACTTATTATTTTATACTATATATACATGTAGGGGGAGTATATATAGGCGCACTCAACTGACCACGTTACCCCTCTCTCACGGAAGACTACCTTGAAATGTACTGCATTTCCCCAATGTACGTACGTGTTTCGGTAGTTAGTGAGATATACCCGAGCCCATTCCCATCCCTTCCCCTTTCCCAATCCATTCCTAAATCTGTAAAGGTAGGCAGCGCATCCAAGGGCGTGCTAACGTTTGTCATTCTGGACTGATGTTGGCATGTATCGCGGATGTCTACGGACGACAGTATTCACTTACCATCAGGAATCTGTATGCTCGTCTACAGCCTTTTTTTCTATATAAAAAAAAAAAACTTAAACACGAAATGGATGCAAAATACCCATCTACAGATTTGAAAGTGGGTCCGCTGGGGTAACATTCATCTAGTGTTTATAGTGAAAGAAAAAGAACATTATTTAGTGGAAGAAATAGGTGTCAATGGAGTTGTAATTTAACAACGTAATAAAAAATTACTTCAACAGACATTTGGAGTGTCGCAAATCCTCATCTCGTTATACTCTTTATTCCGCAACCCCTTCCTTTATTCCCAAATTGAAACGACGCATCCGAAGCATACAGGGACGACTCAAACATTTGTCATTCTTGATCGATATTGACATTTACAGAGGTCTGTGTCACTTACCACCAGGCTGTCTGCTTGTTTGACACTTTCTTTCTAGAAAAAAGGATAAAAAAACACTTACTGAAATATAGCTTTAATCAATTTTTATGTTTGTCTGTACATAGCGCCTTAAAACTATATAAAACTGGATGTCTACAGTAAATATTGTAAAAATATATTACAGTACATTGTACGATTGCGAGAAACTAAAACTTTAAAGAAAGCACATGGATCTTAAAAAATATGATAATAATAAAATGTATGAACACTAAAGGTACACGTTGACTGCACGCAGTAAAGGGGGGCAACCGAGAACATCCAAATTCGGAATTTGTCAGTTTTAATTGAAACTAAGAAGGTACAAGACGCAAGAAACCGAAGAAATAACTAAGATAGGCTTTTATTTAGTTTGATAATCAAACAATGATAATTATGAATGATGGCAATAATATCTGATATTTACTTGCATATACAGGTGATTGGTAGTATCTATTTATTTATTTCAGGTGACAGTAGAGGTACCAGCAAGAAACTATTCAGAATTTTCTTGCAAATTAGTGAATAATCGAAATAAGAATGACAAATTACTATAAAACTAATCACTTTAGGACCTTATGTACATATGTCAAAAAGTGTCTATAACATCCTGAGGGGAACGGTTCGACCAACCAGTCACCTGGTATAATACACACAGTACATTTATATACTTGTGTATACTTGTGTGATGTAGACATCAATTACCGTAGTAACTGATGGGTACAGAAGTACTATCGAACTTTACTAATTATGATAATACGCTGTTAATACGTAAAATTGGCGGACTTTTAAATAGCGGGAAGAAAGTCAAATCCTATCAGATGGAAATTCTGCCATCGGGCAAATTGTCGAAGTGCTATTTAAATGAGATAATTTGACTAAAATGATCCATACAAATTGCATCGTGAGTAGACGGTGGATACAAGAGGGAATCCCACTTGGACTCAGCCGGCGTGCGCGTAGTGAAATGGTACCTTTAGTTCATCAATATAAAATCCATAACCCACCAAACATGTCATGTACTTGTGCATCTTACAAATAAAATAGATGAAAATATATAATAAATAGTATTTAAAAATATTCACAAATCCTAAGCACCAGTAACTGAAACCTTTCGAGCCGAACTCATTACAATAAATATTTTAAAAACGTTATAATTTTTTAATATTTTTAAAAAAATCGATGATTCAAAGAATTATTGGGTAAGTACGAGGTGATCAGAAAAGCAAGTGGTTTAGAAATCTAAATCGTTTGTTATATAATATTTATCAAGCCATCTAAGTTGCCTAAAAACTTAATTCTGTTGTGTTGATAGTATTTCTTTTAATGTACGAAGGCGACAGACGAGCGTATAGTCCACCTGATGCTAAGTGGATACTGTCCCAATCTGCGATGCATGCCAACATTAGTCCAAAATGACAAACGTTGGCATGCCCCTAGATGCGCTGCCTACATTTGGAGATATAGGAATGTATTTGGAGAAAGGGTTGGGGAAATGGGGAGGGATAGGATGGAAATGGGCTCTAGCACATCGCACTGACTACCGAAACGCGTACGTACATTGGGGAAATAAGATAAGGTAACGTGGCCAGTCGAGCGCGCCCAGCGGCGGACTCTACCCCTCAAAATGTTCCAAGTATGTTTCCAGTTGATATTATAGATCACTTGCGTTTCTGACCACCTCAATACTAAACCCGAATTATTTTGCGGTATATCTGGTTTAATATCATCATCAACACTTAACAATCTTTGAAAAAAAGTGGAAAGCACAGCTTAAACGAAACATGTTGCCTGTGTACGATCAGCGGGCTCCAGCCCCTGTAGTTGTTTTAAAAACATAATAAAAAGTCTTTGATGAGACATTTGTGAAGGGACCACAAAAAAACTTTATTCTAACTTAAAATAACAGCTACCGTCATTTGTTAAAACAAATTATATTCGTTTAGGAACCATGTTATTATTAACCAACATGTAGTGTTAGATATAAGAGACGTCATGACATGTATCAATCATTATTAACCTTTTTTTGTTTAGATAAGAGTATACCATACCGTCAGCCTATGTCTCTCCACCGCTGGATATAGGCCTCTTCCATATGGATATACTATAGCTGATATAGCCTCTAATGACAAAACAAATCACACGATAAATAAACCCAAGACTTAAATAAGTTTGCCGATAGTGGGGCGATGGAAGTAGCCGAAAATCATGTGTGGTGGCGAGCCTTGGGACTCTCCCAAGGCCTATGTCCAGCAATGGAGACACAAAGGCCGATGGTTGCGATTGGATGGTATGTTACAATAATAACAAACTTAAATAACAATGTTTTTGAAAGAGATTACAACCGGATGGTCTTACTGTTATACATTGTAGCAATTACGTGCATACAGAAATTACAAACGGATTTTCCGTTTAAAAGTCACGAGTATAAAATAGGTATGTGTCGTTGTTTATATTCGATGGCATGATATCGATAGTACGTTTAATTAATTTTGCAAATGCCATTTTATCGTTCTTAACTATTTATATATTGACGGTTAAGTACTAAGATCTCCTAACTAACAAAATTTCGGTTTGATGCCTATATGTACAATCAAAATTTATCCGTAGGCTACGGTTATTTGCATTTCAGTTTAAAAATTTAATACATCTATGGTCAGCATTTCTTAAACATTTTTAAATTTTATCTTTGTGACAGATTTGTAAATGGTTTTTTCATCTTTTTCATCTCGCGTAAAATTGATCAACCTGTAGTTAGGAGGTCTCTGTACGTAACCGTCGATATTAGGTTTCTATAAAAGTTCTGTTAACAAAAATCTAGCGAAAGATTTTCTTTTAGACCGAACTAACATTTAGCACTATGTGGGTAAATTAAAAGTGAAATTTTGTATTATTTAGGACTCTATAATCACACACATATTTTATGTCTTGACGCCTATTACACAATATACAAAAATCATCGGTGTAATTCGTTGATGCCATAAGGCATAATTATATTATAATTTCCAGTAAAACAGCCTCAAATAAGTAAAAACTAAAATTACATTAACTTAGAAGGCGAAGTTAATTATTTTAGTAATGTCTAAAACGTGACACCACAATATTCCTGGGACATTTTGACAGTTTTATGTTAAAGGTCAATTCTTGTCATAGCAAAGTGTTGCGTCAACAGACAATGAAAGATGGATAACGTATAAGCTACATTCACATTCACATTCATAACAGATAGACAACATTCACAAGAAAATGTATCTCTTATTTCCTCAATAATGGCTAAGAATTTTCCTTTCTGCCTAAATAACTAACAGAATTTTGTTTTTTCGATAATGCCTACAAATGAAAACGTTTCGTTATGACAAAACAGAACGCGTCGAGGATCTTGATTTTCAACGCAAATGTAAACGACAGTGTAAAGTAAATTTGAAGTTTTTAAATCTCGTAAAACTGGAATGTTTAGACGGAAAATTTCTTACGATTACGCGGCAGAATTTAATCAGAGACATTAACTTAGACGGCACAACGTTTAGCTGACAACAAGACAAGTAAGAGACAGTTGCTTTACGTCTTTTCATTACGTTGCTTCCTAACAAAATACCTTAGTGAATGTTGTCTAGCTTACAGAGGTGTTAATTTAAGCCCACTACACGAAATGAACGCTTTCAACAAACTATTGACATAATCAATAGTACTAAAGCGACTAAGGATCCGCTCAAACCGAGACCAGCCGAGCGCAAGGCTTCTTTAAAAAAAATCTGCTCGTTATTAAAAATATTCGAGACTGGAATACATGCATTATGTAACTCTCTTCATTTACTTGATTTGAAGGAGCTCTCGAGAGCTCTGAAGTCTCGAATATGTTTTGTTCCCCGCAGTCCTCACTACGAATACATAACATTTCAGTCTTCCAAATATCAATGCGAGTCTAGTGACTGAATACGGAATGAAATTGATGACACAGCGTATACAGGAACGAGTATGGAATCTTTATATACAAGAACTGGAATCACTCTGCGCTATTGTGATTGATATTGATGATCATTGCAATTATCATCAATATCTCTGATGATCACTGTAAGGGAATTGGCTCTTATACAGAAACCCAGAAGTCAGGCACTTAATAAATTTTAAACTAATATTATTGGTATAAATTAAATTAGTATAATTAACAGATACTAATGGTGGTTGAAATTTGTTAAATGAGATTTTATTTTTGTTAAGAGACCCCCGAGAAGATCAATTGTATCGTGTAAATTTTACGGATAAATAAAAGGCTGCCTTAGATAAGATTTGCAAGATAAACCGGGCTTCTGGGCTTCTATGGAAGTACTGCTACTGTTCTTATGTGTCCCAATATTCCCTCAGTGCGTCTTTAGGTCTTTACGAAGATTCCGTAACTGTTCTTTTGTACACTGTGTCGCTAGTTAACAAGGAATGTCAAACAAAATCCGATGCCAATTTAGAATAATCAGTCTTGAATATGGATGTACGTATAGATGCCGCTAACGTGGCGAAAGTGACAACGATTCTAAACAGTAAAGAGAATAAATACTTATGTGCACGACAGAAAATAAGGGCGTAGCACAAGTGCAGTACAATTAAGATATGTTATTATGTAATGTGTAAATTATGTAAATCAAGTGTACATGATATGTACGTACTGGCATCGCACGGCTCGGGGAAGAAAGGGGGTTGTCTCACAAGGGTTGCGCAACTAGCGAGGTGAGGACGAATGAATTCTCACATTAGACTAATAAAAGCGTACGAGACAAATCCATACACCTTTCCTACGAGACTATGGGATGTTAGTACGTACATTTATATTATATTTTTTTAAAGTGTCTTTGTTTATAAACTATGTGTTTGTATTCGCTCTCCATAAATGTATTAGGGAAACTAGGTTGCAGGTCAGGGTATAGGCAAAATAAAGGCTACCGCCCGCAGTGTGTTTTATTAAGCATTGAATTAAACATATAAAGTTGCGGGCTAGATGACGAAGTTCCGGTATCGGCGCCACTACTTCCCCTTTACCTTCAGTCCTCCCATTCCCCTTGCTACTCAACGAAGGAGGGAGGGAAAAAAGGGCTAAATTGCCCAGAAAGATATAAAATCATCATGTATCGTCATCGAAAATAGCCTTGTTCTCCGCATAAGAGGAGAACCGACCCTAGGATAAGTGACTTGTAACCTAGAAGTTATGTATGACGTTGGAGAGCGAATAGCACAATAAACTACCCCAGGGAGCAGGGGGATCGCACGGGCAGCAAACTTGCTATAAAAGGCATAGGTTCCGACCTCTCTTTGCCAGTTCGTCCTCAGCACTTCAAACAGTAACTTGAACTACCAGTTCGTACTTAACACTCTAAGTAGTGACTTGATATAACAGACTCCTCATAGTGGAGATACCTAACAAGTTCATACAAGCGAGTTCGCTGCCGACTGCCGCTTCCTCCCTGCGCTCCTGTGGTTCAATGTGAATTAGAGCAGCGTTTTATTTCCGTATTTCACCCCTACACCCCCCCGTTGGAAGGCAACGTGCGGCCTGCAACATTGGCCCTGCGGTATAACATCGATCGCGAGCACCGCCTTATATATAATATATATATCGTAGCCAACAACTTAAAATATGTAACGTTGTGTGTACACTTGCAAATGCAAAACTTAATCATGGCATACTAATAATTAAAGTGGAACTTACTTAACTTATACAAATAAATGGTCCATAAGAACTTGTACGGGATAATTTTGTAAAAAATCTACGCACGAATGTATATTTACACGAGCACCGCGATACGATTGATTGCACGTCTGTTAGTTCACTGATATCACTTAAAAGCTCATTGGCACTTTGGTACTTTTCAGTTTCGTCACGTTTCTACACTTCTGTGCCATCTTCACCTTCGTCTTCAAACAATGGTTCGTTGGGATTAGCCTCCGTGCTTGGCTTTTTCTTAGGCTTTGGCGGTGGCCTGGGTGGAATTTTCCCACTTCTACCCAAGGTCCCTGACTGATTCATCGATGTGACGCTCTCATTCTTTTTTCCGTCATCTTTAGACGGAGAACCTTCTTCCTTACTCTCCTGCCTTGGGATTCGTCGCAATGAGCCAGTTTCAGGCTTGCCTTTCCTGCTCAAAGTGCTGTTATCAGATGCTAGTGACTGATTGTCCGATCTGTTATCAGTGTTGCTGAACAAAACCTTTCTCGGCTCAGTTTGAGGCGTAGAAGTATTCTTTGCCGTCCAGCTCATTCTCGGATTAACTGGCTCTTGTGGACCAGGAGTAGACAGCTGAGAAGCAATGCTGTTCCTTGGATTGGGTATATATTGCGGTTGGACAGGCGACGGCGCGGGTTCCTGCTCCTCTATCGGAGCATAGAATATCTGATGAGGGTTTTGGTAAACTGTCGGAGTAGCTGGCAGTGGCCTGTTTCTCATTGGAGACATTTGTTGTTCCAATCCAGTTTTATTAAGAGAGAGCACTGAGCTTCCATTAGCTGTCGTTCTTAATCCCAAGTTATCATATAGTGGCTCTTGAGCCTCACTGCTTGGTAGGATTTGGGTGCTCGCTGTACTGGACCAACTGGGTACGCGAGGCCTTCTCGGAATAGTGACGTACCCTTGTCTCGGAGTGACTACTGGGGGAGTAATAGGCGCTGTGAAGGGAGATTGAGAACGGGAGTACGGAAGAGTTCTAAAGAGGTTTTGGTTGGTCATGCCGTATATGGGAGAGTGGATCGGACTGATAGGGTTTAGTTGTGGTGGTAATCTGGTAGTATCAGGAACTGTGGAGGCGTTACTAGCTGCGGGAGATATTTGAGCTGCTCTCGCGGGGAAAGACAGAAGATCTGGTGGATACGCTCGTCCATCCGTTCGGCCGTACTCGACGTTTAGGGCATCATGCGAACGTTTGGGCTGATGTTCAAAATCCAGTGATCGTTTTTCGTCGTCGTTATGAGCTGTAAAAAAAAGAAAATACAATGTATAGGTATGACGTTATTATTATAATTTACAGGTAAGTACTTGACTCAGATTTTAATTTAATTATTTAAATTTATTAAAACTTGTCTAACATGTTACATAGCTATGTCACAGTGAAAATTTCCGGAACTGGCCACTTACCTACATAAACAATATTTAAAAAGTAATTACAATATTTAAAAATGGAACTCTGGCTGTAGAGTAAAGTTTGTTTCATCTAACAGTCATTTGATTTTTCATTAGATCGTCATTTTAAAAATTACGCGTCTGCATTACGATGGATTTTCTCGTCAAAATTTTCGCTGTATGATTTTCTACGATTTTAAGTGTAATTTGACAGCTCAGCATGAGTCAGATATAATCAATCTACACAAACATTTGGCTGTGCGAAAACTGTGCTCGCTTTGAATCCCACACAATTTGACTGAGGCTCAAAAAACGGAACGCGTCACTTGGTGCAATGCCATGCTTACCAGATTCAACGAAGGTTACACGTCAATACCTATTTCCTTCAGAAAATATATATTTCTTTACTTACCAAAAATTGAGTCATTGTCCAATAGCGTTTTATTCAGTTCCGACATCTCAGTGCCACTGGTAATGGAAGGAGGTACATCGTACCTTCTCGGAGGCTTCGTCACTGGATTCACAGCTGTTATCAGACTCTTCTCCATTTCTGGTATCACGGATCCTTCTATCAAGGCTTCTCCATTCGATGTATCAGCCTTCTTATCTGAACTTCTTCGTCTACAACAGCAATAGCATAATATCACCAACAGGATTAATAAAATGGCTGCCGTACATGCCACTCCTATTAAAACTGGCATCATGTTATTATCAATTCTATTGGGGATGATTATGCCAGGAGTTGTATGTGCTACGGCTAACGTTAAACTCCTTTCTTCAACCCCACCTTGATTCTTCGCAACACATAAATAGTCTCCGTTATCCATGCTACCCGCGTCGACGATAGTCAAGTTCACCCACTTGGAGTTGTCAGTATTGCTTTGGGCTAAATAGTATTTGATCTCGCCCTGGTATCTGTAGGAGTCTTCGATAATTTGAGAATTTAGCACCCAATTTACTTCTGGCAAGGGGTTTCCATTGACTTGACATGAAAGGGTCACGTTAGTGTCGCCTGATCTTAAAGTTGTGCTAGTCGTTGGGTAAATGATGCTTGGTCTACAAGCAAAATCACTGGAGTCCAGCTCTTTCCAAAGTTTTCCGCTGATCTTAGGAGGTTCTGCGCATGATATAGGCGAAGTATACAGGTTTTTGCTTATGACCCAGTTCCTAAAAGGCTGCAAAAAGCAATCGCAACGCCACGGGTTATCGTGGACATCCAAAGTCGATAACGATTTCAATTCGTTCAGCGAATCAATTTTTAAATATTCCAATCTGTTGCCATCGAGTCTTAAATTATTCAGCTTCGGCACATTCATGAATGTTTTCACTCCGAGTTGGACGATTCGGTTGTTGCTTAAATCGACCTTTTGCAGGAAGGGGAGGTTATTAAAGAGCCCGTCCTCTAATTTTTCGAGCTTATTATCGTTGAGGAGAATCCATCTAATTTTCGAAGTCTCCTTAAAAGTATCAGAGTGTAGCGTTTTTAGGTCGTTTCTCGATAAATCCAATTCTATCATAATGGCGAGGCCGCTTAGCCCGTTTTTGTGGATCGTTATCAGTTTGCATTCTTTCAAAATGAGTTTCTTAAGGTTATTTAGTTGGGCGTTTTCGAAGGCGTGTATAGTTATCTCGTAAAGGTCGTTTCCGGTTAGGTCTAGAATTTGTATGTCTGAGCTTAATTTGTCCGGAATTTCTTGGAATGATGATCTGGAGCAGTCTGCTTGCTTGTTGCCGCTCGCCCAGACACATTTGCATTCATCTGGACAATTAATTGTGAAATCTGCTAACGCTGCGGTGAAGACTAGTTGTAAAACCAGCAGCGTCTTCGTTCTCTCCGCCATTTTTGGTTTTATTTTAGGATCTGTAACAAAAGAGAAAGCCATTTTAGTAAGTGTTTTTTTGAGCTATAAACGTGTTGAAATTGAAATCGTTTGAACACGTACGATAGTTAATGGCGGAGTTAAGTGCTCTAAATAGTTTTATGAAGTCCACCGGTTGTAAAGTTAAGGATTACGAACGAAGAGCGTTTATTTAAGCAGTAACAGAAATAGCTTTTTTTAATGTGGATACTGTTTTGTATTTTCGTCACGTTCGGAATTGAAGGGAGTAATAACAGTTATGTTCAGTCTATGCAAATAGAGTCGTGTTATAGTGTTTTTTTTTATAAAATAAATGTCAGACGAGCGGGCGGGCCACATGATGCTAAGTGGTCATCGCCGCCCCTTGACACTTGCAACACCAGGGGGCTTGCGGGTACGCTGCCTACCTTGCAGAATCCTGGTCACAGCTGTCTTGAAGAGCCGCCCCATATCGTAGCGTACGGAAATACCTGAGCTGGCAATTCATTCCACAACTTACGGGTTCGCGTTTATTTTTATTTATTTTATTTAGGCACAAACAGTATAATTGTCCATATAAATACCTTCAAGTTACACGAGCGCTTTAATTTTAGCGTGTCATAAATATCTATTGTATAAGGTACCTTTAACATAAGGGCGTGTGCACCCAACCCAAGGCCTCGTTATACCTACAATTCGTGCGTCGAGCATCGCGTCGTGATAATTACATTCTGCGAGAGTGAGGGCACGCATAAACTGTGAGCAATTTGGACATGAGTGCGTTCCGCAGTGCGATCTAGGCCTTATAATTGTGAAGATGGGTGTGTGGAGTAAGTGATACGATATCAAACGGGGCTATGACCACAGAAATTGTACTGGTGACATGTTCGTGTCATAATGTCATCGGTATAACATCTTTACCACAGTCTGTTCTCTTCACCTGACGCCATATTCCCATATCCTACATTGTTTTACCGACACTATGATAGTCTTACCGACAGCGCGGAGCGCGGCAAAACTCAAATGAAAGAAATATATTTTCTTTACATATAAATAAATATATCAAGCCCTACGCTAGTAAATAAATATATAAATATTAGTGGCCCTATTAAGCTCAGTCGCGTTTGGCTGATCAAGATTATCCTGCTCCGCGACCGTTTATGCCTTGGGTCACGATGTTAATGTAATGTTCCAAGTACCGTGAAGCAGCGATCTCTTTCTTACGTGTGTAATTCCGTACGTTGTATTTTCAACGTAATGCTACGCGGTGTTTGTTTAACACATTACATCTAAATTCAATTTCAGTCTTGGACTTAGTATAATGTTTTTATGACGGTTTTATTATTATTAAGAATATAGCTGATAACGAAATTGTATATTTAGCTAATTTCTGTCTAGTTTGTAGCTAGTACCTAGCGAAGTATATGTACGAGTTTTGGAGAATACTGTAAACTACCCTGGACACCGGGATCCTTACGATCATGTGCATTAGGGATGGATGGCCACTAAAAGGCACGCTAGCTAAGCGGGTTGGCGAGTCCGCTCTTCTAGAGATTCCTCGGAGCTTGTGGTAGAGGCTTAGTTATCCCTTCGTCGCCTTTTAACGACACCCACGAGAAGAGATGTGTAGGAAGAGAGAATAGATGGGTGGCGCTAAAGTCGGCCGACGTCACACGGCCAATGCAATACTTGGACGACGACTTGAAGAACTGTACCGGTGATTGCAAAGACAAAGACCGTGTGTGGTGGCGAGTTTTGGAAGAGGCCTATATCCAGCAGTGGAGATACATACGAGTAGGCTAATGGTATGGTATTAAATACGATCGCGTGCCATCATTGTATACATTTATGAAAGTATGTCTGCTTCTGTATAAATAAACTTACTACCCACATATTGGAATTAATATTTTTTTATGAAAACTAATAAACACTCAACAACGAGCCCATATATTCTAATGCTCATCCATACCCCTACGGTTGTCTGTCTGTTTGGTAGCAGTACAATAGGTGCTGTGCTCAACAAGGGACTGTTTTAAAGGTTAGCCTTTATTGACCCCTTGCTGGCGAGTTAGTAAACGTTGTCAAAATATGGACATGTAGAAACATTGGCTACAGTAACTGTGAAAGCTAA
Source organism: Sesia bembeciformis (assembly GCA_943735995.1). Taxonomy (NCBI): domain Eukaryota; kingdom Metazoa; phylum Arthropoda; class Insecta; order Lepidoptera; family Sesiidae; genus Sesia; species Sesia bembeciformis. The sequence continues at coordinate 13,831,658 of OX031041.1, read as the reverse complement.
AATTAAGTGAGTTATATTTAAGTAAAAATGTGTTGGCCGACGACACTAGAATAGTACCACCCTGATTTCTTCCCGTGGGTGTCATAAAAGGCGACTAAGTGATAACAAGGGTGCTACCAGAAGACCTGAGGAATTACACCACCGCTAAAAGAGTGGACTCGCCAACCCGCCTGGCCATCGTGGCGTTTTAAGGCCATACATTCCACATGCACAAGACAATGCGCCCATTGCCAGTGTCCAGCAGCGGACGATAAAATGCCTGGTTACTGTTACTTAGTTCAAAACCCGGCCTGTGAGTTTCTCTGATTCTTTCTACGGAAGGGAGTGATACTTGGAAGGAGAATTAAGTTTAATTAATCAATTCATTATAAATCGTGAGTAACCCGTTTTACATGAGATAACGCTTTACATAAAGAATTGTCGACGATCGCACTCTCACGGGCGGTTTAGAAGCCCTCAGCGTTCGGGGAGACGTTGCGTCTCTCTGTTTGTTCTACCGCCTGTACAACGAGGGAGGCTCTGAAGAATTGTTCAATATAATTCCCACCCCGGGCTTCTACAACCGCACTTCCGTCACAGAAATGCGGTGCATACGCATTTCCTCTATACGGAGGTATCGCGTACTTGTTCGGTCCAAAAACTACTTTATACCGCGAACCCGTAGGCTGTGGAGCGAACTGCTTCAAGAGGTCTTTCCATTACGCTACGATATGGGGTTCTTCAAGAAAGCTATGAATAGGATTTTGCAAGGTCGGCGGCGTACCCGCATACCTCCTGGTGTTGCAGTGTTACACCTCCTGTATCACGTGGATCCGCTTGCTCGTCCGCCTACTTCACTATTAAAAATACCATTTATTATGTTCAACTATTTACTTTAATAAAAGTCTTCGTTCTAATTTGTTACAATAATTAAGTTAAATTGAATATTTTGTAATGGTATTTGAACGTGGTGAGAATAACCTTAAATCAGTCGTGAGAGATGGTTAACTAAATTTATAACTTTTTTGACAATTTGCTTTAATCGTATCCATACTATCCTTTCCCCCGATTTCCCAACATAGCGTACGAACGGCTGCACGAGTTAAATGAATCAATTCTGACTCATTGCGACATGCACCACTAATAACGTTTTATTACTATACATTTCTCCTGGCGTTTCGTTGTTTAGTATCTATTGGGGTTTTTGGTGTCGACATTTCCAGTAGATACCAACTTCCGAATATTCGTATTCGAACACGTATTCGCCATTTTCTAAACGAATACTCGAATAGTAAAAAAGCCAACTGAGTAGGTATAAGGCAAAAGAGGTTTTCTATAAAAATAAAAATAAAAAAACTTTAAGAATCAAAGTTGACTTAAAAATCAGTTTCGCACTAACTTTAAATTGAATTAAAAATTAACTACTAATTTTGTAAGTGCGTGCGTATTAGACTAGGGACATTTTGTATTCGTATTCGCAGATAGCGAGACAATTACGGACCTCGGCCTTTGGGAAGACAGCGCGGGATCGCGAGTTGGTGAGAAGCGTCCAGGCACGCGCCGATACCTGGTGTAAGTCAACACTTTTACCAGAATAGCACCACCCAACGCTGGAGGCCAATGTGTGTTAGTGGTGTCACAGAGGTCCTCGTCTCCGCTTAGAAGACAGTACAATAACCTTAAGTTGCAACCAGCCCTTTCAGTATCCACTGCTAGACTTAAGCTTCCTTATGTACATTAAGCGGGTTGGTGAGTCCACTCTTTCAGAGGTGGTGTAGTTCCTCAGGGCATATGGTAGCCGCTTTATTATCGCTTAGTCGCCTTTTACGACACCCTCGGGAAGAGACACACGGCACAATCATTAGCTATTCGAGATCTAAGGGTTACTTTAGATATTCGATTGTCACAGGTTCGCTTTTTTTATGGTCGAAGGCATCAGACGAGCATATAGTCCACTTGATGGTAAGTGAATACTGTCCGCGATACATGCTAACATTAGTCCAAAATGGCAAACGTTGGCACGTCCCCGGATGCGCTGCCTACCTTTGGAGATATAGGAATGGATTGGGAAAATGGGGAGAGATAGGTTGGGAATGGCACATCTCACTCACTACCGAAACACGTACGTACATTGGGGAAATAAGAAAAAGTGGGATATGCAGTACATTTCAAGGTAGTCTTCTGTGAGAGGGGGGTAACGTCGCCAGTCGAGCGCGGCTAGCGGCCGTTGGATTACAGCGGTCACTCTCCCCCTCAAAAAACGTTATGTGTAGCTATCTCTGGCTTGTGTAGTGAAGTATGATTTTAAAACCTTTAACGTTATGTGATTATTCAAAACGCAAACCATTTTACGCGGGAATTATGAAATACCACTTAGCACAATAACAGCTGCATAGTAATAAGTCTAAAAAGGAAGTATTAGCACTCGCTGCAGTGTTAATAAATGAATCATTTGTATCGAAATTGTGTTAGCGTGGTACTAAAATTACTTGTTTTTACTGGGTCAACTAGTTTAAAAAGTAATTTATCGCGGTGATATTGCGAATAGCAGATAGGAAAGGTGGTAGCAAGTCAATGAGTAATTGTTTGTAACTGACATGAATTATTGATAGTTATTTTTATAATAAGACCACACTATTTCTTCCGGGGTATGTCGTAAAAGATGACTAGGACATAACAAAATCGCTAAAAAAAGTGGCATAAAACAGTGGAGTTCCTAACCCGCTTGGCCAGTAGCGTTTCTCGTACTAATAAATCATACTCGTATTTAATAATCACAGCCATTATCCTGCCCTTAATCATTGGTTAATTATCCACCTCATTGGCAGATTGAATGTTGCTGTTAAAGTATTTATCCAGTGCACTGGGTTAATTGCTCGGAAACTATAATGATCGACACAGAAGTGGGACGATCGAAGAATACACAGAAATACTGTTATTGTTACGTCATTATTATTAAAAAAAATAAAGTCTTTAGTCATTGGATAATCGTAGTAGGTACATTCTTTATTAATACTGTATTGTATCGTGTATTGACCCAAATAAAAGAGAATATAATTATTCAGAACAAATCGAGGGAAACTTTGTATCTTGAATTGATTGAGTCCTTCACTATTGATTGAGAAAGGTATTGATAGAAAGGTCTACATACCTGCTATATGTTAGTTTTGTTATCTGAGTTAAAGGATCTTATTGTCGGTATGGACTTAATGAACTTTAGTTAATATTAATTGGGTTGTTTCAAATTTCTGTTTAAATAAAAAAATGCCGTAATATTTGATTGTTAAGATTAAGCAGTGATAAGAATGTTATTTTTTAAGATTTCTCTCAATCTGAGAAAACAAGGAGAATAGTAGGAGCTACACACAGACTTGAGTTACACCTCAAATGAAAGCTTTTATTTCATAGATTATTTTAATGTTATTTTTTTTATATAGAAAGAAGGCGGCAGACGAACATACAGTTCACCCGATGGTAAGTGGGTACTGCCCATATACACCAGCGATACACGTCAACATCAGTCCAAAATGACAAACTTTAACACGCCCCCGGATGCGCTGCCTACCTCTGGAGATGTAGGAATGGATTTGGAGAAAGGATTGGGAAAATGGAGAGTGATAGGATAGATAGGAATGAGCTCTGGCATATCTCACTACCGAAACACATATGTACATTGAGGAGTGGGATAGCGGAGAATACAGTACATTTCAAGCTAGTCTTCTGTGAGAGAGGTAACGAGAAAGTTGATGTTAACGCAGTTAATGTGAAAACCATGGGCGGCCCAAATTATAAACCGGTTTTCTATCGTTATCTTTTATTTGCTAAAATATTTTTCATATGTATAGCAGAAAAACCACATCGCTTTAGCATTTACAATTGCTTATAAGGATTATAACAAATCATAACAAAAACTTTTATTACGAATTTTAATTACGAATTTAATTACGAATTTTATGTATGTTGGTAGATTGGGAAGACATCCATACAAAAATAAACAATAAAAACAGCTAAAATAAAGACATTCCAATCAAAATAATTCAAATTCCTCCTTATTCATTATTTCCTTAATTCAAAACTCCAGCCGCGCATCACTTGCTGTCCATTTTAAGCCAGATTTATATGGTATAAGCCAGGGGTGTCCAACTTACAAAGCCTCAAGGGCCAAAATTAAAACCTTGAACGTAGTTGCGGGCCATATAACAATACTTTAATTTAAACTTTAAATTAAAGTATTATTATATACTTTTAATTTTAAAGCATCAATAAGAACCTATGTAATAAAACCAAAAGTAAATTATAAACTAGTATATTTGGTAAAAGTTTTTTTATATTAAATTATAAAATCTTTTTCAAAAGGGAGGCATTTCAAAGTAATTTTCTGATTTTTTTTTGTCTCTTTCGGGGGCCGCACAAAACGGCATCGGGGGCCGCATGCGGCCCGCGGGCCGCCAGTTGGACAACCCTGGTATAAGCAAATGTTTGGTAAGTACTTTGCTTAACCAATTTTAGGCAAAACAAGACCGAAACATCTTTGTTTATAGTATGTTCGTTACGTATTCAAAACAAACTTCTCCCTTACGCAAGTCAACAATACCTGGTAACGAGGTTCCTTACAAATTGGCAAACAATTGGCACGGTACATATAGAAAACAGTTTAAGCTCGACGCAATTTTAAATATAAATCAAACAATACAGCGACATTATGTCAAATGTCAGTATGTAAATGGTTAATAATAATTTCAAGGATATAACTCCAGCAGTCGCGATGTTGCAAAAAGCTCTTCGAAATACCCCTTGAAATCAAGCAGTGATGAAGCTCTCAGTTCAAACCCTGGCTTACACCACTGAGTTGCTACTTAAATACGGTTCTTTCGATTAACTCGATTGATGAATGAAAATATCCTAAGAAAACCCGAACGATAGAGAATTTAAAAAATCTCGTGAATGGGTCCTGCTGGATAAATTTTGGCGTGAAACGAGACTTTATGTTCAAAAAACATAACTAAAGTCAAGTATCCGTACCTGTACTCCATATAATAACTATGGTTATTATATGGTTAACTATAGTATGGACTATATATGGACCATATAGTTAACTATATGGACATGCTCCATACCGCTAATAAGTTCGCTTTGCCGAGAAAACAGTACAAATTATCTAAATGGTTCTGAATTGAGGGCAGCTCTAGCTGACCTTTTGCGTGAGACAAAGCAGCGACTTTAGTGAGATGAACTACTGTTTCAATGTTATACTGAGCAAATGTGCCATAACGAGACGAGTTGCGTATATTACGGCACGAGAACAATATGCCAGAGATGGTACGAATAAGGAAACAATGATAGCCTCGTTTATAAGGGTCGTATAGTCCAATCAGACATCATTATAGTGGATAGACCATTACACTCAAATATTACAATAGCATAGATATAAAGCATACGCGTATTATCATAGTTTAGCGACACAATGATCGACACACGATGACACCCTGTTTTATTTATGTTAGATGAGATTTTCTTAATAGAACATTTTCATTGTAGAGCTCTTTGTGTATCCAAGTAAGATTAGTTTTAATGTATTCATGTGTTGTTTTTTTATATAAAGCAAGTAGCAGACGAGCGGAAAGTCCACCTGGCGATAAATGGATACTGTCGCCCATACACATCCGCGGCACATGCCAACATTAGTCCAAAATGACAAACATTGGCACATTCCCGGATGCCTATCTATGGAAATTTAGGCATGGATTTAGAGCTAACGGGACTTGCGCTTTTGTCCACCTTGCCGTTCCCGGTTTTCTTGAAGAGTTCCATATAAGCGAAAACCTCAGCTGGCAGTTCATTCCACAACTTTCAGGTCCCGCTGGTTACTTTCGCTCTTTAACGAATTACTTCATACCAGAATTTATCCCTTAAAGAAACTGCGAATGTCGCCCTCTTCATAGCTTAAAAGTACCACAATCTATGAAAACCAAGCACTTAGAAAAATGCGTGCTACCAACATTCACGTATAAATGCGAGATGTGTACTCTAACAGCTACAAACGTTCCTTAGTCACAGTCATCCCCTTTACTCGTACTGTCCACTGCTGGGCATGAGGCTCGTCGTGCACTTCGTCCTGTGCATGAGGGATATATGGCCTTAAAACGACCCGCTGGCCAAGCGGGTTAGCGAGTCCACCCTTTTAGTGGTGTAGTTACTTAGAGCTTGTGGCAGCGGCCTTGTTATCTCATAGTCGTCTGTTACGACACCCACACCAAGAGATGAGGTGGAGCCAAGTACAGACCGACCTTACACGTTGCTTAGTACTGCTGTTAAATGCGAAATAAAACTCCTAATCATTCAAAGCATTGCCTTCTTTGTTTCCATTTAAAAAGGCCACAACTCTTTTAATTCTCTTCTTTTGTAGTTTTGAACCATTGTACAGGAAATAATAAGTCTGTTCGGAATGGAAAGAAAGCAGAATTGTAGTGACAAAGGGAAGCGTTTCAGTTTCTAATTGAATTCAAGTCGATTGCTTTTGTGCAGTTTTGATCCAAATCATAAAGATTTAGCGATTTACAAAAGCTTTAATTTGTAAAGCGTAATTATATTTAGAAGCTGCAATCTTTCGCCAGGTAAGAGTTATAACTGAATAAAATACTTAGTCCAAAATTGTAGGACAAAGATGAGTACCGCCTAGTTGTTAGTTTATACAGATGTTAGATTATAATTATACTGTAGAACAAATGAGTTTGATTTAAACAAATTTGAGAGTTCCTAGGTATTACAACGTTGTATGATTTTAAAGAAACTTGCTACAAAAAAATTGTGAAGATTTTGAAGTTACAACTATATATCTGCCAACGGCCTATTGCTTGTCCCATGCGCCAAGATCCTTACAGTACACGGTCTGTGGCGGACCACGGATATGGTCCAATAATTAAAAAGAAATCTGAGGCATGTGTAATTCAATGAAGATCTAAAGTTGACAACATAGCGTCAATGAATCAGCGGGTTGATGTGACAGTGGACAGGTAATATCTGCCGCAGGACCGATAACGTACCGGGAAACGTAGTGTGGAACGCTCTCTGGGCATATGTACTGACCGACTTGAAGAAAGTCGACGGTAGGGGCTAATGAGAAGAGTAGAACAGTGTATGGTGATGGACTTTGATAGAGGTCTTTATAGCAGTAGAGAGACAGGCTGGTGGTAAGGTGTTATATCCACCAATTCGTGGTGGATTCTGACCCGTAACCTCCTCGTAATTGCGGTCTGATTCCTACAGTAGGACATTATAGACTAGTCCGGAGTATATATAAAAAAAATCTATAATGGAAGGTTTTATCAAACCTTAAGTAATTACCCGTTTTTTTTAAACTACACTATAAATAGTGTTATGAAAATACTCTAAAAAATAACAATTCCCTAACCAAGTTTATTTACATAGAAGGTTAATATACACATAATGTTTGTATGCATGTGTATTGCGTTGGTTTGTGTAATAAAACCATAGCGTAAAATAAACGGTAATGTAACTCAATTAATTACCTAGTCCAGTCAATGGAGATCAAAAATATGCATGAATTCATGTGAAATGTTTTAAAATATATTTCTTATGGCCCATATATAAGTTTACCCTTCCAATTACTTCGTTTAACATTTGTGTTTTGCAATGAACTTGATTTATGCAAAATAAAATAAACAATTAATATTATATTATTATTATTATATTTTCTCGAATTATATTTTTTAAACATATTGGCATAAACATTTGTATATGGGAGTTTTTGTAGATGCTGAACATATTTTGAAATCAAAATTATAACGGAGGCATAAATATTAAAAAAAAAAAATCTAATTTGATAACTAAATAATAAAGTTTAATGTGTGCAGCGGTAATTTTTCTTCCCCTTAATACTGATATAAAAACAAAAAGATTTTTACAGAGCTTACCGACTGAGGATCTTTTCCTTAGGTATAAATCTCTATTGACTGGCCTAAATATGGAGCTATAATTCTTGCAATTCACCAACGTCCGTAAACATTATACACAAGGTGTCACTGAAAAGCTGAAAATGGGTTTGTCCGTATCGAGAGTAAAATCGTATCTACCCATTTTTTCGATAGGTTTTTGTTTCATGATGCATAGTACAATAATTCTAACATATATTTTATTTTAAGCGCATCGCCCGAGCCGCGCCGCTAGGCACCCGGTCCGAGTAATGAGGAATAAGAATGTTTTAGACATGACAATAAAACTTTACATGTTTGTAACTTTTAATTTATTCTTTAAAATAAATTTATTTATCGCTAGAACGATTTTATATATTCTCTAATAAATAAATTGGTTGACATGTTTCAGGTTTCGCGTTATTTCGGTGACACGTTGTATAAGTATAATGGGATAAAAGAAACTTTTTAATTTATTATACTATATATTCCCATCCCAATAGAGAATGTAAATGGGATGTGAAGAATTCCTCATCGCGTTATACTCCCTATTTTCTATCTCACACAACCGCCTTTTTTCAAATTCGCTCCTAAGGCTCACTACTCGAGCTACGATGTTTGCCCCGACTAAAAATGCGGACCGCCAGTGTGGTTGTCTGAAACACATAATGTGGTTGAGGCAACCAAATCTTTCAGTTGTATCGACGTGATTTTGTTCCCTTTAACTTTTGTTTCTAGTGATTGAGTGCAAAAACACAGCGCTTGCGGTCGTCGTGTGGTTCAAATGTGGTGGACGCACGCATCCGCACGATCTAGGCCGCCACTGGTTTATATAGCGCTTGTGTAAGTCAACATTACTTACTTACATGAATATGCGGCAGCCACATTTTGTGGTCGAATCAACTGCAAACTGCGGTTTAAATGTGATTCTTGTATTGTATTTATAAGGGCTCTAAATCTCCAAAGTTAGGCGGCGTATTCAGGAGCGTGCCAACGTTTGCCATTCTTGACTAAATTGTATGTATCGCGGATGTCCACTTACTCTGATGTGGATTATCTGTCAGCCTTTCTATAGAAAGGTATATTTATAGCATTTTGCATGAAGTTGACCTACTATTTCTTTGTGTACTGTGACACTACGTTATATTAGGTCTAATATTTGCACAGATATTGGCTGTAACGGATATTGGGGAAGTCGTCAACGTTCAAACTTTGATAATGTGGGCATTTCGGGCGTTATTGCGTACATACAGACCGATGTAATTAATTATATTTATCACTTAGAATAAATTTAGAAGAAATATGTAATGTTATCTGAGAAAAAGGACCTGTCGAAGTGGACTTTGATGTTAGAAATTTTGACAGACTTAAATAGATATATTTTATTTAAAACATATAGAAGTCAAACATAAAAATACAAGTAATTGGAAGTCTTATGGCAAAAGCGATTTCTTCCAGGCAACCTGTGGGGTGATAAGGACAAGTCTGTAGACAATAGAGGTAGATTGTACAATAAGGTCCAATCTTAGTTAAAATTTTCTAATTTATAATTTCATTGTTTCAAGATAATAACTGTTCCAGATTCTGTATAAATAATAACATGCTCTAATATGTGATTTCTAAGATAGAGCAATAATATATTAGACCTTTTTTTTTTGAAGATTTTATTAAATTCTCAATCTTTACAAAAAATAATACATATAAAATTTGAAAAATATACAAACCAAGCACACATTACACAATGTATTTTCTCTTCAGGACGGTTCTTAAATAAACAAGGTCGTTTTAATATTATGAAAAGGAAGATATTATAATACCGTTATAATAACGGTAATTATCTTCTAAATATTTTCTTTGAACAAACATCTTGATAAAACATTGTGTACTTGCAAGGAAATCCTTGAATAATCTTCACCCGATTGGTCTAAGTTAAAAGGGTGTGCATCTGTTATTTATACCTTTGTCGGAAGGAAATTGTAGATGGCGCTAGGCTCTAGGCTAGGGTGATACCAAAATAGTGCGAAACGGTCCTTCAAACCCCTTTAATAATTGGTTATAAGCAGCGGGTAGTAAGAAAACGCAATCATTATGAACGAACCAACATCGAGTAAAGATCCAATGAGAAGTGTAGGATTGTAGATACCGTGTTTGTGTAATTAGCATTATTGGCTGAGGGTATATATGACTTGGTCAGCAAGAAATGTGGAGGCTGACCTGGAGGTGGTGAGGTATCTGTCCATTCTTTATAGAAATGTATTTTCCGGATACCGATCAAAAAAACTCACTGTTGACAGTATAATTATCTACTCCTTTTACATGATCTGCGACACATTTATTGCATTTATGAAAGAACGTAAGATTCACAGTACACCATTCAAGTGTTAACATTGAACCGACTGAATTCTTAACCGATTGAAATAAGTTAATTTCCTAAGTGATTAAGAATTTCATAAAAATACAAATAAAAGTTTCAAAATTAATATATCGACCTCGTAGAGCTGAAATTCAATAAGTAACAAAATGCCAATTTTGAGATATCCGCGGTTAGTTTTAAAAACAATAAAAAAAAATCATTACTTGTTTCGTTTTTCTTTTTAACAAGTAATATGATGTCATTACAATATCGTAAATGTTTCAGGAAATGCTGTATTTTTGGATAAAATGAGAAAATATCCCTTAATTACTCAATTTGTTAATTTATTATCTTGTCCATGCAGTTGTTGAGTATTTAGTGTTTCAATTTTGCAATTCAATCGCAGAGAAATAATACTCATAAGATTTTGATGTTTACTTATTTGAATGAAACATTTGTTTTGATGGTGTCAACTGTTAGTTTACAAGTAATTAAAGTATTTACACATTGACCTAAAAGGGTGAAAAAAATAAAAACTAACTAAAATATTTCAACTTATTTTTTTATAATATACTCGTAATTCCTATAGGTTATAGGTATGCTTCTTGAGTAGTTTAAAAATTTTATAACTGGAGAACTATGGGTATATTTAAAATGAAAGTAAGAGAAAAAAACGTTGATTAACGTAGGCCTAAAAAGCTGTTTTCGATCAAAGTGTTATGTAATGACTTTTCGCTCTAGGTGGTCGATACATAAACGATATGTTATTACTTATTAGATAGGGCTCGTTATAATCCGTAAATTTGGTCTAAATATTTCTTTTCTAAACCGAACAGAAAATAACGAAATCTACTCCCGACTGGTGAGTATTGTCGACCTTTTGACGACTTGCGAGCATTTAACGCAACGATTCACGCTACCGCTTATTAATTGCGTCGTACAAATTCCCCTAGCAATTTATTTCCAATCTGCGTCCATAAGAACAAACCTCGGGAGTACGTAACTTATAGTGGAACCATTTCCGACAATAAACGACAAGGGCGGAGTAGGCCCTTACGAGTATTATGTTTGTACTTTAGAAATCGCAAAATAAAAATCCTCAGATGTGAATTCCGTGTGTGAATTCATCGTTCCGTAATCAGCCCATTCTTCGCTCACATGGGCCTGGAAGAAACGCCACGCTGGCCAAGCGGGTTGGCGAGTCCACTCTTTTCGAGGTGGTGTAGTTCCTCAGGGTTTGTGATAGTCGCTTTGTTAGTACCCTTTACTGACCTTTTACGACTCCCACGGGAAGAGATGAGGGTGAGTGCTATTCTATAGCCAGCCGACACCACACGGCACTAACATTGTGCAATTGATTAATATATTTTTTTTAATTTTCGTCATTAAACGGTATTTTCAAGCAGGTCAGTTAATAATAAATATATAAATAACGCCACACTCAACGGCCTAAACTGGGATTTCGTGTGTCGTGGGTCCAAAGGCTGTTCTTGTTTCCGAGTTTGTTTGGTATCAGTTTCACTTGTAGTAAAATGTCTGCTTCTTTCTTACAGATTTCTTGTAGTAAGACCACCCAAGCCAAGCCGGTGCAAAGCGCTAGTATATCATTATGTTTATTCTGAATGAGACGAACGTGACCCTCGCCAAAACCGAGGCATGTGCGAGGTTTATATTTGGCTTGTTTGCGCTTGTTCGTTTTGCCTTCCCGCCGCCAGGGAACTGACTCAGTAGCTCTCGCAAATTTAAGTTTTCAAAGTTGAATACAGGATAATGATAGGTCTACTTTTCTACAAGTTATTCTTCGTTTCTGTAAAACGTTTATTCTTACTATTACAAGGAGATACGTAGCTCAGTAGATCGCCGACCATTTCTTTGTATTACTCATCCAATTACCACCGGCGACTTCAAGAAATTCGCTGTTGATGGTTGGATGAGAAGAACCCGAGGATCATGTGTGGTGGCGAGCCTTGGGTGAGGCTTATTATATCCAGCAGTGGAGAGACATAGGCTGATGGTATGGTATATTACTAGAAATACGGTGGCATACGAGCAGACGGTCGGTTTACCTGATGGTAAGTGGACAATGTCGCCTATGAAGATTGGACATCCACCATACATGTCAACATCAGTCCAGAATGACAAATGTTGGCGCGCTTCCGGAGATTCCGGAGATAGCACTGCTTATCTTTGGGAGATTTAGGAAAGGATAATTGGATTGGGAAAATGGAGAGGGATAGAATAGGTTGGAATGGGAACGTGTTTTGGAATAGTGATATATTATATCACACTACTGAAACATGTACGTACATTGGGAGAATAGAATAAAGTGGGAAATGCAGCACAGCACATCTTAGTCCTGCATTATGGGCAGAAACCCCGTAGTTATATAAAAACCTGTGCCCTACAGTACGACGTTATATACTAATATCGCTAAAAACATCATAAAACGTAGTAATGTTCGTAAATAACTCCAGATATTCCTTACAGAATCCTTTACCGCGGCTCTATTATTCAGTAAAGCGTTTCAATTAGACCCCGGAGGTGATTAGGTGGAATTTTGCATCAGATACAAACATTACCGCGATATCACAAGCCCGCCCCGATTTGAACAACAGTTTGTGTACTACCAGACTTAAAAAATGAGGAATAATGCGGACTTATTTACTAGCTGAACGTTGATGGTCTAGCGGTATCTATATTCACCCCAACTCGCATTCGTGTGATCATGAGTTCAAATACTCGGTCCGTACCACCGAGTGTCTACTTAAGTACGGATTTTTAAAACTTATCACTAGCTCGGCAGTGAGGGTAAACATCGTGAGGAAACCTATGCAGGTTGTTTAGCATGATCCGTCTCGTTTAGATGTTTAGCATGCGCTCCAGAAATAAAAAAAAATCTTCAGTATGTTAACCACCAATCCGCACTGGGCCCGTGTGGTGAATTACGGCCCGAAAGCCCTCAATGACATACTAGGAGAAGCGGAAACTATAATTGATCTGGATAAAAAGTACCCTAAATGTCAGCCAGGCAATCCGTCCAGTGGTTTTTGCGTAATGTGCGTTCAGACGGACGTATAAAAATTAAAAAATATATATTGTTTTAGGATCTGTAACTCGTACGACGAACTGCAACGGTTTTTAAAAATAAACAAATGAACGTACATACAGATTTGTTCGATTTTATGATATGTATAGTATTATTATATGTATATTATGTGTAATTATTCATTTGAATAGGTCACCAATTGAATAAATAATAATAAAATAACTAAATATGTATTTACAATTCTTAAAGGGACGTACAGCTAAGTGTCACCTCACTTATAGCAAACGTCAACATGCAAATACAGAACACAATGGTATAAAAGCTATGAGAGCTGATGGGTGAGTTCACGTGCTGCGTGGGCGCGGATCGTCCGGCGAGTCGCCCATCGATACTTGAAGTGTACGGAAGACCTTGCAAAGGCATCATTAAATGCCTCCCTGTCCAGCAGTTCCGTGGGGGCCGCAGGAAGATCGAGAGTGGGTGAGCAGGCGGTTGCAAGGTCAGAACTTTTGTTTATATCGTGAGTTTGACTCCGCGTATCGCGGATAAAACATAGTTACTCTTCATATTTTAGATGTTCTGTCTATAGGTAAGGTATGGACGTGTATGCATATAAGTATGTATGTACTTATATAAGAGCATTAGGTCTTTATAGCATCGTCCATACTTCTCCTTACCACCCAACGGTTGCCTGGAAGACACCGCTTTAGCGATAAGGCCGCCGGTTGTACATCAAATTAATTGTATTGTTGTATTTCTTTTCTGTATATCCTGATGTATTTATCCATCTATCTACATACCCCAGCTACATTTCGTGTACCGAGTCGTAGGTTTAAGACGCAGAGAACAAAAGAATATTGCTCGTCATCCATCTGAAGAATCCTCGTGAATAATGAATTCGCGTAAAATTTACGACGGAGAAAAAAATACTGAGTAAAATCCACCCGTGTAATTGGATGGGTGGTATTGGATTAGCCAGTGTTGTTTGGGGTAAGAGCTATGGGATATTGGTGAGCTGTGGCCTTTTATTCAGTCTTCTGGGGAGACTGTAGCCATCCAGATCAACAGCCAAGATTTCTGACAGTAAATAGATAACGATAATTAATTTGTCAAGTAGAACTACCAAGGGGGTCAGCTGTTCCATATCAAAACCAAGTAAATGTTGTCTTACAAATTTTATAGGAGAGCCCAGAAATATTCAAACAGCCTTGGCTGTTTTAGCTTGTAAAACATACGAAGTGACAATAAAAAATTGATAATTGATTATACACAATACAAAATATTTGATATATCATAGATAAAATATTATAGTAATCTCATATATGATATCTATACTCTATACCAGTCATTCCCAAAGTGGTCCGTACGGACCCCTGGGGCTCCGTATGGACCCCTACTACCTACGTGCAACCTACCTACCCACGTGCAATTATCTCATCAGAGGACATAATAAAGTATTTTTAGCAGGTTTTATTGTATCATAAAAGTTAATTCACTTGGGGGTTCATGGTTAAGTTTTTGTTATGATAAGGGGTCCATGACCGAAATAAGTTTGGGAATCACTGCTCTATACATATAATAAAATAGTAGAAGGGTTGAGTATGTATATTGACTTAATTTAAAAAAATATATTGGGCGATCTCTCTAGAAGCTACGGAACTAAAAAGAGTAGTTTTTAAAAATTTTGTCTTTATGTTTGTTTGAGCATCACGTGAAAACCACTGAACGGATTTTGATCGGGTTTTCACTAATTTGTAGCTAAGTATCCAGAAGGAAAATTGGCACATGTGTCATCTTCATATGACACAAGGAAGGTAAGTTATAGAGGAAAATAAAAAAATGTCTTTCAATAGAATTACTCAAAAAGTACTGCATGGATTTTCTCTAGTACCATCCCGTCCCGTTTCCCTCGTGAAATGAGGGAAACGGCATGTGGTAATAGGAATTGGATCCACAAACACTTCCAACTACACATTCTTCTAGATTTTGACTTCTAAATCGCATAGTGGTGTATCTGCGTATATGCCAACGATTGGCATGTATCCATGGACAACAATAACCGCTTTCCATGATACGGATTGTCACCCCGTTTACCATCCCCTTTGTGCAAAAAAAATGCCCGTAGACTTCCACAAAATAAATCAGATATTTGCACGTCAGTTATAATAAAACTTCAGAAGTTTATTAAAACATATAATACTATAAATAGATTCTTACAATAATACTGGCCTATTACGGCCAGTTAAAATAACCGCAATATGACACCGAGGTCATATCCATAGCTGCAGCTGTTCCAGTTAACACACATTGCTGTATCTGTACTTATTTAAATACACATGTCTACGTAATTTCGCTACATGGAGTCAGACATGGCGATATTCTCTCACCCCGATACTATCGCCCATGGATATATATCTGTGATACATTCTAACATCAGTTCAGAATGACAAACATTTGCACGTTTTGGGGGAGATAACTTGGGAAGGAAAGTAAAGAGTATAAAGAACAAGGAGTTCCCTTTTCCTATTATACGTAAAGGATGGGAAATGGACTCTGGCATATCTAATACAGTCCAAAAACACGTATATGGTACGTTTTATCACAGGCTTCTGTGGGTTATGCCCGACGCTACTACGACAGAGTCTCTCACCAATCCAACCCCCTCCCTAGTAATTGACAGCCTAAGCTATGTCCCCTTTAGGAATGACCCTCCCCGTTGCCGTCATCGTCGTCGTCCTGGGCACTTCTTAGACGACCCCGACGATACAATTACTACTGCCAATGCGGTTCTTACACTACACATATACACCGCGACCGTCCCCATCGGCGGAGACGAAGACGTCACCCTCGCTACACCGTGAACACATACCGGCCTTCAGCCAACACTTTTACCAGATATCGGCACGTGCTTGGGCGCTACTCACCGACTCGCGATTCCGCGGTACCCTCCCAAAGCAACGCCCTAAGCCGAGGTCCGTTCGTTCTGCCGGTCTACCGGCGGGGGAGCCCTCAGGCTCGTTGCTGCAGACACCTTTGCTCCTGGCTGAGTGCCTTCTGCGCTCGCCTTAAACTATACATGTCCGGTGACTCTTGAAAGGCCATTAGGGCCACAAGAATTTAGCTATTCCGAAAAAAAACGCAGCCTTCTGTGAGAAGGAGATGGGATTGCAGCATTAAAATCAAAGCCCATCCAAAATTAAAATCACCTTACACCCATTTTAATTTAAGTAGAAAATCATGATAACCGTTTAGGCAACTGCCACTCGTCTGTATGACCCAATTAGGTTAATACTGGGTCGAATCCATCAATTTTGTGGTAAAGAATTACTACGTAGTGGGGTCACCAAGGCCATTTACACCGCGAACTCGAAAGGAATGAAAATGTCCTATTAATCTAGACACGAGTCGTCAAAAGAGTTGTGTACAATATTCTACGCGGCACACCATCATTTTTTCTGCTGTCTCAACGGTCACCATTTACCACTAGATGAGCCACTAAATTACAAATACATTTACATTGTCAACTTAATCAGGTTGCAGGAGATGCTAATAGCAAAAAATTGTGAGCAACGAACTCTTCCTTTTTGTTTAGGAGATCGACAAAGGTAAAGGTCTCATAATTTATTAACCCCTTTATCGTCCACCGCCAGACATGGGCCTTCTCAGGCACATTGGCTGGTGCATGAAATATGTATGGCCTTAAAACGCCACGCTGCCCAAGCGGGTTAGCGAGCTTACTCTATTAGAGGTGGTGTAGTTCCTTGGTGCTTCTGGTAGCAGCTTTGTTATCCCTTGGCCGCCCACTGGAAGAGATGAAGACGTGCTGTTCTAATGCCACCCGACACTATTATAGCCAGGATAAGTTTCTCATGGCAGTTTTACGACACCCATGAGAAGAAATGGAGAGGTGCTATTTTAAAGCCGGCCGACACCACACGATCAAGATAAACGAAGATCCACAAGATAAATCAGTTCGCCAAATTGGTAGTGTGCAGAATAATTTATTAACGAACCGCAAAATAAAGTTTTTAAAGGGTCCAATATTTACAGTGCTACCAACATCGTAATCTATGACACATTAACCCTGTTTGCTACAGACATCTACCTAACGAAGTGTTGAAATGAGTCAGCAATATTTCCCGTAAAGCAAAGTGATTGATTATATCGGGCGCTGTAAAAAGTTGTGTTTTTTTTTCTAAAAAAATATTCATCGTGACTAATTTATCGGAGCACGATCGGTTTTTTAGTTTAGTGACCCATCCTTAGTGTTGACTTCTGAAGCTGGATAAAGATTGAGAACGTTTTATGTCGAGGAGAAGAGAGTTCCATAAATGAACCGCTTGCACAGTAAAAGAGTAAGAATATGATGTAGAATGGTGAAAAGGAATGATCAGAAGAAAATTATTAAAAATACGAAGGTGAAGTGAGTTAGAATGGAGTAGAATTTTAGAAAATATACAAATCTTTGCGTTCTTTAAACAGCTATTGGGGTGTCTTTAACACCCATAATCTTAAATAACTGATCACGTTATCCCTCCCTCACAGAAGACTACCTTGTGATGCATTTCCCCAATGTACGTACGTGTTTCGGTAGTGAGTGAGATATGCCCGTCCTATCATATCCCATTTCTCTAAATTTCCATTAATCTACGATATGGGGTTCTACAAGAGAGCTGCGAATAGGATTTTGCAAGGTCGGCGGCGCGCCCGCATACCCCCTGATGTTGCAGGTGTCCATGGGTGGCGGTAACACTTACCATCACGTGGGACCGCTTGCTCGTCCGCCCACTAGTCAATAAAGAAATAAAAATTCCCAACTCTCTCCAAATACATTCCTATATCTCCAAAGATCGGTAACGCATCCGGGGGCGAGCCAACGTTTGTCATTTTGGAGTAATGTTAGCATGTATCGCGGATGTCCATGGGATACAGTAGCCACTTACCATCAGGTAGACTATATGCTCGTCGGCAGCATTCGTCCACAAAAAAATCATGTTTGTTTTACAACCTCCTTTTTGCGGCTGGCGCTACCTAGTCTATAACCTAATGGCCATCAGCAGAAGTAGATGATCAGGAATCAGGATGGTTAAAAATCTTGTTCTGTGTCATAACAAAGAGGAACTAATCCAATGATATGCGTAAATGCGTCGAGATAACGCAATCGCTCGTTGGTGATGGCAGTCATGGGAGAGGCCTATATCCAGCAGTGGTGAGACACAGGGTAACGGTATATACAGGCAAAGTCGATTACACACGCTAGTCTGTGATATCTCCTTAGCAATTTATTATCAGATGCGGACATTGAACGACAGCTGAAGGTGACCGGGACGATTTTATTGCGCTGTTAAACAGTTGTAATTGCATGCCACGCCTGTTACAGTCATTAAGGTTATTTAGGTAAATAAACGGGCAAAGTCGACGTGTTGGTACGCGACTTATCGCCCATGCTATCTTTTTTATATACAGAATAGATAGCAGAAGAGCGGGCGGGCTACATGATGGTGAGTGGTCACCGCTGCCAATGGGTACCTGCAACACCCCCTGGAGGTTTGAGGGTGTGCTACAGAACCGCGTTCACAGCTCTTTTGAAAAGCTCCATATGGTAGCGTAACGGAAATGCCTCAGCTGACAGTTCATTTCACAACCTTTGGGTTCGCGATATAAAGTATCTTGTTGACCGCAATGTACGCAGCGACTCTATGTCAAGGAATGGCCGATGAACCGCACAACGATAAAAACTCGAGGTTACCATAAAATTGAACAGCTCTTCAGAACATTCCCTATTATAAGGGCAGGTAGAAAACGGAGAGACGCAACATCTCTATCGATGCTGAGCGATTCTAAATCACCTGTGACAGTGGGATCGTCGATAATTTGTATATTATTTACATCAGGAGGTTAAAATGGAAGTCATTGAAGCTTAATCCCGATTTCGATTGGATTCAGTATCAATACTTAATCCAATCGCAATCGGGAATGAGGTTTCTTACAAAAGTAATAATTTGTAAGAAAGCGTAACCATCCCCAGCCCTTTTATGGTCCACTGCTGGACCCGGGCCTCCTTATGCACATTGTCTTGTGCATGGGGGATACATGGCGTTAAAACGTCACGCTTGGCAAGCGGGTTGGCGAGTCTATTTTTTTTAGAGGTGGTGTAGCTCCTCAGGGCTTGTGGTAGCGGCTTTGTTAGTCACCGTTCACGACACCCACGTGAAGAGATTGGATGGTGATATTCTAAAGCCAGCTGACATCCATGATATCTACAATTTACATACTTGTATTGTTTATAAGTATTGCACTCTGTAACATACAATAGGTATCAATTTGACTTTTCAGATTAGGAATCTAAAACACAGCAGCCCTCCAATCTCTTACCTCCACAATTTATGACTACGAATAATCATGATTCCATTAAGAAAAATGGAATCCGTATCTTGTTGTTTTCCATCATTATCAAATAACGTGTTAAAGGATGTGAGAAGTACGAGTACGGGTAAGGCAATATGTAAATGCTCACGGCCGGGGATTTGAGAGATCCCCCGGGACGGGACAAACGGAATAACGTATCGTCGCGTTGTAATGGAGGGAATCCCGAAATCCTGTGTCAATGGGTGATTTTTATTCGAGGCGTGAAATTCGTGACATGTTTGTGCGACATTGGACTAATAAGGTATTTCGTTCTTTTTAGACAAGTATATAATTAAATGGAGTCCATCTCTTCCCGTGGGTGTCGTGAAAGATGATTAAGAGATAAATGGACTACCACAAGCCGAGAACTACACCATTTTTAAAAGAGTGGACTCGTCAACCCGATTGACCAGCGTGGAGTTTTAAAGCTGTACTCCATTCCTCATGTACAGGGCAATAGGCATGAGGGGAGTCCATGTCCAGCAGTGGACGATATAAGGGCTGGTGACGGATTACAATACGCTCATTCTTTCACTTTCAACCGAAAGACATATGCAATTCAAAATAAATAATAAGCATTTAAAGGCATACATGTCTGATGCTACTATTTACTTGTTAAATGCATAAATGCTTAGATGTTCACATGCTTGGTTAACTGTTAAAGTTGTTGACAGGTATATTAGAATCGATTATTTTTCTCGATTAGCTTTACGTGAATTTTGATATTTAAAAATATTTCCGAAATAAGCACTAAATGCTGAAAACATATCCCGTACAATCTCGAGCTAATCCAACCAAGTTAGTAACTTGGAATGAATTATTTTTTCGAATTTAAATAATAGTATAAATTATATATTATATGTATGTTTGTAATATATGTATTTATAAATACTATTGTATAGTGACCAAATAATTTAAGTTACTAACACCAGTCATACTTAGAAACATTTTAGGTTTTACAAATATTAAATAGTCGCTTTACGTATACTTGCCATTTTTTCCGACAATAATAAGACTTCAGTTTGTATTTACAATTATTTACAGTAATAATCAGTCATTTTTTATAGGACATGACGGGAAATATTCAGGGAAAATAAAAAATTATTTCGCTTCAAATACCGATTTCAAAAATTATTTCGCAAATAGGAAGCTACATTATCCGTGTCTAATATAAGCTATATTTTATTTTGAACTTTAAAAAAATAAACCGAAGCGAAGCGAGGGCGGATCGCTAGTTATGAATAAAAAAAAGCCGACATTCCGTATCACCTTATAATGTATGCTTGTCACAGATATGAACATCGAGCTTTAGCATTTCAAAGCTTCAACTAAGTAGGACACAGATTAAAGATCTTTTCCAATACTTCAATTGCCGTTACTCTCACTCAAAGAACTCTATTTAAGGGTTGCTTACACTACACGAGAATCGCCCTCTATAAGACGT
Source organism: Sesia bembeciformis (assembly GCA_943735995.1). Classification (NCBI taxonomy): domain Eukaryota; kingdom Metazoa; phylum Arthropoda; class Insecta; order Lepidoptera; family Sesiidae; genus Sesia; species Sesia bembeciformis. Next base: position 13,810,497 of record OX031041.1, on the reverse strand, counting down.
CACATTCTCTATAAGTAGATTAGCTAGGGCTGAAGCTCGCACAAAGAAGTGATTATAGAGATATGTATGTATATGTATATAGTGATAAAGAGATTGTAGACAGTGAGATAAAGATGATTCTATGTATCTTACTACATCGTGAGCTCATGTCAAGCACGACTGTTCCTTATATGTTTAATTTTAAGAAAAAATATGACAAATATTGTCTCATTTGTCCTATGTTGAAGACCCAAACTATATCTGAATTCAGGTGGCAAAAACATTTGTAGTAATATAACTTACCTGTAATACGTGGTATTCTTGAATCTTATTCGTTAGATCGCGAGTGCTAGGCCCGGTCCGTACCGCTGAGTTTCTACTTAAGCTCAACAATGAAAGAAAACATCGTGAAAAAACCGTATCTTGTAAACAGTTGGCAGTATCCTTTCATATTGTGCTGAAAGTCCCGGGTTCGAATACCGGTGGGACATTCATTGGTTTAAAACAAATGTTTGCTCGCGTCTGGTTTGCGATCGTCAATGTCTGTGTCTCTGAAGCCCACGACACAGGAAATCACAGTGTGGGTCACTGAGTGTAGAGGTATGTATTTATTTGGCAATCTTACATGGGTATTGATACTGCATCAGTTTTGTTTGACGTTCGATTATCGTACGATCGTATTCGAGAATCTCGTGCCGTGTAAACAAGTCTTCACAAAAGAGAACGCCAATCCGAACGTCGTTATAAATCAGGTCACTTCACGCAAAAGATCTCAGTAAATAGGACTTGAATATCGGTTACGAATTTATTAAGGAAGCGGTTTTAAATATCCCTATTTATATAATGTAATTGGTAACGAATATTAAGACATGGGTTTTTGGAATATTCGCTTTCGTTAATTCTTGTTGTGAAATTAATTAGTTTTGTCTCTCAATGGCTCGTATGATAAAGTTTCGTACTTCTCTGATGGATATTTCGTATTGTCATCATAAACGGAAAACAAAATGTATTATTTCGTATTATTTTAAAAATTATATTTAAAAATCATATGATATTTCTATAAAGAACAGTGAATGGATGTTTGTTTGTTTATTTTATTTTTATGTACGAAGGCGGCAGACGAGCATACAGTCCACCTGATGTTAAGTGGATACTGTCGCCCGCAGACATCCGCGATACATGCCAACATTAGTCCAAAATGACAAACGTTGGCACGCCTCCGGATAGGTTACCTTTGGAGATATAGGAATAGATTTGGAGAAAGGGTTGGGAAAATGGGGAGGGATAGGATGGGAATGGGCTCTAGCACATCGCACTCACTATCGAAATACGTACGTACGTTGGGAAAATAAGATAAAGTGGGAAATGCAGTACATATTTATATATCAAATTTAGTTTATCTGAGGTCATGTAACTAATCTATCTATTCTTGTTTTATTACTTTTCAGCTTTTTCCCGCTTGAATTCTCTACTTTAAAAGATAATGTTAAATTATATGTTTAACATAATCTTGTTACAAATCTGTTTTAAGAAAAGATAATGTACTAAAATCGCGCGATTACTTTCGCACGGTTCAAATGTGAACTACTCGTAGCTAAACATCATCGTTGCAATAGTTCTATGTTCAGCAGTGGGACGTTACAGGATCATAGGTATATAGTAATTTGATCCGTGATAAAACATCGTAGTCTTACTGCCAAGAACACCTACACTTACCCTACGAAAGTAAACAAACGATGTCATAAAAAGTGGGTAAGTGCGTGTTGGACACGCATAAAATTGGGGCTCTGCTGTTTTTGACTTGAAGCAAAAAAATTTATCTATTAAAATTAATTTTAATTTGTCATTTACGTTTTTTTCCTAAACGACTAAAATTTATCTTTAATCATATTTTATATTTTTTTAACCTTAACCGTTCTGGATATAATAATCATCAGCATATAATAATGAAGCTATTTTATTGTCTTAAATATTTTTTTTTGAAATAACTAATAAGTCTACTATGTCTACTTACACACTTGCAGTTAGTAAACACTCACGAAATGAAATACTTGAAGAAAAAAGAAACTGTTTTTTAATGTATCGTATAGATATTATAAAATACGGGAGACTCGAGTTACGTGTAGGTATGCAATTTTCGCAACATACGAAAGATTCGTAAAATATCGCTTTCATGAATTTCATTGCGAAAGCGAATGCGATTCACTAGAATTCTACGCAGAAAACTGTCGCTCATTGACTCGTATGATGAAATTTTTCACTGACAGTTATTTGCTAATAATGAACGATATTTTGCAAAATTATAAAATGTAGGTAATAAATATTGAAAATTTCCCCATGTATTATCTACTATAAAAATGTGCGACACTTTAATGGAGATCAGTGAATTGATTATTTTATTTCATCACTCACACAATTGTTTTTGTGGTGATATTAAAAATAAAACATTTAAAGAATGTTATTTGCTTTCGATTAGTTTCGATTATAATTTCGTTTCCGTACTTTCGTTACATCAGTAATTGACTACTACTCAAATAAATAACAATTGCTTTTTCTAAGAATTCCACGATCCAAATGACTTTCGACATTAAATGGTTCGGATAATTTTCTACTGAATCAGAATCAGAATATATTTATAGCAAACTGCAAAAATTAAATATTGCCATATCAGTTGTTACCCATATCAAGTGTACAATAGTTACATAGTACTAGATGACCCGACAGACGTTGTCTTTGAATTTGTCGTTTCAAATTTCAATAATACAATATTTTCAATAAGTTCATAGAAAAATCCCATAGAAAAAAGCACAATATTCCGTTTTTCCCGAATTTTTCAATTTTTCGGGCAACATTACCAATTTTTATTTCGCTAAAAACCTTATTCGGACTATTACGAACATTTAAAAAAAAATAGCCAATTCGGTGCAGCCGTTCTTAAGTGATGCGCTTACCGACGAACAGCATTTAATTTTTATTTATATATAGATTAATTTTATAAGAACAAATTAAATTGTACACAATAATTTTAATATATTAATGTCACTATACCTAATCTATTGTCCTTATTAAAATTTATGAAAAAATATGTCATTTTTGAAAAAAATACTCTTTTATATACTATATATAAGGATTTCATACTTTCTTCAGAACTCTAAAAAGTTACGTAATATGTCGGATTGATAAATAACAGAGGCTTTGTGTACTTGATACATTAATAACACAAAGTAGCCCGTCGCGGCCGCCCTTTGTGCTCCTTTCCCTTTTATTTATTATAACACGTCATAACATCACTATATGTATAACGTAATGACAGTTTACGTATGTTATTTAGTTTGTTTATCTGCGTACCTGTTACGAGTATTATCTTGGAGGTCATATACAGGACTTTCAAATTCGAATTACACGATACATTTTGATTTGTTTTTTACTTTTTTATATAAGACTAGCGCCCCGCCCTCGCTTCGCTTCGGTTTATATTAAATTTTTAAAAATTTCAAAATAAAATATAGCCTATATTAGACACGGATAATGTAGCTTCCTATTTTTGAAAGAATTTTTGAAAGTCGGTTCATTAGTTCCAGGGATTACCCCCAACACACAAACACACAAATTTACCTCTTTATTATATAAAGTATAGAAGTAGCAAACGGCCACGCCGGCCAGATGGTGAGTAGCCACTAACAACACTATCAATTGTCTATGGCCCACGCTAGCGTAGGTTCAGCATTATTTTTGCTTATATTTAATTTTTTGCACGTCCCTGACCACACTCGACATTTCCCGGTACTTGCCCCATATTCATGGTATAAAATCAAATTCAAACAAAACGTTTCTGTGTCCTATCTCGAGTGAGCACGACAAATTATTTATTTACTTCAATATTACTTGTGAACCGCTGTGAGTACCGATGAGCATCTGGGCGGAAACACCTGGCTTTAGCGCGGAGCGATGACCGGCTCTACCTACCTACAAATGTATATGAATTAGGCTTAACCCTTTAGCGGCTATTGTATTATAAAAAAAGACAAAAAATATATATTTTAGCCATTTCTTGTTTTTCAACAGTGGATTTATAAAAAATTCAAAACCAGTACGTAACATTTGTATTCTAGTATACATTAGATACATTTTCGTAGATAAGGATTGAAGAGAAAGAAAATGATCTCTTGATTACTTTGATTGTTATCCAATGCTAAAGAGTATATTTTACCTTAAATTCTTAAATCTATCTCAAATGATGTATGCATATTTTCTTTACCTGAAACAAAAAGAAAAATATTTTTCACAAAATCTGAATAAAAAAATACAATGAATATACTCGTAGGTGTTACAAGAGTTTTGCATATAAAGTTACACAAACGAACACCAATTGTGTTCAACACGAAATCACCACATAACTTTAAACTTTAAATTGGAATAAGTTTACAGTTAGCGACGTATAGCGACGTACCTACAACAAATTACTTTACAAGTGAAAAGTTTTCTTGTATAGAAAGAAGGCGACGGACGAGCATACGTGGGTGACACGGAAAGTTTTTAGAATCTCAAAAATGAAATTAGATATAAAGATGGAAGTTGTTTTATTGCTTTTCGAGGTATTATCCGCGACAATCGATACACTTTTTCATGCTATGAAATGCGATGCGATGTCTTGGGCACTTGTCTGAAAACGCCATTTGAAGCTATTAAAAGAATCTTCAGGTTTTAAAGAACATTTAAAATCACACAAAATCATAGCGCGGAAATGTTCTCGTCGAATATTTTTTTTTTTTTAATGAGACGATATTTTGATTCAGCTTGTAAAAAAACATGGGAGGGAAATTTGAATTTGGAATGTTTTGCTTTTATGTTATAGATAGTCATAGTTTTAACTGACATCAAAACCAGTCAGTGTTCAATAGATAAAATGTCTTTGTCGCAAGTTTTCTGAGTAGCTCGGTTATTTACTATGACCAAACCCTGAAACAGTTGAATAATTTCACTGCCAAATTACAGCACACGTCACGGCATAGCGCAATTAGGCGGTTTATTCCCACCGGTAAGCGGGTTCGAATTTAAGTGACAATGTTTTTTAATCGCCTTTCCACTAATTGGCGGCAATTTTGTGTTAGTTTTCCCATAATTACTGGCGGTTCATTAGATTTGTTGGGCATGGAATAGCTTGGAATATTTAGGACAGCAATTTAGAAGGGTAATTATAAAAAAATGTCTAAATAAATGTTATATCAGTCGATCAATATAAGCCTATTAAGTCCCGCTACACGGCAAAGGCCTCACTTTGTACTTATGCTATGGTTTAAAGTCCTTAAAACGCCGCGCTGGCCTCTCTAACCCCGAGGTTATCTACCTCACGGCTTGTGGTAGCCACACTGGTAAGCCAGAGGATAGAGTGTCCATATTCAGCATTTTATTATTGTCTATTTAGCACCACCCGGGGGACATGTATAGGATGCTCTGCGAAGTAACTTCTACGAACGCATGCAACATATGGTGAAATATAATGCTATTTGTGCTGGACTGATGCAAAAACCTAAAATTAGTGTTGTAGAAATGAGCGATGAGCCTACATTCTTGAGCGTTAAACGCTCGGGGTCGTTCCAATCCAAGTTACTAATGCTGATCTTAAACCCTTGCGGTTGAAAGCTCAAGTCCAGAACGGTTAAGGTTTGGTTATCACTGACTTAGCGCTCGAGCGCCTACTGATTGCCAAGAGTTCTGAGCCAAGCACTGGAACTTTTTAGACTGATATCGAAACTTGCAGGTTCATATTATGTGGTATTACTCCGATTAAAACCGCAAAGGCGATGTTATTACTCAGCACCTGTAATTACTCAGTCTTTCACGCTTGACTTCTAGCGGACCGAGAAAGCGTAGGTTTGTTCGCGTTGTACCCTATTAGTTTGGGAACCACTGGTGGATATGACATAAAAAATATAATTTTATATGTTGGCTTCAAATGTGGGAACAGTGGGATATACTTTTTTTAATTTTTCTCGTTTATTCCTATGCTCGCAACTATAATACTCATATATGAGATGTATGGTGCTGACTACTGACATTCGTTTATAAGGTGCGAAATAATCAAGAATATAATGATGGACATGTTTTAACTATCATAGACCAAATAAATAAGGTTCATTGAGAACTATGAATTACTAGTTTAAGTCCACCTGACCAAAACTATTTGTTTACAATTATTTGTATTCCTATGTATTATAATTTGACCCACTACTTGTAGTAAAATTATTGTACAAACATTAATTATTAAAGTGCTATGGTTTTTACTGTTAGGTAATTTATGATACGTTACAGTGCTTATTATTTACACGAGTATAAGTAATCTGTGGAGAGTGAAGTACGATGACACATATTGATTTATAGTAATGTATTGTTTAATGTATTATGTATTGTATAATTGTTCTAAATAAGGAAAAATGAAAGCGAAGAATGCTCATATTATTATAATGATTAATTTTTTTTGCGTTATCAAATACACCACTGTGGTATTTAATTTATAAAAATAAGATGATAAGAGTCAAATTCCTCTTGTCCTCCGCTAGAGGTCAATGCATAAGAAATGTGAGTTCCGAATGTCCGCCAGGAGTAAAACTAAGGTACAACGGGAATGCACCAAAGCGTCACGTTAGATGAACCCTAGTGAGAGCGAAGACAATTCCAATTTAATTATTAATTGATTCCGTAGAAAGTGATATCGGGTGTTAATTAAGATGGCGGGTTAACTGAGCCGTTAACTGTGGTTAATTGTCTTTTTATTGTTCTCGCGAATACATCAATGAATTGAATGCTTTTCTCCATCCTTTTCTGTAATCTGTTTCTTCGTTTTTAATTGTCCTAAAACGATTTAGAACGATGTGGTTTAGAACGATTGAAGAGAATTATTGGAAAGCTTTCGAAATATGGGAAAGCTTTTTTTCATCCGATTTTATTACAAGTAAAGCTTAATCTTAATCATATTAATCTTTCTTATGTAAAAGATAACATTTATATATTCTTTATTGTACTGAATGACAACAGGCGTAATTAATGTTTTGAAGCATTGATGTACATATGACTAGATTAGCAGTATTCATTAGTTAACGTTACCACTTCGTAGATGCCTGCAGGCATATCTGACTTCAGTTGCTAGCTTGACGTCGGTGAGCGTGAACGTATCTGCGGCCTAACGATAAAGTTACCAAAATGGTGAAATGTGGCGTTAAAATTTGTATGTCACGGTCCGAAAAGGATGATAAAGCAAGTGGTGTTACTTTTCACAAGTAAGTTTGCACAATTTTGTTCAGATTTTCCAAAATAACATTACAAAACGAAGTAAATTTATCACGCATTGTGTTTGCCATCAATGTTGCCAGTAAAAACTATTTTGATTTTCCCACACCGTTGGGAGGTTTGTAAATGATGAATGACTGTAAGTCAAAAGTATTAATAGTAATTTATGTTTTTTATCATAATCTGTAATCATCATAAAATAGTCAGTAGTAGGTAGAATGATCTCTTATTTGTTTTCCAGGGTACCTAAAGATCAGAAGCGCAGGGAGGAGTGGATAAAAAATATAAGACTGTCGTCATTACAAATGGATCATTCTCTTTTGTTGATCAACGCGATTATTCACAAATATATCAAAATAAGATTATACCACGAAAGTAAAATGTTTACTTTAAATAACAAAAAAGAGAGTAAAAGGCAATTATATAACAAACTCATGTTACACAGTGGTGTTTGATCAATATAATAACTTTTGAGGTTTAAAATAATATATTTACAATTTAATTAATTTACAATTGAAATATATTTTTTTAAAATGATTGTCATAAACAAAAAAAATATTATTCCATTTTAAACAATAATAATTTTACACAATGTAAATAGTCTTAAAATATAATATTTTCGTTAACGCATATAAATATTTTTTCTTCCTACCTGTAATCCTTGTCAATTTCATTAGATCTATATGATCTATTGAAAGTTTCATTACAATCTGTTAATAATACCTGTTAATAAGAGCCTTTATACCCAAGTAATTCATTAATTCTGGGGAAATTATTTCTGACCACTGGCAACTCTCGCCATTTTTTCCGATAACAATGTCTTGTTTCATTTCGACGTGATTAGTTTAAACGAAGAAGTTGTGTAGAAGAAACGAGACAAACATAGTTTACTTTGGAATATTTATCGGTTTCAAAGCTACGTCTTTTGAAGTCGCAAGTGGTTACATATTTCTGAGAACAGTTTGTAAGACGTTGCCACTCTAGTATTTAGAAGCTCACTGTTTTGAAGCATTACCTTTCAGTTAACTTTTGGGCTATGCAGACGGTGCGATAACAATTAAAATTATAATATAAAATGCCGCAAAGATATTATTTAAATTTAATTTTATGATGTATATAAAAAAATACATACATACAAATGCCTACTTTATTAAACGTATGTCAAATCAATATTTTCCGTTTTTAGTAAATGCTTTCTAAGCCAATTATTCAAAGTGAAACACACGTATACAATTCACTTGATAATGCTATCATAATCGTCTTATCTGTTCGCAAAATCGTTCGATGAGAATCCGGTGAAGATGTAAAGCGCATGGCAAAGGCTATTATTATAGCTCGACCAATTTGCATGGGATCTTGAAATCCATTCGCTTTTATAGCGTGACGTCCAAAGATACTGATCGTTTTGGACGGCCAATAGATGTGACGACTCAGTGCATTAGAGCTAAGAAGGATGTATTGGGAACAAACTACACGACATGGACATATTTAATGCCGTTTAAAAAAAATCGAAATATTCACGCAAATCATAGAAACTTGTATAAGATTGGTAGGATTCCTCAGACGTATTACAAGATCTACAATGGCGAGGGACCATAAAAATCTATCATATAAATAACACACCATAAGCCATGGGAAATACAGGCCACTTCGACTAGTAAAAAATGTGTTCCATTTGACAGTTAGATCTGACTGTTTCTTACTTAAAGTGAACGTACTGTAGTTTGCATGAAACACCATAAGTTGTCTTATAATTCTCGTTGGCACGCTGCGTTGATCTTCGCGGTTAGCGAAAACTAAGGAGAGATCAGACTTGAATTTTGGTGGTCAAGATTATGTAATGGACTATACCGGATTTTGTTTCATTACGGACATTATAGTCGGTCAAGCGCTGCAGACGTTCTGGTGTGCAAGTGTGTAAAATCGTCAATCCATAACATTTGGAAAGACCTTAAACTCCACATTAATTCCTGCCACTTCAGACGCCCGTTTTACTACCTAATACGCCGAACGTGGCATTATATAGCTTTTCAGCGTTTATAATACGTAACGTCTGTTTGTTCATAATTCGGATTATGACTATGGATTTCCAGGTTTTTGAGAAAGTATGAATAATAGTTAAGATGAAAGAAAGCTGGCATCTTCATCCTGATGGGATTGTTGCATCTGATCGAACTTAGCGACTATTGTGCTCACTCCTCTCAGTATAAGATATCCTGTAATTTCAGCTACGCTAACCACCTCAGTTCCCTTAAGAAATGCAGGCGTCTTTCTTTCTACCCGAATGCATTCGGGGGGTGTACCAAGAGCGCCGATGATGTTTGGCCAATGAGAAGTTTACGTAGGTTTGTATTTACTTCAATGCATGCTCTACATAGAGGGCTGTTCGGTAAATCCTACAAAAATAAATATATAGTATAGGAAACTGACATGGGAAAATCTTAAACCAGTTTTAAACTATTAAAACCGTGGAATGAATTGATACCCGCGGTTTTTTCACTATGGAGGTCTTTACGAATGCAATGGAAAATTGGAAAGAAACAGGATTAGAATAGAAACGGGCTTTGGCAACTTTCACTCACTTCCAAAACACGTAAGTTTGTTTCACGAGAATCCTTTATATGGACTCTTCTGCTGCCGGCTAGTCGGCACAGCCGGCAGCAGAAGAGTCCACAGCCATCAAGGGAGGATAATGCTGTATACTGCATTCTACAATTGCTTCACTGTATAATCAACTATTAACCAATCAAACAATGACCTTTGGGCCCCGTATTGTTTGTCTATTGTTTGCTCGGCTGCAGCAATCCTATCGCCGAATCATTCAAGGTACAGAACCACTATTTTCACGTCAATCCGCGTGCAAAACCTAGTCTTGCTCTAACGCAAATGTCCGCAGTAAAACTACATTGTGAGACCGCAGGTGTTTAATATACGCCCGATATACATTTTAATACGCCTCTCATGGTGGGCAATAAAAACGCCATTAGGCGCAGATCGATGCAGACCTGCGGTTCAGATGGCACTAAAAGGACATAGAAACAGTTTTCCCATTTCGTTGTTTACTATGTTGACTATCTTTTAACTGTATATTTAAAAAAAAAACTAACAGCGCCTGTAACTTCGTTCGCGTGGACTTAAGAGTATCTCGATGAAAATATCTTAAATATTAAACCGGCACATAAGTTATAACTACGTCAAGTTTAAGTCCGTTCAGTGCTTTTTGCGTGATGACAGACAGGCAAAAACTACACAAATGGTTGTTTTAGGCTGTGCATCATTCTTACTTTAGACTGCAGCTACTTTTATAAAAAAAAAAATATAGTACAGTCTAGATTTTTAAGTATTTTACGTCTTAGATGTAACTTTAACACGTCATTCAAGTGTGTTTTTTCGTCAGGAACAAGAATCGCATTCAAACAAATGTCCATCACGTGATGACTTACGTCAACAAACGTCCGGTATCGCATTTCACCGTTCATAAACACCTTATTAGGCTTGTAATGAAATCTAAAGTGGAGTTATTTTGAAAAGTCTGACGTGTTGTCGTGCAATCGTCGTGGATGCGGACCGGACGAGTCCATTCTACTGTCCTTAATTCGCGAATAATCAATACGGTTGAGCGCATGTTTGTTGATTCGAACATATTTACATAAATACAATGACGTATCAGCAGCGAATATTTGTAGAATCGCTTAAAATTCACCAAGCACACACAACTGTATGGAGTGAGAGCATTTGTTAACTTATTACATTTATATTTTTTTTTGTGTTTGTAAACAAGTTATTAGTGACTTCAATGTTCATACACGTGTAGGAAGTAGTCTGCTTATGGTATTTCATTGTGTATGCGCGTTTAGGACCCTTGCACCGGGAATCATTAACGAGAGATAAAAGCTAAATAAATTTTTTTTTTCCGTTATACATTATACAATCTTTTCCATTAGCATTATCGCAGCACAAGTAGGAGGATGTATAAAGCTTTTCGGAATCGAATGAGATTTGTGAAGCGTCCTACACCATCTCGCTCCGTTTTAAATATCCAAGAAGTTCGCAGTTACATTACTGTTCTCTTTGTACTGTGCCTACCCCTTCGGATTTCGAAGGTTTAATCGGTTTGTTTGATTGCTTCTGTCATTAAGCTGTTCATAGCCATCAATTTTGTTTGTCCAGTTCCTATTTGTTGTGGTTTCGCGGTTTCGCTTTGTTTGTCTCATTGTGATTGAGAACAATAGGGTACATTTTGTGTTGTTCTATATCGTCTGTAAAAATAATACCTACTTATGTTAAGGTGGGTTCACACAAAGGCAAACTTTTGCATTCGCAAACTACTTATAATAACCATAAGACAATTAGTTTTGCAGAAGCATCCATAAGATATTACGTTTACTAACTTTTTACGTTTCATAATCTGGAATTGTCTTAATGTCACCATACTATCAGGCTATCTCTCCACTGCTGGATATAGGCCTCTTCCAAGGTTATCCACCACACACGATCCTCGGCTCTACTCATACAACCACCACCGGTGAATTTTTTTAAGTCGTCGTTCCACCTGGCCGGCGGGCGTCTCACACTACGTCCGAGTTCGAGGACTCTTCTACCCCATCGGTTAACGGTCCTGCGGCAAATATGACCTGCACACACCGCCACTTCAATATGCCGATTATGTCGGTGACTTTAGACATATTACATATGTATATCAGTTAATTTCACTAGTTGTTTAATCCTAAAAGGCTATACTTTTTTGACCTACTATAGCTAACAAGGAGTAAATTTTACTCCAGACTCGGGCATCAATGAAAGGACTGGAAAATCACACAACAGTATTTACTATCTACATTACACTGACACTGTAGTTAAATAATAAGGCAAAAAAGATGAAATTCAGTCTCATACAATAAACATAAGGTGTTTATTGTATGAAAAGATGAAATTCAGTCTCATACAATAAACATAAGGTGTTTATTGTATGAAATACCTAATTGTATGAAATCTTAATTTCATACTAATACCTAAAATCAAATTATGATTTTAGGTATTAGTAACTAAACGAATTATGCTGAAAAAAAATAAATTTCCTTTGCAGCTAGGGTTGCCAGGCCCTAAAACCAAACATATCCGGTTATTTGCAACAAAATCACAAAATAGAACATTTTCAAAACTGGAGATAATATTTATCAGTTCTATAAATGTCTCCTACTCTCCTGAAGACGAGCTTCTATCTGGCTGGTATTCAGTCCCGCCATTGCAGGTACGAGTACTAAAAAACAAAAACAAAATGAAAAAAAAAAAAATGAGATAATAACACTGAAACAAGACAATGTTAAAAGTATAACGTAAATGGTAACTATGAGTAAAATTTCCTCACCTACGGTAGGAGCGCTCGGCTGGTTATCTTTGAATTCGAAACCAATACGTTTTCTTTCAGGCTTGAGAGTAAAATTTACGTAGGTTATCCTTCTAGGGTTAATAGCAGGAACTTTACCGATTTAGGATATTAAATCTTTTTAATTGTTGTTATTTTGTAATACGGTAATGAAATATATAAAACTAAACTCTCTGTCTACATGTATTCCGTCAAACTTTAATTTCGAATGTCATTTAAACGAGAACCAATCCTGTGGACTGACTAATCCTAAACTAACTAATCAGTGGCATTAGTCAGAATAGAGAGGGTAATCCCGACATCCTGTTAATAAAAATAAAAATAACCTAATTGCGAAAATAAACAAATCAATTGGGTCTTCATAACCCATTCAGTTAAAACCACTTGCAACTGTTTGTAATAAAACGTTTCATGCATCACGGTATAATATACGTGCCAATGACCTTTGTACAAAAATAAATAGGTAACACGGATATAGTTTACTGGATGCGACATAAGCGCTGGTAATTTAAAATCATTCCCCAACCTTCCCAACCCTACCAAATCTTAAACAGTGCCGTTAGCGTTAATGACGCCCCGGATATGATTGTCGTGCCCCCTCTTAACGATTTTTAGAAAGAAATTTCTAGGAGAAAATTAAAAGTTAAAATAGAGCGGTTTAGTTTTGATATTTCTAGCAACCTTTTTGACACTTTAAAAGTTTCCTTGAGCATTACGCGGTTGTTTTATATTTCCGGTGATCAGAAAATTTAGCGCTACTGCAAATTTGGCGTCTTGGGCGATCGCCCAAGGTCCTTCTCGCGCCCCCTAACGCCGGCGGAGGTCCTGTCTCCGGAAGTATTAAGTATAGTTGTAGACGTGGGGTTTGTCATTTTTAAGTCATGTTGGCACCTATTGTAGATCTATCCATCTATCCATTTTGAAGGGGGATTATGCACGTCAAAATCTAACAGCCGCTGGGTGCACTCGACTGGCCACGTTACCCTCTCACAGAAGACTACCTCCGCTTTCCTCACAATAACCGAATTCACAAATTACGTACGTGTTTCGGTAGTGAATGAGATATGCTAAAGCCCATTCCCATGCCTCCCCATTTTCCCAACCCTTTCTCCAAATCAATTCCTACATCTCAAAAGGTAAGTAGTGTATCCGGGGGCGTGCCAGCTCTTGTCATTCTGGACTGATGTTGACATGTATCACAGATGGACATCATGAGATTTAAAAAAAAATACACCATTTTTTTTTAAATTGCACTTAAAAGTAAAGCTCTATGTGCATACTTTGGCATAGCTTAAACAATTCATATCAGTTTTATTAGTTACACAGTATAATGACACAGCATAATCCAATGACAATTAGGTGTTTGGGAACAAATAGCGAACATTCGTTAGGTATTTATCTTAGATAGCATTTTTAAATACCTATTTTGTTATTAAAAAATGGGACACACTACAATGCGTCTGATTTTTTAAAACCTTTATAAATAGATTTACTTTGCAAAACAAATAATCATTATCCAACAGATGATTAAGGAGTGACGAAATGACGATTCCAGTTATCACATCTTCATGTAATTAACTGTGAATGTAATGTAAGCACAAACATGTAAGGCGTCATGTTTCTGATGACGTCAGTAATCTCGTATTTTTTTGTACTCGTTGAAACATGATTTATTCTGTCAACCAGCTGTAAAGGAAGTACGTAGGTACATCCTAAACTTTTTTATTGGATTCATACAAATTGAGAGGGGCAAAGGCAAGTTGGAATCGAATTAGACTGAAGTCGGACGGATTAATACGATTTTCGAAGTCGCGAAGAATCTGGACACTTGAGTTTCGTTGGAGAAAACTTGTTGTGAACGGAGGAAGAATATATTTATTTGTAAGGTGTGCTGAGAATGAACGCTTTTATTACTAGAAGGTTCCTTATCTTATTCCTTAATGAAATAATATAAATGAAGATACTGTTTAACCAAATCGACATTTAACTTTTAAACATTCGCGTTATGTACACATTTTATATTGTATTATTTTTATATTCTTCAGACTCTATTTACAATACAAGACATTGAGATTTTTTTAATTTTCTCAATTATTTACTACTTTATTTACAATGCACTGTAGATGAAATTAATACATACAGCTCAAGATCATATGATCACATCAATGACATTATTGACATTCATACTTGTTCTTTCATTGTAATTTTGATAACTCTAGTTAATTTTGTAAAATCCAATTTTATTTATATTTCATGAGATGACCCTCATACCGCTGGAACATCACATTTTGTTACAGTTATCAAATTGTTAACATTAAGTATTATATTTGCATAACAAAACGACTTAAACAAATTCGCCGGTGGTGGTTGGATGAGAAGAGCCGAGGATCGTGTGGTGGCGAGCCGTGAGAGAGACCTATGTATATCCAGCACTGGAGTCTCTCCGGGCTGATGGTATGGTATGGTATGTCAGAATGGTAATTTGATGATCGAAAGTGTTAACAACACCTCTTGTACTCACAGAAGACTACTTTGAAATGTGCCACATTTCCTACTTTATTGTATTTCC
This sequence comes from Sesia bembeciformis, assembly GCA_943735995.1. NCBI lineage: Eukaryota > Metazoa > Arthropoda > Insecta > Lepidoptera > Sesiidae > Sesia > Sesia bembeciformis. The sequence goes on along the minus strand of OX031041.1, from coordinate 13,795,276 downwards.
CCAATGTACGTACGTGTTTCGGTAGTAAGTGAGATATGCTAGAGACCATTCCCATTCTATCCTACGTGATAACGTCTGTCTATGGACGACAGTATCCACTACCATCAGGTGGACTGTATGCACGTTCGCCGCCTTTTTTAAAAATAATAAATATATTTTTATAAAAATTATGTAATTATTTATAAATAATTTTATAAAAATATAATAAATAAGCTATCTACTTCAACTTATATTGTGAACTGAGTACAAATCACGGTTCATATTATTATAATTGAGTCTGGCTCACATTCGTGTGATCATGAATTCAAACCCTCGGCCGGTACCACTGAGTTTCTACGTAAGAACGGATTTTAAAAGGCATGTTCCAGAAATTTAAAAAAATTTAGTACGTGTATACACCAATTCGCACTGGGCTCGCGTAGTGAATTATGGTCCAAAACCTCCGTGATTTACTAGGGGAGGCCTGTGCACTGCAGTAGCACATTAAAGGCTGATACAAGTTGGCTTTATTTTTTGGACTCGGCGATGAAGGTAGATAACGTGAGGAAATCCGCGTGACGGAGAATTAAAAAAAATATCGATCTCGCACAAAATTTGTTACAGGACTCTGTGGCACAGAACGCGGAGTAGAAATTCTGCAACTGCACCTTGCATTTTGGAGGGCGGCAGTAGCTACTGGTTTTGAGCCCAGAGTAGGCGATGGGTAAAACCTACTCAGGTGATACTTAAATAAATAAATATATGGACACGTTTAGGGTTCTAGCACGACAAATTCTCAAGAGAAACCTGTTCTGTAACATGTACACGTATTACTACAGGTTCTGCCAATTTATACCAGATAGCGTATCATATAGGTTTAATGAAGAAACTAAGTGAAAAAGAAAAAAAAATCAAACGACCCACTGACAGGATGTTGTTTATGAAATACCCCGAGTGATTTTCAGTCAATTATTCGGACACCACTTCCGGTAGCCGTGTTTTATTTGCTCGTCTAACAACGGCCCCCAATTGGACGTGGAAGTTTATGTTTGTAGGAATACATCATCGTTCACGCTTAGATTTGTAGCCGAAGTCATAGGAGGAAGCGGAACAGGTGATTCAGAATCTTTAAATTTGATCGAAAAATAGGCGCGCGCTAATGTTCTACTATCTGTATGGGGAAGGACCATTAATTGTTAAAAAGAAGCACCCATAGACAAATGAGTAGGTCAGAACCGGTTTTAGTGTCTTGATACCAAGATCAAGTTGCAAATAATGTTCTTGTCTCAGGTGATCAGAGTTCGCGCATGCTCCTTTCATTATTGTCTTATAATAATAATAATAATAATCAATATTCTTTATTGCATACAATTGGTTATTACATGTGCACAAATAATAAATGACAGAATACAGTAGGCGATCTCTTCGAGGCAACCTTAGGATAGAGAAAAATAAAAGGGATATAGGTAGTGCAAACAGACCGAAATCCACAGATGGATCATGTTCAATATATACATATCGATAATACATATAGTATAATAAATACATATAATAATAAACAGCTTAATAATATATAAATACATATCTACATCTACATTGCACCCAATATCAATTCACAAGTAAGTTAAAGTTTACAAGGAAATCAAAATTAAGAGGAGTCTTTTCTTTTCTTTTCAAAATTAGGACGAGATGAAAATTAGTCTTTTCACCGGTATGTAAGGCAACTGGTCAACCAGTCTACGACCATCTGGCCGCCTCCAATTACACTCGTCTCACCGTACGATTCTCTTCCATTCTTTCCACGTGTCCAAGGCAGCGGAGCCACGCAGATTTTATTTCGGCTATAATATTAGTTTGTCTTAGATACTAGTTTGTCTATCTCTTTATTTAACGCCCAAAAAATCGCTGTAACGTTTATTTAATTTCAGTTTCTACAAGAAAACCTCTGCATCTTACAACTTGCGCTCACACGGCTTACTGCCACGCACCGGCCCATTTTTTGTGGGCAGTGTAAACATTTGTATTAAAAACGCCCTACCAGAGTGTAGTGAAACCAACGCGTTTGTTAGTATAAAACCGTGCGAAAGTGCAACGCTCGTAGATATTCTTTTTTATATTTTTTCCATGCTCCTGTTACCAGAAATATTTTATGAGAAATTTTTCTGGTTAGGAAATTTTGGTGCGGGAAAAATCTCCCGTTTATTTTTGAGTTTTCCTGTGTGCAAGTGAAAAATGATTACCTTTTAGCGTTTGTGACATATTTCTTCAGGTGGGGAAATGATATAAGTAAAAGATAACTGTTTGTAGCAACATAAAAATGCCAATTTGAACTGCAGACAACGTAATTCCTGGCTGGAAGTCTTAAACCGGTACACAGATGGCCATGTGGGTGTCGTAAAAGGCGACGACGCCGTTACCACAGGTCCTGTGAAACTACACCACATTTATAAGAGTGGACTGGTCAACTTATTTAGCCAACATGTCGTTTTAAGGCTATATATCCCTTATGCACAAGACAATATGCTTGAGGAGGCTTATGTCCAGCAGTGTTACGGTACGATATACAAGGAGGGGCAAGTAGTTAAAAGAGTCACGGTTATTTCACAGATGTGTGATTGCGGGTTATTCAGTCATGCAGGATTTTCTTCTGTCATTAACGTTTTTTCTTTTTAAATAGTTCAGTCTTTCATACTCTGGCATACTCATACTCAAATCTGAGCACTCTGCTCAGTAAATCGGGTACGGACGGCAGGAGATTAGTGAGAATAATATGATGAGAAAGAATTAGTAAAGGAAATACATGCCTTTTGCATGTATTCGTAGATTTGACGTGGATTTTCAATTCTTACCATTTTTTCTTAGCAAGATTTATTCCTTACAACTTACACCATCAATTAGCGCAATAAAATCACTTTGAGGGGGAGAGCGCACGCTGCAATCCGACAGCCGCTGGGCGCACTCGACTGACCACGTTACCCCTCTCTCACAGAATACTACCTTGAAATGTACTGCATTTCCCACTTCATCTTATTTCCTCAATGTACGTACGTGTTTCGGTAGTGAGTGAGGTATGTGCCAGAGCCCATTCCCATCCTCCCCATTTCCCCAATCCTTTCTCCAAATCCTTTCCTATGTCTCCAAAGGTAAGCAGGGCATCCGGGGGCGTGCCAACGTTTGTCATTTTGGACTAGTGTTGGAATGCAGATTTTCATAACTCTAAAATCGTTATCCATGGTTCCTTAGAATAAATTTCTCTATTTTTTTTATAATTTCAGTTTTTCATACTGACCCGTTCATACCAGAACATCTTGTATAAATAAAAAATGCCATGCAAAAAATATACTAAAGTGTCAAATTACAAAGACGTTTAGAGATAAAGACGAGTTTAATAATAATGACCAAGGCTCGAAAAAAAGATTTCCCTATCCACTCCAGCTTTCAAATTCCAACCACAAAATTAGGGACGCATTTCTATACAAGGAACAAACCGCAGCACAGAGCAAACCTTTCTCATTTCTTTATTTTATTACCCTGCTTAAAAATTCCATATTTCATGCATACATATTTTATTATACAAAAAACTTGGCAGAGTTAGACCGCACGAACTTCAGGTCGACGGCTGTTCCACATTCGTGTTATTTGCAAATTGAATATTTCCTTTCTATTGTGTTATAGTGGTAAAATTGGATCGTGGCCCATTGTGTAACGCCCATTCGATTGATGTATTTCAGGATACATAAGGATGTGTATCCTGATTTTTATAGAACTGTGATCTATTTGCCGTTTATAATCTGGCAAACAAAACATGACGCAAAGATGGTATCTGTACATGGTAAAAATGTTTGACTGGTATAGACTAAACAAAAATAATACTTACGTATACTTTTTGACGGTTAGATTACACTAACCGCTTATTGAATAAGTTGATAATTAGCTGCAAAGAAGTTTGCACTTGTGCGAACGCTCGATTGGCCGAGCTGATGATACTACTATGATACTGTACCGAATCATACATTGACCAAATATTATAGAAGTTGAACTAACATTTATAGGTATATTGTATTTACACAGATTGGACCCTATTACAATCCAATTTTATCAATATATCAATATACATACCCTTGTACGAGTACAACATAATACAACACGTACAAAATGGTCGTATGACATTGACGTTGTCTCCCGGTATTTTGGAAATACATTTAACTTCTTCACTTTATTAAATTTACTCCAATCTGCGTTATTCCTATCCTAATATTATTCATCCGCCATCCTCACCGAAATTTGGGCTGTCTCCTGGCCTCTGAAGAATTCATGCGGGATGAATTTTAAAAAGGTTTTTTTTCGTAAATTATTAAGGATTTATTGCTGTTAACTTGACGCTCTGACGAGGAAAATATTAAAATTTTTGTGACTTAAAGATGGCACTTTTGTGTGAATAATGGGTCTATAGAACACGAGACGAGGAAACAAGTTTTTAGTAAAATAAATATTAACACATAATAACCCACAAAAGTCGATAACAGCGGAGCACTTATTAGGGGCAGTAACCAACCATTGGATTGACTACACAAGCCTAAAATAATTTCCACCGAACGCCACTACACATCACGATTGGTCCCCAAAGCTATAGAGTTAAAAAAATGCCGATATTTCAAACGTGAGGATGGTTTCAAGTATGAGACACGGTGATTGGATTTTGCAGAGCGAGAAGAGCAAATGTAATTTCAAATTTACGCGCGTGTTGATATTATTAGTATAGTTTGCCGGAAACAGGTAGCTAGACTAAGGTTATCTGTTCTCGACTCACATTCCGGTATACCTCACCATACCGGAATCTCATTTAATAGGAAATGTTCTGAAGAGCTGTTCAATCTGATGCCAAGTTCGCGTTTCCACCATCGCGTCTCTCGTTATGAAACGTAATTCATTTGCACTTCCATGGTAAGGTACTGGTACTGTACCTTACTGTACAGTTACAGTAGTACAGTACAGTGTGGTATGTACTTTATACCGCGAACTCGAATGGCTGTGGATAGAGACAGATACTTTATATCGCGAACTCGAATGGCTGTGGATAGAATTGCCAACTGTGGCTTTTCTACTACTGATTCAAGCTCAGTAGTGCACTTGGATACACGTTAGTGTTGCAGGTTAGACGGCGCTGGACAATCATATGGGCTGCTCCCCCATGTCATGTGCTACTTCTTTTAGACACCTCTGGAGATCCCTGGAGAATAACATAGCACTGGGAGGTTCCATCACGTACTAACCTTCAACGTAATGCACCGGTGTCACGTGTTATACGTTATATTAATAAATTGTAATCTAGGCGTAGTGACATAGATTTTCTTATCAAATGAGCGGGTTCTGAGCAAGTATGCTAAGGAATTCTTAGAGAAATTGTTATAAGGAAGGTGCTGTTCAGTTTATTAATATGACAACCTAAAGTAATTTCCTGGCTACACTCTATGCCAGCCAAAGGCTTTATTAGCGATATATAAAACTTCGTTTAAACATATAGTAGGCTAAAGCCACTTCTATCTGAAATTGGATCGGTGCGACCTTTACTTCCTCTACTAGATCGCGCAAATAGTGAACCTCTAAACGTAAAAACATTGACCTTCGAATGTCAGTGTCTTAGAAAGTCAGTTCAGAAAGTGTATGAAATTGACCAGGTACCTCAGACCCCAGTCACAACTAAACTTTGTATGATAGCATATGATGTTGAGGGATCATTTTTCCTGGTGAAAGGAGACGGAAAGGTAATTCAATGAACATCGGAGCGATTTCGTTTCGAAGTTGCAAATTGGATGCAATAACTGAATAAAAAGTCTCGGAATATAATTTCCTGGTGACTTCGTCGACGGATTCTTGGGTAATATTATTATGACTAGTGTCTATCGCCGCCTTATGGATGACGATTTAATGTTTTCTTGAGAAAGAAATAACATGGCGTTGCAGGTGTCCATGGGCGGCGGTAGACACTTACCGTCATGTGTACCACTTGCCCGTCTACCTCCACTTATATACTTATACATATATATAAAAAAACTACAGAAATGACGGAAAAATATCAAAATGATTATTTATTTATTTCTATAACAAAAAGTGACGAAAGATGGACTTAATGCTCAGGCGCATTATCACTCAGTCAACCATTGGACTATGCAGAGATGGCGCCGTAAATTAAGTAAAACTACAGTGAAAAGTGACAACCATTAATTAAATACCATAATACAAATAACCATATACATAATGTAGATTCATGCACTATACATATATACTTATATACATATAATACATGGTGAGGGTTTTTTGGAGCTAAAAGGCACGCAAGTAACGTCACTCAAACCAAGAAGATCTACTGTGCCCCTTTGTTTCACAGCTCAGTCCAAGACCCACGTGTTCCATGAACCATACCATTCACCCGAGTGAGTGCTTTGATCAAATCTAGGGTCAAGGGATATTTTCCCAGGAAATAGCTTCTTCTGTGTCAAAGCTAGAAAGTCACAGAATACATAATTGGGGTTTCTGGTTCTCCATGCAGACAAATGTTTCTGATACTCCTATTTCGTGGATGTGTTTCCTCATTTTGTAATGGGCCGTTAGAGTCCTGGTAAGTATTCTAAGCTGATTTTTTCGGGCAGTGACATACGATATAATAAAATAACGTACCCTTTGAAATAATAAATATTGAATTTTTAACTGATGTAGGTATACCGTTAAAAAAATAAACTGCTGTAACGTTAATGATTTTATTGCCTTTAGAATAGAGCCACCCCATCTCTTCCCATGGGTAAAAGGCGACTAAGGGATAACAAAGCCGGCTACCATAAGCCCTGACGAACTGCACCACCTCTAAAATAGTGGAATCGTCAACCCACTTGGCCAGCGTGGGGTGTTAAAGCCATACATTTCTCATGTGCAATTGACATGAGGACGCAAATTATGCCTTTCTTTTCCTTCCTACCGTTGTTATATTCGTATTTAACGTAATGCACATTACCTAATAAGGACAAACCCGATTAGGTTTTTTAATGTCCTTCCTAACTATAATATGAAATTTGCTTGTATGTTTAAAAAAAAATCAAGCAGTGAATGATAAAAGAGCTGGTTACGTTTGGCAGAACCGGTAAAACCGAAACATAACCCTCCTACGTAATTATCTCGAAACCGGTTTGTAAATTTATCTTAGTTTTCAGGATAATTTCGTGATATATTAGATACTTACTTTGTCGGCCCTACTTATAATAATGTAGTTCGATTCGTGGGTAAAAGTCGTCAAAGCTATCATATTTCAAGCCGTCACAAGAAGCGGTAAAAATGACCTACGACCGGTCTCTCCACTTTTATATGTTACGGAGAAATGGCTTCTGAGGTCACGATATTATCGAGAGGTTATTTTTTATATTTAATGGTGAAATGTAAGAAGTTATTTGGATAAGACGAAATACGAGCTAGGTCGTTATTGACCACTTGAAGGCAGTGGATGGATGAGAAGAAGAAAGATTGTGTATGGAGGCGACTTTAGGGAGGTCTATCCTGTGTCTATCCAACAGTGGATAGACTACCTTAGGATACACCATAGGGTAGGCTTTTGTATACCTATTTTATAAATACTTTCACTGTATTCTTTGGTGTGCTATAAATACTTACTTACTCTTCATATTTTAAGCGAAGACAAGCACAAGATCGGGCAAAAGTATAGTCAGAAAAGACAATTCTACGACTTTGTAATAGTTTTATGAATGCATAAAATATGATCCATTTGCAGCAATTTGTAATAAAATCTTCCAGTGAGACATTGAAACGACGCTATAAACATTTCTTTTGAAAGAAATTGCATTTTTCATATATTTAAGTGAGACGCAATGATGAACATTGTTTCAGTCCAGTTTTTTCCTCATCGTCATCGTGGTGGTGAGAAAAGCGGAAGAGCTTCGGGAGAGGCCTACATCCAGCAGTAGAAACATAGACGGATGGTGTGATTTATTTGCACTATATTTATATTGTAGATTTGTATATTACACGTATATGTATAATTTGTATATTACACGTATATGTATAATTTGTATATTACACGTATATGTATAATTTGTATATTACACGTATATGTATAATTTGTATATTACACGTATGTGTATAATTTGTATATTACATGTATATGTATAATTTGTATATTACACGTATATGTATAATTTGTATATTACACGTATATGTATAATGTTGTTGTTTAATTAAGTTATATTACCTCTCGTCGCTATGTATCTCTCTATTTGATCCAGAGGTTAGCTGGTAGAGATTGCCTTAAGGTTTTAAGGCAATAAGCTCGCCTTTTTACGATACTGTGCAATAAAATTTGTAAAATAAGTAAAAAAAAATATTTGTACAGGGGTCAACTTAATGCCTCGGGAAATTATCTACCAGTCAACGTTATGGCAGACAGAAATACAATAAAGGTGCATTATAAAATTTGTAAATTTTAGGAAGAATTTACAAATTTACTATGTTAGGAAATATAGAAACGTAATAATGGCATGTTTATAAATACTTGCAGCTTTTAAAGTTCTCACATTTTTCGAAGACAGCAAAAAACAACGTCATCTAACGGTTGAGTGTCACCCCGCCATTTTATATTACAAACGGTCGGTAATGCTTTAGATAATTTAGTATAAATAGTATTCAGTATAATCTGGTTTCAAATTGCGAAAGGATTGCTGTTTAATTGTTAGCGTATGTATGTACGTACGTGTTTCGGTAGTAAGTGAGATATGCCAGAGCCCATTCCCATCCCACCCTATCCCTTCACATTTTCCAACCCTGTCTTCAAATCCATTCCTACATCTTCAACGGTGCACCTGGGGATGTGCCAACGTGTCATTCTGGACTAAAGTTAGCATACCTTTAGTCTAGCATTAAAGTTAGCATTAAAAGTTAGCAAAGTTAGCAACGTGTCTAGTTAGCATACTGCATGCTCGTCTGCCGGTTTCTTCCTATATAAAAAAGTTTAGGAGTGCCCTATCCATTTAAAAAAAAAAACAGAACAGCAAAAAAATCTTAGATGGACAGCAAATCGTGGTCAACAAAAAAACCTATTTTTGAATAACCGAAATAAATAATTTTAAATTACTGAGAATGTCATTAGAATAACGACGAATACTTCCCAGGACTGCTATATCACCAGAGAATCTAAATCTAACCCATTTTTAAATCTGCTGCCATTGATATGCATGGCATGGCAGTCGATTTAGTATTTTTTTTGCTGTTTATTTCTAATTTTCTTTGATTCACGAAACCAACGAGTAATCGAGATATTTCCATCAATATCATACAATATTTTCTTCGTTCTCGTGGTGCTCGTAATTACTTTTCGTACACAATAAGGAAGTTGCGGATGTGCACGACCTTACAAGTAAAGAAATTGTCCCAAAAATGCCTTATCGCTGACCCCTAAAAATCAATTCGAGTCGCGTTCTTTGTCTACAATCGAGCCGTTTAACCCTCCAGCGGCGACGAGAAAAACATCCCGAAATTCCTTTCTCTATTTATTTATGGACATCGAACTTCTTTGTAATCGGTCCGACGCTTCAATCCCGTTTCATATCCCGTGGGGATCGCAGGGATTGGGACGGGGAGGCGAGGGGGAGGTAGGGTTGTCTGTAGTATTCTTTAATGATAAAAATTTATAGCAAATTTTGTACAATAATTGACTAAAGGCAAGTTCACGAACGAGTTTACATTATTGAAACATTCATAAGCTGTGTACGAGCTTATGAATGCCATCATAACAAGGATCCCATCGAGCGAAGATCCTCAGAAATGTAGGGACTATATAGGAAACAGGATTCCAAATAATCCAAATAATTATCGTATAATCAAATGATTTTTATTCGGGTGAGCATTTCAGTCAACTTCCACACTAGCATAGGGCATTATGTTAGTCTACACTAAAATCATAAAGAAACATTTAACTTTGTGTCCCGGGAAAGTCAATAGTTTCCACGGACACGGGAATACGACGACGAGCGTTCAGCTAGTTTATTAATAAAACACTTTTACACTCAAAAATTTGTGGTCCGATATACTCAGCCGTTTAAATGCGTCGAATGTGAATGAGAGATTCACGAGTGGCGAATGAAATATTTACGACTCAAATTATCAAGATAATTATGAAAACATTAAAATTACAAAAATACTAAAATTACATTGATTACAGTCTAAATCTTACTACTTACGTTATACAATGAAAGTAAACATATTGTTTACAACACTATTACACAGTTGTAAGCCAAAATTCAAGCAACTGGGATTTTTTGGGAAGATTACATGATTGCCAAAATGACTGGTCTAGAAGGAGTTAGGGTGACTCGAGTAGAATAATTCATACTCAAGGAGGGACTCCCATACAAAATGATCGATACAATCGACTATTGGATAAGTTCATCATTGTTTTATTTCTTAGATTTGAAAAATTATAAGAAATCTCCTAACTCTTTTTTTGATATCTTTCACAATGACGAAGTTATATTATAACCTTACATTATATTATATTATAAGTTGAATGTTGACAAATGAAGTGGCGAGCAATGCTTACAAAACGTCACGATACATTTACATACTAGCTTAAATACAGACGTGTTCGTGTATATTTTATCTCCAAAACATACGGGAAATAGCTGGATCTCACACTTAACTGTATATATGGGTTTGGGACGTCATCATCGCGAGAAGCCCGTCGGCGGACGAATCCATAAATGTAGCGAAATTTGGAATAGCTCGGTCATTTTCCAAGAAGCTTCTAAAATGTTTTCACCATGCGTAATAAATATTTTAGGGTACATTTTAATTTAAATACGAAAAATCAGGTATTTCTAGACTTAGTGAATGTCTCCATTGTGGAAAAGGGCTCCTTTAAAGAAGAAGTAAAAGAAACCAGTCTTGAGTCTATATAACTTTCAGACAGGACTTTTTGGGGCGATCTCGAGAACTGAAGTTGAGTTTGTGTTTGATTTAATAAAAAAATTGTGTACTTGTGCGTTTTGTGGTTTAATAGTGTTAATTTATTAAATTTCAAAGTGTTTTTTGAGCGTAATGTTTGATATAATCAAATAACAGCATAGGACTGTTTTTTCGTGTGGTTCCAATGAGTCCTCTTCTGTCCTCAATAAACTACCATCACTTTATTATGTGACTCCTGACTTACTTTGACGGGACTGGACATTGACAGGATAAAGAAAACTTCACACTGGCAGAATGTGTTAATTGCACCATTGCCATATCTGAAAAAAATATGATTAAAATGAAATAAGAAACATAACCTATAATAAAACGCCGAAATATTCTCTATTTAGGGCGTTGGCAACCCTATTGACATGGAAGGAATCACCTCTTATTACGTGCCAGTTATTATATGGAGGCCTTAGGTTTTGTTGCGATCATGTGCGTAGTTTCTGACGATTTGTTTTGTATTACGTGAAAAAATGCCCGCCATTTTTTGTAAGGGTCTTTATTGTCTTCGCAAAATTTCGTATTGTACTTAAAACAAGTCTTATATTTATATTTTCTATAGAAAGATGGTTGTGAACGAGCAGACAGTCCATCTGATGGTAAGCGAATACTGGCCGTCAATGAACATCCGCGATACAACAAGCCCTTTCAGTATCCACTGTTGGACATGGTCCTTCCCACGCACAGGACATTGTGTATGAGCTAGCCAAGTCAAACGGATTAGCGAGTCCACTCTTTTAGAGGTGGTATAGTTCCTCAGCGCTTGTGATAGCCGCACTTTGGACAACCGCGATACATTTATTTATTTTTTATTTTAAACATACGGATGAAAAAACATATAGATGTTACTTGGTGCCGCATAAACCGTAGAGGTTTGTCTTAGCACTACACATACTTGATATAACTATAAGTTCATATATAATTGAATTAATTATCTATAAAATTATCTACAAACTAACCTATGACAGATAGTTATAAATTAAGCTGGCTTACTTAACATGTCAATATCAATTTAGAAACGTTGACATGCTTTGGTATGTACTACCTGTCTTTGGAGATTTAGGAATGGATTTGTAAAAACAATTTAGAAGGAGTTTCATCCTATTACTCCCTATTCTCCCTTGGGGAAGAAATTGGATTGGAGTTGAAGAGTATAAAGTTATAAGAAGCTTTTACTGAGGAGCATGCGCTAGACTACCCCGATGACTTAATTACTGCTGCCAATACGGAATACGGTTCTTATACTACACTCAGAGGCTACACCGTCCTCGCCGACGGAGACGAGGACGTCACCCTGGCTACACCGTCAACACACACCGGCCTTCAGCCAACACTTTTACCATCTATCGGCACGTGCCTGGGCGCTGGTCACCGACTCGTGATCCCGCGGTACCGTCCCAAAGCAATGCTCTAAGCCGAGGGCCGCTCCAAAGTGCAGAATACAAAGTGTATGAAGCCCAAGAATAGCAGTGGATACTACTCGTAAAAGGGCTGATTACGGTTACTAAGGGGTTTCTCCTATAGTCTCTAGTCGACGCTAGTAGCTGCCTGTTAGCTACTGGCCAGTAAAGCGCAGTTTGGCTCAACAGGGTCACTAATGCAAGAAAGGACAATTGAAGGTCAGTGGTCTTACTTTTATTTATTTTTTATCTATTTACCCCAGTGTCTATACAGTGTTCCCACCAATGCGTCTACTGTAGTTACTAGTTATAGCTTAATTAGTTAATTACAGCACAGCAAATGGGCAGGAAGTGAGGACGCATTCCGATTAATTTACCTACCGCAAACATCCATTTGAGATGATGTGTCTGACTCAGACATCCGCCATTACATAACAATTCCCTATTTCTAACGTAATCATTTCGTGGTGGCAAAATTTAGAAATATAGTTGTGAGTTCCGTAATTCGTATGATAAACCAACCGTTTTAATGTCCACTGTCTTTGCATGAGGGATGTATTGCCCTAAAACGGCACTCAGCCAAGCGGGTTAGTGACGGAAGCGACTTTGTTATCTCTTAGTCGTCTTTCACGACACTCACGAGAAAAGATGAGGAATACGACCAGGCCTAGGAGTATTTTTGGCAAATTTTCGTATTTCAACAGCGAAATGTTATAGTAAAGCTCAAATTACCGTTTTCACAGCAAGAAGCTAATTGCACCATATATTCTCAGAAATTAAATCAACAAACATAGCGATTTGTTTTCAAGTTATTTCTCAAAACTGTAGTGTGAAAATGCTTAATCGCAATATACATTACATGCAGGTGTTATGTCACGGGTGGTCGTAACACGAAGTTTTTAATAATGAGTAAGTACCATATACCACATACGATCGACTTATGTCTATATACTGCTGAATCGTGCTCACCACAACACACGACAATCGTGTGTTGTGGTGAGCCTTGGGAGAAACCTATACCTATCCAGCGGTGGAAAGACATTGACATGGTAATTAAAATATGTGTCAGACCTACCTAATATTCTTGTGATTGCATACATCACCTCCCGTCTAAAGGTTACGTGGAACAGATCGCTTCAACGATGAGGTCCATCTTTTGTTTAGGTACCTATACCTATATTTAGTATCAGCTTCACTGTTTATGTTTTGTGTGCAATAAAGTGAGCTATGCTGTGTGCTATATCGGTGACATTTGAGCTATGTCGATGACGTTCTTTGTCGATTTTCATCGTTACGAGTTTTATCCCGTAAAGAAATTCCGTGTACAGGTTTGTCCATAGCTCGCTGAGACACCGAACTTACGAATTATGACAAACGTTCGCGTCCACGCTTTAACCTGTTATTCAAATCGTCAGTTTACCTCGGCCTTAATTAATTAACAATTATTTTGATTTGACTTTGACTTCAATTTGGGATTATTGGAAAATTTAGCAGAACCGACGTTTCTATTTCTAAATTGGCAACAAGGCGAACCATCGACAAACAAAATAGATTTATAGCGATCGCAATTAGTTAGAAACAATTAAGTTGTTGTTATCTCTGACCATCCATCAGGCAAATAAGATAAGTTGCGGACCAAACAGAGACGTAGCAAAACAGGGTTACCAGGATTACCGGGTTGTGTAAATTATACTCTTAAGCGATTTCATATATTTAGCTCGAAAATTACAAAACTAATATAATTCATAATTTTCGCTTTCGATACTTTCTGAAAATATAGAACAAAACTTATGAACCAGCGCTGTGACCCTCTTTGATGATGCAGCAAGTATGTTGAGTTACAGACCTCTTCGTCTACATACAACTACATCAGACTATCTCTTATTCGTTTACAATGTTAAATTTTATTTATTATGGTACTTTATGTGTGTATAAATGTTGTTGTTGCTCCTTATTGTACTTATAATGAATTGTTACAATAAGGCATTACAAAGGCGGACTAATTTCTAAAAGGAATTACAACCTTATAATGACCGAGAGAAATTATGTCATTAAAAACAGGCTACAACATGTAAATAAGAAATAGTAGATATATTTTATTTCTTTATGTGTTTTTCTTTCATTCTAAACCACTTAAGGGTGATTTAGAATTAGGTGATAATGTGTGAATTACACCCTTAAGTAATTTCATAATTTTCACTCGTGTCTAATATTTCAGTTGAACAAAATTATTTCATTGTACGACAGACTTTTACGTGTGTCCATTTATTCAAAAATGCATACGAAAGTGCATTTCTATTTCGGAAACAAACAAATACTTCCGGAAAGGACGTCTTCTGGATACTGAAAGGGCAAAGGAATACCTAAGTCTGTGTACAGGTAAAAGTGAACAGTAGGTTATCTGAATTTCCTCGTGAAAATAATCACGTTTTACCGGAACGAGAAATGTGTAGGGTTGTCGCAAAAATGAATACCATTCGCACATGTATATAAACAGTAGACGAACTTAAATAAAAATTATTCTAATATAAATTCTCTCTTGCTTAATTTTGTTAATATACTAATTCAAATTCTGATATTGTCTAAGAAAAAGGACATTAGTTTTACAGGTAGTGAAATTTTATAACACATATACTTAATTGTTTAATGTTTGTCTATACAAAATTTAATCTATACAAAATCTTGAAACAACGATTAACCAAACTCCATAAGTCGATGCCGACAATAAGGTCCCTTTGCTAAGAAAACGTCAAATTTTAATTTTATTCAATGATAACTAATGCAGTGACTTCTCGCTGTGTAGGTTTTAATCGTGTGTGTGTGTGAAACAAATATTATTATTTTTTTCAACATGCACAACTTTTGCAATCCTTTTTTATTATTATCATCTAACAATGAAATTTGCAAAATATGATCAAAATAAAACAAATACATAAAATATTGACATTTTGATATCGTTACCGCTATAACCTTTTACTTGGGCCAAAGACGGTACATTCATCAAGCCGTACGTTTCTAAGGCTAATTACACGGAATGATTTACTGAATAGTGAAACTGGCAATGCTGGCGCTTTGATTTTTTTTTAAATGTCTTATTTTAAAATTTAGGGCTCTCGAAGATTATGTCAAGTCAGTAATATACGTAAACTCGGTTCGCGTTAAGAATGCAGGGAGTCATTGCCCAAAACAGGTAGGCGTTCAAACAGGTAGGCGTTCAACAGTGAAACAGACCTGAGAATTATAAAGAACACTATTGGTCAATAAAAAAGGTGACGATTCAATGAGTACCTTTGAATAAGTAAGTCTGTGAGGACTCTAAAATTAAAATAAATATACGAGTATTTAACATCACAGCAACACATGCTTCAAGTGCTTCATTGGCAATTAACTATTTAAAGCAAAGTTGGGGAGACAGAAACAAAAATGCTTTTAAAAGCTGTTACATACTTACAAACCGGAAATGTCAAGTTTTAAATTGTCAAGCTTTGTTGTACTGTAGGCGCTCATTAATGTGACAACTAACAGAATATAATGCTCCCAAAAATACTTTCCAAAAGTTAATGATAGAGATTACAAAAGTTACGTTTTTGAATTGTCTAACAAAAATTAGGCTGTAAGCGAGCGTATCCATTAGATCTATCAACTCAGTCAGTAGTGGTTGCCTTCGATAATGTAGCCACATTTGGAGGATGCCGTTTCTCCCTTGCTAAGAATTTTCCATAACACTTACATATGCTTTGCGAGCGAAGCATAGTGAGTAGAAAGTGATAGAAATATGAAAACTTCTACAATAACTTTCAAAGACTGATTTCCTACGAACGCCACGAATTAATAAATGCGAAAGTTAGTTTAAGAGCCACTGCTATTATATTTTTATTGTACTAATCAATGCGTGTGGGAGGAGGTGCACATGTATCGTTGACTTTTAAAATATTAATTAAATAAATGGCGATTTAACTCAACAAACAGTGCCATTTCAAACATGTAAAGAGAAGGTAGTCCAAATATGACCTGCAACTGTCCATTGCCCGTAATTTGCATATAGCTCTTAAACATTCTTCTGTGATTTGAATACTAATGTCTCTGTCAGCAGAATGACTCCAAAAATAATCCCGTATGTTACAATGGATGATACATACCCGCGGTAAGTTGTAAGTACCGCTGTAAGTACAATTTATGTAATATATAACTGAATTGGTTTAATTGATTGCATATAATAGTAGTGTGTTTTCCATGGCCATTTGTTGTGTATATTTAATCCTAAGATTTTTTTGCTATTAGTTAGTTCTATTTTGTTACCCATGTAATTTATATTTGTCTGTTTTGTTTTAATGTCATAACTTTAGTTTTGTTCAGGTTTATTTTTAATTTTTTTTATGGACGAAGGCGGCAGACGAGCATACAGTTTATAATTAAGTTGTTTATATCTTACCATCTAATGATTATCTAAACTAATGATATGTATTAGACCTAACATGGTAGCGTTAGGCTTGTTTACATAGATAGATATACTTTATGGTACACTAAAACGGGTCGGGAACATTAAGACTGGATCTCAAGATGACCACGTCATAAAAAAGTCAAGGTCGCATTTTGACTAGGTATCAAAAAGACTAGATCGCTAGATGACAATCATAAATAAGACTAGGTCTCAAAATTACTAGATTGTGTATTATTTTTTACAAGTAGGTACAGTTGCCTACAGTGTCCTGTAAACAATAAAACAATGTTTTACGCGCGTTGATATTTTCGGTCATTTGATGCATAATAAAAATTTCTAATACAATTTTAAGTCAGACGAGTACAAAGTTTTGCAGGTCAAATCATATTGTGCAGGTTTTGCAGACTTGCCATGTCGGAGTGGACCCGAAAATGGACATGTAGTTGAACAAAAACAGCAATATAGGCTAATAGAATAAAAAAGGAGAAAAAAGTGAAAACGCTACTGAAAATAATCACATTTGTCACACTCAGAGTGTATAACCACAGTATTCATTAAAGTCAGAATCTTATCATCGTAGTTTGGAGGATTTTCGGTAAACGTAAGCAAGAAAATGTTGGCCTTCTTTGTAGAAGAGATGGCTGACGAACGGGCGGGCCATCTCACGGTAAGTGGTCACCGCTAGTTATGGTCGCCGCTGTAATCCATGCGGCATGTGCATGGGTTGCCGACCTTGCAAAATCCTGTACACAACTCTTAGGCTTTGAAGAAGAGCATCTATTTTCGATTCATATAAGTGGAGTCGTGAGAGCTAATCGAAGAATGCTTTTATACCGAAAGAAGATGGCAGAAGAGCCGACATATAGCAAATCTATACTGTCGCCCATGGATATCCGCGATACATGCAATAAATATTAGATAAGAATGACAAACATTCATACATTCGTTCCCTGTTGTTCTGTCTACTTAAGAGTGGTTTTGTAAAAGGATTGGGAAGAATTAGGAAAACAGAATACGTATAACGTGAAGACGAGTTTCCCTCATCCCATTAAACAGGACAGGAGAGTCTCACTTCTCAGCTAGTGTGCGCAGGACGCTGTTGAAATAGGCGCGCTGTCGGCTCAACAGGGAGGCGCATCTTTTGCGTACATTTTCCGAGTTTGCCTACCGCTTGTTCCTCGATACTGTTGGTAGAGAACTTCGCGTGGAGAACGACTGATAAAAACTCGGCGCGATAACGTGTCAGTTAGGGGACACGGAGGCATAGAACTCGAAGAAAAGCCCTCGAGCTGTGGGTTGTTTGAGAAATGTAGTTAAGTATACTTCTTTAAGTAATAGTGGGTTTATAGCGAATCTAACAGTACTGACAGATAGCCTGGGGCTCGTGATACATTCAGGAATTCGAACGGACGAAAACACATACGGACAGACGGACATAGAGATAAACGCTTTCCATTGTATACGTTTTAACGTCCACCAGCCCAGCCCTTTCAGTATCCACTTCTGAATACGGGCTTCCTCATGCACATTGCCTTGTGCATGGGGGATGAATGACCTTTAAACGCATTGCATTGGTTGCATTGCATTGCAAATAATGCTGAATTGTAAATCAAGTTTTGCTTTACTAGGCACATTACCACACACATTACATTTTTATTTTATTTACATTTTCATTTTAATAGGCTTTTTGTGAACAGACAGAATTCTTAAAATGCCTGCAACATGAACATCTTCCTCAAAAGCCTACTATTGGGAGTCAATTAAGCCGCCCCTTGTTGTCGGAGACTGTTTCCGTGTCGCCTTTGATCTACGTTATCAACACATGATAAATTAATATAGGAAATAAGGAAGGGAAAGGGTAGACACTAGACAAACATGTTTCGAATAGCAAAACAACACTATTCACGAATAAGAATAATTTGCTTAACTATTCGCGAATCTATTATATAGGTTCTAAGCACGTACTTGTGACATTAACAAGTATTCTTTTAGTTAATGTAGTAAGTAAATTGAGGGGGAGAGTGCACGCTGCAATCCAACAGCTGCTGGGCGCGCTCGACTGGCCACGTTACCCTCTCTCACAGAAGACTACCTTGAAATAGACTGCATTTCCCACTTTATTATACTTTATTTCCATGTACGTACATGTTTCGGTAGTAAGTGAGATGTGCCAGAGCCCATTCCCATCCTATCCCTCCCCATTTTCCTAACCCCTTCTCTATAATCCATTCCTATATCTCCAAAGATAGGCAGCGCATCCGGAGGTGTCCCTATGTTTGTCATTTTGGACTAATGTTGGTATGTATCGCGGATGTGTATGGGCTCAGTATACACTTACCACCGGGTGGATTGTATGCTCGTTTGCCACCTTCTTTCTATAAAAAAAGAAAAAAGAAACATCCATAATAGAAACTAAAAAATAAATGTATTGGAGATAACGTCGCCAGTTGTCCCAGGATGCTCGATCTTCGTATTTTCTGATTTTGAAAATTGGGTAACAAGCAGGAGATGTCGCCGGCAAATATTAAATGTCCCAAAAATATAAAACAACTGTCTAATACTTTAGTGTTTCGTAAATCAAGCTTTTATATAAAAAATCCGAAAATAAACCTATTTAGAAGGAAAAAAAAATCTTACCTCAAATGTATGTCGTTCTCGCCTCAAAGGAAGTTATCATCTGAAACGAAAAAGCAACTAAATAAAAAATTTGCACTTAATAACTGTTTCCGGCGAACGGAAAAGCGCGCAAAAGGTTAAGTGGAGTGAGTTTTATTGGTGAAGTAGCACATTCCCCAACTTTCCCGTTAATGGAGTTTTTTTCGTCAAAATGACAATATTTTGACGATTCACATAAATTCACTCACAATTCACACAAATATTTCAATAATTCAATGTTACCGCGGGTGATTATTACAGAACAGGATTTGTCCTCTTCAAAGGAGGACTGCAAACGAATACGAATGAAAGACAAAATTGAAAATGCTTATTGAATCCTCCGGCGGGCGGTTTAAAACCTCTATAGAGATTGTTATTGTGAACCATAATACTTTTGGTATTATATCAGAAGGTTGCTTAATTAAATAAGAAATATCCAACCTTCATCGTTTCTCATCGTTTCTCAACCTTCTTAGTGTAGAGAGCTCCCGAGAAGGCCAAAAATAAATTTAAATAACCTGAGGACCCCCTTACCAATAATTGGGTCCTAATTATATTTTTTACCGTTTAGCATTTAATTATAAATCGTTACAATGTACTGTTTTATGGAAATGCTTGTACTTCCTGACCAACTTCGATCTCCTGTATACGTGATTGCTATGCTGTAACTTATTATATTGATTAAACACATAAATGGATGTAAAATACATTAAACAGAATAATAATTATATACATATATTATACAGCAATTACATATAATAATAAATATAATAAATAATATAATGTTAAATATAATAATATATTTTGTACTTGTGGTAGCTTATGAATAGCTTTTAAGTATGCATTTAAATATGATGTACCATTGCTATAAGCTCCTAAAAATAAATAAAAATTAAGTAATCTGCTTAGTTGGGAGCGAAGGAGACACATTTAAAAAGTTTACGCACACTAAAACAATTTACATGTATGAGTCCAACCACTACTAAACGAGTCCCGCCTTCGTGAGATGAAAGAACTATACAATTATAACTTTGGTATGAAAACCAGTGGAAAAATGATTAGGAATAAATGGGATAAACCAGTGAGTATTCGAGTAATTAGTTAAGGAAAGAATGCCCCCTCGCAAAATTGGTCATTCAAAGAACGCCCCCTGACGTAATTGATCAATCAAGAAACTCCTATTCGCGTAACTGAATAATCAAAAGACGCCACCTCGTGTAATTAACTACTTTTCTTAACTCGGATCTCTTCGTGGTTAAATGTCGTATAGACAACAGTAAATTTTTTCGATTCGATGGTGAAGGAAAATATAGTAAGGAATCCAGCATGATGAAATAAAAAAAGGAGTATGTGTAACCACTTATCCACCTATGGGCCCAGCATGGTGGATTATGGCCTGAAACCCCCCATTCACTAGGAGAGGCGTGCCCTGCAGTGTGACGTTATAGATTGTTATCAATCAATGAGTCAGAAATCATTTGGTAGGTACCTTTTCAATAGAAAATCATCAGAATCTAATCAATAACAGTTAGGCTAATATTACTGGATGATAATACCGCAAGATCGGGGTTAGATAGATAAATCGATAGATAGATTTTTATTTCATACACACAAGTGATCGCGTAATATGACAATTTCTTATTCTGAAAAGTCATTAAACTGACATAAAAAAAAATTAAACATGGCGATAAAAATGCGCGGTCTCATGTGTCGAAAGGGCATCGATCTCAGCACAAGCTGTATACCGTAAAAACGGCATACAGCGCTGATTTTCAGACGGAACCAAGACGCGTGACGCGTTAACATCTTGCCCTATGAACAAGATCACCACGGGCATATTTGCTCGGACAATACCCGAATCGAATTGCCTGGCGATTAATGCTGTAGCACGTTCCGGAATGTAATTAATATGTGCATTGAAATGTTGTACAGTCTATCAGACACATTCTCTGTATCCATATTAATAAAATGCAGTACCATAGTATGATCAAGTTGTGTCTCTCTATTGTACAGAATAAGCCACCCCAAAAGCTTGTTACCATGCTCGTCTTACGCGCTTCTGATTTAGCTAATACCGATCACTTTAAATATATAGATATATTTTCGGTCTAGCTTAACTAACCAATCAATCAATTAAACGGTACTTAACCAATCAAGCATTTGAATTAATAGAATTTTTTTGCAGTTTATACGTTAAATTCACTATGAGTCGCTTATGAAAGAAAAATGTTTTCAAACGTACGAATATTCGGCTAGCTAATATACTTTGCGTATAGTTTCCGTGAATTTTTTTTCGGAATGGAAAAATTCATGTGGCCCTAATGACTTTGCAAGAGTGACAGGTCATGTATAATTTAAGGCGAGCGCAGAAAGCGCTCAGCCAGAAGCAAAAAATGTGTAGCAACGAGCCTTGGAATGTAGAAGGAAACTGAGCAGATTTTAGTTGGCCAATAAAAGCAGCAGTAGATGTACGTAAGTGGAATGTATATATCTCACTTGCGTCAGTACATTATCGGAGCTCCAGCTGAAAATCAGCGCTGAACGCTTGTCCCAGCCATTAAGCATTTTATTGACCCTTTCGATAGGCACTGCCGCGCACAGGATGACAATTTTATTAAAACTTGCTCATTATTTCTGAAGTTACTTTCTGTCAAAGTTTTCTCTTTATTCGTGTGCTCTATGTACTTATCTTGTTGAATAAATATTGCTTTCATTCATTCAGCCCAAAATTATTTTTAATGGTTTGAATCCGGTGTACCATTTTGAATTTGCTTTAGAGTACATAGTCTCCATAATTTAGTAGCAGCCATTACTAAAACGTCAGTTACAAATGGCAGACGCATTTTTGTTGACGGGTAAAAGATCACAATTGACGAAAAAGCGTTTTAACCGGAATTACTTCGAAAAATTTGAAATACCTCTCAATTGAATTACTATAGATCAAACGTGGATCTCAAAAGAAACCTAATGTCTCGCTTTAAGATATCATATTTTGTAAAAAGCGGTAATAGCCCAGGGGTTACCTTCACTCGACTCACATTCGTGGGTTATTTTCTACTTGAGTACGAATTTAAAAAAATGGCAAAAACTCGGCGGAGAGGGAACACATTGTAAGGAAACACGCGAGAATTAGAAAAAAATGTTGGTATATGTGTATCCACCAATCCGCACTGGGCCTGCGTGGTGGATTATGGCCCGAAACTTCCTAGCGATTTACTAGGGGAGTCCCCTAGTAAATCGCTGCAAATCTGCAGGGCACAGGCCATGCAGTGGAATGTTAACAGGAACAGAGGGTCAAAATAAAACCATCGCATGTGGTGTGTTGCGTGGCGAACTGTACCTATATCGAGAGCACCTTTCATTAAGCTGGCTGTATTGAAGGGCTCAGAGATTTATTGAGGCGCGATATTTACTTAGGGCCGTCAGTTCGCATTTCTTGAGGGCGTAATTGGAGCAGGATGGCTTTACAATTACTATTGACATATAAATGTAGAGAGATGTATGCGGAGTTCCGAGATAATAAGTTTCTGAACTATATAGTTGTTACCAGGATGTGGAAACTAGGCGAAGTCGTGGCTTAACGTTAGTTGCTTCGAAGTTATGTTCGCTTTGTACCGCTTCGATATCTTGCAATGTGATTTTAAATTAAATTTTATATTGAAAAGTAAAAGTGAAAAGTACAGGTGTGGTAAAAGGCAACCAAGGGTTATCCCTTAGCCGTTACCACAAGCCCTGAGAAACTACAACACCTTTAAAAGAGTGAACTCGCTAACCTGCTTGGCTAATGCGGTGTTTTGCGGCCATAGATCCACAAGACAATGAGCATGACGAGGCCCATATCCAGCAGTGGATACTGAAAGGGCTGGTTGCAGATTGCAGTACGTGTTGATTTCATAGACTTCAAAATCGAAACTTACATAGCAGACAGTTCACCTGATGACAAGTGGTTTTCATTACACCTGATGATAAACTAATATAGCATTTACGTACAACTAACTTTTTGTTATTATTGTCTATATATCTATATGTTGTAACAAATAAAAGATTTTCTTACTTTTTTGAATGCGCCATATATATCAACGTCAATCAAGACTGACGAGCGTTGGCATATCTCCGGATGGAACGCCTACATTTGGTGAGTTAGAAGTGTATTTGGGAAATAGTAAATATAATGCCTCTTCGAGTAATTATTCGTCGGAGGAGGAGAGCGATATGCTGGGGAGTAACGGGTATAATGGGATAAGCGTTCCATTAATTCAATTACAATTTCAAATTGGTGGAATGTGATGAATTGGATGGGATAAATGAATTACGCCACGCTAAATGGAACACACTAGAATTCCCTGTGTCGTGGGTCCAGAGACACACATACAAAGGCAAAGAAACTGATCAATACTGATCAAACCGGGAATCGAACCAGGGACCTTTTGCACAGCAAGCAGGGTCAGTGCCAACTGCGCCAGTCGGTCAGGATGGAAAAAGAGTAAATGTATTTTTTTTATAGAAAAATGGCGGCAGACGAGCATACAGCGTAAGTGGATATTGTCGTTCATAGACATCCGCGATACATGACAACATCAGTCCAGAATGACAAACGTCGGCCCCGGATACGCTGCCTGCCTTTGCAGATTAAGGAATGGATTCACGATACATGTCACCATTACTCCAAAATGACAAATTTCGACATGCGCCCAGAAGCGATGCCTACCTTTAGGACATGAACGGACTTTAGGACTTTACGACATGAAAATTTAGGAATCGATTCGGAGAAAGGGTTGGTAAAATAAGGAGGGACAGGATGGGATAGAAATGGGCTCTGACATATGTCACTCACTACCGAAACACGTACGTACATTGGGGAAACATGATAAAGTAGGAAATGCAGTACAGTACAGTACAGGAAATGCAGGGTAACGTGGCGAGTCGAGTGAGCCCAGCGGCTGTGGGAATGCAGCATGCACTCTCCCCCTACAAGTATGTTGTAATGAGAGACTTCCGTCATTCCATTGAATTTCTTCTTAATTAAATTTAATATTCTAAATTGGTTTCCCATTCCGCTTCCGAAAGATCCTGAGCTTTCCAAATTATATTCCTAACGTACTCTTTAGCATAAACATCTGAATGGTTTCTTATGAGAAAACGTGTCTTCTCTCCATTCAAAATTAGTCGATTAAATATGTAAAGAGGAATCGTTTTTGCGTGTTATGAAAATCTTTGATCAAAACATTATTTGCATCCAGGAGTATATAACTTCAGATCATTTAGTAAATTGTCGTATCTCTTATATTTTGATCATTATTATTCAGTATCATGCCCTCCAGTGAAGAACAGAAGACCGTGTATAGTGGCGGTACTTGGGAGAGGCTTATATCCAGCAGTGGATAGACACGGGTTGATGGTATGATATGACATCGATATCTCCAACGGCAGATAAAATTTTAGCAATATCTAAATTATTTCTTCCTTTATTAGAGGGAATATTTAAAGACAGGAACAGCAATTTATTAGTTAGGTGTGACAAGGGTTTAAAAAGGGATCAGAGAACAAAATGGCGGAGGAAACACCGACAATTTATGTTCACGTTTACGATGCGATAGTGAAACTTTTCCGGGAGTTTAAAGATATTCAGAAAACTTCAAAACATTTGGATGACTATCTTTGCGGTGAATCTCGATATTTTTATTCTATTTTTCTGGAAGTCGAAATGTCCCACTTTATCTGATTTCCCTAATGTACGTCCGTGTTTCGGTAGCGAGTGAAATGTGCCAGAGCCCATTCCCATCCTATGCCTCCCCATTTTCCTAAACCTTTCTCCAAATCCATTCCTATATTTCCAAAGGTAGGCAGCGTGGGCGTGCCAACGTTTGTCATTTTGGACCAATGTTGGCATGTATCGCGGATGTCCATGGGCGAGAGTATCCACTTACCATCAGGTGGACTGTATGCTCGTTTGCCGCCTTCATACATAAAAAAAAAAGATTATTTTGCGTTACTTACTTCCGGGTGGGTGCCAGTTAATCAGACAAATGGAGATCAAACACAGCAAACTACACTCCTAGTATTGCTTGGTAGCATTTAAAGACTAAGCTGATCCGATCAAAAAATAGTTCTCGATGACCTTATCTTTAAAAGCTTACAATATTTATGTATACATGTATGTATTGTATGTATATGTATATTTATATAATGGTATTTAATTAATATGCGTCACTATTAACTAGTTTTACTAAAAACTTACCGGTCATTGCACTTACCGCGACATCTCTGCGTAGCCCAAAGATTGACTGGGAGATCATGCGTCTACGCATTAAACGTGCTTTTTATCACTTTGTGCAATAAAGAATAAATAAATAAATGTTTTCATAACTACTGAACCCATCTTCTAAATTATTGAAAAGTAATCTATAATCTTCCGATTTAAAACACCCTACAAAATATGGGAAGCCGCTACAAAATCATCCCTGAAGATACGTATCGAGATTACAAAAAGGAACGAGAGTAAACAGACAAGTTTGTTCTATATTCTACGAGTATATACTTTATATTTCGAACCAGTAGGTACTTTTTTACGATGGTAAGAAAATAATTTCTTGTAGAAACTTTATCGGTGTTAGGAGCTGAGGTTTTGGTCTTTAAGAGCTTTACGATCAAAATAATAGCTTGATAAGAATAACTGTTAAGTTTTTTTTATAGAATACTAGCGACCCGCCCTCGCTTCGCTTCGGTTTATAAGTTTTTTGTTTCAAAATTTCAAAATAAAATATAGCCTATATTAGACACAGATAATGTAGCTTCCTATTTGTGAAATCATTTTTGAAATCGGTTCAGCAGTTCCAGAGATTACCCTCAACATACCCACAAACAAACACAATTTTACCTCTTTATTATTTTAATATAGTATATAGTATAGAAATGGTAGATGAGCGGGAGGGCCACATGATGGTGAATGGTCACAACCGTTTATACTTGAAACACCAGGAGGCTTGCGGGCGCACCGCTGTCGACCTTACAGAATCCTGTTCACAGCTCTCTTGAAAGCTCCATATGGTAGCGTAATGGAAATACCTCAGCTGGCAGTTCATTCCACAACCTTCGGGTTCGCGGTATAAAGTGTCTTTTTGACCGAACTGTACTCTATGTCAAGGATGAAGGATGAAGTACGGATGAACTGCACGACGATGACGAACCGTGCGATGGTAAAAATCCTAAAAGTTACTTACAGAGGTTAAGTTACAGAGATTTAAAAAGAAAACAAGTTTGGTGCGTTGGTACCTTACGTCAATTGAAATTTACACCATCGTTATATGGAGAAACACTATAAAAGAAAGTGGTCGTTACCACCCTGATCTACTTAATCCACGTTTATTCCGTGGTCACATCTTTGAGCATTAGGCAATTGTTGTCGCTCGACGGTGGACCTAAGTATACTTTAGGAACCCTATCCAGTACAATTCATCAAATTACTTTTTACGCAACGCTACCGAGTGCCTACATTAATTCAGTACCTACCGTATCCTTTCCATACATCATCTCTGACCTAATTAATAAGGCTCGGGGCTCGAATAATACGTTATTGATGGAAGAACAAGTGTGGCCTTTGCTCAGTATGAAATAAGCGGACCTTTATTACTTTATGGGATAATTTAAGGGAGTGCAATACCACAGCCGCTGAGCGCACTCCACTGGTCAAATTACCCCTCTCTCACAGAGGACTACCGTAAAATATACTCTATTCCTATTTCCCGGTATCAACATGACGTACAGTTTATCTCTATCTTTTTGTGATATATTTTATGTATGCTTATAACTCAAGAAAAACGACTAATTTCGATGTAGCCACATAGTATTATAAGTATATTTTATATTTGACTAGGTCAAACATTAACAATGTACGTATGTATTTCGGCAGTGAGAGATGTCAAATTTCTCGCCCATCGTATCCAATCTCTCGGCCATTTTCTAACCCTTTCCCAAATTACAACGCTTTATTGTCACCAAAGAACTTGTTCGGTATTGTTCGGGGGCTGCGAGGTGAGGGGTGAATTCACGTGCTGCGCGGGCGCGGGTCGCCCGTTAGTTAGTTAGCCTTTGACCCTTCGCCGTACGAGTCGGCCATTGATCCTTATGCGGTACGATCGCAATCTATTGTTGTGCAAGTAGGCTGCACATTTTTGGGAGACCTTGGCGATCGCGAGTGTACATAGTATATAACAGACAGTAACCAGTGCAGTGTAACGACGACCTTGCAAGAGCGCTATTAAGCGCATCCCTGTTCAGCACTTCCGGGGGCCCCCAGGAATATCGAGAGTAGGTGAGCAGGAGGTTACAAGGTCAGAACTTTTAATTTCATTTTTAACTTTTGACTCCGCGTATCGCGGATAAAACATTGGTAGCAGAGCGTGGTTGTGCATATGGACCTTATATTGTGAAACGTAAACATTAGTTAAAAAAGTTCTTTGTTAATAGCAACGTATCCCAAGGTCTACCCGTTGTCAAGTGTTTTTAATCTTAACATTCCTTTTTTTAGTGACTCGGTTTTGTTTCGGTTACCTGCGACGGATAGGTATTGAGCACTTACTAACTTGGAATGGAATTTTGTTTGTTTATATTAACATTTCTCGCAGTGGTTACTTTTTATAACAAGTTGTAAGTTACGTATATGGTAACAGGGATCTATTACATATTGGATTATTGTTTTGTATCATTTATTGTTGCTTTGTAGGTGTGGCCTGTTTGTTTGTTAGGCCACTATCCTTAAACTGAATACTGTATATTAATTTTATTTGTTTGTTTGTACACTTGTTGTTACATTTAGTGACAACCATGTCAGCATTGTCCATTAGTGGAAACATAAAGGCGATACTCCGATGGTTGGCTTCGGCCGCTAGTCTGATTGACAGACCCGATCGTCATGGTGCCTTAATAAAAAGGTATCAGGATTTACCGGCACGGTTGGATAAGTTGGGCCAACATTACGCGAAATTTACCGAGCTTTCGCCGGATCTTGGCTCTGAGGTTGTGGATAGGATCGAGGCCGATGTGAATCAGTGCTATGAGTTAGCTGATTCCATCACTGAAAGGGCAGTCTCCCTTTCGGAGGAGACTGGAGGTCTGCCGTCGGATTCTGGGCAGGGGAAGGCAACCCCTCCGGCGTTGTTGAGCAGGCTTCCCAATTTGGATCTCCCACATTTTGATGGAAGGCTCGAACAGTGGATCGGATTTGTAAATCTGTTCGATAGTTTGGTAGACTCCAGGGAGGATCTAACTCATAGCCAAAAGATGGCGTATCTACGTTCGATTCTTCGGGGAGAACCCAGCAGTCTTATCCAACATTTGGATGTTAACAATGAAAATTATATCACGGCACGTACGCTGTTGTTCCGACGTTATCAGAACGTGAGACGTTTGGCGGACACACATGTGGCACTAATCCTGGCACTACCTAAGGTCACCCGGGTTTCTTCATTAAGATTAGAATTGTTAAACCCGTTATTGGGGGCGGTGAATACCTTAGGTAAACTTGAGTTGCCAGTGGATAGTTGGTCATTTCTTTTAGTCCACATTGTGTTGGGTAAGCTATCTCAGGAGCTAAGGGCCCGATTTGAATATAAATACGGTGGTGATAGCGCAACATATTTGCCCAAATTCGTAGATTTGCTAAAATTCTTAGAGGACGAATGTAGGTTGGCGGATAATTCGGATGCGCCCATCCCGTCCACTTCCCAAGCGCCCCCTAGACGGGAATTGTCTAAGCGGAATGTTCGGATCCCCAGACAACGGTATGCTGTCGCCACTGGCAGCACCTCACCAAGATGCCTATATTGCAAGGCGGAGGGCCACAAGGTGGTCTCGTGTAGAAGGTTTGAGGGTCTGGCGGTCCGAGGTAGGCGGAACATAGCATTTCAGCGCCGCTGGTGCTATGGTTGTTTGGGAGAGCATTTAATTCAGCAGTGCCCTGCTAGATCGCATTCATGTCAGCATTGTTTGGGCCGACATCACCCCCTGCTATGTGCCAATCGGAATGGCGTCGACCATAGGGATGGTCGTGACGGTCATGGCTGGGAGGCTAATCGCGGTCGGGTGGTTGCACCCAGAATAGGGTCACGGGCCCCTCCTAGGTTTGAAAGCCGTCATTCCCCCCGCACGGGCGGGGGCTCCACTTCCCCTAGGGGCGGGGGCCGGGTAACTCCCCCTCGAAGAGTTGATGATGGCGGCCGTCGCGATTATGCTGTGATTGCCGGGAGATCTTTGCCGCCTCAAAGGAGCAGTGCTCCTACCAATTATACCCCTTTAGCGGAACGACCGCGCTTGGAGCGACGTCAGCCGCATTCCCAACGCTCGCAGGGCAACACTACCCCTGAGCGGACTCAGGTGGATCGCCGTCCAGCATACCATAACTGGGACCCGTTAGCGCACGTGGAGCGCTCCGGGGTCAATTGGCCCCAGTTATAGGAATTACCTGCCCACTCGCCAACTGCAGCCGTTCAATCGATGTACGTACTCATGCCAACTATTTCGGCTATGGTACGAGGACCCAAGGGACACATGAGGATTCGTGCTCTATTAGATTCGGGGGCCCAAGGCTGCATTGTGTCATCTTGTTTGGCGAGAAAGTTAGGCTTACGCGTCCACACCGGTACCTACAATGTGCGAGGTATCGGTAAGGTGCAGGTGCGTGTGATCGGTCACACAAAATTTAATTGTACACCTGTCACCTCGTCTCACCCGGAGATTGAGGCGTCGGCAATTGTGTTGGAAGAGATGATTGGTGATTTGCCACAGCAAGAATTACCGTCTGCTGTGTTGAGTGTAGTGTCAGGCTTGGACTTAGCAGACCCTGACTTCCACACCCCAGGCCCGATTGATCTCCTGATTGGAGCGGATGTCCTTGGAAGATTGTTGTGTGGACCTAAGCGGCTTTTACAGCGTGACGGATTAGTCGCTGTGCCGACTTCATTCGGGTTTGTAATAATGGGCCCAGTGTCAACAACTGCCAATTCCCAAGAGTTTGATGATGTAGCTGTAGGTTCAGTTCTCTCTGATGCGGTTCAGAGATTTTGGGAGGTGGAAGAGCCCCCTACAGCTTCCCGGGTGAACCCAGAGCAAATGGAATGCGAGCTGTTCTACCAGAATAATACTGGTCGCCTTCGCTCGGGCCGTTTGATCACCCGTTTGCCTTTTTTAGCGGTTCGACCTGCCCTTGGACGCTCTCGGGACGTTGCTGAACGACGTTTGATTTCCATGGAGCGTCGCATGCTCAAGGATAAAGTCCTTCGTCAGAAGTACGTCGACTTCATGCGAGAATACGTGGATTTGGGGCATATGTCGGTGTCGACCGTTGATTGGCAACATAGTGAGCACTATTTTCTGAGCCACCATGCGGTTTTAAAGACCCCTACCGGAAAGATTCGGGTGGTTTTTGATGGTTCAGTGTCTACGACCACCGGGGTCTCGCTGAACCAATGTCTGCATGCGGGTCCTAAATTACAAAAGGACATTTCAGACATTCTGACCAACTTCCGGAGGCATCAAGTAGTCTTTGTAGCGGATATTCGAATGATGTTCCGTCAGACGCTGATCCATCCAGAAGATAGGAGATATCAGCTGATTTTATGGCGTGAGCATCCAGAGGATCCGATGGTGATTTACGAGCTCAACACCAATACGTACGGCATAAAATCTAGCCCGTTTGTTGCGATTCGCTCATTGTTGGAGCTTGCGGAGCGCGAGCGTTTGTATTTTCCCCGCGCAGCCTCTGTTTTGGAGACGGATGCTTATGTTGATGACATTTGTACCGGAGCATCTAGTCTCGAAGAGGCTCGGGCCTTGAGAGATGAATTGATAGGGCTTCTGGGAACTAGTGGCTATGAGTTGCGAAAATGGTTATCCAACTCACCGGATCTCCTTTCCGGTTTGCCGGAGGACCACCAACAAGACCCTCATCTCTTTGAGAATGCGGATAGCTTGAATTTGATAGCCCTCCTTGGAGTGCAGTACATGCCAGTCCACGATGAGTTTACCTACAGAGTCGAATTAACCTCCTCTAAGGTATGGACTAAGAGATCAGTTCTGTCTACGGTAGCCAGGACTTTTGATCCGAACGGTTGGATCAGTCCGGTTATATTTAAGGCCAAGTGTTTTCTGCAAAGGCTTTGGACTGCGGGACTCTCGTGGGACGAGCCTCTCTCGGGAGAGTTGATACACGATTGGGAATCGTATTTCTCATCCGTCCCGGCTATCAATCAGGTTGCAATACCTAGATGCTTCCTTCCTGTTGGGAAATGCTCAGTGTCCCTCCACGGATTTTGTGATGCATCCGAGCGTGGATATGCGGCCGTGCTGTACTTACGTACTGTAAGTACCACTGGGGAGACAAAAATTCACTTAGTTATGTCGAAGAGCAAGGTTGCTCCTATACGGACTCGACATACAATTCCGAAGTTAGAATTATGTGGTGCGGCGCTTCTTGCCCGCTTATTAAATCACGTGTGCTCTACGCTCGGGCGTAGTGTAGACATTGGAACAGTTTTCGCCTGGACTGACAGTCAGATCGTTCTGTGTTGGCTGAAAACTTCGGTGCACACGTTAGAAACCTTTGTAGCTAATCGAGTATCACAGATCCAAGATTCAGAGACGGTTTTAATTTGGAGACATGTCCCAGGGGAATTGAATCCGGCTGATTGTGCTTCTCGCGGCTTAGACGCGCCGGATCTGGTTCACCACCATTTGTGGTGGGGGCCCCAGTGGTTGTTACATTCTGAAGTTGATTGGCCACGTTACCAGTGCTTGGTAACTCCTCCCCCCATTGGTTGGCTCACATCGAGTGTCCTGACTGAGCCCCTCAAGGGCATTGATTTTCTGCTCGATCGCTACAGTTCCTTGTCCAAATTACTTGGCGTGACTGCCTGGATAAAGCGTTTCGTTCATAACGCTCGGCATCCGGAGGAAAAGCGGCTGTCTCCTGTTCTCACGCCAGAAGAACGCCAAATGGCCCTTCTGCATTGGATTCGCGTTGTGCAGACTAAACATTTCGCCTTAGAACTTGAGACACTCCGGAATGGCAGACCTAAACTCAAGGGAGCCGTTGCTAGGCTCAACCCCTTTATTGACGGTGAGGGATTTCTCCGTGTTGGTGGTAGATTGTGTCACGCCAATTTGCCTTTGGGGGTTCGTCACCCATTGTTGTTGCCCAAAGGTGGGCCCTTAGTGCATTTGTTGGTGACTCACCGACATATTGCAAATTCTCACGCTGGCTGCAATGCATTGTTAGCCATCTTGCAGCGTGAATTTTGGATTTTGTCAGCCAGACGTACCATCCGTGGCATAATTTTCCGTTGTTTGCCTTGCTATCGATTGAAGGCAGCGACGATGCAGCCCATGATGGGAAATTTGCCTGCAGATCGAGTCACGGGAACCAGACCCTTTGCCGGAGTTGGCACCGATTTTGCCGGGCCGTTCATGGTCAAGACGTCGCGACTTCGAAAAGCGAAGATAGAGAAAGCGTATTTGTGCGTCTTTGTGTGTCTGTCAACCAAGGCTGTTCACCTGGAAGTAGTTTCCGCTCTTAGTACGGAGGCATTTGTTGCCACATTTAGTAGATTTGTTAGCCGCCGCGGACTTCCAGCGTTAATTCGATCTGATTGCGGAACCAACTATCGGGGTACTGACCACTACCTTAAGGATATATATAAGTTTTTAGAGGCTAACCAGGTAGATCTTGGAATGTCCCTATCTTGCCGGGGCATCACCTGGCAGTTTAGTCCTCCTAGCTGCCCCCATTGGGGAGGTATTTTTTGAGGCAGCCGTGAAATCAGCCAAAACTCACCTAAGGCGCGTTATCGGAGAAACGGTATTAACGTTTGAGGATCTAGTAACGGTATTTTGTAAAATTGAGGCCGTCCTCAACTCGCGCCCTTTGTGTCCGCTCTCGTCAGATCCTAACGACTTGGAGGCTCTAACTCCAGGTCATTTCTTGATAGGACAGCCACTTAACGCCCTGCCGGAGTACCCATTTACAGGGGTAGCTTCTAATCGTTTGTCGCACTTTGAATTGTTGCAACAATTGTCCCAGAGTTTCTGGAAACGTTGGTCTCTGGAGTATTTGCACATTTTGCAACAGCGCGTTAAATGGACTGATAAGACCCACCCACCAGGCATCGGTGACCTCGTTTTAATCAAGGATGCTAATTTGCCGCCGTTGTTTTGGCGCCGGGGCCGCATTGTTAATTTGTTTCGCGGAGTGGATGGAATACCCCGGGTTGCGGAGGTCCTAGTGGGTGGCTCAATCCTGAAAAGAGCGGTCACCTCTCTCTCTCGCCTGCCAGTGGAGTAGCATGCAGACTTCTTCTGCATGGGACGGGGGTTTGTTCGGTATTGTTCGGGGGCTGCGAGGTGAGGGGTGAATTCACGTGCTGCGCGGGCGCGGGTCGCCCGTTAGTTAGTTAGCCTTTGACCCTTCGCCGTACGAGTCGGCCATTGATCCTTATGCGGTACGATCGCAATCTATTGTTGTGCAAGTAGGCTGCACATTTTTGGGAGACCTTGGCGATCGCGAGTGTACATAGTATATAACAGACAGTAACCAGTGCAGTGTAACGACGACCTTGCAAGAGCGCTATTAAGCGCATCCCTGTTCAGCACTTCCGGGGGCCCCCAGGAATATCGAGAGTAGGTGAGCAGGAGGTTACAAGGTCAGAACTTTTAATTTCATTTTTAACTTTTGACTCCGCGTATCGCGGATAAAACAGAACTTAAGTTTAACCCACCTTTGTTTGCTGCCATCAATTTGCTGTCCATTCAATATTTTCTATTGGTCATTAAATTATTTTTCTGCTGCTCATTAAATAATTTCCAGTTTGAATATAACAGGAGCACTTGTTAAACCATTCCATAAGAACACAGAAAGGGAATTTCCGGATATTAAGTCCGTCCTTTCTTTCCATACTGTCTATATCCTCAAGGATATTCCATCACGTGGTCACCCCATTGTTTAGAAGTCGCGGGATAAGTTCGACCACGTACGACTAATTAGTTACAAGGAGGGCACTGTCGCTCGTGGGATTAGTTTCGGAGATATTGTGTTTTATTATACTGACATTATTGGACGCCATTTTTCTAATATAAAAAGTTATTGCGGCAGCGATGTAGGAAATGAAACATATATTTTTGCCACGTTTTATAAGGTTACTTAATATAAGCTTTTATAAGCGGTTCCTTTCGTGTGAAAGTAACGATTTTGGTGTTGTTTTCGTACATTTTTTACTTAGCAGACAGTTCAGCTAATGGTAAATGGATGCTGTCGAAGTTGGACATTCGCGATACATGCTAACATCAGTCCCGAATGACAAATGTTGGCACGCTTCCTGGTGCGCTGCCTACCGTAGGAGATTTAGAAATATTTGTGGAGAATTGGGTAAAAAATGGAGAGGGATAGGATGGGGTTCGAATGGGCTATGACATATCGCACTCACTACCACTCATTCAATAGGGTAATAGGATAAAGTGGGAAATGCAGTAGGTACATTTTACGGTAGTGTGAGAGAAAGGGTAACTTCGGGAGTCGAAAGCGCTCAGCGGCTGTGGTACTGCAGCGTACATCGTCATGATGATGATTTTAAACGTTATTTTTACGGTTGAATGGGTATTTAATCGTATGTTGCTGAATATTAAATGTCCATCCATCTTGGATATTTTATTTCGGGAACGTTATTGATACAGAGTTACTGGTTTAGATTCTCAGTGCATCTTCTCTCCTACTTCCGGTTTTTGTTCCATTTTGGTGTATGAATCATATTATGTATATATCTATGCGTGTATGTAATATATATACGTAATTTTGCATTTATGTATGTGTATATTTATGTATGTATCTATATTTATATATTATTATTATTTAGTATTATGTAGGTATTACGTTACACTATTTTTTGTGCTTTCTATTTTCTAATGCAGGGCTCCTTTCTCCCCAAACTAAGGGCCGCGGGGCTGGACATACCTGGCATTCGGCCCGCCATACTTAACATTATTTTATAATAAACAAAATATGTAATAATCACATATTCTTATTCACTAAAGAACACAATAATTTAATACATAATCTAGTACTTAAAGTGTAATAATAATAATAATAATTAATGAGACTTATGTAGCTATGATTTTTTACAGAGCTACTTTACAGCCATGGATCAAGTTTTCTAGTCGAGTGACTTAATATTGTCATCAGTGAACTTGGATCGGTAGATATTTTTTTTGTATTTCATTTTAGAGAATGTTTTTTCACATAGATAAGCAGTTCCGAAAGCGAAAAAAAAAGCCACCAGCAAAATAAAATTGCGGCAAAAATGAGATATTTTTTTTATATTATTGTGTATTAAAAATATAGCTGCAATGAAAAGCAATCATTTCCATTTGAAGTTCTGAAGAGAATTTTTCTAGGCCTTGGCCCTTGGTTTATTGTGGAACAGTTAGTGTGGCCCCCAGGCTAAAATGTTTGGAAACCCCTGCCGTAATGTAAAACAGCATGACGTGATCTTTTTTCTGTATACTCGGGTGGTACATACAGTTGTACAATGTAGTTTAAATAAGTAAATGTTTCCAAATACATCGTATTTCAGGGAAATATATCTAGAAGGATCCTGAAAAAACATCACATGCCATTAATGCGAATTCATAAGACGCATATCACTCGACGACGTTAATAAATTCTCGTAAGGGACATATTAAAACGGCAACGCAAACGAAATGGGCCCTTTATAAAGGTCACATGGCGGATGGGAGTAAAAAATCGCAAGATATACAGGGACGCATTTGTTACAGACAAGTTTTGTAAGTCTATCATAGTCTGCTTTCAGGCACGTAGGCACGTTAAGGGGGGATCTAGGGACCCTCCCACTAGAAACCCTTCGAACTTTCAAAATTCGAAGCAAAATTTTAACCTTCTTTTGCGTTCAAAAATGAATTATTACGGTAACTTTAAGGTGACTGTAACCGTATTAACAAGTTTGTTGTACAATCTTGTATTTGCAGTTGACACCACCTAGACGACTATTGAATAAGTTAACTATCAGCTGTAAAGGAGTTTGTTTATATATGTATTGACTTAATTTTTAGTTAAAGTTAATTTAATTTAAGTTAAATCGATCGACTAGTGGTTTACATTTTTTCATAAAAATAAACTATTTTACTAAATAAACAGGTAGTCTGTATGGTGCTAAATGGTACATGTCAATACTAGTCAATAATGACAAACGTTGGCAGGTTCGCGTTGTCGGAATGTCACATGGTCTTTCTTCTACGTGAGGGCCTCAAAACGCCACGGCGGCCTAGCGGGTTGGCGAGTCCACTCTTTTAGAGGTGGTGTAGTATCTCGGGGCTAGTGGTAGCGGCTTTGTAATCCATTAATCGCCTTCTACGACACCCTCGGGAAGAGATGCATGCTGACCAAAGCGGGTTGGCGAGTCCACTCTTTTAGAGGCGGTGTAGTTCCTCTGGGCTCGATCAGCCACTTTGTTATCCCTCAGTCGTCTTTTACAACACCCACGGCCCAAAGTAACTGAACGACTAGGTGCTTTTTGTTATTCATTATAAGCTCAATATTTGTGTTTTTCTTTATTCATAATTTAATTGACTTATTAATACGCAAATACTACAGTAAAATGTAATTATCGTTGTAAAGTCAATTAATTAGACGATTATTAAACCGAAAAACTTGATGGACAATATTAAGCAATTTTGTAAATTACACATAATTACATTTTTTAAATTAATTTCGAAGAAAATTACACGTTTCTATTTCAGGAAATGTCTTTTACAGAAATGCCTTTACAGAAATGTCCCTTTGATGTTTTTTACGGTTTATTTAAACACGAATGTTTATTTGGGTCAGGGTAACGTAACTAGCCCTTTTATATTCCACTGCTGGACGTGGGCCTCCTCGCGAACAAGACAATGTGCATGACGAGGCCCACGGCACGTTCTTGGAATGACACATTGTCTTGTACGTGAAGATCTTAGAACGCCACGCTGGCCAAGCGATTTGGCGAGTCCACTCTGTCAGAGGTGGTGTAGTTCCCCAGGGTTGGTGGTAGCCGCTTTGTTAACCCTTAGCCGCCTTTTAAAATACCCACAGGAAGAGATATACTAAGTATATATACAGATACAGGGTATTTATAGAGATATAGGGTGTTATACTAAAGCCGGCCGACAATACTCGACCAGTAGGGTAGTGTCAATGTTTGTCATTTTTTACTGCTGTTGGCATATCGTAGTTGTTCCGTATTCACTTGTCAGGTGATCTGTCTGCGCGTCAGTCACTTTACATTAAAAAAAAAGTTTTATAAAGTTTTATGGTTACAAGGTTATAACTTAATGTTCAACTGTAAATCTGCACTTCTTAGAAAAAAACACAAGTGCGTTTTAATGGTATCCGTGAAAGCTACAAAAAAAAAATGAAAAAAAAATCATTATTTTAAAATCAAGCTTGAAACTTGGAGTGTTAGATAAAATAAAAAGAATAACCATTGTCTATTCTCTACGTTTATTTTTAATTTTCTTTCTTCTTATGAGGGATGTAATGATCTTAGACCGTATTCAACGATTTACTTAGTCTATGCCCCGGTCATTGTCCCCATCGACTGTTCGATAGATCGACCTCTAATCGAAAATACAGATAACGAATACCATTGATCGATACGTTTAGATACGGTAACTCGTTCAATGTTGTTAAAGTGAGAGGTAATTCGTGTTGAGCATTTTGAGCATCATTTGGCTTTTGGGTCAAATATTCTCTTGCAGAATGGCCATAAAAATCCGTACGTTATTAAAAACATAATGTTTAGACAATAGTTGTACAGCTTTATGCAGCTTATCCAAAAAGCACATATTTTATATAAGTACAATGTTCGCTAACCATGTTCAAACGAAAATGGTTAAAAAAATAAATGTCGTTTTTTAAACTTGATCATTTTAGAAGTTACGATGGATTTGTTTTTTTTTTTTTTTAACTGATTATCAAGGATTTTTTTTATATGTATAATACGAGGTCAGTTATATGTTCACTTGTTTCCGACTGTACACGTAATATGATAAAAGATATTTAATATTTAATAGAATCACAACGTTAAGGTAAAATCCTACAGAGCTACAAATCTCGTAATAATCTTACGAAGTGTACACCAATCTTAATCTCGACTGAGACGTGTATAATTCCACTTTCAGACAAGTAAGAGAGCCGAATAATGGTCTTAATACCATTTCAGAACGGATTTGGGAATTGGAGTGTTTGGAAACAGAGATAAATATATATATGTGTAGAATGGCTTAGTGTATTACAGGTGTTGGGGAAATTCCGAAATTGAGATACCAAAATCAAAAATGAAACAGGAGCGTTTTTGTTCTCGATATCACCCAACTGGCAAAACATGGTAGAAATTGGTCCTATAAAAGCAATATACACGTTTATACATATAGACAGAATTTAGCGTAGTTATATTGCAGTATAGCGATACCTTACCATACCATCAGCCTGTCTCTCCACTGCTGGAGATATAGGCCTCTCATGGTCTCACCGCCACCACGCATGGTCTTCATCTCTTCTCATCTCCCCACTACCGGCGACTTTCTTCAAGTCGTCAGTTCACCTGGACGGAGGGCATCCCACGCTATGTTTCCCGGTATGCGGTTTCCATTCGACGACTCGCCTTCCCCATCGGTTACCGGCCCTGCGGCATGTCCAGCCCACTGTAACACAATTAAACTGTCCACTGCAGTTTAGCGATATAGTTATGTTATTATGACTCCAAACATTAATGCTATATTTGTGTTGTAATTCTCATTGCAATGAATAACGAGTTATCACCGAATATTTTGATATATTTTTAATGTAGACAATTTTTTCTTATATAGTTACATATTTATTCACACAGTTAGTTATCTATTTATCTGTAAACAATAACTTATTTATTATTTTATATTCTAAATCAGGTCTGAACGCGTATAATAAATCTACGCACACCCAAGGATGTTACACCTTAGCAGACGCCAGGTGTATACATGTGCATGTGGTGCAGATAAACAGCAGCTGTGGTAGTTCCTATATAGGCCAAACTACGCGTACAGTTGCGGAAAGAGTCTATCGCACATCTCACATCTGGGAACACATCGCAACTGTAAGAAACCGCCAAACTAGTAAGTAAATCAGCAATAGGCGAACACATTCTCGGCGTTGGAATTAATAACAGGCTAGAACTCTGCACTCCCATCCGCCTGCGGACTCCGAGTAAAGATTTATCACTAAAAATGCAACGGTGCATCTCTGCTTCAATAGCATCCATGATTTCATAGCAAGCTTTACAATAAACAAAATGGTTATATGATCAAATTATATCAAGAGCGATCTCGGGTAAAAAGAGGTTTAAGGCCATTCTAGTTTAATTATCTCTGTGTTGGATATGTTACTTCGAGTTACGAGGTAAAATCTAGGTAATTATCTATACTATGAAACTATGATATATTTTACTATGAGGTCACGTTTGACCCACCAATAGTAATTATAACTAGTCTTACTATAGTAATCTTTAGGTTAGTTACTAGGATTACAGTTCTTTATTTATTTATTATTTATTGTACAGAGTGACTAAGGCGGACTTAATGCGATGAAGCATTATCTGTCATTGTCAGTCAACCTTTGAGCTATGCAGAAATGGCACGGTGAGTACAATGGGAGGTAAGATTAAGTAAAACAGTAGTTAATAGTGACGCATATTAATTATTATTATTATTTTTATAGAAAAAAGGCGGCAGACGAGCATACAGTCCACCTGGTGGTAAGTGGATACTGTTGTCCATAGATGTCCGCGATACATGCCAACGTCAGTCCAGAATGACAAACGTTGGCACTCCCCCGGATGCGCTGCCTACCTTTGCAGATTAAGGATTGGATTGGGAAAATGGGGAGGGAGTGGCTGGGGTGGGAATGGGCTCTGGCATATCTCACTCACTACCGAAACACGTACGTACATTAGGGAAATATGGTAAAGTGGGAAATACAGTACATTTCAAGGTAGTCTTCTGTGAAAGAGGGGTAACGTGGCCAGTCGAGTGCGCCCAGCGGCTGTGGGAATGCAGCAGGCACTCTCCCCCTAGCAATGCCATAATATACATAACATTTACATATATACATACTATAAAAACATACTTTACTATATACTAGCGAACCGCCCTCACTTCGCTTCGGTTTCGTTAAAACAATATTAACTATACGTATATACCTTCCTCTTGAATCACTCTATCTATTGATGACAACCGCATTAAAATCCGTTGCGTAGTTTAAAAGATCTAAGCGTACATACAGAGGGACAGACGGCGGGAAGCGACTTTGTTTTATACTATGTAAAGAAGATATATAATAATTATAATAATACCTTAAATCTTTAATCTTACAGCAACTAATATTTTTTGCTTATCACCTGTGACACACGTGTCATAAGGTTCAACGACCCTACAGTCTAATTTAAATACACTACTATACAAATGGCTATTACGTCTGTAAAGCTATAATCTTGTACTGACCGATACGAGTGAGGCAATCGTAATCGTAACATAAATATTAGTGGTCAAACCATTACGACATTATCAAGTGCAAATGTTAACAGTCCAGCGTGGGCCGGTCTCGGAGACCACGATATGGTTCTATTATTATTATGTCACATTATTTATGAAGATAGAGCAATAATGGAATCTGTAGCGGGTTTAG
The DNA here is from genome assembly GCA_943735995.1 of Sesia bembeciformis. Classification (NCBI taxonomy): domain Eukaryota; kingdom Metazoa; phylum Arthropoda; class Insecta; order Lepidoptera; family Sesiidae; genus Sesia; species Sesia bembeciformis. The sequence goes on along the minus strand of OX031041.1, from coordinate 13,754,040 downwards.
TTTGTAAAGATATTCTTGAGCTTTTAAAGAAATAAATCAACGATGAAGTTAGTTGCTTGTTTATGTAAATAAAATGCTTTTGACTCTTTTTTGGGTTATTTCTAAAATAAAAAGTAGGAAATTAAGACATGGAAATAATTACGTACCGTAAGAGACTCAAATAACGAATAACGATGCAAAAAGACACATATTAACAATACAAAACAATACATCACAACTAAACCAATAGATACTTCATATGTACGTATATGTATGTATTTTTTTTTGTATATTTTTCATATAACAGCAGTTAAGCTCAGTTTAGTCTATAATCAATCCCTAAAATTTCGATTCCTAATGCGGGAGATATAAAAAAAAAATTGATACTTCATGACTAACTATTCATGGCAGCTATTTAATAAAACGAGGAAAATTAAGGTTTCCTTTCAGAATTGTCGGAAATATAATTATAGGGAAATAAGGCTATTGTATATATTTAGCTCTTTACTCATAAACGTTTTAATATTTAATAAAGTTTGCTTCAAAATCGTTGTCAAGTTTTAGCTGGTTTGAAGTTTTAATAAAAAGGGCCAAGATATTTAAGTTATGATTAAACTTAGTTAAAAAGATTTATGAATAGTGTGTAAATCAGGAGAGCTACAAGGTAAATCATATTTCTTACCCATTTTAATGTAGGAAAGCCGTTTTGTTCGTTTTTAATGATTGAAATCACATTACCTGAAAAAAATAACACTTTATTTAAAAGTACTGCTTATTTTAAAAAAAAATAACTATTTACTAAATGGCCAGCTACACTACTGAGTCGGCTATGGAATAGCATCACCCAATCTCTTCCCACAGGTATTGTAAAAGGCGACTAAGGGATAACAAAATCGCTACCACAAGCGCTGAGGAATTACACCAGCTCTAAAAGAGTGGACTCACCAATCCGCTTGGCTAGCGTGGCGTTTTAGGGCCATACATCCACGAGGCAATGTGCATGATGAGGCCCATGTCCAGCAGTGAATACTGAAAGGGCTGGTTGCATTGGTTGCAAATGGCCAGCAGTAGGATTGCCATGTCGGTAGATCGAGAGTGGTTACTCATATTTCAGATAAACCGGATAATTTTGTGTACTGTAAATACACCCACATTTATTCACTTCACTGATAACGCGGTTTAACTCGGTGAACAAAATAACACTAACTATCTGCTGTTATCAAAAGAAATCTATCAATATCAGTACCATGGTCTATGCGACCCCATATCTCTGAATCTATTTTAGCCCGCCAGCACTTGAAGGTTAAAACCGAGTTGCACGTGTACAAAATCTCCTTAGAATTAGTCATAGATAAACTAATGGGTATAAGGTTTAATATTTGTGTTCAGATAAGTAAAGTTAATGTTTGGATTCGTTAAACGATTTCTAAATTAGGATTGATGTAGGGTTATCTTGTAACTGGCAGTGATTAGACATTCGACCCCATTTTTAAAGGAGGAAATTAAAATGTTATATTTATAAAATTGCTATTAATGTATCATTCTGTTTAACTAAAAAAAAATGGTGGTAGGGAATGATTTAAGGCATTAAGCTCGCCTTTTGTACCATATTGTGCTATAAAGTTTATTAAATTTAAAAATATAGTTACCATACCATACTATATGTGTCTCTCCACAGCTGCGTGGCATTTTAAGGTCATATGTCCTTCGTGCACTAGACAATACGCATGAGGCTGAACGATATAGCTAGTTGCGGTTTAATATATTTTGAAGAAATTTATGTAGTAGATCTTACCAGCAAGATATATCTACCAATATCGCAGATCAAACGTACACAAAGTTTTATCGCACTTGTCCAGCGTCAATGCCCTCTATACTCTGAAAGATCTTAACATAAACTTTGAGAATCCTGTCACGAACAAATATCAAGAAATTAATAAATGACTCGACAGTCCACTCGCCCCGAAATATTCTTACAGAAAAAATGGAAAACGCCATATAAGTCTCAAACTTTAATAAATGGAAGTGATGTTGGAAGCCATCAACATGATTGCATGCACACCTTACCTACATATTTGGAAATATTTGAGGGGATTGCATTATGAACTAACAAAACGACAGTTTCGGAACAGTTGGGGTAACGGACACACGAGGGTTGCGTCACAATAGACAAATTCTTGGGCGCGGACTTATGGATAGTGGGAGCTTGTTACACCGTAACTAGAATTGCCAACTTTGAAACACTGATTTGCGGGAATTGAAATGCAGGAAGCACTCGGCCGCGCCTTTTCCAAAATTCATTAAGACTTCTAACATAAATCGATTTATAAATCTGGCCTCTAGATTGTACAAATACACCTTATGGAAATCTTGCAGATTTAAGAAAATTGGCAGTGCCTGCGACTTCGTGTGCGTAGACGCTAGAGTAATTAATTCCATAGGAACTTTATAATTGGTCTGGATAAGAACTATCCCAAATGTTAACCCTGTACTAAGTTATAATTATGTTAAGTTTCATTAAAATTTTGCATCAGGTGCTTAATGAAACTTGGCACAGTTATATCTTATATGCCGGCTTAATAATTAGGGTATTTTTTCTCCAGACGAATTATAATGTCCCCCGGAAAATAAGGTAACCACACATACATTAATTCTGAAAAATAATGCTGATACTTGTGTTCAATGCTAGGCTAATTTTATTATTGAATTCAAGTATCAAAATTATTTACCCAATTATTCTTGCCACGCTTTTCCAGTCTCAACTTTCGTGTCAGACTCTGCTATCTTCCACCTGTCAATAGACAATCTCTGCTCAGGCGTGTCATAATCATGCTACCTTTCTTTACACACAGAAGTTTAGTTTAGCATGCAAAGGAGCGCCACATAATTAGTGAGCATCTTAACCTGTCGACCTTTCTCGTTCCTTTCACGGTAATTCGAATAAAATTCCCATGCTGTCTCGCGATTCAAGTAGAACGGTTAAAATTAATCCGTTTTATACGGTCGAACATTCGCTACGGTGTGAGACATACCCGACCCGAGGGCTGACGGATAACTAAGTACGGGGGCATGGCGAGGGGATGAAACGTAAAATAAAGGGGATTATAGGGGAATTACGTTGCTATGGCAACCGCGTGGCTCAGAAGAAATAACGAGTCGGCTCTTGCATAAAAATAATACTTTACGATGTCAATTTCGTAAGAAAATTCGTTTTATTTATGCTCGATACTTTGTATTTTATTTGCATGGAAGTGGAGAAGTAATAATGTTTGCAGCTCAATAATAATAAAGTCCGCCTTTTGTACAAGTTGTACATTAAAGTTTAAATAAAAAATAAGGAGAAATTAGATAAAAGAACAATGAACTCAAGGGTTTGTCTAATTATATTGCACTACCATAGTGCGAGACTCAGATCTCCAGATCCTATGTCCAGCAAGTGTACGATTTGAGGGCAGATTACGGTTTTACTGTACTTTGCAATACAGTTGCACCTTTTCTCCTAAGACTACAATAACGACGAAAAACGCATTATACAAGAACCATATTCATCTCTTCCAATTGGTGGTTCAATCTAAATTAAACAAGTTAACAGAGTCAATTAAATCAAACGGTTTGATAGTTTAAATAAAACATCTATAAAAAAATCAGACCTTTCCAACAGTATCCTCGAAGACTTGTTGTTTAAACCGTTATCCGCCCGGTTTGAACCTACGTCCTCGACTCTGTTGTTTATTATTTCACTCCGGCAATCCACCGCGGTTAATCAGAATGGGGACGAAAGCAATTTGCATAACAATAAGCCGACCGTGCGTATTCCGCTAAACGGGAACATACAAGTAATTAAAATTCATACTAACAATGTGTTCTCTAATATTGTCTTGAACTGTACGTTGTATTTGATAACACATTAGCTCATTACAGAAATATAAAGTGAAGCTACGTAATGGCCATAAAACCCTTCTCATTCTCCCTAATACGACTACCTCAGTTTATTAGAACTTACTGGTGTCATTCCAAAATCAATGCACAAGACTTTCAAAGGACTTTATTTTCCGTTAGTGACAAATTTGGAGAGACAAAAAAAACGAATAAAAGAAAATACATATATATATACATATTTGCGTCACTGCAAAAGGAAATGGGTATCTGACTCGGCATGATGCTACAGCACATAATGCAGCGCTGATATTGTGAGATCCCTGTCACGGATATGAGTGGATGTATTAAACATACATCGACCTACTAACATCCTCCTTCAAAAATAAGTTATTCTGAACACACGCAGCTCGCAAATTCATTTCCATACACACATCTCACAACACACATGTCTATGTGTCACACACATGACCGTGTCTCACGACACTCAAACCACTTCCATTGTTACTTTATCGTCCCACACTACACATTCACTCACTATTTCCCTATTTCCATTGATCCAGCAGTGGGGAGAGATGATATGGTATGTAATATCTCTCTATCTAGATAAATTATTTATCCATGATTATTGTATTCATAATGGATATCAATTCTGTTCGTTCAATTATAAGAGGAAATAATAATTTTAATTGTTCGTTCTACTGGCATAATAACAATAACGGTGGCGTAATGACACTTTAAACGACATAATTACTAACATAACACTGCGGACCTTTACACATTTCCAACATTTGTTTTGTATCTGAATAATTTTTACTTGAGAATCGCTTTTTACATAGACAAGGTGGCACATGAGTACTATATAATTCACTTGGTAGTCAATAATGTCGTTCAAGGATATCTACGATACCTACATGCTAACATCTGTCAACAGTGATGGACATTTGCACATCCTTGTAAGTGCTAGCTATCTATAGGGGTAAATTAGGAAAAAGGATTGAGCAGAATGTGTCCTGTGGAGTATAGAACGGGAATAATGAAACCTCCACCAATAGGTACCACAGTCACGTGGATCTAGACTGTTGCCTGATAATTGGACACAACAAATTGAACATTTAATCTATATTGCATAACACCGTCCACTAAACCGTTTACAATTGTTTACCTAACAATGCGGTGTGGTTTACTTAGCCAATCCCGTGTCAGCTATTATGGCATTAACAATATAGTGTAATGGGACGAGCTGCTGCCCATACAGTACAGGTAAATCCTGTTTACATCAACACAAACGGCTTAGGTATTTAGGTGAATATATGCCAAGTCAGGACCAGTTTCACCAGTATAATCTAAGGTCAAAACATATATAAATGAATGGACGTTTTAGAAGCCAAATGATCAAAGTAATATTTTATCAGAAATGGTAACTTCTTATAGAAATGGCAAGAAATTGCGCAAAACATTTAGGAAACAAATAGCTATGAATTTTTTTTTGAAGAAGTTTAATAAAACTTGGAATTAGAAGCATGTTCATTATTTATCATCTAATAATTAATTTGTTCATAACATAATTATTATACACCGTTCCAATTCAATTTGTTCAAAATGTAAACAAATATGGCGACCTGAGGTAATTGATACGGCTTTTAATTAAACAGTGGCGCATTAGTGTACTTCAAAGCGCCAAATATGTTATTGCATCGGTAAAGCTACTATGCTTATGCGACGTAACCGTCAAAATGTTGAAAAATCAGTCACTTTAGCTGCGACTAATAAAAAATTAGGTCCAAATTTTTGGAATGCTAAAACACCAAAAAATTAGATTACCTATTCAAATCCTCACGAAATCTAAACAGATCCATGTACAAAAAAAAACGTCAAAACCGGTAATAATATTAATCAATAGCAACAAAAGTGGTCTATGCTTTAGAAATTTTACCTTTTCGATATAGTCCTTTAAAAAACCCTCAAAAAGTCTCCGACTTGAAACGGACTCGGTGGTACCTACCCTAAACGTATAACCATTACCAACCCTTTTGTCGTAACCTGGGACTGATTATATGGACTAAAAACGTCACGCTGGCCAAGCGGATTTGTGAGTCCACTCTTTTAGAGGTGGTGTAAGTGGCAGGACTTATGGCAGCGGCTTTGTTATTCCAGTCGCCATCACCCACGACACCCACTGCAGATGACCCTAGATAAATATTATAATACGTAATTACTAAATTACTTCCAATTACCAACTAAAATAACCGTGATATATCTGTAATAAAATCATCAAAGGCAAAATAAAACAATCAATTGCAAGGACATATCGTTTATATGTCGCGTGACATTCAACATTGGACCGCATCGACGATTGACGACAAATCTATTAGATTTATCTAAAATCAGGGCTGTATTAATTCGATTTGTATGTCACGAATTGTTTTTGTTTATAAGCCCACCTAAGAGACTTGTTTGCTATAAACACGCAATGGTTTTATAGCAAGGACTCATAGAGGTCATAACAGGTATATAATGGACCTTCCAATCGAAACTGTTTTAGAAAGGCAGCAGATGCACAGTGAGTCCATTTTACCACCAGTGGCACAAGGTCAGTATCTTGTGCTGTGTGGTGTTGATTAGCTATAGAATAACATCACCCCATCTCTTTCTGCGGGTGTCGTAAAAGGCTACTAAGGGATAACAAAGCCGGTATCACGAGCGCTGAGGAACTACACCAGCTCTCAAAGAGCGGACTCGCCAGTCCACTTGGCAAGGGTGGCGTTTTAAAGGCATTCATCCCCTCATGCACAAGACAGAGTGCATGGGGTCCATGTCCCGCAGTGGATGACACGGGCTGGTATGTCCACAATATGTACAATAAGCATTCAATATACTTTAATCCTGTTCAAAGCTATACTATAATTGAAAAGCTTTATTCAACAAATTACGTAGGTAGTATTTAATATTTAAGTAGTAGGTAGGTAAATAGTAGTATTTACACTTAAACTGATAGTTCTATTTTAACTAGTTCCTCAATTAAGCGCCTAAAACGAAACAGCCATTAATATAGTTCCTAACTGGTCCTATTCGTAGCAGACGTGAAGTTATTCCGCATTCACCCCTCGTCGGCGAGTTGTAATGATAAATCGCTGCTAAGCACGACTCCCCCGCTTTCGAACTATGGATATTAATTCTTATGGCTCTATTCTGAAAGGATTGGGTATAAATCAATTCGTATAGATATAAGAGTTATATTTCGGACTTCGTTCACAGTAACCGTAACCGGCCCTCATGCACATTATCTCGTGCACGGGGGATGTATGTTCTTAAAACGACACGCTGGCACTCTAAGTCCACTCTTTTAGAGGTGACGTAGGTTCTTCAGCGTTTGTGGTAGCGAACTTACTCGCCTTTTACGACATCCGCAGGAAGAGATAGGGTGGCGCTATTCTCAAGCCAGCCGTCACCACACGAATCTTACGTGAACGACGTTCAGATACCATACGGGTTCGTCCAGATAAGCTCTACATGTGAGCTCATCGTACAGTGAGTTCTCGCCGAGAATGCCGGCCGATGCCTTTCCACGTCTGTGCGGACACGCTCCTCTTACGTACACTAGATGTGAATACAGTCATAGAGAATGTGCTCGTATGTAGAACGCGATAGATAACGCAAGCTGTCCGTCACCGCGTGCTCTGACGTGCGCGCGCGTGAAATTGGCGCTAAGCTTCTACTTCTTGCGCTGCTCATTCAGTCTGTTCCGACCCGTGTCGCTAGTGACCTATTGTTGCAAAACGCAAGAAAATGACTAATCAATTGTAAAAATTCGTCAAAAGTGGTGCACCGAGTTGATTGAGATGAGTGGTTTCCCATAACAAAAATTCACTCGAGAGAGGCTTGGTATGCATACAATTTTATGAACGTGCGTTGTCTATGTCTATGCAATGCAACCAGCCCTCTCATCATCCACTGCTAGACGCGGGTCTTCTCATGCACATTGTCTCGTGGATGTAAGGCCTTAAAACTCCACGCTGGCCAAGCAGGTTGGCGAATCCATTCTTTTAGAGGTGGTGTAGTTCCGGCTTTGTTATTTCTTGGTCACCTTTTACGACACCCACGGGGAGAAATTGGGTGGTGCTATTCTATACCCAGCCGAAATCTGGATCGACACACCTGGCCGCTCGCTTAGCTCGCGACGTGATCGAGAACTCCCAATAATACCCTACTCACGGCACTATGTCTATGGAATCTAATTATTGTTGGTGTCTGTTCTGGTACGTATCTGCCACAGACGTCCTCGGACGTGAATCGATCTTTATTCCCTATCCAGTGTGACCGATTTACTAATTTATGTATGGTCGTGTCTCACCCATTCTTCTTACTATAATAATTGAGGTATGTAAGTAGTTATACAATAAAATATCATCAGAAAGAGTTCGTAACAGTATACTTGGACGTATAATTAATTTTGGGTAGGTAATAAGTTTAATCTCCCTTATTTCTATACTTTTGTATAGTAAAATTATTTATAAGACTTCCCCACCATCTGCCCTAAATTCCTTTTACTTTGAGCTTTATTTCACTTGTAATGGAGCTTGAAATTAAGTTGACTTTTCGATTCAATTTTCTCGGACTCGAGTATCGGTTACATTAAATAGGTTATCTATCGATGATTTTTCTTCGGAAATTTCGTTTATAATGCTTCCTGTAAAGGGGAATCGAGTATAATTGCTTTTCAAGGAATCGAAGCGTGTATTATCGATTTTATTATTGTACGAATAGGTAGGGGTTGAAATGATAGTTTGCCTAAAATCTGTGTATTATTAATGCCTATTATATGTGTATATACACATATAATAAAATCTATATAAATAATAAATTCGTAATAGAACCGTGACGGTACATTAAATATTAAAAAAAAATCATTGCAGTATCAATGTTTTTTTGTCTGTCTGTCTGAACGCGTATCACACACAGAAACCACTGACGGAATTTTAATGAAACCTGGCATAGTTATACTTCAAGTGTCGAATTACCCTTTAGGGTACTCCTTATCCAGATTTTATATTCTAAATCAGGTCTGAGATAATAAAGGTATGTGTTTACCTTTTATTCCTACTCGACGTTTCGGCGCGGGTTACACCAGCCGTGGTCACAAGTTGACTGAAGTGGTGGGTAGTCCAGGATGGGAGCTACGAAAAGTTTTACTACCAACTACCCACATTTGATCTTCACATTCAGACAGTCTGCAACAAACTACACTAACGATGTTCGCGGACGTATTCGACGGTAGATCGCAAAGTTTAAATTTGTTAATCACTTGATTCCACGTCGACGACAGTTTACTCGTATTTTTACAGTTTACTATAACTCGTATATTTCATAATTTCAATCGCTTCACGTACTATCCTGGGAATAGTGACGTTCAGTGGAGAGGATTTTGGCAGTGCAGAGTTCTATCCCGTGATTAATTAATTCTATCCGGATCCATTATAGTGTTTCCATGGGAATCAAGCTTTGCGTGTCTACATGTACTCACGCATGTACCAGCTAGTATAAAATATTTGGGTGTAGTATCAAATAGATAGCTAACGAAAATATGGGGTAATTTAAAAAGAAACCTAAATTATATACTTACTCGTAGCTGAGTAAATTATCAGACTGAGATTTTTAAAATGTTTTTCAAAACAGTCTTTTTATATACTTATCACACAATATTTGCATTTGAAAGAATCGAAGTGTGAATTATCGGTTACGAATAGCTGGGGATTGTAATAATTTTGCCTGAAATACAAAATACTTGGATGTTCTTAGTATTGAAGTGATACATAAGGAATAATTTACAGTAATTTTTAAAACAAACTAAAAACAGGTGAATAATTCATCTTTGATTCTTAAAATACGAGTAGAATTTTTTCAAAGTGATTTTGTACTATATTCACCATACTAATAAATACACACCCGTTCAAGTAAACATAAGTACAATTTATGTTAGTACCTACTCGTAGGGCTTGAAAGCAGGTTTATTTTATAAACATTTTTTTTTTCAAATTAGAATTTAGATTACGGTCCCATTACATTACATTGTCATAAGAATGCAAATATTGATTATAAAGCGGTGTTTTTTTTATGAGCAGAGACTGGAGTGGGGGGTAACTGGGCTGTATTACCACTGCCACGCACTTACGATACCAAATTCGGAATCCTTTCAATCAAAGTTAATTACCCTTCGTCTGTACGAAAACATAACACGGTAAAAGAGTGATTTGAAATTTCGTTCCCGAACATTGTGTGGTACGAAATCAAAATACAAAAACTGATTTAAAAGAAATATCAATAAGTTCGAAACTGGTTTCAAGGCCTGTCTCCTTCGGCGAATGAAAAACATCGTAAAGAAATCAATTGTTTAATAATTTCAACTAATCTACATGGGGCCTGCGGCGTGGATTACGGCCCGAAACCCCTCCCCGTATAATACGGGGAATCCTCTGACCCGCACTATAATAAGTTATAGTTTATACAAAGACAGACAGAAGTCTAACCATTTGCATTTCAAGGCTCGTCCTTTTTTGGGGTCCGACTTATTTGAATAATCTGGAAGTGGGGCCACAACAAATAAGTCTATCTTAATAAAATAAATCTAGGCTAGACAATGGCATTGTATTCAAAGCGACCTGGTTATGTGTAGATAAGTGTCATAGAGCAGAGAGCAAGCAGTATGGAAGCTTGACACGAACATTTAAAATGCGGCATGCACACACAACGATGTCACGAACACATAACTCAATACACTAAATACTAAAGACGTAAGAACGTGATCTGTGTGAGTTAAATAATTAAACGGTCAATGTTAGAGTATTAAATAAATGTACTTAAAGATTTCTCTCATGTATATGTTTAACTAGGTACATCTCTCTAAAATTGTGCAAAACGTGAACTGATTTAAAATAACTTTTAATGCTGATTATTCTAAAAATAAATCCACAAAGTTATTAATTAGTGTATTGCAATAGAGATTGTTATTTCTGACATCATTATATGTTGAATTTTTTTTTAATAACAACAATAATCTGGTAATGATGAGTGTTTTATGAATTCCTCATTACCGCGACGTTCTCTAGTCAATATCTTGTCACTACATTACTTCATTCAGCTACACGGGTCAACGATACTCATAAAAATTTGAATATATACTTCACTGAGACTGTGGTGATGAATTTATGTACCACCATAAAGATTGACCGTTCTTCGGTTGTGTGAGTTTTCGTGCAAATTTTCAGTGCTAATGCAAAGAATCCATTCTGATTCTGTGTATACTGTGCAAGGAGCATGCGTGCCGGTATGCGATGCATCTAGTACAGTCGCCGACAAGTACTTGGAATTGTTTATGCACTTTATCTATCCTAAATCTGTATGAACTGTTCATGAACATATTCCTTGACACATAATACATGTACGCTTGCTGATTTTTGGACCTGTATCGCGTTAACTTTAATTTAGGCGCCAACTACACGAGCAAGTCTAATTCAATAGTAATTACAATAGCAAATATTGAGCTAATCTCCAGATGGCGATACGACGAATGGCAGTCCACGAGTAAAACGCCACGGACCCGTCGCGAGTCCCCGCGCCGCGTGCGCTGCACAGTTGCCGTGTGTCAGCTGTCCCAAATTAAAACCTAGCAAGTGCTTCATTTTTTATTCACTTATTTATTTATTTCACTCGCCGGAGTATCGCAGCGAGTCGCGACGACTCGTCATGGACACGCGGCACAGTTACGGATACGCATGACGATACGCTGATGGAATAATCGCTGTGTCCGTGTAGTTTATTGGACGTTAGTAGGACGGAATCGTTGCGAATATCCCTCGTGTATTCGGCGCCTTATTGTCAGTTATTTCTCTTCTAAATTTGTCCAGTTGAGGGCTTTCCATGACTCGTTGAGGAAGCGTTGTAGTGCTCTTGATCATAAAGTTATTAATGCAGTAATGCAAGGCATTATCCATAAGCATGGTGTACAGTCTTGGGAGAGATGTATATCCAGCAGTGGACAGATATAGGCTGATTGGTATGGTAATTGTTATGTAAACGGATTACTCACGACTTATTATTTATTTATTATAGCCGATATTTCGATCCAGTTACGTGAACCGTGGTAACCCGTTTACATAACAATTATTATGTTCAACCACGATAAGAAAATCGTATGCAGTACTATAGGTACTGCATACTTATAGTATACCTCTTATACTATAGTATAAGAGGAAAGATAGACTTTGAATCCGTGGATCTGGCATCTTATATTATACTAGCGACCCGCCCTCACTACGCTTCGGTTCATTAAATTTAAAACAATCGGAATAAGATATTTTCCTGCGGTAAAATGGAGCCTATATTTTAAGTTAGACCTCTAGCAATACATCGGTGAAAACTGCATTCAATTCCATGCAGTAGTTTTTGCGTGATGCGTGTACAAACATATAGACAGACAGACAGACAAAATTTCTAAAAACTATCGTTTTGGCTTCTGTTGCTCTAATAAAGACCCCCCATATTAGTTTTTTTTCAATATCTATAATATCAGACATCGGCCTGTTACAATTTTATTATATGTATAGATGACTAGCGACCCGCCCTCGCTTCGCTTCGGTTATTTCTAGTAATAAATATAGCCTATGTTACTCAGGGATAATGTAGCATTCTAATGGTGAAAGAATCTTTGAAATCGGTCCAGTAGTTTTTGAGTTTATTCGTTACAAACGTACACAAATACAAATCTTTCCTCTTTATAATATTAGTATGATAACAATTATAATAAACTGACGAGACGCGCCCGGTGAAAACCTTTGTCTGGTTTATGCTTTTGGAGCATCTTTGTAGTGTAGTCTAACAGAGGGTTTGATTGACACACCCTTCTGACCTTTGTCTATCAATTCTCACATGGTGTAATAATTTCCAACCCATTGATGCTGTTTCATCAATGCTGTTTTTATTTTGCTAGAACAATAGCGTTGTGTGAAATAAGCCAACCTAGATTTGTGGACTTGCTGTGGACGGTCCCGCATTAGAATCCTATAGGTTGTCTCGATACCTTTTTTTTAATAGAAAATATGTTTCAGACGTGCATACAGTCCATCTGATGGTAAGTGGATACTGTCCATGGACATCCGCGATACATGCCAACTTCAGTCCAGAATGACAAACATTGGCACGCCCCCGGATGCGCTGCCTACCTTTGGAATGGAAGGAATGGATTGGGAGAAAGGGTTGGGAAAATGGGGAGGGATAAGATGGGAAATACATCGGGGAAATACGATAAAGTAGGAAATACAGTACATTTCAAGATTAGTCTTCTGTAAGAGTTGAGATGTATTTGGTGTCGGTATTTCTGTATGTGGCGGCTTAGCGCATCTCTGGTTCTTCTGCCGCTGCGTCAGACGACAGAAGAATTACCCCTATAATAAAGTATACTTTACTACAGGAGCAATTTTGACAAAAATAAACTTCTTAAAACCTTAATTGCTCAAGGGCTCAAGGCTTGTGGTAGCTCCCATAATCGCTTCTTACGATGTCCACGGGAAGAGATAGAGTGGTACTACTCTAAAGGCGGGCCGAAACCACACGGCCCAGACAGACAGTACTTTACTCGTATATTTTTAATACGTATACGTTCGTCGAAATAGGAATTTCATTAGCGAAGCTCAGTGTTTTCGTTTGTGAATCAGTTCGTTATGAAATAACTCAAAACCTTATTTAATTCATTTCCTTTTTATCGCGAATGTAGACATGAAATCTGAAACATATCTGATCAGCCTTAAATGATAACGGGTTTAAATCGAACTATTATTGCTATTCAACTGATAGCAGAGCTCGTTTCAAGGTTCTCTCTGAAAGGGCCTTTCCAATAAATTGTATAGTAAATTGAGATTAATTGCTTGTTCAAAAACCTAAACGGATTAATAAGGCTTTAAACTATTCCTAATAACGGATTTTGAGGGTAGATTCGAATTTTGATAAATTGGGTATTTTTTCTGAAACGGCGATATAGATGAGGTTGACTACGCCTTGAATGGAGACCACGTATCAAGAAGCGCAGTGTAGGACGCGCCGGCAGATGGATCAACGACTTGAAGAAGTTTAAAAATAGTGCGTAGATCAGAAGAACGAAAGATCGTGTGCGGTGACAAGCCTTGTGAAAAGCCTATACCCAGCAGTGGAGGGACAGGCTGAGCTGATGGTGGCGGTACTGTGTTATAGACTGATAAATTAATTGAATTGAAAATCTGAGCTAAAAGAGTGGAAACCGCGACCGTTTGGTTGATTAACAGGTGGGCTACCAGGCACAATTTTCAAATTTTACCACCAGCCTGTTTTATGATGGATAATGGGTTCATAAATTGACCTCTGTGTTTTATTTTCCCTTACGTTTTGAGCAGTCCCAGGGACCTCCAATGCCCCAACTACAACAACAAATGGGAGTGCGGTCACGAACGGTCAGAGCTCTCGGGTATTGTGGGACCGCTCGGTACCATGAGATGACCTTTAATCACCTTTTGTTACTCTTTAATCAATTACGTAAGAAAAATTAATTTCGTAAACTATTTCATTATTATTTTCAATTAATAAATCGCAAAATATTTCATGAGTTATATTCATTCTCCCTGAATCCATACTTCCTAAATACAGAATAGAAGAGAGTCAGTTACTGATATTGCATACGCAAAGGTAACTTTCCGCTGGGCCTATAGTGGGCTGATTTCTTTAACTTATTGCATTATTTGAGCGGTCCACAGTAATATTTCGGCAAGTATATCATAGCGCTCCTTAAGGACCGCCGCAGGGTTAACAGGTAGCCAACCTGTTAAAACTTAAACCAGATTGTTCAGCTGGGTAATGAAGGGAGACGTCGCGAAAGAACCCGCTTGACGGGAATTGAAAAATTCGGAGGCGAGGGCTTAATCCACCAACGCTCGTTAGAACGAACGTAGTGGATTATGGAACACCCTTGTAATTACAAGAGGGTGCGCTACAGTGTGACGTATACCTACGTCTAAAAATTAAAGACCTTTATACGGGATTTCACATTGCTGCCCTCTTTTCTTTTCTTCTCTGTCATTATAGACTTTTTGCAGTACAAATCGTTGAAGATTAAAACATACTTTGAAATGGATTAAATAAATAAAGGTTTTTAGAAAATACCAAACATAATGAGTGATTGTTATTTTTTTCCATCAAACACGGCAATGGTGCAATTTATCACATTCTGCCAGTGTCAAGTTCTCTTCATGATGTCAAAACAATTCAAAACACTTGTCAATGTCCAGTCCCATCGAATCGAAAGTCAGGAGTCGCTCAGTAAACCGATAGTTGGTTTACAGAGGACTGAAGAGGACTCCTTGCCAGGACACGAAAAACGCAGTCACGGGACTGTGTTTTTCGTGTCCTATTATTTGATTATCACAAACATTACGCGCAAAAACACTTCGAAGTACTCACTGTTAAACAACAAAACGTACAGTAGGTACACATTTTTTACAATTAATCAAACAAAAACTCAACTACACTTCTCGAGTTCAAGCTAAAAAGTCAACTGATTGTTGTAAAACGGCAAGTTTCGATGAACAGCAAAACAAACTATTTTTCAATAATTGAAAAAAAAAAAAAAATTTTATTACTAAAAATGTCAACACGAAGTCGACCGATTTCTACTTGTCATCAGAGACCCTAAACCTAACCCACCTATAAATTTGCTGCCACTTTCAGTATTTATAATTTAATTTCAGGAAAAATAATTCGTGACATAACTTTGTATGTCTATAACAAACCAATTTTTCAAAATGGGCAAAAGTATAAAGAAAGTATCTTCATTTTCCCGATTGTAAGCTACTCCTTTAAGGGCCCGTCCTCGTATACAAAAACATACATTCAGACAGTCTACTGATATTATTATGATAATAAACGAAGTGTCTATAACGTGAACATCGTACGTTTATTCTCCATTCAACTTAGATTAAAATAGCTCTGAACATTTCGTAACATGAAGAAATCCTCCGGCAAATTGGTGTTGAAATACCCCCAATACGGTGCGAGTCGAGGGTAGATTTGTTAGGCCCACCCCCGTAAATAATTAAGCAGGATAAATGCGCCATGACGTGTTATCTTAAAGACAGATTGAACATCGGAGGCGGAACCCATGGCGTAACGAGGAATTTTCGGGCACAGTTCTCAATGCTTCTGTAGGTTTGTAATTTGTACTTCTGTACCACAATTTATATAGCATTTGTGGTGATAAACAAATAAAAAAATAGGAAGATATTTTTTCTATGACAATAAGGTGGCAGAGGAACAGACAGTCCACCTAGTGGTAAGTTGATAGTGTCGCCCTGCGCCTGTACATGCCAATCCCAGCTCAGAATGACAATGAGTGCGAAATGCTGTAGGTACATTTCATGGAAGTCTTGAGTGAGAGAGGGCTAACGTGGCCAACCGAGTGCGGCCTGCGGCTGTGGGATTTAGCGTGTACCCCCCCCCCCCCCCCTCTCAAAATATAGGAAATGGGAATAGTACAAAAACAATAGGAAAATAGTACTGTAGAAAATAGCACAAAATATAGGGTCCATGCGGTTTCCATTAATCCTGCACATCATATGGACGGTCTACCATTGACAATAAGTGTTCCTCTTCTTAATGCGAAGGACATGGATTTGAGAAGACATACTAGATATGTTATACGAGCACTCTAGAGCAGGAACGTTACAGTTAGCGCCGGCCCTAGTCCTTGATCAGGGTAGAACGAGATTGTCTTTCGGCGCCCTTTGGTCAACGCTTTCACATCACAAATTGTATTTCAGTTTATGTTATTTTTTATAATAGTATATTTTTTAAATTCAATTTTCATTTTCATTCAGGGCCACCTCGCGCCTCTCAAAAGGCGCCATCAAAATTTTATTTTTCGCTCGAAATTGTTTTTCGTATTCAGCATTTTGGCGCCTAGAGCGACCGCTCCTCTCGCTCTACCCCAGGGCCGCCGCTGGTTACAGTCTAATAGTGTTCTAGCTCTCGAATTATTTAATTCATATGCATTTTGAATGGAACATTCTTATTACGTTGTATTTAAGTTATAAATTTAACTTTTTAATAAACCCCTACTCATCTGCTTCACGAAGAAGATTTCTTTAATAATAACGTACGGTGTGTCATCTAGCCTATTCCCGTATCAATGGCGAAGGACAATGCTAAACAACTATCAAAACTTCGCAGAGCGACCGACGAAGTTCGAGAATTAATGAATGTCTTCAGCACTGGTTTCCATATTATTGGTTAAACTTTTAACAAAACTTAAACTTGGCCAAGAGAAAGTTCTGCGAAGGTAAAGGGTAATATTAAATTGACGACGTAAGGGTGACAATAGAAATCTGAAGTAGATGTCAAATTGTTTGAAGAGTTCTTAAAGTAATCTTAGGTATTGAAGCATTCTTATATATGTGTAAAACCGAAAAAAAAAAATAAAAAAAACATACATATCATAATAAACACACTATTATGATATGTATGTTTTTTTTTTTCGGATTGACTAAATCCTTGTGGCCCTAGTGGCCCTAGTGACTAAGTCCGGTGACTTAAGTGTATGTTTGTATAGAATGTATTTATGTATGTGTTAGCATATTGTATGTATTTATCATGTATATTTATTTATAAATAAATTATTTATTCTGTTTGTCGTTTAAGTTATATATTTATACGTCTCATCGGACCTCCTAATGTATTTCTTTGATCAACCCAAAAGTAGACCTGAAAAGTAGAAGGTAACTGGTAGAGAATGGCTTAAAGCATTTTTATACCATAATGTGCAATAAGGTTTTTTTAAATAAATAAATTCTTTATAGTACAGATGGAAGGAAAAACATGTATTTGTACATACATAGATGATAAAATTTAACATAGAGTACGGATAAGACAGTGCGGTGTAATTGTGTGTCGATTAAAAAACTCTGTAGTTCCGCATATATGCTGCAACAACAAAGAAGGTGAACAGTGGCTTTCAGCTAGATCTTGGCGCTTTGGGTGACTCACGGATTACATACAGGGTTACACAGTGCATCAACATTTCTCCGAACGTTGAAAAGTATTGAACGGCTTGCGTGGAATGTCGATAATTTGAAGGTCACCAAACGGATTTAATAGCTCGGTGTACAATGTCCTTCCATACCAGCGTAATGAAATGTCAAGATTCTAATTCTGATTAACACATCAAGCTAAATGACCTTTGCCCTTTAGACCAAGCCGCTCTTGCATGGTCAAGACATGATTTCTCTCTGCAGAGCACAGGTTCTTGCAAATCCTCCGGCAATCCTAGTGTTTCGGGCTATAATCCATCATATCCATCTTCAAGAAAGCTATGAATAGCATTCTGCAAGGTCGGCAGCGCAACCGCATACGCCCTGGTGTTGCAGGTGTCCATAGGCGGCGGTAGCCACTTACCATCATGTAGGCCGCTTGCCAGTCTGTCCCCTTTAATAAAAAAATAAAGAAAGAAATATAGACTTAATGCGGATTGGTGGTTTGTATAGTATGATTCTTTGAATTTTCATCAAAACCTTTCTTTGAAACAAAAACAATTTATGCATTTAGTTTAAAATCGTCTACTTTTTTGAATGCAGCGTCGAGCAAATTCTGTAAAAATGAAATGATTCATAAAAATTCATTTAAACTGCAAGGAAAGTCATTCAACGAACGTCTTTCCTCGCTCATTTTCCTTCTCGAGGGAGCGAGGCAGAATTGAAATTCCTGAGGGAGTTGGCACTGACTCGCTGCAGCTGCGAGCATAACTTTGATCGCATTTGATGAGTTTGTTGTGGATATACAGACTTGCGATTGTGAATCGCAGTTGCAGACTTAAGTGGTAAGTTGAAAAGTTACTTTAAACTTCCTTTTTTTTGTTGTCAGAAAAAACTCCACCACTTCTTTAACCAATACGTGTATGCATCCCGCAAACAATAAAAGGTTCAAGGTCATTGCTTGATTGCATCATGAAGAACAGATAATTTGTTATTCAAACAGCAATTACAAGGATGTACATTGTTACATCGTCCATCATTGGGAATCTATAAATAAGGATTTGGGAAAGGATTACAAAATAAGAGGAATAGCGAGTACCATTATCCAATCCCGCAACAGGAGGGGGGGGGGGGGGGGGTAATATGAGCTATATCCTGTCTCTTCTCATCCATGTATATACATGGCAAAGAAGTGAGCCTTCTCTTCTTTTCTTGGCAACTTTCATTCTTCCCGAAAGACGTTGAAAGAATGCAGAGCTATGAAACGGACTTCTCACGGGTTCTACTCAAATGATTACGCAGCCAAATATTACTATATGTCGTTACAAATATTACAAGGGTCGCTGTGGGGACATACAACTGGCAGTGTAGCGGGAATCAGTGAGGTGGTGAGTTAATTCAACCAAGTTGCAGTGTTGACGCCTTGCACGCAGAACGCGCACGACGGCGTTTACAATCGTCAGCGAGTTGTGGAAGAGCTTCACTGTCCACACGGCTAACGTAAATGTATACTTTTAGTTAATCATTTGTGTTAAAACAATATAATATTATGGAGTACAATAGTAGTTTATTTACGCAATCTTAACCTCAACACCAGCCACACCGGGCCACCTCAGGATACGACATTGTCACCGACTTCATGGGTCCATAGTTAAAAGATTCTGCACATACAGGTCAAGTAGGCCTTGAACCTAAGCGTACTAATGTTTTATTATTCGTATGGGACCTAGATTCAATAGAGCGGAAATTAATGTGGTCCAGCGTCTACTGTGAGATTTATAGCCCCCTCAAGGATCGTAAACCAGTCAATGGACTTTGCCTTCGATACAGGTCAAGCTTATGAACCCTGGGGTACATAATATATACTGGCAATAAGTAATATCTCTTGCTGCTATTGGGTATTTGACTACATATATTATAACTTTTTAAACTTTCGCGTTTTGCACACATTTTGTATTGTTAATCGAATTTGAATGGGACTAACGCCCCTTCAGTTAACTCGTGACCACGGCTGGTGTAACTCTGTGCCTAAACTAAAATAAAAGGAAAAAAAACCATTTAATTATTCGTGTTCACGCCCGATTTACAATATAATATTTACAATGCGCGTCAACTTTTGAACATTCCCTACATTTGGCTAATAAGAAGACCACGGGTTAGTTTTTATAGACTATTGATTTAGTTTAATAGATAGATATGCCTTTAATAGATTTTAGTTACTTAATTTGTATTGAAATATTTGAAAGATTAGATTATAATAAAATAAATAATAATAATATATTTTTAATTTATTATTATAATTTCAATTAAAATAAGGATTATTTATAATTTTAAATGAGAAATATTCAATTCAATTCTTTTAATTGAATTATCAATTCAATTAAAAGAATTATTCAATTTATCTTATATTTTCCTAATTTCGTTTACATAACTACTTATTGTTTATATGCGAGAATGTGAGTACAATGCAAATGACAAATAATACAACAAAGAAATGCTACACATTAAACTGTTAGACGAGCCTGCAAAAACTATAATGTAGACATATTGAGTTCATGTAGTGTCTCTTTAGCAGAATTATAAATAAAAATAACGACACGCTCAATTGTCCACA
This sequence comes from Sesia bembeciformis, assembly GCA_943735995.1. NCBI lineage: Eukaryota > Metazoa > Arthropoda > Insecta > Lepidoptera > Sesiidae > Sesia > Sesia bembeciformis. The sequence goes on along the minus strand of OX031041.1, from coordinate 13,733,529 downwards.
CTAACTTGGATTCACTGTGTTGTGAGTCCAGAGACAAACGAACACATCCAGACCCGCACAGACATTTGTCTTTAGGCAAATGAATGTCGAACTGCGCCAATTGGTCGCCCAATTTTTTTTCGTTATAAATGTGGAAAACGGTTTCAATAGCGACATGTCACACGTTACATGTCCCATAAAAACGGTCACCTTTAGTCGCAAGTCTGCAACAAAAGTGGTGTTACTAACAAGTTAAATTATGCAAAGCCGGGCAGGGAGTAAGTGTCGTTGATGGGGTAACAACATTTGGTCCAACTGTGTCATGAATACTGAGTTGCTTAGTATAATCCTCTATGAACTACGAGTATATCCCAATTTTATTTCAGTTGGGACTATTTATCAGTTGGTTGATTAATTTCTTTAGACCGATGTACGACTTCTTTGCTCTTCAAGAATATTGTAAGTATATTTTATCTTGTTTTTTTTATATAGTTCTTTCATCACACGAAGGCGGGTTACGCTTAATAGTGGTTGTGGTTGTACGTGTATATCGTTTTGGTGCGCTGCGGCGTCGGGGACCCAACTAAGCGTTCTCAAGTTTATACGCACACTAACACAATGTACGTCTACGAGCACAACGACTACTAAACATAACCCGCCTTCGTCGGATGAAAGAACTATACATTAATTTTATATGTATTGTGAAATATACTTAGTTTTCAGGCTTATAAAAACATCTATCGATTTGAGAATATATAGGTACCATCAAATAACGTTTTTCATACAAATTTTGATAATCCATTTTGCCCCATTAGGAGTTGAATATCGAGACACCCCTTCTTAGTAAGAAGAATTTATCCCCTCGAAATTTAGTCCCTTAGAAGTTTTTAGTAAGTCTTTAAGTCGTAAAGGGAAGCTAAGTACTGTGCACATGTCATGTTTCTATGTTCAGCAGTTGCGCCTCGCCGGTAATGAGTCAGTCGTCCAGTCGTGATATGTATACAAAATAGATAGAAGATAGATTAAGTAACACCTTTAATATAAATAAATTAGATTTTACGATAAATAACTATTACCGAGTTAATACATCAAATGCTATTTTGATCTAAATGCTCATTGTAAAAATAACACAAATGTTGATATCATCAAAACGGATACAGAATTATTCCCAGAAGGACTCTCTTACACAGCGGGAGGAGAGTGATTTCAATCTCATGAATAACTTCCATCAGGATTGCACATTAAATATTAATGACATTGGAACATTTCTATTACGCACGTGTAGATAATATTCAAGTTCAAACATAACTTGAAAACTGTATAAGTAAAGTAGGTGCGAATATGTATGAAAACAATTTTTATAACAGAAAGAATAAAGCGTTTATTTACCCCCAGTTACAACACAACATACCGAATATAAGACTTTCATTGCTGCCTGTGTGTCGCAATTGCGACAAATAGGCGTCCAGCTCAGCTGTAGCTATATCCCTGTGAAGATACACTGAGCTGATTTTCAGCTAAAACGCGCTGATGTTTGGGACATTTGGACATTTGGGACAGTAGATACAATATACTAATAAATAAATCGACTTGGAATTGAGTATTGGGTACCGATTTGAAATTGTTTGTATAGGATCCCTTTGTCTGTCTGTATAGTTTTCTGTTTGTAATTAAATACTTATTCATTTGTATTTTCACTTAGTCGCCATTATATGATGGAAGTATCTCATGGAATTTTTTAAAGGAGACAGCTTTAGTCCGCGATTTCGTTAATCCGGATTACAGTCTACTTATTTGCCAAGTTCCAACGAAAGAAGTTCAGCCGTTTCGACGTAATTAATTAACAAACATGCAATTGTTGAGGGGGAGAGTGCACGCTACATCCAACAGCCGCAGGCCGCGCTCGCCTGGCCACGGTGCCCCCCTTCCACGGAAGACTAATTTGAAATGTATTGCATTTCCCACTTTATCCTATTTCCCCAAGGTACGGACGTGTTTCGGTAGTCAGTGAGATTGTCAGAGCTTATTCCTATCCCATCCTCCTCATTTTCCCAACCCTTTCTCCAAATCCATTTTTATATCTCCAAAGGTGGGCAGCGCATTCGGGGGCGTGCCAACGTTTGTCATTTTGGACTAACGTTGGCATGTATCGCCAATGTCCATGGTCTACAGTATCCACTTATCATTAGATGGACTGTATGGACTGTACTTTTATGGACTCGTCTGCTGCATGGACGGAGCCGCATGGACCATTAGGTGGATGGATACTGCATGGACTAAAGTCCATAAAAAAACTTTGGCATTATTTATATACTTTATTGAGCACGCAAATGATAAAAATTACAGTAGTTACAAAAGAAAATACGTACAAAAGGCGTGAAATTATATATTGCAAACGAGAGCAGACATGATGGTAAGTGGTCACCGCCACCCATACACCTGCAACACCAGGAGGCTTGAGGGTGCACTGCCGACCATACAGAATCCTGTATATTAGTAAGATGGTACATCGCCGCACATGGATATCTGCAATTCTAGGTGGATTGCAAATGCATTTACAGAGCATTCACAGCGTTCTTCGTAAGAGTCTAATGCCGTAGCTTAGCAGGAAAACCTTAGTTGGCAGTTCATTCCAGCTTTCAGATTCCCGATAAAAGTTTCTCGTACATTGTACGCCTATAATATAATAGATTGTACTATAATATAATAATAACTATAATAAAACATAGTGATATATTAATCCGGTTCCTGGTATAAATCTGACATTCTCATTTATATTATTATTAGATCACGAAAAAAATTACCTCATACAAAGCCCATAAGAACCAATGACAAATCCATAGGAACCGAGACAGCCATCAATAAAACACACATAAAACTACACTTCGGCTCCCTCCTTGTACGATTCTATCAAAGAACCGTGAAATCCATTCGATATGTACCTCCCCTCCTGGTCTATATAGGCCGGGAGTCGTATTCCGATGTGACGTGATATTATAAAGGTTTCGCGCAGTGAAATAGAAAATCTATTTGGATGGTTTGAGATTCCGCTGTCAGAAATTTTCTTGATATGATAAAGCAAGTGCCTTTGTCTCTCTGAACATTTGAGATAAAATATCCTTGGATATTTTATGAAAATATCCCCATTTACTTCGCTAAGAAAATAATTCATGTTGATTTAATAGCAAACAATCTTTTTGAAGAGAAAAAGCAAAAAAATAAAGAGTAATGTAATGTAGCCAATAAAATTTTGTTCTCTCCAGATTTTATTTATAAATGCGAACGACTGTGTATATCCGCCTTATTATTGTAGAGTATCCGTCGTGTTAACTTTTTGTTCCTTGCAACGACACGAAACTTTTTTTTTATTTCTATATTTCGTCCCACTGGGACGAACTACTGAATTAGCCGTGGACACTGACAATGTTATTTTGTTTGAAAACGGTAATTGATTGCTAATTTTATTTTATTTTATATGAAAAACAACATAAATAGAAAGCAATAGTTACATTGTAAACAATACATACGCCTGTTAATGTTAAATTTTTTATCTATTAAGTTGTGTTTAATGTTCAATTTAAAACAGATTTAAGAAAAAAATAGGGTCTTTTATTATTATTACGATATAATATAATATATTATTTTTAAGTCTTTTAAAACCACTGTTTTCATAATTTAAACTAGCGACCCGCCCTCGCTTCGCTTCGGTTTATAAGTTTCTTTTTTCAATATTTTTTCTACAAAATAAAAATTAGACTTTATTAGACACGGATAATTTAGCTTCCTATTTCTGAAAGAATTTTTGAAATAGGTTCAGTAGTTCCAGAGATTACCCCCAACATACTTATTACCCCCCCCCCCCCCTACAAACACACAATTTTACCACTTTATTATATTAGTATAGATTATATATTACGAAATATCTATTATCTAGTAGAAAGGAATTTATTATATTTTTTTAAACTAATGTGTTATATTGTTCAGTTTTTGAGAATTAATACTCCTAGCATGCTTAAGAAATTACTACTTCTTAAGCATGCTTAAGTGCTACTAAGTAGCAAGTGTATACCGACCCTAATATTGTTAGACAGCTTATCTATATACGTATATATTTTCACTATTGCATAAGTTACTTATAGAGAAAAAATTAAGGTTATAATTCAGGAAAATAAAAGCAACAAGTCCTAAGAAGTTATGACAAAAATAGATTTCTAAACTACCCAATAACTTTTCAATAAACTGTTGTTATTGGAAATCTATCAATATATGGGCAAAGACCTCGCATCGATCGTTCCAGAATATTCTACCCCACAAAGGGGCTCTTATGTCCCCTTCTTTGCTTAGGACTTGACTTATTGTAAGGGACGAGTGGTGGAGTGTACAAAACGCAGGGTAGATTCAAATTTATCGGCACGAGCGTATTTATGCGGCACTTAAGTACGTGTAGGATTACACGATACGTGCTCGGAAGATATTTATCGGTTAGTTTCCGGGATTGTACAGAGTTACTATATAATATAACATGCATGTGTCATGTTTCTAAATATTTTTAACCATTTTGATTTTACATCAATTAGCGTGGACAATAAACAAGTAAATCACTGTGGGGTTTCGGGCCGTAATCGACAACGCGGGGCGAGTGCGGATTTGGTGGATACACATACTCCAGATGTTTTTTATTCCGATACGAGAACCACGGGACGAGATGGGGTGGTGTGATATCCCAAGCCGGCAGATACCACACAGCCTTATTTTTTTATATTGGCAATATTTATACGGATAAAATTTAAGGGTTTCACGACAATAAAAGCAACCAGTCCTAAGAAGTTATGGCAAAAATCGATTTCTAAACTACCCAATAACATTCAATATAGGGGAAAAGAACTCGCATCGATCGTTCCAGAATATTATATTATAATTACGTTATTGAAAATGTATAGAGCAACATAACAGTTAATTGTAGAAAAAAATATTAAGTACTTTCGGTACAAAAACGTTAGTTATACCTTAAGTATAACTTTTTATTAAGCCAGAGCTGAATAAAATTTTCAAAACGGACTCAAGTCGCTCATTAGTAAATCAACTCGCTTTAAATAAATTTTTTTTTTTTCTATTTCTTTGACCGTGCAAATGGAATGAACAGAAACGTTGAATATATTAAGTAAAGTGGGATGGACTAGAAAAGGTGAACTCAATGATCTAACCCAAATATGACTCATAAGTCGGTAGGTACTCGAATATAATGAACACGGGAATCTCTGTGTTAAAAAAATCCAATTTGTGCTTATGTAGGTACAGTAGACGGCGACGTATACGGCACATCGTAAATAACAAATAGACCAATCGCTATTTTCGTCTACAGATCGCCATCTCCATTCATTATGTCCACAAACAGAGAAATAAGCAACTGAAATATATAAATCAAACATATTGCCAATAACAGATTATATGTTTTAAATTCTAAACAGTCGCTTTCAATGCTACGATTATCGATCATTTCTTTCTAATTTATGATGTTCCATATAAAATAGATAATGTACCTAAATTTCAAGAAAAGACGACACCGATATCGAGGTTTTAAACTCAACACTCGTCACTACAATACAGTACAATGTAATACAACAAAATACAATAATATTAAGCAATTTATACAATACAATATATAGGTAGTTATGCTATCGGCTGGTTAGAGATAATCCAGTCAATGCTAACGTTGTAAACGTGTGTTCTTAGTGTTTTGATAAAGACGCCTGAGCGGATGCGCTCGCGCCGCGCCATTTTGCTAACGCTAAGTCGCGATGCTCTACCACAAGTACCACACCAAGAGCGGACGGCCGCCCGGTATTGAAATATAGTTAGTTCTATTGTAGTTGTCAGTAAAGTTCCAAATCAAGGTAGTCTTCTGTGAGAGAGGGGTAACGTGGCCAGTAGAGTGCGCCCCACGGCTGTGGGAATGCAGCGTGCACTCTCCCCCTACCTAACCTCTCTACCTGTTTCTTCACAGTCAGAAGTTCTCAATCGTTTGGTGCAGATGATCTAAATTATACATCATTTTTTATTACATCATCAATTAACAAATGAGAATGCCAATGTGAATTGTGTCAATGAGAATTATGTCAAAATGAATTATGTATATAAGTTGTCAATTTCCATTCAATGGAACTGCATAAAAACATTTATCAATTAACACACGTACATTGTTTTCTTAACAGTGTTAAGGGCAGTTGTTTTATATCGTTATGAATTTTATTATTACGAATCATCATTTTATAGTATATGTAATATATGTAATATATATAAGTATATATAATTATATATATACTTATACTAGTATATATAAATTTTGTAATAATTTCTGTCATACATACGGGCAAATTTAATTTATTTTGATTCCAAGTTCTAATTTAAATTACATTACTGGTCTAGGGTTGAAGAAACTGGGGTTAATTTTACAAAACAGGCGACTTCATATATGTACATAAACATATATGTACATTAATATATAAAAACATAGGTATTGAGTTACAATTTAAGTGTGGTTTATTCATACTTATACCAAGTATTGTTTTGAACGTTGCGGTTCTTCTCCAATATTTTCAATTTCTTTCATAATCACGATGTGTGATGTTTATCGACAAGTACTGTATATTAAATTTAAAACTTTTTCAGACATATGTTAAAAAGTTGGTAACACGGCGCGGCATATTTATTAAAACAAACATTAAACTCGCTCGTCACGACACGATTTTAATAAATAATTAATAATTATCCACGACATTATTGTATTCTGTCACCACGACACGACCGCGCCACTTGATATGAATATAAAAATTTATTTTTCATATCGTAACACCGAACACGTATATGTAACCGGTTTAACTTGACCTGTTGGTTTATCAACTAAGGCAACTGAATCATTTAACTTAGATCACGTAAATACTTGTAATACACAATTTGTATGTTTGTTATAGAAACACATTATATTAGGGGTACTACACATATTGACATATTATAGGTACCGTACATTAAAAAATGTATATTATACTTTACGAAAATGTATAAAATGTGCACCGTCTACCTAACATACTTGTGTTCGCATACATCTCCCGCCTAAAGATATAGCCCAAAGGCTCACCATATGTATATATATATTTGAACTTTTGTATACATTCACTGTATTCATGGTGTCCAATAAAGTGTATTCAATTAAATCCAATTAATCCGAAATGAAGAAATTCGATGAAGTATTTACCATAGCTCTTAGAATTAGCAAGTTTGTGGTATGTGAACAAAGAACTGAGAAGAATGAAGAATATATGCAGGAAAAGGGGGAGAAAAGGATAGGATAGGGGATGGTAACATTGGTAACAACTTTGAGACTCTCATTCAAGGATGAATCATGTTTTTTTTTTTACATTCTACGATTTCTATGAGTTTTAAATTTTCTGGATCCCGACAATAATTGTCTTTGAGATTTGTAGTTTTCTGGTTCCGTCTATATTTTGTATGGGATGGTTTGCTCTTTAGTCGTCTTAAAGGGTCTAAGCAAAAGACGCCGCGGGTCATAATACAGCTCAGATAAAACGTGACTGAATGCAGTCACGAGCATAGCGGACCACTCGTGCAGTATAGATGTAATCTGCTCGGATTTATTTGAAGCATTCGAGTTGAATTCGGCTACGTTTCTGTAAGTGTACTAGTTTTTAAACACATTACTGATGACTCCTAATGACTTTAACCCGACGCTGCAGCTAGGAAGGCCAGCACACTGTGAAACTCCTCAACGGCGAACAGTAGATACGTCGTGTTTGCGCTCGTTTTGATGGGTTCGCAACTTAGATGACAATGATGCCATGAGCCATGACCGTCTGGTTCGGCGAGATGGGCGTCGTTAGAATTGGGCTGTAACTCGTCTAGGAGAAGGAAAGCTCTTCAATTTAGAACACTAAAAAGCAGTAAATAATTTAAACGTAAAAAATCCTTTAAAAACAAGGTTTTATTAAAATACACTAATCTAATGCATGTTGATGTTTTTATGTGATTCAAAATCTTGTCGCAAGATTTTCGAACCAATTTAATTAATTAGAAATATTATCATTTCAAATTACAAATCTTGCGACTCTTGACTTTTGACTTTCAAATGGACTTTTGAACCGGATATGTATATATATATAAATTTGTCCAGATATCAATGGATACTTTAATTCTGCCATACCATACCGTCAGCTTCTGTCTCTCTGCTTTTGGGTATAAACCTCTTCTCTATTGATTATTGAATCATAAAATGCGCAAACACAAAGATCTTTTCTACGAACGTCGCGGCCAATGTCTAGACGTTGTCGTTATATATCTCCTATCAGGGCCGTCTTTACCAGGGGGTGCAAGGGGTGCGGTGCACCCCGGGCGCCCCGCGCCCGGGGGCGCCTGTCGAACGCTGAATTCAGTGCCGGCTTTACCTATGGTGCAGGGGGTGCGGTGCACACGGGCGCAGGGTCTTAGGGGGCGCCGAGCGCCGCTCGCGACACCTCCAAAGAGTTCAAAACGCCTACTAGAGGGCGCCCTGCACCCGGGCGCTACATGAGCTAGAGCCGGCGCTGTCTCCTATGCCCTGTTTTATGCCTAGATTAACGCATGTATTTGTATAGAAGGGATCAATGAACCCATTAGGATATATTAACCATTTTGTACAGTGCGCCGTTTATCTCGGGTTCTAAAGTTCATCGGTACAGTTGGCGATATGGATTAATAGCTTGTTGTTGCTTATCTCTATGTTACTCGTGAACTTAGAATCATTGTTAAGTGCTGCTACAATGAAACATCTTAATGTTATACGGTAGATGATTGAACATGACATTTATATGTGATATATTGTGACCAATATTATGATCAAAAAGGTTTGAGGTAGAAGCGGGATGTATACGAATTTATACTAGGAAAATAAAATAAACGACAGACAGTGATATTCCTACTTTTTAAAAATATATATTCCTAACATAATAGGCCATAAATACGTCGTGGCGAGGAGTCCGCAAAATGTCCTCAACTTGTAGAACACCATTATAGTATAGCTGAAAAAATCAGATATATATATAGCTACTTTCAATAAGTTTTATCTGTTATAACAAAATAAAAAAGTCTTTAAGCAACTATATGACCTTCAATTGTTCACATTTATGTTTTAGTGACCCTATTGAGCCAAGGCGTGCTTCTCTGGTCAAGAAAACATTAATTTTAATAAGCGTTTGTTTTCTTCTATAATTTTCTCTTGTAAGTGAAAATATTAATTTGTAAATCAACGTGGCGAGCTCATAACACCGTCGGTTTCCGCAAGTGTCGGGTATTCTTTTGATGACTGCCGATCTTAGTGCATGCGACTGCATGGAATTTTGAGCTATGCGTAAAAAGTAACAACGTTCAATATCGTATAAACAATCAACTAAATCTTTTATAATTATCAAACCAACTTTTGTACATTGATAAATGCAGCGATAATGTCACTGACTACGTGGAATGCAGTGTATCAACATTTCGCTTGTGCTGGTTTATCGGAAGCAAGTTATAGAAAAATGGGTGCCGAAAGAATGAGGCCAGGCGGTGCAGCGCGTGACGTTCCTCCTCGTCATTGGTCTTAAACAGACCCGTGCATGTCAGAGGTACTTAGGGAAATAAAGGCTCTCAGAGCGGAATACGGCACAGAATTTTGTGCTATAAAATCAGAGTTTAAGACCACGTATCAGTACAGGAGTTGAATTCCAAATGGAATTCCCTAGAAACAACAATTTTTCAATTAGAGGAACGATTTGAGATTTTGGAAAACAAGATAAATTTGCTATCTTCTGTGCAGAAAAATCTTGATGACGCCAACAATACCATTGCTGAACTTAAAATTGCTAACAATTTGCAAGACCTGTATTCGAGGTTAAATAGCATTGAGATTTCAGGCGTACTGACCCCAAATGGTGAAAATCTCAACTCCATTGTTTCTAAATTGTGCACTAAAGTACACACTGACCGAACATTACATGGACAGCATTCACCGTGTTCGTTTGTTTAACAGTAGCCAGAAACACAGCTGAAATTCCGACTTCGACGATACTGAAAATTTTGATTGTTCAACTTCTGCAAGAGCGGCGCGTCGATCGCAAAAGGAAATTAATGCTTTTGACCGGCGTTAAAATTTTCGTTAAGGTTGACACATTATCAAATTATACCTGATTTTGTTAATTTGACAAGACAATTGAAGCACAAACTCCTCATTAGTTTTTTGTTGCCTATTGATATTATTTTACCTATTAATAAATAATTTAAAAAGCTATCTAATTATTGTTTTATTCATCCCACTTTTAAGTCTTTAAGCACTTTTTTTAAGTAGAACTCTGTTCGAAACAAGTTGGCACCCCTGCGCTACGAACATATTTATTAACGATCATAACTCCGGCGAATAAATTATTGTTGAGAAAGGCCCGAAGTCTTATGTCGGATTGTAATTATAAATACTTATGGGTTATAGATTGCAAAATTTTCCTTCGTAAGAATGATCTCTCCGAGAGTTATAATGATTTCAAAGGAAAGTTTATTATTATGAGTGATCAAACAACTGTGAATAAACAAGTCTCAATGCAATGTTTGTGTTTTAATAACGTGTACTTTATCGGCCACCCTCAATATGGCGCAGCCGTTGTGAATAGCCGAAACTGTATAATATTAACTGTTTAATGCGATTTTAATAAGTGTTACGTGACATGGAGTCAGTATTGCAGATACTGCAAGCGTTTGAGTTCGAAAATAGCTTCAGTAATGTGACTTCAGGACAGGAAGTTTAAGTAAAGAGTGAGAAAAATGGAACAATCATTCATTCAAAACATGCAAGAGAAGCATTTACTTCACATCATTGGAGAGTTGTGTCTTGAAGTGAATGACCAATTTACTGCCGAAATTAATTTCAGAGGGCTTAATGAAAAAAAACTGATTAATTTTTCCTATCGAAGAAGATCATTACTGCAAAAAGACAAGTTTTTTACAAGGAAACGGAAAAATGAAATCTATAGAACAATACGTTATTTGAACTGAACTGAATAGCGGATAAATTCAAATTCAAATATTTGTGTAACGATCTCGTGCGACACATAATGATCTGTGGAATCCGAGATGGAGCCTCGAGAGAACGGGTACTGAGAGAAACAGAACTAACTTTAAAGAAAGCTGTAGATTGACGGAAATGTCGCGTGTGCAAGTGACACATTTCAAAACCGAGGATTTGTATATACACGAGACAAAAGCTGCGGAACGGCATAATTCACAGCCAGAAAGTGCATTGGCTAAATTGGAATCGGTAACGCGGGCGAAAATCAGCGCAGAAGGAACGCTTGCCGGCGCACTCAAGCACGAGGCGTTCGATATACAGTTCGCGAGAAGAGCGCGACTAATCGGCTACGACGTCACGTCAGTAGGCTCACGAAAGTCACATGATGCCACGTCGCAGACCGACGTCATCGTACTGAAATTGCGGTGGAACATATAGGAGGAACGAGTGTCCAGCTTACGGTCGTCAATGTAACAGGTGTCATAGGATGAACCATTACAAGCACATCGTTAAAATTGCGGGGATATTCGGGTGACAATATTAAAGTTATGGGTAAATGTCATCTTAAATTAATTATAACAATAATGTTTGTTCCACAATTTGTAATTGTAACGTAAAGTCACCGCCTGTATTAGGTAGAAATGCATGTGAAAAACTACAATTAATTAAACGAATTATGTATTTGAGATAAAAATACATTTTACAAAAGTTTCCAGATGTTTTTTGTGTTCATGGGGTGTTTGCCGGGTAGTTATAAAATGTTATTGAATGATAAATAATTTATAAATTATTAGAAATACAACGGGAAGGTATAATTGAAAAGGTCGAAGTACCCACCGATTGGGTCAATAGTTTGACTGTAGTGAAAATACTTAATGGAGATATACGGATATGTCTTGATCCGCGAGATTTAGAAAAGTCCATTTTAAGTTTCCTACTATAATTTAAATAAAATTACTTGAAAGTAGTACGCATTCATCTACTTTCAACACGGAATTCGGGAGGTTCAAGTTTTTAACTATGCCGTATGGAATATGGTCATCATCAGGTATTTCATAAAATAGTCGAACACTTCGACTATATGGAAGGGGTGATACAATTCATCGATGATTTATTAATCTATGGTAATACAAGAGAAATTCACGATCAACGCCTACGTGGCGTTTTACAGCTATGTAAAAGGAAATAAAAGTAACATTAAAGAAAAATAAATGTAAGGTAGGATTCACAGAAATATCATATTTAGGTCGTAAAATTACACATAGCGGTGTGCAAACCGACACTTCACAGTTCTATGCTATTAAAAATATGCCTAAACCACCATAGCGTACCATTTGGCCAACCATAGTACTGGGTATCCTAGTTTAGGAGCCAGACGACACCTTTCTGTAAGTATTTTTTTACGTGTTTTTTATGTTTTATACCTAAAAATGTGAAGGGCATAAAAACGTTTTTAGTATTGGTTACCTATGTAAGCAGTTTTATACCTTATATGTCTGTAAAGACTTCCAGTGTTGCGTGAGTTATTAAAAAAGCATTGGGACGAAAGGAATGATAACTGTTTCAATAGTATAAAGGATTTTTTGGTGTTAGATAGTATAGTTTAGAAAAAAAAAAACAATTACAATTTCAGTAGATGCGAGTAAAAATGGATTAGGCGCATGCTTAATGCAAAATAACTTGCCATCGTGCTATGCGTCCAAGTCACTGTCAAAACCAGAACAGTCATACGTTCAGATTGAGAAAGAACTGTATGCATGCGTATTTGAGTGAAAAAAGTTCGTTCTGACGTCATAATCGAGATGATCATAAACCATTGGTAAGCATTATCAACAAACCTCTATGTAACGCGCCCGCTCGCTTACAACGTATGTTAATGCGATTGCAGCCATACGCATTTGAACTGGTTTACAAGAATGGCGAGTACCCATACATCGCGGACGCGCTGTCGCGTGCAGTCTCACCGGGCTCGGGTAAACAAACACAAACACGTGATCATCTCGAGGCGTAGGCGCAGGTGTGTGCCTAATCGCTTAGCAATCCATTATCCGATACACACTCTTCCTACAAATACAGATATGCACAAAAGAGGATAATGATATGTAAGAATTAATTATAATAATTAAACGTGGATGGCCTAGCTTAAGAACGATGTCAGAGACGTATTAAAAATATACTAAGATAGCAGAGATAGATATAAGCGATATTCGTTGCCGCCTGCAATGAAAATGAAATGTCAATGAAATATTATATAGAACTAATAAATTTATAATATTTATTATTACAATAAATGAAAATTTGGTTAAAATAATTATATTCATATTCGCCACTTAATGTAAACATTAATTATATTGTAGTTCAGACCTGGGGGCGTAGCTTAATATTTCTTTTAAATATAAATAAATATCTGTTTAAATTACAAGTTTATTTAAATTTATTAGAATTTTTGCACGCTGTGTTACAGTAGAATGTATTACAGTTGCAGTAGTATCTGATTACAATTTTCAGCTGTTTAGTATTAAAATTTTTGCAAATGAACTATTATTAATTACACATTCATTATTTACACTCAATATCATTCCGAGTCTGATGAGCTGGGATCTTCAAAATTAACACTTATGTGTATGACAAATCTATCTATATTGCTGTTACGATTAAAGTGATTTTTCAATGTCAACAGTGTGTCTAAAATAATTGAATACACAACAGTACGGTGATAAGCGTAGAATTTGATGACGTGCGCGATTTTCAGGCATTTTCTCAACAACAAATGATTTTTGGAATGTGTGCATCTTTACTATATTTAAGAAAACGTCTGTGTTACATAACACAAGTTAAAATTGAGTCCAAAAACTAATTGCGAATAAAAATCCAACTAACTCGTATGGTGTAACAACTGACATACGAGTAAAAGTACAAAAGGATCAAGATTGGCTGTTCCTGTCATTGCAGACGCTCTTGGTTGGCGGTAAATTAATTTTATTATCGGCAATACAATAAACAATATGCAAGTTAATATGCAAGTTAATCATCCAGCTTAAGTGGAATGTTTCCAATTCTTAGTAGACGTACTATAACTCGATTGATCGGACGAGCCGAGTGGCCGTGGTCTCTGACAATGAACGGTAACAGTCCCCTAGTCAATAGATAGATTATTAATTTCTTTATCACATCGAGTATTGCTCATTTAAACAACAAGAGTGTAGCAATGACACCAGTTCATGACCAAATCAATTGAAGAAAAAAACGCGACATTTTCAATGACATTACTTGACTTTGAAAAGATTTAAATAACTTGTCTAGTAGTGCGAAAATTTTAAGATAATCCAGAAGCCAGCCTACCAATTCGGAAACCTGCTTTGAAATACGCTTAAAAGTTATCTAGATATTTTTTTGAAAGCTTATAATAACCCCTCTTCAGGAAACCGTATTAAAGCGTGTGGTCTCAGCCAGCTTTAGAATACCACCACCGCATTTGCTCCCGTGGGTGTCGTAAAAGGGGACTAAGGAATAATAAAGCCGCTACCACCAGTCTTGAGCAACTACATGACCTCTAAAATAGTGGACTGACCAACCCTTTTGGTCATCGTGGCGCTTTAAGATCAGACACGCACAAGGCAATGTGCATGAGGAGACCCATGTCCAGTAGTGAATGATAAACAGCCGGTTACTGTACACAAACATATTCTCATACCAAACACATAAATATGTATACCATCTGTGTTCGGTCGTGGGTAAAAAAAACTAGTCTAAAACCAGTCCTCGTCATTCTAGGTCATGACTAGTTAGACTACTAAATGAATATTAATTGCAAACTGTTACGAGTTGCATACGACTTGACCACAAAATGCAATTGGTAATAATTGCGTTGTTTGCTCCGGTTAAAATTTATTCGATTTTAATTTTAATCCATCGATAGTACTTGTGGAGAGACAACGCATTCGCAATTACGATTGATTGGTTTGACATAATGATAAAATGAAATAGTCGTACTTACAGTAGTATTTTAATGTCTAATTGTAACAATTCATTATAAGTACTTACAATAAAGAGCAACAATAACAACAATTCCCGGTTAGACGCTCGTTTATAGGATGTTTGTACAGGTTTGAATGATTTTGTGTGTGCGTGTGTCTACGAGTGTGTGTGTCTGCCTGCCTACGATACAGGAAATCCTACATGATTCCTACACGACGTATGAATACAGGGTCCCCGTAGGAATGCAACTCATGGTCATAAGTAAATCTCAAACATGTTAATCAGGGATAGTCTTTTATAAAAAGAAGGTGACAGACGAGCTGACAGTGCACCTGGTGGTAAGTGGATACTTTCGCACATGGACACTCACGCCGACATCAATCAAGAATGACACACGTTGGCAGGCTCTTGAGTGTTCCGCGTTGGTACTGCAATCATTGCGCGATTTGAAATCGACCGTTGGTAATTCATTCTATAGCATGAGATTGAAAATCGCGCAAGACGCAGTAT
Organism: Sesia bembeciformis; assembly: GCA_943735995.1. NCBI lineage: Eukaryota > Metazoa > Arthropoda > Insecta > Lepidoptera > Sesiidae > Sesia > Sesia bembeciformis. The sequence goes on along the minus strand of OX031041.1, from coordinate 13,717,979 downwards.
TCAAAGCATTGAAACGCTTTGGAACCCTTCAAACTCTTTATCATTGAATTCATTTGAAAACCTTTGGCAAGGGTATTGGAGGTTGATTTGTAATAAAGACGGAAACATTTAGGCTAGGGCCACACTGTAAATCGAATTTCGAATTGATGAGAAGGGCGAATTCAATATTCTGCGGCTACATTAGAAGAGCGAAAAAGTAGATAGCGGTAAAGTGACCACATTATAGCAGCGATACAATACTTGAATGTGCTTACAATGCAGCCAGTCATTATATAAGTTGTGTTTAAATACTTGTTCCTAACGGTTGTTATACGAACATCGTGGTCGTTTTGCACGTGTATTATCGGCACGTCTACAGTTCTTTATATTATTAAATTGATCCGTGATAATGTAGCCATCTACTCTGCGTGCGAGACGATTGTTCTTTAACGCAACGATGATTCTAACATCGTTAATATGTGATAGACGTGTGTGTAGAACTCAATAAAATAAAAGACGTGAATTCAATAAAATTCTATTGGTTTGATTACATCACTTAAATTTCGCTTCGCAATTTGCTGTATAATGTAGACTCAGCCTAACAACTCAGTTCATTTTGATATGAAAGCAAAAAAATTACCTTCGTATTCTCGCATGAATTTTAAATTCCACGTGACCTCTGAACGGATTTATTACCTGAAAGAAAATAAAAATAGAATTTAGTACAAATTCGGAGAGTTACATTTACATGTTAAATAACCTCGTTATCAAATCTATGTATTTTTAACAAACATCAAAGGTCAACGAAGCGTACGGTGCGAGAGAAAATTCGAACCGTAATATCAACTAGAAATACCTAGTCCAGCCATAAATATTGTTACAAAGAAAACATTGATATTTTTATGTTTACATTATCATTTTATTAGAAGAATTTGTGTTATTTTAGAAACAAATAGGAAAGCATTTTAAAAATATAACGTTTATTCGAAATGGTCACAATTTGCTTTTATACGATCTTTCAAACGTTGTGGCTAGTTTTCAATTGAAACACGTACCATGGGAAAAATGGCAACGGGAATGTTTTAGGGATTCAATATTAACATGGCGTTTAGATCATGTTAGGCTCTATAAAACAGACCAAAAATCTTAATCGAGCGGATTAAGATTGATTAAGAGACCATTGGGAATCTCGCCGAAAGGACCATTCTTGGTTATGGAAGGGAGTTAAACGACCTTCTCTTGAAGCTGGATAATGGCGACGTTGCATTCTAATGACCAATTGAGCAGCTTCTCTAGAGTTATGAGCATAAACTCGATCATGCTGCTTGTTAAAATGCTTCTCAATGCTGAACATTTCCTCGTCCGTACGTACCGAAGAAGTTGTTTTGATTTGTCGATCCTATTTTTCTTTAAATTATCAGTTAAGAAATGACCAGTACGTCTTATGAAAGCAGCAAGTCCTAAATCATCTTTGATAATACGTGACATGGTTCTGGGTGCTATATTCATCTCTCTGAATAAAATCGTTTGCTTCCGGGCGGGATTTCTTCGGATTCTCTCCTTCACAGCTACATTCGTACGTTTAGTACGAATAGTGCGTGGATGGCCAGACCTTTTTCTGTCACAAACAAAGGACGTTTCAATGAACCTACCAATAGCCCGATACACAAACATTCGGCTAATACCAAGCGGAGAGTTTTAAAAATTGCATTTGGCTCCATGCCTACTTTGTGTAATGCAATTACAGCGATACGGTTTTCGTTATCACACCACTCCATTTTAATATTAGTACAATACGCAGCCATACGCGGTCTTCCGCTCATCTCATCCAGCCACTATCAGCAAACTTCCTCAAGTGCTGGGTTCATCCGACCGAAAAGCGTTCCACGCTGAGATTCTCGGTACGTGTTCTGCATTCAAGGACTCGTCTAACCCGTCCGCTCTGTCTCTTTTAGAGGTGATGAAGATCCCCAGGGCTTGTGGTAGCGCCTTTGCTATCCCTTAGTCACCTTTTACGACATCCACGGGAAGATATGGGTGATCTAAAGCTGGCACACGGCTTATTAACCGCTCTATTATTTATTAATGTTTAAATGACATCATTTATCTTCTGGTCAAACTGTTTTAAAAAGTGTAAATGGGATTTCCCCAACGATCACTTTTTATGAAGCTAGTTTACTATACTCTTCACACTGCTGGCTAAAATACAATATAACAATAATCTGCTATCCCTTTCCAACAAGACAGATGTTCAGAAACGCACCTGGTTGTCGGATCTTGCGCAAGTAAATACAAAGATAACACGAAACTCGAGTTATTGTGTTCGATGAAGTATGAATTATGTATTATCATAATAAGTGAGATGTACATTAACAATCATTTGTGGTTGTAATTCTTTAGAAATGATTTCTATTGTAAACTATAGAGAAAAATATAGTAAAAAGTTCTTTGTATTTATTATAAATAAAATATATAATTGATAGATTTGTTATACGTGAAACGGAGTTCCGTCATCTTTATTGACAGTCAATGAATGATTCTTAAAATCAACTTCAACGAGGGGATTGACCTCTCCGGTTTCATTTGCAGAATCATCAATTAAAGTTCATTCATTTCATTCGCCACAGAACTAAAGTTACCGACATAGCTCATAAAATCAGCGCGGTAAAGTGGCTGTGGGCGGGTCATATTTGTCGCAGGAGCGATCAGTTTCTTATAAAAATGTGAAGACCTAGCACATAAAACTTCTCTGTACAGTAATTCCATGTGACCTCCCACAGCGAATTCTGTTAAAGAGCCAGCAAATGCAAGGCAGTTAAAAAGTTACCCTAAAGAGCGCATCCGAGGAATTACACAGTATATAAATATAAACAGTACGGCAAGCGTCATTCAGAAATTATTCAATGTCTAATAGAAATTTGAATAGTAGCTTCTTTTTATAGTCTAAAAACTCATTAAAATAGGATTCCCCGAAATTCATCACCTAAAGGGGTGTCAAAATCTGTATAGAAGAAAATTATTCGATAGTTCTGTTAATTTGAAACTTATTTTAAACTAGTATTCTGCAATACAAATAATGAAATACCTCTTTACCATTTGTCAAAATTGTGTCAGCGGGCTAAAATATGGGACGTCAAATTTTGTATGGAATCAATTAAATTTATCGAAGTGTCGTGATATATTTTTTAATTCACTTCAGTAGAAACAGCTGAGAAACGGCGGGCAACACCCATTAAAAATAATTATTGCGTATACTTATGAGATATGTACAATGTACATACTTATCTTCCAATATATTGAGTAGTGAAGAATAAAAGTGTATTTATTGTTTAAATAGGACTCCAGAATTCACGACACGCCCATAAAAATATGCGCATCTGTGTGCGTGAGCCACACATTTTGTTTTCAAATCGAGTCACTCTACTGACTAGTTAGTGTGCTAGCTTGTCTGGTAAAAGTACTAGTTTAATTAAACTAGAGCGCGTTTTAAAACATGGTTAGAGCAAGAATAACGTTTTTGTACTTTTTTTCTAGATGGCGCTATAAGCGGCTTATGACTAAGGTAGTGGATACATTTAGTAACGAATTAATACGGTCAAGTCTGGAGTATATCTAAGGGGATTACTGAAATAACTTTCTATATTTTATTGATATGTGCTCTTGTATTGTAAATTTGGTATTAAACGCTTAATTATCATAGGTAATTAACATGCTGATGTGGCAATGGGCAGGCTATATCTGCCGCTGGGCTGAAAACCGATGGCAGGGAAGAGTCCTTGAATGAAGACCGCGTACCGGAAAGCAGAGTGTAGAAGGCGCTCCTAACAAGTAGGTTGAAGACTTGAGGATGTTCGCTGATAATGGATGGTTAAGAAGAGTGGAAGACAGTGTGTGGTGGGATTGACGAGTGTTGGTAGCTCCGTAGAAGCCCATAAGCTCAAACCAATTGTACTATATTATCTGTGGTATATTATAACATAACTATCTGTTAGTTAAGATTTGTTCGACAATGCTGGACTATGGCTTTTTATGAAAAATACTCTTCAAGAGCCCCTAGAGTGGCCTAAATCTTGCAGTGAAAAATATAGATTAATGGTAAATTATTATGAGGTCGGAGTTAAACTGCAGTTTAACTATGTTAATACAGACTTCATACAAACTTCAGTGCAGCACTTTATTGGAAATTGAAATTCTTTATCGGTTCGAGTAGTCGATTGCATTCCGTAAACGCTGCGGTTAAAACTTTTACTTAATATCGGATAAAAGTTGAATTGTATTTTACTTATTACTATTTTCCTTATAAGAAAAAAATACGAAAATATACAGGTGAAATAAAGAATACCTGTAGGAGGGGGAGAGTGCACGTAGGAGGAGGAGAGTGCACGCTGCAATCCAACAGCCGTTGGGCGCGCTCGACTAGCCACGTTACCCCTCTCTCACAGAAGACTACCTTGAAATGTACTGCATTTTTCCACTTTATCGTATTTCCCCAATGTACGTACCTACGTGTTTCGGTAGTGAGTGAGATGTGCCAGAACCCATTCCCATCCTATCCTATCCCTGCCCATTTTCCCAACCCTTTCTCCAAATCCATTCCTATATCTCCAAAGGTAGGCAGCGCATCCGGGGGCGTGCCAACATTTATCATTTTGGACTAATGTTGGCATGTATCGCGGATGTTTATGGGCGACAGTATCCACTTACCATCAGGTGGACTGCATGCTCGTCTGCGTCTCGTCGTACATAAAAAAAAAAACTTCTTAATACGAAATTTCTTTCGTAAAAAAACGACTGTTCTATGATTTTAAAATTCACTACTCTTTTTTACACAAATCACACAATCAGTTGTATTTCGCATCGCACTCGTACCGATTTATATAGATGTAGTAGATATTTAATAGCACCGGTTCGATTATCAGCTGTTAATGAATAGAGCGTACCGGGTTGACGTTCGCAATAACGTGTAGTGAGTATTACAGAGTAAGAAAGTCAGACTTCATTAAAAAAAATAACTGTTTTTTTATTATCAAGTGCAGATGAATGTCGTAGAACAATAATTATTAGTTTTAATGTTAGAAATTCAGTGTTAAGAGGATACAGATTTTTTTTATTTAACCCATGAAATATAAAAATAAAAAATTACTAAGAAACCTAATTTGAAAAAAATTACGACGAAGTACGAAACAGCCTTTCGATTAGCTTATTAACGTTTCTAACGTACAGTCACTGGTCGAATAGACTGATCTGTACAAGAAGTTGGTGAAAGTCAAAACTGCCAACTCTTTACTGTTAAGTTGAAATAACAATATTATACCGGTCAATGTGTCCGCCTTTCTAAGCTATTGGAGTCAGGGTGTTCGTGGAAGTAATCTACTTAAATACAGCTCGGCACGGTGGCTTTTGTTGGTAAGATTTTGTGGACCCTTGAAGCATGATCCCATGGGTTCGACCCTTGAAAGGTTTATGGTGCCGAATGACTTTGATCTTGTTGCAATAACTGTAGTTTGTTTGATATTTCTACTTCCATGGCTCATCTATATTTATTATTTTATTATATTTGTTTAATTAGGTATCTATATCATCGTGGGGCGGTTCACCCGCACTTCCTTGACACGGAGTCGCTGGGTACAGTGCGGTCTATACCGCGAACCCGAAAGTTATGGAATGAACTACCAGCTGAGGTTTTTCCATTACACTACGATATGGAGTTCTTCAAAAGAGCCGTGAACACGATTCTGCAAGGTGAGCAGCGCTCCCGCAGGCCTCCTGGTGTTGCAAGTGTCCATGGGCGGCGGATCACTTAACATCATGTGGCCCGCCCCGCTCATTTGCCGTCTATTCAATAAATAAAAAAATGGTGACTGTTGGAGATAATGTGATTACGAGGTAAACTCAAAAACTACTAAACCGATTTTAAATTGTTTCACTTTTAGAGAAGCCAAAGCGTGTCGCTGGTCTTAGATAATGTATTTTTTTAAAAAAGCTACGAGGAAATGTGTAATATTTTTAATCTGTTGTTGACCTCTTTAATAAGTTAATTATAAAGACCCCTTTCTAACCAGTTTCTAAGAACGTATAATTATTTTTATTTTCAGACCATCGCATCTCGCACCCACCGTGGTGATGAAATTTGGACGGCATTTCATAGGATTGAACGGAAAATTCATTTTTTTTATTTTAATCTATCAAGCTTTATGATTTTTGTTCTCCTATTTATTAGTAGCTCTATTTGGATCAGTCGCAATTTTCTGGTCAAAGATGGCAGGTAGGCGGACAGCTCACTTTATGTTAAATGTTTACCATTATCTATAGACAACTGCAATTATAAACATGTTCATAGCTTTCTTTAGGAATTTCAATTATATGTACCTACTAGTAAATGCATATATTTAAACGACACGCAACTAAAATGCCAATTTACGAACATTTACGTCTATTTTATGTTACTTATAATTACTATTACTACTTACATTACTTATAATTACTAATAGTAAATTATAATTACTATTACTACACTTATAATTTACAAAGTCACAAGTAAAGGAAATTAGAATTTATAATGGAATGTAGTACATCATAGCTTAGCTGCGGGCTAAAGGGAATTAAACTACTTAGAAGGTCACGTTCAACTTTGAAGGCCCTCTGGAGAAAAACACCGTATATAAGCACAGATGGTACACGTGATTAAGTTCAATGTCAAGAGGTAGTTGGTTAATACACTGATAGTATACTGTGACCATAAACAGGCCTGTTTTCGCCCATTGCTGGACATGGATTACATGCCCCGAGGAGTTCCCCGGGTTCACATTACATAGGTTTAAAGGCTAGCGTGGTGTTTCAAAGCCATACCATCTCTCATACACAAGGCAATGTGCACTAGCAATATAATGTAAGTTTTATCAAAATCCGTCCATTGGTTCTTATGTAATGGGAATTGACAAATAAACAAAAATTTCAAAAGTTGTTACTTTTCTTGCTTTGCACCCTGTATCATTTGTAACTTTACAAATAATATTTCAAACTAATTTAATTAAAATTAATTTATATGCAGACCATATATATAGATGTAATATATAGATCAATAGAGGATTCCCAGAACCAATAGCTATGCAAGTTTCAGTTTGACCCATAGTTATACACCATAGTACAGAGAATATCGCCTACGGCGCAACCGGCATCCATGCACACACCTTCAAGCCAAAATCACTTCTATATCTATTACATTTAAATTCACTATCCTGTTAAATAACAAACTTGTCGTTCTTGCTTTCCTCTCAAAGAAATTTCGAACTTAAAATACGCGGGGGAAAGTCTATTTACAATTGAAAGTGGTTGGATTTACGTCGTTTTATGGGTGGTTGTCGCAAAACCGGTACGACCAGTGTCTGACCAGACCATACGGAGTTTGCTCAGCATAGCAAAAAATAACGCAAGTTCGCTAATATAATCTGCATTGGTTTGGTTACAATTCTAGATTTGTGGAATTGGATTGGATTTGTGTAAAATTAGCTTAAAAATTACGATATTTAAGAAACTTTAATATCGGTTCAAATTTCTCGGGTGTTAAGATTAGGAAAATCTTAAAAAGTAACATATAAATAAAATGACATCCCATCCTATCCGATTCTCTCCGCTGCTGGGTAGGCCTCCTATGCAACCCCTCAGACATCACACATGGGTTTTCATCTACTGGAACCACTAGTGAATATATGCTTTAGCCATGGGTTCAACTTGCCGGATTTTATCAAGTTGAAATAATTCCAAACGTTTCTTATTTCTCCTCTCTGCATTTTCTGCTTAACAATTTCTATTACATTTCAACTAGTAACATGTCTGAAGAAATTTGGGTTAACATCACTCTGTAAGAACAGAGAAACAAACAATTATTTTGAAAATTACTCTCAACATAACTGCGGAGATAGTACAGGCATAATTATGATCCCGGGGCTTTTAAAATGAGATCAGTTCCTTTGTGTAACGGTAAACAATAGAGACCGCAAACGTCTATGTTATGTGCTGGAAATAATTGAACTACTCGCTTCCCTGCTCGAATTAGGAGAAAATTTATCTTTAAATACTAACTGTTTTTAAAATGCGACCTACCAATTTTTTTTTTTTTTTTTTATGTACGAAGACGGCAGACGAGCATACAGTCCACCTGATGGTAAGTGGATACTGTCGCCCATAGACATCCGGGATACATGCCAACATTAGTCCAAAATGACAAATGTTGGCACGCCCCCGGATGCGCTGCTTACCTTAGCGTTGCGCTGCTGGAGAAAGGGTTGGGAAAATGGGGAGGGATAGGATGGGATGGGAATGGGCTCTGGCACATCTCACTAACTACCGAAACACGTACGTACATTGGGGAAATACGATAAAGTGGGAAATGCAGTACACTTCAAGGTAGTCTTCTGTGAGAAAGGGGTAACGTGGCCAGTCGAGCGCGCCCAGCGGCTGTTGGATTGCAGCGTGCACTCTCCCCCCTCAGATATGATGTAAGGGGAAATATGATAGGTAGATAGATAAACTGTTTATTGCATTCCAACACATTTTGCAAAAAGACAATTTAAGTAAGTAACACGAATGTGTACAACAGGCCAAAGCGAGCTCTTCCAGGCAAACTCAGGGTGGTAAGGAAAAAATGATAACAATATCAAATAAAGGTAGATGGTGCAATTTTATATGTCAAAATAATATAATTGGTATTAGACCATAATTTATATGCTCTTTAATGGGAGGCCTGATTCATAATTTCAAAGTCGCTCAGCAAGCTATGGAGAAAACTATGATAGGAGTGTCTTTACGTGGTCTAGGCGCAAAATGTACCAGTTATTCGCCAAATGTCCGTGTGACGCGTCCAGTTTGCGGAATGTACTATTGACAGTTACATTTTGCGACGGTCCAAAACAATACGTTCCAAAATGTGTTTTGCGACATATAACTACTCGTAGAAAGAGATGGAGAGATGAGAGACATACCTACAGACACGAACTTTACGGAATCTACAACGAAGAGAATCGTTAAAGAACGAAAATCAGCGAGATAACTCATAGAATCAGCATACTGAAGCGATAAGTGATGACCCGCCCACATATCTGCACATCTGCCGACACATATCGGCAGGTCATATCTGACGCAGGACCGACAACCCACGAGAAAGCTGCTTCCTTAAATGGAGACCATGTATCGTGAAGCAAGTGTAGAAGTATTATTATTTTCCAGTCAGCATTCAGTATACACCGATCCAGAATTCCTTTTATCTTTGCTGCCCGACCATCTAGGAGTTAACGCTGGCAAATCGATTACTAACTTAACCTTTAAACGGTATATTTAAACTAGTTTTCGAAAACTTAACAAGCAACAACACTGTAAACTAGGTTAATTCAAGTTCTCTTCGGTCCAGCATTTAACAATAAACTCTCGGACTGTGTCCTCTTACACGTTAGAGACGAGGAATGTGGTCGCATTTGCGAAGTTGGCAAACGCTGGGGAGAAGCAACGCCAAGAAAGTTAGTGGTATTATGAAATTAACTTGTCCAAGTACAACATAGTTTCGTGACAGCGAGATAATGAGGCGTAACAGATACGTCAACAAGGATAACGTTTAAAGTTTTACGATCTTCGTAAACAAGAATATGATAATTTGTATGAAATAAGATTTACAAGAGTATCAAATTTAAACAATCAAGTGGAAAATCAACAAATCAACCTATTTTTTAAAAACACATATATTTTATAGAAGTATATATGTAAGTATATAAGAATATATATGTTTTATTAAAGGCGGCGGACAGGGAGTTGGCCCACCTCGTGTTAAATGGTACTGCAGGCGCCTATGGATGCCTCAGCGCTTGTAATAGTGGCTTTGTTATCCCTTAGTGGCCTTTTACGACACCCACGGGAATAGATGGGAAGAGAGAGAACTATACCACCTCTAAAAGAGTGGACTCGCCAACCCGCTTGGCCAGCGTGGCGTTTTAACGTCATACATCCTTGTCTTGTGCATGAGGAAGGCCATGTCCAGGCCGTGGAGACTGAAGGGGCTGGTTGCAATGCATAGATGCCTACAATACTAGGTTTATAGAAGCGCTCCCTACGCTACAAATATCTATTCACAGCTCTCTTGAAGAACCCTATATCATAAAGCAGCTGAAAGATCTCAGGAGTATGTCGTTCCACAATGTTCGGGTGCTCGGTATAAAATGTCTGGTAGCTTGCACAGCACGCCACCGTCCCCTATTAAGAAAGTGCTGTGTATCGCGCTTCGATGACGAGGTGCGGTAATAAAAATCCGCGGTAGGCATTACGTATACATACTAAACGGAATTAGTTAAATAATTTTAACTAACTAAGAATGTCAGAGCGGTACTCATATTCGTGTAATCGTGAATTCGAATCCTCGGCCCGTAACACTGATTTTATGCAACCTGTAACTAGCTCGGTGGTGAGAGGAAAACATCGTGAGGAAAACCCGCATGCTTCGGAAAAAAAACATCTGGAGTATGTGTATCCACAATACGCACTGGGCCCGCGTGGTGGATTACGGCACGATATCCCCCCCCCCCCCCCCGTGGTTTACTAGGCGGGACCTGTGCCCTGCAGTGGGATAATAAAAGGCTGGTACAAGTATAAGAATGTCATCACCCGTCGAAGGAGCCACTTCGCGGGACTCCCTATTTCTTTATTACCACCAGAGAATCAAAACCAAAACCAAACCCACTTTTGAATTTGCTGCCATGGATTTGCAGCCCATGCAGTATTTTCTGCTGCTCCAATTATATATATATCTCAAAAACAAACCCTAAAGCCATTACGTTTGCATGTTTTACAAATTCATCGGGCGCTTACTCACACGGACAAGAGAATGTCACCGATTTGGTCACTGCGAGCTGATATGATAATGACGACGCGCGATGATAACTAATCATTATTTAGATTAAAATATTCCTAGAATTTTGCCGTAATCGACCACATTCATATATATTTAAGTACGAAGCTCAACAGTTTTTTATGGATAAAGACGGCAGACGAGCATACAGTCCACCTTATGGTTAGTGGATACTGTAACCCATGGACATCCACGATACATGCCAACATTAGTTGGCACGCCCCCGGGTGCGCTGCCTACCTTTGGAAATATATAATGGATTTGGAGAAAGGGCTGGGGAAAATGGAAGGGATAGGATGGGATGAGAATTGGCTCTGGCATACCTCATTCACTACCGGAACACGTACGTACATTGGGGAAATAGGATAAAGTAGGAAATGCAGTACATTTCAAGGTAGTCTTCTGTGAGAGAGGGGTAACGTGACCAGTCGAGCCTTATTTATTATGACTTTATTTATCTATACTAATATAATAAAGAAGTAAAATTGTGTGTTTGTAGGTTGCCCAGGGGTGCCTAGGGCCTGCCTAGGTATGTGGGGGTAATATCTGGAACTACTGAACCGATTTCAAAAATTCTTTCTAAAATCGGAAGCTACATTATCCGTGTCTAATATAGGCTATATTTTATATTGAAATTTTGGAAAAAAAAATTGAAAAAACTTATAAATCGAAGCGAGGGCGGGTCGCTAGTATTATATTTCTATGTATAAATAAAATATATTTTGTATTTTTGGATTCCTAATACGTTCATTTTGTTCTCAGGTGTTATGTTCTTTCTAACAAAACATCGTTTGAGAAATTATTATGACAATTATTTCTTTTATCTTCACACATTTTAAGGTCAAAAACATCCTCGCTAAAGATTCAACGATAGCGTTTCAATGACATGACACTCAGTAAAATCAGTGGCAAGCTACACCTTTTCTTAGCATGAATTTTCATTTAAATCCATTTTACCTTATATTATAGTAAATTCCTTGTAGATTTATTTATTTACGAAAATGTCCCATAATTACCTATTAGCATTAACGTTGAATAACGTTACACCTTTTATCAGCTTGTGAGAGAGGTGAGGTCGAGAGGGAAAACGTTGTAAGTCATATATTAAACATATTACGTCTTAAAAGTAGTCTGATTAACGATTATTTATTTATGTAAACGCAAGCGAACTGTATGTATCCCTAAATGACTTGACCACAGCAAAGATCATTTTTCTTTTCTATAGTTCTATTAAAACTACACTTTTGCGGTTACGCTGTTTTGCCTCAAGGCCGTTTATCTCTGGAAGCAAGCGGAATGTAAAATAGTACGCTAAGCTTTGAGCTGTCTGCGGATATAATCTGAAGTAATGGGATTTTTGTCTCCCTTTTGCCTTTTCATACCAGTTTTTTGCTGCGAATCATGTGAAATTCTAAACGGAATTGTTTATTAGTACACCCGCAGCGATAGCCCACGTAGTTTTTTCGTCTTTTTGACTTTGTACCTTTTGCCTCCGGGCTAAGATTGACGATAAGTGTACTGTTTGCAGTTTTTCAAGACTTTTTCCTGTTTTTCTGTTTTCTAACTTAGATCGGAGGGTGATAAATGAAATTCTTGTTTTTTTACTTTATTTCTCACTGCTGTTCTTTCCAGATACCTTTTTATTAGTCACTAGGGCTTGGAACCCGATTTTATTCGGCATACCGTAACCAGCTCTTTTATCGTCCACTGTTGGACACGGGCCTCGTCATGGACATTGTCTTGTCATGGACTTGTCATGGAATCTTAGGACATTGTACATGAGGAATTTATGGCATCAAAAAGCCACGCCTGCCAAGCGGGTTGGTAAGTCGGTTAGTTGGTGGTCAGTTTTAGAGGCAGTGTAGATCCTCAGGGCTTGTGGTAGTGGCTTTGTTATCCCTTACGCTCCTTTTACGACACCCACGGGAAGAGATGGGGTAGTGCTATTTGCAAGTCGGCCGACACCATACGGCACACTACGGAACTATTATAGTGGCGGTAAGGTAGCGCCAACCGCAAATACACGCTATAACATGAGGCTCTTCCTTCAAGAGAGCTGTATCTAAATAGGATTCTGCAAGGATTCTTTTGACAGCGCAGCCGCATTCCCCCCGGCGTTGTGAATGTCCATGGGCGGCGGTGACCATTTACCATCATGTAGCCCGCCGCCGGCTCGTCTGCCATCCATTCTATATATAAAAAAAACCGTTCATTCAGTTAGAGCAACCATTATGAACATTAAAGTTTTCATAATTATTTTACAAAACGCAAAAAAACAAAGTTTCGATAGTGACGCAAAAGAGCGAATGAATAAAACATTTTAAAGGAAATACTTCACGAAGGAAACAATGCGAAAAAAGGTTTTAACAATAAATTCTTTCAGAACAGGATTATTTCTCTTTTCAAAATATAACTTAGTAATATTGTGATTGTTCGAACATTCTTGTTTGTTTAAATAAACTCGCCTGGCAGATGCGAACCATTCTAAAAACGTATAGAAAGAACATTGTATCGTATAATGCTCTTGTCCAATTCCGTTGCACCTGCCTCTAGACGTTCAGCGGTCCCACAAATATCGGTGGAGATATCCTTTATATTTTGTTTTGGAATTTTGATTACGTTGCCATATGTAGCATATTGGCCATTTGACTTCGAGCATGATTGATAGATAGATTCTTTATTGTATAAAATTAAATAAACACGGAAATTTAAAACAATATTTAAAGAAAATAATACAACCAGATGGTATGATGGCTTTAAAGCAATCTCTTCCAGAATATACCAGGAAATATATATATTTTTCAAATTTCTACCCTGCCGTATCTGGGCGATTTAAGTTCAAACGAGACAGATAGATTTTTTAATGTATAGCCGGACGCTCTTGTCCCTTTACAACAATCTCTTACAGACGACCTTTATTGCAAACATTATTAAGCTCAACATACACACCTCTTACAAATCACTGTACAACCACGAAACTGTGGTTGTACAGTGACATGTGAATTGACATAACCACAAAACAGTTAACGGAAGCTAAATGGATGAATTGCAGTCCATATGAAGCTATGTGGTTGTGAATTGGTTGCTTGAATGCTTGAAGTCCATACAAATACTCGTAAGTACTATACTCGTTTTATGGTTATATCAGCTTAAGTTTGCTTTTAGGGAGGGCAGGATAGGATAGGGTTCCTATCCTGCCCATACCTTACAAATTAGGTATTTGTTTTATGTAAATTTTAATTAAGATTTTTCAACTTAACATTTCGTTGTTTCAAGATTCTGTTTTAATAGAAACCTGCTGTAACATCTGAATTTTAAGATTATCATGATGCTATTTTAAGATTTAGTAACCTTAATATCTAGGAATATAGACACAAAAATAAGGTCCTTTTCCTCAGCTAATGTCACAATTAGTCACAAATATATATTTAGTACGATAGCACTAGAGAATACGAGTACTCTAGTACAAATACCCGTACGTTCACGCTTCCTCTTGTACATGGGGATAAATTATGTACATTACGAGGACAGAGGTCGTTAGTACCAGTTATCATAACAGATTGTCTAGACATGGCATCCCGCGAATTGCGACCTAGTTCGAGAATTCGTTTTAGGATATGAAAATAGTATTGTTATTAACTAGCTATTGCCCACTTGCTCAATATCCCACGGGAATTAGTTGTGTAGCCTATGTCCTTTCCATGGTCCTAAAGATGACAAAATTTAAGATAAACTAAATTTAATTTAAGCTTGATTCGTCCACCAGTTGATACGTAAAAGCATTTCATAACAGACATTTTTTTTCATATATTATTAACTTTAACTAGTTAGGATTAGGATTTTCTTATCATCATGAATCCTGTGGCTGATGTCTAAACAAAGTCGTAGCCAAAAAAGGGGGACTCAAAAAGTCCTAAATTTACGAGAGGAAATCGTTTGAAGTTCATTGCACAATTATATGTACAAAAGGTGGATTTAACGCCATAAGGCATTCTCTACCAGTCAACCACAAGATTATACAGAAAAACGATTGCAGACGTTGTTTTGAATTTAGTAAGCACAAAAAATGGAATGTAAAAAAAAATTCTTTACTAAACAAATAGGTCGAGGACGTGTAGTATATTAACTACAATTTATCAGAGTTTACATGTAAACTTAAATAAAACTGATGAAAAAGTATTAATACTGGGGACATTATCGTCAAAGTAGATACAATAAAGTGATTTATAATTTGCAAGAAAATTAAATATCTTATCTTTGATGGTTTCTACATGCGATGGATTATTTTCTTTCTTTCTTTTTTATATCACTTGTGATGCATCATCGCCTACTTTTCCTAATCACATTTCCCCGTCGCAGGTTGTCCGGAAGAGATTGCATAATTGCAACAAGACCGTCTATTGTTTTCTGTTGTTTTGTAGCCATATGTGCAAATTTCTTTGTAAGTATAAACAAAGATATATTAAAGAGATACAGAAAGCGTCTCACACTGCAATGCACGCTGCAATCCAACAGCCGCTGGGCGCACTCGACTGGCCTCGTTACCCCTCTCTCATAGAATACTACCTTGAAATGTACTGCATTTCCCAGATTATAATAATCCCTAATGTATGCACGTGTTTCGGTAGTGAGTGAGATATGCTAGAGCCCATTCCCATCCCACCACCAGGTGGACTGGACTGTATGCTCGTTTGCCACCTTCTTTCAATGAAAAAAAAAAATCCGTTGTCGGTCCTGCGGTAAATATGGCTTGCCCATTGCCAATTCAGCACGCTGATTCTATTTCGACAATATCGATGTGTTTCGTTCCTTGACGGAAAGCAGAACACGTTTGAAGCAGACTGACAAGCAACGCGGCAACACTACTTAACCGGGAGAATTCCTCGGCTGTATTACAAACACATCAAAGCTACTAAGTTGCAAGTTAATGTATTATTAAATTGATTACCTCCTAAAAGCGGCGGTATTAACTCGATCTAAACATCTACCGCCGCAAATTTATAGATTCTAATATCCGGTATTATGTTTATATCTATCACAGAACAGAAAGAAAAACAGTAGGTACCTCAATTTGTAGAAACAAATACTCTACAATTGCATATGCAGCGTTTAACAGATTAAAGTAAGTATATGAGCGTATGTAAGTACGTTTGGGCAGACACACGCATCGTGTTTACTCTCAAGTCGCATAAGTCCTAATTCTCACTGGCATAGAGCAACTCTGTGTTACCTGACAGTGCTCATATTGTCACGAGAGTATGCCGCACTAAAATCTATGATCTTACGAGTGAGATAAAGGATACTTTCTCGTACTACTACGAAATGGAACGAACGGTGGACGCGTGGAGTGAATGGCTGCTTCTGTAGATGACCTCAATGTCGCTTTATGTGTTAAACTCCTACTAGACATATTATCGAGGATTAACGTTACTTAATTCTGAATTACAAAAATAACACCGAGTTGCACTTCTGTTTGTTTTGTTTACTTTGCAGGTTACGATACATAATCCTAGTTTATGGACAGTTATAGAGAGCTGATTTGAAAGTTCATTTGATGCTTGCTTTTGATACATTAACCAAGTCTGGGCTATTTATTCGTAATTTTAATTAAGTATAAATAACTTGTCGTAGTTACGAATATTTGGCAAAGTATTGCTCTATTACTCATTGTAATATTACTGCTGAAAAAAAAAATTATGGAATCCAACTTTTCCACGATAGGCATCATGCTTAGTGAATTATGGCGTGAGACCCTTTCATTATTACAAGGAGAGGCCTGTGTCTTACAGAGAGGGGTTATAGAACTAAATTTAGTACATGTAATTAAACACAAAATCAGCAACGCCAAGCAGAGTAACACAAAAACTTTCGCTCATTAATTACCACGACTAAAATGTTGCTCACTTTTCATCCGAATCACAAAATATATAAATAGTGCTCTAACAAAAAGCTCGCCTGTGGTTGTAGCAAAATACACGAAAAGGAACAGTATGCAAGCTTCATGAAAACATCTAAAATTTTAACGCATACGAAAGCAATGTTTATGCACCACTGAGAGAGGTATAACACATTTTAATTAGCACTTCAGGTTCAACTTCAGGTAATTTAAGTTATATGTACTCGCAGAGGCGCAAATTCACAGTAAATCTAGATAGAATTTAATGGTTTCTTAGCAGGAAGAAACTCACATGTACCGCATGATCCTAGATCAAATATAACAGTTAAGTCACGTTGTTTTAAGACAAAAATTGCGACTCATAAAAAAGAGCGACACAGCCGAGTAACGAGTAACTATCAGAAGTGGATTCTCACTTGTACACTCATATTGACCCTTTAAAGCAAAGAACGGCGTGGCGAGTTACTCGTTAATAGTAAAATAACTGACCTCGTCGCTTCGACGATTGTTTTAGAAAAATCAAAGAATGATAGAAGTTATATTTATTTATCAGTGGTAGCACGAAGATCATATACTGCATTTTCATTTATACTGTGTCTGAAGTACTATTTGAAGTTAATATTTTACAACACTATCTGTCCTGTATTTATGGTATATTGTGGTACCATTATTGTGGGGAACCTTTTGTTGTCCCGTTATTGGACCAATAAGTCACGTGGCTTTGTTTGTGGTGGTTATTGTAAAAAGGACTGCAGAAAAGGCGACTTTCAGTCGCGGACTTCTAGTCGCGGATTTCTAGCATTTAGTTGACGACTAAAGTGACGGTGTGCGGGTTATTTTAGATAATCTAGGACAGTCGGACTATCTAAGTGTCGTTTTAAAAGTATTGAAATGAAAGTGAGTCATTTAGGTTTGTCTCGCCTCACTTCATGATATTGATACTTATTGTTCTTATACTTATAATCTTATTGTTATAGTCTAACGTTTTATGTTTGTCAAACTTATGTTAGACAAACAAATTAGTAAAACCTACTTTATGGCTCTGGCTACTAGGGTTACCACACTTTGTGACCATTGTCGAATTTTCCAAGCATTTGGAGACACCATTCCACTAAACGCTATCTTAAGTCTTTAATAACTTTGTTTCGGGTTTAGAACGCAACGAAAGTCCTAAAAAATCATTGAACGAAAATGTTCTCTTGTTAAAACCATTTTTCCGGAAACATTTAATTTTTATATTGCCGCCAGAAATAAAAAACATTTTGGAATTGTAAAATAGCCATTTCTAAGAACTTTTAGTATGACCAATCGTATGAAACATTTTGAGTTCCAGAACATTATGAACTGTGATCAACAATCTTTTCAAACTACGCAACCTGGATAGATACGAGATCACCACTAACGCTCTCCAAACATACGCGATATACCTGCAGGTATTATCGCAACGCGATGTTGTGGTAATTGGTATTGCGGCTCTCAACTTTTACTGATGCGGTTTAAGATTGCACGGGGTACCATACAAAATGTAAAAGACATATTATTGCATTACCGGCCGGTATGTCGCGCTTATATGGGAGAGCCTAATCGGAACAGTTGACAACCCTAGCTCTGGCCCTTATACTACCTTCTGACCACATACTACCCTTCTGATCACAATCCTACTGTAGTCTTTCATCGTCGCTCTCAAAGTAGAATCTGTCTTTACCTGTAACAACAGAAAAGCCCTTATTAAACACAAAAACTCTTAATTCTGATTTTAACCTACTTAAGACGGTAAACGGAACAAAAAATTTATATCCCATGATGTTAGAACCGGCGAACACGTTAATAAGATTACAAGTTTCCCACACCCCACTGGGATTCGAACCCGTAGCCTCCGGCTTTGAACGTCTGAGCTTATTAAACTCTACCGCAACGTAATATAAGCCTCAACAAGTAATGTCGGTATCATGTTAGTATTGGGGCCTTACCTATAAAATTGCTGTTTGTTCATAGTGACCACTTTGAACTTAGTTGTCTTGCGTTTGGCTTGGAATTCTAAATTAAAATTAAGTTCAGTTTAAAGCTGTGACATTATTTTTCAAAATCAGTTATTCATTCTTTTTTCCGTCAAATGACTTTTTGCTTATAGATATCGCTGCGTTTGTGACTATAGAAATGTTAAAATATCTGTCATTACGCCCTCTTTCATCTGTCATTACTTTTTATTAATATAACATATAGCATGTGACGTACCGTGTGGTGTCCACCATAGATCCACCACCATAGGGGTAGAATAGCACCACCCCATCTCTTCCCGTGGATGTCATAAAAGGCGACTAAAGGATAATAAAGCGGCTATCACAAGCCCTGAGGATCCGCATCACTCGTCAACTTGCTTGACTAGTGTGGCGTTTTGGAGGCCCATGTCCAGCAGTGGATGCTGAAAGGGCTTATATTGGATTATATTGGACAATGGTGCATTATATTGGAGTTTAGTAAGAGTACTTCAAGTCGATCCATCTGGCTGGAGAGGGCTACGTTCTCCGTTACGTGTATGTTATATTTTCAGAACTACTGAACCAATTTTGATAATTAATAACATAAATTCGTCCACAATAAACATCATACAAAATTATGAAACCACAACAAAATCGAGAGCGAAAGAAATAAACAAACATTGCAGAGAATTTTCTGAATAAAATATTTTACGGCATTTGTGTAAAAACAAGAAAAATCTGATGCCAGTTTTCTGCCTAAAAAACGAGAAGTACTTAATTACAATAAGAGTATAATAAGTATAATTATATATATATTTAAATATATATACACCAGAATAAGTATAAGTATGTAGATAAGAGTAGTAAAACATAGCAGTATATTAACTCTGGCCCACTTCGTCGAGATAATTACCTGCTCTCGATTCGCAGTGAAATTTTATGTACGCGGATTCGACGCCAACCAATTCAACCAAACCATGCGGCGTATTAAGTTAACCTACTGCTATATTTTTACCATGGCCATTACGTATTCCCATGTTGCGTTAATGGAGGTCGCAGGTACCAGTAATTTTACACGACACTTTGTAAAAGCTTTCAGAGATTTTCATTGGCTTTGTTAAAAAAAAATATACTGCCATTTTGCTCCGCTGTTCACACTCTGTTGGGTTAAATTTAACTGGTGTTTCATGTGGATTTAAATACAAATCTAGGGGTAAAAATGTAATAAAGCAGGCTACATGCTTTCAGAAAAATAAGGTGTGAAACACGAGCGTATAAACGGCAACTAGTCTGACAAACGAAAGTGGCACAAGAATGGCCAACATCAGTTCAATGGCCAAAATCAGTTCAAAATGACTACGTTGACACGCCCCCGGATGCGCTGACTACCTTCGGATTTAGAAGAAATGTTGGAAAAGATGGGTAAAATACCAAATTAAATCGACAGCAGAAAATACTAAATGGAGAATGGCTTTAGGAAAAAAGTATAATAAAAATATTGAAATTCATAAAAAAAATCACTTCATTCATAGAGATCTAAAGACAGTACCTATTTTGATGACGGAGCTAGTGGTTCCGTAGAATTATTTTGAACAAGAGAAATAACAAATAAAATAAAAATGCTCTTTATTGCCAATAATGAGAAATTAAACATTTACATGTAATTACTTGTACATAATTTACTGGCAACGGGAGTGTGTCAGCGTATGCTTGCCGCACACTGAACCAGCGCTGGTTTTCAGCACAGCCCCTTAATCTAAATGCTGAAATCTGGCTGCTACCGAGAGATCAAAAGACTGTGTGTGAAGCGGCTGAATGTATCTTTCGTGATTCAGAAGAGGAAATATCGTTGGAATATATGCGGGATAAGGAAAACCTTCATATTTAGATGCTTATTTAGGACAATTTGTAGCAGAATTTAAAGAACTTGAAAATGCACTAGAAATCACAACAAAATCCGGAGATTTAGTTATTGGTGAGCTTGTAAATATATTTTCAATATGTAATATATTTATTATGTAAATATATTTGTAATAAATATAAATATTGTAAATAATGTAAATATATTTTCAGCTTGTTGAGTTAGAAGAATCAAATCATTCGTTTGATTTTCCTGAGATACCGGTATTCGGACTGGAGCTGAAAAGCAAAACAATAAAGCTATGTGACGAATTGCACTAAAAAATACAAATCGGTATTTATTGCAATATACAAATATTGCAAGGTCGGCGGCGCGCCCGCATACCCCCTGGTGTTGCAGGTGTCCATAAGCGGCGGTAACACTTACCATCACGTGGGATCGCTTGCTCGTCCGCCCACTAGTATATAAAAAAAAAGCTTTTTATATTAATTACCTAATCACGTAATTATACAGATATATGTTTTCTTAATTATGACAGATTAGACTAGATAGCTTACAGGAAGTAGAATATTGACTATAGACCCACTAATTGTACAGCTTCTCCAAAAAAGTTTTGTTTGCATCAAGGAAGACATGAAAACAATTTCATATCAGATAAAAGCATATCTACAGATCTTAAGCATTGTAACAGTTTTGTTAAGTTAATGGCTAATAAACATTATTTAAGTAAATATTATATATATATATGTATATATAGAAAATGAGAGGCATTAAAAATTTAATATAAACACATATAGTATACTATCAAAACCCGGCAGACGTTGTCTTGCCATAGAAGTTGATGAGCTGCAGCGCCGTCTAGTGTCGAGTTACAACAAAGTCGATAGCTTGAAAATATTCTCCGTGCTCAAATACCTAACATACCAATTTTCATGGCGATCGGTTGAACGGTATAGAAGTTGATGTGCTGCAGCGCCATCTAATGGCGAGTTACAACAAAGTGCATAGCATAAAAACCTTTTCCATGAAAAAATACATAGTATATGTGCCAACAACATTCATGGTAATCGGTCAAACGGTGTCGAAGTCTATTAATCTCAGACAGATTAATAGATGATTACACATTTGAGGGGGAGAGTGCACGCTGCAATCCAACAGCCGCTGGGCGCGCTCGACTGGCCACGTTACCCCTCTGTCATAGAATACTACCTTGAAATGTACTGCATTTCCCATTTTATCGTATTTCCCCAATGTACGTACGTGTTTCGGTAGTGAGTGAGATGTGCCAGAGCCCATTCCAATCCCATCCTATCCCTCCCCATTTTCTCAACCCTTTCTCCAAATCCATTCCTATATCTCCAAAGGTAGGCAGCGCATCCGGGGGCGTGCCAACGTTTCTCATTTTGGACTAATGTTGGCATGTATCGCGGATGTCTATGGGCGACTGTATCCACTTACCATCAGGTGGACTGTATGCTCGTCTGCCGCCTTCGAACATAAAAAAAAAAAAAAAAAAACAACATTTGGCTGTATTTAACACGTGAACACTGACTGAGTTCACTTTTAATTTTTGACCCACAATTAATTCAACGTGTCAACTTTTTTTTATTAATTTTCAGTGAAAATAACATATAATATGAAATGATTTTCAATCGTACTGAAACTAACTTTTATATCTCATAAATAACCTAGACTGGCACAAAGAAAGATGTGTTGCACAACTTATGACGTTTTCATGATAAGAAAATACGACAAAATAGCATATTTACAAGGCTGCTATATGACAAATTTAAGTCTAAAGGTTTTGTATTTTATCACCAAACGGGGACTTATACAAGTCTACAAAATCGTTACAGGACAAATTAATAATGCACTAATAAGCATTTACGAAAAGGCATCGATGACTTCTACAAGACCTATATTTGCTAGTTGGGGCCGTCGACTTGGCAATGACATTCTCAGTAAGTAATTTAAAATGATATACTTCAGTTGATCATTATTTGCTTTACATGTCTAAATTACAAGCCCAATAAAAGACAACAGAGTAAATGATTGCAAATTAAATACCTATTATTGTGGTTATCAAATTGAAAACAATAAATTTAAATTTACGAGCAGATAAAGTGTGGCGCCATGCCCAGATAAACAGACCAACTGACACCAATAACTTTCATCGAGTCGCTTCTGGTGATGAATTAATTAAATTTTAAACTTCGCTGCGTTATTCAACACTTTGCGAGGCAAATGATTCAGTATTATAATTCTTGTTAGGTTGCGTACACAATGGAATAGGTGGCAACACAGTAAAGCCGCGTCGCGCCGCACTGAAAGACTGCGACAACGCACATTGCAGACGTGGCGCGCCGGTGGAGGGGCGGGGGGATTCGGGGGTGGGGACTGCAGCCCAACGCAATCATTTAAGTCAGGTAGCTGTTGTCAGGTAGGCAGCGAATAACTCTCGAATTGCGTACGTTAACTGCGCCCATACAACGCACATTGAGGCGGGCTGCGTCGCAACGCATAACATTGGCAGATTGGCGCATAAATACAACTGGCAAGCGATCCGGCAGTGCGTGCGCTGCGCTGCGGCGCGACGCGGCCCACCGTAAGATTCAGGAGGATTTTTGCAATGTCATGCGCGAGCCTTAACCATAACCAGGCCCATGCACACTGTTAGCTGTAAGTGAGTAAGTACACTTTATTGCACATCAAAGAATATAGTGAAAGTGACACAAAGTTTAAATAAAAAGTTGGCTTATCGCTAAAGCGATATTTTCTAGGCGAGGGGGGGGGGGTGTATGCCAACTCAAGAATAGGTCTTGTGCTTGTGCACGTTGGCCAAGCGGGTTGGCGAACCCCCTCTTTTAGAGGTGGTGTAATTCCTAAGAGCTGGTGGTAGCGGATTTGATGACCCTTAGTCGCCATTTACGATACCCTCGGGAACAGATTGGGTGGTGCTATATACTCGTCTATATATACTATATACTAAGGCTAAAGCTAGCCGACCAAGTCATTTCATACAAGTTTAATTATTTGCTCACAAATTACTTTTTCTGCCATCCACAGAAGAATATAAAACTGGATATTATTTTGCACCGTTCTGCGCACAGCCTTTGTCCGAGAATTATTTCACTCGGAGATCTTCGAATTTCTATTAATTCACTTTAATATTTATCTGTTGTTATGTTCATTCATCTTCTGAGTTAAAAGTCCATTACCGATCGTCAATTTCCATTAACTGTGGCTCTCTTGGGATTTATATAACAACTTTTGTGCAAATTAACAGCAAAAGTGTGAGGGCCATGCTGTACCGGCTGGCGTTAGAATAACAACAACCCATCTTTTCCTGGGGGTGTCGTAAAAGGCTAAGGGCTAAAGGATAACAAAGCTACCACAAGCCCTGAGGAACTACAAAACCCGCTTGGCGTGCCGTTTAAGGACATACTTTCCTCATACACAGGAGAATGCACACGAGGAGGCCCGTATTCAGCAGTGGACGATAAAAGGGCGGGTCACGGTACCGGTGGCAGGAGGGAAGTTCCAGTCCACATGGTGGTAAATGGATACTGTCGCCCATGGACATCCACGATACATGCCAACATCAGTCCGAAATGGCAAACGGTGGCCGTCCCCGGATGCGCTGCCTACCTTTTGACATATAGAAATGGATTTGGAGAAAGGGTTGGGGAAATGAAAAGGGATAGGATGGGAATATCTCACTATGCTCTGGCATATCTTACTCTCAACTGAAACACGTACGTACATTAGGGAAATAGGATAAAGTGGGATATACACTACACTTTACGGTACTTTTTTTTTATGGACGAAGGTGGCAGACGAGCATACAGTCCACCGGATGGTAATAGGATACTGTAGCCCATAGACATCCGTGATACATGCCAACATTAGTCCAAAATGACATTAGTCCCCGGATGCGCTGCCTACCTTTGGAGACAGGAATGGATTTGGAGAAAGGGTTGGGAAAATGGGGAGGGATAGGAATGGGCTCTGGCACATCTATCTCACTCACTACCGAAACACGTACGTACATTAGGGAAATAAGATAAAGTGGGAAATGCAGTACATTTCAAGGTTACATTTCACGCAGTACATTTTTCTGTGAGAGAGGGGGGTAACGTGGCCAGTCGAGCGCGCCCAGCGGCTGTTAGATTGCAGCGTGCACTCTCTTCCTCAGTTCTCTGTGAGAGAGATCTACAGCGACTAGAGCACAACATATCAAGTCTAAATAATGGTTCATTTACACAAGGAGAGTTTTTCAAACGGATCAGTCGAGAATATTGTATACGATTCTCGTCTACAAACAAACTTTATACGATTGTCGCCTGCAACTGTTCACATGATGATAAAAACTCGATGATAACAGTAATCACTTGATGATAACACTGTTTATACTAGTTTCTTACCGATTTCATCGCCTGCTCGCGTTCAAGAATCTCCTCGTTTAAGTGAGCATTAAACCAGTTACATGATTTTCTCGTAGAATCTCTTAAATCTGCAGCTCCCATATATAAGCATATTCAATGTTATGAAATTACTTTACATTTTACAGCAAAATCACGTCGTGAGAGCAAACAAACGTAAAGCACATAAAACATACGTGGCTTGCATTTTCAAATAATTACATTAATGTTCTATGTTTATTTTACCGGGGAAGGTGGCGTTAGGGATGGCGATCTGAGATCGATTAAGCGGAGAATCGATTATGTTGGCCGAAAAAAATTATTTTTAAGATCAGTCTCAAGCAGGGAATCAATCTTAGAATCCCAAAAAATCGAGTTGATTTTGGATCGCAAACGACTTGATAAATTATTTTACATCTCTTGATTCTAAATATTGGGATTTGTAACTATTTTATTGTTTTTCAAAAAAAAGATACGAATTTGATATGCATATTTTTGTACAATTTAATTTTTTCCCCTCTCCAATATATTCGTTTCCTTAATTTTATTGATTTTAAAGAGCATTTAGAATAAATATCGATTAATCGAAGCTCGATACTTTTTTTTAGAAAGAATCGCCATCCCTAGGTAGCATGGAAATCCAGAGTGTAAGACTGAGTGTAAGACTATCTGTCCACATTAAAATAGCATAAATATAATATCCTACACCCGATACAAACACAACACATCACACAAAAATGGTAAGTGGATATAAACTGCCGGCGACGTGGAATCCAGTTTTAACAAATTAAAACATTGCGATTTACCGTCGAATACGTACGCGGACATTATTAGTGTAGTGTATCGCAGCCTTTCCGAATGTGAAGATCAAATGTGGGTAGTTGATGAAATTGCTCGCAGCTCCCTTCCTGGACTACCCGCCTCTTCAGTCAACTCGTGACCACGGCTGGTGCAACCCGAGCCGAAACGTAGAGTAGGAGTAAAAGGTAAATCTAATATAAAATCTAGGTACATTGATGTCAACAAACGAATAAAATACTAAGGAGAGTTTGTCCTTTGGTAAATGTAAAGCGTCGATATTGAATTATTGTAGTCCGTTTACCGTACCTCATGGTTTTGTAACGTGTACCCGCAATGTAGGATAGCCTTTTAAGAATTTTTTCTAGACTTTGTACGTTGTTCTGAAAACATGGATACCATACCAAATTACAATAATCACCATGACTGCGTACTAAGGAGACTCTTTTGTATTCAAAAAAATAAACGCTAGCTTTTAATAACATTTATTTATAACAATATCAACATGATTCTTAAAGTGCATTTCACTATCCATAGTGATTCCTTAACAGTATCCACTATTTTTAAGGTCCTGTTATATATCATAAAATTCAATATATACCGACTACATAAATAATAAATATAATATAATATTTATAATAATAAATAACTTAAAAAAATATAAATGTCTACATTCAGAAATACAGTTTGATTATATGGTATTATTTACTTAAACAAACACAATATTTATAAGATAAATAATAATATAGATACATTGAGCAATTATAAATATACTTATATACCATATAGCTATTTGATTTTGCTTAATATCACAGCCACCCAAGGCTTCAGTATTGTGCAGTCATAGTTAGCAGTTGCAGCTATCAAAATGCAGCTTATTTAATCTCTTGAATTAAGTCGGTGGTATTTACTGACTAACCGAATGAACTAGATAAGAATATTGCTAGAGTAAATAAAGAGATAAAGATAGGAAGACACTACAAAAATGAGTCATAAAGTTATGAGCTCGTGACCTGAGTGTATATTTCCATTACAAGATTAAGAGTAACGAGTACATTTCCGACAATATGCAATGCAACCAGCCATGGGCCTTCTCATGCACATGGTCTTGTGCGTGAGGGATGTATGGCTATAAAACGCCACGCCTTGTCAAGCGGGTTGGCGAGTTCACTCTTATTCCTCAGAGCTTGTGGTAGCCGCATTAGTCGCCTGTAACGACATTCACACGATCCACGGGGAACCGGCAGCACGTGTGGTGTCACACACGGCAAATGTTCATGTGTTATTCGTTCTATTCTTAACTGCTGATTCAATTGCAATGCAATCATCTACATACATGTAGGTGTAAATCTCGGTACATGTTACAAACTATCGTCATCTTAAAACAGTCGTTTGATCAGATTAATTGTGGAAAATACCCCGACAAAAGCGGCATCGAGACAATCAACAACGAGATCAGGCAACGAGATAAGGCAACGAGATAATGTCTTACATATTATAGAATATCGGATTTTTAATGATTTATGACCATCACATGATGCAGTTGTATAGTATGTTTCGATATATCTCCATAAATACGAAAGATTTTTAATATGAATGTCTTTGCGCAGTTTGCTGCTTTATAAACCAAATTTTGTCCTCATTTTTTTTAATTTGCTCTTTACTGGGTGTTGAGATGGGATAGCCGAGTACATTACACATTCCGGCCGAAAGTAATACGCATCGACTATGATCGTGTGCCGTTACGACAGAGACGACGCTCTACAAAACCGTAGCTAGCCGATAGTCTCTTTCCAAAGGCCAGTGTATTACTTTCGGCCGGTTAGTGTACTAGTAGGTACATACTGCTTTGATAATGCAGTAAAAATACGCCACGTTTAAACAATTGTCTGTTGCAGAGTTCATGTCCAACAATAGTCATACAACGCCATGCATTCAATTTAAGACACGGTTATCAAGTGACTTCCTTATCTGGGTTCAAGTAAGCGAAATGGCGCACACATTACTTTAAATTAGTGTGGTCTTATCTCTGCTGCTGATAAATAAAATGTTTACATTCCGACGACAAATGTTTCTACTTACCATGTTGTTATGCATGTTGCAAATAAATAATTTTAATTGAAGATGAATTGATCGTTCGTCTATTTGGATAGATAAGACATTTATTCAGAGTACAATTATACTCGTTGGAGACTAGTTACAAAGGAAAATGCAAACACATGTATACCTACACATTTAAACATACAACAGCAGAAACATTTTAATAAAGTTAAAAGGAAAAGAGATGATTCAGTAGCGCAGTCTGCTGCCCCTATGACTGTCCTGAATGGGCGTCCTTATCACTGATTTTCAGCTGGAACCTGTTGTGAATTAGGGACTGCGATGAACTAATTTTTAATGATATATATATATAGCATATTCATTTAACTACACTCCCGGACACCTGAATCGAGCCACCCTGCATTTGTATGTATAAGGGCCCGAAACATAAAAATAATTTTAGGCCATACATAAAGTTGTTATGCAGTTTTGAAGTTGGCACATTCATCATCATTTTAGTGTGCTATTGTTCAAAATTTGAATTCAGAGTACTGAAAAACATGAGTTTAACTGTAATAAGTCCGCCTTTCTCATGGGGAAGGCTTGTAATGGATTTTTGAAGAAAACAATGTTTTACCTAAAAAATCGTTTGATCGTTTGAACTTTTTCATCGATCACACATTTTTTTAAGCTTCAGGCCAACAAATCTGAAAATGCAGGGTGGCTCGATTCAGATGTCCGGGAGTGTATTACATAAGCCTAAAACACATATATACATATATATACAGGGTGTGTCGTAAATAGTGGTCCAACGTTAAGGGGTCGATACACCATATATTCAGCTATCACATACCAGAATTTGAATTTTTTTTTTTCCACGGGTCTCTGTTTTATTCATTATTATTATTATTTTGAAAAATCGATACCTTGAGTTACTAATTTGGCTGTTGTTTCAACAAATAACATTATTTTTTTATTTTGTTTCTTGTTTATTATTGATAATAAGATGTGCTATCACATACAATACTTTTTTTAAATGGAAACTTAAAGATATTAAAGAAAAAATGTCTTTATTTCAAAATTCAACTCTAATCTCTAGCAATTCATGTGAATTCGGGGGCGAATGGTGTAAAAAAAATGTACTACACAATCTGTGCCCATTATTTTAAAAACTTGTCCAGTAAATGCAGATTCTAAAATTATATTAATAATAACCGATTCCATAGTGAAAAAGAAGTTATTGCCATTTCAATTGAGAAGGAGCCGAATTTAAAATATACACTTTTTCATTTTAATTATCTTACCGGTATTGCAAAATGTTTTGGACCCATTTAGAAGTAAATTTTAACTTAGCTATTAACAGCTGAGTGGTATTTGAGTCATGCACAAACATATCACAGGTAAACAAACGTGTCTCATGTAAAAAAAAGGGTACTTGGCCAGATAACACAAGACTCATTGAAACACCTCAGTATAGCGCGCATGAGTAGTGAAAAAAATCACAAGTTTTTTTTTTATTGCTATTCTCTTAAGTATGAACGAGACAGACTATGTCAAGAAGATATTCGTAATAATCTAATCAGTTAAAATGCTTCAGTGTGATCCCGTACGTCGCATGCGCTTCTAGTCTCTGTGTTTATCCCGCCGTTAATTAAACAAAAGAAGATCTGGATGACTTCGATCTGGATGTCTGTCCCAATAAAGTCAGGCTGCCGATGCCTATGCATTCGCCATGAATAAAATGCATGTCAGCATATTCACGCGGTGTGTACTGAGACATCGCCCTAATCTTCACTGCACTGCACGTTTGTCAAAATCGTTGAGCAAATCAAAGTCCAAATAACGTAGCCGACGTCGTAGGGATCACAAAAACCAACAAGTCCGAACAGAAGCAAATCCGAGTCCAGGAAGTAAAAGAAGCAATTCAATGGCGGAGATAAACACAGAGACTAGAAGCGCATGCGACGTACGGGACCACACTGAAGCATTTTAACTGATTAGATTATTACGAATATCTTCTTGACATAGTCTGTCTCGTTCATACTTAAGAGAATAGCAATAAAAAAAAAACTTGTGATTTTTTTCACTACTCATGCGCGCTATACTGAGGTGTTTCAATGAGTCTTGTGTTATCTGGCCAAGTACCCTTTTTTTTACATGAGACACGTTTGTTTACCTGTGATATGTTTGTGCATGACTCAAATACCACTCAGCTGTTAATAGCTAAGTTAAAATTTACTTCTAAATGGGTCCAAAACATTTTGCAATACCGGTAAGATAATTAAAATGAAAAAGTGTATATTTTAAATTCGGCTCCTTCTCAATTGAAATGGCAATAACTTCTTTTTCACTATGGAATCGGTTATTATTAATATCATTTTAGAATCTGCATTTATTGGACAAGTTTTTAAAATAATGGGCACAGATTGTGTAGTACATTTTTTTTACACCATTCGCCCCCGAATTCACATGATTTGCTAGAGATTAGAGTTGAATTTTGAAATAAAGACATTTTTTCTTTAATATCTTTAAGTTTCCATTTAAAAAAAGTATTGTATGTGATAGCACATCTTATTATCAATAATAAACAAGAAACAAAATAAAAAAATAATGTTATTTGTTGAAATAACAGCCAAATTAGTAACTCAAGGTATCGATTTTTCAAAATAATAATAATAATGAATAAAACAGAGACCCGTGGAAAATAAAAATTTCAAATTCTGGTATGTGATAGCTGAATATATGGTGTATCGACCCCTTAACGTTGGACCACTATTTACGACACACCCTGTATATACGAATACTAAAATTTATCTGCATACTTAATCTGATCTATAATAATTATAATATAATACTGTTATTATAAATAAAGTGATTTTTTAATTCGCCGCAAACGGTGGTTTGCTATTTATAAATATACTTATACTGCTTTTAATAGAAAGTATGTACTATTGTTCAAATACAAACAAGAGTACCAAACATTGTAAGTGCAAGGAAGGGAGAATATTTCATTACATGCAAATGAAAAAGAATACATTATATTTGTAGAAGAAATCCCTACAGTAGAAACTTCTTTCTGTTTTTTTTTTATTGTATAGATGCCAGACGAGCGGGTGGGTCACATGATGGTAAGTGGTCACCGCCGTCCATGGATGTGCCATGTGCAACACCAGGGGGCTTGCGGGTGCGCTGCTGACCTTGCAGAATCCTGTACACAGCTCTCTTGAAGAGCTCCATATGGTAGCGTAACGAAAATACCACAGCTGGCAATTCATTCCACAACTATCGGGTTGGCGGTAAAAAAAAGAGTGACTTTTGATCGCAATGTACGCAGCGTTTCTATGCGACTGTAACACTTCAGTTTTACTGAACAATTGGTTCATTTATTAAAAATCCTAAATATACAATAACTACTATATATATATATATATATATATATATATATATATATAAATGTTACGGAAATAAGAACAAATCGTACGCACAATTACGTATTACAATTTGTCACTGTCAATACTGTCATGTCGTCCCGATAACTTTTCTGTTTGAACGCGACCTAGTGTTCCTCGATGTTAGTTTGTTTACTTGTTAATTTAGTGTTATTATTTCGTAACATTTTGTTATCATTTTTGTTTTCCCGTATTACATAGAAATGGAAACCCCCGGCGGCCACGTCCAACGAAAATGGCAATAATACTGAAGGTGGCATTCTCGAGTTAGCCCGGAAATTAGTTCTCCACTAAAAAAAATCCATGACGTGCACTGAAGCCTAATCAGAAGCGTATCAATATTTTACAAACGTGTACTAAATACCTGACCTACAAAAACGGATTTCTCAAAAACAAAACTCAAACACATCTATATATATCGAAACATTTAAAAAAAAATGCAAATCATTATTAATATTAGACAACAAAAATTTTTTTATAATAACAAGTACAAAAACTATGTTGTTGTGTCTATGTATATATATTTCGTGTTAAATTGTAATAAAATCTTAAGTATAAATAGTTACTGAATTTAATAGTCATTTGTAAAATATTTAAACTAAACGTAAACACTTCAATTTAAGTAAATATCACTCAACCAAAAAAGTTTTTAACCCCTGAAACGTCATTGTCAATCTGATAGTGACATTTTATTTTGCAGCGTTTTCAAAAACAGACTACACTATTGTGTATGTATCTGTGTATATTTTCTTGTAGTAACATTCGTTTTTACGGGGTTTAAACCAATTATCAAAAGAAACCAATTGATCAATTTCTTATAGCCTACGCTCTATAAATCCAAAACTTCAATATATCGTAATTTGACCATTTCGTGGTCACAAAAATGTGTAGTCTAATTACTTGTGAGAAGTAATAATTCTCAAATTAAGTCCCTCCAGAAAATTCAAATACTAAAAATCAAAATTTGTTTAATTCGCACATAAGAAATAAAAATCATGAGCTTTGATTATTATGCGAGTTGTATCTATTTAGCTTGTCGCAAAATGTGTGTATTTTTACACATCTATCGGATATTTGCGGTGCGATAGTGATAACGCTGTTGATAAAATGATAATACCCATTCGATAAATTTGTCTGGAAGATACAGTCTAATACATATCAATCTATAACAACATTAGTTAATATTGTCTTAATTAAATTGAATTAATCAGCTTGGACGATGTTGCGTAATTTTATAAATTCAAAATAATATCTCATAATTTAAAATTAGAATGCGTATTGGTTTTTTTTAAAATTATAATATGTATGGTTTGATTATAATTTAAAATAAGTACACTTCCCGCCCGAAAGTAATACACGTCGACTATGATCGGCTAGCTTCGGTTTTGTAGAGCGTCGCATCTGTCGTAATGGCACACGACAGTGACGACGCTTTACAAAACAGAGCTAGCGGATAGTCTCTTTCTAAAGGCCGATGTGTATTACGGTATGTATACGGAAATAAAAGCTGACCTTAATACTTAATACGAATTTTAATTTAAAATGAGAATGTGTATTGAACTGTTTTTATTTAAAAGAGGAATATGTAAGTCTCCATTTAAATTTAATGTTAAAAACCATTACAATGTAAAAGGCGGCGATTTAATCTGCAAAAGATTATTGTTTTGGGGATGCGTTTAAGGTATTCAGATCACAGTTACGGTTATCATATTGTTTATTTTGCTTACGACTGTACTTAGATAAAACCGTGTACACAAACTGATATATAAACGAAGGGAGTGCCGTTATCTATGGGGTTATTGCAAAACTCAATCGCTATCCGAGTAAAACTGCAATTTCACAATTTCGTTATCCAAAGCGTTGCGAGTAAAGCGAGTTGTGATTTTACTGTTTATATTTGATAAGACAGGGAGTGGATTTAAAGTACTTTCGATAATGCAACTATTGAATGTACAACGTATTATAGAACAGAAGGGACAACGTGAGACAGTATAGTACGACCAGTGGGTCTACTCCGAAATCACAAATAACGAAGTTTCGGCCGATGTTTCGGTCGATTCCTACGAAGAAAACGTCCAAGACTGCGTGATATCGGTCCAAACGAAATTCATTTGCGTCAAAACTCTGCTCCGGTAGCACTAGACAACGATCAAATTTTAGATTTTGACGCGATATATTTTGGGATCAAACGTCAAATTTCACGATAATAAGGGAGATAAGTTTTAGATACTCGGAGATAGTGAATGTATTGAGCTTCGAACTAAAGAAAATCAGAGTAAGGTTTTAAACACTTCGTACGTTCGAGCTTGTTTCGGACCCAAAACTTCGGAGGTGTAAAATCAGATTAGATCCCCAGACTTTTAACAAACGCGGTATCCTACTAAATATTCAAAGGTAAACGTCATTCTTGGAGGCGTATGTATGTTTGTCATTTTTGACGGATGTTGGCATGTATTACGCATGTCCGTGGACAACAGTATTTACATCCACCAGGTGGACTGTCAGCACGTCTTCCACAAATATGTATAAAAAATGACAGAAGTGTATAAAAAGGAAGAAATGTCACGTATGTAATGAACTCGCCCTACTTTAATGTCAGTAGGAGTAAAGAGCTTCCGACAAAAGTACTTCATTTAATTACAATTTTATTCTAAACCCGTGAGTTTCAAGGTAAAACAAATGCGTGAACACGCGCCAGATTTAGCACCTATTTTCATTGCCCACTCGTAATTAAAATTTAATACTTAATGTAATTAACAACTCCAGAGAGCAGTCTTTGTTTATTTTCTTTCTTTCCAGAGAGCAGGAAATTTATGATATAAATAATTTTAATTTGTAGTCTGCTTTTAAGTATGTGACAAGTGATACATTTTGTTATGTGCCATTATGGGGAAAAATGGAACTTATTGTCGGGTCTAGTTCCTCAGATATTGAGTGTTTAGTGAAATCTTTAAATAATACGCAAAACTCGACTTCGCTACTCGAGTTCCCACCAAAAGTCCGACATTTTAAGTAACAAAATCCTAACCAAAATCAATAAGTCCATACCGACAATAAGGTCTTTTTGCAAAGTATTTACTTAATTAAATAAACTTTTTTAGACTTAATGTGCAAAAAAACTAATGTGGATAATGTTCGTGTGAATGAATATAAAATGAAGTTATCTCTTTCGGAAAATCAGGTGTGAATATTGAAACGCACATCAACAGTTTGTAATTAGAAAAGTTCTTGGAAGGGTCGAAAGATAAATAGCGGGAGAGAATGTACAGTTACAAACAGAAATTCTTTGATAAAATTAGAATGCTCAAAGGGAAAATATTGCAAAGCACAACATTTTAAAATAATTTATGCAGAATATAAATGAAAACATATTACTAATTATTAAAATTATTATTAATATTGTGTTTGCTATATAATGAAAAAATATTACAACACTTAGTGGGCAAATAAATATTTCGTAGCCGAATACAGTCCTCTTTCAAGGACCGCCGTCAAACACGGTCTTCTGGTCTTCTCCTCAAGCCACTTGTACCTGTCTCACCGCAGGGCACACGCCTCCCCTAGTAAATCTCTGTAGGGTTTCGGGCCGTAATCCACCACGTGGGTCCAGTGCGCATTGGTGGATACAAATACTCCAGATTATTTTTCATTTCTGGAGCAAGCGAGTTTTCTCACCATGTTTTCCTCTCACCACCGAGGTAGTGACAATTTTAAAAAATCTATTCTTAAGTAGAAAACTCAGTGGCGCGGGCCGAAAATTTGAACTCAGGATCACACGAATCTGAGTCGAGTATAGATACCCCTAGACTATCACCGCTCCATTCGTCAAACTACTACTGGCGACTTTTCTTTTAAGCAGTCAGCCACCTAGCCGGAGGCGTCCCACACGGTCCCATGCATTTCCTGGTAAGTAGTCTCCATTCCTTTATTAAAATAGAGTTGTATAATTGAAAAAAACTGGTAACAATGAATCAGTGTACCGCTGTAACGAATACGGATAGGAATGGTTTTGTTACGGTTTACATTAATTGTAGAATAAGATTCTAAGTCAAAAACAAATTCTACTAAAACCTAATCCATACTGAAATGTAAACTGTAAGTACGTACTAGTAGAATATGCCACCTTAACTAATAATAATGTCTAGAACGCAATGACTTTTGGTGACCTTGTATATTGTGAAATGTCGCTCCTCCCGGGACTGGTCTCCACAATGATACCTGTCTCAGTTATGAATATAATTATACCTCGACGCGTCGAGACCAAACGGGACTTGACGCCGCAGTAATTATATGAGTTAGAAACTTCGCACATATTATAGGTTATTGTAAGGGTCAATGTACGAGGGCCAGAGGTAACTAAGGAAATCTATGGACTGGAAATTACCTTTTATTTCAACTATAAAATTCATTTGTTGTAGGATCTGCCCGCTACTGTCTGCGTGATTACTCTGGGAGGGAGAGGGTGCACCCTGCAATTCCACGGCTGTTGGGCTCACTCGACTGGCCAAGTTACTCCTCTTTAATAAAAGACTACCGTAAAATGTATTGCATTTCCCATTTTATCCTATTCCCCAATGTGCATACGTCTTGAGGTAGTGAGTGAGTTATGCCAGAGCCTATACTAACCTATCTCTCCTCATTGTCCTAACCCTTTCTCCAAATTCATTTCTAAATCTTCAAAGGTAGGCACCACAGACGGAGGCATGCTAACGTTGATCATTCTGAACTGATGTCGGCATGTACTGCAGCTGTCCACAGTATCCACTTACCACGAGGTGGACCGCATGTTTTATAAAAAAAAGTTACACGATGTAAATCTACCTCTGTCTACAGACTTCTCCCTACCAGTCAAAGGTTGCGTGAAAGAAATCACTTTAACGATAGCCCGTCGTCGCCGGTTGTACTTTTAATTACTTACATTTTAGTGTTTCTCTTCTCTATGTATTGGTGTACAATAAACTATATATCTATCTATCGGTGATTTATTATGGTTATCTTCTGTTAGTATGAATAGTCCGACCGAAAACGACAAAAACATGGTTCATCGGATTTGCAGAAAGCCACTTCGGATCCAGTCAGCACATTGGTTCTCCAAACATTTTTTGCGGGGGAAAACCGACTGTTTTTGCTAGACCTTTTGCGACTGTGATTCTACACATGTAGGTACTACGATCAAATGCAAGCACAGATAGATATATTTAGTATCTGCTTTTGATTGTTTCGGTATTGAAACGATTGAACGGGCTTGTGATATGGGCCGGCTTTGGAATAACAACATTCCATCTCTTTCCGCTGGTGTCGTGAAAGGTGACTAAGACATGACAAAGTCGCTACAAAAATCCCTGAGAACCTACATCACCTCTAAAAGAATGGACTCGCCAATCCGCTTGGTCAGCGTGGCGTTTTAAAGCCAAACAACATTGAACATGACAAGGCATATGTTCAGCATAAAAGGATAAAAGGACTGGTTATGGTTTACGGTTATATTGCAACCACCCCTTTCAGTATCCACTGCTGGACGTGGGTCTCCCCATGGATATTATCTTTTTAATTCTGACCAAGCGTGGAAATACAACCAACAGCTTGGGAGGGGGGAGTGCACGCTGCACTCCAACAGCCGCTGGGCGCGGTCAACTGGCCACGTTACGCCTCTCTCACAGAAGACTACTTTTAAATGTACTGCATTTCCCACTTTATCTTATTTCCCATATGTACGTACATGTTTCGGTAGTGAATGAGATGTGCCAGAGCCCATTCCCATCCTAACGCTCCCCATTTTCCCAACCCCTTCTCCCCAACCCCTTCTCCAAACCCATTCCTAAATCTCCAAGGGTAGCCAGCGCATCCGGGGTCGTGCCAACGTTTGTCATTTTGGACTAATGTTGGCATGTATCGCATGTGTCTATGGGCGACAGTATCCACTTAGCATCAGGTGGATTGTATGCTCGTCTACCGCCTTCGAGCATAAAAAAAGACGCTGAACAAGCGGGCTGGCGAGTCCGCTCTTTTAGACGTGGTGATACCTCGGGGCTTGTAATAGCCGCTTTGTTATCCCTTAGTTGACATTTACGAACCACACGGGAAGAGATGTGGTGGTGGTATTCTAAAACCGGGAGACATGACACGGCGCCGGTTATATTATTATGTATTATTATTATTATGTGTGTATTGTTTACTATTTAATTTTAAAAATCAGATGTTAGAGAATATTTCAATTTAAACAATCTTAAAGCAACGAAAATCTTAACCAAAGTTAATTTAATAACTCCATATATCGACAATAAGGTCCATTACAAAATCATGTACCTAATATATTAAGTGTGGTTACTTTAATGATTTTTTTCGGTACTAAAAACGTGAATTTGATACCAAGTGAACCCTCGAACGGACAACTAAAAAACCCCAAAAAAGTGTCAAGCATGTAAATTGCACTCTATTCAAAATTAAGTCAAGTTTGGGGCGCTTTCGACACAAGTGTTAGAGGGACTTGTCACTGTATTGGCACTTAGGCACGTCGGTGAAAAAGCACCCCTCGGGGGTTTGAGGGTTTATCGCAGACTGGGCGACGACAAACGTGACGAACCCTCAGAGAACTTCAAAGGGCTGAAATCTTTCGTGTAGTTTTTTATATCTACTTTTATATCCTTTTTCCTAATTCTCTCCTAAATCTCTAAAGGGCAACGCGTCGTGCCAACGTTTGACATTATTCACTAATGTTGACATGTATCGTGGATGTAAGTGGACGATAGTATCCACTCGGGTGGACTATCTACTCGTCTGCCATATTCACTCAATAGAAAATGGATGTTTAAAACTTCCACCAATTGGCATTGGATCCGCGTGGTGGATCAGGGCGGAGAACGCCCCATGATTTATTAGGGGAGGCCTGCGGCCTGCAGTGGGACCTTATAAGGTGATATTGAATAATATCTGAATTAAATTAGTTATCATTCTGCGGGTAATAACGCCTGAGGCCGTTTCGCCTTACCGCAAAACTTCAGTATGTACTAGCCTCAGATTACAAGAAACTGAGGTACTAGCAATCAAATAATGCTGGTCGGTCATCTTATTCGGAACAAACATGAAGAGATGATGAAAAACAAAAAGAAATTAGCATCCAAACACACTGTCACACTTTATAACGTTTACGTTGTAATCACTTTATTTATACAGTCTCTTAGCGTTCGAACACGGTCGGAAATACGAAGATATCCGACCAGAAGCACTGTACAGCACGTTATTTTAATACGACATACAACACAAATATCTTCCTCTGCGACGTCACTAAATCCAAGGTGCAAATGAGAATCCGCTCGTGTGCCCTCCCTTTTAAAACGAAATTGTTTAATACTTAAGGCGTATTAATTAAAATATGCCTTTAACCCTCGTTAAGCGGATAATGGGTTAGTAATCATTTTTAACCCAATAACACGTACTTTTGGTTTAATTTCACAGAGTAAGAAATAAATATAAGGTATGGAATGTCCGGAAGGGCCTTATAACCGTAAGGATGTAAGGAATATTCCCGTTCGCAACATGATGAGAGGTTCGCAAAATATAAACTATTGCATCAATTAAAAATTAACTAACACGTAATAACATCCCTTAATCATACCCTTAATTGTTTTAAGAAAATGTAATAAAAAATATCTTTAATCTTACTTCCTAGAATTTACAAAAAACAATTAACAATTTTAAAGGCGTACTGCGGGAGCCGCGGCTGTAATCGGATAAAATTTTGTTAATTGGAAGCAGGTATGGCGCTGAAGGGTTATCAGTCAAAATAACTCAATTTAACTGAGTTAAAGATTAGGAACCTGAAAGATGATTCGTGTCTACTCTACCGGAAACCGGTGGAAATTCAGTGAAAGGAAAAGGAAAAAAAAAAAAGATTATACTTGTACTTATTTCGTTTATATAAAACTAGCCGTGGCAGCGACTACGTTGGCGTGAACTTTAGAGTGATTCCCGTGGGAACTCAAATATGGATCTGGATAAAAGTACCCAAATGTTAATACGACACATGAATTATAATATATAATGCCATGTTTCACTAAAATCCGTCTAGTAGTTTTTGCGTGATGCGTGTTCAGACAGACAAACACAAAAATTCTAAAAATATTGTTTTATAATTGAACTTTGATTGAAAAAATCAATTTTTCAATAAATATTTTTTTGTATAGACATGGGTCTGTTATGATTTATTAAATGTGTGTAGGAGATATAGATAAAAAAGAAAAATACATTTTCAATTATCAGCTTTGTCAGTCATCATAGGAAATTATATGAAACTTATCATAAGAAAGCCCGTATGCCCCTGTATAAGCGTATTTGAGTATACAAAAATATATACTTAAATGCTTAAAATTATATACTTTTGTTATCGAGGTTGAACATAATAATTGTTATGTAAACGGGTTACTCGCGATTTATTATTTATTTATTATAGCCGATATTTCGGTCCAGTTACGTGAACCGTGGTCGCGGCGAGACTGCGGAGGCGCGTGAAGGTGTTGTAAAGGAACACATCACACCCACACAAGTCGGCAATAGCAGAGCGCACCTATTAGAGGCAGGATAGAATCCTTGGATTGAATTACACAAACCAAAAGTAATTTCAACTGAACGCCATTACATAACGTTTGGTCTGAGTCAATAGAAATTAAAAAAATGTCTAAATTTCAATGGCGATGATGGATTTGGCACGTACATGGGACCCAATGATTTATCTTCGCAAACCCAGAAAAGTAGATGCGTTTTAAAACTCATGTGTGTGTGGTGATATTATTAGTATAGTGTGTTAGGAACATAATCAAGAAAAACAAGTTCAATGTGGGTAGGTGAATCAAAAATGAACACGACGGAGGGTAGACAGATTCGTCTGTCAATAGCAATATATCGGCTATAATAAATAAATCTTTTGCAAAACAATAATTATATATTTACCTAATTAAAAATTAATTAAAAAGTCAAATATGTAATTTAATTTATTGAATTAACTAAAAATTAATCGGGTGAAATTAAAATCACAAAATTTAAAAAAAAATCAGTACTCTGATATTCCACTTTGTCCCCTAGTGGGGACAAGTTATATCAATTCTTCTATTTATGTGACCATATTTGTGGGGACGAACGGTCACTATAAATATAGTTATAC
The DNA here is from genome assembly GCA_943735995.1 of Sesia bembeciformis. Lineage (NCBI taxonomy): Eukaryota > Metazoa > Arthropoda > Insecta > Lepidoptera > Sesiidae > Sesia > Sesia bembeciformis. The sequence goes on along the minus strand of OX031041.1, from coordinate 13,677,508 downwards.
AGGTTAAAAAGGACAGCGCTAGTGTGTTAATGGTGCCACTAACACAGTAATGCCACTCCATTAACGCGTGAATAAGACAGCGATACCTCAAATATTCTCAAGCTCATATTTATAAAAAATGAAGATAAAATGTCTTTACATTGCTTTTAAGAGCCATTTCACGTTTTAAGCGAAAAATACAAGTTTTTGAGCTCTCCTATAGGTGAAATGAAAGTTGCTTTACATTTCTGAATAAATATTTTAATTAGCTCATTTCTTTGTATTGACATTTATTAGGATACATTTCGAAATATTTCTTTATTTATCCTGTAGTACTCAACCTTGTTTTAGTAAAAACGCGCCTAGTAAGAACTTCAGAGCCGTGCTTCTTCCACTAAAATTAATTAATTTAACAAGATAAGGTACAATTATACGTAGTATATAATTCTAGTGACACATAGTACACTAATATTTCCGTGAATTGACACAAATAACGAGAAAAAATAAAATAATGTGCGTCAATTTCGACGTAAAATACCTGACATTTTTATTCAGATTATCATTTATTAAAGATATTTTTAAATTATTACTTAGAATAATATCAATTTTGTACCTAATTAAAACGAAAACATAAGTATTTTTTTAAATTATGATTTATTATTATATATATATTTTAATATCACAAAACTGCTCTAATTGCTCTATTATATTCGGGGATTTTCGCGTCGGCCATTAGTATAGGCATGATGACAGTATTAAAGAATTAAAGAATAAATGATTTTAGAGAAAAACATATGTTGAAAGAATTCTAATAAATTAACCAGTTTTAATGTAAACATTGAGATTAATAATATTTTCAATAAAATAAAAGTATAAAATACTGCATTCGGCCATCTTAACTAAAACACCAATCAGAGCGAATGACGTCACACCTAAGTAAACATTACCGTGTCCCTTGAACTTCGATTGATTTCGGTAAAATTTAATTAGTTAAATCATTTGTTATTTATTAGAGCTTTTGTGATAAAAACATAACATACAAGAATCAACAATGGAACAAGGTTTTATTAAGGCAAATAGCTCTAATTTGCCCAGAATTGATTTGTTAATGTTGGGAGAGTTTCTTGCATCAAATAAAGACTTGCTCATCTGAATTTCGAAATGTGAAAACTTCCTTGTAAGTACATTTTTATTAATCTTTAGTGCTAACTATAATTTAAATTACACAAGCCTTTTTAACACTATGTCATACATAGGTTATTTTTGGTGTTAGCTAACATAGTATTATTCGCACTTCGCAGCTAAAGAAAGCCATACTATTTTTACTACTAAGTACTTTTAAGAAAATATTTGAAATAACTCCACATGCACTGAATGTGTAAACTTACATATTTACGAAACACATCTACACCTATAAATTTAACATGTAATGTCAGTTGTTTATTTTACTACGTCTGTAATATTAATCTAATCAATTTTATTTATTTTAGGACCTCGCGATCATCATATGGTGATGATGCTATAAGTTACGTGCAACTTAAACGTGAAGGTAAAATTTGCATTGTGAAATGCAAAATTTGCCCGGAACACAAAGTCCATGCAACGTTATATGCAGTTACATTGATAGTTGATGAAGACGAAGAAAAGGTAACATTTGTTCAATGCCACGATTGTTGCTGCTCAAGGGGGCTGCAAGCATGCCATAGCGCTCCTTATGTGGGTTCATCGCAGAAGCGAAGAACCATCTTGTACTGAAATACAATGTTATTGGCTGAAATCTAAACTGTCCAGAGTTGGCACTACCCTGAAATTTATAACAGCAAAGGACTTATCAAACGGTAGTTCTATCTTACCATCTAATCCCACAGTGCTAGAAAAGTTTTTAGAAGAAGGCCAAAAGAGAAATCTTAGTAACTGTGAAGTACTGAGGTATCAACCGGGTTATATTTGTAATGACTTACTTAGTGCATCAATGCACCAACTTGTGCTGAAGTATAGAGAAAAATGCTGTGACATATTTTTAGATAAAATCAATTTGACTGATGGAATTATAAATGAAATTGAAAAGGAGACTAGAAACCAGTACAAAAATAGCCTTTGGTACGATTACAGAATCTAGGGCTTATGAAGTCAGTAGGTGCCAAAAAGGTGATGGCATACTGATATCACTCATCATGGGGGGGAAAATCCCAGACACACTAGCCATGAAACGAGGTAGAAGTTTAGAGGATGCAGTGCGGGAAACAGTTGGTATGAAGCTGGGGAAGAAAATTAAGAGTTCTGGACTAATCATATCCAAAAACTATCCAAGGATAGCTGGTTCACCTGATGGCATTTGTGAAGATAGCATTATTGAGATTAAGTGCCCCATGAGTGAAAAAACTCATCTCAATTATATAAAAAATGGGAAACCGACTATGAAATGCTACGCCCAGATGCAGATTCAAATGTATTTGAGTGGACTAAAAAAGTTTTTTTTTTGTGTGGCCGATTCTAACTACAGCACAAATAAAAATGTAGAAATTTTATGTGTAACATTTAATGAAGAATACATATCTGATTTTCTTAAAACTATAATTAAATTCTGGAAATCCTATGTATATCCATTGTTATATGAAAGTACAGAGTAGTAAATAAAAATGCAGAAATTTCTTGTTTCTATTTATTTAATAATAGAACCTTGTAGGTTAATTAAACCACACGCTATTGTTACTACATCATCAAGAACTTTGACCAAACTTAAGTTAAGACAAGCATGTGGTTTTATCATATTAAATTCTCGTAAACGTCTAATGACCCGCTCAACGTGAATTCTCAAGCTGGCTATTTGTTTAGTTTCCTTAGCTTCAGTTTTAGACAGTTTAGCTCCAGATACTAAAACTTGGAGGCCGTACTAATAGCACTCCTATCTTACGTAAATACACTTCCACATGTTTGAATCCTCTATCAGCCATTACACACATACCCTGTTGCAAACACTTTATAAAGTCACAGGATTCTACTAAACACGTGTCTGTTATTCGTCCTCCATAACCAGGTGAAATATAGTTCACTAAACCATTTGGTGTACAAGATACAAGATACTTAATTGTGTTGGCTTTTTTGTAATCTGACCAAGAAAGAGCTTGATTTAATGCCTTTGAAGGCTTTTGCACTTCAATCTCCATACAATCTATTATACAGCTTACTTTGTTATATTTATGCCTAAAAGCCATAGGTAAATTTCTTTTAATCATTTCATTGTCTAGTTTTACAATGAAAGAACGTATTACACTTGCTAATATAGGTATATTTTAAAAAAATATTTTGCTTGCATAAGTTGTATCCATGGCAAAGTCATCAGCGAGTTCACGGAATGAATTATTTAATCTAATTTTTTTTAAACACAATAAAATATGGTTAGAGGGGATATTGGTCTGCTCTTGAATCAAATTAATTAAGTAGTAACAGCTTATAGGAACGCCAATGTAAGAATGTGGATTATTTGTGATTTTCTTCAATGTACATTCTAAAATTCTTAGCCTCTCGTTTTTTATCATCTTCTATCATCTCGCTGCAGTCAGAAGCAGACTCTATTTGAAGAGATTTTACTGATGGTGATGATTCTGAGTGAATTACACAGGGAGTATAAGAAGTATCACTATCCGATTTGTCTTCTTTTCTAAATGTTCTTCCCAATACACTTACACTGGGTCTTGATGGGTTACTATTAACACAATGACTGGTTTTAAATGGAGATGTAGAGACAGAATGCAAGTGCAGCTTCAATGGCGATGTCATCTGACTTATCAATTTGACTTGTGTTTGGCTAGCTTTACTTCTGAATTTTTTTGTCATATGTACTTGAATTGATTTATCTATCATTTTTGATATCACTTGAGTTTCTTCAAGATTATGCTGAAATGTAAAAAAAATATCTTATTAAATTTCTTATATGTTTCTTTACATGGTGATAGAATATTTCTTTAAATGGTGATAGAATAGATAAAGTAACAATGTGTAACAGTAATAAAATATACCCTTTTGAAAGCCACATTATTTCCGCTGTTGATTTTGATTGACACAATAAACAGGATAGGTAGATACAATCAAAGGTAATAAACATCCAAATAAATTACCAACTTGTGTCATTATTTTGTTAAATTCCATAATATCATTTTAACTTTCTTGTTGCATTAAATACCGTTAAAGCATGAAATAATATAAATCTTGAAAAATATGTACCTGAACTTCCAGATGCAATTCCTACAAAATGTTCTGTAACCATACTACTTTCTTCCATTTCCTTTGCACATTCTTCAAGAACCATAATCTTTCGTTTCTTACGTATATATGGTCGTTCTGTAGTGTTAGATCGTGTTTTTCTATCTGGTTGGCATTCAAATACATCCTGGTTTCATACGTACTTGTGACACCGACCCCATCAAATGATACTGCATATAATTTTCCATATCATTTGGCAGCTGAAAGGAGAACAAGTGGTCCATTAAAATTGATAACATGAATGATAATTGATAATAAAGACCAAAACAAATATAACCTCAATAATTTGCTTATCAACAAATACTTAAGTGTTTCGTCTCAAACAAAGATTTTGAGTTATATTACGTACCTATCAATCTATAGTAAATACTTACATCAAAGTGATCTTCACAAAAATAAATTGGTGAATTCGTAACTACATCTGCTGGTTCTCGTCGTGCGAGCTTAAGCCACATCTCTCATTATTTTCTTGTTTGGAACATACAAACAATTTGTTAGGTGTTGCTATTGATGTGTTCTTGCACAGAGGGACCGCACGCCACTTGTAAACTTTGGAATTCATTTTTAACACACAAAATAAGCAATATTTAGTTGATTTTCTTCGTTGAGCGTAAACACAATGCAACGTTTACTTAGGTGTGACGTCACAAGCGACGCCATGACACCTGCGAGTGTTTTCGCGCATAATTCAAAGTAGATAGAAAAAAAATGCATAATTTGCCTTAAAACTTATTTTATTGCTGAAATAATGTTATTTTCGGAAACAGTAGACGTGAATCTACATTATAGAAGCGGATTTCAAAATCCGTCATCATGCCTATTGTCTATAGAAGCACACGGAGAAAAGTTCGACTTATTCAAAGTATCAAAACTTTTTTTCCATAGTTACGCTATAGAGGCGGGGGCATGAAATATTGCCAGTCGCGTTGCGTTGTAATTACCTAAACTTGCTTTAGTCATTTTTGTGAAATGGCTCTTAATAGTATCGTCAGAGAACATATGTATTTCCTAAGATCCTTTGATAGATCACTCGACTATGCAATTAAGACATATGTTTAAGTATTTAGAATCTAGTTAACTAGAGATCACAGACGTTTGACTACTATTGACTGTGCCAATTCCAACATTCTGTGTCACATGTAACGATTTGCTGATTAACATCGGCAAATGTGTGTACCACAGTGTATATACGAGTACTAGGCATGTTTCGAACAGCGAAAAGAAAACACAGTTTATTTTATTTATTTTTACTTCGTTAACACAAGTAATTGCAAAACTGACGGACTTAATGTTATATGGCATTTTCTACCAGTCAACCACCAGATCAAACAGAAATAGGGACGCGGGTGTAATTTTGGTTTAAACACAAATAAATACACTATTCACGAATACAAATAATTTGCCTCACTATTTGCGAATACGAATACTTGTAAAATTAGTGTTAGTATTCAATTAGTACGTTTGTGAATGAATAGTAGGTAAAATAGTTTCTATAAGAAAAAATACTTTCAAATTCAATGTTTATTCAAAAACCAGTTACGTATCCAACTTTAAATTACTTTAATTACAATAATTAAAGTAGTAATTCATTTAATTACTACATGGCAGACAAATCGACATTCGGTTTTATGATGTGTTTATCGAAATATACAATGTTAAATATTAATACTAGAAAAAAATATTTCAATTAAGTATGTACATAATTTGTGCTTCACGTTTATTTCAAAGATAAACTGTTATTCCAAAGAAGTTTCAAGGGTAGGGCGAACCCTTCCCAATAAGGCTGACATCGTTCTGAGTTCCTCAGACACCCTTCCCAAAAATCATTACAGATGAAAATTGTTTGCAGTCATATGCTATCAAACAAAACAATACACATTCCATTTTGAACTGTAATTGAAAATCAGTTCGCACGCGATAGTACATTTAACGCAATAGTTATTTGGGTATGATTACCCACATTACATTGTTGTCCAGACCTAGAATTCCAAATTCCCTGGAATGTTCCAGTGAAGCGTAAACACGTGACCGCTTTTTTATCACGTGACCGCAGTTAATTAATAAGTGATTCTCGCTATGGAAGAGTCTATGTTTTGTATAGGCAATGACTCGCTCTAATTTTAATTCTGAAGAAATTTTACTTAAAAGAACTGCACTTATTTATTGGGATATTATTATAACACATTCGAAAAAAACGTTAAGTCTACAGAAAAACTAGAAACATGCACTAACTCGCACCGGAAATTGCAATCTGACTTGAACTGTTCGATCCCGTTCAAAACCCTTGGAAGAGTCGCCGCGGAATCCGCTTTCCGCCTCGCAGACATAGCAACCACACCTCAGCCGATATATTATTTTATGCGTTTCAAAAATACGCAGCAGATTCCGCTATCCGCCTGCGTCCACTCCGGCCGCAGCCTTATTGCAGTCCTGTTTTGCTTATTGTCCTGTATTGCAGACATTGTTGCTTTATTATAGTTCGTGGCGTTTGAAATAAACGCGTCATTAAAATCTATTAACAGTTCTTATTACTTTGGTCGATCATTAAGACCGTATCTTTATCTATTAAGCGTTCAGAACCAGCCAGTTTTGAACTGCAGATGAAAGTTACAATTTTTTACCAACTTTATTGTGGACGTAATCGGATTATTGGTGTGAATAAACGTTAACTAAATGTTAATAATGCCTTTTCTTCTTGGAGTGGTAGGACATACGTGTACATCTCGTGTAACCCCATGTCCTACTAGACGGCGCGAAGAGGCGGGTAGCGTCAAGTGTTGCGTCTGGAAAATGTCATGCGTTCCCTGCCCAAACACGTCCTGCGTTGGGAATGTGTCTAGCGTTGCGGCGCGTTCACGCGTCCGACGCGTGTCCATTTGCAAAATATTTTTTTGCTTTTCTAAATATAAAAAAATTAAGTAATGTTTTCACGCCACAAATTTTATGAGTTGTCATATTAAAATTCGAATAGTACGGCAATTGCGCGTCCGGAATCTTATTTATAACAAAGCGTCCCGGACGCACCGCCGCGTGCCGCGCCGCTCCACTAGCAGGACAAAGTCCGAGTCGAACTGAGAACCTTTTATGAATCGGTTACGTTACAAGTCGCCTGCACTCTGGGGAATACCACCCATTCCATTTCGTGCTTAATGTTGAAACGTTCCCATTAAAACAGACACCACCTACGGTGGAGTTAGAACTGGAATGAACTATGATAAATAAATAATTTAGGTCACTCTTAGGCCGTACTCACATATAGGCAAAACTACATATTACAACGCAGAGCAACATATTTCCGACCTCCCACCTAAATGCGACCATTGATTATTTTACTTATGAAGCTATATGAAATTATTTTCTATTATTGTACAAATACAACATGCGCAAGAAATAAAAAAAAATGTGTATACACCTAATCCACCAATCCGCACTGGGCCCGCGTGATGGATTATAGCCCGTAACTCCTCGCTGATTTACTAAGGGAGGCACAGGCTCTGCAGTGGGACGTTATAGGCTGATTACAAGTACCAAGTACAACAAACGGTAGCAAATTAAGTTTACAAAAAATTGTAATTGTAATTTCCTATGAAATAAATGTATAAATGTAAATAAATTCAAATTATTATTATTTAATCAACTAATTTCGGATGGAGAGAAGACATGTTTTCTCATAAGAAACCTTTCAGAATTTGTTTATACTAAAGAGTACCTTATAAAATGTCGAGACACTTGGTATTCTGTTCTTCTCATATAACCATTAGCAATCACTTTCTTTAACTCATCGGTCCACCCTGCAAGAGGATGTCTCATATTACATTTCCAGATACATAGCCTTCGATATTTCAATAAATAAAATTATCTTATCAATTTATGATTTGGCATAAAACTAGTGAACTGGTGTAGCTGTAAACTATTACCCCCCTAATGTGAATGAGGCTTTATTTGTGATGACTCAAGAATTTGATTAGTCAAGCAACGGTCGAGTGCCGAGTGCTTTCTTGTTATGTTAGTTATATAATTTATTAGCTGTTGTCCGCGACTTCGTTCGCGTTGTCTTCAAGTACTAATTCAGAAACCTTCGCGGGCGTAAGCACAACAACTCACCAAAGTTTCATCGCAATTGGATGAATGATATAGGAACGCATACGGGATAAACAAAGAAACATTCATTTTTATATATAGATTTATCTCATTTCGAAATCGATGAGTTCATGTTCATATCCGTTTGATTGTGATCTATATAAATTTAAGACATAAGAATGGATAGATAGGACCGGACCGTATTGTGTTTATTCTACACTTGTCTTTACAATGATAGGTATAAGTTACCCTCAGATTTTCTAACAGCAAGTAGCTATTTACAGTGTCGGTCAATCGAACGTCCGCACAAGTACAAACTCCTTTGCAGCTCATTATCAACTTTTTCAATATGCGGTTAGGTACCGCCAACCGCAAATATAACGTTGTACAGCAAACCTATTCATTCAGTTAGAGTAACGAATATGAACTTAAAAATCAGAGTAAAATAACTCGTTTATTTAACGCAAAAAGTTTGTAATTGTACGGACACTAGGTTAGCCAATGGTGTGGATTAAATATGCTACTTACTATTTCGACTAGTGAAATATTACAAAAAATTACAATTTTTTTCTTGCTGTATCTTAAAAATCAGATGTTACAGGAAGTTTCTATTTAAACAGAATCTTAAAACAGCGAAAGTTTAATTTAAACGATCTTAATCAAAATCAATAAGGCCATACCGACAACAAGGTCCTTAAGCTCAGATAACGTCACAAACAATTACAATAACTATAACTATGGTTATGTTATGTATGTACCTTAAATAGGCCGTATAAGCCGGCTATATACATTATAGTACCTTTGCTAAATAGTATTAATAATTGCTGAGCGCTCGACGCTCATGATCGTTATAGTCCAAATTTGTAATTTTTGGTAGTCTTAAATGCTTGAGGTTAAAAGCTCGAGTCTACACCGGTTAAGGTGACTCATAAGATCGAGTGCTGCTTGAGCGCTCAGCGCTCATTTTTGCAAAAAAGCTTAGATTTAGTTCGAATGATTGGAATTGAATCTCTATGTACACTACATACGGTTTCTTTCTACGAATAGGAGTTATACTAATTCTAAGATAAAAAATGTGTATTTATGGAGTTCCGAGTATTTTTATGCAGTTCGAATATTTAATGTCTAAAATTATTTTATAAACCTAATAGGTACCTAAACGAATACTGAAGATCTCATTTGAATTAAACACAAATCAATTAAAAGTAAATTTACTACAACAAAACATACAACAAAAGAAGAAATTTTACATAGAAAACTAGCTGGGAGTAATAAGTATTTGACTACAAAAACTAACTAGATAAATAATAATATCTAGCTCCAAACATACCTTAATCTGTCCCTTCAATCCAATACCCTTTGCATTGTTCAATGAAAAAAAATCCGTTCACAGCACACTTTCGTTGGTACACATAATGACCAATACATACACATCCACGCTATGATACGACACGAACTCTCGTTCAACCAGATGAATCACAGAAGAATGCACTTCGGTACACTTAAATTGACCCCACAAATCCACTTCCAACACAAAAAAACATCACACCACCTCTAAAATAAAAGATTTCACAACAAGTTCAATAACATTTAACTACAATTTTCGTCAGAAAAGTTTCCTAAAGATAAAAACGCGCGACGCGATAGGAGCTCTTAAGATCGCGCGTATGACTGCCCGTTTGACAGAAAAGTATAACCTAACAAAATGTAATTCACCCACGCGGGTGTACGGCGCAAAACAAACTGTTGCTCTTCCCAAATTCGCCAGGTTAACACGACTTTACTGTAAATAAAAGTGAAAAAAACTTTGTTTAGTTGTTCTGACTGTACATTACACTGTTATGTGCGCTTGTTTTGGGTTCGCCTGAGAAATTAAATAGGTGGGTGCGTGATCAAAGTTAGTTTAGAAATACACAACATAGATTGTTTTCGATAAAGTCACGGACGAAAGAAAACGTGTATGAATAGAGGAGCAGTTGCCCTTGCAGTGGTTAGCGCGCGCGGCTAACTTCACACAAATAGGGAGGGGCACTACCTGCTCGTTTTTTGTGGCAAAACTTTTTTATGGCAAAATGTTTATCGGACTTACGTACAATAATGAACTTGTGGAGCGTATGGCTGATAAAATTATTCATAATGGATGGCACGACTGAGTTTTATGTTTAGAAAGTTTTTCTTATAACAAAGTATCTAAATCAAGTCTTCTTTTTTTTTTCTTTAAAAAGAACAGTATTTATTTATTTATTTATACGGGATATAGGTACCCTTTTTACATAACAGATTAAAGAAAGGAAAATAGAAAGTACAACTCAAAGCAACATAAGATCAGAACTTCTCAGTTGGCGCGAAAATTCAACAATATCGTTACCATAAAAATTAACAGTATCACCAAGAGCGTTAGCCTTGCGCATCAGTTGTATCAAAGTTTCATTCTTGCTAACGTCAGTTCTTCTATAGGGGACATAAAACACATCAGAGTTCCTCGTGCCAGCAGCACTTATTCTATAATTTATGTGCGATGTTAGGAAAGAGCAATCTAAAAAGTTGTTAATAATTTTGAATAAAAAAGTGAGATCAAAAATTACTCTTCTCTCCTGGCAAAGATTGCAAACCCAGTTTACTAAGAATGTAAGAATAATCATGATTATCGCGTGACATTCCGTGACCATCGCGATAGGCCGCGTGTCGCAAAAAATTATGCTGAGGTTTTTCAATGAGTTTAATTTGTTCGTTTGTAAAAGGAGACCAGACAATTGAGCAATATTCCACCAAAGGGGGAACGAGAGACTTATATAGTAAAAGTAGTGTACTAACGCGCGAAAACTCCGACGTGTTTCTATAAACAAATCCCCACATTCGCATTGCCTTAGAAGAAATAGTTTTGATATGATCATTAAAATAAAGCCTCGCATCAAGCAAGACACCGAGATCTTTAACAGTTTCCACCCGTTGCAATTGATCGTTACCCATAACATAATTGTAAACTATACCAGTCTTCTTTCTTGTGAATGAAATAATTGAACATTTTTTAACGTTGAGTTTCAATAAGTTTAGATTGCACCATTCCATTACACTATCAATGTCGATTTGCAGAAGTTCTGCATCAACAGAGTTTTCAATATTCTTATAAATTTTAGCATCATCAGCGTATAAAAGTATCGAAGAAAATTTTAAACATGAAGGTAAATCATTTATAAAAAAGTTAAACAAAAGAGGGCCCAAGTGGGAGCCTTGCGGGACTCCAGAAGGAACTTTTATAACTTTAGATTTACAATTTTTTATCTCGACATATTGAGATCTATCAGTCAAATAACTTTTCAGCCAACTTAACAACGGATTTCCAATACCCATGTTATTCAACTTTGAGACCAGTATATCGTGATTTACACTATCAAATGCCTTTGAGAAATCTGTGTAAATCGCATCGATCTGTCCATACTTCTCAAAGGCATCGGTTATATGTTTTTTAATAATTACTAAGTTAGTGCACGCAGACCTTTTGTCGATAAAACCATGTTGTTGTTCACATATAATATTCCTGAAATTGCTATAAACGCAACTAGTGACCATTTTTTCAAAAAGTTTCGGTATAGAATTAAGAATAGAGATTGGCCTATAGTTTGATACATCTGATTTATCACCACTCTTGTAAATGGGAACAACTTTGCCAAGCTTCCAGGCATCAGGAAAAATGCCCATAGCTAATGATTTACAGAAAAGAAGATGCAAAGGTTTTGTCACAGCATATATACAGTTGACCAAAAAGATATTAGGAATTAAGTCAGGCCCTGCACCCTTCCTCATGTCCAGCTTGGCAAGTTCATCGAATACAGCACTAAGAGATAATTCCATACAGTTCATATAAAAAGTAGAATTGTAATCAGTAGGTGAGATAACATGATCATTTGCTTGATTATTTACATCAAAATTGTAACTCTATTTAAAATGAGAAGCAAAAAGATTTGCAATTTCTACAGGGTTGTTAGATGTGTCTGACTTATGGTGAACAGTGTCAGGAATCTCATTGTAATCAGTAGTCGCGCTAATATGATTCCAAAAGGCCCTCGAGTTGTATTTGATCGATTCTTCAAGATTTGAAAAATAAGACAATTTATTTTCAGTTTGTATGACATTGCATGCGGCGCGTAAACGAGAAAATTCATTGTAGTGAATAGGCAGATGAGTTTGTTTGAAAAGTTTATGTTGTTTTTTCTTATCGCGAATCATGTTGATTAGCAAAGTGGAATACCACGGTGGATATGATTTTTTCCTTTCACGGCAATACGGAACATATTTATTGATGAGAAAATACAAAAAAGAATAAAAATCAGCAATATTCACGTTTACATCCGCATCGGAAAAATATTCTATCCAATTAATATTATTCAACTCAAAAATAATGTTTTGATAATCAGCGTACTTGAAATTATAATAGTAATACAATTCTTGGTCATTTGAGTTATTTGTAGTATGTACTCTTTCAAGTACTGATATTTGGAATGCCACGAGCAAAGAATCTGATTTTTATGCATCAAAAATTAAAAATAAAATAAAAATACTATTACATTATTCAGTTTAATTAAAATATTCATTTTTAAATTGTCCAACTTAATCGCTGTCATAATTGGTAGAAACCATTGCTTACACCAATAGCTACCACACTTGAAAAATAGTGTAGGTAGAACTAACCTACCGCCGAACCGAAATGAAAAATAGCGAACCGCCCTCGCTTCGCTTCGGTTTCGTTAAAACAATATTAAACTATACGTATAAACCTTCCTCTTGAATCACTCTTATATATTGATGAAAACCGCATTAAAATCCGTTGCGTAGTTTAAAAGATCTAAGCGTACATACAGAGGGACAGACGGCGGGAAGCGACTTTGTTTTATACTATGTAAAGATAAGTAATTAATTATCATTTGTTGAAATATTAATAGACATGTGTTTAGAGATTTTTATACTGTGGTTATGCTGTTGTTTCATGCAAAATTAATAAATAAAATAACCAGTTTCAATAGAATACCTTTGCAGTAGTATCATCAGCCATAGTTAAATACTGTTGATTAGTGATACTATGCTCAGAGATTTAGGAGACATTTCTCACTATAAACTCTTGTTCGCCGTACATTTTAAACAAATCACGGGTGGCATTTATTTTAGGTAATAAATAAAAATTAAAAGTCTTTATTTCAATGTTACTTGACAGATTGTTATTTTATTTAAAGTTCTAAATTTTAGTATGAATATTATATTTACAAGAGAGGACAAATTTTGTACAATAGTTCGTCTATGTTTTACCCAAATCTATGTAGAAATTCTTAAATTTCTATCTAATTACATTTTTTTCATTAATTCACTAGCTTCAAGGTCACGGTACATTTTTTTAAATGTCATTGTATTGCAGTTTTAATAAATAGTGTTAAGTTAATTTAAAATTAATTAAAAATATACTTTTTCACATCCCACTAATATTATAAATGTGTCAGTTTGGATGTTTGTTACTCAATCATGCTAGTCGAAATGACTGAACCGATTTTGTTGAAATTTTGCGAATAAATAGGTAGATTGTAATTCGAATTAACATAATAATATATTTATTAATCCGAGTATTCATAGAGACCACGCTATCGACGCCGCGGGCAATGGCTAGTTTTTTTGTAAATCTTAGACAAGTTGTAATTAAGAAATATAATAATATTTAGCATTTATATAAACCAATAAATCATACATTAAAATAAATGTTCTGTTAGCTAAATTATTTTACAAGAACTATGCATGAATGGACGTGTCAAGAGGGATAAGCTAGAAATAAGTACTTGACTCTCTTGACACCGACTTATCTTTCCTTCAGTTTTTTTTTCTATACATATTTTAGATAGTAATGTAAGATGCTTTAAAGATAAATTGCATTTATTTTTTAAGCGGTATTCTATTGGAGAAAACAATAAAACATTGGAGAGAGTAATAACTTTCCGTAACTCATGCCGAATCGAGAACGATTATAACGTCTCTGTGATTCTTTGAACTTTATTTTTTCTTTGTCTTGATTCTTTGAAGTCATAAGGACACAGGTGTCTTGTGGACACAGGTACACAATTATGAGATTGGTAGATACCGTGCCTCGGATTTGTTCTTTAATTCTCGGGCACGCCGGATTACAATACTGTTTTTAATTTTCTTTGAGTGCTCGTTGATTAATATGACAAACTTTGTAAGAAAATAATCGGTTGTCACTTCTCATTTACAACGAGCCTTATCTTATTTATTTTAACAATAATTAAAACGACTCGCTCTTCTACGGATCTCGTCGTTCCGGATTTTGTTACGTATCAATAAATAGGTATTGGTGAAGCTACTAAATGGAACCGAAAGTAGCAAAAAAAAACAGAATTTAAACACTATTTTTGGTAGTGTATTCGGTAGGGGAAATGCGAAAGTAGATGAACCGCTCATTTGGCAAAGTGGGACAGTTGGCGAATCGAGTAAGTAGGTGTCCCGCTCTCTGGTCGTTATATCATATTGAACATTATTGTAGATTTTTCCAAAAAATACTGCAACTGCATCAGAATTACACTGAAAGCAGTCATAATGAAAGAAGAAAAACAACAGAATTACATATATGTATTAGGGACTTAGGTACCTATGAAATTGCCGTTTATTCATAATGGCCACTTTGAACTTAGATGTACCTATCTTGCGTTTGGCTTGTAATTCCAAATTCAAATTAATTTAGATATAAAGCGATGACATTCTTTTTCAATATCAGTTACTCAATTCTATAGCAGTTCTATAGGCAGAGGCATCAATCAACTTTCATTAAAATGGCAAAAGTGCCATTTTAGTGGACAAGACTTCGATTAATTATGTTGCCGCACCTACTATTTATTAAATACAGCCGTCATTAAAAACTTTAAGTTCAAAGTTTATTTATTAATTAAACTTTAAATGGAGATAAAAAATAATATTATTTTCACACTTAATGACTTACCTACTACAGTAGCCAAGTACTAATGTATACATATGCATGATTATTTTTTATTGTAAAATGGAACACATAATTACTTTATTATTATCACAAAGCAATTAGCCTTATTGCAATTTGTATGGAGTTTGATTACGCAACTACGTAAATATTGTTCTAATATACAAATAACGTTATCTTTACTGTTACGGTTATTGCATAAATTCGAATACCAATTAAATAGTGAACTATCAATTAAGTATATACATTGCTTTTGTAATTAACTATGCAAGTACAAGTTATTAATTGACTTCATATTTGTTATTGTTATGTTTACAGAGATAGAGTTAACGATTAATGAACAGATTAATTAATAACTATTAATAATAAAAACAAATTAATAAAGGGTTATAAAAGACATCTCTAAATACTACAAACATGCGATTCAACCTTAGATAATAAACAAATTTCCAATTAGTTGTCCATTTGATTATCAAGCCTTTTAAGTTTTATGGAACTGTTTTTAAACATTATATACACTTTGAAAACTGTAACCAGCTTATTTTCGCCACGGATTTTATTAATAATTAACATATACATTGTCTTGCGCTTAGAAGGCTTGTATTAAAAAGCCACGATGGTCAATTGGGTTGGCGAGTCCACTCTTTGTTCACTTGGCGAGGTGGTGTAGATCGTATCACCTATTAGATTTGTATTTAGATTTAACTAAGTGCTTCTTGGTTTTGTAAATAACATCATTGTAATACATTTTACAGTCACCAAATTAATTTTTTCACCCCAAAGTAAATTTGCCTTAACATAATACGGTATTCATTCGTAACTATTATATATATAAATAAATAAAAGTAACAGTGAATTATTGTCAAAGAAATTATAGACATACCAATTATTCCGTTATCACTTTCATTCTCTCATTTCTTCAATTTTATTTGTGATTAATTAAATTAATTCCATTCGTCATCAACAAAAGTCCAGTCTCCACATATGCAAGTTTCTATCTAAATACTTCCCTAAAAAAAGTTTACATACATATTTCAATTTACATTTACCCGGAAGTATCATATTTCAGCTCTGCATAACAATTTGGGTGCCATTGCCTTAATGAATCGTTTGATAAATGCCCACTCCGGTGGAAGGATTCGGTCTAATTATTAAAGGTAAAGTTAAGATGGCGGGATACCGCCGTCACGAGGAACCCCCGCCACATATGTTATGGGATGTCCACACTACGTTATTTTATTTATGACCCAAATTTTCTATGTAGATACAATATGTAGGTTTTTAGGTAAAGACTGCAAATAATCACCGTCACCGTCTTCACCCTTTTTATCATCCACTACAATACATGAGCTTACATTGTCATGTACATGTGGGATGTAGTCTTAAGAACGTCACATTGGCCGAGCGTAATGGCAAGTCCGATCTTTTGGTGGTAGTGTAGTACCTCAGGACTTAGATAGATAGACAGATAGATAAAATTCTTTATTGCACCAAAATGTGTGTACAAAGGCGAACTTAATGCTATATAACATTTTCTTCCAGCTAACCTTTAGTGGTTGAGAGCAGGCTAAGGGTAGTGCCGCTAAATATAAATGAGGTTTGTTATCCCTTATCAGTCTTTTACGACACCAACGGGAAGAGAAGTTGTGGTGCTTATTCCAAAGCCGGTCGACACCACACACTAATAATAAAAGATAATTATAATAATAGAAGTGATCCAAAGTGCGATAATCACGAAGAAAGGAATACTTAACCACACCAAACGAATGACACTATGAAATAAAGTATACACGAGATTTTTAAAAGATGTCAAAAGCAATTGTAAAATTGCTCGCGAAAAATTTTGTAAACTATAAAATTTTAAAAATCACCTCGAAAAGCACTTAATGTGAACGCACTCTACCCAGACACTGAACGAATGAATTTTGGCACCTTCCCTCCGCCCTTTTGCGAGCGAATGAAAATGTCCTCGCCATCAATCTTTGCACTAGTGTTTTGTTTTTTTTTTGTTTTAAAGTACACGACTAATCAATGTGTAGACAGTGAGCTTGTCATATGTACATCAATGTGTGTAGATATGAATAACCTTAACAATTTTGTGCCACACTGCTATAATTAAGTATAGTCTAACTCAAACATGAAAAGGATTTTTCAGTTGGGCGCCTTTTAGAATTAATAGGGTAATAGGTAGAACAAGTAGGGTATCTCCTCCGCTAGGAAAGTACGTAGTTATTTCATTTAGGAATCTTTAATTAAAAGACTGTATCATGTTAATTTTCTGAGATAATTCAATACCCATTATAAAATATATTTATGGAAAATAAAACGATTTAATTTATATACTATGTTACTCTAAAGTACCTAGGTAGGTATATACAAAATTGGGACTTTTGATTAATGTTATTTGTTATTTGTTAACCTCTGTAAGTTTATTTGAGTTTACGGGCTTCGTCATGATCTTTTCATTCACTACCAGCTTTAATATTATATGACCAGTCAAACAAAAGCACTTGGCCCAAAAGGGCCACAAATACAAAAGAGAACAATACATAAAATTAAATTAAATTTAACAGAATTTAGTCTACACTCAACCACCACTGCACAGTTAAAACAGGAATTTTACTAATCTACCTTACATATTTTGGCGACGGACCCGTGGTCACACCAGGTTGTCACACCAGTGTAACCAAGGGTAAATGTATTTCCGGTAAACTCCGGAACGGTAACGGTAAAGTGTGACAAACAATAATATATTTTTTTGTGAAGGGTCCGTGGTCACACTAGCTACCGCTTGGAAATATCCGACCGATTTAACGGCCTGTTAAATTAGCAGAAATTCCGACTAAAAGAGAATTATTATTTTTCGTTTATTCCAGCAAATAGGTACCAGGTGAACATAAACAAGTAGAAAATTCATTCTTAATTTTTCGCGGAGACGGTGCGGATGCAGATGGGAGGTACATGTTCCATCGCTTTTTCCTTTCTATGAACAACATTCTTCCCATATATTTGTTCCCAAATATTGGACGTATTCTTTTAGATCGCTGAGTAACTAGCGAGCTAGTGAGGGAAAAAGCGTTAGTAACGTTAACGCGTTACTGACGCGAGTAACATTGTGCTGATCAGTTTAACCCTACTCGCGTGCCTCACGCGTAAATTGGAGATGTTCCGATAAAGAGGTACCAGGCGTACATAAATCAATGGGAAATACATTGATCACCCTTTAATACAGTCAGTGTCTATAAAAAAACGGTGAAGCTCGTGATGATTTATGTTTTTGTAATATTTACCGGAATTAACGCCTTTAGGTATTTACTTTGAAAAGGGTAGATGATAAGAGATCAATATTCATTATTTTATAACACAGGATTTGTTTTTTTTCTGGTATTTTTTTAAACATTAATCCATCATAATTTGAATTACTAAACAGATTGTGGCCATTTATGAACTTATCTCAGATATTGACTAAAACTCCATAGACATACTATTCGCTGTTAGCAAAAGATAATAAATATACATACACGTGTGTTAGTTGTGGCATACAATACAATTAGTTGTGGCACTTAATATCTACCTTCTACCGTAAAATGTACCTACTACACTTTACGCTTTATTATACCTATAATCCCCAATGTACGTAAATGTTTCGGTAGTGAGTAAAATATGCCAAAGCCCATTCACTTCCCATCCTATCCTATCCCTCCTCATTTTCCCTACCCGTTCTCCAAATTCATTCGTAAATCTCCAAAGGTAGGCAGCGCAAACTGGGGCGTGCCGTTTGTCGTTCTGGACTGATGTTGGTATGTATCGTGGATGTGGTAAATGGATACTGCCGACCATGGACATCATGGGCGGCAGTATCCACTTACCACTAGGAGGACCGCTTGTCTGCCACGTTCTTTGTATAAAAACAAAATGTTAATTACTTACTCTCATTGTACAAATGTATCTTAACAAAAATTAAATACAAGCAAAACACAAACACTTATAGTTGTGGTGTCGAAAACACATTGTCATGTGTCTTTGGACACATGCCGACCGGTTTGGTGAGACAAAGGCATAAATTTGCAGAAATCTACATTTGGGGAACGTTATGTAAATTTGGGGTCGACAGGTCCCTCGAGGCGCGATTAGGTAAAGACTACAGTGATAGCGGACGGGTTAGTAACGGAGCGGAGACAGCCTCAAGGAGTCATGCATGAAATGCAGGGGCGGATTTATATATGGGCTTTTTGGGCTGCAGCCCAGGGCCCCGTGGACATAAAGGGTCCCCAGCCCCCATTGAAGACAATGGACAATATATACATAATGGACCTATAACCTATACATCGTTATAGAAAACAGTTTTTTGACAAAATTGCAATTAGTTTGATTATTTAGGTAGGCGTCAAATTCACAGTCCGCCCCTGATGAAATGGAACGTTTGAGCTGAAGTCCTAAATTCAGAATTTGGTCTCTTTCTAAATACACAAAGTGTCACAAAACTGGTGTGGACCGGCTTTAGAATAACATATTTAGTATAACATCCATATTTTTTTAGTATTTTAGGTACCATCAATCGTAGTGATTTCCTTCTAAATCTCGAAAGCTTGTGATGTCTCCAATAGGAATGTATGAAAGAGATTGATTTCCAAAAAGTTGTAAAACAAAGGCTGTTTACTATTCAGTATCCGATTACAATAGATTTCATTATCTGTATAATATTGTCTTTGGTCCTATTTCAATGTGACCTCTCCCTTCCAACAAAGGGACGACTCACGACCGCCCTTCGGATTCTTTCCAGAAAAAATAAATAATAATCGGGTGACATAGGCGACGCATTAAACAAAACGGTCTTTATTCAGAACCAGTAACTCACCCTGGCTTCGCTTAGGCCCCTTGTTAACGATATGGTTTTCCTACGGTACGGCGAGTTAGCCGCGCCGCCGCGCCGGACGTGGACATGGCTAGCGTATTTCATGTCATTTTTCAGTGCTAAGCTGCTGACGTTTAATATAACGACTATCGATTAAAAAATAACTGTATATAATTGCGTACCATTTATTTTATTTATTTGTTGCGTAGGTACATCATATTCTAGATTTACACCAAATACAAATTTGTTTAGAGTTAAGTATACGTCGAAATAAATAAACGGTGCAAGTCGTGCTAGGGTTAACTACAGAACTATTTGTAAGGGATAACAATTTTTATTTTTTTATTTTTTATTTTTTATAGACGAAGGCAGCAGACGAGCATGCAGTCCACCTGATGGTAAGTGGATACTGTCGCCCATAGACATCCGCGACACATGCCAACATTAGTCCAAAATGATAAACATTGGCACGCCCCCGGATGTAAGATTGTAGTGTAAGGTTAACATCAAGAGAGGACTGTCAAAGCTACATGTCGCAATTTTTTGACCAAAAATCCCAAAATTTCTACAGCAACGGGATCATGTCACTATCTACAAGATGGCAACAAGTTATAGAACAAAACAGCACATATATATTATAATTAAATGTAATTAAACTTTAAAAAAAAATGTCTTGAATTTGTATATAAAATACATACGAAGAAATTTTTTCCTCGACCTAATATTATGATCATGCGTAGATGTAAAATTTGCTTTGAAGTGAAAAAATAAATTTGGTTACTGTAAAATGTATTACAATGATGTTATATCACTTAGATAAATCTAAATCGCCAACTTAACAAAAAATGGACTCGCCAACCCCCTTGGGCATCGTGGCTTTTTAATACAAGCCTTATACGCAAGACAATGTATATGATAATTATTGATAATCCCCATAATCCACCTGGATAGCGCAGTGCAGGTAGATTATGGGGATTATCGCTCAATTTTCTCCAATCAATATTGTGACGAAGACGAAGCAAAGAAATCGTCTAGAAACCAGCATCATTGAAGGATTGCTACTTACCAAAGAATTGTTACTAAATACTAAACCTTGCTATGATTTGAATGTTGACACCAAAATGGTTTAAAAGATGAATAAAAACATGTAGCAAGAAGGAGTCACTTTTATTTCTTTATACAGATTTATTAAGTAAAAATGACAAAATTCTCATAATAAACGTATTATTACGAGAATTCGGTCGTGAAAAAGCATGTTACATTCATATACAGAGAACAAACAAATTAATTCAATTATTATATTTACAGATTTCATACTTTTTGAATTTGAAATACAGATTCTTAACTTTCTTCATCTGGCACCACTGCATATTACAATGACTGTACAGTACACGGATGTACAAAACTTACATGAGTGGGTGTTGTTATTGTTCGATAGACTGTTATCTAGAAGGAAAATTGTGATATGTCTTATCTCGGTAGTATGCCAATTAATCGATAAGTATAATATGATAATATAAAGGTCGGGGAAAAAGTTTCTGCTTATTTTATATACAAATTCAAGACAATTTTTTAAGTTTATTTACATTTAATTATAATATATATATATATATATATATATATATATATATATATGTGCCGTTTTGTTCTATAACTTGTTGCCATCTTGTAGGTAGTAATATGATCCCGTTGCTGTAGAAATTTTGGGATATTTGGTGAAAAAATTGCGACAAGTAGTTTTAACAGTCCTCTCTTGACATTAACCATACATTACCTAAAGAATTCTGAAGAGACCGAAATAAGTAGAAATCTGAGAGCGCAAGGTCAGGGCTATATGGTGGGTGCATCAATTTTTGCTCTCTCAATTTTTGCTGAGTGGCCAAAGATGTGTGTGGTCTGGCGTTATCGTGATGAAAGACTACACCCTTTCTGTTGATCAATTTCGGGCGTTTTTTTCAATTTCTTGCTTTAGTCTCATCAGCTGTTGGCAGTGGAGATCCGAATCGATGGTTTTGCCCGGCGGTATAAGCTCATAATGAACGATGCTCTTCCAATTCCACCATACACACAACATCACCTTATTGCGCGTTAATCCGGGTTTCGCCACGGTCTGTGGAGCTTGACCGCACTTAGACCATGATCTTTTCCGCACGTTCTTGACGTAAGTGATCCACTTCTCATCACCAGTGATCAATCTTTGCAAAAATGGTTCGGTTTCATTGCGTTTTAATAGAGAATCGCAAACGAGTACACGGTTCATTAGGTTTCTTTCAGTGAGCTCGTGTGGTACCCAAATATCGAGCTTTTTTGTAAATCTAGACTTTTTCAAATGATTCAAAACTGTTTTGTAGTCAATGCCCAGTTCATCAGCGATATCGTAACTATTTATATGACGATCTTGCTGCACTTTTTCACAAATAGCATCAACTTTATCGATAACAGTTTTTGTCATAAAACTTTAAAATTTATCGAATTTCTTCGTTAGATTTACTTATTTACTTGGAGAGAAAAACAATTGAAACAGTTTTTTATGTTTTACTCCTTTTTTTTTTAATTTTACCTTTTAATGGTATCATAACTAGCCAGGTACAAACAGTTCAATCAAAGATATTGGATCACAACTTCATACATACAAAATACGCAAAGACTTTCTCCCCGACATATTAAAATCGTTATTTTTGTACTTAACGGGTACCTACTCAGTATTAAAACTATACCTACACATTAGTGTCATTGAAACATCACGATGCGTGTCGGTGTTGTATTATATTACAGGAGTAGGTAGAGTAACTCGGTCTGTCCGTCCTTAAGTTTTCACGGCTAAACTGCTGAACCGATTTTGATGAAATTTAGTATGGAAATAGCTTGAACTAGCTTACTTATATAATACCTACAATACATTCTATAATACCCGAAAAACTTTTTAGGGTATTTTCGCAAGTTGATATTATTCAAGACTTGTTATCCATTTCAGACACGTGCGTCTCGGGTGAGTACTGCATAAAAACTAGCAAAAACCGCGAGGAATTTTATTCACTGTGCGTATATGGTTTGTATCAGTACTCGGATTAAATCTCGACCGAAAAAAAATCGCACTGCGATATTTCGCAGTGTGGACTTACCCTAACTGGTAAAATTCCGTAGATTTTGTTTTGCGAACGTGCGATATAGCCTTGAAAACTAGAAATCCTTATAACAAAATTCTGGAATGTGTATATATAGGATGCGCTGCAGCAGTGCGATAGTATATTTACGTACATTAGTGTCATTGAAAGATCACGATGCGTGTCGGTATTGTATTATATTTGTGCGTGTTTGCTATTCATCTGTGCAAAGCGGTTCCAGCGCCAGATGTCCTGAGTGAGTATTGCTGGCACCCGACCACCTGCTCGCACCCATGATCACACCTGCTTCATTTTCATATATGGCAATGACGAGTGAGGTAAATGCA
The DNA here is from genome assembly GCA_943735995.1 of Sesia bembeciformis. Taxonomy (NCBI): domain Eukaryota; kingdom Metazoa; phylum Arthropoda; class Insecta; order Lepidoptera; family Sesiidae; genus Sesia; species Sesia bembeciformis. The sequence goes on along the minus strand of OX031041.1, from coordinate 13,653,895 downwards.
AAGTGAAGGTGAGTGAAGTGAAGTAAATTCGTCGCAAGCAGGTGTCCCTAACCATTTTTTGTGCATTTCATGTCTTTCTTTTTAAATAATATTTAAAGAAATGAGTGATAGATTCTGATATACAATTTTTTCTAAGTACCTTTGAAGAAATGATTTGTCTACATTTGATTCGGTGTAAGGATACAACTCTTTAAACTGATTTTAATCACATCTACATTCACAGTAACACCTTCTTTCAAGAATATTCGTTCTGATATCTTATGATCACTAACATACAAGTACTCAAAGGGATATACTAGATTTTTAGGAAGCATTTGCTAAGAATATCTAGTAATTATTAATTGTTATTCAGAAAATGTTAAGGATTTGCTAAACCTGAATTGCATGTACTTAGGTCAAAAACATTAGCTTTTTAAAAGCAAAAGCACTTAAAAAATGTCTTCACACAATACAGATTTTATTTAAACGCTAGTAAAAGATTATGCTTGATTTTATTCACATTACCCAATGTATTAATTTTCATTTCAATTTAGTTGAGTTCCTGTAAAAAGTCCTTCCCGTCGTGTCAATTTTTAACATTAATAAATAATACATTTTTCATTAGGTATGTCTTTATGCAGAGAACTGAATTCTTTATGATCTCAGAAAAACTTTATTTTACCAACTCGACCCCAAAAACCTACTTGGAGAAATTTTGGAGGATATCAATTTAGCTGTATGCAGACTGATGTATTTATTTCCAATGTGATGGAAGACATGAGACTTCCCACGGACCATGAGAGATTATTTAAATTGATTTGTTCCTCGCCAATGGATTGGAAGTAGGGGGAGAGGGGGGGGGGGGCATAGCCTGACCACCAAGCTTCTGGATACTGTAGATTTTATCATCAGGGGTTACTACAAAAAGTTGATGTACAACAATGAGTACAGCCTATTATTACAAATGAGTCATTAAGAAACCTATTATTCTACTCATTAGCATAACCTAGGTTTATCAAAATAACTTGACTCATTTTTTAATGTAGTCTTGGCTAAAGGTAAATATCGATTTTTGGCATTTACCATTTGAGTAAATTTTGAACATGATACTGGCACCAGCCGACTGAAATTTACACAGGTAATTAATTCTCCACGAACGTGAGTAGTTTTGAAGATACATCTTGTTGTATCGGCGAAGTGACTGAAGCTCGGAACTTAAGGAACTTACTGAAGGAACTTAAAAATAAGTTCGAGTGTGAGAGCGTGCGTGAGACCGAGTATTCACCGAGTGATTTAAAGAAGCTCAATTCCCGATTTCAAATGGCAGTGGCCTCGAGCTCATTTTTCAGAAAACAAACTACATCCTAAGTACAGAGGCGAAACCCTCACTAATCAATATATTTCTGCAGCTTTATCATTTATTGAAGCTCATCACAAAGAGGCGATGCCCTATGTTGTAAAATACAGGGCAATGGCGGATCCATTTCTTAAGTTTCTATTTGAAGATCATGTAGTAAATCACGTCGGACTTTTAAAATGGTGGCTGTCATTAAAAAGCCAAATTAATGGCCAAACAATGGACTTGGTGACACAGATTCACACTTCTGTTGCTTCAAGTGCCGGAATTGAAATACTATTTTCAACATTTGGATTTATTCATTCCGACATATGAAATAAACTTGGTACCTAGAAAGCTGCAAAACTTGTCACAGTATTTAAATACCTAAGTAAAAAAAGGTGTTGTCTTGTCTGACACACAACATTTTGATTGTTAATAATTAATTATTTTTTATTAAAATTGTTACCGTTTGAGGTTGATTGAATAAACTAATTAAAAAAAAATATATGGATGTTTAATTACAAGTCCAAATAAAGTTTCTTTATGATTCCTAATTCAAATGACAAATACATACATCCAACTTTTTAATTTATTTCGAGCTATATCCTAGATATTTATTAGTTTTCATTTATTTCGAGTTTATTCACAATTAAAAGTTGTTTCAAACTGTTTTTTTTTCTTAATTTTTTAAACATTGTTTAAAAAAAATTAATCTGTGTTTATAATAAATTAATAAAAAAACATTGTTTTATTTCAAACTGTCTTAAACACTGATTAAAACACGTGTTTTAAAACAACTTATTTTTAATCATACCAACCCTGGATCTGAGGAGTGCATGTGAGCGACAGGTGACTAGGGATGAAACGATACCACTTAGTATCGATACCGATACCGTATCGGTCATAGAGTATCGATACCTACTTGGGTATCGAATAAAAAGTATCGATACTTACTCGTATCGGTCAGTTTTTTCGTAGGATTAGAGGCAAAGAAAAACAGCATACATGTACATGGTAAATACTTACATGGTTCCAAGTATGTGTATTAAATAATACAATAAGCCACACATCTAAGTTAAGAAAAAAAGTCAGTTTTCGATGTGCTCCCCGAAAACAACAATTTATCGAGATGTAAACAATCTCTCACAAGGCACAAAGGTGCCAACAATGTGTAAAAACATTCACGCTTGTTTATTGGAAACAGGTATTAAATCTTCCCATTCTTCCAATGGATTGGCATTTAATGCGCAAACAGGATTAGACAAATATATTGACACCTCATCTGATTTTGAATTCGAACGTCGCCGCTTTTGGCCAATGGCTAGCTAGCTGTTTGTGGTGTAGCCCAAAATCAAAATATTCGTTGGGACTTCTTCTTCTGATTCACAGGTTGACAATGAAGCAATTTCCTTTATAAGGTCCTTTAATTTATGTATCATGCGTCAAGTATACTGTTGCCATCATACTAGTATTTATGACCGATACCTACTTGGTACTCGGTTGTAAAGTATCGATACCAAAAGTACTTGGTATCAAAAGAAAAGTATCGCGTAAGTACTTGTATTAACTCGTATCCTTTCATCCCTACAGATGACGGCAACACGGTGACCGCTACCGTGACCGGCAGCGGCTCGGTGATCAGGTTCTCGAGCGGTGGCGGCAAGGCGACCGCGACCGCGAGCGGAGGCGGCACTGCGACCGCGACCGTGAGCGACCGCAGTACGGCGACCGCGACCGCTAGCAACGGTGGCACGGCGAGAGCGATCGCGAGCCTCAGCAGCACGGTGACCGCGACTGCGTCTGCCGCCGCAAGCTCTGCGACCGCGGCCGCGAACAGCGGCAGCAAGGCGACCGCGACCGCGAGCGGAGGCGGCACTGCGACCGCGACCGTGAGCAACGGCAGCACGGTGACCGCGACCGCTAGCAACGGTGGCACGGCGAGAGCGATCGCGAGCCTCAGCAGCAGGGCGACCGCGACTGCGTCTGCCGCCGCAAGCTCTGCGACCGCGGACGCGATCAATCGCAGCAAGGCGACCGCGACCGCGAGCGGCGGTGGCACGGCGAACGCGATCGCGAGGAACGGCGCAACGGTGACCAGGACCTCGTCGGGACCGTGAGCGGCGGCGCCACGGTGACCGCGAGCGGTGGCGACCAGCGCCACGGCGGCAGTCTGCGGTCACGCACGCATCGTTTTATTGTTATTTTATTTATTCACTTTTAAAAGTCTTATTAAAATAGATACCAATTTGCTATATAAAAATTTCAAAATTTCCTCATGGCGTTTTTTTTTTTTTTTCTTTTTTTTTTATATATATACTAGTGGGCGGATGGTAAGTGTTACCGCCGCCCATGTACACCTGTTTTCAATAATCCGAATATTGAAACATTTTTAAAGTACTATATTTACGATTCTATTTATTTTAGCTGTGGAAATAACAAAAAAGGGCCATTATCAAAATATCGCAGATTATTACGGGGAAATATGTTAATAATATATTTTCGTGTTTGCCGATAAAAACTGCAAACAGTACCTAGTTACGTCACCCAAGCCCTCACTGTTGATAGCTAGGTCAGCAGAACCGGGTGGTCGGCCGAACCCATAGTTCTAGGAACTTAGTGCTTAGTTAGCATTTAGGATGTAGCGATGGGAGGTTACCTTTTAGTTAGATTTAATTTAAGAGTAAGTTGAATACTGGCATCAAGCTCTGCCACATGTCTTCAATCTCATTAGTTTAATATATTTAGTTTTTAAAAAGCATTTTCTTTGCTCCCGAAACTTGACTGGCGCAGCCGGTAGGATCGCTCGTACATAAGGCTTGTGCCGTCTTCCGCGTTTTTAGTGAAATCAAACTTTGGCTGGAAAACGCGTTATCGCGGCGTGGCTCGAGTGATCCGACGAACCAAATAAATAAGTCATAACGGGGTGAGAAAACTGTGATGGAGATGATCGGTTGGTGAGTAAAACTCTTCACTTTCCCTTGAAATCCCATCCATTTGTTATTGTGAAATAAACCTCTTTTGTAATAACGTTATCTGGTTTAATTAATAAAATAAATAAAATATTTAAAAGTAATTAAAATAAATTGATTAAAATCGTGATTTAAATTAAATTATGAATTAAAGAAATATTAAGTAATATAATAAGTGAACAAGGCTTCAAACTCAGTCTCGCATTTATATTTACTTAATTTATAATAACTTAATTTAAATTTAATTGGTGCTTGATTTTTATACAAATTGTATTTCCATATTATTTCTTATTTAAACTGCGTTTTTAATTGTGATTAATTGTGTTTAATTTTAATTGTGTTTTGTTGCATTTTGTGTTTTATCGCATTTACAAAAAATGGCTCTGCAATCAAGTAGCGAAGTAAATATCCCCTCTGAAACATTAAAATTAATCCCTCAATATTCTGGGGAAACGCGATTGCTAAGCTTATTTTTAAGGAAGTGCGAATATGTAATTTTAAAGTATCAAGGCAGTCAGGAGCGCAATGCATATTTGATGCAATGTTTTACCAGCAAATTAGTTGGCGATGCAGCCGCCTTGATAAGCGAAAGAATAGATATTGAAACTTGGGACGAATTAAGGCAATTACTGATCCAACACTTCGGAGACCCACGTAGCGAGGAATGCGTAGCAATAGAACTAGAAACATTAAAAATAAAACATAATGAAACCTTTGCCGATTTTTGTAATAGGATTCAAAGTGTAAGGTCTATTTTATTAGCTAAAGTGAACCAATTGGCAGATGTAAATTTAAGAGACGCGAAACATATAATTTATAATAATACCGCTTTAAATATTTTCCTATAAACATGGTCAGATCCTATCCTATAACTAACATGGTCAGATTAGTTAGGCTCAAAAATCCAACCACTCTTGAAGACGCGCTTACACACGTCTTAGAGGAAGTTAACTTCCAGGAGCAGTACAATTTAAGGAGCAAAATGCTGAATCCTAAACCAGCTACTCCTTCACAACCGACTTTACCGTAGAAATTTAGCACAAACGGTCCAACGCAATATTTTTCTACAGCGAAACCGTTAGGCTCGATGCAACCCACAGGTTTTCGTCCTCCAGGACCACAACACGGTCCACAGTTTAAATTTGGGATCCCACATCAGACTGCTCTGATACCACAGGCACCCAGTCGCCCCTTGCAATTTGGATATCGCCCTTCTCAGCAATTTGGAAACGCGCCTCCACAATTCGGATACAAACCTCCACAACAATTTGGCTATCGTCCTCCGCAACAATTTGGCTACCGTCCTCCGCAACAATTTGGCTATCGCCCTCCTCAGTCCTTTGGTTACCGTCCTCCAATGCAATTTGGATATCGACCTCCACAATTTGGAAATAACGCGAAACCACTGCAAACTAACGACGTATCAATGAGAACGGCGGCCCCACCATCGAAACCGCAACAAGGGTTTCCATTAAACGAACTATATACAGATAATAACGAAATATACGACGATTACAATCACTACATGACCCAAGTAGACAACATGAACCACTACGAACAGCAATATTACGAAGACCAAGCGATAACGGACTATACTGACATGACTGACGTTAACTCTGACGTAGCAGAGGACTCTGACAAACAGGATTTTATGATAAACGCCTCCGCCAATATAGAGAGGTGATAGAACTAAATGTAGACCGTATCCTTAAACTACCTTACATTTATATACCGGAAATAGATGGTAAATTCATGTTGGACACTGGAAGCACAAGATCGTTTATTAGCCCGAGAAAGGCCGACGAATACTTTGCCTCGGCGAAACATTACGAGCCTTTCCAAGTTATTAGCACGCATGCGACTAGCGTCCATAACGAAGTTGTTACTATTCCCCTCTTCCCTACTTTCCAAACAAACGACTACCACAAATTTTACATCTATGACGTGGACAATAGGTATGACGGACTTATTGGATTGGATTTATTAATGCAATTGGAAGCAGACATAAGTCTTAAAAACAAGACGATTAAGACAAAAACGACACTCATCCCTATAGAATACGACCCTCATCATATAATAAAATTAGCCCCGCGATCCGAACAACGTGTGAAGTTACCGACAAATTTATACAATGGTGATGCTGTATTGAACTTCAAACAATTTTGCGAAGGGGTAAGAATGCCAGCCGCTATCGTAAAATGTAATAATGGGTTTGCAACCACTATTATACAGAACCTTTTAGACGACGAGATGACATTGACAGTAATTAATCCCTTTGATGTTACCAAATTTGAAAAAAGTTCATGCCGACTAAATTACACCACAAACCAAGCTGACATTGAGATAGACAGAATGTTATCAGACAACCTCTCAAAATTAAGACTCGATCACACGAATGGCGAGGAACGAGACGCGATTTACAAACTTTGTTCGGAATACAAGGACATATTTTACTGCGACGAACTGCCTCTGACATTTACAAATCAAGTAAAACATCAAATACGCACGACAAATGACGACCCAATTTATATCAAGCCCTATCGGCAAGCACCTGTACAAGCTGCTGAAATTAAAAACCAGGTTGAAAAACTGCTCAAGGATAATGTGATTCAAGAGTCACATTCGCCTTGGAGTGCACCTGTGCACCTTGTACCTAAAAAAAGTGATGCCTCTGGGGAGACGAAATATAGAATGGTTATCGATTACCGACGACTGAACGAAATTACGATAGACGACAAGTACCCCTTGCCCAACATAACAGACCTCTTTGACAAACTAGGCAAAAGTACATACTTTTCGACTCTTGACCTTGCGAGCGGGTACCACCAAATAGAAATTGAAAACAAGGACCGACCAAAAACTGCATTTAGCACGGAAAACGGCCACTTCGAATTTCTTCGTATGCCGTTCGGGTTAAAAACTGCCCCCGCTACATTTCAACGCGCAATGGACAACGTGCTCCGCGGACTACAAGGCATCCATTGTCTTGTATACCTAGACGATATCCTGGTCTACTCTTCTAGTTTACAAGAACATTTACAAAAATTGCGCGCAGTTTTTGAGAGACTTAGACAAACAAATCTCAAAGTACAGTTAGATAAATCCGAATTCCTACGTAAGGAAGTACTGTACTTGGGACATACTATTACTGACTCAGGACTGAAACCAAACAATGACAAAATCCAAACAGTAATTGACTATCCATTACCCACTACACACACTGAAATTAAACAGTTTTTAGGTTTCATTGGCTATTATAGACGGTTCATAAAGGACTTTTCCAAAATTACTCAACCTATGACAGCTTGTTTGAAGAAAGGGAGACGAGTTGTACTAGACAAAAATTTCATTGACGCATTTCATAAATGCAAAGAACTCTTGATTAACGCACCCATTCTTCAATATCCTGACATGTCAAAACCTTTTATACTGACAACAGACGCTTCGGAAATAGCCGTTGGAGCTGTGCTCTCTCAAGGCTCTATCGGAAGCGACAGACCAATCGCTTACGCAAGTAAGACACTGACTGACACTGAGAGACGGTACAGCACTATTGAGCGCGAACTGTTAGCCATCATCTGGGCAGTTAAGCACTTCAGGCCGTACCTCTATGGACATAAATTTACTATATTTACTGACCATAAACCATTAAAATGGCTTTACCAACTCAAAGAGCCTAATAGCAAACTGACTCGCTGGCGTTTACGATTACAAGAATATGACTTTGACATTATCCATAAAAATGGAAAACAAAATCTTAACGCGGACGCCTTATCCCGCATAAAGGTCAATGCGTTAGGTAAAGAGGATGACAACAACTCTATGAAGGTAAACGTCGACGACAAGGAACAAAGACTCCAAGAATACCTGGAAGATGCGACTAACGAACTGAGCCGAATAGCTCAACGACGACAGACAGACGATTCCAAGACCATCACTATTTCCGACAAATCGCAAACTATTACTATATCTGACGATTCTGACAATGGTCAACAAGACTTTCCCATACGATCAGTCACTAGTAGCACCGCAACTGCCCATTCAGCCAGGGATATGGAAACAACTGGTATACCCATACTGCACGAGGCTATAGACACAAAACCCAGACAAATATTGGTTTTCACATGGCTAAGAGACAACCTACAGGTTACGGATATTTCCAACAAAACGCAGAAAATCGAAGTATTTCTACCAATAAATAATGAACAATTAATTACGAGCTTTCTCAAAGAATATATAAAAGATAAAACTAAATATTTTATCTACTTCGAAGATGAACAACACAGAAAAGATTTTAGTAACGTAATCATTAGGTTGTTCAAAGAAGGTCAGGTTACTTTTTGCGAGTGTACCGAACGAGTGGTCTTCATAGAAGATGAAAACGAACAAAAAGCCATAATTAAAAAGTTACACGAAGGAAAGACCTAACACCGAGGAATAAAGGAAACCATGGCTATAATTCGCCGAAATTACTACTGGCCTAACATGCAGGAAACAATTTCAGCCCAACTGAACTCTTGCGATGCCTGTAAACAAATGAAATACGATAGAAACCCCTTTAAACCCAGATTACAGCTCACACAAACTCAGTCAGCACCTTTCCAAGAAGTATTTATAGACCTTTTCTCAATCGAAAGCAGGTATTATCTTACCCTAGTAGATGCCTTCAGCAAACTAGGGCAGGCCTTCGAGATTAGTAACCGTTCGACTCCTGAAGTCGTCCGCGCCCTGATTAAATATTTTTCATTTTATGGTGTGCCAAAAAAGATTAGTTGCGACCCCGGTTCAGAGTTCAACAACGACCTCATGAGAGAATTGTTAAATATGTATAAAGTAGAGCTTCATATAGGAACACCAAATAATCCCAGCTCAATGGGGATCGTGGAGCGTTTTCATTCCACCATTACGGAAATATACAGGCTGGCCAGATACGAACAAAAATGCACGGACGCAGCCTCCGTAATGACTTATTCTATTATGGCATACAATCATACCATACATTCTGCAACAAGTCTTACGCCGTTTGAAGTAGTTTTCGGGCACACGGATTCGAACGAGTCTTTTAATATCAATTTCTAAAAAGAGTTTATACAACAGTTATTAAAAGATCACTGTAAGAGAACTAAATTCTTGTATAAACACATATCAGAAAATTTGTCAGTAAATAAAGATAAGGTTAGACAAAGGAAAGGAGGAGAAGAAATAAAAGAATTAAAGGTAGGCGATTCCATCTATGTGAAAGACATAAATACACGCAAAAGTAAGGACAAGCCACGTTATAAAAAGGCTGTCGTAACTGACAAACCCGAACATAACGTAGTCCCTATTGAGTTACGTAATAGACCAACTAAAACGCATCTCAAAAATGTTAAACGCCCTTCGCAGGTGGTGTTTGCTCCTGACGACGAGCATCAACCTCTGCCAGGGCCTTCGTTTAGAAAAGATTGAGGAGAACCCAGGGATACTACCCGTTAAAGAGGGTGAAGCGTATGTTCAACAGGATAAGTGGCTAATAGCAAAAACTATAAAACTAAATGGGATTGGCAACGACTTACAACTTAATATTCAAAAATTTAAGGAGCTCAGCAATTTCTTACGTAATAATACGCAATACATTTATGAATTTTTAGGACTAGAAACTCACACAGACTATCTTAGGGATGTAGCTATAGAAAAGTTTCAGCAATTAGTTCCACTTAAAAGATTCAAACGAGGTCTCATCAACCCACTTGGTTCTCTTATAAAAGTTATTACAGGCAACTTAGACCATACAGATGCCATAAAATATGATAGTTTAATATCCAGCCTTAAAAATCGCGAACAAGCAGCATCTAGAAAGATTACACTTATCACCGAAATGTTGGACCACTTCTTAAATTCAAGTGAAACCTTAAAAAGGAATTCTATTCTGTTAGAAACACGTTTGAAACAATTGGAAGGTTTGGCTATAGACTTAAAGAATAGGGAAAATAGTTATAAGTTCTCTATATATGTTTTAAACTTGTTTAACCAATTTATTATTAACTTCCGTACTATATACCTTAAACTAAGTGAAATTGAAACAGCATTGGCTTTTGCCAAACTTTCGGTATTACATAAATCTATTATTAATTCGACTGAGTTTCTACACATATTACAAACCATAGATAAGTACGACAACCTTATGTATCCTGTTACAGAACAAAATCTTATAAATTTAGAAGAGACTATAACTGTAAAAGCCTATTTAAAGTCAAACCAGATTACGTTTCTAATTGAAGTACCCCTTACTGACAATAACACATATAGTTATTATAAGCAGTATCCCCTTCCTATGTTCAGTATCCTACATAACCAAACCTATATAGTGGTTCCGGAATATCCTTTCCTTTTAGTAAATGGAGCGAAATACCAACCGATCATTCGACCTTGTAAGAGCATCGCTTCGGACCAGTATCTGTGTGTGCTTGACGACCTAGCGGTCTACTCTGAAGAAACATGCATCGAGCAACTGATGCAGTACCATCATCCCTCACAATGTACTCAACATCCAGTAGAGGTGGAAGACCTAAAGTTGCAACGAATTGCCCCCAACAGCTGGATTCTGCACTGCGGACACCCAACAGTTATATCTCAAAATTGTACCACCGAGATAACTCGTCGAGCAATTTCTGGCACATATATACTAACCATAGACGACACTTGCCACGCAAACGTCAATGACCTTCATATTCACGGTCGACGGATGATCTCCGAGAATAGCCACTACACCCCTGTACCTCTAGTTCACCTATCTACGCCGCAGTTCAGCAACGCTACCCTTAAGGAACCGCTGGATTTGAAAGGAGTCAACTTGGATGACATAAAACGTCTACATCATGTGTTAAAATACAGTGAAAGTGGGAATACAGATTCCAAAATTGTGCAAATACACGGTGTTAGTTTAGCTACAATAATCCTATATGTCATATTTGTCTTTTTTATAATTTTAGTACTTATAATGTTTAAAAAATCTTGGCGAAATCATCGGATTCGAAAGGAAGACGTTCAAACCGATGAGTTCGCACTTGAAGGGGGAGGAGTTACGTCACCCAAGCCGTCACTGTTGATAGCTAGGTCAGCAGAACCGGGTGGTCGGCCGAACCCATAGTTCTAGGAACTTAGTGCTTAGTTAGCATTTAGGATGTAGCGATGGGAGGTTACCTTGTAGTTAGATTTAATTTAAGAGTAAGTTGAATACTGGCATCAAGCTCTGCCACATGTCTTCAATCTCATTAGTTTAATATATTTAGTTTTTAAAAAGCATTTTCTTTGCTCCCGAAACTTGACTACCTACTAAACAGGAATCCAACGAGAAAACTATTGGAAACATTGTTTTTTTAAATAATCTTCTAACTGTTCAATTTGCTCCATATTACATATATAAATTATTGCTTATAGCTTTGTAATACTTTGATATATATTTGTATAGCTTACTAAACCCACGTTTACCAAAATCCACCACTAAAAGTGTATGGAAGGGAACTATAGTTGATTGAGCTCTCATATTACATTTTAAAGCTCATGATAGGCTTTAAAAGAAGCGCACATACGATTATGAATCTTAAACGTCACTTGTTACGGTCACCAACAGCTTGTCAATAAAAGTACCCACGCGGCGCGCGCTGCCGTCACGCAGTGGCCGCTGAATTTGAATTCAATAATATAATAATATGACTCATGCACAATCTGTGACTTGTGTACAATGCAAAGTCGATTTATGGATATTGAGACTTAAAATATGGATAATGTTATTTCAAAGAACGTTAACCAGTTATAGTTATAAGATATATTGTAAGAAATTGCTTTTTGTATTATATAACACATATGTACGTTATTTTTATTTCAATAAAATTATTATAACCTAAACAAAACATAGGTAGTTTTAATTTTTATAAAGAGCATTATAACACATTAATACAGTTTTTTCATTATTAATTTTAATATTTAAATCAATGAGCTTTTTGAAAATTATCACACGAAGCCACCAAAATATCATCTAGATAGGTATATACACATTTGGTATATTAAAATTCCTATCCATGAAGTTTTATCACTCCATTGGAGCCGGTGACATTCCAAACATCATAAATGTTGGTCTGTACATACCCCACGGAGTAAAGTCATCACGTTAAGCTTTTGTGCCTCACTTTCCATACACGTTAAGCTTTGCAAAAATGTCTCCTATTAACGGAAGTGGATAATGAAGCACCTGCGAATGCGGGTTGATTGTGATCTTATAGTCACCACAAATTCTTAAATTGTTTGGACCTTTAACCATTGGTACAATCGGAGTAGCCCAAGACATCATCATCAGACACAATCTTATACATTTTACACTCTAACTAATTTATCCAATTCCCGTTTTACATATTTTTCTATTTCATATGGAATTCTGCCAGCTATACATATTATTGGTTTGACGGACTGTTCAAAATTGTATTAATATTAGCGTTATGTTTTATGTTTGTGTTTATGTTTATGTTTTTGCGTTATGTTTAGGAAAAGTAATGTTTGTTATAATAGTTTAGTTAGTGTCAATGTCGACAGATGGCGCTGTATCGTTTCCACACCGCGCTATGGTTGTGTTCCCGTGTAAACCGTAAAATGTGAATTTTGGTTTTGTAGGTTGTGCTTGTCAATATAGTGGAATATTTATGTTTCTATTCCTCGCACCTTAGACCATGCAGGGCCTGTTTTAGAAAGCAATAAATGACAACATCAGAATTTACTTTTGTTTAGTGATATTATTGGTTATTACGGTTAGCTTTATACAAATCAAATATAACTGATGCGATTACTGTTTTGAGAATTGGACTCACGTTGATGTAATGAGTTCTTTAGAGTTGGCTATCAAATGAAAGAATTCGACGAGCAGAATACGATAAAAATATGTTTTTTGTTAAAAATAATTTATTTATTTATTGATTAATTGGATAAAAATACACAGGCCCAGTGTAAAGATAAAAATGTAAAGACTGAACTGGCTCGCACCCTCTGATTGTAGGACATGTTTATCACTGAACCGTTTAGGCTTAACATTCAGGGGTCGTTAATGTGTCCTTTCCGTCCACAACAGGGACAACAGTCCACCACCTTTAGTGCTAGTAGGTAGAGTCACAGATGTAACTTTATTAACTTCTCGTTCATACTGACCTATGATCATTTTGGTTTCCTTATCAGGTAACTCCATTTGCATGGCCACCTCTACTGCTTGCACAAATGTCAGCTTCCTTTGTGAAAATAAATGTCTTATTATTTGTTCACTTCTTAATCCATGCTGAAACTTATCGCAAAGTGCTCTATTTAAAAACATTTCAAACTTCAAGTTTGTGCCAGTTTTTTTCAATGCTGCCACATACTATACTATACTATACTCTCGTTGTCGAGTTGCATCCTTTTCATAAATTTGTACGATGCTGCTATTTCCTACTGCAGCGGAGTTCTAAATGCCTCTCGATTAACTCCTCTAACGCCAATTCTGACAAATGTGACACGTCCGTAATGTACTTACTAACCTGTTATTTTATTACTCACATTGCAAGAAACGATTTGTTTTGAAATAGTGGTCAATTGGTTTTCGAGCAATTAGATTCGTTGTCGTTTCATAAAACACTATTTTAAAGTGTATTTAAACAGAAGTTTCTTTTTTATTTGTACTGTTTAAGCAATGTATCAATTCTCTTTTAGATCCTCTCAAGAAATTTGTTGGAACTTTGTTGGAACCAAATTATTTATACAAGGACAAACTTTTATTTCGGACTAGTTGTTGCCCGCGACTTCGTCCGCGTGGACTTTTACCTTCTTAGGGGTATTTGGTATTTTCAAAAACGAGCACACACATTATTTCTTTTTTTTTTATCGAACAAATGTTCGACTTGATTCTTTAAACTGATATAACTTTTTTATTTATGAACTGATTGAAATAAAACACACTAAATTTTAAGTGAAGCTTACCACAATACATTGGTGAAAACCGCATCCAAATCGGTTAAGCAGTTTCTAAGATTAGCGCGCACAAACGCACAGACAAACAGACAGAAATTCTAACAATCATTGTTTTGGGTTCTATTGCGTTGATAAAGGCCCCCAAATAATATTTTTCTCATATATCTTCCATGTACAGACAGCGATCAGTTACATTTTTATTATTATATATATATGTATAGAATACCAAATTTACGGCAAAATAATTGGTGGTAAAAGCTACTCATAAAATTTAATTGAAGACTTAATTAGACAATTAAGAATTGATTTGTTTTATTATTATTATTTCCGATACACTAGCAGCTGCTGATGCGAGTACATTGTTTTGTTGCACGTTTTTTTATATGATTGTCCAGTCTATTTTTGAAACAGTTCACTGAGGGTGCACAGTCTCCGGTAATTTGTTCGTCTTTCAGCACACGGTTGGATAAAAAAATAAATGGTTGTCGTGTTTGATGTGTTGTAATATCCATTTAGTATTTTGTATGTCTCGTTGTAAATGTAATAACTCGTTGTAATAACGTATGTAAATGAAATAAACATTTTTTTTGTACAAATTGTTTTTATATCAAAACATAATCTGAAAATCTGGGCGTGAGATTTAAGAAGTTTAGAAGATTGAAATAACAATTCAATTTATAATCATAACATATTTATTAGAAATTGAAAAACCGAGTGTCCTTAATCCTTTACTGCATGTTGCTCCGAATTTTGAACGATAAACGCCATCTTATGGCGGCGCTGGCTAGAACAAAAAGGAGATGATACATATACCTATACCATTGTTGGATTTTAAATTATACATTGCAGACGTGCTAATGCGGAAATCGGCCGGAGTTTTGATATATTCCGTGGTTTTTGCCACTGGTGGCACAGAGGAAAAAAGGTCCGTCTAGTGCCACTGTTTCAGTGAAAAGGTATATTTCTATTATCAACAATGCGTTTGACTTGGCTACTTATGACGAAGGAGATTGTATTACATGTCCGGTGACTCTTGAAAGGCTATTAGGGCCACAAGAACTTAGCCATTCAGAAAAAGAAAAAAAAAACACGGTTAAATTTATCGTTAATTTCGATATTTTTTTAGTATTTTAGGTACCATCAATCGTAGTGATTTCCTTCTAAATCTCGAAAGCTTGTGATGTCTCCAACTGGAATGTATGAAAGAGATTGATATCCAAAAAGTTATAAAACAAAGGCTGTTTACTATTCAGTATCCGATTACAATAGATTTCATTGTCTGTATAATATTGTTTTTGGTCCTATTACAATGTGACCTCTCCCTTCCAACAAAGGGACGACTCACGACCAGTGTGACCGTTTTAAAAAATGGTGATCTACTAAAACTACAAGGTGCCAGTACTAAATAATACCAAAACACATGCTGAATTATACTAAAAATATACTAAAATAAAAATAAAAAGTAGAAGAGGAAAAATTGAATTAAAACACTTATTATCAGTTACTTTTTTTAATTTTACCAATTACACACCTTCATTATACAGACATATTAAAATAATAATAAATATTTACAATAAGTTTTATTACAAATAGTCAGTATTCGACGGATTATTTTTTACCATATCTTTCGATGGGTCAAATGAGACACAACCTACACTCCCTTCACTTAGACCTTGCTTAACATGCAACAGGCACGCAATATGTTTAGCTAGAAACCTGTTTCTGTATTTAGTTTTTATATGATTAACTTTTGAAAAAATTCTTTCGCATTCAGCGTTTGAAATGGGTATGCACAATAGACATTTTACAAAATTAGTCAAAATTTGCAATTTCCGAATCAAAACATTTTGCTGAATAAATCGCTGAGATGATCCATGGCCCGAAATGGTATGTTATGTTTTGCCAACGCTGCACAAAATATAAGCTCTGCTTTTCTTACTTCTTCAGATATGGGTCCTTTCCTTTGAAATAATTTATCGATCTGAAAATAAACAGTATTTGATTAATTTTCCTATCGTAAAAAATAAGTAAAATAACTACCTATTTCTTATCTTGGGAAACTAGTGTCTCATTCAGTTGAAAATTAATATTCTTGATAAAAATATTACATATGTTTGAACCCTGCAAAACTATCTTTCCATCCCACAGAACCAGTTCGGCATGTATTTCACCTACACTTTCATTTATGAAAATTTCAAAATTCAGCTTTCTGAAATCGCTTGAGAATCGATTATATTTACATGTGTGTACAACTGTACATGTACACTGGCCAAGATCCATCGGACATCCTGTACAAGTAGGACAATTAATTTATGTGCCAAAAAAAAATAAGGGACACAATAATCTTATAAATATGTTAATGGGGGCATAGCTTTCTTACCACGGATTGTCCACTATAATGTATAAGTTTCTGCCGATTTTTTTCAGAATCTGCATGACTTTTAATTGTTGCGATTCTGCTCAAAAATGTTGCTCCACAAGTTTTACACAAGGCGTTCTCACTATTTTTATCTTTTGTCAACCATGACGAAAATTCAGGATTTTGTTCCCACTCAGATCTATATTTCTGATCGTATTTGCGCTTCATTATCTTCACTACACACGCACGATAACACAGAGAGACATAAATAAAGACCAAAAAAATCCGTGGTCCCTTTTATACTTATTGCTAGGAATCATTTTTTAAGTTTCAGTAATTCCCCGCGACGTAGAGCATGTAACGTAGATATGTAGCTAAAGCACGATTCGCGGTTTTGTTAGCATTAACCGTTCGAAAGAGACAAAATGATACAGTTGCGGTAAACATCAGACAAAGACAAAATTATGTGAACGAAATACGAACGAATTGAAATTAGTGTTGCCCGCCCAACCCAAAAATATATCAATAATGTGTGTGAAAATGTTGAAAGTTTAAAAATGTACCAAAAAATACCAGAATATGAAAGGATACCAAAAAAAAACTAAATTAGTTTTACGGAGCCCAAATTATACCAATTTGGTACTGAATATACTAAAAACGGTCACACTGCTCACGACCGCCCTTCGGATTCTTTCCAGAAAAAATAAATAATAATCGGGTGACATAGACGACGCATTAAATAAACAAATCGGTCTTTATTTAGAACCAGTAACTCACTCTGGCTTCGGTCAGGCCCCTTGTTAACGATATGTTTTTCCTACGGTACGGCGAGTTAGCCGCGCCGCCGCGCCGGACGTGGGCATGGCTAGCGTATTTCATGTGTCATTTTTGAGTGCTAAGCTGCTGATGTTTAATATGACGACTATCGATTAAAAAATAAGTGTATATAATTGCGTACCATTTATTTTATTTATTTGTTGCGTACATCATATTCTAGATTTACACCAAATACAAATTTGTTTAGAGTTAAGTATACGTCGAAATAAATGAACGGTGCAAGTCGTGCTAGGGTTAACTACAGAACTATTTGTAAGGGATAACAATTTTTGCTTTTTTATTTTTTATAGAAGAAGGCAGCAGACGAGCATGCAGTCCACCTGATGGTAAGTGGATACTGTCGCCCATAGACATCCGCGATACATGCCAACATTAGTCCAAAATGACAAACGTTTATCACGCCCCTGGATGCGCTGCCTACTCCCTCCTCCCTCTCCGTCGCGTTCTTCAACGCTGACGGCATCCGCTCCCAACGCACCCAGATCCATGATTTCCTCAGAAATCATCAAATAGATGTAATGCTAGTGCAGGAGACCTTCTTGAAGCCTAGTCACCGCGATCCCAAAATCGCCCAGTACAGCATAGTACGGAATGACAGGTTAGCCAGCAAAGGCGGAGGTACCCTCATCTACCACAAGAGGTCTCTGCACTGCATTGCCATTCCTACCCCTCCATTGACTAACATGGAGGCCTCGGTCTGCCGTATAGCCATGACTGTCACCCTGGCATCTTTTTACCTGCCCCCCGACAGAGAACTGCTCAGGACTGACCTCGAGTCACTCCTCAACTTAGGTAACTCAGTCATCCTGGCAGGAGATCTCAATTGCAAGCACCCCAGCTTCAACAGTCATACTTCAAACCGTAACGGAAATCGCCTTTACAGACTTATTGACCTACTGGACTTTGACGTCATAGCTCCCACGACGCCAACTCACTACCCCTCTATAGTCACCCACAGACCCGACGTCCTCGACATCGCCCTTTTCAAAGACATTACCCTACGTCTAAACTCACTAGAAACCCTTGCCGAGTTAGACTCAGATCACCGCCCCATAATCATGAAATTAGGACGGCAGACCGATTCACCTCCCCCTGACAAGACCACTATTGACTGGGCCAAGCTAAAAGAAGCCCTTCAGGCTTCTAGCTCTCCCCACCTCGACTCTATCCCCGACGACCTGACCAGTGCGGATGACACAAACACGGCGGTCTCTGGACTCGGCAGCCACCTTAAGGATTTAATCCATAGCTCCTCCAGGCGGGTCCCAGCGGCGAATGATCGCCGATGGGAGCTGCCTGAGGGCATTAGGGAGCTGCTAAGAGCCAAGAACGCAGCCATCCGTGCTTACGACTCCTTCCCATGTATCGAGAATAGGCGTAGAATGCGAGCTTTACAGAGGGACGTAAAGAAACGCATCGCTGAATTCAGAAACAACAATTGGGAAACCCTGTTGTCAGAGATCTCGCCATCACACACAGCCTACTGGCGGATGGCGAGATCTATGAAAACAGACAATACCGCCTCCATGCCCCCACTGACAAGACCGAACGGTCCTCCCGCATTTGACGATGCAGAGAAGGCCGAATGCCTGGCTGACAGCCTAGAGGCCCAGTGCTCCCCTAGCCGCCAGCCGGTCGACGAGTCCCACGTCGACCTGGTTGACGGAGAGGTGAGTCATCGAGCCTCCATCCCTCCCTCAGACTCCCTTCTACCGGTTACGGTATCAGAAATCCAGGAGATTATTCAAAATCTTAAAATTAAGAAATCTCCTGGTATCGACGGAATACCCAACAGGGTGTTCAAAAGTCTTCCGATCCAATTGATCGCTCTCCTCGCGGCCATCTACAATGCCGCCATGCGGAATCATCTCTTTCCAGCCGCCTGGAAAGAAGCCGTCGTCATCGGCATCCCCAAACCGGGCAAACACCGCTCGGATCCCGCTAGCTACAGACCCATCAGCCTATTGAATACAATGGCTAAAATCTATGAAAGAGTCCTCCATACCCGCCTGCTGAGACACATTGACTCAAAAGGCCTTCTAATCAACGAACAGTTCGGCTTTAGAGCCAAACATTCCGCAGTCCAACAAGTGCACCGAATAACGGAGCACATACTTTCAGGTCTCAATCAAAAGAGACCTCTCAGAACTCTAGCTGTCTTCTTCGACGTAGCGAGGGCCTTTGATAAGGTGTGGCACAACGGTTTAATTTATAAACTGTACCAACTGGAGGTGCCCGAAAGTCTCATTCTCATCATTAGAGACTACCTTACCAATCGCACCTTTCGCTACAGAGTTGAAGGCACGCTATCCAGCCCCCGTCCAATAAGAGCTGGAGTCCCCCAGGGCTCCGTTCTAGCACCCACGCTCTATTCACTCTATACTAACGACACCCCCCACCCCCCAGGAATAGAGCTCGCCCTCTTCGCGGACGATTCCTCTCGTCAAAAAGACCAAATATCTCGGAGTCACTCTAGACCACAGAATGACCTTCCGAGATCATATCAAAACTGTCCGCAACCGAGCCGCCTTTGTGCTCGGTCGCCTCAACCTCCTCATAAGCGGGAAAAGTAAAATGTCGCTTAGAAATAAGTTGACATTATACAAATCTCTCGTCCGTCCCATCATGACCTATGCCAGCGTTGTGTTCGCACACGCGGCTCCCTCTCACATCGAGACCCTCCAAAGGCTCCAAAACAGATTCACGCGCAAGGCCGTGGCTTCACCATGGTACTTGCGTAACGTCGACCTCCACAAAGACTTTGAGCTTCCCTCCATCGTCAAATACATTAAAGACTCTGCCCGACGCTACTATGACGCCACCCCCCATCATCCCAATCCTCTGATTGTCTCCTCCCTCACCTACATACCGGACAGGAGTGCCCCTCCCCGCCATCGTCGGCCACGGCACATCCTGGACGATCCCGACGACCCGATCACCGCTGGCAATGCGGTTCACTCGAACACTGCACACAGACACCGTCCCCGCCGGCGGAGACGTGGACGTCCCCCCCGATACACCGTTAACACACACCGGCCCTCAGCCAACCTTATATTCACTAGGTATAGACACGTGCCTGGGCGCTTCTCGCCGACTCGCGACCCCGCGGTATCCCCCCATTGCAACGCCCTAAGCCGAGGTCCGTTCCTTCCGCCGGTTTACCGGCGGGGGAGCCCTTAGGCTCGTTGCAACACACACTTTTGCTCCTGGCTGAGCGCCTTCTGCGCTCGCCCTAATATAAACAAGCCCGGTGACTCTTGAAAGGCCCATAAGGCCACAAGAATTCAGTCCTTCCGAAAAAAAAAAAAAAAAAAAAAAAGCTGCCTACCTTTGGGAGATATAGAAATGAATTTAGAGAAAGGGTTGGGAAAATGAGGAGGCATAGGATAAGAATGGGCTCTAGCACCTCTCACTCAGTACCGAAATACGTACGTACAGTCGAGTTCATAAATATATTAACATTGTCATGTGTTCAAAATATGTGAACACTTGAAAAACTCCTTAAAATTCTGAACATATTTTAAATTTTAAACAAAAGTAACGGACAAATTTTCTTTGCACAGTTTCTAATCTATTTATGTGTATTTGGTACATGGGTGACCATATAACCGAACAATATTCAACAATTGACCGTACTAAAGAAACATATAGAACTTTAAATGGCAGGGCTTTTTTAAAAGGTTTGCAAGTGCGTATCAAAAAACCTAGTAATTTATTTGCTTTACCTATAATTGAACTGTAATGTGGTCGAAACGATAAATTTTCATCAAATAATATTCCTAAATCTTTTACAATGTTAACTTTTCTTAGAGGTATGCGATTAATACTATAATTATATGTATAAGGTTTTTTATTTTTCGTAAATGATATAATATGACATTTACTAACATTAAGAGACATCATGTTTGTTTCGCACCATTCAGATAATTACCTTATATATATATATATATATATATAGGAAGAGCAAGCGGTCCCACGTGATGGGAAGTGTTACCGCCGCCCATGGACACCTGCAACACCAGGGGGCATACGGGTGCGCCGCCGACCTTGAAATGGGCTATGAATTATCTCAGAAAATTAACATGATACAGTCTTTAATTAAAGATTCCTAAATGAAATAAATATATTACGTACTTTCCTAGCGGAGGAGAAACCCTACTTGTTCTTATAGCAACTTAACGCGTTTAGAAACAATATCGCTATTAACTTTTAGTATCTGCATGAATTATTATTACGTACCTACTCGTACATCTATGTAAGATTTATAATAATTGAATTGAAAGTACTTTAATTCGTCTTTGTAGTGAAATTACTGCCCCTTTGTAGTTTTGGAAATGTTGCAGATCTTACATTTTACAATAATCAAACGGGCATCATCGTAGGTTTCTGCCCGATTATTTAAGGACCTGTATAGGACCTACCTGAACCTGAATTTACACCAAGTTTAAACTGATGGCGAGGACATTTTCATTCGCTCGCAAAATGGCGGAGGGAGTTTACAAAATTTTTCACCAGCAATTTTACCTAGTGACATCTTTTAAAAATTTCGTGTTTTCATAGTGTCATTCGTTCGGTGTGATTAAGTATTCCTTTCTTCGTGATTATCGCACTTTGGATCACTTGTATTATTATAATTATTTTTTACCAGCGACCCGCCCCGGCTTCGCACGGGTAGCAAGCACTAATTATTATCTATAGCCGGATGACTTCTGGTGGATAATATCATCATACCGGTAGCTTATTTTCGCAAAACGTTTATAAATTATAGCCTATAACCTTCCTAGATAATCCCTCTTTCTATTGGTGAAAACCGTATAAAAATTCGTACAGTAGTTTCTGAGATTAGCCCGAACAAACACAAACTCAGCGCGGCGGGTGATTTTAATTTATAATATATAGTGATTATTAGTGTATGGTGTCGGTCGGCTTTGGAATAAGCACCACAACTTCTCTTCCCGTTGGTGTCTTAGAAAACTGATAAGGGATAATAAACCTCAAGTCCTGAGGTACTACACTACCTCCAAAGACCGGACTTGCCAATACGCTCGGCCAATGTGACGTTCTTAAGACTACATCCCTCTTGTACATGACAATGTAAGCCCATGTCTTGTAGTGGATGATAAAAAGGTTGAAGACGGTGACGGTGATTATTGCAGTCTTTACCTAAAAACCTACATATTGTATCTACATAGAAAATTTGGGTCATAAATAAAATAACGTAGTGTGGACATCCCATAACATATGTGGCGGGGGTTCCTCGTGACGGCGGTATCCCGCCATTCTAACTTTACCTTTAATAATTAGACCGAATCCTTCCACCGGAGTGCATTAAGGCAATGGCACCCAAATTGTTATGCAGAGCTGAAATATGATACGATACATCCGGGTTCTGTATGTAAACTTATTTTCTATGGAAGTATTTAGATAGAAACTTGCATATGTGGAGACGGGACCTTTGATGATGACAAATGGAATTAATTTAATTAATCACAAATATGATAACAGAATTATTGGTATGTCTATAATATCTTTGACAAGAATTCACTGTTACTTTTAATTATATTGAGGTACGAATGAATACCGTAATATTATAATGGTCGGGGAGAAAGTATTTTCGTATTTTGTATGTATGAAGTTGTGATCCAATATCTTTGATTGAAATTTTTGTACCTGGCTGGTGACGATACCATTGAAAAGGTAACATTTAAGATAAAGAAATAAAAAATAAAAAACTGTTTCCTGCCATTTTTCAAATGTTTTTCAGTCCAAGAAAATGAGTGAATCTAACGAAGAAATTCGATACATTTTAAAGTTTTATTACATCAAAAGGGAAAAATGCGACACAAGCTGCGAAAAAAATTTATGCCGTTTATGGACCTAATGCAGTGTCAGTAAAAGTAACACAAAGTTGGTTTAAGGGTTTAAGTCAGGAAATCTTAATGTTAAAGATGCAGTTCGCTCCGGTCGCCCTGTTACCGATAAAGTTGATGCCATTTGTGAAAAAGTGCAGCAAGATCGGCATATAAGTAGTTACGACATTGCTGATGAACTGGGCATTGACCAGAGAACAGTTTTGACTCATTTGAAAAAGTCTAGATTTACAAAAAAGCTCGGCACCACTGCATATTACAATGACTGTAACGGACACATATTACAATGTACACGGATGTACAAAACTTACATGAGTGGGTGTTGTTATTGTTCGATAGACTGTTGTCTAGAAGGAAAATTGTGATATGGCTTATCTCGGTAGCATGCCAATTAATCGATAAGTATGATATGATATAAAGGTCGGGGAAAAAGTTCCTGCGTATTTTATATACAAATTCAAGACATTTTTTTTTAAAGTTTAATTACATTTAATTATAATATATATGTGCTGTTTTGTTCTATAACTTGTTGCCATCTTGTAGGTAGTGACATGATCCCGTTGCTGTAGAAATTTTGGGAATTTTGGTGAAAAAATTGCGACAAGTAGTTTTGACAGTCCTCTCTTGACATTAACCTAAAGAATTCTGAAGAGACCGAAACAAGTGGAAATCTGAGGGCGCAAGGTCAGGGCTATATGGTGGGTGCATCAACACTTCCCAACCAAGCTCTTTCAATTTTTGCTGAGTGGCCAAAGATGTGTGTGGTCTGGCGTTATCATGATGAAATACTACACCCTTTCTGTTGATCAATTTCGGGCGTTTTTTTCAATTTATTGCTTTAGTCTCATCAGCTGTTGGCAGTGGAGATCCGAATCGATGGTTTTGCCCGGCGGTAAAAGCTCATAATGAACGATGCTCTTCTAATTCCACCATGCACACAACATCACCTTATTGCGCGTTAATCCGGGTTTCGCCACGGTCTGTGGAGCTTGGTCGCACTTAGACCATGATCTTTTCCGCACGTTCTTGTCGTAAGTGATCCACTTCTCATCACCAGTGATCAATCTTTTCAAAAATGGTTCGGTTTCATTGCGTTTTAATAGAGAATCGCAAACGAGTATACGGTTCATTAGGTTTCTTTCAGTGAGCTCGTGTGGTACACAAATATCGAGCATTTTTGTAAATCTAGACTTTTTCAAATGAGTCAAAACTGTTCTCTGGTCAATGCCCAGTTCATCAGCAATGTCGTAACTACTTATATGCCGATCTTGCTGCACTTTTTCACAAATGGCAACAACTTTATCGACAACAGGGCGATCGGAGCGAACTGCATCTTTAACATTAAGATGTCCTGACTGAAAACGTTTAAACCAACGTTGTGCTACTCTTACTGACACTGCATTAGGTTCATAAACGGTACAAAATTTTTTCGCAGCTTGTGTCGCATTTTTCCGTTTTTTGTAATAAAACTTTAAAATTTATCGAATTTCTTCGTTAGATTTACTCATTTACTTGGAGAGAAAAACAATTGAAACAGTTTTTTATTTTTTACTCCTTTTTTTTTAAATTTTACCTTTTAATGGTATCATAACCAGCCAGGTACAAACAGTTCAATCAAAGATATTGGATCACAACTTCATACATACAAAATACGCAAAGACTTTCTCCCCGACATATTAAAATCGTTATTTTTGTACTTAACGGGTACCTACTCAGTTTTAAAACTATACCTACACATTAGTGTCATTGAAACATCACGATGCGTGTCGGTGTTGTATTATATTACAGGAGTAGGTAGAGTAACTCGGTCTGTCCGTCCTTAAGTTTTCACGGCTAAACTGCTGAACCGATTTTGATGAAATTTAGTATGGAAATAGCTTGAACTAGCTTATTTATATAATACCTACAATACATTCTATAATACCCGAAAAACTTTTTAGGGTATTTTCGCAAGTCTTGATATTATTCAAGACTTGTTATCCATTTCAGACACGTGCGTCTCGGGTGAGTACTGCATAAAAACTAGCAAAAACCGCGAGAAATTTTATTCGCTGTGCGTATAGGCAGCGCCGGCTCTAGCTCATGTAGCGCCCGGGTGCAGGGCGCCCTCAAGTAGGCGTTTTGAACTCTTTGGAGGTGTCGCGAGCGGCGCTCGGCGCCCCCTAAGACCCTGCGCCCGTGTGCACCGCACCCCCTGCACCATAGGTAAAGCCGGCACTGAATTCAGCGCTCGACAGGCGCCCCCGGGCGCGGGGCGCCAGGGGTGCACCGCACCCCTTGCACCCCCTGGTAAAGACGGCCCTGCGTATAGGTTTTGTATCAGTACGCGGATTAAATCTCGCCCAAAAAAAAATCGCACTGTGGACTTACCCTAACTGGTAAAATTCCGTAGATTTTGTTTTGCGAACGTGCGATGTAGCCTTGAAAACTAGAAATCCTTATAACAAAATTCTGGAATGTGTATATATAGGATGCGCTGCAGCAGTGCGATAGTATATTTACGTGCATTAGTGTCATTGAAAGATCACGATGCGTGTCGGTATTGTATTATATTTGTGCGTGTTTGCTATTCATCTGTGCAAAGCGGTTCCAGCGCCAAATGTCCAGAGTGAGTATTGTTGGCACCCGACCACCTGCTCACACCCATATCACACCTGCTTTCTTTTCATATATGGCAATGACGAGTGAGGTAAATGCAAAGTGAAGGTGAGTGAAGTGAAGTGAATTCGTCGCAAGCAGGTGTCCCTAACCATTTTTTGTGCATTTCATGCCTTTCCTTTTAAATAATATTTAAAGAAATGAGCGACAGATTCTGATATACGATTTTTTCTAAGTACCTTTGAAGAAATGATTTGTCTACATTTGATTCGGTGTAAGGATACAACTCTTTAAATTTATTTTAATCACATCTACATTCACAGTAACACCTTCTTTCAAGAATATTCGTTCTGATATCTTATGATCACTAACATACAAGTAGGTACTCAAAGGGATATACTAGACTTTTAGGAAGCATTTGCTAAGAATATCTAGTAATTATTAATTGTTATTCACAAAATGTTAAGGATTTGCTAAACCTGAATAGCATGTACTTAGGTCAAAAACATTAGCTTTTTTAAAGCAAAAGCACTTAAAAATGTTTTCACACAATACAGATTTTATTTAAAGGCTAGTAAAAGATTATGCTTGATTTTATTCACATTACCCAATGTAAGTATTAATTTTCATTTCAATTTAGTTGAGTTCCTGTAAAAAGTCCTCCCCGTCGTGTCAATTTTTAACATTAATAAATAATACATTTTTCATTATGTCTTTATGCAGAGAACTGAATTCTTTATGATCTCAGAAAAACTTTATTTTACCAACTCGACCCCAAAAACCTACTATTTAGAAAAACAATTACACGAAATTTTTGGAGGATATCAATTTAGCAATATGCAGACTGATGTATTTCCAATGTGATGGAGGCAGTGAGACTTCCCACGGACCGTGAGAGAATATTTAAATTGATTTATTCCACGCCAATGGATTGGCCGTGGGGGGCCCATAGCCTGACCCCCAAGCTTCTGGATCCTGTAGATTTTATCATCAGGGGTTACTACAAAAAGTTGATGTACAACAATGAGTACAACCTATTATTACAAATAAGTCATTAAGAAACCTATTATTCTACACATTAGCATAGGATATGTTTATCAAAATAACTTGACTCATTTTCTAATGTAGTCTTGGCTAAAGGTAAATATCGATTTTTGGCATTTACCATTTGAGTAAATTTTTCAACATTATACTGGCACTAGCCGACTGAAATTTACACAGGTAATTAATTCTCCATGAACGTGAGTACTTTTGAAGATACATCTTGTTGTATCGGCGAAGTGACTGAAGCATGGATGGAACTTAAAAATAAGTTCGAGTGTGAGAGCGTGCGTGAGACCGAGTATTCACCGAGTGATTTAAGGAAGCTCACTTCCCGATTTCAAATGGCAATGGTCTTGAGCTCATTTTTCAGCAAACTTACTACATCCTAAGTACAGAGGCGAAAACCTCACTAATCAAGATATTTCTGAAGCTTTATTATTTATTGAAGCTCATCACAAAAAGGCGATGCCCTATGTTGTAAAATACAGGGCTATGATGGATCCATTTCATAAGTTTCTATTTGAAGATCATGTAGTAAATCACGTCGGACTTTTAGAATGGTGGCTGTCATTAAAAAGCCAAATCATTAATGGCCAAACAATGGACTTGGTGACACAGCTTCACACTACTGTTGCTTCAAGTGCCGGAATTGAAAGACTGTTTTCAACATTTGGATTTGTTCATTCCGACGTACGAAATAAACTTGGCACCTGCTGCAAAACTTGTCACAGTAATTAAATACCTAAATAAAAAAAAGGTGTTGTCTTGTCTGACACACAAAATTTTGATTGTTAATTAATGATAGTTATTTTATAATTAAAATTGTTACCGTTTGAGTTTGATTGAATAAACTAATTAATAAAAAAAATATGGATGTTTAATAACAAGTCCAAATAAAGTT
This sequence comes from Sesia bembeciformis, assembly GCA_943735995.1. Taxonomy (NCBI): domain Eukaryota; kingdom Metazoa; phylum Arthropoda; class Insecta; order Lepidoptera; family Sesiidae; genus Sesia; species Sesia bembeciformis. The sequence continues at coordinate 13,626,033 of OX031041.1, read as the reverse complement.
TCTTTATAATTGATAATTCAAATGACAAATACGACATAGATCCAACTTTTTAATTTATTTCGAGCTATTTCAAGCCCTAAATATTTATCAGTTTTCATTTATTTCCAGTTCATTCGCAATTAAAAGTTGTTTTAAACTCTGTTTTATTTCTTAATGTTTTTAAACATTGTTTAAAATTTGTTTTAAACTGTGTTTTTAAACACTTAATAAAAAACATTGTTTTATTTCAAACAGATGACGGCGACACGGCGACACGGCGACCGCAACCGTGAGCGGCAGCGGCACGGTGACCAATACCGCAAGCGGCGGCGGTACGGCGACCGCGACCGTGAGCGGCGGCGGCACGGCGACCGCGACCGTGAGCGGCGGCGGCATGGCCACCGCGACCGCAAGCGACAGCAACATGGCGACCGCGACCGCGTCCTCCGGTTGCACTGCGACCGCTACCGCGAGAAGCGGTAGCACGGCGATCGCGACCGCGAGCGGCGGCAGCACGGCGACCGCGACCGCGAGCAGTGGCAGCACCGTAACCGCGACCGCGAGCGGCGGCGGCACGGCGACAGCGATCGGGACCGACGGCGCCACGGTGACCGAGATCGCGACGGGACCGTGAGCGGCGGCGGCACGGTGACCGCGAGCGGCGGCGGCACGGCGGCGACCAGAGCCACGGCGCGGCGGTAGACTGCAGTATCGGTACCCGCCGCTAACGACACGTCACGCATTGTTTTATTGTTATTTTATTTATTAAGTTGTCTGATTATTAAAATAGATATAGATTTGCTTATAAAAATTTCAAACTTTCATCATGGCTAGTTTACACGTAGTCCACTAAAATTACGTGTTTAAATTGCATTATTTAAAAATAACATTTGTTTTAATAATCCGAATATTTAAGGTACTATATTTACGAATCTATTTATTTTTAGTTATGGAAATAACAAAAAAGGCCATTATTAAAATATCGCAGACTGTTACGGGGAAATATGTTAATAATATTATATTTTTGTGTTTGCCGATAAAAACTGCAAACAATACTAAACAGGAATCTAACGAGGAAACTATTGGAGGCATTGATTTTTTTAAATAATCTTCTAACTGTTCAATCTTCTAATCTTCTTTGCTCCATATTTCATATATAAATTATTGCTAATAGCTTTATAATACTTTGATATATATAGTACAATATCTGTAAACTTATTAGGAATTGTAAATTTCTAATAAACAATTGTGTTGCTCTGAAAACAAAGTTTTTATTTTAGTACTTACATACATACAATAATAATTAGACAGTTTAACTTAAATCATACTAACACTTACCATCACGTGGGACCGCTTGCTCGTCCGCCCACTAGTATACATATTATATAAAAAAAAACTATCCTACCTGAAAACAAAGAAACTACATTTAAAGTCTATTATTTAAATTGTCAATTCCTTTTTATACAATTCTTATAACAATCAAACAGTATACTCAAACAGTGAGTTCTGTCAACCCCCAAACATCAGCTACTTTTCCAACCGTTTTGGCCGCCATTACTCACAGCGGCATCTATGGAGTACATAAGTACATGGTCACTGTTTACCGACAGAATAACGCTGTAAAAATTAAAGAAATATAGTTTCTTTACATATATATGTACATATAATTACAGTTTACATATACAGGGTGTAAGGGACATACTATCGATAATTTTGTGAAAAGCTTACAAATTATATCTATTATTAAATCACAAGTACCCCTGATGTCGACAATGATGGGTTACCGATGATGTCATTTTAGAGCGCGCAATGTATTGGGAACGATGTGCAGACAACGCGGCTCCACTATCAACATAGGTACGTATCTACGCATCGATACCGCGGTATGTACCTACGTACACAAATATTTACTTTCAATTTCTGACAAATTTATTTATTCTCTCATTAAATTGATTAGGACTGACTTATCCCAAATAGTTTTTTTTACAATATAAAATTTTATTTTAATTAAATCACATTCCCTACCGTAATACAGTTAATTTACTTACTTCGGGTGATTGCTCGTTCACCTATGATGAGAAATGGCTCGAAGTGACCACCACCGAGTCGCTCGCAGATTCGAGCGCGGCGCAGAATTTCGGCATGGAGTCGGCGCATAAGAGTTGGGTCTCCGACACACTCCTCGCGTAGGGTCGCGAATGCATGAATAATGCGATTTCGTAATTCGTCTACAGAATGGCACTCACTCACAAACACTTTGTCTTTCACATAACCCCAAAGAAAACACATTCCTAGTCGTGGGTTTTATTGCATTACAGACAGAACATTCTCCACGAGTCGAGCTCTCATAGATTTACCAGCTCCCTCACATTGTGGTACCACTGATTGATTATCTAAAATACGTTGGTATGCACTAGTTATCACACGACTGTCTGCTGGGTGGCGAGCGGTAGGAAAACGCTCCCTAAAAAGGCGGAGGGCTCGTTGTGCGTTCCCACGTGCTTCGCCATAACACATAATCATTTGTCCATATTCACGAGCACTAAAATTTAATCCATTTCCCCTACGAGACATTTTACACTTAATTTCACTACCTAATAACATTCGAGCACTCTTTTTTAGTAAACGTTTGAATTTGTCAACTGACAAACGAGAACTAAAAATGAAAATTAAGAAATTGGCGAAGTTGCGCTCGAAGCGGCTTAATCAAAGGACTAAGAAATTGTCAAAAACTAGAAAATGTAGATGTGACATGTTAAAAAGTACCTAATACAGACTAAATTCCAAAAAAATAATATCGTTGGTGTTTTGCAATTAAATGTAGGTACGATAAGTTTTTCCTGTAAGTAGAGTGAATAAAAATATTGCAAAAATACTTACTAAGGAAGACTTGAAAATAAAAAAGATATCATACTTTACCTGTAAATTGTAAACAATTTTTATCTAAAACGTGTTATGTAATCGCCCTCAGAACAATAACGGCACTGTGAACGACACTTGACACCGCGCGACGTGCTTTACTTGTTTATATATACCTATATAAACTTATAAAGATTGATGGATAAACAGCGCTCTCAATAATCGGTCAATGACGGCACTGTTTGCAATGACGTAATTCCCGCCAGCAGCTCCGAATGGCTCGGATTTCGAGACACTTCGTCTTAGACCTAGCATCGGTCAAGACGTGTATTTCTAGATTAGTTAGTTAGTATTTTAGTATGTAGTATTTTATAATGTAGACACTTTGTCTTAGACCTAGCATCGGTCAAGACGCATACTTTTAGAATAGCATTTTAGTTAGTAATATTGTAAATTGTAATCTTAGTTTAATAAATAAAATTAAAAATTGATTTTTATTAAATCCTCTGCTGTAGCCGCACATAACTAACGTTTGGTAGTGTAATTATAATATAATATTTTTTTTGGAATGCGATGGATGTAAAGATAATAACGTTCCTATTACTTATTAATGAAAGTCTAATAAGTAACTTGTAGTATTCAACAGGTGCATATCTGTTTATTTAGATGATTTATGTATTACACGTGCCGTAATACGTACCTACTGTGTGCTAGGTCACTCGAGCACCAGTGCGCCGCGCGCGCCCCCATGTTTATGTGTGAGTGAGACAATATCGACACGCAGCAGCGGTGTGCGTGTTCAAGCGGCTTGTAACGTAAGTATTGCTAGACTGAGTTTGATGACCTCTGTTTTTGAACTCGGCCGCAAAGCCCGCAAAACAGCGTTATCGTTAAGATAACAGCGTTAAGATTATCGCGTCAAATCGCGTGTATATTGAGATTTGAATCACATTGCTGGTTTATGTTAAATATCGTCATTTGTTGTTTTTTTTTCTTTTAATTCGAATTGAGATGACTACATAAGTGATACTCTGCTGTAATCTATATATACATATAATAATAATGTAACTGATCCCTGTCTGTACATGGAAGATATATGAGAAAAATATTATTGGGGGCCTTTATCAACGCAATAGAACCCAAAACAATGATTGTTAGAATTTCTGTCCGTTTGTCTGTGCGTTTGTGCGCGCTAATCTTAGAAACGGTTTAACCGATTTGGGTGCGGTTTTCACTAATGTATTGTGGTAAGCTTCATTTAAAATTTAGTTTGTTTTATTTCAATCAGTTCATAAATAAAAAAGTTATATCAATTTAAAGAATCACGTTGAACATTTGTTCGATAAAAAATAAGCTATAAGAAATAATGTGTGATCGTTTTTGAAAATACCAAATACCCCTAAGAAGATAAAGACGGTGTTTATAAACTAAAGTCCACGCGGACGAAGTCGGGGGCAACAGCTAGTTAGTAATAAAATGCACAAAAAAAATTGTGAAAATCATGAAAAGACCGACGAAAAATTCCAACGCCAGGGGACTTATTATCATGTACTGAACTCCTGATTTTGATTTTCGATAGCATGTCGCTAACAGCCTGTATATGTACAGTAAAACGACATATAATTTTATAAGGTCGATTATTTTCCCTTGTTAAGGATTGTCAAATAAGACTAACTGTATTGTGTTGCTTCGGTATACAAAGAAACGACATATTAAGTTTATTCTTCAATCCAGGGCCGTCTTTACCAGGGGGTGCAAGGGGTGCCGTGCACCCGGGCGCGGAGCGCCCGGGGGCGCCTGTCGAGCGCTGAATTTTTGGATATTTCATTGAACTTAACGCCATTGCACAGTTTTATATACTTGTTACTTACGACAAATATGTATGCGCAAGCAAAAAAAAAATAGTCATTAACAATAATATTTTTTTTACTTTTATTACGCTTTCGGCGCTTGTCATACCGCATTACTACACTACACAAATAACAATTTTATTTAATACAACACGCGCGCGGCAAAATCTCTAATCCAAAGACAGTGTATGTATGTACGTTTGACACGTTGCCGCCCGGTAGCAAAATGATCTCTAAGTCAATAGAGTGTAAGTTCATTTGAAATGGGCGCGCGGCGCGGCACCTGTGCGTCTGTCATAGGCGAGTAATTGCGCCCTTTGACATTGCCGCCCGGTCGCCCGCACTTGAAGCAAAATGATCTCTAAGTCTAAGTCATTAAAGTGTAAGTTTTTTCATTTGAAATGGGCGCGTGGCGCGGCACCTGTACGTCTGTTGCGTCCTTTGACATAGCCGTCCGGGCGCTCGCACTTAAAGAGAAATGATCTCTAAATCACTAAAATTAGGTGTAAGTTCATTTGAATTTACAGCGCGGCGCGCGGCGGCTATGTAAGTGTCGGTCAGTGATTGATCTGATTTCTTCATTTAAGTAATTGAATTCGTTAGCTCATTTCATTTGCGACAACCGGCGAATTTGCACGGAGAAAAAATATAAAGGTAAGTCAATTTTATTTTTTAAGTGTTAGTGTTAGGTACATTACAATCATTATCATCACATCATCATCATCACATCATTTGTTTATGAGAGAGAGTCATGACTGTTTTGTTTATTTGTTTATAATTGCAAAAATACAAATTCTTAGTGTTAGTGATTGATAAAAAACTACTTACTTTATTTAGAATAAAGAAAGAAAAATTAAATACTAAATTGAAATTTGATTTTATTGTAGATGGCCGAATTAGGGGATAAAAAGAAACCATCGGGTGCTCAAAATAGAAAAAGGAAACTGGAGAAAGAAGAAAAAATTAAAAAGCTAACTTCTCCGATTGACTCTTTCTTTCGACCTGGTAAGTTCAGTCAGTTGGTACCATAAATAAAACATCTGAAGTGGCATAAACAGTGACAGAAGTCGCTGGTGTATCCTGCCTGGGAGCTAAATGCGCGCGCGGTATGAGGTGTGGGGACCCGAGCACACCCCCCTCTCAGCCGTCTCGCCGCACTTGTGCCGGCTAGTTAAGGGATGCGCTTGCTCACTTTCTATTGTTTCTCTTGCGTCATCGATATAACACGTGTTCGGTAGATTTTTACTATAAATTTAAAATACATTTTACTTTTAAAATGAGTGACCAAGCTTATTCAAAAAAACGATCGGTGATTCGAAGTCAAAGTCGAAATATGGTGCGAAATGTTATTAAGTTGTGTGAAGAAGAAAAGTTATCAAATATTGTGGCAATACCATTGTGTAGAAGTATTGAAAGAGCAGCACACTACACTGGCTTAAATAAACGAACTATAGACAATATTAAAAGAGAATCACAATTAGCTGGCACTTCGAAATTAAAATCACTATCAAAGAAAGGTAAAAAAATGAATTTTAAACGAAACATGAATGTTGATGATTTTGATCGTGGCGTGATAAAAAGATGTATCGAAGAATTTTATCTGATAAAGAAGATTGTACCAACTTCTCCTAAGCTTTTATTAGCATTAAGAGAAAAAATTGAATTTCCGTGGGGAGAGAGAAGTTTACGAACCCTATTGAAAAGTATAGGGTACAAATGGCGCAAATGCAATAATAAACGAAGAATTTTAATAGAAAAACCGAATATTGTATTTTTACGGAGTGATTATTTGAGGAAGATGATGTCGTATAGAAGAGAACGTAAAGAAATATTTTACGTTGATGAAAGTTGGGTTGACAACAATCTAACCTTTAAAAAATGTTGGTCAATGACAGACGCTGATGGAGTAATAAGTGACACAGGTTCCTCTAATAGATTAATATTGGTGCATGCCGGTTCCAGGAATGAATTTTTACAAAATGCTTCTTTAGTTTTTAAAGCAGGCACTACATCTGGTGATTACCACGGCCAGATGAATGCGGCTAATTATGAGAAGTGGGTTACGGAACAATTACTGCCAAATTTACCACAAGGGAGCGTTATTGTAATTGACAATGCGCCTTATCATAGTGTACAGGAAGATAAAGTCCCCACTAAAAGCAGCCTGAAAACTGTTATGTTACAATGGCTTGAGAAACACAACATACCGCACAGCACTGAAATGAGAAAGGATGCGTTATTCAAACTAATTCAATTAAATAGACCCAAAAGTAAAAAGTTTCGCGTTGACGAAATTATTAAACGTGCCGGTCATATTATACTTCGTTTACCGCCCTATATGTGTGAATTGAATCCCATAGAACTGGCATGGAGTAAAATTAAAAGACACGTTCGCAATCACAATGTTACTTCCGACTTATCGTTAGCACGTTTGCGGGATTTAACTAATGAATCTATATCGCTAGTCACACGAACTGACTGGCAAGGTTACGAAGATCACATAATTTCAATAGAAAATGAATACTGGGAAAAAGATGGTAATATGGAAAAAGCAATCGATGAACTGATCATAAACTTGGGAGAAAGTAGTGATGACACTGATTCTGACTTATCTGGATCAGATATTACAAGTGATGATTGTAGTGACTAATATTCATTCAATACAATATTATAGTTTTTTGTTCCTTTTAGTACTTTCAAGCTATTGTTTTTTTGTTGTTTTTTATTAACTTTATTTCTCAAAACTAAACATTAAATATCTGTTTAAAACTAAAAATTATGTATACCTACTTACTATATTATCTAATGTGTGATAAATAATAAATAAATAAATAATGAAAGTAAATAAAAATGTTAAAAAATAAGTTATGTTTTTTATAATTATTTGTGTTTTACTTCTGACCGTGACATTTAAATTAAAAATATCGACTAAAACCGATATCGATCTTTCAGTAAGATCATTGTAGTACAACACTAAAAACAAGTGACAAAAAATGGTCACATTCCTTCCGCACGCATTTAGCTCATTCCGGGACTATACCTACTTATTATTATTACACTTCTTATTTTTTGTATAAGTTACCTGTAACTGTATACCTAATGAGTCTTAAATAAAGTAGGTTTTTATGATTATGACAATATATCTAATTAATTGTCTTTTGCGGATTGCGCACCGGAAGGCGCAATGGTTAGTAACTAACACTCACTCTTGTGCCAAAGGTCTCGGGTTCGAATCCCGGCCGGTGCAATATTTATTTAAATACATACCTTGTGTTAAATTTTTGTATTGTGTGATATGTCCAACACGCGTTCCAATCGTGGAGATTATGGCAATAAATAACCCCATAGTTTTGGAGGCTCATGTCTAACAGTGGACTGGACTGTCTGTACTTATATCTGTACTTATATGGCTTGTTTGTTTGTGATTTGTTTTTGGGGATTATGAATTATGTTTTTTCATGAAATAGCCGCAGGCGAGATCCGCCAATCGCAACTAAAGTATTTTAATTTCTTACTGTTTGCGCATAGAGCGTGCGTAAGCGCCTCGGCAATTACACACTGAGCGCGCTCGCCCGGACTAACGGATTAGACTATGCCCGATTGCCCGCCTTAACTTTAAGGCGCTGTTTTTAATGTCCTAAAATATTATTGCGTGGCCCTATTACCACACTTGGTTACACAAATTGTTGACTATCTTATGTTTTTTTAGGTACATCTTCGTCAACATCCACCCGACAGTTAGAAGAGACAGTCAACTTGGAAGAGAATGATCCTGCTCTCTGGCCGCAAGTAATACCCGATAATTTAAGATTATTTTTAACAGAACGTGGACCGATTCAGATAAAAAAAACCAACTATCCTTCAGATAGTAACATGAGGTCGTTTTCAGATACATATTACAGTAAAAAGTTACAAAACAACGAAATTATTCATCGAGTTTGGCTTGTATATTCCACATCTACTGATTCTGTATTTTGTTTTCACTGTAAGCTTTTTAATAATAATGTCACTACATTTAATGCCCCCACTGGTTACAAAGACTGGGGGCATTTGTCGAGAAATATAGAACGAAATGAAAAAAGTTCAGGGCATATATGTTCTTTAAAAAAATATTTGGATCTAAAAAATGACTTATTGAAAGGGCAAACAGTAGACTCGGTAAATCAAACTGAAATAGACCGCGAAAGAAAGAGGTGGACGGCAGTTTTGGAAAGGATAATCGAAATTATAAAATTTTTGGCAGGAAAAAATATAGCATTTAGGGGCACAACCGAGAAGTTGTATGACCCAAATAATGGTAATTTTTTAAAGTTGGTGGATAGTATATCTAATTTTGATAGTACACTATCAGAACACATTGCTCGAATTCAAAGAGCTCAGCATCGCATGCCACATTATCTTGGTCATATCATTCAAAATGAACTGATTAGTATAATTGCTGAAAAAATTAAAACGACTATAATTAGTCTTCTGAAGCAATGTAAATACTACTCTGTAATTCTAGATTGCACACCTGATATTTCACACCAAGAACAACTTACTGTTATTGTGAGGTTTATTTATTTAAATCCATCGACAAAACGCGCTGAGGTACGAGAACATTTTTTAGGTTTTTTACCTGTAACTGATAGTACCGTACAAGGGTTGGCGACATATTTGTTAGATTTCTTAAAATCATGCGATATTGAATTAGATGATTTGCGAGGCCAAGGATATGATAATGGGGCCAATATGAGGGGGAAAAATATAGGCCTCCAAAAAAAAATATTGGACATGAATCCTCGTGCTTTTTACGTACCGTGTGCTGCTCACTCCCTTAATTTAGTAGTAAATGACGCCGCTAAAAGCTCATTGGAAATTACAAACTTTTTCTGTATTGTCCAAGAAATCTATGCATTTTTTTCAGCATCCACATCACGCTGGGATGTAATTATGAAACAGATACCTACTTTGACATTAAAACCTCTTTCAAATACGCGTTGGGAAAGTAGATTTGATGCTCTTAGAGCACTCCGTTTTAACATGGATAAAATTTACGATGCATTATACTATATTTTTACAAATAACAAGTATGACAGCGACATAAAAAACATAGCGAGTTCATTAATAGCCAAATTAAAATCTTATAGATTTATATGTTCAGTAGTTATATGGTACAATATTTTACTAAAAATTAATATTGTAAGCAAAAATTTGCAAAAATCGGACGTAATTATTTCAGAAGCTACCAAAATGATTAATCTGGTTAAAAAAGATTTGGAGAAATACCGCACCGATAGCGCGTTTGAACAGTTGTTATCTGATGCAAAATTAATTGCTGAAGAATTAGAATGCGAAACAGAATTTAAAGAAACTGCTCGTCCACGTCCCCGAAAAAGACATTTTGATTACGAGGCTGTAGATGAGCCCATTTTAGACCCAACCAACAAATTTAAAGTATGTTTTTATTTTTTTCTACTGGACACTGTGTGCACGACAGAATAAATAAGGGCGTAGCACAAGTGCAGTACAATTAAGATATATGTTATTATGTAATGTGTAAATTATGTAAATATTATGTAAATATTATGTAAATCAAGTGTACATGATATGTACGTACTGGCATCGCACGGCTCGGGGAAGAAAGGGGGTTGTCTCACAAGGGTTGCGCAACTAGCGAGGTGAGGACGAATGAATTCTCACATTAGACTAATAAAAGCGTACGAGACAAATCCATACACCTTTCCTACGAGACGCATGGGATGTTAGTACGTACATTTATATTATATTTTATAAACTGTATGTGTTTGTATTCGCTCTCCATAAATGTATTAGGGAAACTAGGTTACAGGTCAGGGTATAGGCAAAATAAAGGCTACCGCCCGCAGTGTGTTTTATTGAGCATTGAATTAAACATATAAAGTTGCGGGCTAGATGACGAAGTTCCGGTATCGGCGCCACTACTTCCCCTTTACCTTCAGTCCTCCCATTCCCCTTGCTACTCAACGAAGGAGGGAGGGAAAAAAGGGCTAAATTGCCCAGAAAGATGTAAAATCATCATGCATCGTCATCGAAAATAGCCTTGTTCTCCGCATAAGAGGAGAACCGACCCTAGGATAAGTGACTTGTAACCTAGAAGTTATGTATGACGTTGGAGAGCGAATAGCACAATAAACTACCCCAGGGAGCAGGGGGATCGCACGGGCAGCGAACTTGCTATAAAAGGCATAGGTTCCGACCTCTCTTTGCCAGTTCGTCCTCAGCACTTCAAGTAGTAACTTGAACTGCTAGTTTTACATTTATCACTTCAAGCAGTAACTTGATCCAACAGACTCCTCGTTGTGGAGATACCTAACAAGTTCATACAAGCAAGCTCGCTGCCGACTGCCGCTTCCTCTCTGCCCCCCTGTGGTTCAATGTGAATTAGAGCAGCGTTTTTATTTCCGTATTTCACCCCTACACCCCCCCGTTGGAAGGCAACGTGCGGCCTGCAACATTGGCCCTGCGGTATAAGATCGATCGCGAGCACCGCCTTATATATAATATATATATCGTAGCCAACATCTGGTCCTTCGAGCCGGATCTCCTGAACCATCGTCATCCAGAAGATCGCCTATCGAGATACGGAGAAAATTAGAAAATGCCGACCACAAGAAGCAAAAGCGACAAGGAGGGAGTAGAAGCATCCTCGAGCTCGCAAACCGAAACTACGGCCACCACGGGCGCAACGGCGAGCACAGAGTCGTACACAACGACTACCCAGACCGCAACCACGACCGACACTACCACAAGTAAGTCCTCAAGCGATAAAAAACAAGCCAAGGACAGTGTCGCTATCGCCGTCTGCTCCAGGCCACCATCGCCTGTACCTGAGTGCTCCGACCACACAGTGCGCCCACACTCGAGCCACGCTCGGTCACGTCGCTCCGTACCCTCACGCAAGAGACTCCTCGCGGAGTTAGAGGCGAAAGAGCGGCTCGCCGAGCTGTACCTAAGAGAGGCCGAGTGGAAAACAAAAGAAATCCAGGCCGCAGCTGAACTTGAAAAGGCGAAACTCGAACGACTGTAACTAGACTCATCGTCGAGTGAGGAGGACGAACTGGACGAACAGGATTCAGATCCTCAGCGTGTCCACCGGTGGCTACACAATCAAAAGCAGATATTAGCCATCAAAGACGCCGAGAAAGAGAAAAGTCCCAAACCCAAGGAAGCAGCTGTGTCGGAAAAAGGCAGTATTAGAAAATCGGCCGGGTATGAAAGAGACCCGGGTGTTGCGGGAACCCCCACGAAAGAGGTCCCGTCTTCAGACCATTCTCCACCGGCGATTGACGTGACTACATTAGCCACGGCCTTCTCACAAGCTATGCGCCAGAATAGGGACTCACCTCGGTACGTACAAGAGTTACCCGTGTACAGTGGACACGCCCATAGCTGGCTCGCCTTCCGAGCAGCGTACAACGAGACAAAGGAACGCTTCACTAAAACTGAGAATGTGGCCCGACTACGAAAATGTCTAAAGGGACCCGCCATGGAAGCCGTGAGTTGCCTACTAATTAGTGAGCCTGACCCGCCAGTCATATTACAAACGCTGGAAAGAAGATTCGGGCGGCCAGAGGCACTCATCCGCTTAGAGCTAGAAAAAGTGAAGCGTTTACCTAAGGTCAGCGAAAACCCACGTGACCTTTGCATATTCGCCAGTAAACTAGCGAACATCGTGGCTGCTATAGAAGCATTAAAGAAACCACACTACCTCCACCACCCTGAGATGTTGTACAACGTGGTGGAGAAGCTCACTCCAACCCTGAGAAGTAAATGGGTAGACTACGCGGCGAGAGAGCTTTCAGAAGTATCCGACTTCAAAAAGATGTCAATATACTTGAACGAAGAAGCGGATAAGTTTGGCGCTTACGCCCTTCCAGAATACATCGCCGACGAGTCAACAGGGAGGGAGCGACCTATGCGAAAAAAGGTCGAACGCGCTTACACAATAAAAGAAAAGCGCAAGCCACAAGAAAAGTGGCAAGAAAAATGTTGGCAGTGCAAACAATCACATCAGTTAGTGCATTGTCCACAGTTTCTCAACGCTAACATACACGAGCGTTGGGAGATGGCAAAAAAGAGCCATACTTGTTTCCGGTGCTTAAAAGGTACGCACCAACGAAACACGTGTCGCGTCAAACATGCGGCCGCGACGGATGTACCATGAGACACCATGTCCTACTCCACCACCAGAAGACCGATCAACCATCAGACATCCCAGAAAGAACAGAAGAGGTACTGACTTCAACAGTAGCTACCAACTCGAATACGCGACGTCGGGCGTACCTGAAAATAGCACCTGTTGTGCTATCAGGTCCCCAGAATAAAATAGAGACGTACGCGTTGTTGGACGAGGGGAGTACAGTGACCATTATCGACGCATCTCTGGCCGATATATTGGGGATAGATGGGCCCAAACAACCAATGTGGGTGCAAGGGGTGAGTGGGACAGAGATAAAACACGAACAAAGTCGGAGTGTCAACTTGGCCATCAAAGGGAAATTCGGCGGCGAAGAATTCCAGATTCAAAATGCCAGAACAGTAGAAAGGCTGAATTTCACGTCGCAATCCATAACAGAGGAAAATATGAAAGGCTGCACTCATCTACGAAACATAAGGAAAGAGCTCACGTACGACTACGCGTCCCCAAAGATACTGATCGGTCAGGACAACTGGGACCTAATAGTATCACGTGATCTTCTAGAGGGTCGGCGCGACCAACCAGTGGCATCACTAACGAAACTGGGGTGGGTACTCCACGGATGCCACACGTCGAAAAGTAAGCCCGTAACCTTTTGCGGTCACCTCTCCACAACACGGGGTGACACAATGGAAGAAACAATGAGGAAGTATTTCGAACTGGAGTCATTGGGAATCGAACCCAGAAAACCCAAGAACGATCCCGAACAACGGGCGTTGGAGATACTCGAGAACACTACTCGACGACTTCCCAATGGCAGATTCGAAACCGGGTTATTGTGGCGAAAAGACGACCTAAAAATACCCAACAACTACCAAAACGCACTAAAGCGCCTCTACAACTTAGAAAGAAAACTAGATCGCGACGAACAGCTGAAAGTTCAATACCAAGAACGGGTCGACAACCTCTTCAAATGCGGATACGCCGAGCGAGCCCCCGCAGCGCCAACTAGCGGCAGAACATGGTACCTCCCACACTTCGCGGTCATCAATCCCGCAAAGCCAAAGATAAGAATGGTACACGATGCGGCGGCTCAATCGCATGGACTGTGCCTCAACGAGATGTTGTTCGCAGGACCTGACCTATTACAGTCCCTCCCAGGCGTTATTATGCGATTTCGACAACATCCATACGCCGTATCCGCAGATATAAAAGAAATGTTTATGCAAATCAGCATAAGAGAAGAGGACAGAGATGCCCTGCGTTTTTATGGAGAGATCACCGGCGGGAGGGTCCGCCAGAAGAATACAGAATGACCTCGGTGATATTCGGTGCGTGCTCATCACCATGCACCGCCATACACATAAAGAACAAAAACGCGAACGAGTTCGTCGACATCTATCCAGAGGCGGCGTGCGCAATAGAAAGAAACCACTACATGGACGACTACTTACAAAGCTTCCCCACACCTGAGAAAGCGATCAGAATGATCAAAGAAGTCGACTTTATACACCGACAAGCAGGGTTCGAGTTGACGGCGTGGACATCTAACAACATGAGTGTTATAAAAGATTTCAAGGAAAGAACGGAAACAAACGCAATACCAATAGGTGCGAGCGAGACAGAAAGAACGCTCGGTCTCCTATGGAGCACAAGGGATGATTGCATAAGTTTCCGCTTGAACAAAACAAGAATAGCGCCTGAAATGCTTGAAAACACGCGCCCACCAACCAAGAGGGAGGCCTTAAGTGTCATAATGTCCTTGTTCGATCCATTGGGCTTACTATCGCCGATGACAACGCCCGCGAAAAGAATCATGCAGGACACCTGGCGCTACGGTACCAAATGGGACGAGCCCATTCCAGAACAGTTAAGGCAAAGATGGGACGCATGGCTGTCATTGCTAAGAAAGGTAGAAGACCTACGCATCCCTCGATGTTACGACTATGAATCGGCAACCACTTACGAACTACATACGTTTGTCGATGCCAGCGAGGAGGCCTACGCCGCAAGCGTTTACTGGCGAATCGTGCGTAACGACGGAAGTGTACACGTCACGCTGGCAGCCGCAAAGAGTCGCGTGACACCACTGAAGCCCGTCTCAATCCCCAGGTTAGAACTACAGGCCGCCCTACTAGGGGCCCGCCTAGCCGATACAGTGCTACAAGAGCACGAGTTTGAAGTCGCGCATAAAACATATTGGAGCGACTCGCGTACGGCCCTGGCGTGGATAAGATCCGAACCACGCACCTACAAAACCTTCGTAGCACACCGACTCGCAGAATTAGAGACACTCACTAAGAAAAATGAGTGGCGATGGGTGCCTACGGCAGATAACGTAGCAGACGACGCGACAAGAGCGACACCTCACGACTTCAACGTGAAACATCGATGGTTCAATGGCCCCTCCTATCTACTACTATCTAAGAATGAGTGGCCTAGAGAAGTCGAGGTCAAGGTCAACAACTCTGGGGAAGAGAGAGAAAAATGTCTCGCAATAACTGACAAGCCAACTCATGACAATCTGCCAGATGTCCAACGATTCTCGAAATGGATCAGACTGATAAGAGCGACAGCTAGAGTGCTGCAATTTGTCGAATTATGTCGGGGAAATAAATTCCAAATCACCGCTACGCGTTACAAACGAACGCGTGTAAATAAATCACGTGACCCCGACTGGAAGAAAAAAGATAAACAAACTCGAACCCAATCGACCGATACGATGGTTCCCACGAGTTCATCGACCCGCCGCGCCATTGACCTAGAAGTGCGTCATATTGAAAAGGCTCAAAAATTGTGGATCCGAGCGACACAACAAGACAGCTATCACCTAGAAAAGCTGCGCATAAAAGAGAACAGGGCGCCACCTACCGGAGATTTATTGTCGTCACTTAGTCTTATCATCGACAGTGACGACATAATAAGAATAAAGGGTCGTATAACTGCGGCCGAGGGAATACACGCAGAATCTGTGAGCCCAGCCATACTGAATGGAAAACATATATACACAAAATTGTATATACAACACGTCCACGAGAAACTTCATCACGGAGGCGTAGAAACAGTCGTAAATGAGCTACGCCAACGGCTATGGATAATGAAAATCCGACCGGCCGTGCGAAACGTGATCAAGAGCTGTATGGCGTGCAGAATAAAAAAGACTAAACCAACAAGTCCGGCCACAGGCGACTTACCTCCAGCTCGCCTGGCCCATTACGCACGCCCCTTCACATTCACCGGATTGGACTACTTTGGTCCAATAGAAGTCACCGTCGCGCGCCACCGCGAAAAGAGATACGTAGCGCTCTTCACATGTATGACGTCACGCGCCATACATCTAGAAGTCGTGACCTCCCTAAGCGCTGACTCAGCCATTTCAGCGCTGAGGAGGTTTATAGCCAGAAGAGGCTGTCCAACAGAGCTGTGGAGTGACAACGCAACTTGCTTCAAGGCGGCTGATAAAGAGCTCGCCCAGTCCATAGCTGAAACCACCCAGCACGAGGCCACAAACCGCATGATCAAGTGGCGGTTCATCCCACCAGCAGCGCCGTTTATGGGCGGTGCATGGGAGCGCATGGTGCGCTCCGTTAAAGAAGCCCTGCGAGTCACCCTGCACGAACAACATCCAAGTGACGAGACGCTCAGCACACTGCTAACTGAGGCGGAGATGACCATAAATTCCCGCCCTAAGGGGGCGAAGTTCCGGGCTAGATGACGAAGTTCCGGTATCGGCGCCACTACTTCCCCTTTACCTTCAGTCCTCCCATTCCCCTTGCTACTCAACGAAGGAGGGAGGGAAAAAAGGGCTAAATTGCCCAGAAAGATGTAAAATCATCATGCATCGTCATCGAAAATAGCCTTGTTCTCCGCATAAGAGGAGAACCGACCCTAGGATAAGTGACTTGTAACCTAGAAGTTATGTATGACGTTGGAGAGCGAATAGCACAATAAACTACCCCAGGGAGCAGGGGGATCGCACGGGCAGCGAACTTGCTATAAAAGGCATAGGTTCCGACCTCTCTTTGCCAGTTCGTCCTCAGCACTTCAAGTAGTAACTTGAACTGCTAGTTTTACATTTATCACTTCAAGCAGTAACTTGATCCAACAGACTCCTTGTTGTGGAGATACCTAACAAGTTCATACAAGCAAGCTCGCTGCCGACTGCCGCTTCCTCTCTGCCCCCCTGTGGTTCAATGTGAATTAGAGCAGCGTTTTTATTTCCGTATTTCACCCCTACACCCCCCCGTTGGAAGGCAACGTGCGGCCTGCAACATTGGCCCTGCGGTATAAGATCGATCGCGAGCACCGCCTTATATATAATATATATATCGTAGCCAACACACTGCTATCTCGAAATTAAATGAGAGATTCGATTTGCTGACGGAACACAATTCAGTTTTTTCACTCTTCCAAAACATTGAATGCTGGAATAAATTAGAGATGCATGAAAAAAAATCTCAGTGTTATCGGCTCCAAGAAAAACTAACATTTAAAAATAGATTTGATATTGACGGGGAGGATTTATATAATGAATTAGAATTGTTGCCAATATTTTTTCCCAATGCATCAACAAGTACTCCCACTGATATTTTAAGCTACATATATACATATATTCTAATAATTTAATTTCTTCATTTCCCAATATCTCAACAGCTCTGCGTATATATTTAACACTGCCTGTTACAGTAGCAGAAGGTGAAAGATCCTTTTCAAAATTAAAATTAATAAAAAATTATCTTCGTTCAACCATGACCCAAGACAGACTGACAAACTTAGCCATTATAAGTATAGAATCCAAAATTGATATAAAAATAAATGATTTAATTAAAATCTTTGCCAACTCAAAAGCAAGAAAAATTGAGTTTGTTTGATGTATGTGTATGTACATGTAATAAATAGATATTTAGTAATCGAAGTTTTAAGTTTAATTTTGTTTTTTAGAGTAATAAATAAATAAATTATCAAAATTACGTGTATTGTGTTTTCTTGGTTGACTAGGACCCCTTTCATACTGTAGTGTGTCGTCGGTCGCGTGCCACGCTGCAGTGTAAAAAAAAACGAGGGCGCAGGCTGAGTCCCGCACCCCGGCGCAGAATAGACTTAAGACGGCCCTGCTTCAATCTATTTCTTTCTACAATACTCTTATTTATCTTGACCTACAATTTGATAGTCCTCACGATTCTCTTCACCTGACGCCATATTCCCATATCCTACACTGTTTTACCGACACTATGATAGTCGTACCGACAGCGCGGAGCGCGGCAAAACTCAAATGAAAGAAATATATTTTCCTTACATATATTTGTATAGCTTACTAAACTCACGTTTACCAAAATCCACCACTAAAAGTGTATGGAAGAAAACCTATAGTTGATTGAGCTCTCACATTACATGCAAAAATTAAATGCAAAAATGAAATGCAAAAAACCTAAATGTAAAGCGGATAAAGAAGTAGTTTTGGTTCAAGCAACAAAGAAAAAAAAGAGGACATACATACATAAGAGAGCGCTGTCATTTTTAACCGATCAAAATCATTAAGGGATATCACAAATAACATTAAACTTAATACAGAAAACACTAGCAAGATATAACTAATCAAATGTAACAGATGAAGACACCATCGACTTAGAATAAGAAAATAGAAGACTCAAAGTATTGCATGCGCAAGAAATTTCGCTAAAGTTGAAAAACTCCCCAACAAGCAAGAGTTTCTTCTGTCCTGTCTCAATATGAATCACCGTCACCACACTCATCTTTCCATACGACAATTCGCCATCCATACATTCCCACAACCCAAACACGTTGTCTCCTAATCCAAAAGTCGTACCTCAATCTCCTTCTCCCCAAATTCTCCACTGCACGCCTTTCGAAACAAACATGCCGTCTCCTAACCCAAAAATACCATTTCCTTCTCCCCAAATTCCCCAATACACGCCTCTGGATCTGAATACACCACCGTCTCCTAATTCAAATGCCATATCTCAATCTCCTCTACACAAATTCCCCCCCAATACACTCCTCTGAACCCAAACACGCCGCCTTCTATTCGAAATGCCATTCTTCAAAATTTTCTAAATATGTACATACTTCATTTAGTAACTGTTCATACGTGGTGGAGGGGAGTAGTTTAGACATGAAATATTTTATTTTATTTAAACAAAAGTGAATAGGTACTTAAATATATGTAAAGAAAATCTATTTCTTCAATTTGAATTTGCCGCGCATTCCGGGAGCGGTCGATATACAAGGTTATCGATCTTGTATATCGATGTATGGTAATCTATGGTCTATAATCTGTGTTATATCACCATATGGTGACATGACGAAGGCGTTGTTGAAAACTTGACTGCGAATATAGTTTAATATTTTGAATTTGTGTATTGTTGATAGGGTTTGACATTAATTGAAGAATAGACTTTAATGTCGTTTCTTTTGTTACAGAGAAACTCAATATTGTTTATTTTATTCAATTCCCTGGAATATATATCTACTACATTTATAACAGTTAGTAGAAACTGATTTTGGTTAACTGATCGTTGTTTTTATTTGCAATATAATATATTCCGTCCCTCTGTATAAGCATACTATTACTATAAATGCGAAAGTAACTCTGTCTGGCTGTTACCAGACTGTCTGGCTAAACCGTTAAACCGATTTTCATGAAATTTAGTACGAAAATAGCTTGACCCCTGGAGAAGTACATAGGCTACTAAAAAATCAACCCCCGAGAGGGTGAAATAGGGTTCCATCGAATACAATTCCATCCCATACAACGTTCCATCGAACATTGTATGGGAATTATTTAGGTTTACGCCTATAACCCCAGCATAGGAGTAGGTAGAGTAACTGTCTGTCCGTCGTTAAGTTTTCACGGCTAAACTGCTGAATCGATTTTGATGAAATTTAGTACCTATCGAGATAGCTCGAACTAGCTTATTTATTAATCATAACGAAAGTACTAACTCCACGCGAACGAAGTCGCGGTTAACAGCTAGTTTACAATATACAGGGTTAGTCGGAAAGGGCTAGTAGGTGACAATGGATACCATCTCACCTCACGAGTTAATGAGACTCTCTCTTCTGCTGATATTGCCTCTCTCCATGTCGTATCCCGGTAGCGTATCGTAGGACCAACTATCCATAATAAATTATCGATGTTTCTTTCTTCATTCTATAATATCCGAAAAACTTTTTAGGGCATTTTCGCAAGTCTTGATATTTTATTTAGAAAAATCCTTTCATAGGCGTTAAGGCCTGGATGGATGGATCCAGTGTTCACGATATCTTTTTTCACGTCTTTTACGCATTATCAACCAGATTAAGATTTTGTTTCTGTTATCCATTTCAGACACGTGTGTCTCGGGTGAGTACTGCATAAAAAACTAGCAAAAACCGCGAGGAATTTTATTCGCTGTGTGTATAGGGTTTGTATCAGTACGCGGATTAAATCTCGCCCGAAAAATATTTCGCAGTGCGGACTGACCCTAACTGGTAAAATTCCGTAGATTTTGTTTTGCGAACGTGCGATGTGGCCTTGAAAACTAGAAATCCTTATAACATGTGTAGTGTATAGTGTAGTGTAACTAAAATGTGTATATATAGGATGCGCTGCAGCAGTGCGATAGTATATTTACGTACATTAGTGTCATTGAAAGATCACGATGCGTGTCGGTATTGTATTATATTTGTGCGTGTTTGCTATTCATCAGTGCAAAGCGGTTGCAGCGCCAAATGTCCTGAGTGAGTATTGTTGGCACCCGACCACCTGCTCGCACCCATGATCACACCTGCTTTCTTTTCATATATGGCAATGACGAGTGAGGTAAATGCAAAGTGAAGATGAGTGAAGTGAAGTGAATTCGTCGCAAGCAGGTGTCCCTAACCATTTTTTGTGCATTTCATGTCTTTCTTTTTAAATAATATTTAAAGAAATGAGTGACAGATTCTGATATACAATTTTTTTCTAAGTACCTTTGAAGTAATGATTTGTCTACATTTGATTCGGTGTAAGGATACAACTCTTTAAATTGATTTTAATCACATCTACATTCACAGTAACACCTTCTTTCAAGAACATTCGTTCTGATATCTTATGATCACTAACATACAAGTACTCAAAGGGATATACTAGATTTTTAGGAAGCATTTGCTAAGAATATCTAGTAATTATTAATTGTTATTCACAAAATGTTAAGAATTTGCTAAACCTGAATAGCATGTACTTAGGTCAAAAACATTAGCTTTTTTAAAGCAAAAGCACTTAAAAAATGTTTTCACACAATACAGATTTTATTTAAATGCTAGTAAAAGATTATGCTTGATTTTATTCACATTACCCAATGTAAGTATTAATTTTCATTTCAATTTAGTTGAGTTCCTGTAAAAAGTCCTTCCCGTCATGTCAATTTTTAACATTAATAAATAATACATTTTTCATTATGTCTTTATGCAGAGAACTGAATTCTTTATGATCTCAGAAAAACTTTATTTTACTAACTCGACCGAAATTTTAGCAGTATGCAGACGGATATATTTCCAATGTGATGGAGGCCGTGAGACTTCCTACGGACCGTGAGACTTCCCACGGACCGTGAGAGAATATTTAAATTGATTTATTCCACGCCAATGGATTGGCCGTGGGGGGCCCATAGCCTGACCCCCAAGCTTCTGGATCCTGTAGATTTTTTCATCAGGGGTTACTACAAAAAGTTGATGTACAACAATGAGTACAACTCTATTGAACAATTAAGGCAAAAACTGACACAGGTCCAAATAAAGATTAGAGAAACTGAACAAGCATTCCACAAACTCAAAAGGAAATTTTCCAAAAGGTGTAGGCTATGCATAGGTAACAATAGTGACTAATTTGAACATTTAGTGTAAAAAATAAAAATAACTACTTATATTTAATTTAACGTATTTGCCTCATTCTCGCTGTCATTAAGAAACCTGTTATTCTACTCATTAGCATATGATATGTTTATCAAAATAACTTCTCATTTTCTAATTTAGTCTTGGCTTAAAGGTAAATATAGATTTTTGGCATTTACCATTTGAGTAAATTTTGAACATGATACTGGCACTAGCCGACTGAAATTTACACAGGTAATTAATTCTCCATGAACGTGAGTAGTTTTGAAGATACATCTTGTTATATCGGCGAAGTGACTGAAGCATGGATGGAACTTAAAAATAAGTTCGAGTGTGAGAGCGTGCGTGAGACCGAGTATTCACCGAGTGATTTAAGGAAGCTCAATTCCCGATTTCAAATGGCAGTCTCGAGCTCATTTTTCAGAAAACTAACTACATCCTAAGTACAGAGGCGAAAACCTCACTAATCAATATATTTCTGAAGCTTTATCATTTATTGAAGCTCATCACAAAAAGGCGATGCCCTATGTTGTAAAATACAGGGCTATGATGGATCCATTTCATAAGTTTCTATTTGAAGATCATGTAGTAAATCACGTCGGACTTTTAGAATGGCGGCTGTCATTAAAAAGCCAAATTAATGGCCAAACAATGGACTTGGTGACACAGATTCACACTTCTGTTGCTTCAAGTGCCGGAATTGAAAGACTATTTTCAACATTTGGATTTATTCATTCCGACATATGAAATAAACTTGCTACCTAGAAAGCTGCAAAACTTGTCACAGTATTTAAATACCTAAATAAAAAAGAAGGTGTTGTCTTGTCTGACACACAAAATTATGATTGTTAATAATTAATGATAGTTATTTTATAATTAAAATTGTTACCGTTTGAGGTTGATTGAATAAACTAATTAAAAAAATATATATATGGATGTTTAATTACAAGTCCAAATAAAGTTTCTTTATGATTCCAAATTCAAATGACAAATACATACATCCAAATTTTTAATTTATTTCGAGCTATATCCTATATATTTATTAGTTTTCGTTTATTTCGAGTTCATTCACAATTAAAATTTATTTTACTATTTTTTTTCTTAATTTTTCTAAACATTATTTAAAAAAAATTAAACTGTGTTTATAAAAAATTAATAAAAAACATTGTTTTATTTCAAACTGTCTTAAACACTGTTTAAAACACGTGTTTTAAAACAACTTGTTTTTAATTATGCCAACCCTGGATCTGAGGAGTACATGCGAGTGACAGGTGACTAGGGATGAAACGATACCACTTAGGTATCGATACTTTTACTCGATACCGTATCGATCATAGAGTATCGATACCTACTTGGGTATCGAATAAAAAGTATCGATACTTACTCGTATCGGTCAGTTTTTTCGTAGGATTAGAGGCAAAGAAAAACAGCATACATACATGGTAAATACATACATGGTTCCAAGTATGTGTATTAAATAATACAATAAGCCATACATCTAAGTTAAGAAAAAAAAGTCAGTTTTCGATGTGCTCCCCGAAAACAATAATTTTTCGAGATGTTTTCCCGATAAACGGTTTGTTGAAGCAGTGACTGTCGCCGCCAGCTTTCGAAAACAATCTCTCACAAGGCACAAAGGTATCAACAATGTGTAAAAACATTCGCGCTTGTTTATTGGAAATACAGGTATTAAATCTTCTCATTCTTCCAATGGATTGGCTTTTAATGCGCAAACAGGATTAGACAAATATATTGACACCTCATCTGCTTTTGAATTAGAACGTCGCCGCTTTTGACCAATTGCTAGCTAGCTGTTTGTGGTGTAGCCAAAAATCAAAATATTCGTTGGGACTTCTTCTTCTGATCCACAGGTTGACAATGAAGCATTTTCCTTTATAAGGTCCTTTAATTTTTGTATCATGCGACAAGTGGACTGTTGCCATCATACTAGTATTTATGACCGATACCTACTCGGTGCTCGGTTGTAAAGTATCGATACCAAAAGTACTTGGTATCAAAAGAAAAGTATCGCGTAAGTACTTGTATTAACTCGTATCGTTTCATCCTTACAGATGACGGCAACACGGTGACCGCCACCGTGAGCGGCAGCGGCTCTGTGATCAGGTTCTCGAGCGGCGGCGGCAAGGCGACCGCGACTGCGAGCGGAGGCGGCACGGCGACCGCGACCGTGAGCGACGGCAGCACGGCGACCGCGACTGCTAGCAACGGCGGCACGGCGAAAGCGTCCGCGAGCCTCGGCAGCACGGCGACCGCGACTGCGTCCGCCGCTGCAAGCTCTGCGACCGCGGACGCGATCAACCGCAGCACGGCGACCGCGACCGCGAGCGGCGGTGGCACGGTGGCCGCGATCGCGAGGAACGGCGAAACGGTGACC
Source organism: Sesia bembeciformis (assembly GCA_943735995.1). Lineage (NCBI taxonomy): Eukaryota > Metazoa > Arthropoda > Insecta > Lepidoptera > Sesiidae > Sesia > Sesia bembeciformis. Next base: position 13,601,921 of record OX031041.1, on the reverse strand, counting down.
AGGACCGCGACGAAACCGTGAGCGGCGGCGCCACGGTGACCGCGAGCGGTGGCGACCAGCGCCACGGCGGCAGTCTGCGGTTACGCACGCATTGTTTTATTGTTATTTTATTTATTCACTTTTAAAAGTTATTAAAATAGACGCTTATAAAAATTTGCTTATAAAAATTTCAAAATTTCCTCATGGCTAGTTTACATGTAGTCCATTAAAATTACGTGTTTAAATGGCATTATTTAAAAATAGCATTTTTTTTTCAATAATCCGAATATTGAAACATGTTTAAAGTACTATATTTACGATTCTATTTATTTTAGCTGTGGAAATAATTATTACGGGGAAATATGTTAATAATATATTTTCGTGCTTGCCGATAAAAACTGCAAACAGTACCTACTAAACAGGAATCCAACGAGAAAACTATTGGAAACATTTTTTTTTTTAAATAATCTTCTAACTGTTCAATTTGCCCCATATTACATATATAAATTATTGCTTATAGCTTTGTAATACTTTGATATATATTTGTATAGCTTACTAAACCCACGTTTACCAAAATCCACCACTAAAAGTGTATGGAAGGGAACTATAGTTGATTGAGCTCTCATATTACATTTTAAAGCTCATGATAGGCTTTAAAAGAAGCGCACATACGATTATGAATCTTAAACGTCACTAGTTACGGTCACCTACAGCTTGTCAATAAAAGTACCCACGCGGCGCGCGCTGCCGTCACGCAGTGGCCGCTGAATTTGAATTCAATAATATAATAATATATGATATGACACATGCACAATCTGTGACTTGTGTACAATGAAAAGTCGATTTAGAGACTTAAAATATGGATAATGTTATTTCAAAGAACGTGAACCAGTTATAGTTATAAGATATATTGTAAGAAATTGCTTTTTGTATAACACATATGTACGTTATTTTTATTTCAATAAAATTAACATAAACAAAACATAGGTAGTTTTAATTTTTATAAAGAACATTATAACACATTAATACAGTTTTTTTCATTATTAATTTTAATGTTTAAATCAATGAACTTTTTGAAAATTATCACACGAAGCCACCAAAATAACTTATGACGAAAGACGAAATATGACTACTTATGACTTATGACGAAGGAGATTGTATTTCGTACATGTCCGGTGACTCTTGAAAGGCTATTAGACCCACAAGAACTTAGCCATTTAGAAAATGAAATAAAAAACACTGTTAAATTTATCGTTAATTTCGATATGTTTTTAGTATTTTAGGTACCATCAATCGTAGTGATTTCCTTCTAAATCTCGAAAGCTTGTGATGTCTCCAACAGGAATGTATGAAAGAGATTGATTTCCAAAAAGTTGTAAAACAAAGGCGAGTTAGCCGCGCCGCCGCGCCGGACGTGGGCAGGGCTAGCGTATTTCATGTGTCATTTTTGAGTGCTAAGCTGCTGATGTTTAATATGACGACTATTGATTAAAAAATAAGTGTATATAATTGCGTACCATTTATTTTATTTATTTGTTGCGTACATCATATTCTAGATTTACACCAAATACAAATTTGTTTAGAGTTAAGTATACGTCGAAATAAATAAACGGTGCAAGTCGTGCTAGGGTTAACTGCAGAACTATTTGTAAGGGATAACAATTTTTATTTTTTTATTTTTTATTTTTTATAGACGAAGGCAGCAGACGAGCATGCAGTCCACCTGATGGTAAGTGGATACTGTCGCCCATAGACATCCGCGATACATGCCAACATTAGTCCAAAATGACAAACGTTTATCACGCCCCTGGATGCGCTGCATACCTTTGGGAGATATAGAAATGAATTTAGAGAAAGGGTTGGGAAAATGAGGAGGCATAGGATAAGAATGGGCTCTAGCACCTCTCACTCAGTACCGAAATACGTACGTACAGTCGAGTTCATAAATATATTAACATTGTCATGTGTTCAAAATATGTGAACACTTGAAAAACTCCTTAAAATTCTGAACATATTTGGCTTTCATATAATTGTGTACAACCTATCATTTCATAAATATCTGAACACACCTATTTCAATAACATCTCAACAGATATAGTCTCATAAATATGTGTACAACTCTTTGTCCATATAAATATCTATACCGGCTTTGTTTCAATAATATCTTAACATAATGAAAATCAAACAAAATATGTAATTAAAGAGGTCAGATTGTAATTACTGGTAAGTTTTTAGTAAACTTTAAAATGACGTTGAGATGTAGGTTTGATGTAGATATTGATTTTAAACATTTATGCATCAATTCCTGGAATTTAAATTTTAATCAAATAAGTACAAAAATGTACCAAATTTACGAAAAAACTAAGTATAAAATAATATCTATGCGTGAAGATGGTTTATCTGTATCGAATATCGTGGAAGAGTTCGTCATCTCGGTAAGTCAAGTAACAAGTATTTTATATTTTACTAAATCATTAATAATGTTATATTGATAACTAACTAAGTTCATTTTACAGAGAAATACAGTATATCTATGGTGGACGAGATGGCAAGAAGAGGAGGAATCTGTTGGAAAACACGTGTTTTTTGGCCGCCCCAGAAAAAACAACCGCGAACAAGATGGACGATTAATATAAAATGTCCGCAATTATAGTTTTATTAACACAACTCGATTAGCTCAAGATCTTAGCGTGTCTAACGTAACTATACGCCGACGATTGCTCGAAGCTACTAACACCCACACATAAGGAGCTACGGTTGAACTTCGCAAACAGATATGTATTTAAATTTCAACTTTGAGAACGTGGCTTTTATGGATGCGAAGGTGTTCGTTTCTTCGGCTGACGGTCGTGTATCGTTGTGGCGACCAAACAATCCACGATATAATGAAGAAAACGTACGGTCAAATAGACGTAGTGGACGAATTTCGTTGTGGGTTTTGGGAATGGATTAATTTAGGCGGACCCAGTGAATTACCTACAGCCAAATCCCGAAGTATCCCGAAAACTTCCGCATACCATTCATTCATGGTGGTAGTTCCGTGCACAACTCAAGGAGAGTTCAGTCTTGGATTGATGAACAAGAAGATATAGAACTAATTCGATTACCTCCCAGAAGCCCAGACTTAAATCCCATCGAAAATATATGGGGATTAATGACTCAACACTGGGATTCCACTATAACTTATAAAATAATGTATAGATCTATTATCATCTACCCTTTCTATAAATACCGAAAGGCGCTAATTCCGCTAAATACTAAAAAACATAAATCATCAAGAGCTTAACGGTTTTTTTACAGACACTGCCTGTATTAAAGGGCAATCAATATATCTCCCATTGATTTATGTACGCCTGGAACCTCTTTAACGGAACATCTCCAACTTACGCGTGAGGCACGCGAATTAAAGTCAAGAGAGGACTGTCAAAACTACTTGTCGCAATTTTTTCAACAAAAATCCCAAAATTTCTACAGCAACGGGATCATATCACTACCTACAAGATGGCAACAAGTTATAGAATAAAACGGCATATATATATATATATATATATATATATATATATATATATATTATAATTAAATGTAAATAAACTTTTAAAAATATGTCTTGCATTTGTATATAAAATAAGCAGAAACTTTTTTCCCGACCTTTATATTATCATATCATACTTATCGATTAATTGGCATACTACCGAGATAAGCCATATCACAATTTTCCGTCTAGATAACAGTCTATCGAACAATAACAACACCCACTCATGTAAGTTTTGTACATTGAACATGATCTTTTCCACACGTTCTTGTCGTAAGTGATCCACTTCTCATCATCAGTGATCAATCTTTTCAAAAATGGTTCGATTTCATTACGTTTTAATAGAGAATCGCAAACGAGTATACGGTTCATTAGGTTTCTTTCAGTTTACTTCCCGCTTTACATATTTTTCTATTTCATATGGAATTCTGCCAGCTATACATATTATTGGTTTGACGGACTGTTCAGAATTGTATTAATATTAGCGTTATGTTTTATGTTTGTGTTTAGGTTTATGTTTTTGCGTTATGTTTAGGAAAAGTAATGTTTGTTATAATAGTTTAGTTAGTGTCAATGTCGACAGATGGCGCTGTATCGTTTCCACACCGCGCTATGGTTGTGTTCCCGTGTAAACCGTAAAATGTGAATTTTGGTTTTGTAGGTTGTGCTTGTCAATATAGTGGAATATTTATGTTTCTATTCCTCGCACCTTAGACCATGCAGGGCCTCTTTTAGAAAGCAATAAATGACAACATCAGAATTTACTTTTGTTTAGTGATATTATTGGTTATTACGGTTAGCTTTATACAAATAAAATATAACTGATGCGATTACTGTTTTGAGAATTGGACTTACGTTGATGTAATGGTTTCTTAAGAGTTGGCTATCAAATGAAAGAATTCGACGAGCAGAATACGATAAAAATATGTTTTTTGTTAAAAATAATTTATTTATTTATTGATTAATTGGATAAAAATACATAGGCCCAGTGTAAAGATAAAAATGTAAAGACTGAACTGGCTCGCACCCTCTGATTGTGGGACATGTTTATCACTGAACCGTTTAGGCTTAACATTCAGGGGTCGTTAATGTGTCCTTTCCGCCCACAACAGGGACAACAGTCCACCACCTTTAGTGCTAGTAGGTAGAGTCACAGATGTAACTTTATTAACTTCTCGTTCATACTGACCTATGATCATTGTGGTTTCCTTATCAGGTAACTCCATTTGCATGGCCACCTCTACTGCTTGCACAAATGTCAGCTTCCTTTGTGAAAATAAATGTCTTATTATTTGTTCACTTCTTAATCCATGCTGAAACTTATCGCAAAGTGCTCTATCTAAAAACATTTCAAACTTCAAGTTTGTGCCAGTTTTTTTCAATGCTGCCACATACTATACTATACTCTCGTTGTCGAGTTGCATCCTTTTCATAAATTTGTACGATGCTGCTATTTCCGACTGCAGCGGAGTTCTAAATGCCTCTCGATTAACTCCTCTAACGCCAATTCTGACAAATGTGACACGTCCGTAATGTACTTACTAACCTGTTATTTTATTACTCACATTGCAAGAAACGATTTGTTTTGAAATAGTGGTCAATTGGTTTTCGAGCAATTAGATTCGTTGACGTTTCATAAAACACTATTTTAAAGTGTATTTAAACAGAAGTTTCTTTTTTATTTGTACTGTTTAAGCAATGTATCAATTCTCTTTTAGATCCTCTCAAGAAATGCCTTTGTTGGAACCAAATTATTTATAAATACAAGGAAACACTTTTATTTCGGACTAGTTGTTGCCCGCGACTTCGTCCGCGTGGACTTTAGTTTATAAACACCGTCTTTACCTTCTTAGGGGTATTTGGTATTTTCAAAAACGATCACACACATTATTTCTTATTTTTTTATCGAACAAATGTTCGACGTGATTCTTTAAATTTATATAACTTTTTTATTTATGAACTGATTGAAATAAAACAAACACTAAATTTTAAGCGAAGCTTACCATAATACGTTGGTGACCAAATCGGTTAAGCCGTTTCTAAGATTAGCGCGCACAAACGCACAGACAAACAGACACGAAATTCTAACAATTACTGTTTTGGGTTCTATTGCGTTGATAAAGGCCCCCAATAATATTTTTCTCATATATCTTCCATGTACAGACAGCGATCAGTTACATTTTTATTATATGTATAGATGTATAGATTACCAAATTTACGGCAAAATAATTGGTGGTAAAAGCTAGTCATAAAATTTAATTGAGGCTAGTCATAGATTTAATTTGTTTTATTATTATTATTATTATTTCCGATACACTAGCAGCTGCTGATGCGTGTACATTGTTTTGTTGCACTTTTTTTTATATGATTGTCCAGTCTATTTTTGAAACAGTTCACTGAGGGTGCACAGTCTCCGGTAATTTGTTCGTCTTTCAGCACACGGTTGGGCAAAAAGATAAATGGTTGTCATGTTTGATGTGTTGTAATATCCATTTAGTATTTTGTATGTCTCGTTGTAAATGTAATAACTCGTTGTAATAACGTATGTAAATGAAATAAACATTTTTTTTGTACAAATTGTTTTTATATCAAAACATAATCTGAAAATCTGGGCGTGAGATTTAAGAAGTTTAGAAGATTGAAGTAACAATTCCATTTATAATCATAACATATTTATTAGAAATAGAAAAAACCGAGTGTCCTTAACCCTTTACCGCATGTTGCTCCGAATTTTGAACGATAAACGCCATCTTATGGCGGCGCTGGCTAGAACAAAGAGGAGATGATACATATATGCCATTGTTGGATTTTAAATTATACATTGCAGACGTGCTAATGCGGAAATCGACCGGAGTTTTGATATATTCCGTGGTTTTTGCCACTGGTGGCACAGAGGAAAAAAAGTCCGTCTAGTGCCACTGTTTCAGTGAAAAGGTATATTTCTATTATCAACAATGCATTTGACTTGGCTACTTATGACGAAGGTGATTGTATCATTATAATGAAATGATAAATGAATGTCATTTAGTATGTAGGTACAAAATTATTACCGTTTGTGTCATGAGGTGTCCGAGACTTATGAGCCGCCCATGGACACCTGCAACACCAGGGGGTATGCGGGCGCGCCGCCGACCTTGCAAAATCCTATTCACAGTTTTGAATCCTATTCACTTGAAGAACCCCATGTCGTAGCTTAATGGGAAGACCTCTTGAGGTAGTTCGTTTCATAAGCCTACGGGTTTGCGTTATAAAATAATTTTTGGACCGAACAGTACCTACGCGACACCTTCGTATCGAGGAAATGCGGATGGACCGCACTTCTGTGAGGGAGGTGCGGTTGTAGAGACCCGAGGTAGTGTTCTAGTAGTTCTCCAGCGTTTCTAGTGGTGTAGTGGGCCATTGCGCAGTGTAGTAACGAAACATAATTCCATAATGAGATAACCAAACGCAGTTCGGGGCGCCCTCTGCGCTGTCGCCCTCAGCCGACACGACAGCACCGACTACATTGTGGAAATAATTAAAGAAATACGTCAGATTTAATCCAGACTGTAATTAATTAATTTACATGTTCTGGACCACAAGTGAGTGTACCTAATCAATAAAGATACAGGTCACCCGTTACAATACGCAACAACTATTTTTGACCACTTCGCTCGCCACACCGTAAACTCCCCTAAAAAACTTTTTGCGTCAGAGAGAAGCGGGCTGTAAAATTCTACTGCGGTATCAGCAATGATAGAGATCCTATCACCGACTTGTGATTGACGAAACGTTATTTTAAATGAGTAATAATATGGTCAATAACCAAGATAAATGAAGTGCGTCTGTAATACTCCTCGGGGGTGTCAGCTGCTACATTGCTTGGGTGTTGTTGGCGCCCCACTCGTGGCATAGCTATAGTGAAGTTGTCGCCATTCAGTTGCCTTGCTTGATCCTCAGTTCGTTTATAAAGTAATGAGAAATGTGTCTCTGCTTGTTGTGGCATTTCATTGAGAGCGGTAATTACGTCGTCGACGTGATCACATGCCATTGCGGGATCACAGCCTACGCCTTGTAAATATTTACAAATATTGATCGTTATAAAAAACAATTCTCTGGCAATGTTAAGATTTATGAGAATTATCGTATCACAGACCCGAAAAAAAGTCAAAAACATTTTAGTAATAAGTATTTATAAAATGGTGGGTTGGCTAATGAGGTATTTCGGGGGGAGTGTGTGTGTGTTAACCCCCCCCCCCCCCTGACTACGGTCTTGGGCCTTGGGCCTAAACCGCCCGTGAGAGTGGGATCGTCGACAATACGAACAGCACGTCGTTGGATGGAGTCAAATGGGTCCAGTTGGTATTTCGGTGCGCCGGCCCAGAGATGGGAGCAATACTCCATATGGGGCCTCACCTGAGCATTGTAAAGCGTTAGGAGTTGCCCAGGGGTGAAGTATGGCTTCGCTCTGTTCGGCACACCGAGCTTTATTTTTTATTTTCCTTTATTTTCCAGATGACCCCTAAATTCGACTTTGCCGGAAATGTCGACACCAAAGATCCCAATACTCTCCGAGATCTTCAGAGTTATGCTCTGAAAGCGAGGTGCTACGACAAAAGGGGTTTTTAAGCGGGTGAATGCACAGCTTAAAAAAGCAGTAAGACTTGCGCCTTACTGGGGTTGAAATCCACTAGGTTCAGAGAACCCCAAATTGAGACTAGATCTAAAGAATCTTCGATTTCAGACATAAGCCTGGCGCGACTCTTCCGCTTCGACCCGAGGGATGTTGGCGCGACCCCTGTACAAGGCGTCTCCAGTGCTGTCATCTGCATAGCAACATATGTCACCAATTCGCAACAGCAGGTCGTTGATATGCAGAAGGAACAGAGTTGGGGACAGCACGGAGCCTTGCGGGACGCCAGTGTTAATAGATATGGTGTCGAAGCAGCTACCACCGATAACGACTCTGATGCTCCGTCCAGTCAGGAAACTGGCAACCCATTCGCATAATCCCTCGAGTTTCCCGAAAGATGGTAACTTGGAAAGCACTACAGCAGGAATACCATCTGGCCCACTCGACTTTCGGATATCAAGAGCGTTTCGCGTATTATTTAGTAGTATTTAGCGGAAAGGCGTTAATTCCGCTAAATACTACAAAAACATAAATCATCAAGAGCTTAACGGTTTTTTTTACAGTACTAAACAAATTATAAAAACCTTTTTGTAAACACTGTTGAAGCATTTTATTCAAAAACATTTCTTTTCAAATAGTGAAGAGGCATTCACGTGTGATGTGCCACTTCTAATCATGGTAAATGGTGGCTATGACCTCTAAAATGCATTTAAACATTTTATAGTAAGGCAACAGAAAATAATGATTCAAATTAACTTTTAGTACCTGCATGAATTATTTATTATTACGTACCTACTCGTACATCTATGTAAGATTTATAATAATTGAAAGTACTTTAATTGGTCTTTCTAGTGAAATTACTGCCCCTTTGTAGTTTTGGAAATGTTGCAGATCTTACATTTTACAATAATCAAACGGGCATCATCGTAGGTTTCTGCCCGATTATTTAAGGACCTGTATAGGACCTCCCTGAACCTGAATTTACACCAAGTTTAAACAAGCACATCATAGGTGACTCCATACCACAGCTGGTTCTACGGCTGAGTTTATCACAGTATTGTTGATATATTTTTATGTATGTATGTAGTTTGTAGACAGCAGTCAGCAAGCAACTTAGTACTTAGTAGTGGTGCTATGATGACACATACACACAAAAATAAAATGTTGCGATAAAAAAATTACAAAGTCACTAATAGTTTTAAGTAGATACTCTCGTGAGTCATCTCACGAGTCATAAGTTAAAATTATTTTACCGTTATATCTTCTCAAAAAAGCACAACCGATATAAAGTATTAACTAGTATATAGACTGATGGCGAGGACATTTTCATTCGCTAGCAAAATGGCGGAGGGAGTTTACAAAATTTATCACCAGCAATTTTACCTAGTGACATCTTATAAAAATTTCGTGTTTTCATAGTGTCATTCGTTTGGTGTGATTAAGTATTCCTTACTTCGTGATTATCGCACTTTGGATCACCTGTATTATTATAATTATTTTTTACTAGCGACCCGCCCCGGCTTCGCACGGGTAGCAAGCACTAATTATTATCTATAGCCGGATGACTTCTGGTGGATAATATCATCATACCGGTAGCTTATTTTCGCAAAACGTTTATAAATTATAGCCTATAACCTTCCTAGATAATCCCTCTTTCTATTGGTGAAAACCGTATAAAAATTCGTACAGTAGTTTCTGAGATTAGCCCGAACAAACACAAACTCAGCGCGGCGGGGGACTTTAATTTATAATATGTAGTGATTATTAGTGTATGGTGTCGGTCGGCTTTGGAATAAGCACCACGACTTCTCTTCCCGTTGGTGTCTTAGAAGACTGATAAGGGATAATAAACCTCAAGTCCTGAGGTACTACACTACCTCCAAAAGACCAGACTTGCCAATACGCTCGGCCAATGTGACGTTCTTAAGACTACATCCCTCATGTATATGACAATGTAAGCCCATGTCTTGTAGTGGATGATAAAAAGGGTGAAGACGGTGACGGTGATTATTTGCAGTCTTTACCTAAAAACCTACATATTGTATCTACATAGAAAATTTGGGTCATAAATAAAATAACGTAGTGTGGACATCCCATAACATATGTGGCGGGGGTTCCTCGTGACGGCGGTATCACGCCATTTTAACTTTACCTTTAATAATTAGACCGAATCCTTCCACCGGAGTACATTAAGGCAATGGCACCCAAATTGTTATGCAGAGCTGAAATATGATACGATACATCCGGGTTCTGTATGTAAACTTATTTTCTATGGAAGTATTTAGATAGAAACTTGCATATGTGGAGACTGGTCTTTGATGATGACAAATGGAATTAATTTAATTAATCACAAATATGATAACATAATAATTGTATGTCCATAATATCTTTGACAAGAATTCACTGTTACTTTTAATTATATTGAGGTACGAATGAATACCGTAATATAATAGGTCGGGGAGAAAGTATTTTCGTATTTTGTATGTATGAAGTTGTGATCCAATATCTTTGATTGAAATGTTTGTACCTGGCTGGTTACGATACCATTGAAAAGGTAACATTTAAGAAAAAGAAATAAAAAATAAAAAACTGTTTCCTGCCATTTTTCAATTGTTTTTCAGTCCAAGAAAATGAGTGAATCTAACGAAGAAATTCGATACATTTTAAAGTTTTATTACAAAAAAGGGAAAAATGCGACACAAGCTGCGAAAAAAATGTATGCCATTTATGGACCTAATGCAGTGTCAGTAAAAGTAACACAAAGTTGGTTTAAGGGTTTAAGTCAGGAAATCTTAATGTTAAAGATGCAGTTCGCTCCGGTCGCCCTGTTACCGATAAAGTTGATGCCATTTGTGAAAAAGTGCAGCAAGATCGGCATATAAGTAGTTACGACATTGCTGATGAACTGGGCATTGACCAGAGAACAGTTTCGACTCATTTGAAAAAGTCTAGATTTACAATAAAGCTCGATATTTGTGTACCACACGAGCTCACTGAAAGAAACCTAATGAACCGTGTACTCGTTTGCGATTCTCTATTAAAACGCAATGAAACCGAACCATTTTTGAAAAGATTGATCACTGGTGATGAGAAGTGGATCACTTACGACAAGAAAGTGCGGAAAAGATCATGGTCAACCTCCACAGACTGGCGAAACCCGGATTAACGCGCAATAAGGTGATGTTGTGTGTATGGTGGAATTGGAAGAGCATCGTTTATTATGAGCTTTTACCACAGGGCAAAACCATCGATTCGGATCTCTACTGCCAACAGCTGATCAGACTAAAGCAATAAATTGAGAAAAAACGCCTGGAATTGATCAACAGAAAGGGTGTAGTATTTCATCATGAGAACGCCAGACTACACACATCTTTGGCGACTCAGCAAAAATTGAGAGAGCTTGGTTGGGAAGTGTTGATGCACCCACCATATAGCCCTGACCTTGCGCCCTCAGATTTCCACTTGTTTCAGTCTCTTCAGAATTCTTTAGGTAGTGTAAGGTTAATGTCAAGAGAGGACTGTCAAAACTACTTGTCGCAATTTTTTGACCAAAAATCCCAAAATTTCTACAGCAACGGGATCATGTCACTACCTACAAGATGGCAACAAGTTATAGAACAAAACGGCATATATATATTATAATTAAATGTAATTAAACTTTTAAAAATTTGTATATAAAATACATACGAAGAAATTTTTTCCCCGTCCTAATATTATGATCATGCGTAGATGTAAAATTTGCTTTGGAGTGAAAAAATAAATTTGGTAACTGTAAAATGTATTACAATGATGTTATTTCCAAAACCAAGAAGCACTTAGATAAATCTAAATCGCCAACTTAACAAAAAATGGACTCGCCAACCCCCTTGGGCATCGTGGCTTTTTAATACAAGCCTTATACGCAAGACAATTTATATGATAATTATTGATAATCCCCATAATCTACCTGCATAGCGCAGTGCAGGTAGATTATGGGGATTATCGCTCAATTTTCTCCAATCAATATTGTGACGAAGACGAAGCAAAGAAATCGTCTAGAAACCAGCATCATTGAAGGATTGCTACTTACCAAAGAATTGTTACTAAATACTAAACCTTGCTATGATTTGAATGTTGACACGAAAATGGTTTAAAAGATGAATAAAAACATGTAGCAAGAAGGAGTCACTTTTATTTCTTTATACAGATTTATTAAGTAAAAATGACAAAATTCTCATAATAAACGTATTATTACGAGAATTCGGTCGTGAAAAAGCATGTTACGTTCATATACAGAGAACAAACAAATTAATTCAATTATTATATTTACAGATTTCATACAAATTTTTGAATTTGAAATACAGATGTCTAACTTTCTTCATCTGGCAGCACTGCAAATTACAATGACTGTACAGTACACGGATGTACAAAACTTACATGAGTGGGTGTTGTTATTGTTCGATAGACTGTTATCTAGAAGGAAAATTGTGATATGTCTTATCTCGGTAGCATGCCAATTAATCGATAAGTATAATATAAAGGTCGGGGAAATAGTTCCTGCGTATTTTCTATACAAATTCAAGACATTTTTCTTAAAAGTTTAATTACATTTAATTATAATATATATATGCTGTTTTGTTCTATAACTTGTTGCCATCTTGTAGGTAGTGACATGATCCCGTTGCTGTAGAAATTTTGGGATTTTTGGTCCAAAAATTGTGACAAGTAGTTTTGAGAGTCCTCTCTTGACATTAACCTAAAGAATTCTGAAGAGAACGAAACAAGTGGAAATCTGAGGGCGCAAGGTCAGGGCTATATGGTGGGTGCATCAACACTTCCCAACCAAGCTCTCTCAATTTTTGCTGAGTGGCCAAAGATGTGTGTGGTCTGGCGTTATCATGATGAAATACTACACCCTTCCTATTGATCAATTTCGGGCGTTTTTTTCAAATTATTGCTTTAGTCTCATCAGCTGTTGGCAGTGGAGATCCGAATCGATGGTTTTGCCCGGCGGTATAAGCTCATAATGAACGATGCTCTTCCAATTCCACCATACACACAACATCACCTTATTGCGCATTAATCCTGGTTTCGCCACGGTCTGTGGAGCTTGACCGCACTTAGACCATGACCTTTTCCGCACGTTCTTGTCGTAAGTGATCCACTTCTCATCACCAGTGATCAATCTTTTCAAAAATGGTTCGGTTTCATTGCGTTTTAATAGAGAATCGCAAACGAGTACACGGTTCATTAGGTTTCTTTCAGTGAGCTCGTTGGTACACAAATATCGAGCATTTTTGTAAATCTAGACTTTTTCAAATGAGTCAAAACTGTTCTCTGGTCAATGCCCAGTTCATCAGCAATGTCGTAACTACTTATATGCCGATCTTGCTGCACTTTTTCACAAATGGCATCAACTTTATCGACAACAGGGCGATCGGAGCGAACTGCATCTTTAACATTAAGATGTCCTGACTGAAAACGTTTAAACCAACGTTGTGCTACTCTTACTGACACTGCATTAGGTTCATAAACGGTACAAAATTTTTTCGCAGCTTGTGTCGCATTTTTCCGTTTTTTGTAATAAAACTTTAAAATTTATCGAATTTCTTCGTTAGATTTACTCATTTACTTGGAGAGAAAAACAATTGAAACAGTTTTTTATTTTTTACTCCTTTTTTTTTAAATTTTACCTTTTAATGGTATCATAACCAGCCAGGTACAAACAGTTCAATCAAAGATATTGGATCACAACTTCATACATACAAAATACGCAAAGACTTTCTCGCCGACATATTAAAATCGTTGTTTTTGTACTTAACGGGTACCTACTCAGTTTTAAAACTATACCTACACATTAGTGTCATTGAAACATCACGATGCGTGTCGGTGTTGTATTATATTACAGGAGTAGGTAGAGTAACTCGGTCTGTCCGTCCTTAAGTTTTCACGGCTAAACTGCTGAACCGATTTTGATGAAATTTAGTATGGAAATAGCTTGAACTAGCTTACTTATATAATACCTACAATACATTCTATAATACCCGAAAATCTTTTTAGGGTGTTTTCGCAAGTCTTGATATTATTCAAGACTTGTTATCCATTTCAGACACGTGCGTCTCGGGTCAGTATTGCATAAAAACTAGCAAAAACCGCGAGGAATTTTATTCGCTGTGCGTATATGGTTTTGTATCAATACGCGGATTAAATCTCGACCGAAAAAAAATCGCACTCCGCAGTGCGGACTTACCCTAACTGGTAAAATTCCGTAGATTTTGTTTTGCGAACGTGCGATGTAGCCTTGAAAACTAGAAATCCATATAACAAAATTCTGGAATGTGTATATATAGGATGCGCTGCAGCAGTGCGATAGTATATTTACGTACATTAATGTCATTGAAAGATCACGATGCGTGTCGGTATTGTATTATATTTGTGCGTGTTTGCTATTCATCTGTGCAAAGCGGTTCCAGCGCCAAATGTCCAGAGTGAGTATTGTTGGCACCCGACCACCTGCTCGCACCCATGATCACACCTGCTTTCTTTTCATATATGGCAATGACGAGTGAGGTAAATGCAAAGTGAAGGTGAGTGAAGTGAAGTGAATTCGTCGCAAGCAGGTGTCCCTAACCATATTTTGTGCATTTCATGCCTTTCCTTTTAAATAATATTTAAAGAAATGAGCGACAGATTCTGATATACGATTTTTTCTAAGTACCTTTGAAGAAATGATTTGTCTACATTTGATTCGGTGTAAGGATACAACTCTTTAAATTGATTTTAATCACATCTACATTCACAGTAACACCTTCTTTCAAGAATATTCGTTCTGATATCTTATGATCACTAACATACAAGTACTCAAAGGGATATACTAGACTTTTAGGAAGCATTTGCTAAGAATATCTAGTAATTATTAATTGTTATTCACAAAACGTTAAGGATTTGCTAAACCTGAATAGCATGTACTTAGGTCAAAAACATTAGCTTTTTTAAAGCAAAAGCACTTAAAAATGTTTTCACACAATACAGATTTTATTTAAAGGCTAGTAAAAGATTATGCTTGATTTTATTCACATTACCCAATGTAAGTATTAATTTTCATTTCAATTTAGTTGAATACCTGTAAAAAGTCCTTCCCGTCGTGTCAATTTTTAACATTAATAAATAATACATTTTTCATTAGGTATGTCTTTATGCAGAGAACTGAATTCTTTATGATCTCAGAAAAACTTTATTTTACCAACTCGACCCCAAAAACGTACTATTTAGACAAACAATTACACGAAATTTTGGAGGATATCAATTTAGCAATATGCAGACTGATGTATTTCCAATGTGATGGAGGCAGTGAGACTTCCCACGGACCATGAGAGAATATTTAAATTGATTTATTCCACGCCAATGGATTGGCCGTGGGGGGCCCATAGCCTGACCCCCAAGCTTCTGGATCCTGTAGATTTTTTCATCAGGGGTTACTACAAAAAGTTGATGTACAACAATGAGTACAACTCCATTGAACAATTAAGGCAGAAGATTAGACAAACTGATGAAGCATTCTACAAACTCAAAAGGAACTTTTTCAAAAGGTGTAGGCTATGCATAGCTAACAATAGTGCCCAATTTGAATATTTATTATAAAAAATAAAAATAAATACTTTTATTTATTTTTATTTTTTATTTTTTAGCATAGCCTAGGTATATCAAAATAATTTGATTCATTTTTTAATGTAGTCTTGGCTAAAGGTAAGTATCGATTTTTGGCATTTACCATTTGAGTAAATTTTTCAACATGATACTGGCACTAGCCGACACAGGTACACATTTACACAGGTAATTAATTCTCCACGAACGTGAGTAGTTTTGAAGATACATCTTGTTGTATCGGCGAAGTGACTGAAGCATGAATGGAACTTAAAAATAAGTTCGAGTGTGAGAGCGTGCGTGAGACCGAATATTCACCGAGTGATTTAAGGAAGCTCAATTCCCGATTTCAAATGGCAGTGGCCTCGAGCTCATTTTTCAGAAAACTAACTACATCGTAAGTACAGAGGTGAAAACCTCACTAATCAAGATATTTCTGAAGCTTTATCATTTATTGAAGCTCATCACAAAGAGGCGATGCTCTATGTTGTAAAATACAGGGCAATGGCGGATCCATTTCCTAAGTTTCTATTTGAAGATCATGTAGTAAATCACGTCGGACTTTTAGAATGGTGGCTGTCATTAAAAAGCCAAATTAATGGCCAAACAATGGACTTGGTGACACAACTTCACACTTCTTTTGCTTCAAGTGCCGGAATTGAAAGACTGTTTTCAACATTTGGATATATTCATTCCGACATACGAAATAAACTTGGTACCTAGAAAGCTGCAAAACTTGTCACAGTAATTAAATACCTAAATAAAAAAGAAGGTGTTGTCTTGTCTGACACACAAAATTTTGATTGTTAATAATTAATGATAGTTATTTTATAATTAAAATTGTTACCGTTTGAGATTGATTGAATAAACTAATTTAAAAAAATATGGATGTTTAATTATAAGTCCAAATAAAGTTTCTTTATGATTCCTAATTCAAATGACAAAATACATACATCCAACTTTTTAATTTATTTTGAGGTATATCCTAGATATTTATTAGTTTTCATTTATTTCGAGTTTGTTCACAATTAAAAGTTCTTTGAAACTGTTTTTTTTTCTTGATTTTTTAACATTGTTTAAAAAAAATTAATCTGTTTATAAAAAATTAATAAAAACACATTGTTTTATTTCAAACTGTCCTAAACACTGTTTAAAACACGTGTTTTAAAACAACGTATTTTTAATCATGCCAACCTTGCATCTGAGGAGTACATGTGAGCGACAGGTGACTAGGGATGAAACGATACCACTTAGGTATCGATACTTTTACTCGATACCGTATCGGTCATAGAGTATCGATACCTACTTGGGTATCGAATAAAAATTATCGATACTTACTCGTATAGGTCAGTTTTTTCGTAGGATTAGAGGCAAAGAAAAACAGCATATTATACATGTACATTGTAAATACATACATGGTTCCAAGTATGTGTATTAAATAATACAATAAGCCATACATCTAAGTTAAGAAAAAAAGTCAGTTTTCGATGTGCTACCCGAAAACAATAATTTTTCGTGATCTCTCACAAGGCACAAAGGTGCCAACAATGTGTAAAAACATTCACGCTTGTTTATTGGAAACACAGGTATTAAATCTTCCCATTCTTCCAATGGATTGGCTTTTAATGCGCAAACAGGATTAGACAAATATATTGACACCTCATCTGCTTTCTCATTAGAACGTCGCCGCTTTTGGCCAATTGCTAGCTAGCTGTTTGTGGTGTAGCCAAAAATCAAAATATTCGTTGGGACTTCTTCTGATCCACAGGTTGACAATGAAGCATTTTTCTTTATAAGGTCCTTTAATTTTTGTATCATGCGACAAGTGGACTGTTGCCATCAGACTAGTATTTATGACCGATACCTACTTGGTACTCGGTTGTAAAGTATTGATACCAAAAGTACTTGGTATCAAAAGAAAAGTATCGCGTAAGTACTTGTATTAACTCGTATCGTTTCATCCGTACAGATGACGGCAACACGGTGACCGCTACCGTGACCGGCAGCGGCTCGGTGATCAGGTTCTCGAGCGGCGGCGGCAAGGCGACCGCGACCGCGAGCGGAGGCGGCACTGCGACCGCGACCGTGAGCGACGACAGCTCGGCGACCGCGAACGCTAGCGACGGTGGCACGGCGAAAGCGATCGCGAGCCTCAGCAGCACGGCGACCGCGACTGCGTCCGCCGCCGCAAGCTCTGCGACCGCGGACGCGAACAGCGGCAGCACGGCGACCGCGACCGCGAGCGGCGGTGGCACGGCGACCGCGATCGCGAGGAACGGCGAAACGGTGACCAAGACCGCGACGGGACCGTGAGCGGCGGCGGCACGGTGACCGCGAGCGGTGGCGACCAGCGCCACGGCGGCAGTCTGCGGTCACGCACGCATTGTTTTATTGTTATTTTATTTATTCACTTTTAAAAGTCTAAAATAGATACCGATTTGCTTATAAAAATTTCAAAATTTCCTCATGGCTAGTTTTTTTTTATATATACTAGTGGGCGGACGAGCAAGCGGTCCTACGTGATGGTAAGTGTTACCGCTGCCCATGGACACCTGCAACACCAGGAAGTATGCGGGCGCGCCGCCGACCTTGCCAAATCCTATTCACAGCTCTCTTGAAGAACCCCATATCGTAGCTTAATGGAAAGACCTTAGTTTCACGTAGTCCATTAAAATTACGTGTTTAAATTGCATTATATAAAAATAGAATTTTTTTCAATAATCCGAATATTGACACATTTTTAAAGTACTATATTTACGATTCTATTTATTTTAGCTGTGGAAATAACAAAAAAGGGCCATTATCAAAATGTCGCAGATTATTACGGGGAAATATGTTAATAATATATTTTCGTGTTTGCCGATAAAAACTGCAAACAGTACCTACTAAACAGGAATCCAACGAGAAAACTATTGGAAACATTTTTTTTTTTAAATAATCTTACTGTTCAATTTGCCCCATATTACATATATAAATTATTGCTTATAGCTTTGTAATACTTTGATATATATTTGTATAGCTTACTAAACCCACGTTTACCAAAATCCACCACTAAAAGTGTATGGAAGGGAACTATAGTTGATTGAGCTCTCATATTACATTTTAAAGCTCATGATAGGCTTTAAAAGAAGCGCACATACGATTATGAATCTTAAACGTCACTTGTTACGGTCACCAACAGCTTGTCAATAA
Source organism: Sesia bembeciformis (assembly GCA_943735995.1). Classification (NCBI taxonomy): domain Eukaryota; kingdom Metazoa; phylum Arthropoda; class Insecta; order Lepidoptera; family Sesiidae; genus Sesia; species Sesia bembeciformis. The sequence goes on along the minus strand of OX031041.1, from coordinate 13,582,983 downwards.
AAGTACCCACGCGGCGCGCGCTGCCGTCACGCAGTGGCCGCTGAATTTGAATTCAATAATATAATAATATGACACATGCACAATCTGTGACTTGTGTACAATGCAAAGTCGATTTATGGATATTGAGACTTAAAATATGGATAATGTTATTTCAAAGAACGTGAACCAGTTATAGTTATAAGATATATTGTAAGAAATTGCTTTTTGTATAACACATATGTACGTTATTTTTATTTCAATAAAATTAACATACACAAAACATCGGTAGTTTTAATTTTTATAAAGAACATTATAACACATTAATACAGTTTTTTCATTATTAATTTTAATGTTTAAATCAATGAACTTTTTGAAAATTATCACACGAAGCCACCAAAATATCATCTAGATAGGTGGTATACACATTTGGTATATTAAAATTCCTATCCATGAAGTTTTGTCACTCCATTGGAGCCGGTGACATTCCAAACATCATAAATGTTGGTCTGTACATTCCCCACGGAGTAAAGTCATCAGCTTTTGTGCCTCACTTTCCATTCACGTTAAGCTTTGCAAAAATGTCTCATATTAACGGAAGTGGATAATGAAGCACCTGCGAATGCGGGTTGATTGTGATCTTATAGTCACCACAAATTCTTAAATTGTTTGGATCTTTAACCATTTGTACAATCGGAGTAGCCCAAGACACATCATCATCAGACACAATCTTATACATTTTACCCTCTAACTAATTTATCCAATTCCCGTTTTATATATTTTTCTATTTCATATGGAATTCTGCCAACTATACATATTATTAGTTTGACGGACTGTTCAAAATTGTTATGTTATGTTTATGAAAAGTAATGTTTGTTATAATAGTTTAGTTAGTGTCAATGTCGACAGATGGCGCTGTATCGTTTCCACACCGCGCTATGGTTGTGTTCCCGTGTAAACCGTAAAATGTGAATTTTGGTTTTGTAGGTTGTGCTTGTCAATATAGTGGAATATTTATGTTTCTATTCCTCGCACCTTAGACCATGCAGGGCCTCTTTTAGAAAGCAATAAATGACAACATCAGAATTTACTTTTGTTTAGTGATATTATTGGTTATTACGGTTAGCTTTATACAAATCAAATATAACTGATGCGATTACTGTTTTGAGAATTGGACTCACGTTGATGTAATGAGTTCTTTAGAGTTGGCTATCAAATGAAAGAATTCGACGAGCAGAATACGATAAAAATATGTTTTTTGTTAAAAATAATTTATTTATTTATTGATTAATTGGATAAAAATACATAGGCCCAGTGTAAAGATAAAAATGTAAAGACTGAACTGGCTCGCACCCTCTGATTGTGGGACATGTTTATCACTGAACCGTTTAGGCTTAACATTCAGGGGTCGTTAATGTGTCCTTTCCGCCCACGACTGTTGTCCCAACAGTCCACCACCTTTAGTGCTACTAGGTAGAGTCACAGATGTAACTTTATTAACTTCTCGTTCATACTGACCTATGATCATTGTGGTTTCCTTATTAGGTAACTCCATTTGCATGGCCACCTCTACTGCTTGCACAAATGTCAGCTTCCTTTGTGAAAATAAATGTCTTATTATTTGTTCACTTCTTAATCCATGCTGAAACTTATCGCAAAGTGCTCTATCTAAAAACATTTCAAACTTCAAGTTTGTGCCAGTTTTTTTCAATGCTGCCACATACTATACTATACTCTCGTTGTCGAGTTGCATCCTTTTCATAAATTTGTACGATGCTGCTATTTCCGACTGCAGCGGAGTTCTAAATGCCTCTCGATTAACTCCTCTAACGCCAATTCTGACAAATGTGACACGTCCGTAATGTACTTACTAACCTGTTATTTTATTACTCACATTGCAAGAAACGATTTGTTTTGAAATAGTGGTCAATTGGTTTTCGAGCAATTAGATTCGTTGACGTTTCATAAAACACTATTTTAAAGTGTATTTAAACAGAAGTTTCTTTTTTATTTGTACTGTTTAAGCAATGTATCAATTCTCTTTTAGACCCTCTCAAGAAATGCCTTTGTTGGAACCAAATTATTTATACAAGGAAAAACTTTTATTTCGGACTAGTTGTTGCCCGCGACTTCGTCCGCGTGGACTTTAGTTTATAAACACCGTCTTTACCTTCTTAGGGGTATTTGGTATTTTCAAAAACGAGCACACACATTATTTCTTTTTTTTTATCGAACAAATGTTCGACGTGATTCTTTAAATTGATATATTATAACTTTTTTATTTATGAACTGATTGAAATAAAACAAACACTGAATTTTAAGCGAAGCTTACCACAATACATTGGTGACCAAATCGGTTAAGCCGTTTCTAAGATTAGCGCGCACAAACGCACAGACAAACAGACAGAAATTCTAACAATTACTGTTTTGGGTTCTATTGCGTTGATAAAGGCCCCCAATAATATTTTTCTCATATATCTTCCATGTACAGACAGCGATCAGTTACATTTTTATTATATGTATAGATGTATAGATTACCAAATTTACGGCAAAATAATTGGTGGTAAAAGCTAGTCATAAAATTTAATTTGTTTTATTATTATTATTTCCGATACACTAGCAGCTGCTGATGCGTGTACATTGTTTTGTTGCACGTTTTTTATATGATTGTCCAGTCTATTTTTGAAACAGTTCACTGAGGGTGCACAGTCTCCGGTAATTTGTTCGTCTTTCAGCACACGGTTGGGGAAAAAGATAAATGGTTGTCATGTTTGATGTGTTGTAATATCCATTTAGTATTTTGTATGTCTCGTTGTAAATGTAATAACTCGTTGTAATAACGTATGTAAATGAAATAAACATTTTTTTGTACAAATTGTTTTTATATCAAAACATAATCTGAAAATCTGGGCGTGAGATTTAAGAAGTTTAAAAACCGAGTGTCCTTAACCCTTTACCGCATGTTGCTCCGAATTTTGAACGATAAACGCCATCTTATGGCGGCGCTGGCTAGAACAAAGAGGAGATGATACATATATGCCATTGTTGGATTTTAAATTATACATTGCAGACGTGCTAATGCGGAAATCGACCGGAGTTTTGATATATTCCGTGGTTTTTGCCACTGGTGGCACAGAGGAAAAAAGGTCCGTCTAGTGCCACTGTTTCAGTGAAAAGGTATATTTCTATTATCAACAATGCATTTGACTTGGCTACTTATGACGAAGGAGATTGTATTTCGTACATGTCCGGTGACTCTTTAAAGGCTATTAGACCCACAAGAACTTAGCCATTTAGAAAATGAAAAAAAAAAACTGTTAAATTTATCGTTAATTTCGATATGTTTTTAGTATTTTAGGTACCATCAATCGTAGTGATTTCCTTCTAAATCTCGAAAGCTTGTGATGTCTCCAACAGGAATGTATGAAAGAGATTGATTTCCAAAAAGTTGTAAAACAAAGGCGAGTTATCCGCGCCGCCGCGCCGGACGTGGGCATGGCTAGCGTATTTCATGTGTCATTTTTGAGTGCTAAGCTGCTGATGTTTAATATGACGACTATCGATTAAAAAATAAGTGTATATAATTGCGTACCATTTATTTTATTTATTTGTTGCGTACATCATATTCTAGATTTACACCAAATACAAATTTGTTTAGAGTTAAGTATACGTCGAAATAAATAAACGGTGCAAGTCGTGCTAGGGTTAACTACAGAACTATTTGTAAGGGATAACAATTCTTATTTTTTTATTTTTTATTTTTTATAGACGAAGGCAGCAGACGAGCATGCAGTCCACCTGATGGTAAGTGGATACTGTCGCCCATAGACATCCGCGATACATGCCAACATTAGTCCAAAATGACAAACGTTTATCACGCCCCTGGATGCGCTGCCTACCTTTGGGAGATATAGAAATGAATTTAGAGAAAGGGTTGGGAAAATGAGGAGGCATAGGATAAGAATGGGCTCTAGCACCTCTCACTCAGTACCGAAATACGTACGTACAGTCGAGTTCATAAATATATTAACATTGTCATGTGTTCAAAATATGTGAACACTTGAAAAACTCCTTAAAATTCTGAACTCGATTAGCTCAAGATCTTAGCGTGTCTAACTTAACATAACTATACGCCGACGATTGCTCGAAGCTACTAACACCCACACATAAGGAGCTACGGTTGAACTTCGCAAACAGATGTATTTAAATTTCAACTTTGAGAACGTGGCTTTTATGGATGCGAAGGTGTTCGTTTCTTCGGCTGACGGTCGTGTATCGTTGTGGCGACCAAACAATCCACGATATAATGAAGAAAACGTACGGTCAAATAGACGTAGTGGACGAATTTCGTTGTGGGTTTTGGGAATGGATTAATATAGGCGGACCCAGTGAATTACCTACAACCAAATCCCGAAGTATCCCGAAAACTTCCGCATACCATTCATTCATGGTGGTAGTTCCGTGCACAACTCAAGGAGAGTTCAGTCTTGGATTGATGAACAAGAAGATATAGAACTAATTCGATTACCTCCCAGAAGCCCAGACTTAAATCCCATCGAAAATATATGGGGATTAATGACTCAACCCTGGGATTCCACTATAACTTATAAAATAATGTATAGATCTATTATCATCTACCCTTTCTATAAATACCGAAAGGCGTTAATTCCGCTAAATACTAAAAAAACATAAATCATCAAGAGCTTAACGGTTTTTTTACAGACACTGACTGTATTAAAGGGCAATCAATATATCTCCCATTGATTTATGTACGCCTGGAACCTCTTTAACGGAACATCTCCAACTTACGCGTGAGGCACGCGAATAGGGTTAAACTGATCAGCACAACGTTATATCTCCCATTGATTTATGTACGCCTGGAACCTCTTTAACGGAACATCTCCAACTTACGCGTGAGGCACGCGAATAGGGTTAAACTGATCAGCACAACGTTATATCTCCCATTGATTTATGTACGCCTGGAACCTCTTTAACGGAACATCTCCAACATACGCGTGAGGCACGCGAATAGGGTTAAACTGATCAGCACAACGTTATATCTCCCATTGATTTATGTACGCCTGGAACCTCTTTAACGGAACATCTCCAACTTACCCGTGAGGCACGCGAATAGGGTTAAACTGATCAGCACAACGTTACTTGCGTCGCGTCGCTTTTTCCCTATACTCACCGTTCTAAGAGAATACGTGCAACATTTGGGAACAAATGTATGGGAAGAATGATGATCGGAGAAAGGAAAAAGCGATGGAACATGTACTCCCATCTGCATCAGCACCATCTCCACAAAAAATGCTCCATCTTCCACGAAAAATTAACAATGAATTTTCTATTTGTTTATGTTCACCTGGTACCTATTTACTGGAATAAACGAAAAATAATAATTCTCTTTTAATCGGAATTTCTGCTGAGGCAGGCCGTTAAATCGGTTTGACCACGGACCCTTCCCAGAAATATATATTATTGTTTGTCACACCAGTAGTATGACTAACGGGAAATACATTTACCGTTGGTCACACAGGTGTGACAACCCGGTGTGGCCACGGGTCCGTCGCCAAAATATGTAAGGTAGATTAGTAAAATTCCTGTTTTTACTGTGCAATGGTGGTTGAGTGTAGATTAAATTATGTTTTAATTTATTTTATTTTATGTATTACTTAATTGTACGCCTTTGTATTTGTGGCCCCTTTGGGCCAAGTGCTTTTGCTTGACTGGTCATACAATATTAAAGCTGGTAGCGAATGAAAAGATCATGACGAAGCCCATAAACTCAAATAAACTTACAAAGGCACGTGTAGTATTCACAAGTCCCAATTTTGTATTATATATACCTACCTAGGTACATTAGAGTAACGTAGTATATAAATTAAATCGTTTTATTTAAAATAAATATATATAATGTTGTATATATATATATATATACTAGTGGGCGGACGAGCAAGCGGTCCCACGTGATGGTAAGTGTTACCGCCGCCCATGGACACCTGCAACACCAGGGGGCATACGGGTGCGCCGCCGACCTTGAAATGGGCTATGAATTATCTCAGAAAATTAACATGATACAGTCTTTAATTAAAGATTCCTAAATGAAATAAATATATTACGTACTTTCCTAGCGGAGGAGAAACCCTACTTGTTCTTATAGCAACTTAACGCGTTTAGAAACAAACTGAAACTGAACGGAAAAATCCTTTTCATGTTTTAGTTAGACTATACTTAATTATAGCAGTGTGACACAAAATTGTTAAGGTTATTCATATCTACGCATTGATTAGTCGTGTGCTCTATAACGAAAAGGAAATAACGTAAGTAAGTATAGGGAATAAACTTTGTCGCTTTTTTTCCTTAGTAGGTAGGTATACGAGTGGATGATGAACAAGAACTTACCTACCATAAGTACTAAACAAATTATAAAAACCTTTTTGTAAACACTGTTGAAGCATTTTATTCAAAAACATTTCTTTTCAAATAGTGAAGAGGCATTCACGTGTGATGTGCCACTTCTAATCATGGTAAATGGTGGCTATGACCTCTAAAATGCATTTAAACATTTTATAGTAAGGTAACAGAAAATAATGATTCAAATTAACTTTTAGTACCTGCATGAATTATTTATTATTACGTACCTACTCGTACATCTATGTAAGATTTATAATAATTGAAAGTACTTTAATTGGTCTTTCTAGTGAAATTACTGCCCCTTTGTAGTTTTGGAAATGTTGCAGATCTTACATTTTACAATAATCAAACGGGCATCATCGTAGGTTTCTGCCCGATTATTTAAGGACCTGTATAGGACCTCCCTGAACCTGAATTTACACCAAGTTTAAACAAGCACATCATAGGTGACTCCATACCACAGCTGGTTCTACGGCTGAGTTTATCACAGTATTGTTGATATATTTTTATGTATGTATGTAGTTTGTAGACAGCAGTCAGCAAGCAACTTAGTACTTAGTAGTGGTGCTATGATGACACACACACACAAAAATAAAATGTTGCGATAAAAAAATTACAGTCACTAATAATTTTAAGTAGATAAGTCATAAGTTAAAATTATTTTAACGTTATATCTTCTCAAAAAAGCACAACTGATATAAAGTATTAACTAGTATGTTATATAGACTGATGGCGAGGACATTTTCATTCGCTCGCAAAATGGCGGAGGGAGTTTACAAAATTTTTCACCAGCAATTTTACCTAGTGACATCTTTTAAAAATTTCGTGTTTTCATAGTGTCATTCGTTTGGTGTGATTAAGTATTCCTTTCTTCGTGATTATTGCACTTTGGATCACTTGTATTATTATAATTATTTTTTACTAGCGACCCGCCCCGGCTTCGCACGGGTAGCAAGCACTAATTATTATCTATAGCCGGATGACTTCTGGTGGATAATATCATCATACCGGTAGCTTATTTTCGCAAAACGTTTATAAATTATAGCCTATAACCTTCCTAGATAATCCCTCTTTCTATTGGTGAAAACCGTATAAAAATTCGTACAGTAGTTTCTGAGATTAGCCCGAACAAACACAAACTCAGCGCGGCGGGGGACTTTAATTTATAATATGTAGTGATTATTAGTGTATGGTGTCGGTCGGCTTTGGAATAAGCACCACAACTTTTCTTCCCGTTGGTGTCTAAACCTCAAGTCCTGAGATACTACACTACCTCCAAAAGACCGGACTTGCCAATACGCTCGGCCAATGTGACGTTCTTAAGACTACTTCCTTCATGTACATGACAATGTAAGCCCATGTCTTGTAGTTGATGATAAAAAGGGTGAAGACGGTGACGGTGATTATTTGCAGTCTTTACCTAAAAACCTACATATTGTATCTACATAGAAAATTTGGGTCATAAATAAAATAACGTAGTGTGGACATCCCATAACATATGTGGCGGGGGTTCCTCGTGACGGCGGTATCCCGCCATTCTAACTTTACCTTTAATAATTAGACCGAATCCTTCCACCGGAGTGCATTAAGGCAATGGCACCCAAATTGTTATGCAGAGCTGAAATATGATACGATACAACCGGGTTCTGTATGTAAACTTATTTTCTATGGAAGTATTTAGATAGAAACTTGCATATGTGGAGACTGGTCTTTGATGATGACAAATGGAATTAATTTAATTAATCACAAATATGATAACATAATAATTGGTATGTCTATAATATCTTTGACAAGAATTCACTGTTACTTTTAATTATATTGAGGTACGAATGAATACCGTAATATAATAGGTCGGGGAGAAAGTCTTTTCGTATTTTGTATGTATGAAGTTGTGATCCAATATCTTTGATTGAAATGTTTGTACCTGGCTGGTGACGATACCATTGAAAAGGTAACATTTAAGAAAAAGAAATAAAAAATAAAAAACTGTTTCCTGCCCTTTTTCAATTGTTTTTCAGTCCAAGAAAATGAGTGAATCTAACGAAGAAATTCGATACATTTTAAAGTTTTATTACAAAAAAGGGAAAAATGCGACACAAGCTGCGAAAAAAATTTATGCCGTTTATGGACCTAATGCAGTGTCAGTAAAAGTAACACAAAGTTGGTTTAAGTCAGGAAATCTTAATGTTAAAGATGCAGTTCGCTCTGGTCGCCCTGTTACCGATAAAGTTGATGTCATTTGTGAAAAAGTGCAGCAAGATCGGCATATAAGTAGTTACGACATTGCTGATGAACTGGGCATTGACCAGAGAACAGTTTTGACTCATTTGAAAAAGTCTAGATTTACAAAATAGCTCGATATTTGGGTACCACACAAGCTCACTTTTCATTTGTGAAAGTTGATGCTATTTGTGACAAAGTGCAGCAAGATCGGCATATAAGTAGTTACAATATTGCTGATGAACTGGGCATTGACTACAAAACAGTTTTGACTCATTTGAAGAAGTCTAGATTTACAAAAAAGCTCGATATTTGGGTACCACACGAGCTCACTGAAAGAAACCTAATGAACCGGTTTTTTTTTTTTTTTTATATAATAGTGGGCGGACGAGCAAGCGGTCCCACGTGATGGTAAGTGTTACCGCCGCCCATGGACACCTGCAACACCAGGGGGTATGCGGGCGCGCCGCCGACCTTGCAAAATCCTATTCACAGCTCTCTTGAAGAACCCCATATCGTAGCTTAATGGAAAGACCTCTTGAGGCAGTTCGTTCCACAGCCTACGGGTTCGCGGTATAAAGTAATTTTTGGACCGAACAGTGCGCGACACCTCCGTATCGAGGAAATGCGGATGGACCGCACTTCTGTGACGGGAGGTGCGGTTATAGAAACCCGAGGTGGGAATTATATTGAACAATTCTTCAGAGCATTCCCCATTGTACAGGCGGTAGAACACACAGAGAGACGCAACGTCTCTCCGACTGCTGAGGGATTCTAAACCGCCCGTGAGAGTGGGATCGTCGACAATACGAACAGCACGTCGTTGGATGGAGTCAAATGGGTCCAGTTGGTATTTCGGTGCGCCGGCCCAGAGATGGGAGCAATACTCCATATGGGGCCTCACTTGAGCTTTGTAAAGCATAAGGAGATGCCCAGGGGTGAAGTACCGCTTCGCTCTGTTCAGCACACCGAGCTTTTTGGAAGCCATTTTGGCCTTATTTTCCAGATGACCCCTAAATTCGACTTTGCTGGAAATGTCGACACCAAGGATCCCGATACTCTCCGAGATCTTAAGAGGCATGCTCTGAAAGCGAGGTGCTACGACAAAGGGGGTTTTTTTAGCGGTGAATGCACAGACTTGCGTCTTACTGGAGTTGAAATCCACTAGGTTCAGAGAACCCCAAATCGAGACTAGATCTAAAGAGTCTTCGATTTCAGACACAAGCCTGGCGCGACTCTCTTCCACTTCGACCCGAGGGATGTTGGCGCGGCCCCTGTACAAAGCGTCTCCAGTACTGTCATCTGCATAGCAACGAATGTCACCAATTTGCAACAGGTCGTTGATATGCAGAAGGAACAGAGTTGGGGACAGCACGGAGCCTTGCGGGACGCCAGCGTTAATAGACGTGGTGTCGGAGCAGCTACCATCGATAACGACTCTGATGCTCCGTCCAGTCAGGAAACTGGCAACCCATTCGTATAATCCCTCAGGTATCCCGTAAGATGGTAACTTGGAAAGCAGCGATTTGTGCCATACCCGGTCAAAAGCTTTCGCAATGTCTAGGCCTACAGCCAGAGCCTCGCCTCTACTCTCAATGGCATAAGCCCAGCGGTGTGTTAAATACGCTAAAAGATCACCAGCCGAACGATTATGGCGAAATCCATATTGACGGTCGCTAATCAGCTGGCGATCCTCTAGGTACCCAAGGAGCTGTGTGTTTATGACACGCTCCATCACCTTGGAGAGGAGGGAGGTGATCGCTATTGGCCTGTAGTTGGCCGGGTCTGTGTACTGTCTGGTCAATGTACAAAACTTACATGAGTGGGTGTTGTTATTGTTCGATAGACTGTTATCTAGACGGAAAATTGTGCTATGGCTTATCTCGGTAGTATGCCAATTAATCGATAAGTATGATATGATAATATTTATAAAGGTCGGGAAAAAAGTTTCTGCTTATTTTATATACAAATTCAAGACATTTTTTAAAAAGTTTATTTACATTTAATTATAATATATATATATGCCGTTTTGTTCTATAACTTGTTGCCATCTTGTAGGTAGTGATATGATCCCGTTGCTGTAGAAATTTTGGGATTTTTGTTGAAAAAATTGCGACAAGTAGTTTTGACAGTTCTCTCTTGACTTTAACCTTACACTACCTAAAGAATTCTGAAGAGACCGAAACAAGTAGAAATCTGAGAGCGCAAGGTCAGGGCTATATGGTGGGTGCATCAACACTTCCAAACCAAGCTCTCTAAATTTTTGCTGAGTGGCCAAAGATGTGTGTGGTCTGGCGTTATCATGATGAAATACTACACCCTTTCTGTTGATCAATTTCGGGCGTTTTTTTCAATTTCTTGCTTTAGTCTCATCAGCTGTTGGCAGTGGAGATCCGAATCGATGGTTTTGCCCGGCGGTATAAGCTCATAATGAACGATGCTCTTCCAATTCCACCATACACACAACATCACCTTATTGCGCGTTAATCCGGGTTTCGCCACGGTCTGTGGAGCTTGACCGCACTTAGACCATGATCTTTTCCGCACGTTCTTGTCGTAAGTGATCCACTTCTCATCACCAGTGATCAATCTTTTCAAAAATGGTTCGGTTTCATTGCGTTTTAATAGAGAATCGCAAACGAGTACACGGTTCATTAGGTTTCTTTCAGTGAGCTCGTGTGGTACCCAAATATCGAACTTTTTTGTAAATCTAGACTTTTTCAAATGAGTCAAAACTGTTTTGTAGTCAATGCCCAGTTCATCAGCGATATCGTAACTACTTATATGCCGATCTTGCTGCACTTTTTCACAAATAGCATCAACTTTATCGATAACAGTTTTTTGTCATAAAACTTGAAAATGTATCGAATTTCTTCGTTAGATTTACTCATTTACTTGGAGAGAAAAACAATTGAATAATGGCGGGAACAGGTTTTTATTTTTTACTCCTTTTTTTAAAAATTTTACCTTTTAATGGTATCATAACCAGCCAGGTACAAACAGTTCAATCAAAGATATTGGATCACAACTTCATACATACAAAATACGCAAAGACTTTCTCCCCGACATATTACTCAGTTTTAACTGAGTACCTACTCAGTTTTAAAACTATACCTACACATTAGTGTCATTGAAACATCACGATGCGTGTCGGTGTTGTATTATATTACAGGAGTAGGTAGAGTAACTCGGTCTGTCCGTCCTTAAGTTTTCACGGCTAAACTGCTGAACCGATTTTGATGAAATTTAGTATGGAAATAGCTTGAACTAGCTTACTTATATAATACCTACAATACATTCTATAATACCCGAAAAACTTTTTAGGGTGTTTTCGCAAGTCTTGATATTATTCAAGACTTGTTATCCATTTCAGACACGTGCGTCTCGGGTGAGTACTGCATAAAAACTAGCAAAAACCGCGAGAAATTTTATTCGCTGTGCGTATAGGTTTTGTATCAGTACGCGGATTAAATCTCGCCCGAAAAAAAATCGCACTGCGATCGCACTGTGTACTTACCCTAACTGGTGAAATTCCGTAGATTTTGTTTTGCGAACGTGCGATGTGGCCTTGAAAACTAGAAATCCTTATAACAAAATTTAGGAATGTGTATATATAGGTTGCGCTGCAGCAGTGCGATAGTATATTTACGTACATTAGTGTCATTGAAAGATCACGATGCGTGTCGGTATTGTATTATGTTTGTGCGTGTTTGCTATTCATCTGTGCAAAGCGGTTGCAGCGCCAGATGTCCTGAGTGAGTATTTCTGGCACCCGACCACCTGCTCGCAAACATGATCACACCTGCTTCATTTTCATATATGGCAATGACGAGTGAAGTAAATGCAAAGTGAAGGTGAGTGAAGTGAAGTGAATTCGTCGCAAGCAGGTGTCCCTAACCATTTTTTGTGCATTTCATGTCTTTCTTTTTAAATAATATTTAAAGAAATGAGTGACAGATTCTGATATACAATTTTTTCGAAGTACCTTTGAAGAAATGATTTGTCTACATTTGATTCGGTGTAAGGATACAACTCTTTAAACTGATTTTAATCACATCTACATTCACAGTAACACCTTCTTTCAAGAATATTCGTTCTGATATCTTATGATCACTAACATACAAGTACTCAAAGGGATATACTAGATTTTTAGGAAGCATTTGCTAAGAATATCTAGTAATTATTAATTGTTATTCAGAAAATGTTAAGGATTTGCTAAACCTGAATTGCATGTACTTAGGTCAAAAACATTAGCTTTTTAAAAGCAAAAGCACTTAAAAAATGTTTTCACACAATACAGATTTTATTTAAACGCTAGTAAAAGATTATGCTTGATTTTATTCACATTACCCAATGTATTAATTTTCATTTCAATTTAGTTGAGTTCCTGTAAAAAGTCCTTCCCGTCGTGTCAATTTTTAACATTAATAAATAATACATTTTTCATTAGGTATGTCTTTATGCAGAGAACTGAATTCTTTATGATCTCAGAAAAAGTTTATTTTACCAACTCGACCCCAAAAACCTACTTGGAGAAATTTTGTAGGATATCAATTTAGCAGTATGCAGACTGATGTATTTCCAATGTGATGGAAGACATGAGACTTCCCACGGACCATGAGAGAATATTTAAATTGATTTATTTCACGCCAATGGATTGGCCGTGGGGGGCCCATAGCCTGACCCCCAAGCTTCTGGATCCTGTAGATTTTATTATCAGGGGTTACTACAAAAAGTTGATGTACAACAATGAGTACAACCTATTATTACAAATAAGTCATTAAGAAACCTATTATTCTACTCATTAGCATAGGATATGTTTATCAAAATAACTTGACTCATTTTCTAATGTAGTCTTGGCTAAAGGTAAATATCGATTTTTGGCATTTACCATTTGAGTAAATTTTGAACATGATACTGGCACTAGCCGACACAGGTACACATTTACACGGGTAATTAATTCTCCACGAACGTGAGTAGTTTTGAAGATACATCTTGTTGTATCGGCGAAGTGACTGAGGCATGGATGGAACTTAAAAATAAGTTCGAGTGTGAGAGCGTGCGTGAGACCGAGTATTCACCGAGTGATTTAAGGAAGCTCAATTCCCGATTTCAAATGGCAGTGGCCTCGAGCTCATTTTTCAGAAAACTAACTACATCCTAAGTACAGAGGCGAAAACCTCACTAATCAATATATTTCTGAAGCTTTATCATTTATTGAAGCTCATCACAAAGAGGCGATGCTCTACGTTGTAAAATACAGGGCAATGGCGGATCCATTTCCTAAGTTTCTATTTGAAGATCATGTAGCAAATCACGTCGGACTTTTAGAATGGTGGCTGTCATTAAAAAGCCAAATTAATGGCCAAACAATGGACTTGGTGACACAGCTTCACACTTCTGTTGCTTCAAGTGCCGGAATTGAAAGACTATTTTCAACATTTGAATATATTCATTCCGACATACGAAATAAACTTGGTACCTAGAAAGCTGCAAAACTTGTCACAGTATTTAAATACCTAAATAAAAAAAAGGTGTTGTCTTGTCTGACACACAACATTTTGATTGTTAATAATTAATGAGTTATTTTAATGATAGAATGATATTGATATTGATATTGATGATTATTGATAGAATAAACTAATTAATAAAAATATATGGATGTTTAATTATAAGTCCAAATAAAGTTTCTTTATGATTCCTAATTCAAATGACAAATACATACATCCAACTTTTTAATTTATTTCGAGCTATATCCTAGATATTTATTAGTTTTCATTTATTTCGAGTTTATTCACAATTAAAAGTTGTTTGAAACTGTTTTTTTTTTCTTAATTTTTTAAACATTGTTTAAAAATTTTTAATCTGTTTATAAAAAAATAATAAAAAAACATTGTTTTATTTCAAACTGTCTTAAACACTGTTTAAAACACGTGTTTTAAAACAACTTATTTTTAATCATGCTAACCCTGGATCTGAGGAGTACATGTGAGCGACAGGTGACTAGGGATGAAACGATACCACTTAGGTATCGATACTTTTACTCGATACCGTATCGGTCATAGAGTATCGATACCTACTTGGGTATCGAATAAAAAGTATCGATACTTACTCGTATCGGTCAGTTTTTTCGTAGGATTAGAGGCAAAGAAAAACAGCATACATGTACATGGTAAATACTTACATGGTTCCAAGTATGTGTATTAAATAATACAATAAGCCATACATCTAAGTTAAGAAAAAAAGTCAGTTTTCGATGTGCTCCCCGAAAACAACAATTTATCGAGATGTAAACAATCTCTCGCAAGGCACAAAGGTGCCAACAATGTGTAAAAACATTCACGCTTGTTTATTGGAAACACAGGTATTAAATCTTCTCATTCTTCCAATGGATTGGCATTTAATGCGCAAACAGGATTATACAAATATATTGACACCTCATCTGCTTTTGAATTAGAACGTCGCCGCTTTTGGCCAATTGTTAGCTAGCTGTTTGTGGTGTAGCCAAAAATCAAAATATTCGTTGGGAATTCTTCTTCTGATCCACAGGTTGACAATGAAGCATTTTCCTTTATAAGGTCCTTTAATTTTTGTATCATACGACAAGTGGACTGTTGCCATCATACTAGTATTTATGACCGATACCTACTTGGTACTCGGTTGTAAAGTATCGATACCAAAAGTATTTGGTATCAAAAGAAAAGTATCGCGTAAGTACTTGTATTAACTCGTATCGTTTCATCCCTACAGATGACGGCAACACGGTGACCGCTACCGTGAGCGGCAGCGGCACGGTGATCAGGTTCTCGAGCGGCGGCGGCAAGGCGACCGCGACCGCGAGCGCAGGTGGCACTGCGACTGCGACCGTGAGCGACGGCAGCACGGCGACCGCGACCGCTAGCGACGGTGGCACGGCGAAAGCGATCGCGAGCCTCAGCAGCTCGGCGACCGCGACTGCGTCCGCCGCCGCAAGCTCTGCGACCGCGGACGCGAACAGCGGCAGCACGGCGACCGCGACCGCGAGTGGCGGTGGCACGGCGACCGCGATCGCGAGGAACGGCGAAACGGTGACCAGGACCGCGACGGGACCGTGAGCGGCGGCGCCACGGTGACCGCGAGCGGTGGCGACCAGCGCCACGGCGGCAGTCTGCGGTCACGCACGCATTGTTTTATTGTTATTTTATTTATTCACTTTTAAAAGTCTTATTAAAATAGATACCGATTTGCTTATAAAAATTTCAAAATTTCCTCAGGGCTAGTTTTTTTTATTTTTTTTTATATATATATATATACGGATGGTAAATGTTACCGCCGCCCATGGACACCTGCAACACCAGGGAGAATGCGGGCGCGCCGCCGACCTTGCCAAATCCTATTCACAGCTCTCTTGAAGAACCCCATATCGTAGCTTAATTGTAAAGACCTTAGTTACACGTAGTCCATTAAAATTACGTGTTTAAATTGCATTATTTAAAAATAGCATTTTTTTTCAATAATCCGAATATTGAAACATTTTTAAAGTACTATATTTACGAATCTATTTATTTTAGCTGTGGAAATAACAAAAAAGGGCCATTATCAAAATATCGCAGATTATTATAGGGAAATATGTTAATAATATATTATATTTTCGTGTTTGCCGATAAAAACTGCAAACAGTACCTACTAAACAGGAATCCAACGAGAAAACTATTGGAAACATTTTTTTTTAAATAATCTTCTAACTGTTCAATTTGCCCCATATTACATATATAAATTATTGCTTATAGCTTTGTAATACTTTGATATATATTTGTATAGCTTACTAAACCCACGTTTACCAAAATCCACCACTAAAAGTGTATGGAAGGGAACTATAGTTGATTGAGCTCTCATATTACATTTTAAAGCTCATGATTGGCTTTAAAAGAAGCGCACATATGATTATGAATCTTAAACGTCACTTGTTACGGTCACCAACAGCTTGTCAATAAAAGTACCCACGCGGCGCGCGCTGCCGTCACGCAGTGGCCGCTCAATTTGAATTCAATAATATAATAATATGACACATGCACAATCTGTGACTTGTGTACAATGCAAAGTCGATTTATGGATATTGAGACTTAAAATATGGATAATGTTATTTCAAAGAACGTGAACCAGTTATAGTTATAAGATATATTGTAAGAAATTGCTTTTTGTATAACACATATGTACGTTATTTTTATTTCAATAAAATTAACATACACAAAACATAGGTAGTTTTAATTTTTATAAAGAACATTATAACACATTAATACAGTTTTTTCATTATTAATTTTAATGTTTAAATCAATGAACTTTTTGAAAATTATCACACGAAGCCACCAAAATATCATCTAGATAGGTGGTATACCATACACATTTGGTATATTAAAATTCCTATCCATGAAGTTTTGTCACTCCATTGGAGCCGGTGACATTCCAAACATCATAAATGTTGGTCTGTACATTCCCCACGGAGTAAAGTCATCAGCTTTTGTGCCTCACTTTCCATTCACGTTAAGCTTTGCAAAAATGTCTCCTATTAACGGAAGTGGATAATGAAGCACCTGCGAATGCGGGTTGATTGTGATCTTATAGTCACCACAAATTCTTAAATTGTTTGGATCTTTAACCATTGGTACAATCGGAGTAGCCCAAGACACATCATCATCAGACACAATCTTATACATTTTACTTCCCGCTTTACATATTTTTCTATTTCATATGGAATTCTGCCAGCTATACATATTATTGGTTTGACGGACTGTTCAGAATTGTATTAATATTAGCGTTAGGTTTTATGTTTGTGTTTAGGAAAAGTAATGTTTGTTATAATAGTTTAGTTAGTGTCAATGTCGACAGATGGCGCTGTATCGTTTCCACACCGCGCTATGGTTGTGTTCCCGTGTAAACCGTAAAATGTGAATTTTGGTTTTGTAGTTTGTGCTTGTCAATATAGTGGAATATTTATGTTTCTATTCCTCGCACCTTAGACCATGCAGGGCCTCTTTTAGAAAGCAATAAATGACAACATCAGAATTTACTTTTGTTTAGTGATATTATTGGTTATTACGGTTAGCTTTATACAAATCAAATATCTGATGCGATTACTGTTTTGAGAATTGGACTCACGTTGATGTAATGAGTTCTTTAGAGTTGGCTATCAAATGAAATAATTCGACGAGCAGAATACGATAAAAATATGTTTTTTTTTTAAATAATTTATTTATTTATTGATTAATTGGATAAAAATACATAGGCCCAGTGTGAAGATAAAAATGTAAAGACTGAACTGGCTCGCACCCTCTGATTGTGGGACATGTTTATCACTGAACCGTTTAGGCTTAACATTCAGGGGTCGTTAATGTGTCCTTTCCGTCCACAACAGGGACAACAGTCCACCACCTTTAGTGCTAGTAGGTAGAGTCACAGATGTAACTTTATTAACTTCTCGTTCATACTGACCTATGATCATTTTGGTTTCCTTATCAGGTAACTCCATTTGCATGGCCACCTCTACTACTTGCACAAATGTCAGCTTCCTTTGTGAAAATAAATGTCTTATTATTTGTTCACTTCTTAATCCATGCTGAAACTTATCGCAAAGTGCTCTATCTAAAAACATTTCAAACTTCAAGTTTGTGCCAGTTTTTTTCAATGCTGCCACATACTATACTATACTCTCGTTGTCGAGTTGTACCCTTTTCATAAATTTTGTACGATGCTGCTATTTCCGACTGCTGCGGAGTTCTAAATGCCTCTCGATTAACTCCTCTAACGCCAATTCTGACAAATGTGACACGTCCGTAATGTACTTACTAACCTGTTATTTTATTACTCACATTGCAAGAAACGATTTGTTTTGAAATAGTGGTCAATTGGTTTTCGAGCAATTAGATTCGTTGACGTTTCATAAAACACTATTTTAAAGTGTATTTAAACAGAAGTTTCTTTTTTATTTGTACTGTTTAAGCAATGTATCAATTCTCTTTTAGACCCTCTCAAGAAATGCCTTTGTTGGAACCAAATTATTTATACAAGGAAAAACTTTTATTTCGGACTAGTTGTTGCCCGCGACTTCGTCCGCGTGGACTTTAGTTTATAAACACCGTCTTTACCTTCTTAGGGGTATTTGGTATTTTCAAAAACGAGCACACATTATTTCTTTTTTTTTATCGAACAAATGTTCGACTTGATTCTTTAAATTGATATAACTTTTTTATTTATGAATTGGTGAACATTGGTGAAAACCGCATCCAAATCGGTTAAGCCGTTTCTAAGATTAAGCGCGCACAAACGCACAGACAAACAGACAGAAATTCTAACAATCATTGTTTTGGGTTCTATTGCGTTGATAAAGGCCCCAATAATATTTTTCTCATATATCTTCCATGTACAGACAGCGATCAGTTACATTTTTATTATATATATGTATAGATTACCAAATTTACGGCAAAATAATTGGTGGTAACAGCTAGTCATAGATTTAATTTGTTTTATTATTATTATTATTATTTCCGATACACTAGCAGCTACTGATGCGTGTACATTGTTTTGTTGCACGTTTTTTTATATGATTGTCCAGTCTATTTTTGAAACAGTTCACCGAGGGTGCACAGTCTCCGGTAATTTGTTCGTCTTTCAGCACACGGTTGGGCAAAAAGATAAATGGTTGTCATGTTTGATGTGTTGTAATATCCATTTAGTATTTTGTATGTCTCGTTGTAAATGTAATAACTCGTTGTAATAACGTATGTAAATGAAATAAACATTTTTTTTGTACAAATTGTTTTTATATTAAAACATAATCTGAAAATCTGGGCGTGAGATTTAAGAAGTTTAGAAGATTGAAATAACAATTCAATTTATAATCATAATATATTTATTAGAAATTGAAAAACCGAGTGTCCTTAACCCTTTACCGCATGTTGCTCCGAATTTTGAACGATAAACGCCATCTTATGGCGGCGCTGGCTAGAACAAAAAGGAGATGATACATATATGCCATTGTTGGATTTTAAATTATACAGTGCAGACGTGCTAATGCGGAAATCGACCGGAGTTTTGATATATTCCGTGGTTTTTGCCACTGGTGGCACAGAGGAAAAAAGATCCGTCTAGTGCCACTGTTTCAGTGAAAAGGTATATTTATATTATAAACAATGCATTTGACTTGGCTACTTATGACGAAGGAGATTGTATTTCGTACATGTCCGGTGACTCTTTAAAGGCTATTAGACCCACAAGAACTTAGCCATTTAGAACATGAAAAAAAAAACGGTTAAATTTATCGTTAATTTCGATGTTTTTAGTATTTTAGGTACCATCAATCGTAGTGATTTCCTTCTAAATCTCGAAAGCTTGTGATGTCTCCAACAGGAATGTATGAAAGAGATTGATTTCCAAAAAGTTGTAAAACAAAGGCGAGTTATCCGCGCCGCCGCGCCGGACGTGGGCATGGCTAGCGTATTTCATGTGTCATTTTTGAGTGCTAAGCTGCTGATGTTTAATATGACGACTATTGATTAAAAAATAAGTGTATATAATTGCGTACCATTTATTTTATTTATTTGTTGCGTACATCATATTCTAGATTTACACCAAATACAAATTTGTTTAGAGTTAAGTATACGTCGAAATAAATAAACGGTGCATGTCGTGCTAGGGTTAACTACAGAACTATTTGTAAGGGATAACAATTTTTATTTTTTAATTTTTAATTTTTTATAGACGAAGGCAGCAGACGAGCATGCAGTCCACCTGATGGTAAGTGGATACTGTCGCCCATAGACATCCGCGATACATGCCAACATTAGTCCAAAATGACAAACGTTTATCACGCCCCTGGATGCGCTGCCTACCTTTGGGAGATATAGAAATGAATTTAGAGAAAGGGTTGGGAAAATGAGGAGGCATAGGATAAGAATGGACTCTAGCACCTCTCACTCAGTACCGAAATACGTACGTACAGTCGAGTTCATAAATATATTAACATTGTCATGTGTTCAAAATATGTGAACACTTGAAAAACTCCTTAAAATTCTGAACATATTTGGCTTTCATATAATTGTATACAACCTATCATTTCATAAATATCTGAACACACCTATTTCAATAACATCTCAACAGATATAGTCTCATAAATATGTGTACAACTCTTTGTCCATATAAATATCTATACCGGCTTTGTTTTAATAATATCTTAACATAATGACAATCAAACAAAATATGTAAATGAAGAGGTCAGATTGTAATTACTGGTAAGTTTTAAGTAAACTTTAAAGTGACGTTGAGATGTAGGTTTGATGTAGATATTGATTTTAAACATTTATGCATCAATTCCTGCAATTTAAATTTTAATCAAATAACTACAAAAATGTACCAAATTTACGAAAAAACTAAGTATAAAATAATATCTATGCGTGAAGATGGTTTATCTGTATTGAATATCGTGGAAGAGTTCGTCATCTCGGTAAGTCAAGTAACAAGTATTTTATATTTTACTAAATCATTAATAATGTTATATTGATAACTAACTAAGTTCATTTTACAGAGAAATACAGTATATCTATGGTGGATGAGATGGCAAGAAGAGGAATCTGTTGGAAAACACGTGTTTTTTGACCGCCCCAGAAAAAACAACCGCGAACAAGATGGACGATTAATATAAAATGTCCACAATTATAGTTTTATTAACACAACTCGATTAGCTCAAGATCTTAGCGTGTCTAACTTAACTATACGCCGACGATTGCTCGAAGCTACTAACACCCACACATAAGGAGCTACGGTTGAACTTCGCAAACAGATATGTATTTAAATTTCAACTTTGAGAACGTGGCTTTTATGGATGCGAAGGTGTTCGTTTCTTCGGCTGACGGTCGTGTATCGTTGTGGCGACCAAACAATCCACGTTATAATGAAGAAAACGTACGGTCAAATAGACGTAGTGGACGAATTTCGTTGTGGGTTTTGGGAATGGATTAATTTAGGCGGACCCAGTGACTACAGCCAAATCCCGAAGTATCCCGAAAACTTCCGCATACCATTCATTCATGGTGGTAGTTCTGTGCACAACTCAAGGAGAGTTCAGTCTTGGATTGATGAACAAGAAGATATAGAACTAATTCGATTACCTCCCAGAAGCCCAGACTTAAATCCCATCGAAAATATATGGGGATTAATGACTCAACACTGGGATTCCACTATAACTTATAAAATAATGTATAGATCTATTATCATCTACCCTTTCTATAAATACCGAAAGGCGCTAATTCCGCTAAATACTAAAAAACATAAATCATCAAGAGCTTAACGGTTTTTTACAGACTGGTATTAAAGGGCAATCAATATATCTCCCATTGATTTATGTACGCCTGGAACCTCTTTAACGGAACATCTCCAACTTATGCGTGAGGCACGCGAATAGGGTTAAACTGATCAGCATAACGTTACTTGCGTCGCGTCGCTTTTTCCCTATACTCAGCGTTCTAAGAGAATACGTGCAATATTTGGGAACAAATGTATGGGAAGAATGATGATCGGAGAAAGGAAAAAGCGATGGAACATGTACTCCCATCTGCATCAGCACCATCTCCACGAAAAATGCTCCATCTTCCACGAGAAATTAACAATGAATTTTCTATTTGTTTATGTTCACCTATTACCTATTTACTGGAATAAACGAAAAATAATAATTCTCTTTTAATCGGAATTTCTGCTGAGGCAGGCCGTTAAATCGGTTTGACCACGGACCCTTCGCAAAAATATATTATTGTTTGTCACACCAGTAGTATGACTAACGGGAAATACATTTACCGTTAGTCACACAGGTGTGACAACCCGGTGTGGCCACGGGTCCGTCGCCAAAATATGTAAGGTAGATTAGTAAAATTCCTGTTTTTACTGTGCAATGGTGGTTGAGTGTAGACTAAATTATGTTTTAATTTATTTAATTTAATTTTATGTATTACTTAATTGTACGCCTTTGTATTTGTGGCCCCTTTGGGCCAAGTGCTTTTACTTGACTGGTCATACAATATTAAAGCTGGTAGCGAATGAAAAGATCATGACGAAGCCCATAAACTCAAATAAACTTACAAAGGCACGTCGTGTAGTATTCACAAGTCCCAATTTTGTATTATATATACCTACCTAGGTACATTAGAGTAACGTAGTATATAAATTAAATCGTTTTATTTAAAATAAATATATATAATGTTGTATATATATATATATATACTAGTGGGCGGACGAGCAAGCGGTCCCACGTGATGGTAAGTGTTACCGCCGCCCATGGACACCTGCAACACCAGGGGGCATACGGGTGCGCCGCCGACCTTGAAATGGGCTATGAATTATCTCAGAAAATTAACATGATACAGTCTTTAATTAAATATTCCTAAATGAAATAAATATATTACGTACTTTCCTAGCGGAGGAGAAACCCTACTTGTTCTTATAGCAACTTAACGCGTTTAGAAACAATATCGCTATATTACTACTGACAGGCGCCCAACTGAAAAATCCTTTTCATGTTTTAGTTAGACTATACTTAATTATAGCAGTGTGGCACAAAATTGTTAAGGTTATTCATATCTACGCATTGATTAGTCGTGTGCTCTATAACGAAAAGGAAATAACGTAAGTAAGTATAGGGAATAAACTTTGTCGCTTTTTTTCCTTAGTAGGTAGGTATACGAGTGGATGATGAACAAGAACTTACCTACCATAAGTACTAAACAAATTACAAAAACCTTTTTTTAAACACTGTTAGGTCAAATTGATTTAGTAATAACAATAATTGTTTTTACTCATTCATTTTTTTTTTTTGCGAGAAGCATTTTATTCAAAAACATTTCTTTTCAAATAGTGAAGAGGCATTCACGTGTGATGTGCCACTTCTAATCATGGTAAATGATGGCTATGACCTCTAAAATGCATTTAAACATTTTATAGTAAGGCAACAGAAAATAATTCTTACGAAAATAATGATTCAAATTAACTTTTAGTACCTGCATGAATTATTTATTATTAGGTACCTACTCGTACATCTATGTAAGATTTATAATAATTGAAAGTACTTTAATTGGTCTTTGTAGTGAAATTACTGCCCCTTTGTAGTTTTGGAAATGTTGCAGATCTTACATTTTACAATAATCAAACGGGCATCATCGTAGGTTTCTGCCCGATTATTTAAGGACTTGTATAGGACCTCCCTGAACCTGAATTTACACCAAGTTTAAACAAGCACATCATAGGTGACTCCATACCACAGCTGGTTCTACGGCTGTTTATCACAGTATTGTTGATATATTTTTATGTATGTATGTAGTTTGTAGACAGCAGTCAGCAAGCAATTTAGTACTTAGTAGTGGTGCTATGATGACACATACACACAAAAATAAAATGTTGCGATAAAAAAATTACAAAGTCACTAATAGTTTTAAGTAGATACTCTCGTGAGTCATCTCACGAGTCATAAGTTAAAATTATTTTACCGTTATATCTTCTCAAAAAAGCACAACCGATATAAAGTATTAACTAGTATATAGACTGATGGCGAGGACATTTTCATTCGCTCGCAAAATGGCGGAGGGAGTTTACAAAATTTTTCACCAGCAATTTTACCTAGTGACATCTTTTAAAAATTTCGTGTTTTCATAGTGTCATTCGTTTGGTGTGATTAAGTATTCCTTACTTCGTGATTATCGCACTTTGGATCACTTGTATTATTATATTATAATTATTTGTTACTAGCGACCCGCCCCGGCTTCGCACGGGTAGCAAGCACTAATTATTATCTATACCCAGATGACTTCTGGTGGATAATATCATCATGCCGGTAGGTTATTTTCGCAAAACGTTTATAAATTATAGCCTATAACCTTCCCAGATTATCCTTCTTTCTATTGGTGAAAACCGTATAAAAATTCGTACAGTAGTTTCTGAGATTAGCCCGTACAAACACAAACTCAGCGCGGCGGGGGACTTTAATTTATAATATGTAGTGATTATTAGTGTATGGTGTCGGTCGGCTTTGGAATAAGCACCACAACTTTTCTTCCCGTTGGTGTCTAAACCTCAAGTCCTGAGATACTACACTACCTCCAAAAGACCGGACTTGCCAATACGCTCGGCCAATGTGACGTTCTTAAGACTACTTCCTTCATGTACAATGACAATGTAAGCCCATGTCTTGTAGTTGATGATAAAAAGGGTGAAGACGGTGACGGTGATTATTTGCAGTCTTTACCTAAAAACCTACATATTGTATCTACATAGAAAATTTGGGTCATAAATAAAATAACGTAGTGTGGACATCCCATAACATATGTGGCGGGGGTTCCTCGTGACGGCGGTATCCCGCCATTTTAACTTTACCTTTAATAATTAGACCGAATCCTTCCACCGGAGTGCATTAAGGCAATGGCACCCAAATTGTTATGCAGAGCTGAAATATGATACGATACATCCGGGTTCTGTATGTAAACTTATTTTCTATGGAAGTATTTAGATAGAAACTTGCATATGTGGAGACGGGACCTTTGATGATGACAAATGGAATTAATTTAATTAATCACAAATATGATAACAGAATAATTGGTATGTCTATAATATCTTTGACAAGAATTCACTGTTACTTTTAATTATATTGAGGTACGAATGAATACCGTAATATAATAGGTCGGGGAGAAAGTCTTTTCGTATTTTGTATGTATGAAGTTATTACAAAAAAGGGAAAAATGCGACACAAGCTGCGAAAAAAATTTATGCCGTTTATGGACCTAATGCAGTGTCAGTAAAAGTAACACAAAGTTGGTTTAAGGGTTTAAGTCAGGAAATCTTAATGTTAAATAAAATGTATCTTAATGTAATCTTAATGTAAAATGTATTACAATGATGTTATTTCCAAAACCAAGAAGCACATATATAAATCTAAATCGCCAACTTAACAAAAAATGGACTCGCCAACCCCCTTGGGCATCGTGGCTTTTTAATACAAGCCTTATACGCAAGACAATGTATATGATAATTATTGATAATATTCTACCTGAGCTTCTATTCTACACGTTTTTATACTACACTATATATACTACACTACTATACTACACAGAAAATTGAGCGATAATCCCCATAATCTACCTGCATAGCGCAGTGCAGGTAGATTATGGGGATTATCGCTCAATTTTCTCCAATCAATATTGTGACGAAGACGAAGCAAAGAAATCGTCTAGAAACCAGCATCATTGAAGGATTGCTACTTACCAAAGAATTGTTACTAAATACTAAACCTTGCTATGATTTGAATTTTGACACCAAAATGGTTTAAAAGATGAATCAAAACATTTAGCAAGAAGGAGTCACTTTTATTTCTTTATACAGATTTATTAAGTAAAAATGACAAAATTCTCATAATAAACGTATTATTACGAGAATTCGGTCGTGAAAAAGCATGTTACGTTCATATACAGAGAACAAACAAATTAATTCAATTATTATATTTACAGATTTCATACAAATTTTTGAATTTCAATACAGATTTCTAACTTTCTTCATCTGGCACCACTGCAAATTACAATGACTGTACAGTACACGGATGTACAAAACTTACATGAGTGGGTGTTGTTATTGTTCGATAGACTGTTATCTAGAAGGAAAATTGTGATATGTCTTATCTCGGTAGCATGCCAATTAATCGATAAGTATAATATAAAGGTCGGGGAAATAGTTCCTGCGTATTTTCTATACAAATTCAAGACATTTTTCTTAAAAGTTTAATTACATTTAATTATAATATATATGTGCTGTTTTGTTCTATAACTTGTTGCCATCTTGTAGGTAGTGACATGATCCCGTTGTTGTAGAAATTTTGGGATTTTTTGTGAAAAAATTGCGACAAGTAGTTTTAACAGTCCTCTCTTGACATTAACCTAAAGAATTCTGAAGAGAACGAAACAAGTGAAAATCTGAGGGCGCAAGGTCAGGGCTATATGGTGGGTGCATCAACACTTCCCAACCAAGCTCGCTCAATTTTTGCTGAGTGGCCAAAGATGTGTGTGGTCTGGCGTTATCATGATGAAATACTACACCCTTTCTGTTGATCAATTTCGGGCGTTTTTTTCAATTTCTTGCTTTAGTCTCATCAGCTGTTGGCAGTGGAGATCCGAATCGATGGTTTTGCCCGGCGGTATAAGCTCATAATGAACGATGCTCTTCCAATTCCACCATACACACAACATCACCTTATTGCGCATTAATCCGGGTTTCGCCACGGTCTGTGGAGCTTGACCGCACTTAGACCATGATCTTTTCCGCACGTTCTTGTCGTAAGTGATCCACTTCTCATCACCAGTGATCAATCTTTTCAAAAATGGTTCGGTTTCATTGCGTTTTAATAGAGAATCGCAAACGAGTACACGGTTCATTAGGTTTCTTTCAGTGAGCTCGTTGGTACACAAATATCGAGCATTTTTGTAAATCCAGACTTTTTCAAATGAGTCAAAACTGTTCTCTGGTCAATGCCCAGTTCATCAGCAATGTCGTAACTACTTATATGCCGATCTTGCTGCACTTTTTCACAAATGGCATCAACTTTATCGACAACAGGGCGATCGGAGCGAACTGCATCTTTAACATTAAGATGTCCTGACTGAAAACGTTTAAACCAACGTTGTGCTACTCTTACTGACACTGCATTAGGTTCATAAACGGTACAAAATTTTTTCGCAGCTAGTCGCATTTTTCCGTTTTTTGTTATAAAACTTTAAAATTTATCGAATTTCTTCGTTAGATTTACTCATTTACTTGGAGAGAAAAACAATTGAAACAGTTTATTATTTTTTACTCCTTTTTTTTAAAATTTTACCTTTTAATGGTATCATAACCAGCCAGGTACAAACAGTTCAATCAAAGATATTGGATCACAACTTCATACATACAAAATACGCAAAGACTTTCTCCCCGACATATTAAAATCGTTATTTTAGTACTTAACGGGTACCTACTCAGTTTTAAAACTATACCTACACATTACTGTCATTGAAACATCACGATGCGTGTCGGTGTTGTATTATATTACAGGAGTAGGTAGAGTAACTCGGTCTGTCCGTCCTTAAGTTTTCACGGCTAAACTGCTGAACCGATTTTGATGAAATTTAGTATGGAAATAGCTTGAACTAGCTTATTTATATAATACCTACAATACATTCTATAATACCGAAAAACTTTTTAGGGTATTTCCGAAAGTCTTGATATTATTCAAGACTTGTTATCCATTTCAGACACGTGCGTCTCGGGTGAATATTGCATAAAAACTAGCATAAACCGCGAGGAATTTTATTCGCTGTGCGTATATGGTTTGTATCAGTACGCGGATTAAATCTCGACCGAAAAAAAAATCGCACTCCGCAGTGCGGACTTACCCTAACTGGTAAAATTCCGTAGATTTTGTTTTGCGAACGTGCGATGTGGCCTTGAAAACTAGAAATCCATATAACAAAATTCTGGAATGTGTATATATAGGATGCGCTGCAGCAGTGCGATAGTATATTTACGTACATTAGTGTCATTGAAAGATCACGATGCGTGTCAGTATTGTATTATATTTGTGCGTGTTTGCTATTCATCTGTGCAAAGCGGTTCCAGCGCCAAATGTCCAGAGTGAGTATTGTTTTGCACCCGACCACCTGCTCGCACCCATGATCACACCTGCTTTCTTTTCATATATGGCAATGACGAGTGAGGTAAATGCAAAGTGAAGGTGAGTGAAGTGAAGTGAATTCGTCGCAAGCAGGTGTCCCTAACCATTTTTTGTGCATTTCATGCCTTTCCTTTTAAATAATATTTAAAGAAATGAGTGACAGATTCTGATATACGATTTTTTCTAAGTACCTTTGAAGAAATGATTTGTCTACATTGATTCGGTGTAAGGATACAACTCTTTAAATTGATTTTAATCACATCTACATTCACAGTAACACCTTCTTTCAAGAATATTCGTTCTGATATCTTATGATCACTAACATACAAGTACTCAAAGGGATATACTAGATTTTTAGGAAGCATTTGCTAAGAATATCTAGTAATTATTAATTGTTATTCAGAAAATGTTAAGGATTTGCTAAACCTGAATTGCATGTACTTAGGTCAAAAACATTAGCTTTTTAAAAGCAAAAGCACTTAAAAAATGTTTTCACACAATACAGATTTTATTTAAATCCTAGTAAAAGATTATGCTTGATTTTATTCACATTACCCAATGTAAGTATTAATTTTCATTTCAATTTAGTTGAGTTCCTGTAAAAAGTCCTTCCCGTCGTGTCAATTTTTAACATTAATAAATAATACATTTTTCATTAGGTATGTCTTTATGTAGAGAACTGAATTCTTTATGATCTCAGAAAAACTTTATTTTACCAACTCGACCCCAAACACGAAATTGTTTAGAAAAACAATTACACGAAATTTTGGAGGATATCAATTTAGCAATATGCAGACTGATGTATTTCCAATGTGATGGAGGCAGTGAGACTTCCCACGGACCATGAGAGAATATTTAAATTGATTTATTCCACGCCAATGGATTGGCCGTGGGGGGCCCATAGCCTGACCCCCAAGCTTCTGGATCCTGTAGATTTTTTCATCAGGGGTTACTACAAAAAGTTGATGTACAACAATGAGTACAACTCCATTGAACAATTAAGGCAGAAGATTAGACAAACTGATGAAGCATTCTACAAACTCAAAAGGAACTTTTTCAAAAGGTGTAGGCTATGCATAGCCAGCTCCGGCTCTAGCTCATGTAGCGCCCGGGTGCAGGGCGCCCTCTAGTAGGCGTTTTGAACTCTTTGGAGGTGTCGCGAGCGGCGCTCGGCGCCCCCTAAGACCCTGCGCCCGTGTGCACCGCACCCCCTGCACCATAGGTAAAGCCGGCACTGAATTCAGCGCTCGACAGGCGCCCCCGGGCGCGGAGCGCCCGGGGTGCACCGCACCCCTTGCACCCCCTGGTAAAGACGGCCCTGTGCATAGCTAACAATAGTGCCCAATTTGAATATTTATTGTAAAAAATAAAAATAAATACTATTATTTATTTTTATTTTTTATTTTTTAGCATAGCCTAGGTTTATCAAAATAACTTGACTCATTTTTTAATGTAGTCTTGGCTAAAGGTAAGTATCGATTTTTGGCATTTACCATTTGAGTAAATTTTTCAACATTATACTGACACTAGCCGACTGAAATTTACACAGGTAATTAATTCTCCACGAACGTGAGTAGTTTTGAAGATACATCTTGTTGTATCGGCGAAGTGACTGAAGCATGGATGAAACTTAAAAATAAGTTCGAGTGTGAGAGCGTGCGTGAGACCGAGTATTTACCGAGTGATTTAAGGAAGCTCAATTCCCGATTTCAAATGGCAGTGGTCTCGAGCTCATTTTTCAGCAAACTTACTACATCCTAAGTACAGAGGCGAAAACCTCACTAATCAAGATATTTCTGAAGCTTTATCATTTATTGAAGCTCATCACAAAAAGGCGATGCTCTATGTTGTAAAATACAGGGCTATGATGGATCCATTTCATAAGTTTCTATTTGAAGATCATGTAGTAAATCACGTCGGACTTTTAGAATGGTGGCTGTCATTAAAAAGCCAAATCATTAATGGCCAAACAATGGACTTGGTGACACAGCTTCACACTACTGTTGCTTCAAGTGCCGGAATTGTAAGACTGTTTTCAACATTTGGATTTGTTCATTCCGACGTACGAAATAAACTTGGCACCTGCTGCAAAACTTGTCACAGTAATTAAATACCTAAATAAAAAAAAGGTGGTCTTGTCTGACACACAAAATTTTGATTGTTAATTAATGATAGTTATTTTATAATTAAAATTGTTACCGTTTCAGTTTGATTGAATAAACTAATTAATAAAAAAAATATGGATGTTTAATAACAAGTCCAAATAAAGTTTCTTTATAATTGCTAATTCAAATGACAAATAGGACATAGATCCAACTTTTTAATTTATTTCGAGCTATTTCAAGCCCTAAATATTTATTAGTTTTCATTTATTTCCAGTTCATTCGCAATTAAAAGTTGTTATAAACTCTGTTTTATTTCTTAATGTTTTAAACATTGTTTAAAATTTGTTTTGAACTGTGTTTTTAAACACTTAATAAAAAGCATTGCTTTATTTCAAACAGATGACGGCGACACGGCGACCGCAACCGTGAGCGGCAGCGGCACGGTGACCAATACCGCAAGCGGCGGCGGTACGGCGACCGCGACCGTGAGCGGTGGCGGCACGGCCACCGCGACCGTGAGCGGCGGCGGCACGGCGACCGCGACCGTGAGCGGCGGCGGCATGGCCACCGCGACCGCAAGCGACAGCAACATGGCGACCGCGACCGCGTCCTCCGGTAGCACTGCGACCGCTACCGCGAGCAGCGGTAGCACGGCGATCGCGACCGCGAGCGGCGGCAGCACGGCGACCGCGACCGCGAGCAGTAGCAGCACCGTAACCGCGACCGCGAGCGGCGGCGGCACGGCGACAGCGATCGGGACCGACGGCGCCACGGTGACCGAGATCGCGACGGGACCGTGAGCGGCGGCGGCACGGCGGCGACCAGCGCCACGGCGCGGCGGTAGTCTGCAGTATCGGTACCCGCCGCTAACGACACGTCACGCATTGTTTTATTGTTATTTTATTTATTAAGTTTTAAGTCTGATTATTAAAATAGATATAGATTTGCTTATAAAAATTTCAAACTTTCATCATGGCTAGTTTACATGTAGTCCAGTAAAATTAAGTGTTTAAATTGCATTATTTAAAAATAACATTTTTTTTAATAATCCGAATATTTAAGGTACTATATTTACGAATCTATTTATTTTTAGTTATGGAAATAACAAAAAAAGGCCATTATTAAAATATCGCACACTGTTACGGGGAAATATGTTAATAATATTATATTTTTGTGTTTGCCGATAAAAACTGCAAACAATACTAAACAGGAATCTAACGAGGAAACTATTGGAGGCATTGATTTTTTTAAATAATCTTCTAACTGTTCAATCTTCTAATCTTCTTTGCTCCATATTTCATATATAAATTATTGCTAATAGCTTTATAATACTTTGATATATATAGTACAATATCTCTAAACTTATTAGGAATTGTAAATTTCTAATAAACAATTGTGTTGCTCTGAAAACAAAGTTTTTATTTTAGTACTTACATACGTACAATAATAATTAGACAGTTTAACTTAAATCATACTAACACTTACCATCACGTGGGACCGCTTGCTCGTCCGCCCACTAGTATACATATATAAAAAAAAAACTATCCTACCTGAAAACAAAGAAACGACATTTAAAGTCTATTATTTAAATTGAAATGAAAATTAATACTTACATTAGGTAATGTGAATAAAATCAAGCATAATCTTTTACTAGCGTTTAAATAAAATCTGTATTGTGTGAAAACATTTTTTAAGTGCTTTTGCTTTTAAAAAGCTAATGTTTTTGACCTAAGTACATGCAATTCAGGTTTAGCAAATCCTTAATATTTTCTGAATAACAATTAATAATTACTAGATATTCTTAGCAAATGCTTCCTAAAAATCTAGTATATCCCTTTGAGTACTTGTATGTTAGTGATCATAAGATAACAGAACGAATATTCTTGAAAGAAGGTGTTACTGTGAATGTCGATGTGATTAAAATCAGTTTAAAGAGTTGTATCCTTACACCGAATCAAATGTAGACAAATCATTTCTTCAAAGGTACTTAGAAAAAATTGTCTTATCAGAATCTGTCGCTCATTTCTTTAAATATTATTTAAAAAGAAAGACATGAAATGCACAAAAAATGGTTAGGGACACCTGCTTGCGACGAATTCACTTCACTTCACTCACCTTCACTTTGCATTGACCTCACTCGTCATTGCCATATATGAAAAGAAGGCAGGTGTGATCATGGGTGCGAGCAGGTGGTCGGGTGCCAACAATACTCACTCAGGACATTTGGCGCTGCAACCGCTTTGCACAGATGAATAGCAAACACGCACAAATATAATACAATACCGACACGCATCGTGATCTTTCAATGACACTAATGTACGTAAATATACTATCGCACTGCTGCAGCGCATCCTATATATACACACATTTTAGTTACACTACACTATACACTACACATGTTATAAGGATTTCTAGTTTTCAAGGCCACATCGCACGTTCGCAAAACAAAATCTACGGAATTTTACCCGTTAGGGTCAGTCCGCACTGCGTCTAAGACGAAGTGTCTCGAAATCAGTGTGACCGTTTTAAAAAATGGGGATCTACTAAAACTACAAGGTGCCAGTACTAAATAATACCAAAACACATGCTGAATTATACTAAACATATACTAAAATAAAAATAAAAAGTAGAAGAGGAAAAATTGAATTAAAACACTTATTATCAGTTACTTTTTTTAATTTTACCAATTACACACCTTCATTATACAGACATATTAAAATAATAATAAATATTTACAATAAGTTTTATTACAAATAGTCAGTATTCGACGGATTATTTTTTACCATATCTTTCGATGGGTCAAATGAGACACAACCTACACTCCCTTCACTTAGACCTTGCTTAACATGCAACAGGCACGCAATATGTTTAGCTAGAAACCTGTTTCTGTATTTAGTTTTTATATGATTAACTTTTGAAAAAATTCTTTCGCATTCAGCGTTTGAAATGGGTATGCACATTAGACATTTTACAAAATTAGTCAAATTTTTGTACTTAGGAACATTTTTACTGTTAACAATACAACTTAATTTGCTCCAAAACTGTTCAACATTTACAGCACTAGCACTACTACTAGAACCACACATCAGGTTTTGTACCTCTGAATCATACTTAATTTGACGATATTCCTCGTCAATTAATTGTCTTACTGTATCATTTGTAGTAATGTTCGGAAACCTGTTCATAACGCTGATAAGAGATGTAAAATTTTCATAAGCCGCTACTTGTGGGTCTATGAAACGTAACTCGGAAAATAATTTTTCATTAATGGGAAATCGACATTTAAGTTGAGTACATAACTCTATCAAAAAGCTTTGACACCTTTTTAAAAAGTCTCTAATTACGATACTACTGTTACTTGGTTGATTTCTTAACAGCGCTATTTCTTTAGATACTTTTATACCTAAGTATATCTCATGTAATTCTACAAAATTTATATTACTATTAGGATCTATGTCCTCAATAGCAGTGGCACGAATGTAGCTGCTTTTCATGTAGCAACTTAATATTGTTTTAAACATGTCAGTCAAATCCCGATAAAAAGTATGAACAACACATGCATTACCTTGAAAAATTATGTTAAACTTGTTGACTATATGCAAAATATAATCTAAAAACAAAAAGTAGAGCTTTATTTGTTTATTTTCGAAACTTTCATGTAAAAAAATCGCCGAATGGCTAGGGTTATGTTCTACGAGATGTTCTTGCTGAAAATACAGCTGAAGTGCATTCCACTGTTCTACTATGCGATTTACACAGCCGTGTAGGGAGAGCCAACGTATGTCGTAGTGACGTAAAATATTGTGATGCTCTGATTCTACAAAGGTCTGAAATTCTGCAAATTCTCTTTTGCGTTTGCTACTATGGCCAAAATAATTATAGACTTCTTTCACAATTTGATCCAATGCTTTAGGCAACTTTTTACAGGCATAACTTACAGCTAATGCTGATGAATGACTTAATCTTTGCAACCACACTATTATTTCTGCCAAACATTACATTTGTTGTATCAGCTGCAAATCCTAAAATATTTTCAATGTTTAAATTTAATTCTCGCAAACTTTTACACAGTGAGTTAAAAATATTTTCAGCAGTTTCACTTGATAGATTCACAGAACATAAAAAATTGGTTTTTACTGTATTATCCTGAACGCTATAAAACTTTATTGCAATGGCAAGTAATTTTTCTGTTGTAATGTCTGTGCTTTCATCTATAATTAATGAAAAAGTAGCAGCATTACCTGATAAACTTGACGTATTTTTTATATCGGTTAATAACTGCTTTTCAAATGATGGCGCCATTACGTCGTAAACTAACTGAGCAGATTTAGTGCGTTTGCAGGAAAAACCCTTTGCAATTTCCGAATCATAAAACATTTTGCTGAATAAATCGCTGAGATGATCCATGGCCCGAAATGGTATGTTATGTTCTGCCAACGTTGCACAAAATATAAGCTCTGCTTTTCTTACTTCTTCAGATATGGGTCCTTTCCTTTGAAATAATTTATCGATCTGAAAATAAACAGTATTTGATTAATTTTCCTATCGTAAAAAATAAGTAAAATAACTACCTATTTCTTATCTTGGGAAACTAGTGTCTCATTCAGTTGAAAATTAATATTCTTGATAAAAATATTACATATGTTTGAACCCTGCAAAACTATCTTTCCATCCCACAGAACCAGTTCGGCATGTATGTATACCTACACTTTCATTTATGAAAATTTCAAAATTCAGCTTTCTGAAATCGCTTGAGAATCGATTATACATGTGTGTACAACTGTACATGTACACTGGCCAAGATCCATCGGACATCCTGTACAAGTAGGACAATTAATTTATGTGCCAAAAAAAAATAAGGGACACAATAATCTTATAAATATGTTAATGGGGGCATAGCTTTCTTACCTTGGATTGTCCACTATAATGTATAAGTTTCTGCCGATGTTTTTCAGAATCTGCATGACTTTTAATTGTTGCGATTCTGCTCAAAAATGTTGCTCCACAAGTTTTACACAAGGCGTTCTCACTATTTTTATCTTTTGTCAACCATGACGTAAATTCAGGATTTTGTTCAAACTCAGATCTATATTTCTGATCGTATTTGCGCTTCATTATCTTCACTACACACGCACGATAACACAAAGAGACATAATTAAAGAACAAAAAAATCCGTAGTCCATTTTATACTTATTGCTAGGAATCATTTTTTAAGTTTCAATAATTCCCCGCGACGTAAAGCATGTAACGTAGATATGTAGCTAAAGCACGATTCGCGGTTTTCTTAGCATTAACCGTTCGAAAGAGACAAAATGATACAGTTGCGGTAAACATCAGACAAAGACAAAATTATGTGAACGAAATACGAACGAATGGAAATTAGTGTTGCCCGCCCAACCCAAAAATATATCAATAATGTGTTTAAAATGTTGAAAGTTTAAAAATGTACCAAAAAATACCAGAATATGAAAGGTTACCAAAAAAAAAACAATTAGTTTTACGTAGCCCAAATTATACCAATTTGGTAGGTACTGAATATACTAAAAACGGTCACACTGCTCGAAATCCGAGCCATTCGGAGGTGCTAGCGGGAATTACGTCATTGCACACAGTGCCGTCATTGTCCGATTATTGAGAGCGCTGTTTATCCATCAATCTTTATAAGTTTATATATATATAAACAAGTAAAGCACGTCGCGCGGTGTCAAGTGTCGTTCACAGTGCCGTTATTGTTCTGAGCAGTGTGACCAGATTTCATTTGACGAATCTACTGCTTGTGGAGGTTAAAAGCTACTGAATTCTACCAAAAGAGAACGAGAAAATACTAAAAATCTATTATATTTTTTTGCTGTAGTGTTACAACGTAAAAACATGAATGTTTTTTTGATTAAACGATAAAATAATAAAAATAACAAAGAAACCACCATTAATTAAAGAAACCAAGGTATTTTTTTTAAAAATAAATTCTAAATAAAAATATAATTAAAAAAAAAAAAGAAATGAAACTTAAAGTTAAGATTCTTCGTCTTTATGTTGGGTAACATTGTCATAAAGCTGTTTTGAGTCCATTAACTTGATCATACTTCTGTCAGGATCAAATCTGCTACATCCTCCTTCCAACTGTCGTAGCCCCTCTTTTCCATGCATTATTGCAGCAACATTCTTATTATTAAATCGATTTAGATCTTGATTTTTAATCCTATTAATATCGGAAAATATTCTTTCTACTTTGGCGTTTGACAAAGGTAGTATCGTCATTTGCTTCACAAATCGGGACAAATTGCCATACTTTGGTTTGCTATTCGCATCACAGATTTGGCTGACTTCACTCCAAAATTTATCCACCATAAAAGTTTCAGACGGCGAACTAGAAGTTGACAATAAACAACTCAACTTAAATGTCGATTTCCCATTAATGAAAAATTATTTTCCGAGTTACGTTTCATAGACCCACAAGTAGCGGCTTATGAAAATTTTACATCTCTTATCAGCGTTATGAACAGGTTTCCGAACATTACTACAAATGATACAGTAAGACAATTAATTGACGAGGAATATCGTCAAATTAAGTATGATTCAGAGGTACAAAACCTGATGTGTGGTTCTAGTAGTAGTGCTAGTGCTGTAAATGTTGAACAGTTTTGGAGCAAATTAAGTTGTATTGTTAACAGTAAAAATGTTCCTAAGTACAAAAATTTGACTAATTTTGTAAAATGTCTAATGTGCATACCCATTTCAAACGCTGAATGCGAAAGAATTTTTTCAAAAGTTAATCATATAAAAACTAAATACAGAAACAGGTTTCTAGCTAAACATATTGCGTGCCTGTTGCATGTTAAGCAAGGTCTAAGTGAAGGGAGTGTAGGTTGTGTCTCATTTGACCCATCGAAAGATATGGTAAAAAATAATCCGTCGAATACTGACTATTTGTAATAAAACTTATTGTAAATATTTATTATTATTTTAATATGTCTGTATAATGAAGGTGTGTAATTGGTAAAATTAAAAAAAGTAACTGATAATAAGTGTTTTAATTCAATTTTTCCTCTTCTACTTTTTATTTTTATTTTAGTATATGTTTAGTATAATTCAGCATGTGTTTTGGTATTATTTAGTACTGGCACCTTGTAGTTTTAGTAGATCCCCATTTTTTAAAACGGTCACACTGATTTCGAGACACTTCGTCTTAGACGCAGTGCGGACTGACCCTAACGGGTAAAATTCCGTAGATTTTGTTTTGCGAACGTGCGATGTGGCCTTGAAAACTAGAAATCCTTATAACATGTGTAGTGTATAGTGTAGTGTAACTAAAATGTGTGTATATATAGGATGCGCTGCAGCAGTGCGATAGTATATTTACGTACATTAGTGTCATTGAAAGATCACGATGCGTGTCGGTATTGTATTATATTTGTGCGTGTTTGCTATTCATCTGTGCAAAGCGGTTGCAGCGCCAAATGTCCTGAGTGAGTATTGTTGGCACCCGACCACCTGCTCGCACCCATGATCACACCTGCCTTCTTTTCATATATGGCAATGACGAGTGAGGTCAATGCAAAGTGAAGGTGAGTGAAGTGAAGTGAATTCGTCGCAAGCAGGTGTCCCTAACCATTTTTTGTGCATTTCATGTCTTTCTTTTTAAATAATATTTAAAGAAATGAGCGACAGATTCTGATAAGACAATTTTTTCTAAGTACCTTTGAAGAAATGATTTGTCTACATTTGATTCGGTGTAAGGATACAACTCTTTAAACTGATTTTAATCACATCGACATTCACAGTAACACCTTCTTTCAAGAATATTCGTTCTGATATCTTATGATCACTAACATACAAGTACTCAAAGGGATATACTAGATTTTTAGGAAGCATTTGCTAAGAATATCTAGTAATTATTAATTGTTATTCAGAAAATATTAAGGATTTGCTAAACCTGAATTGCATGTACTTAGGTCAAAAACATTAGCTTTTTAAAAGCAAAAGCACTTAAAAAATGTTTTCACACAATACAGATTTTATTTAAACGCTAGTAAAAGATTATGCTTGATTTTATTCACATTACCTAATGTAAGTATTAATTTTCATTTCAATTTAGTTGAGTTCCTGTAAAAAGTCCTTCCCGTCGTGTCAATTTTTAACATTAATAAATAATACATTTTTCATTAGGTATGTCTTTATGTAGAGAACTGAATTCTTTATGATCTCAGAAAAACTTTATTTTACCAACTCGACCCCAAAAACCTACTTGGAGAAATTTTGTAGGATATTAATTTAGCAGTATGCAGACTGATGTATTTCCAATGTGATGGAAGACATGAGACTTCCCACGGACCATGAGAGAATATTTAAATTGATTTGTTCCACGCCAATGGATTGGAAGTAGGGGGGGGGGGGGGGCATAGCCTGACCCCCAAGCTTCTTGATCCTGTAGATTTTATCATCAGGGGTTACTACAAAAAGTTGATGTACAACAATGAGTACAACCTATTATTACAAATGAGTCATTAAGAAACCTATTATTCTACTCATTAGCATAACCTAGGTTTATCAAAATAACTTGACTCATTTTTTAATGTAGTCTTGGCTAAAGGTAAATATCGATTTTTGGCATTTACCATTTGAGTAAATTTTGAACATGACACTGGCACTAGCCGACACAGGTACACATTTACACAGGTAATTAATTCTACACGAACGTGAGTAGTTTTGAAGATACATCTTGTTGTATCAGCGAAGTGACTGAAGCTCGGAACTTAAGGAACTTACTGAAGGAACTTAAAAATAAGTTCGAGTGTGAGAGCGTGCGTGAGGCCGAGTATTCACCGAGTGATTTAAGGAAGCTCAATTCCCGATTTCAAATGGCAGTGGCCTCGAGCTCATTTTTCAGAAAACAAACTACATCCTAAGTACAGAGGCGAAAACCTCACTAATCAATATATTTCTGAAGCTTTATCATTTATTGAAGCTCATCACAAAGAGGCGATGCTCTATGTTGTAAAATACAGGGCAATGGCGGATCCATTTCCTAAGTTTCTATTTGAAGATCATGTAGTAAATCACGTCGGACTTTTAAAATGGTGGCTGTCATTAAAAAGCCAAATTAATGGCCAAACAATGGACTTGGTGACACAGATTCACAAGTGCCGGAATTGAAATACTATTTTCAACATTTGGATTTATTCATTCCGACATATGAAATAAACTTGGTACCTAGAAAGCTGCAAAACTTGTCACAGTATTTAAATACCTAAATAAAAATGGTGTTTTCTCGTCTGACACACAACATTTTGATTGTTAATAATTAATGAGTTATTTTTTATTAAAATTGTTACCGTTTGAGGTTGATTGAATAAACTAATTAAAAAAAATATATGGATGTTTAATTACAAGTCCAAATAAAGTTTCTTTATGATTCCTAATTCAAATGACAAATACATACATCCAACTTTTTAATTTATTTCGAGCTATATCCTAGATATTTATTAGTTTTCATTTATTTCGAGTTTATTCACAATTAAAAGTTGTTTGAAACTGCTTTTTTTTTCTTAATTTTTTAAACATTGTAAAAAAAAATTAATCTGTGTTTATAATAAATTAATAAAAAAACATTGTTTTATTTCAAACTGTCTTAAACACTGTTTTAAAACACGTGTTTTAAAACAACTTATTTTTAATCATGCCAACCCTGGATCTGAGGAGTGCATGTGAGCGACAGGTGACTAGGGATGAAACGATACCACTTAGGTATCGATACTTTTACTCGATACCGTATCGGTCATAGAGTATCGATACCTCCTTGGGTATCGAATAAAAAGTATCGATACTTACTCGTATCGGTCAGTTTTTTCGTAGGATTAGAGGCAAAGAAAAACAGCATACATGTAAAGGGTTTTCCAATAAGGACTTGACAACTTTTTTTCAAAATAAAATGCAAACCATTTGAGATATTTCAAAAACTTTATTATCGGGTTGAAGTACAATCAAAACATTTATGAATGGAACTCGACTTCGTTCATATGGCCACCGCGGGCACGTTTGCAGCGGTCGATTCGTTGGATCCAATTTTCGATGACTCGGCCACACATTTCGGCCGAAACGGCTGCTATTTCGCGTTCAATGTTGGCTCTGAGCTCTTCCAACGTCGTCGGCTTGTTGGCATAGACCA
The DNA here is from genome assembly GCA_943735995.1 of Sesia bembeciformis. Classification (NCBI taxonomy): domain Eukaryota; kingdom Metazoa; phylum Arthropoda; class Insecta; order Lepidoptera; family Sesiidae; genus Sesia; species Sesia bembeciformis. Next base: position 13,542,395 of record OX031041.1, on the reverse strand, counting down.
ATGACTTGACGTAGCCCCAAAGAAAAAAGTCTAGAGGCGTTAAATCGCACGAACGAGGCGGCCAATCGACTGGTCCATTTCTTGAGATAACACGCTCATCAAACTTACTCTTCAATAAATCGATTGTAACGTGTGCTGTGTGGCTTGTGGCACCGTCCTGTTGAAACCACATGTTGTCCAAGTCCATATCTTCCAATTCGGGCCAAAAATAATCGGTAATCATGGCGCGATAACGATTACCATTCACTATGACAAAAAATATGGCCCTATGACGCCGCCGGCATGCAAACCGCACCAAACAGTTATTTTTTGTGGATGAAGTGGTGTTTCATGAAGCACATGTAGATTTTCACCCGACCAATAACGCATATTTTGCTTATTGACGAACCCATTGAGCCAAAAATGAGCTTCGTCACTGAAGATGATTTTGCGATGAAATTGATCATCTTGGCGCATCTTTTCCAGAGCCCAATCGGAGAACGTACGTCGCTTCAAATGGTCCATCGGCTTCAATTCCTGAGTCAGCTTGATCTTGTATGGGTGTAACCAAGATCCTTACGCAAAATTCGCCATAAAGTGGTCTGGGCGATGTCCAACTCTTGAGAACGCCGTGGAATTGACTGCTTTGGATCATTTGCTACGGACGATTCAACGGCAGCGATATTTTCGACACTTCGACCATACCGTTGTCTCACTGGCACGGCAACATCACACAACGAATATGTAGACTCAAATTTTTGCACTAAACTTGTTACTGCCTGTCTACTAGGGCGAGAATTACGACCGAAAATCGGAGTTAACGCTCTTAAAGTAGCGGTCACCGACTCCGAATTTCTGTAGTAAATTTTTATAATTTGCAGACGTTGTTCGTTAGTGTACTTTACCATGATGAAAATGTTAAGTTTACTGAATAAATTGACAGTGACAGTTCGATGATTAGTGAAAGGGTGCGTTCACAAATTGAATTCAAAGTTGTCAAGTCCCTATTGGAAAACTCCTTACATGGTAAATACTTACATGGTTCCAAGTATGTGTATTAAATAATACAATAAGCCATACATCTAAGTTAAGAAAAAAAGTCAGTTTTCGATGTGCTCCCCGAAAACAACAATTTATCGAGATGTCAACAATCTCTCACAAGGCACAAAGGTGCCAACAATGTGTAAAAACATTCACGCTTGTTTATTGGAAACACAGGTATTAAATCTTCCCATTCTTCCAATGGATTGGCATTTAATGCGCAAACAGGATTAGACAAATATATTGACACCTCATATGCTTTTGAATTAGAACGTCGCCGCTTTTGGCCAATTGCTAGCTAGCTGTTTGTGGTGTAGCCCAAAATCAAAATATTCGTTGGGACTTCTTCTTCTGATCCACAGGTTGACAATGAAGCATTTTCCTTTATAAGGTCCTTTAATTTTTGTATCATGCGACAAGTGGACTGTTGCCATCATACTAGTATTTATGACCGATACCTACTTGGTACTCGGTTGTAAAGTATCGATACCAAAAGTACTTGGTATCAAAAGAAAAGTATCGCGTAAGTACTTGTATTAACTCGTATCGTTTCATCCCTACAGATGACGGCAACACGGTGACCGCTACCGTGACCGGCAACGGCTCGGTGATCAGGTTCTCGAGCGGCGGCGGCAAGGCGACCGCGACCGCGACCGGAGGCGGCACTGCGACCGCGACCGTGAGCGACGGCAGCACGGCGATCGCGACCGCTACCTACGGTGGCACGGCGAGAGCGATCGCGAGCCTCAGCAGCACGGCGACCGCGACTGCGTCTGCCGCCGCAAGCTCTGCGACTGCGGACGCGAACAGCGGCAGCAAGGTGATCGCGACCGCGACCGGAGGCGGCACTGCGACCGCGACCGTGAGCGACGGCAGCACGGTGACCGCGACCGCTAGCGACCGTGGCACGGCGAGAGCGATCGCGAGCCTCAGCAGCAAGGCGACCGCGACTGCGTCTGCCCCCGGAAGCTCTGCGACCGCGGACGCGATCAACCGCAGCACGGCGACCGCGACCGCGAGCGGCGGTGGCACGGTGGCCGCGATCGCGAGGAACGGCGCCACGGTGACCAGGACCGCGACTGAACCGTGAGCGGCGGCGCCACGGTGACCGCGAGCGGTGGCGACCAGCGCCACGGCGGCAGTCTGCGGTTACGCATGCATTGTTTTATTGTTATTTTATTTATTCACTTTTAAAAGTGTTATTAAAATAGACGCTTATAAAAATTTCAAAATTTCCTCATGGCTAGTTTACATGTAGTCCATTAAAATTACGTGTTTAAATAGCATTATTTAAAAATAGCATTTTTTTTCAATAATCCGAATATTGAAACATTTCTAAAGTACTATATTTACGAATCTATTTATTTTAGCTGTGGAAATAACAAAAAAGGACCATTATCAAAATATCGCAGATTATTACGGGGAAATATGTTAATAATATATTTTCGTGTTTGCCGATAAAAACTGCAAACAGTACCTAGTTATGCGACCAGAACGCACAGTCAGCATAAATGCGGCTGCAGCCCAAACCGTTTAGTTTGCATGTTTATTAGATAAGGCCCTCGGGCATAGTTATAAGAAATTAAATAAAATCAGTCTCATATCGACCAGCACACGACTCGTCCATTTATTAGTTTATAATTTTTGTCTTTTTAAAAAGACTCCAACCCGCTCCCGCGTTTTGACTGGCGCAGCCGGTAGGATATCGGGACAAAGACTTCACCTGTGAAGACTAGAAAATCGGTCTGAGTGAAAGTTTTCGTGCGCGTTTTTACGTTTTACCGGTATCCACGAACCAAATAAATAGTGTCATTGCGGAGAGGACAACCACCAGCTATAATCGGAGGAAATGGGGTTCAGCAGACTGTGAGTAGACCTCTTCACATCCCTGTCTTTCCCTGTTCTTATTCCCGTTGGCTGAACATTAGATAAGTTATGTTATAAGATATTGTTTGAAAATTGTATGAGAACTGAATTGTAAAATCATTGAATTGAGTTATTATAGAATTATAAAATATTCAATTATAATAGTAAAGTTTATAAAGTAGGTATTTAAATTGCTAAAATATTGTTAAAGAGTTTCCAATCAAAAATGGATCAAATTCGCATGATACCTCTGGAAATTCTTAATATTATCCCGAAATTTGACGGCGACGAAAGACTACTGAACTTATTTTTGAAAAAGAGTAAGTAGATCTTTAGATTAGATCTTTAGATTAGAAAGAATAACTCATTAGATCTTTCAGGAAAGATAGAGACAACGCACAAGACTTGTACATATTCCATGCCGTAACTAGTCGTTTAACTGGAAAGGCCGCCCACTTGATCAGTGAGCGAGACGACATAGGCACATGGGACGAATTGAAACAGTTGCTAACTCAGCATTTCGGCGATCCAAGGTCTGAGGAATGCATAGCCATTGAACTAGAGAGTTCAAAAATAACAAATGGGGAATCATACTTAAATTTTTGTAACAAAATACAGAACGTACGAAGTACTCTCTTTTCAAAAATTAATCTCATTACAGATAAGGGAGTCAAGGACGCTAAAATGATAATTTATAATAATACGGCACTGAACGTATTCCTTTATAACCTCCCGGAGGATATGATTAGGATTGTTAGACTAAAAAATTGCAACACCCTCGAGGACGCCCTAAGCATTGTTCTTGAGGAGGTGAACTTTTTAAATCGATATAATTCTAGGAATAAAAGTAAACATAATTCTAGCCATCATACACAGTCAATACCGAATTTCAGACCCACCGTTCCTCAAAATCATAATTTCGCAAATAACTTCAAATTCGGCATTCCACAAAATCCAGGTAACTACCCCCAACACAAACTAACTCAACCTCAGAATCACGGTCATAGATTTGGGCAACCACACCAAGCGCAACAGGGTTTCAAATATAGTATGCCCCAAAATCAAGGTTTTAAGTTTGGGGTACCGAGCCCACAAAGCTTTAATTTCGGCAACCAACCAAATTTCAAATTTGGTATCCAGCAGCAGCAATTAGGAGGATATAGACCACCTATGCAACCTTCACCGAATCAACAACAGTTCCGCTTTGGTGTTTCACCCGCCTATCAACAGGCACAGCGGCCAGCCCAACAATAACACAATGATGTCTCTATGCGCACAGCGCCCCCTTTAAAACAAAATGCCATGCCATCGCCAAATTTAAATAATTTGTTTTATACACACGAATTAGACGTGCCAGAAAATCATTATCCAGATAACTTCCCTATCATGGAAAATGATTCGGCTTCTGAAAATACGGCAGCTGAGATATATAACGACGAGTATGAAACTTATGAATGTGAACAAGATCCGACGCTTCAGGAGCCTCCTGAAACTGACAAATATTCCCTTACATGCCTCCCTGAACCGACCACCGAAATAGTATACATTAATAGTCACGGAACTTTAAAATTGCCACACAGAGATCCCCGAAATCAATGCTAAATTTATGATAGACACAGGGAGTACTAGATCTTTCATTAGCCCTGAAATAGCGAATAAATATTTTGAAGATTTCAAATACCGCGAACCTTTTGAAATTATTAGCACCCATGCACGAAGTATCTATGACAAGGTCGTACACATACCTTTACTGAAAGCTTTCAAAAGCACTGACTACCATAAATTTTATGTGTACAACGTTGACAGTAGTTATGACGGACTAGTAGGGTCGGACTTACTGAAACTGCTAGACGCTAACATCGACATGAAAAACCAAATTCTGAAAACTCGCAACAGAAATACCTATAATTTATAGCCCACCTTATTCGATTTATTTAGAGCCTAGATCCGAAACACGTATTAAAATTCCTGTTGATCTTACAAATGGCGAAGCACTTACAAATTACATTAATTTTGGTCAAGGAGTAAGAATGCCCTCAGCTTTAGTCAATTGTTTAAATGGTTATGCAAAGCGTACTAAATATTTATACGAACACCTGGCAGATAAAATGATAGCGGGTAAACAGAAAATTCAGGAGAAAAGGGGCGGAGAGACTAACTTTGATATAAATAGTGGAGATACTATTTATATAAAAGGGGTTAATACTAGGCGTGGGAAGGATAAACCTAGGTATCAAAAGGCTAAGGTTAGTGGGAACATAAGTAGGAATGTAGTTCCCATAGAGACACGTGCACGCGCGACTAAAGTGCCAATTAAAGACATTAAACGTCGTTCGCAGATTCGTCCTTCTGCTGACCCAAGTACTAATGACCCAGGCCCTTCAACTACAAAAGATTGAGAAGAATCCTGGCATTCTCCCAATCAGAAAAGGAACTGCAGTTGTTAGTTATGATTAGTGGAAAGTAATTAAGATATTAGATTTAAGACTTATTAATGATGATTTAAAACTTAATGTTAACAAATATGAGGAATTAAATAGGTTAGTAAACTCTCACTTTAACAAAACTTTGACTGCTGTACTCACAAGTATTAAAACACAAATAGAACACATTTTAAATATTACGATAGAAAGATATAGGCAGTTGGTTCCTTATAACAGACAAAAGAGAGGACTTCTGAATCCATTAGGTTCTTTTATTAAAATCATAACGGGAAATTTGGATAACGAAGACGCAATAAAGTATGATAATTTAATAAATGAAGTAAAATCCAGTCAAAATTCTGTCCAGAGAAAAACAACCTTGGCAGCTGAAATGGTGGGGATTCTAACTAACTCTACTGTGAATATAAAAAACAATCTCATACAGTTAGAAAAGGCAGTAAACGTAATCGACGAAAAATTAAATGAAATTAAAGTAAATTTACACATTAACCGTGTAAATGAAATTTACAATTTGTTATTCCATAATTTTCTGATGATCTATCTTAAACTGAATGAGATTGAAGCTGCTGTAGCATTTAGCAAAATGGGAACTCTACATCAATCTATTGTAAAAACGGATGAACTCTTAAAATTGTTAAAAGTCATAGAAAGAACTGATAAGCTTGTGTATCCGTCAAAGCCGGAAAATTTAGTAAATATTGAAGGATCTATTGTACTAAAATCTTATTTAAAAAATTTTGAGATAACATTTATTATGGAAATACCTTTAATAAGAAAGGAAACTTATTTTTATTATAAGATTGTTCCCTTACCTATTACCAACCCTCCTACAAACAATACCCTCTTAATCTTGCCAAAGTATCCTTACCTGATTGTGAAGGGGTTAAAAGCTAAGTCGCTGGCGTCAGCATGTCAAATGATGGATGAAGAAATGTACCTGTGCTACGAGGAACAAACTATATTACCCATTGAAGACACTTGCATCCTTGAACTTATGAGGTATGCTACAAACTCTACATGCTCGCAAATCCCAGTTGAATTCGAAAAGGTAAAGATAGAGCCTATCCAGGCAAGGAGTTGGATAATATACACTAAATTACCCACTGAACTTACCAGGACATGTGAGAATGAAGTTCTACATCATACACTACAGGGAACGTATTTAATGACAATAGATGACAAAGTACAATATTTCAGGACATTATCTGCGGGAACAGAACTTCAAAGGAGAAAGATTATTTTACCCGAAACTTCCTATGGTGAACTTGCCAGGGAAACCAGATATATCTACGATACAAAATAAAGCACCTGTAAAATTGGATGACATCAACTTAAGTGATTTAAAAATGTTAAAATACATAGTGAAAGACAGTAATAAGCCAAGTGAGAGTGTAGTGAATACGGATAGAGTTAGCATAGCAACTATTGTACTGTATGTTATATTCATTTTAATTTTAATTTCATATAGCTTATATAAATATACAATAAATTGTAAAGGTCGAAATCATTTTCCGGAAAATTGTCCTTCAAATGATTTCGAACTCGGGGAGGGAAGAGTTATGCGACCAGAACGCACAGTCAGCATAAATGCGGCTGCAGCCCAAACCGTTTAGTTTGCATGTTTATTAGATAAGGCCCTCGGGCATAGTTATAAGAAATTAAATAAAATCAGTCTCATATCGACCAGCACACGACTCGTGCATTTATTAGTTTATAATTTTTGTCTTTTTAAAAAGACTCCAACCCGCTCCCGCGTTTTGACTACCTACTAAACAGGAATCCAACGAGAAAACTATTGAAAACATTTTTTTTTAAAATAATCTAACTGTTCAATTTGCCCCATATTACATATATAAATTCTTGCTTATAGCTTTGTAATACATTGATATATATTTGTATAGCTTACTAAACCCACGTTTACCAAAATCCACCACTAAAAGTGTATGGAAGGGAACTATAGTTGATTGAGCTCTCATATTACACGCAAAAATGAAATAGGAATAATTTGTGGTAAACTACATTTTAGGTCAAAATGAAATATTTAATAACAAAATCCTCCAATATTATACATTTTTTGATAAAATATGAGAATATTACAGGCTTTAAAAGAAGCGCACATACGATTATGAATCTTAAACGTCATTTGTTACGGTCACCAACAGCTTGTCAATAAAAGTACCCACGCGGCGCGCGCTGCCGTCACGCAGTGGCCGCTGAATTTGAATTCAATAATATAATAATATGACTCATGCACAATCTGTGACTTGTGTACAATTATTTATTATGGATTTATGGATATGGAGACTTAAAATATGGATAATGTTATTTCAAAGAACGTTAACCAGTTATAGTTATAAGATATATTGTAAGAAATTGCTTTTTGTATAAACACATATGTACGTTATTTTTATTTCAATAAAATTAACATAAACAAAACAGGTAGTTTTAATTTTTATAAAGAACATTATAACACATTAATACAGTTTTTTTATTATTAATTTTAATATTTAAATCAATGAACTTTTTGAAAATTATCACACGAAGCCACCAAAATATCATCTAGATAGGTATACACATTTGGTATATTAAAATTCCTATCCATGAAGTTTTGTCACTCCATTGGAGCCGGTGACATCCCAAACATCATAAATGTTGGTCTGTACATTCCCCACGGAGTAGTCATCAGCTTTTGTGCCTCACTTTCCATTCACGTTAAGCTTTGCAAAAATCTCTCCTATTAACGGAAGTGGACAATGAAGCACCTGCGAATGCGGGCGTAGAAGTTGCAACTGGGGGCCTAATAAATAGAGAATCAGTTTGGCAATTGATTCAATATTACCGGACTGATTTTATTCAGTGCAGCAAAGGTTAATTACATAACGTGTCCCAGAAGAAAATATTTTTTCAACACACTTGCTCGTAAAATGGTTCTTATTGCAGCGTTTTTAGGGTCATAGTGCAGCATATAAAACAAGCGTGCTTTTTACTTTACATTACCGCACTAATCAATGAAAATATTAATAATACCATAACACATACTATGCGAATGCCAACAAAAACTGTTGCGTATCATTTTAATAATTGTACTTTCAGTAATTGCTTCAATAATTAAACCATTTATTCACAAAATAAGACAATGAAATTTTATTTATTTTTCCTCGCGAGTGTGTTGAAAAACGTAGTATGAAACGCGAGAGCATTGGTTATTACTAGTGATGCAACGGAAGTGTCTTAGCGGAACCAGAAACGGAAACAGATGTCAAAAGTAAATTTTAGCAGAAACGGAAACGGAAACGGATGCAGAAACGGAAGTGTAAATAATATGAAAAAAAAAACAAATTTACAAATATAATTCTTTATTAAGTATCAAATACACCAAATCTAGATTAGAAATAGATATATTAGAAATCTACTATAGAAAACAATATTGTAACTTTGCAACTGAACATTTTATTAATATTCAAAATTTAGTAGTGGCAAGTTATATTTTATAAAAAGTAATTTGGCCGCTTTTGCACCTAACAATCTGTTCCGGTGTTCTTCGTATATAAGACCAGCTCCGCTAAATAATTGTTCACTGGCGACGCTGCTGGGGGGTACCGACAAATATTGGCGTACTAATGGCAAAAGATTACGGTATTTGTGTGAATTTAATTTCCACCACACAAGAGGATCTTCATTTAAAGGTAATCTCTTTTCTTTTTTGTACTCCTGAAAATGTGACTGTATCTCCAAAAGGAGATTGTCACTCTCGTTAGTTGTAGTCGAGATTTCTTGGTCTTCGTTTGTACTTAACATGGATTCTAACATTTGAAATGATGAATTCATCATTGATGATGACGTCGGCTGGACTTCATCCTCAATTTGAGTTCGGCGCCTTTTGGGGTACACTACACAAGATACACTATCATCGTAAGTGGAGTTAGTTAACTCTCTAGATTGTCTGGTTCTGCTGATCGTCATATTTAATATTTTAGCCTCTACCTGCTCCGTAGTGATGCTGGAAAAAAAATAAGATTTGTACCGCGGATCTAAATACGTCGCAACTGTGTATTTGTCATCTTCGGTAAGTTCTCCAAATCTTGCACTAGAGTTCAATTCATCGCGTAATCTTCTAGTCAAATTTCGAAATTATTCTGAAGTATCAGGTTTCATCTCTTCTTGTTGTAATGTTGTTATCAGAACATGAATCAAGGGTATAACTGAAGAAATATTCACTTGAGAACTACTTAAGTTTCTAGTAATTTCTTCAAATGGTCTCATTAATTGCACAAATTTTAAAACATTAATCCAGTCTTCAGGGGAGATCATAACAATTGGCGCCGCGCATGCGTAACTCTCAGCCGTCGGTTGTAAACTTCCGTTTAAATCTCCGTTATAAAAGTTGCGGAAACAGAAGCAGAAACGGATGTTGAAAAGCGCGCGGAACTTCCGCACTTGCGGAAACAGAAACAGAGATCCGTTGCATCACTAGTTATTACACTCTCGGCTGTATTGTGTGTACGTGACAAATCAGTTAAAATTACCAAACTGTATTACAGTGTAGTACACTCTTTTGCTACTGGTAAACATTAAGTTATGACGTAGTAACAATTCTTTTTATTAAGTGTAAACAAAATTGAATTATAGTTTACAATATAACAATTTCTAGTATTCGCTACCACTAGCAGTGGGATCGTTTGAGTAGTAAAAATCGACACTTCTTTGACGCAGTGACCCATCAGCATAATACAGAACTTCGTTTGTCGCGTAGCCGATTGGTCTCTTAGTTCTCGGCAGATCATAATGAACCACTATAGTTTGCTCCACCCAATTTCCAGTATTTTTCACAAAGTCATTGTACAGACCTTCAGATATAAACCAAATAGAAGGCGCCAGCATGAACTGGTCGTTGGTGCCGCGGTTAAGACGCCTCGGCTGCGGCGCGTAGTTATACAACTCACTCGGACCTCCATTTTGATAACCAATCAAATGTCCCACTTCATCATTGTTCCCATCTGCACGATTCTTCACCATCCCCATCTTCTCCACATTGACACGAACTCTGTACGGAATATCAGAGCTGGTTCTTGATCCAGGTTGCTTTAAAGTTGCGTTAGTTATTTTAGCTTTCACGATGAGTGGAAGAAGCGGGTCGCCTTTGATGACTGTGTAGCTCTGCACGGGGTTTCCTGGTATGTTCTGGTGCACCGTCTCGATGTCTGCGAAGTTTAGGCGTTGTACAGCAGTTACGAAGGCCTGGACGTTGGTCCTGGATACCTGGTTTCGGACGCTCATGGCCGTCATTAGGTCGCGGGTTAGACCCATTACTGTTGGTAGTCCGCTGGGTTGACTCGCGGCACTAATTGATGCAATTATACAGATGACGATACCCAAGATTTTTTCCTTCATGATTAGCATGGTTCCTGCTTGGCTTTGTGTATTTTGGCGTGAATTCTCTGGACGAATCGATAAGGAACAGGCATATGCATTGTTTATATACCGTCAACTTGTAATAGTTGGCATCTGTTCTAAGCTTATCGGAACATAATTGATACGTAAAGCAATAATTGTTTTTGCATATAAATGATAACAAGGAAATAATTACAGGAAAACCCATTTTACAATACTTAAACTATCAATTAGGCATACATATACTACTGGTCAATGAAGCATTCAAACAAATAGACATTCAATATTCAGCTAGCTACCTACAATCCAACAAAACGGACATGGAATGGAGGGTTTTACTGTTCGATATTCTGTGAAAAACTGCAGTATGACTTATCTCGACAAGTCAAGAATTATTTAGGTACTTATATAAAAAAGCTGTTTTCGTACTCAATAGGTACCTACTCAGTTTTATTAACTTTAAACAAAAACTACACAACGGACTGTGACCAAATTTACATTCATATACCTTGAACGTAGAGGTCAAAAGTACACAACATATGACTTCTAAATTTCGATATTGTTATTATTTCGATACTAGAACTTGAATAAATATATTTCATTGCGTATTACTAAACGCCTGACAGTTTATAGCAATAAATTTTAGAACGATGTTTACGTCTATAAATTGTAGAGACGTAACTGTCTCAATTACGGATTACTAGAATTCAAACACAGCAATGGCGGTGACTTGACAATTCACATTATTTAGTGTGGCGTCTGATATTGTTTCTTTGTTAGCAAATCAAATATAGGTCTGCAGTTTTGTTTCTGTGAGAGTGCTACATTAACATCCATTTGATTTTTCTATTTGATTCTTTTACATTCATCACACTAATTGTTAATTTACACGATTCGATTATAAAGTAAATAATTGATTTTGGGCACCACAATTGCAATAGTTTATAATTAATTAACATAATCTACAACCAAATAAAGTGCAGCGGTAACGAAAAAGTTCCCCGACTCAGTATAATGTTGTGGCCGCCTGCAGCAGACCACAACATTAAATTTTTTTTACAGACCGCCAGGAATTTCCGTTATCCGGCACCGGTCCGTGGACGCAGTGGATTTGAACACTGAACTACACAAACGGACGTTATTTCTAACATTGTGTATAACCCCAGTGTTCGTAGTCTAAACAGGAAAATGAATATTGTCTATGTGTTGCATCTGTAATCTATAATACCGCGTGTGATTTAGCTTTTGCGATTTAGTCAATAGGTTGTCATGTTGTTGTTATTATCCGGATAGAATTGAACTATACAACGACTCATAAAGTAATTAATAATTCTGATAAAATAATTATTATCTACTAGGAGAATGATTCTCTCACAGTTTACTGCTTAATGTCCAATTACCATACCATAGGTCACATCAAGACTCGCCACCACATAAGATTCTCTCAGCTCTTCTCTAATCCAATGACCACCGATGAACTTCTTCAAGGTCGGTCCACTTGACCGGAGGGAGTCCCACGCGTCCTAATGCTCGATTAAGACAAAAAAATTGCTTTTTATTCAGAAAAGTCGAAAGGGCTGTCATTTTACTAGGCGCACACGATTGGCCGAGTTTACATCATTCTAGTGTTTGAGTTATGGCGTTAGAAAATAGTTTAATTAAGAGATACAATTGAAATATATAAATAGTTATTAATACATAATAAGTTAATGATATGAAATCCATGATTTAAGTTTACTTTTTGTTCTTTTTTGATTCTTAAAATTTGTGCGCCCGCGAGGCCAATATAGCCGTGCAATAATTTGAATGTCACCTGTAGAACAGTTACCTGTTTTAAGCAAATAAATTTAATTTGAACTTGAATTTATATATTAATAAATAACGCCACATTTATATATCAATTAATCTATCCTTAACAAAACCACACGATAATTAGACACAAAAGCAATAAATAATAAGAAATGCGAAGTGTCAAAAAGGTTTATTGTAACTACAAATTAAACTGGCAATGCGACTGTTATTGTTGCTGGCGTTACGTCTAAAATATTCTGTTTTTGGAAAATATGGGTTTGTTTTCATATCTGGTTGTCAATTTAGAAAAAAACACCATATAAGACTTATGACTAAATGAAAGAATCGATATCAGCCTATAACGTCCCAGGGCACTGTACAGGCGTCTTCTAGTAAGTGCTGGCGCAGACCAGGCGAAGCGCAGCAGAGGGCATGCTCGCGCAGGCTCCTAGTCGCTGCGCATACTAGACGAATTAAGTCGCGCTACTTTTTTACGCGAGAATGCGCGAGCACGGGCCTACTCGCTTGGCTATTAATTCTTGTATATTCACTGCATATCGGTAGATATTCATTTCCCTAGTACTGCGGTGTGGTGGCGAGCCTTGGGAAAAATATCCAGCAGTGGAGAGACATAGGCTGATGGTATGGTATGTAGACCACTTACAATCTTTTTTTTTTATAAAAAAAGGCGTCAGACGAGCATACAGTCCACCTAACTTACAATCTATTTACCACCTAATGGTAAGTGGTCTGTCGTCCATAGACATCTGCGATACATGTCAACATCAGTCCAGAACGACAAATGTTGTCACGCCCCCAGATTCTCCGCCTACCTTTGCAGATTAAGGAATGGATTGGGAGAAAGGGTTGGGAAAATGGGGAGGGATAGGATAGTATGGGATGAGAATGGGCTCTGGCATAACTCACTCAGTACCGAAACACGTACGAGTTACGTATATTGGGGAAATACGATAAAGTAGGAAATGCAGTACATTTCAAGGTAGTCTTCTGTGAGAGAGGGGTAACGTGGGCTGTTCACCCCCCCCCCCCCCAGGCCCTCGAAATCTGCCACTTTTATAAAGATAAATCGCGGAAAGGGTTTGGAAAGTTATTGATCCTCCAAACATAAGCAACGAATCCCTGGACGTGCTAAAGTTCGTCAGTTTTGTGTGAAGCCGTACATGTAGCCGGCTATGGATTCGACATATGGATGTAGCCGCTCACCAACAGATGGTTATGGACTTTATGGCGGGAACTCGAGAAGTGAAGTTGAGTTTTTCTTCGATTAATTGTAAAAATTGTATGTTGTACGTTTTGTTTTTGTTATAAATTGTTTATTAAAAGTCAAAGTGTTTTTTTGTGCGTAATATTTGTGACAATCCATTGATATGATAATCAAATAAAAGCATAGGACGACTACGTATCTCGTGTGCTTCCAGAGAGTCCTCTTCTGTCCTCAGTAAACCTACTATCGCTTTACTTCGCTTTACAGGATACGTTTTAGACTTTGAAATTGTTAATTACGGAGAATACTTGAAACTGGCAGGACGTGCTTATAGCACCAATGCAAAAAGAAAAACAGACGATTTGTCACATTACGAGAATTCGGGTGTGGAATTTTCCCAAATAATTCTAGATTATTCTAAATTCATTCTCACCAGTTGAAAAAATATTTCTCTTTTCCCGCACATAGAATTTTTATGCCTACTTTGGATAAATACAAAATCATAAATCATTCTTTCGCAAACATTGGAAGTTTCCGTAATTGGACCACTTTTTATGATTTACTTCGGAGGGGAAGTGGGCTTTTGCAGAAATATGGTACAGCTCAGAAAACTTGTCTTTTTCAAATATATTTCTGATATCCATAAACAATAATTTCTTCAGCATAAAGCACACAGAGGTGAAGAAAAATAGGTACATATGATGTCAGAAAGAATGACAGAAAATAATCATAAAGATAACAAAATTTTATATTCATTCCGTGCACGACAGTGCCTCATCGAAAGGGTTTTGAATCCAGCCACATGAGTATATATCCGTATATTTATTCATGTGCTCCAGCTCAATATAATGCAGAGTACCGGAGACAAGCATGAATGCTGAAGCGCTGATTTGCTGGAACCCGGTGTCGCACGGACGTAAGTGAATTGTAAATATATAATTTCAATATAGTAATTATTTGGACTAAATTCATGTACCCTTACTTTTTTAACTAGCGTCAGATTGCATTATTAGCTACTTTAATATAATTAGTAGGTATATTTTTTAAATAAACGAATAGGTGTAAATGTATTTTGTGATCGTTAGATTAAGGGGGAGTGCACGCTGCATTCCCACAGTCGCTGGGCGCACTCGACTGCTCACGTTACCTCGAAATGTACTGCATTTCTTACTTTATCGTATTTCCCCACTGTACGTACAGTGTTTCGATAGTGAGTGAGATATGCCAGAACCCATTCCCATCCCATCCTATCCCTCCCCTTTTTCCCAACCCTTTCTCCCAATTCATTCCTTAATCTGCAAAAGTGGGCAGCTTATCCGGAATCGTGCCAATGTTTGTCATTATGAACTGATGTTGGCATATATCGCGGATGTTTACGGACGACAGTATCCACTTACTATGCGGTGGACTGTATGCTCGTCTGCCTCCTTTTTTCTATAAATAAAATCTATTCAAATACCTATATATTTGTAAGAGCAAAACAGCAATACAGTGGTTGCTATTAAGTTTGTCAGGCAACGATAAATAATAACGAAATGGTTTGCAATGACACTTATGAAATTGAAAGAATAGAAATATTCACAATCTCCTTTTCTATATTAGAATCAAATAAAGATTTAGATAAACCTTATAACGTCATTGATGTTCGTCTTCAGTCTCTCTCTTAATAAGCAAATCTCAAAACGTTTTTTGTGAAAGAGGGAATATTTTCCAATATTAAGATAATAAATTACTAGAAAACTCAAATACCTATGGCTAATTTTACATTAATTAAGCCCTAACTATTGTTTAAGTTCACCTTTTGACAAGGGTATAAGGTTACGTGGGTTAGGTATGTATATCTTTCTTTGCGTAAAACGTGAAACAAGTCGAGGAGTTGGATACATAAATATTATGTACCTACATATGTATTGTTTAAATTGTTTTTTTTTTTATTAACGTCCACACTTCTGTCCACACTGTTTATCTACATCTAAACATCTAATGTTTACATCCAATGTTTGTTATCAAATATTTAATATTATAAATACGTAAATGTATTTGTCTGTTTGTTTGTTATATTTTCATGACTAAACAATGAATCGATTTCAATGAAAATTCGTGGACAGGGAGCATGAAATCCGGAGAAGGATACTTTTATTACCGGAAAACAGTGGCGGTGGAGGAAAACGTCGTGAGGGTAACTTGCGTGCTCCCTAATGACAATAAAGAACTGGGGTATGTACCATATAGCATCTACCAATACGCAATACGCGTGGCGGGATGCGACCCGAAATCCTTCTTGTGACTTCATTGCAGTGGGATGATTTGTGCTTATATGTTATCCAATTATTGTCCGTGTGGTGGTGGCCGGGTTTAGAATAGTACCATTCCTTTTCTTCCCGTGGGTATCGTAAACGGCGCCTCAGGCATAACAAAATCGCTACCACAAGTCCTGAGGAACTAAACCTCCTCTAATAGAGTGGACTCGCCAACCCGCTTGCCCAGCGCGGCGTTTTAAGGTCATACATCTCGTGCACAATGCAATGTGCTTGAGGAGGCCCACGCCCAGCAGTGGATGTTAAAAGGGCTGATTATGGCGTTATTTGACGAGCCAAGGATAAGCTCTCGGACTATAACAGTGTAGGTTGATAGAAGGTCAAGATAAGCCTTTGTTTCATTACAATTAATTAGGGAATGAGAAATTAATAGAACAATTAGGTAGACATGAACACTCAATCACGTAGTTGGCTCTCTCTTCAAATGTAGCAATAAAATTCAATTTATTTATTTATTTATACACTTAATTCGACAATGAATATTTATATCACAGACTACGCAATTGTTCGCTAATTACAATTAATTCAGTGGTGCATTATATTTGGAGTCTTAAGACTATTCGGACGTTATTGATAAACATTCTGATTTAGCAGCAAATAATTGCTTGATAAATGTGAATTCTTTAAATACAAACATGCTGTAACGCTGTAACATCTGATAAGATGAAGCAATTAAAATATTATGTAACTTTTTTAAAGATTCATTGAGATTCTTTTTTAAGATTTCAGTAAAGTCTCAAACGATACGCTGTTGCCTGATGCATAGGACTCGTAAAGCTCGACGACATTTGTTTAAAATTTTTTCGCTCCGGAGGGTAACGTCCAAGTCGTAAAATGTCCAGCTGTCCAGATTGTTTAAAAAATAATTTCATTTCTGTTCACCACTAACAAAAGTATATTTAAATTAAATCGTATGAATAAAAAATCCCTAGGTATAGTTAAATCCCTTTCAGAGGGTGATTACTAGCAAAAAGTGATCACACAATTATACGATTTGGACTTTTTAAGACTTTGACGTAATTCTGAATCTGATCGTTATGCCCTGGACGTTAGCCTCAGACTCCCATTTTTCAAAATTTTTGTTTATTCCGACTGGGGCCTTCCAACGGCATTTCTTCAATACATTCAACATCTTCACACAATTGACTTATCCTTAACATAATATTTATTAGCTAAACAATAAAATCTAAACTAGCTACGTTCAGTGACACTACATAGTCTGTGGAAGTCGTATTCTGGTAACAAATACTGTTTGGTCGTCTCTTGGAACTTGTTGAAGTTGCAATACTCTTCGCAGTCGGTGAATTCCAGATGTTTCGCCGTAGATTCTCCAGCTTGTGTGAGGTAAATCGGCTGGAATGGAAAGTAAGTATTATAGTAATTATAAATAGTTGTCGTGTAATAAACAGGTCTGAAACGCGAAAAAATTATTTTTTACATTTATTTGATGGGTAAGCTATGTTAGAGGCCTCTTAGATGATTAATTATATTGTGTAATTTTATGGATTGCACAATGTTTTTGATCGTTCTGTAACTCCTTTGAATGCCATATCCGATGAGTGGTGACTATTACTGTCCAGTGACTCTTGAAAGGCCTCTAGTCCACAAGAATTTGGTCATTGTTTGGGTGCAAGGCGCGGTTTAATAATATTCTGCAATGACATTAATGTACAATGCTATTGTAGGTCTTGAAGTCGCCTTACACCAAACATGGTGTTAACCCAGATAGATAATAAGATAAGAAAGTAAATATGCGCTTAAAAAATATCCCTAGCTCTGCGGCAAATGAAAATATCGGGAAGAAATCGGCATGTTCATGAATTGAAAAAAATGTTCTTCTTTCATCTGTATAATTTCATAATAACATATTTTTTGGACGGTGTACGCTGCAATCGCACAGCCGCTGGGTGTACTCGACTGGCCATTATACCACTCTCACAGTAGATTATTCCCCAAATGTACCTACATACTGGTACTACGTGTTTAGACATTGAATGAGATATGCCTGAGCCAGTTTCCATTACACTCTATCTTTGCCCATTTTCTTAACCCTTTTATCCAAATCCATTTCTAAATCTCCAAAGGTAGGTAGAGCATCCGGGAGCGGGCCAACGTTTGTCATTCTGAACTGATGTCGGTACTTATCGCGCATGTCGCAGGGCGACAGTATCCCCTCACCATCAGGTGGACTGTCTGTTCGTCTGCCATCTTTATATAAATAATAATACTACTTACTAATACTGATAATTCTCCTGTTTGCTTAGACTTATACAATTCCAAGGCGAATACTGCTCCGTACTCAGGTATACTCTGATCACTCTTGGCGACCCTGCTGACGCTCATGAGGGCCCCGATATTGAAATCGTGAGCTGAGAAGATGCGGAGCCCTTTCTTGACGGGTTTTCCCGAGGCGATTTGTAAGGCAGCTTGGGTGAAGTCGTTTAGGAGCACTCCTGAAATAGGAAAAGAATAGATATTTACGTATTCATAGCCATTTTTATTAATAGAAAGAAAAACGAGCAGAGAGTCTGGTAGTAAGTGGATACTGTCATCCATGGACATCGTGATGCATGTCAACACCAGTCCAGAATGACAAACGTTAGCACTCCGTCGCATCTGTTGGATAGCTTTGTACATTTAAGAACGAATTTGAAGAATGGGTCGGGAAAATGGAGGAAATGATGGAGTGATATCTGTCATATCTCACTCACTAGCAAATAAAAACCTTCTTACATTGGAGGATAGGATAAAGTGGGAAATGTAGTATATTTTACGTTAGTGTTCTGTAACTTGTTCAGTCGACTGTAGTCAGCTGCTGTGGGATTTCAGCGGGTACCCAAATTAAATTGAGTCTGATAAAAAGTCTTAAAATTAATTATTAGTCTCATAGTCTTTAACACCAATGTACATACGTGTTTCGGTACTAAGTGAGTTATGCCAGAGCCCAATCCCATCCCATCCCTCCCCATTTTTCCAATCCTTTCTCGCAATCCATTCCTCAATCTGCAAAGATAGGCAGCGCATCCGGGGGCGTGTCGACGTTTGTCATTCTGGACTGATATTGGCATGTATCGCGGCTGTATATGAACGACAATATCCACTTACCACCAGGTGGACTGTATGCTCGTCTGCCGCCTTTTAGTATAAAAAAAAAACAAATTGCGGTTGTCAGATAAAAGAATTTTGAATAGAATGTTTCCTGAATGTTCAGACTAAGGACTCACCTCCACCAATTTTCAACATCTCATCAGTTCTGAAGTACAGCCTGTAGCCTAATCGCGCTGCTTCGCTGAGTCTTGGCAGTAATGGTTTTGCCCATTCCGGTATGTCCAACCCCAAGCCGACCTGAAATGTTACTATATTTAGAATAATAAAAAACACGAAGGTCTAATCAACCTTTGGTTTTATGTGAATGTCTCTAATGTCAGTAGTAACACAAGAGGATTTCAAATATTTTCTATACGAAGTAGGTGGCATACAAATTGGCGACATCGCGATGATGGTAAGAGCTTTCTTAAATGTGATACAATATGCTAATAATACGCTGTGTACAATTTCTATGCTGTGACGAACAGGTCGCTGTTACACTGTCTAAGATATTTGACAATATTTAACATGCATTACTCATTCGTTTAGAAAATTACCCAACTGACATACTTCACACATCCATCAATGTATTTTGGCTGATAGATGATTTCACAACAGCTAATGCACCCGAAATATGCTCAAAGATCTAGACTAATGTCTAGAATTTAAGAAACAACTGTTCCTTTTGCTTCAAGACACCATAGAAAAAATATTGGCGATGCCTAATATGTTGCCTTTCTATTTGGGCATAAAAATTACAATTAAGAAGACATCTTCCAAAAAGTACTTTCATTTATACTAAAATAACGTCAGTTCACCTGGCCGGAAGGAGTCTCACATTGGGCTTCGCGGGACATATCCTCTATTGGTCCTGCGGTTAATATGACCTGCACATTGCTACTTTCTGATTTTACGAGTTCTTAAGGTCTTTCTTAATGTCGGTAAGCTCAGTTCTTAAGGCAAGGCAAGGTAAATCTCCTCGCTTAACATTAGTCATTAGTTATTACTGTTCTCGATCCCTGTGTTATGTCATGTTTCTTTCTTTCTTTCTGTCTTTCTTATTGGACAAATTATTCTCTCCGGAACAGTTTAATTTGTAATTTGCTTAGCGCAATAAAAAAGTAGGAAATGTGAGTTGAAGGTGAACGGTAAACCTTGATTGCATTTTCGAAAGTAGTCTACTGATGATTAACTCTTAGATTTACTGCTTGCTACATGTATTTGCAATAAGATAGTTTCCTAATACTAATGCATATACTTGTTATATCAGAGCCTGAACCGGCCTTCGTCTCAAAAAATAATTTATACACTTTAATTACTGTACAGTCTTCTGAAGATTCCATAATTACTGTACTGAATTTTGGCGAAGGGAATCCATGTTATTTGTATTTAAATAAAGATGGCGTCGGGATGAGTAATTGGCACTGGTAAAACTCGTTAGTATGTTTCCGGACAGTCTGCCGTGAGAGGCAGTGGCCGTACTTCCAATTAAACCCCAAAGTCCGCTTTATCTTACAAATCTAAATCAATAATGTCGGATAGTTATACTACACTATACTGATATTGATGTGGTTCTTATCAAAATGCTATTGATTTGAATTGGGCTTCTATGGAAGTATCTTCACTGGCAGGAGCGCCATCTGTTTCTCCCTTCGTATTGCAGCTACACATAGCCATGCAGATCGTGTGTTCGTCTATCTCCAATTCTAAGTTTAAAAAGAGTATTGTCATTCTAAGTCATTCTAAGCTGTGGTATGCCGTTGTCTATAGTACAGATAATATCAAACAGCTACTACTACATCATCATCATCATCTGCAATTTGTTTCCACCCATTGCTGAGTATAAGCCTCCTTTCCTTTGTATCACTTTTATCAATCTTGGGCTGTTCTCCCGTTCCTGCCGCAACTCTCTTAACATCATCTATCCACTTCGCCATCGGAAGACCAACGCTTCGTTCACTATACATTACCCTCATTACGATTTTCGGCCACTACTCTAACAAGATCTTAATTCACCTGCCACCATCTAGTTACTATTGTCATATCTACTAAATATGACAGATTAATTTATAGTAGCAGTAAGAAGTGTCATACCAATTATACTACTTACATTTTTCAATAGCGTACCGCTAAAACTGAACTGTTTTTAAAAATATCTGCAACCTTACCTGGCTCTTAAACAAATCGAACAACGTTTCGAAAAGCAACGGATTCTCGGTGAAGTTCCGTCCAGTCTGGAGTTTTATCTTCGGGACCAGGTCGTTGTACTGAGCGAACTCCTTGAGAATCGCATCCTTCTTAGCCTCTTCCATCAGGGTCTTGAAGTATTCGCAGTTGGAATAGTAACGCAACTGGAAAACAATTATTTTACAATTTTTTTGACAGTCAGTCATCATGCCTGACAAAAAAGTTAAAATGTGTACAAGAGGAACTGTTATTGTATTTGTACGATGTATTAGCATTTTTTATATTAGTATAATCATAAAAAAGTATAACCAAAATGTTTTAAAATTTCAGTTTGTACTTAAGTGAAGATTTTTCAATTAACGCGGCGGCGAAAGAAAACATTGCGAAGGTTTTATCGAATTATTACCGCGTGGCCGACATTTTATAATAAACCTGGCGCTTGTGTAATAGTCGCCAAGCAACACGTGGTAGATAACGACTCCAAAGGCCCTTATGATAGCAAGAACAGGTCTGTACCTGAAATGTTAGTGAAAGTGTTATATGCTGATATCAACACTGTATTGTATTGTCAAAGAAGTCACTTAAGAAATAGCAACCATCTGTCAGGTCGCGTGACTGTGCGCCCGCCGTGTGAATACTATCAAGTGACCTAATACAACTATAAAAACTATTGGGCGCCTGGTTATGTGTCGGTGCGACTAGCGACACCATAATATGCCCGGAGCTCTGTAAAAGTCAACTGTTTTGAATAGACAATACAGTTGACTTTTACAGAGCTTCAACAGAACGAAGTCCGAAAACAATAATTTTACAGTGTCCAGGATAGCCTTTATCCTCTAAAATTATTGTTTTCGGACTTTGTACACATTACAAATAAAAGGTCTATAGTTCAGTAACTTTATATCAAATGCGGTTATGAATTTCAACTGGTTAAAACAAGTAAATATTAGTTTGAGTGGTAAACAACGTCAGACACCGAACTGTTATCATGACGTTATAATAAAACAAGTGTATTTACATAATCATTCTAGTCAAGATGGTGATATCTTTTCTGACCCACTATTGTAATAATTGTCGGCGTTAGCTGAAGAGCGAAAAATCGTGTGTAGCGTCCACCCTTGAAAAGTCCAAGTGCGAAAAGTCGCCTTTTTGAAAATCGAGACTAGTTAAAATGACACGAGTCTGTTTTTATATTCGAGTACTTATAAAGGGATTTAATTATGTAGGTACTAATCGAAAATACGCTGGGTTGTTTCGAGAAAGGGGTGCACTGTTTGGTAGTGGGGCGAGTCTTTGCGAGGGCGCTCCTGTGCATCCTCATTTAGTAATTTCATTGGTCACCTATCAGTGCGTAGGTATTTATCCACCAAACGGGATAACTTGTAGAAAATATTTGTGTGAAAGTTGAACAAGTTAGTGCCAAAATTTTATGACACGTGTGTTTTTTATGATACATGTGTCAAAAATTATCTCAAATTTCTGATGTGTAGCGAAAATCGAATTAACTTTGTCGTGTCGCAAGTAAAAAAGTGGTTAAACACTGTATTTCTTTTATGGAAGAAGTCAGCCGACGAGCGTACAGTTCACCTGATGGTAAATGAGAAAGAGTTTGGGAGATGGAGCAGGATAGGATGGGACTGGAATGGGCTCTGGCATATCTCACTCGCTACCGAAACACATACGTACGTTGGGGAAATAGGATAACGTCGGAAATGCAGTTCATTGTGTTAGAGAGTGAGTGCGGCTACTTACGAGTATGTTATATAATAGTATATTAATGTCCAGGCCCGAAATAAAGCAATTGACGGCCGAGTAATATTGGAAGGACGAGGCGATGCCGAGTCCTTGAGAAAGTGATTTTAAAAGGACGAGGCGAAGCAGAGTCCTTTTTATATAAACGACGCCGTTAATTGCTATTTCGGCCGAGACTTGTATAGTATTTTTCTCTAATTTACGAGGAAACAATAAACAAATTAATTCAAGAAACAAAAGTTTAATTCATATTAAAAGTTACATTGCAGTTTGTACAGTTAGACAATGACAATTGACCACTTTTGCCAATAAATTAACGTGTTGAATGCTTTGGCTTGAGTTCAATTTATCGGATGGTGCAGATGACGTTGATGGACGGGGTTCAAAAGGTGAAGTTTTTAATATAGTTTCATTTATTTGGGTGGTTATTTTACATTTATTTTCAATTGATTCTTCAATATAACCCTCGGCTACTTTGTCTGATAACCACCCACCGTGCCTCTTTAGAGTGGTCAAATTTGCTCCTGTGTCAGCGAGAAGAGTGGCGGAAGACCTTCTTAAGCAATGTCCTGTATAGTATTCTGCGTCAGGTAAATTAAGATACGTTGCAACCCGTTTAGGTATTGCTGCTATTTTATGGCGTCCAACTACTTGTTTGGTACACTTTCCATTTGCAAAATTTATGAAAAATCTGTCACTATTTATACCAACTGGTCGGAGGTTTTGATACTTCTTTAGTAGTTCTTCTTTAGTACGACTTTTAGTAGTTCATCGTGCACTATAAACATTCGATCCCTCTTAGTTTTTGTACAGCGCAAACGTAAAATCAGTTTATTATTGTGGGTTTCGACGTCATTTATTTTGAGGGTTGTCATTTCATTGCTTCGACATGCACCATTTACGCCGAAAATAAGAATAACCTGCAACAAACCAAACATATTTAAGGATATGCATTATTAAAATACCAAAGTTTCGCTGTAGTTTTAATAGGTAATGCAAGAAGTCTTACCGTTTCTAGCAAATATTGTTCATCTGGGGCTTCCTTTATAAACGTTTTAATGTTGTTTGCAGATAAAACTTTAGATTCTTTAGGCATAAATCCATCTGACTTTCTCTTTAAAAATGTACTAAGGTTTGCGTAATAGCCAGTGTTTACATGTTGCTTTAAACGTATTGTAGTTTTAAGCTTTGAATATTCACACCACAATGTAGATGGCTGTTTTTTTTACCCAATCATTGAAATGTGCTAAAAGGACCTTTTCCGAGAAGAAACTGAAAGGCTTTTTTTCAGTTTTCCACTTGATGAAATCTTCATATGCCTTTTTCATATTTTTCTCTCGATTTCGGTGGTAACAGGTTTTCAGAAAGTATCTTTGCTTTTTCAGCTATGTCTGATGGCGTTAAATCTAATTCATCTTCCAACGAACTAGTACTCATTGTTTATTAGACAACTTAAAATTGTGATAAACTTATGAGAACATAACATCCACAATACAGAGTAGGTATCTGATTTTCATTCCCGCCAAAACGACTGCGCGCGGTCTTTGTTTTTTTTTTAAACTTTTGAAAAGAAATGCACATTCAGCCTTTATAATAATAAATATCGTGTATCTAAAAAAACTTAATTTATGTTAGTGTGCACTAAAAATAACCTTGCTACTGTCCAGCAATCTCTATTATTGTCGTGTTGGAAATTGCTGGCGTGCGTACAGAAAAGAGCCGATTGACCTATTCCTTTTTTAAAACAATGAAGCCATTTCCGAGCAAGTAGGAGAAAAAACACATTGTGTCACTTAACTTATTTTTTTTAACTATCGTTAATTTACTAGTAATGCCCGCGACTGCGTGCGTACAGCTTGATTCCCAGTTCAGTTAGCTTGATTCCCGTATTGATGTATCCCATGAGAACTTTATAATTGATGTGGTACCCTAAATGTTAAGCCGACACATACGAGGGGAGGTCCAAAGGTTTCCGGCCCGACAAAGAAAAAGGACACTCGAAACTATTTATATTTTGCAATATTTCGGATCGTTTACGAGTAATTAGCATTTCTATCCCCGTATAAAAATAGTTAGTTTTGTCTTCAAAATGAGCGGAAACCGCAGCCTGTCACTTCATCATCAGTGGAAAATCTTCTAGCTCTTAAATCCGTTCTGAGTTTTGAGAACTAACAGTAATCACTGGGAGCCAAGTCAGGACTATAGGGTGAGTGGTGTATTTCCGTGAAGCCACACTTTGAAACAGCAACTTTCGCAACTGCGGTGGCGTGGACGGATGCATTGTCACGGAGAAGCCACACACCTTTGCTTAGTTCTCCACGACGTTTCTGCTCGATTGCTTCTCGTAATTGCTCTATGAGGTTAGCACAACAATTCCAGTCACCGTAGTATTGCATTATTTTATGTCTATGAGCAGTATTCCTTGACAATCCTACAATATCGAAGCCGAAATCATTTTAGTGGACTGAGCCTGACCTCGCACTAACTTTGTTCATATGAAGATTTTCATGAAGAATCCTAAGGATTGTAGTTTTTAAAAGCCCTGTCCTTGCTGCTATTTCGTTCGGTTCGCTCAAAATTTCTTCTTCCACTAATTTGTTTGGAGTGAGGGCCTCAACGGTTCGACCGAAGCGAGGTTCGTCGTCCATGAACTCTCGTCCTAAACGAAATTACTTACATAAATCTTTGACGGTGGGAAATGATGGAGAAGAATCCCCGTACATTTTATCCAACCTTTGTTTGCTATCGGTCGGGCTAACACCTTCCTTTGTAAGGAAATTAATCAAGGTACGATGTTCCAGTTTAAATATTTCAAAGATTTCCTGTTGTTCTAAGAGTCGAGGAATCAGAAAAATTGTACTGAAAAATGTAAGAGTATTAGCAGGATAAATGACAATTACAATGACGTATACTTAGTTTGTTTTTTTAGACATCTAGAAATATGTCAGCCCAGAAATTTTTGGACCTCACTGGTAAGTATATAACTATATTAAGTTTCATTGAAATTCATCTTGAAGTTTATGCGTGTCTGCGACAGACAGACAAACAAAAATTCCAAAAGTAGTTGTTTTAGGATCTGTACCATTTTTTTTATATTGGTACTTTACACAGCAACGACTGTTTTCAAAAATTATTAAATGTACAGACACTGTGCTGTTTTAGGTTTCCTTAAAACTAAATACTAAGGCGTGAGGCGACGCGACGCGGCCTTGACGACTTGTATGATACTACGCGAAACTGTAAGCTATTACCGCGACCATGAACGCGTACGGCGCGAGAGTTTCATATGCTTGTAAATATTATTTATTATTCTTATGTCAATACTTTATTTTCGCTAAAATGTTATTTCATTATTAAATCAAATGATTTCATGTTTGCAAAAATGTTACGGATTATAAATTTATTTGTAATCAGTATTTTGTATTAGCTAAAAGTTATGTCATTGTTTAATCAAATGTTAAGCGTTTGTAAAAATATTTATTTCTAATTAATATTCAATGAATTTATAATGGAGTGGAATTTCGTAAAATGTAATAAAATTATGACCTATTATCAGTGTTGTTTACAGGTTTGAGGAATGTAATTAATGTTTGAAGATTTCATCGTTGCTAAGAGAAATAGTAGGTATGCCAATTTTCGCTTAAAACATAGGTAATAAAAAATAAAAATCTATTGTTAGCTCCTGAGAGTGTAATAGAAAAAAAAAATTCAAATATTTCATTCTCTTTCTGGGGATATAAATACATACTTGCTTACTTATTTTTAAAGTTTGTTATGTCAAAATTTTGAAATAAATCGCTTAATCAGTGGATGATCTGTACCTTTACCCTCGAATGAGATCGTTTTCGCGTTTCTATAGCTCTGATGTTA
Source organism: Sesia bembeciformis (assembly GCA_943735995.1). NCBI lineage: Eukaryota > Metazoa > Arthropoda > Insecta > Lepidoptera > Sesiidae > Sesia > Sesia bembeciformis. The sequence continues at coordinate 13,515,444 of OX031041.1, read as the reverse complement.
ATAGATAGGTATTGTTTTTTTATTAGTACAAAACTCATCGGTCGTTTAAAAAAATAAGATGACTGACATTCAATGACTTCGGGGTTGAGTTACGAGTAGGAAAGAACGTGTTTTTGTCTATAGAAATAAAATACATAATAATAATCCCATATAATATTGATAATCGATCCCCTCACATATTATATTTAATTTATATCGATTTAATCGTCTTTAAACGATGAATTGGGGTTCAAAGCTCATAATGGATAAGTTACAATACATAATTGTTATACTTACATAATCCTCGCTCAGCGGTACAGCAGTATACGGAACAGGTTGCCACACCTTTCCGACACCTTCATCCCATTGTTGTTCCCTCTCCGGCGGATAGGCAGCAGCCATAGCAACCTGTGCTGTCATCTTCGTCCTCTCCTTATCCGTGCTGCGGATGGAGATCTCATCTTGAAGGTAGAGAGTGGAGATCAGGTTGTGTCCTTGGGAGCCGTAGCGTTGTCGCAAAAACTTGCCGATTTGGTACGCTCGCCGCTTGCCCACCTGTGAACTTGGACTGTTGTAGGTTTCTGTATAAAGTTGTGTTCGAAATGTGTCATTATTTTCTTTTCTTTATTAGGAACAATTAATAATACCATATAACTATAGATATATTATAATACTTATTTAAAAAGAAGTCTTACGATATGGAACACAAAACGATCATTTTTGGAATTTTTGTCTGTCTGTCTGTCTGAACGCGCACCACGCAAAAGCTATTGGACGGATTTTGTGCCGGGTTTACATTTAGTTTACTTTTTTATCCAGATCCATTACAGAGTTCCCACGGGAATCAATCGAAATTTCACGCCAATGAAGTCACAAGCACCGGCTAGTTTAAAATATATTTTAAACAATAAGAGTATACAATAAACAACACACAATAATAAAACATACTATAAAGGGGTGTGTTTTATTGTATCACCTACTTCATTGACCACAGATTAGGAACCAACAATGCATAAGACAGATAACTAACAATGCATAAGACAGATAACTAACAATGCATAAGACAGATAAATAACAATGCATAAGACAGATAACTAACAATGCATAAGACAGATAACTAACAATGCATAAGACAGATAACTAACAATGCATAAGACAGATAACTAACAATGTATAAGTAAGAAGCGCTATAAGTACTTATCATAAATTAGCAAGCAGTAAAAATTGCATAATAAAAATAATGGCACCTAAAAGAGTATTTATAATACGAATTTAAAAAAAAAATAAAGGCACGCCCGATGGCCCACATTAGGATTCCCTGCGTCGTGGATCCAGAGACACATGCTCCTACAAAGACGAACGTGCAATACCCAGACCCGTGCAAACACTTGTCTTTAAACCAATGATTGTCCCAACCGGGAATCAAATGCGGGACCTTATGCATAGCAGGCAGTGGCACTACCAACTGGGCTAATTGGTAATCAAGGATGAAGACTAAGATAAAGTAATTTAAATTAAATATAATATATTCAGAGTTCATAATGAAACTGATATGTGTCAATCGGTAACTTATAGTTCAGAATATGCTGAATCTTAACTGAAGACTCCCGTGAAATAAAGGATTGAGTTTTGGGAGTGTGTGAGACATTCCAGCGCTGATTTCCTATCCCATTCCATCTAGTGGAATGGAGTGCTATACCATCCTAACCTCATCTTGTACCATCGAGTAAAAAGTATGCAGTAAAAGACACTTTTGAAAATAATATAACTGTAACTTTTGAGACGCTTTACTTCCATCCCATCCTTCCGAGGATGAATGGGAACTATATATATGGAAAAAAAAAATCCTCTCTATTACCCATCCTTTTCAAACCTTATTCCAAATCCACTGCTGAATCTCCGGTTGCCATTCTTAAATGACTTAATTTAACTTTTTAAACTTTCGCGTTATGTACACATTTTATGAAGATCAAATGTGGGTATTTGATAAAACTGCTCGCAGTTACCTTGAAATACATTTCAATACATTCACAGAAGACTAGCTTGAAATACTGCATTTCCCATTTTATCGTATTTCCCCAATGTACGTACGTGTTTCGGTAGTGAGTGAGATGTGCCAGAGCCCATTCCAATCCCATCCTATCTCTCCCCATTTTCTCAACCCTTTCTCCAAATCCATTCCTATATCTCCAAAGGTAGGCAGCGCATCCGGGGGCATGCCAACGTTTCTCATTTTGGACTAATGTTGGCATGTATCTCGGATGTCTATGGGCGACAGTATCCACTTACCATCAGGTGGACTGTATGCTCGTCTGCCGCCTTCGTACGTAAAAAAAAAATCCGCTATTGTTTTTACGGTAATATTATAATGTTTTATTGTAACCAATCATTATCAATACAACAACAAATATAGCAAAGAACAATAGCAACAATAAATATTTAAAAAATATTTAATTCTAACCTAATCTATCCTACTCTTTACCAAAATATTGTGTGTAACAATTTCTCCGCCCTCTAAAACGCATTTAGAAAATCTACGATGGCAATGAGCGTAACTAGAAATTTGAGGCAATTTGTTACACGACACTAAACTCATTGATTGTAATTATTTACCTTTGACAAGGTAATCACCAGTAGAACCAGTAGAATACTTTAAAAAAAAAGAGGAAAACAATAAAAAATACAAATACGAAGATAAATCTTGCCGCAACCTTGAGCCTGACACGGCTGCGATCAAATTCACGGTCGCGGTAATGAGAAAAGGAAGATGTTAATGAGAATACACGTGAATAAAACATATGTACTATGCAAATGATTTTGTATTTCACACGTAATAAAGCGAGTATAATTAATTTGTTTTGGAGATGTAAACAATTGGATATTTATTATATTTGAATGTGTCTCGTATTAGTCAAGCGAGCGTCAGAATTAGAGTCAGCGTTATTTAATAGAATAAACGTAGCTTTATTCGGTTATTTATTTATTTAAGAAAAAACAGCGGAAAGAGAGATTAGTCAAACAAATAGAATAATAGTTGCATAGCAAAGATGAAGATAAAACTATTGCTTAAGATGTCTGCCACTAAGACGCAGGAAAAATTATGGTGTAGGAAATATGGTACGGAGATGGATACCAGAATGAAATGATACTCGAAGATACATGAAGTATACTTTTCAAGCGAGGAGTCTGTCAAAAATTTCAGAAAAATGCGAAGAATGATTTTCAAACCGGGTCTAGTAAACATTAATACCAATTTGAACGATTTTAAAGATTCTTGTTGTGACAAATGCAAATGTATAATTTAAAGCGTCGCTGAATGTATCGACGTCAGTGTAAGTTTATCTTGTGTTAATTATTACTCGTAATTTAATATTATCTCATCGAGAATATTAATATGTTATCTACTTAATAAAAATGTAACACTGACTGATTTCATCTAGAAGCATGAAATTTTGCACAGGAGTTCCTTATACTTATAACGTAGGTGAGCACTAAGAAAGGATTTTTGAAAATTTATCCCATTACGGTGTGAAAGTTCCTGAGATGTTGCCGATGAGATTTCTCATCGGGCTAGTAACCTATATAAGGTTATATAATTTAAAGTAGGTACCAATAATTTTAAATTAAAAATTTACTACAAATTTAAATTTTTATTTTTTTCAATCGCCGGGCTTCGGGTATTCCGAAGTTGGCAGCCCTAGTCATAATCCATCACTGAGATTATTCATAGAAATATTTATATTTAATTATGTATTTGGCAGGTGAAGCATTTAATTTTATTAACGTCAAGCATAATATTTTAGTATACCGCAAAACGCATCTAAATCTAACTTCTAGCGACTAAATAAAGATCCTGAGGAATAACAGGTCATGGAAAAGACATAGTCCAACTGAGGAAAGAGAAATATTGTTAGTTTTGGAAAGTAGGTACTTACATTCGTGAGTCCTTCCAAGCCCTCTATGTACGTTAAGTTTTCTAACTTCTCTTTCACATTAGAAAGAGATAGCTCATCCGCGTCTGGTGTTCTTTCTCCATGGCGGTTCACCTGGGTTCCGACAAAATTTTATAAGATATACGGAGTGAAGGAAGTGAAGTGAACCGTGAACCTGTGAACCGCGATTCACATGGGACTCCACGGAAAATCATATTCTAAGTGGAGCCTAGCTTTTGACGTCATACTGCAGCACTGATACTTTCATTTTACTGCAACTTATATGTACTTATATTTCATATTCTAAATTATTTACTCTGCTTGTATGTGTTGTGTAAATGTGTTAATGCTGTACTTGGCCAATGTTGCCAGACATCGCGGATGTTCGCGTGCTACAATATTCAAATAGCATTGATAGACTGTCTGCTCGTCCGACATCTTCTTTCAATAAAAACTCACCACAAAAGCAAGCACCAGTTCTTGATCTCTTGTTATCTCATTCTCTATAACTCCTGCATTGGACCCGCCGAATTGTGCTACGAGGTAGAGTAGGACGATCACACAGGATGAGCCGAGAAACATTTTCTGCAACAACAATGCGGGGCTGAGTGTGCATTTTAATCATAAATCTTCGGGTACTTCGCAGTTCGCACATTCTCTATATTTAACCTAAAGGTTAGCTGGTAGATAATGTTTTAAAGCATTAAGCTCTCCTGTTGTACCACAAATAATGAGAAATAAAGTTTGTTAAATAAATGAATGCAGTGTGTTCGAACCTGTCCAGAAGCCTTAAACCACGGATAAAACGGGAAACCACGAAAACGGGAATGTTCACCTTCTATTGTTATTTTGACCTAATAATAATATAAAGTGACTAGAAAAAAATGTACCTACATCAATTTGATCTTTAAAATGTCTTAAAATTAAAACCTTTCGCATTTTTTAAACTAGATTAAATTTTTTTGCAAAATGATATTTGTTGTTTCTCTTTGTTCTCTTTGTTTTCCCTGTGATCGGATAAAAATATTTAGAGTTAGTCTCGCGTACAAGTTAACTCCGTCAGTGATTCTTTCACCTTCACACAATAGAAAACACGGTTATCAGCGCATTTTCAACATTTCCGCATTCTTTGAGATCACGTACGAGACATGCTCATACAATAAATATTTATGTCTATTTTTTTTTAATTAAAAATGTATCTATTTCTTCTTTGGTAGTGAGAAAACGTAGCTTGGATAGGAACTTCCCTTATTTAAGGTTTGGACCATTTTCAAAGAGCGGGGATTTGTCTGCATTACGTTGATTTTTTTGTTTTGTTTTTTTGTTTTTGATCTCTTTGATATTGTAAAAGACAGAAAATCGGTAAAAGAACAGAATAAAGACTATTTAAACCGGTTAACAACGTATTTGTCTGCTGAGCAAAGGGCCCCGGGTTCGATTCTTTATCGGATACAAATTTGTTTTTTTTTTTATAGAAAATAAGCGATGGACCAGCAGACAGTCCATCTGGTGATAAGTGGATACTGTCAGCCACGGACTTCCCCGATACATGCCAACGTCAGTCCAAATGAACATACGTTGTGAAAGAATTGGGAATAGAATAGAAATTAACCCCACACTTCCCAATCGTCTTTAATTTTTTATTGATGTACACATTACGCTCGATTGAAACTCACTTCTAATTCTGAAATGAAAACACATAACATTTAATACCTAATTCAATATTCAGCTAGAGGGATAGAGTGCACAATGCAATTCCACAGCCGCTGGGCGCACTCGACTGGATACGTTACACCATTCTCATAGAACACTACTGTAAAATGGACTGCATTTCCCACTGCAGTATTTCTCCAATATACTTATAAGTTTACGGCAATGATTTATATATGCCATTCCTATCTCATTCTATTTTATTCCTCCCCATTTATCCAACCCTTTCTTCAAATTCACTCCTGAATCCCCAAAGGTGGACAATATTCACTTACCACTAAGTGTAAAATGTTTGCTTGTTAGCCGCTTTCTTTCGATGATAAAAATAAAATCATATTATTATTTCTAATTGTGTTGTTCAATCAGTGACAAACTAGTAATGACGATGTAAACGCCTTAAGTTCAATGAACCATTGAACAACCTTCGCGTGACTGGAGATGACCGATTACCTTGTGTAACTTTAATTTATGTACTTTGACATACATTACGTTCTAATGATATTTGTAACCCATAAAAGCTTAAATACGCCGACGAAACAACGGGACGCGAGTCTTCTTATAGTCGTTATAACTTAATATTCTAAGACAGTGGTTCTTAACCTTTTAGAGATGTGGGATGTGGCGGCCCACACGATGGTAAGTGGCTACCGCCGTCCACTGACACCTGCAACACCAGGAGGTATGCGGGTGCGCTGGCCACCGTGCATAATACTATTCACATGGATATGGGACATTTCAGATAGTCTAATTAAGATTCCATCATATCGCTCAAGTGTTTTCTTTTTATATAGAATGAAGACAGCAGACGAACATACACTCCACTTGGTAGCAAGTAAATGCTGTCGCCGAAGGACATTCGCGATACATGTCACCATCACTCCAACATGACAAACCTCGACATGCATCCAGGAGCGCTGCCGTTGAATCTTTGAAAATTTAGGAATCGATTCGGGGAAAGGATTGGGAAAGTGGGGGGAGGGGGTAGGATGTGGCTCTGGCTCACTACAGAAACACGTACGTACTAATGTGGAAATAAGATAAAGTGGAAAACATTTTACGGTCATATTCAGTGAATGCGAGGTGACGAGGCCAATTGAGAGCGCTTAGCGGCTGTGGGATTGCAGACTGCACCCTTCCCATCCAAATATTCTTCAATACCTTATGTGATACATTTGATACATGATACATTTGAGAATTCAAAATTTCACTTACCCACTTTTTAAGAACTGCACATAATCCCAACTTAACACTAATTAAATTTATAGCCATTTACACTTAGGTTAATTTTTCTTTTAATTGTTAAATTTTTGACATTAACATTTAACACTATCTAATGACAATGTGAATAATTAACAATAAACTATTGTCTCACAAAACTGCTATCCATCACGCTGTCACAACACGAGGTGCAGCAGACAAATGGACAATTAAATGCACTCAGAAACTTTTGCTTATGCAAACATCTTTTTAAAGTTACACGTATACTGACTCTACACGTGACAACTTCGTTCGAGATCGGGTTCGGTTTACTTGACACTGTTATACTTCTTGTTTAACTAATCTCTATATTTTTATACTGTGTTAAATAAAATATACCCTGCACCCTCATTGCATTGAATTTTCCACGGCTTTTCACCAGAAAAAATAATTTTCTTAAATGAAGTCTGACTTTGCTATTGGTATTCAAGTAGCCAAGTAAAGTTTATAAGCAGTGAAGTATATAATCAATGTATAATATATTGTGTAGTTTTATAGAGATTGTATGGTAGAACAATATGTAATGGGGACGCATAAAACAACTTTTATAGAGATTATATGGTAGAACAATATGTAATGGGGACGCATAAAACAACTTTTATAGAGATTATATGGTAGAACAATATGTAATGGGGACGCATAAAACAACTTTTATAGAGATTATATGGTAGAACAATATGTAATGGGGACGCATAAAACAACTTTTATAGAGATTATATGGTAGAACAATATGTAATGGGGACGCATAAAACAACTTTTATAGAGATTATATGGTAGAACAATATGTAATGGGGACGCATAAAACAACTTTTATAGAGATTATATGGTAGAACAATATGTAATGGGGACGCATAAAACAACTTTTATAGAGATTATATGGTAGAACAATATGTAATGGGGACGCATAAAACAACTTTTATAGAGATTATATGGTAGAACAATATGTAATGGGGACGCATAAAATAACTTTTATAGAGATTGTGTGGTAGAATAATATGTAATAGGGACGCATAAAATATATTTTACATAGATTGTATGGTAGACCAATATGTAATGGGGACGTATAATACCATGAGTAATGTCGTCGATCTGCCTACTCGAAAAGTGCTAGGAAGGCATCAATAGATGTGTACACTAACTACTTGCGTGATATCACTACCTACGTGGTTCGCGACGGACCCTTAGTCACACTCGACTACGAGGAAATTTATTTCCCGATAGTCACACTATCAAAGTGAGTAATGATAATTATTTTTTGTGAAAGGTCCGTTGTCACATAGACTAGAGTTGGGAAATATCCGACCGATTTGATGGCCTGTTACGGTGGGCGTTCGAGGACGACGTAGGTATTTATTAGCCAGCGGCCAACTGGTCAGCACCACTAGTTGCGCCGTCGGGAATCTTCCTGTTCTTATTCTTCTTAGGTGTCCTTTATTCTCAACATAAATCGGGAAATATATTTCCCCGTAGTCATACTGGTGTAACAACGAGGTGTGACCAACGTGGTCGCGACCTTGCTTACGTCTTCCGATGCAAGAAATCGTACATATGTATAGATATCATATGGGAATATATGTATTGTTATATACTTATATATACGATTAAAAATATATTATGCTTTAGTGTACGCCAAGGCTAACGTCCGCATTGTCAGCTACAAAATTCCTTAATAAGCGTTTTGTACATACAATTAAACATTGTTTGGTTATCTTTGTGAAACTAAGACCGGTTAAATTTAAATTAATCTCGTTCCAAGGTCCCGTAAAAGTCCCTCAGTATTTCCTTTTCCCAAAAAAATAAAAATTTGATCAATATGTATAATTTGTGGGATAAAATAATGTGACATTTTTATAACAATTTAAATTTATTTTGAAATATTAATAAACTGTACATTTTGTGTATCAGAGTTCACTAATGAAGTTTATTATTTAATTACCGTTCTAATGGTGAGTAGCTTACCGTTCACATCCACCTATCATCCGCAATTCGGAAACGGATGGGAGGGGATGGGAATGAAGGAGCTTACTTACCTTTAATAATTAATTATATATACTGCCTAAACACGTTGATAGATTAATGGCAATTTTCTGTGAAACTCGGCCACTGGGGAACTCTCAGTCGGCTGTCTGATTGCAGCATCAGCCTTCTTCATTCATTCAAAATATAAAAATAACTGATATAAAAAGTAGATAATAAGCCTGATAACTGCTGTCTTACCACAATATCGTTTAGCTCACAATCTAAATGTCATTTCGCTAATTGCTTTATTACACTTGTGTTTAAACTTACGATAACTAAAGAGGTTTGAATGTCAAACATTTACAAATATCTTTGCAATAATGATAAGTAACTGAGAATGGTATCTTCGATGTTGTATTATTGATTATAAAGCCAGAATAATGTTCAATAATATTTTGATTGAACTGTTAAAAATAACTTGTTAGTTTCAACATAAGTACAACATTTGGGTAAAACAGACGTTGGAACAATTACAAACGATTTATTTGCAGTCTACAACATTTCAGGGATCGCTTCTCAACCCGGGGGTCGCCTTCATGTTATTCAACCGGGGAGTCGCACTTGGTCAAGAAAAAATAAGCACTCACGTACGAATAAATTAAATTTAAAACAAAACTGTTTTAAAAACAAGCTTTTATTAAAACGCATTAAAATGAAGAAAGTTAACATCGAAGTCTGTACTATTATTTGATGTAATTAAGACCCATTATATTAATATTTGTAAGTGATTCAAAAGCTTGGTGCGATATAAGGTTTCGTACTAATATAATAATTCGTACTGCGATATAATTAATTTGAAATATAATCATTTCAAATTACAAGTCTCGCAACAATCAGTAGCTCTATTTCACCGTGAGTAGCAAAATCTTCACTCAATACTGCAAATGTAATGTTGAGTACCTATGTACGAGTACCTATGCGTTCGTGTCTTCCAGTTCGCGGTAACGAACTGACGACCGTCTTTTTTATTTATAACGTTTCATTCATTGCCTTTGTATTGTTTTCACTAAAACGTGTCGACGTTATTATTATGGAGGTTACAGACAGCCGATCGGCAGCCAATCTTGTCAAATATCTGTAACTTGAATCTTCGTTGGATTTAAGTTGTCACACATTCTAAGAAAATTGTACTCCAGCAATCTGTAATTAGATGAACAATTACAATCGTAATCCAAAGTGTTTAATTTTCTATGGCTAAGTATTATGTGTGTTGTGTTGTGTCGTAAATAAATAAATACTATAGAAAACAGTGATTTGAAACACACTTATTTAAATAACTCGACGGATAAAACTCTTTAATTACATCAAAACAAAACAGAACAATAATAGACACAAAAAGATATTCTTGACACAAAATGCACAGAAGGCGGTCTTATCGCTAAAAGCGATCTCTGCCGGACAACCTTTGGCTAGGAGGAGATAAATTTACTCCGACATTTTGTATCTATACTCGTAGTATAGAGTGAACTGGGCCTGTTTATGTTTATACTAGGATGTGAGTTCGTATCTCTCCAAGACCTCTGCTCTTTATCTCCCTCGAAATTATAATATACAAACATTGATAAAGTTTTACAGCAGTTGTTTTTATCAAATACGCCACGCGCCGTATATCTGGTGCTAAGTGACACGCAATTATTAGCAATACAATTAAAATATAAGTAATAAATGAATGGGCGGGGGTAATCATTATTGAATTAATATTTCTAAATTAATATTTAGAAACATTTGTGAATTTATATTTTTAAAATCTATAGATATAAAAAAAATCCTGTCTGTACCTACATGAAATATTTTTTTGAAGAAAGTGATTGGAATATACTTATAGAGCACGATTGTTATAGAGTCCAAAACAATACTTTTTGGACTTTTTGTTTGTCTGTCTGAAAAAACCACTCGAATTTTAATGATACTTGGCGTATTTATTATAGTTTATATACCGGGTTATTATTTGGGTCACTCTTCATCCAGATCCAACACAGTGTTCCCACGGGAATCATAAGTCCACGCGGACAAAGTCGCGGGCACCAGCTAGTTATTATTCAATAAGATACTAGCAATATTTGTGAGGATTAGCAATATGTGGGGATTAGCAATATGTCAATAGATTAAAAAATAATCAGATGAAAATACTACGTGCTTACTTTGTGGTTTTAGTGGTGGAAGCGTTGAAATGAATACCTAAACATTATAATTTTACATAACACATCTTTTTAATCAAATGTCTTAATTAACATTTTCACACGTACGTTCATCAGACATACGTTCGTGTTTAAGGCTGTAGACTGGTATCGTTTTGTTTGCTTACTTGTTGATATTTACTTGTAAGTTTAGATATTCGAGTAGTGTTTAATTATAATTTAAATGTTTTTTTTTTATGTACGAAGGCGGCAGACGAGCATATAGTCCACCTGATGGTAAGTGGATACTGTCGCCCATAGATATCCGCGATACATTCCAACAGTAGTCCAAAATGACAAATGTTGGCACGCCCCCGGATGCGCTGCCCTACCTTTGGAGATATAGGAATGGATTTGGAGAAAGGGTTGGGAAAATGGGCAGGGATAGGATGGGATGGGAATGGGCTCTGGCACATCTCACTCACTACCGAAACACGTACGTACATTGGGGAAATACGATAAAGTGGGAAATGCAGTACATTTCAAGGTAGTCTTTTGTGAGAGAGGGGTAACGTGGCCAGTCGAGCGCGCCCAGCGGCTGTTGGGTTGCAGCGTACACTCTCCCCCTTGATTAATAACTATTATTGCATTAAAGTAATATTTTTTTTTTGAAAATGTTCGGTTTACTTTATATTCTATTTATTTTATACTCGAATTCAGAAATATGCTGCCCTATGGCTATTCATCTCTTTTGAATATAAAATTGCTTATAGGTACATATTGAAATATATATGAATCAAATAAGTGTTTTTCATTTGTTTATTACATAGTGGAGTTTTAAAGAGTATGATTCCATAAATTATTAAAATATCTATGTAAAAATACATTGTATACTAAAAACAAAGGTTAAATAATGATTTTTATGTTATTTCCAAATTCACTAAAATATGTTTATAAATCACTTTCAGTTTTTGCAGTTAACAGATTGACTGTTATTCATGAAAAAATAAAGTAAAGTTCTGTAACAGGCTCCGTACAAATTGCTTTTAAATGGATGCAACACAGGTAAAATGTTACAAAACGTCTAAGGAATAAGAAGGAAACTAATTACGCATAGAAATAAGTGAAGTGGGAAAACCCTATTGTTAACTTCACACGACTTGCCAATAAACTTGATAATTGCTCGATTTATTATTTAATTTTTATCATTGTGATTCTCTGGTCACACGTGATGTTGTGATTAAATGAGCTCTGAAATAAGGAAAAGTTTAATAATTATAGTTAGACCGTCGACAGATTACCGATTTGATTTGAAGTGATGGCGTACAAATTACGACAAAAATATGTATTTTCATACGCGCTCTCAAAACAAATGTCACACGAAAATGACAGAGTTCGGCAATTATTCTCCAAATATTCTTTAATAACTAAGAAAACTTTTTTCCAATCCGTGACGCTCTGTTGCAATGTCACGTCGCGTCGTGTGTCATTTTTTGTTTCATAAAAGATTGTGATGTAATTCAAGAACTACATCACTATCTTTAAAAACTCTATACCGAGTATCTTGATACTGAATACAGATATCGGATATTTGTAATGTAGTCTGAGTAAAATGTTAAAACTGTGAATTCACTAATTCGATTACTGTTGTGTGATTTGATTAAGTCTAATATTAAGCTGTGACAGAACCAGTAGGGTAATTTACGATTAAGATCCTTAATTAAGATTTTTACAAATTGAATAATGATCATTAAATCATTGCATTTTTTTAAATATTATCGGTGAAAAGTGGTATCGGTGGCTATAAAAATATAATTTTTGATGACTATGACCGCGATATTAGGACTGATTTTGTAATTGATAATTAAATAATTATTCAGGTAACTGTTAGCGACTACGATAGCAGTAGTTCACGTGGTTCTGATTCAGAATAGTGTAAAATACTCAATAAAACCTATTTTAATCACAATGTCATTGTTTTGATTTCCGTATTCCCTATTCTATCACACCAACGAACGTATTATCATTATCCGTTAATAAAAGTATTTAATGCTACTGCTACGATTGTCTATAGTCACATCACTAGTTACATTAATCTGACATATGTCAAATCGATAATCTTTCGACGGCGTAACTATAAACTTTGTTCATAGCATTATAAACGCAATTTTGTTTGGCACAACGTATATGTGTTGTTGAGAATGGAAGCTTATCATGTAGTTATTATCAAGGAAACATTTTTTATTTCGTAAAAAACGATAATGTATGGAGCATAAATTCGAATGACTGATTTGGAAGTGATATGAGATTCTTTTAAACTTAAAGGGCTATAAAAATGGTGGCAGCAAGGCGTCCGCATCTATTGTGCTAAATTAATACAGTATAATTCGTTTTGATTCATGACTTTACTTAGCTTTAGCATGTACTAAATAAAGGGCGTTTCAAATATATTCACTACAGGTTTTATTGTCAAAGAAAGGAGATATTTAACTACTTACTTATTTCTAGTTGGCTTCTTTGACGTAAAATCAGATGTTGTTCGTTTCATATGCTTTTTCACAACAAATTTATCAACATCAAAACTGCTTGTCGCATTGACGTATTGGTTGATCGAGTGTCGGAACAAATATAAACTTGTTTGCAGCTAAATGCGTTTGCATCAACTATTCAATAGGCGACTATGTGGCGTAAACCGCAAATACAACATTGCAGAACAAATCTGTACGGTTAATTAACTGTTGTGAAAGCTACAAAGTTTGTAATCGTGCGAACACACTGCTGGAAATCAATGGAAATGGAATTATATCAACATTTGCCTATTCGACCCAAATTTAATTGAGATTCTATTTAAAAACAAACCTTGTCTAAATTCTGATATTTACGATGGTACGCCCCACAGCCGAACCGCAATTAAATTAATTGATCGATTGATTTATTGATTAATTTTTTGACATACTAGCTCACGTATTACATGTTTAATTTTTAATTTATTTTCTTAAAATTAATTCTGAAATACTCACAATTCAGTCTTATTGTACCACCGAGTATAGATCAAAGTAGTACGTACCTACGGTGATTTAAATGTTTCTTTTCTGAATATTGAATGTCATTGCATAATGAAGCGATAAAGTAATAATAATAATGATAATATTATTGAGTATTTGTTTATTACAAGAGTATGAAATCTATTGAATCCTCGAACCCTAGATATAAATATAACTAGATAACTAGTCTAACTGGATTTAGGACTAAAATTTCTTAGTGTTCCTGGCTTGTGGTTGAACATACATTGAAACTATAATTGAAATAAAAATAAATACGGGCATAATAAAAATGGTATTATTCTCGTACATATTGTCACGTAAAAAGAGCGTTGGACGTCTGTGGAAGGGATGAGTCCGCGCATCGGTACAGTTGCGCACGAAATCACTTATTGTTTTATATATAATATTATATTTCAATACTTTAGAGTAAGGTTTGTTTGAAACTAAAAAAAAAAACAGTTTATTTTATTAATTATACACAGTAATATATATATATGTATATATGCATATATGTATGTATATATTGTATGTATTTGAGTAATATATTATTATACACTTTTGAATATAATTTTACTAAACGGCTTCTGTTTGGACATTTTGCAAATTGCACACAATTGCTTTATCGTACCGTACGTATATGTTTCGTAAGTGAGTGAGATATGCCAGAGCCCATTCCCATTCCGTGCTACCCCTCTCCATTTTCCCAATCCATTCCTTAATCTGCAAAGGTAAGGCAGCGTCCGGGGGCGTGCCAACGTTTGTCATTCTGGACTGATGTTGGCATGTACCGCGGATGTCTATGGACGACAGCATCCACTTACCACCGGGTAGACTGTATGTTAGTCTGCCGCGTTTTTTCTATAAAAAAAAAAAACATTTCGCGAATTGCACATTATGCGCCTAAACGGATCAGTCAAAGTGAAAGAATCTTCCACATTAGTTCTCTATTCCTCATAGCTCTGGCAACAGTTTCAGTTTAGTTTCAAAATTTAAAACATACCTCGAACATCAAAGGCCTGGTATTTAATACCGCCAAGCGTACATTT
Source organism: Sesia bembeciformis (assembly GCA_943735995.1). Classification (NCBI taxonomy): domain Eukaryota; kingdom Metazoa; phylum Arthropoda; class Insecta; order Lepidoptera; family Sesiidae; genus Sesia; species Sesia bembeciformis. The sequence continues at coordinate 13,500,340 of OX031041.1, read as the reverse complement.
TTAAATTTATTTAAGCTTATCTGTAAGCCTATATATATTTATAGATATTAGATATTAGATATACTTATTTTTATCTATAAGCTATATCTATAAGTTTAATCTATAGTTTCAATCGTTTATCGACAAATATCAAACGATTGTAATAAAAAAACATGACTGAAAAGTTAATAGGTTTATTATAAATCAACTTATAATCAATATGAAGTATTTTTTTATTGATTCCATAAGTGCTTTTGTGTCTTTATAGTGTTTTTTTTTATGTTCACAATAAACCGTTGATAATACATAATTATGTATAAATACTGTACACCATCTACCTGCGATTAAATTATTTATTTCTTCTCTATTCGAAGGTTGTCTGGCAGAGGTCGCTATTAGCGATAAAATTGCCCTTTGTGCATTTCATGTATTAGAATGTCTGTTTCTGTCTTGTTTTCGTGTGCGGCAAAGAGTTTCATACATCTAGGTATCTAACCGTTTTAGAGATTAATACGGGGTTTATTATGTGCCCAGTATTAATTAGCCTATTAAACTTATTATCAAATATAAATATTTAATATGATATACTACACGCCACGTTGCGAAAGGAAGAACTCTCCATTTTTTTAAATTAATATAATATTTTTAATTAAATTAAATCAACTCAATTTTTTTAAATTAAAGCTGTCATTTTGTATTTATTTCAAAAGTATATATAGGTATAAACACTTTACACCGCTAACACGAAAGTTGTGGAACGAACTGTCTGCTGAGGTTTTTCGAGAGAGTTATGAACAGGATTCCGCAAGGTCGGCAGCGCACTCGCATGTACCCCTAGTTTAGCAAGTGTCCGGCGGCGGCGACCCGTACGATCATGTGGCCAGCCCGCACGTCTACCATCTCTTCTATAAAAAAAATTTTTTGTAATCAAGACGAATAGATCGATACAACGATACGCCATTTGTTAAAATCGGCGCAGAATTTAGGAGCTGTGGTGAAACATTCATACATAAAAAAATAAGATTTTTTTAATGTAATTTCGTAGGTTTACTCAAAAAATATCTAGCTCAAGATACGTAAGTTAAGGGTATCGTTTTTGCAGTAAATTAGAAATAAATAACGTAGGCACAATTTTTGTTATTGTTATACAGCTTACTAGGTCAATGTTTTAGAATAAATTTTAATTAATCGAATTTTACCCCTTGAATGAGTCCATTTCCATTTTATTATGACCCCTATGTTAATAGATATTGTCTTTTATTAGTACCCGCAACGTGCCTACGTTCAAGAGTGATTCCCGTGAGAACTACAATGGATCTGGATAAAGAAAGTAGCCTAAATATTAACCCAGCACAAACTATATCTGTGCCGAGTTTAGTTAAAACCTGTCTAGCGGTTTTTGCATGATGCGCGCGCGCAGACATATACTATTTTGTCTTTCTCAAACAGTACTGAATGTACGTTCTATGTATATAAAATATCTTAACTGGCTTAAAATGGCTACCAATCAAAGAGCTTGTAGACTAGGTAGAAAGGTTTTTGTCGATAAGTGTATAACATTCCCTTAAAATAGTGTATAACACAGGGAGTATTCCATCCTACGCTTCATATAAAAGATGTTATTCAAAGAAAATTTATTATTGTTTTCAATTCTTATTTCCCGGATTTTCCGCTTATGTCCGAACATGCCCCTGACACAGCCCTGACACAGCATGCGTAATAAAGGTCATTTCATGCGTGTCGAGCGATTAATTATACACGTGTTTTATTTACTGTATCAGTTTACATAATAGAGGTTACATGTGGCATAATCTCACAACAGGTACTTCGTTGTTCTAGTTTTACAGGTACTGAGATTTTATTGATGGAAAAACGCGTCAGACGAGCATACAATACGAGTAAGTGGATACTGTCGTACATAGACATCCGTGATACATGCGAACATCATTCGAGGTATAGGAAGTTAAGGGTTAAGCAAATGGGGAGGGATAGGATGGGATGGGAATGGGCTCTGGCATATAACAAACACTATTAAAACAAGGGGGAAATGCAGTATATTTGACGGTAGTGCTCTGTGAGTGTGGGGGGGGGGTAACTTGTCCCAATTTGTCTCAAATATCTATATACAATTATTTAGCTAACATGCTGAGTGTATGAACTTTAACCACCGTTTCCTGCAAGTTGTGATTTTCGAATTGAGTCACTGTTGCTTTAAAGGTGCGAAATGTTTCCGTGACCGGAGTTGAAGTTTAACCTTTTGCACAGCAGACAGGGACATACATTACCAACTGAGCCAATCGGTCGTAAATACGTTAACTTAACGAACGGACCTTATTATCGGTATGGGCTTATCGATTTTGGTTAAAATTGGCTACTTTAAAATTTCATTATTTCAAAATTCTTTTTGATTAAGTATATACATTATACATGCTGTAACATCTGATTTTTAAGACTGAGTAATAAAAAAAATACTTTTAAAGATTTCAACAAATTGTTTTTTGGAGGGGGAGAGTGCACGCTGCATTCCCGCTTCCGCTGGGCGCGATCGACTGGCCGCGTTATCCCTTGATGACAACTTTGAAATGTACTGCATTTCCTACTTTATCCTATTCCCCTAACGTATGTGAGTGTGATATGATATCATTCCTATTCCATCCCATATCCCATATCCCTCTCCATTTTCCCAACCCTTCCTCTAAATCCATTCCTACATGTTCAAAGGCAGGCAGTGTATCCGGGGGGGCGTGTCAATGTTTGTCATTATGGACTGAAGTTGGCACATACCGCGGTTGTCCACGGGCGACGGTATCCACTTACCACGCGCCGCCGCCTTCTTCCTATAATAATAATAATACAATATTGATAAAAGGTTATTTTTAAGTCAAGATGCATAATAACCTCATGTCGGCGACCTTAGACAAGAGAACGTGAACACGAGACAGACACGTGATGGACTTTACAATGACCCATTTAACATACAAATTTAATTTGTACTAATGCTAAAACTAATTTGGCTTTTAGTCTTGTAGTAATAATAGTCATAATATTTGTACACTTTTGTTGTAATTGTAGTGCTGTTTATTTTTATTCATGCATGCTGCGATCTCCTCTAATTGAGACGACACTTTTTTGTTTATATATTTCTTAGTTTAAAGTTCTCTCGTCGTAGACGTCAAAATATATGCAGTATACATATATTATTAACCTATATGATCTTTGATTGTTCTCTTTTGTATTAATGGCCCCATTGGGGCAAAGCCGCGCTTGACTGGTCTAAGTTAGGCGTCAGGCATACGATGTACCCGTTTTTTTTTTTTTTTTTTATGTACTAAGGCGGCAGACGAGCATACAGTCCACCTGATGGTAAGTGGATACTGTCGCCCATAGACATCCGCGATACATGCCAACATTAGTCCAAAATGACAAATGTTGGCACGCCCCCGGATGCGCTGCCTACCTTTGGAGATATAGGAATGGATTTGGAGAAAGGGTTGTGAAAATGGGCTTGGATAGGATGGGATGGGAATGGGCTCTGGAACATCTCACTCACTACCGAAACACGTAGGTACATTGGGGAAATACGATAAAGTGGGAAATGCAGTACATTTCAAGGTAGTCTTCTGTGACAAGTCTTCTGTGTACATCCTGTGTCAAGGATTCCGTTCTAAACAGATGTATGAACTGTTATAATGACAGATTTTTTTCTTCTGTGTCAGCTGACATTGGAATTAACATCAGCCCATCGCTCCCCGCAGGTGTCCTAAAAGGCGACTAAGGGTTATCAAAGACGCTACCATAAGCCTTGATGAACTACACCACGCGTTTTTAAGTGTTTTCAAGCCAGCGTGTTTTAAGGCCTCATGATGAGGGATTACATTCACAAGACAATGTGCATTAGGATGCTCATATCCAATGGCGCTCGTCGCGCAATAGGGCGACTAGCTGTCAGGTCGCGCAAATGAGCGACGCCATGTGTACAAATTCAAATGACCCCTTACAACTTCTTTAGTAACTCGCGACATCATGTGTACTTTTAATAGTCAAATCCACGTTTAATCGATCTGTATATAAAATCAGAATATCCTCAAAGGTAATAATCTGACCACTAAGTAATCATTGCACAAACATATCACCGATTATTATAATCACCGGCTTTAATTATTAATACTCTTGTTTTATATTGTAAATCGGGTCTGAATGCGAAAAATTAAAGTATATTATTGTTTGACTTTCTTAGATGTCAAAATAATGGTTAGAGAAGACAGATCCTTATCTGTTTATATAACTGTTATAGACTTATCTAACATATAACTTATCTATACTAATCTATACTTATACTTAATATTATAAAGAGGTAAAGTTTGTAAGTTTGGATGTAGGAGGTAATCTCTGGAACTACTGAACCGATTTCAAAAATTATTTCACCAATATTTAGAATGGACTTTCAGGGAGGACATAAGCTATATTATTTTGGTAAAATTGGTAAAAAAAAATGAAAAAGGAAACTGTTATAAACCGAAGCGAAGCGAGGGCGAGTCGCTAGTCTGTTGTAGATCAGACTGTTTATAGAAAGTCAACACTCACTGAGATATACCTGCATGCCTCTTCACATCATCATCCTCGGCACCAGCAAACAGACGTTAATACATTAAACAGCTGAGTGTATGACCTCTGTGACCCCGACCATTTAAAAGACGAATTATTACATGTTCAGGAGGCACTCAAACGGAATGGGTACAAAGTGAGTGGAAGGCAACCAAGGCATAATCGGAAGGGGAAACATTCCAAGGTTATCAGACAGCCAGTATTTGTGCAATACGCGAAAGGAGCGGCGAACAAAGTTTGAAAAGTATTGAGAAGATACTCCATTAAGGCTGTATATACTCTGTCCTCGGTGGCGGATTAAGAATTTCGGAGGCCCTAAGTATAGAGGCCGTGTAGGCCCTCTGTTGCTTGGATCATCGATCGCGCATTAGGTATTTCAAAGAACTAAACGTTTGCGCAAAGAAACGCCAGCAGAAGAGAGGAGGCCCCTGAAGAACACGGGCCCTAAGCACGTGCTTATAATGCTTATATGTTAATCCGCCACTGTCTGTCTTCCAAACTAGAGGATAATCTACGCACACCCAAGGACGTTATAACTTACCAGACGCCAGGTATCTATAAGGTATACCACAGATATGGTAGTTCCTATATAGACCAAACTAAGAGTACAGTTGCGGAAAGGGTCAAGGAACACATCGCAGCTGTAAAAGTCTAGTAAATCACCAATAGCCGAACACATTCTCAACGTTAGAATTAATCCCTGGATATAACTCTGCACTCCCAAAATCCTATCCACTGAACGTCACACAGGATTCTACGATTATACGATATTACCCCAGGATTGTACGTGAAGCGATTGAAATAAAGAAATATAAAATTTTCAATCGGGAAGATAGATTAAAGACTCAACAATATAAAGACTTAATATAAATTCAATATAAAGACGCAATCACACGACACAGGGACCATAAAGTACCCTATGTGTGATTGTAGCTTCCTGACCGACACTCGTTGTAACTATTGGTGTAACCTATATCTCAATGTTAAGTTGTTCAATAAACGTTATTATTATTATTATTAAAAAAACTCTCGTCGAAGTGAAATACAGTGATAAACAAATTTAAACCTTGCTATTTACCGTCGAATACGTCCGCGGACATTTTAGTGTAGTGTGTTGCGCCCTTCCCGAATGTGAATATCAAATGTGGGTAGTTGATAAAACTGCTAGCAGCTGTTCTCATGCAATGATAACGAAATACATATGTAAATACACCGCACGCGTCTACGAATCCCTCGGTCTGTCTGTTTGTGATGATTTTTGGCCTTTTTACAGAAAGAAGGGGGCATATGAACAGATATATATAATGGGTTATGTAACCATGATTTCGTATATTGTATAACCGATATTTCGGTTTATGTAACGCAATATTTGTTATAAAAAATAAATAAAAACTGTTAGATAAGAGTAACAACTGTTTACATAACATATACTCATAAGTATTATAAGATTTTAAACTTTTGTTATCGTTACATAACAATTACATTGTACGTATTATGTTAAATAAAAAAAAACTTAACACCCTCGTAACACGGATTTACTTTTGTGAAAACAAATAACTTTTATTCTTTAAGATTTTAAAAAAAAAAATTTTCTTCATGGAAAAAAGGCGGCAGACGAGCATACCGTCCACCTGATGTATATTCAGGTAGGTATCTTCTGCTGGTGTATCTTACTCCGACATACATTTGTTTAGTTTCGATTTTAAAATCCCCACCATTGAGGAATCCACCACTTCTTCTGGCAATTTATTCCAAGTGTTTATCACTCTGTTGTTCAGTGCTTATATGCGACTTTTGATGAGGTCAGAGACCCTTTCAATTGTTTGTCATTGCAGTGTCCGGTTCTGTAGTCTTAGTTAGTTTTAATGATAGAATATCAGTGCTGGCTTTTCTTTATTTAACTTTGAAAACGACAACAGGAGCAACGGGAGACGAAATAATTTTCTTTTACCGGTTAAACAGTACTAACTCAATGTAATCGTTGTACTAAATGTACTAACAGAAATAACTAGATACAGGTTAATAGTACTTGTATGATATGTTATGATTAAGTGCGGTCATAATGTGATTTGTGCGATCGTGAATTCAAATCCTCGGCCCGTACCACTGAATTTCAACTTAAGTACGGATGTTTTGTCGGATTGTGGATTACATATTACGTATTGTACGGATTACGGAGTGAAGGGAAACATCGTGTGGAATTCCGCGTGCTCCAGAAATAAGAAAAAAAAGTGGAATATATCTAAACTGCACTGGGCCCGTGTAGTGGTCCGCCTGAAATCCCCCCGTGATTTACTAGAGGTCTGTACCCTACAGTGGGTCGTTATAGGCTGATTGATTGATTGGTATGTTATGATATTAGAGACAAAGTACCTTATTAAAAGTACCTATATAAACAAATATATAAAAGTATAATAAATGCATAACATTCGTTTTTAGTTGATTATCTTTACGATGGTAACATTAGTTGTTAATAGATTTAGTTATCGGTAAAAAATACTTTCTTAGTAATCAGTAATCATTGTGCAATAAATATTCTTATCTTTAAAAGAGATTTAGAAGAAATATATTACCAAAATACCATACATCTTGAGTATTAACCATACAATACACAAAATATTTGAGTTAAATGGAAGAGTATTAATTATATCGTATAAAGGCTATCGTATCGTATAATCCTACTTAAAGGCGACGACAACATCATAAACGCAGGAGAAAACAAACATTAAAATTCTGTTAATAAAAAGATACACAATATGTCAGTCTCGCTTACACACATACAATCTACCCAAATCTTACGTGATAGTTCATCTAAGAGCCCATCGCCCATATTTATCTATTTTGCATTGTACCTATAAATAGTTAAATACGTTTTTGGCAATAAGCTTTATATATAGGTATATGTATAATAAGTTCATATACTGTTTTACTGTGGATTTTTTGTTCATAAACAAAATAAATAAATAAATTACATATAAAAAAAATCTGATGTTTATAATCTGGCTATAAGCAAAAAGTCAATTTTGTTTAGTAAGTTGGCTTGTTACATGACACCATCTATCCATGATCTCTTCAATATAACTATGGTAAATAGGACGTCTATCGAATGTCAAATAAACTTCAGAGATTTTTTTGGAAAACGAAAAAAGTCGTGGTCACAATTAGTAGTAAAGTAATTAATAAAAAATAATTTCGGCGCTCCGTGTTATTAATTACCTACTTGGGGGTTGAATGTACACCAAAGAAATTTATACATTGTATAGAAATCCATTTTCAACCCCTGAGGGTAGAATATCGACAACGTTAGGGTTGAATATAATTAATTTTCCTTCATCTCGACTAAGTATGACGCACAGACTACAGACTCTTTAAGGTGCAAAAAAAATTAAATGAAATTTGAGAAATAATAGGTTAATATGTCAGTTAAGTTTAAAGATAAGTCAAAACGCAAGTTTCAATATTACGATTGTATTTTGTATTTTGTGTTTTTTCTCCAATTATTAGAAAAAGTATTTAAATAAACAGCTCTATCCAACACCATAAGACTTGTATATGTATGTTGGCGTCATTTAACTTTGAATTTTTTTTTTTTCAATTTTACTTCGTCATAATTTTGAATTTACCGATTTAATATTACACGTGTTTAATGTATATTAATTCGTATACGTATGTATTAAATTTGGCATAAAATTTATTTTTATGCCAAATTTAATTTTTATCCGTTAAGAAATGCAGCACCCTGCAGTTTGAGTCTCCAGAATTCATAATAATTTTAAATCTTTTTAAAAATAAAATTATAAGAATACTCACTTGAGATTCTCACAGTACTATCTTACTTAAAACAATAAACACTGAATTAAATTAAACTAATTCAAATTAAAGTGTCGGTGCTCACAACCCGCGATCCGAACAGTTACTGAAGTGTTTGCTTACATAATAACCTTGATTGCTCGAGATGAATCTTAAAAAATGGAACATTAAGGTGCCTGACCACTGTCCATTAGACCGTAGAGTAGCGGACAGTGGAAGGGTTACTTCGGTATGCCCCACTCAGAAATGTATATTTTATAATTAAACGGAAATGCGGTATACAGCGTCTAAAAGTCTAAAAGCCTGTATTCACGTTTCTGGATTCAGAAAAGTGTTTTTCAATTCAATTCAATTCCTTTAGTTTCTACCAAATTTTCCATACAAATCCCAATAAATCGAACGTTTTAACAATAAAATACGTAACGGTGTACGTTAATTAACCCAGAATCACGAGCGGAATTCATAGTTTTGGTCTTAGTTTTAATTTAGGAATTCATAGTGGGAAATTGAATTGGAAATTATGAATAAAACTCTACTCTGGCATAATATGTATAAGAAAAGAATACTTGACACTGGCACAAAGTGCTAATTGCACTATTGCCATATATGAAGAAAAAAGTTTTTAAAATAATTAATAATTTATACATGTTTAGGGACATCGATAGTATCAAAATTATCGATACTTTACTCATGAAAACTATTGCATAAATGTATCGTACAGATCAAAGTATCGATACAAATATATCGATACCCCCCAAGGTATCGATACTTTTCCTAAAGTTTCTTGTAGGTAGACTTTTACAAGTATCTTGATTCTCTATAACGTCATTCACTAGCGGGTTTCGAAATAATCTACCACGCGACCTTAGATCAGACAGTCTACCTGGTGATAAGTGGATACTGTCACCCATGACATACGCTATACTAATCAACTTCAGTTCAGACCACAAACGTTTGCAAGCTCCTGGATGCGCTGACTACCTTTGAAGATTTAGGAATGGATTTAAAGAAAAGGTTGGGAATATGGAGAGGAATATGATAGGATGGGCTCTGGCATGTCTCGCTCATTACCAAAACACGCACGTACATTGGGGTAATAAGATAAAGTGGGACATTCAGTACAATTTACGGTAGCGTTCTGTGAGAGAGTGGTTATTTGGACAGTCGAGTGCGCCGCGCGGATGTAGAACACAGAACAGAACTGTACAGTATACAGAACTGTACAGTGTACAGAATTATTGTAACAATAAACAAATAGCTTGAAAACCTTTGTTAAAATTAAACATTAACGTTTTAAGTTATAACTCCTACACTTGAATTAGTTTTGAAATGATTTACTGTAGCAGACAATGGCCGTGCGGTGTCGCGTGTCTTTAGACACCCCCTTCTCTTCCCGTGGTTGTCTAAGGTATAACAAAGCCGCTGCCACAAGCGCTGAGGAACTACACCACCTCTAGAAGATTGCATTCGCCAAACCACTTGGTCAACGTGACTAAGGTCATACATTCCTCATACACAGGACGTTGTGCACGTGGAGTCCCATCTCCAGCAGTGGATGATAAAAGGGCTGGTTACATATAAATTAGAGTCTGAAGATGATAAGCAAATAGGTACGATTGTTCACTAACGTGACATTTAATTAACATGACTAAATATCTTTCAGATATTAAGTATTAAGTTTTTAGATATGTTTAGGGTAAGTGATTGTTATTAACAAATGTGTGAATCCGTGTTGTCTGTTAACAAGTAAATAAAAATAATAATTTAATATGTCCGTTGCATATTATTTCAAAATCATTGTCTCGGTGTGAACAAAACTTTAGACCCTTATTATAGTTACCATTTATTGTTATTGGGATTATAATAAGTATATTATTTTCATAATAACATCTTATTAGTTCATGCAACAAATTATATTTTATTATCTGTTCAGCGCTTCGTGTGTTTGATGCAAGATTTCCTGACTATCCTGACCTTTCTGATTGGCGTATGTCATCGATGTTTATCATTATTTTTTTTACTTTCCTGGTTATCATTTGGCAACAGCAAAGATTATAATATCTTTGGCTGTTGCCGAGAAAGACTCCGAACAATAACTTTTTTTTATAGAAAGTTATATACATTTTTTAAAGGTGAGTGGATACTGGATACTGTCGCTCATGGACATCCGCAATGCATGCCAACATCAATGCAGAATAACAAACTTTGTTTTGCCTCCGCATGCGCTGCTTACTTTGGAGATTTAGGAATGGATTTCGAGAAGGCGTTGGAAAAATGGAGAAGGATAGAATGGGATGGGATGGAATTCACGAATGCGCTCTGGCATAACTCAATCACCACCCCTATTATTATAAGATTAGAGGAATAAGATAAATGAGAAATTCATTACATTTTACGGCAGTCTTCTCTGAGAGAGGGGTAACCTGGCCAGTCGAGTGCGCTCAACAACTGCGGGATTGCAGCGTGCACCTCACCCCCCTCCTCTCCCAAATGTGTATATTATTGATATGATATTTATCACACGCTAATCATACAGAAATTATACAGATAATGTTAAACAATAATAATTAGAAACCATAAGGTACTTACAAAGGAAGTTTTAAGAAGTTTAGGAAGGAAGGAACATTTTTTCAGTTCTTTTGTGCATAGGAAACTCAAGAAAACTGTGTATAGGATCTTGCAAGATCGGCAACTCACCTACTTCCTGGTGTTACAGGTGTTCATAGGTGGAGGTAGCCACTTACCATGACATGGGTCGCGTGTAGGGCTGCTACCTTCAGAATACCCTTAATCCGGTGATTAAATATCAAGATTAGTAGTATTTTTCTAATTTAAAGTTATATTTTAAGTTATAATCTATAACATTTTAGTGTTCTCGTATATATAATATTAAATTATTTATTATAATTAACATAAGATAAGTTAGGTAACGAGTCGATCTTTTGTACATATCAAATACTTGTACAATGAAGTTCAAGTAAATAAAAAATAAATAAACTTGCCTTTTTTACATTTTTTCTTTTTCTTCCTTTTTATTAGTTTCATGTTATGTGTGTACCTAAAATATAGGTACTATTCAGGCCAATACCCTGAATAATATAGGTGCTGTCTTTTTAACATACAGCCACGCTTTATAGGTATAATTGTGATACAAAGCAAATGTATAATACCTTTGCATTTATTAATCTTTAAAGTCTAAACAATTATAATCTTTAAACTAGTTTATATTGGTATTAATGTTTACTAGATCCAGCTTGATATTTCATAGCTTGATGTTTCATTTTTCTGAGATTTTCGTCACAGTCGCGTCGGCCGGAGATTTACGATGTTATCCTTTAGCCCGGACAAGCGTCCTTCAAACCCGGAAACTCCGGGTCAAACCACTAGAGTAGAGTCACTAGAAGTCACCGGAAGTCACTAGAGATATAGAGGGATATATTACGCAAGCTGTCTGTCACAGCGTATCCCGTAGTTGGTGCAAATGCACCTTTTGTCGCACTGCTCGTTGTTGTTACAAAACACAAAGAGGCCTAATTGCGTTATAATCAATGTGAATTATACGTGGAAGAACTTTCGTTTCATCGATGAGTAGTACTCGTGATTTAGTCGTAGGTACAAAATAAGTGACACGCTTGGTTTTATACAATTTAATGAACTTGCGTCGTCTATCTGAATATATGCCCGACACGCTAAGCTAGGTCACAGAATATCCGATAGTAGCGTTTCTGTGTCCGACAAATATCGTATCGTGTACACAGTAAGAGACGTCTTGTCTGCCGCAGATCCGTTTATGCTAGCAGAGACTTCTCCTGGCAATGTAAAGGGTTTCGGGTTCACCAAGTACACCCATTGCTGACCAATGGACCCCACTAATACAGTAGTTCGTCCCACATCAGGTTTCGTACTATAGCTAATATAGGATTAAATGAATATTATTCAGGCTCGCGCCTAGGTCCTTTGGTGCCCATAGCTACGATATGGAGCTCTTCATGAAAGCTGTGAATAAGATTTTCCATAGCGTGTACAAGCGACTTTAGGATTTTTGGCCTTGTATAAAAACCAAAAAAGTCCACTCACTTGTATCCGCTGCTGCTGGGTTTCTGAAGCTAACCAGCCAAAACACGTTAAAGTCCTACGTTTCGCATATTCGTAGGTATTCGTTTTGAGAATATTCGCCAATTTCAAGTCTTCGCATTCGTCATTTACGAATACTAGGCTTTTAAAAGCGTGAATAGTGGGTAAGAGATTTTCTATAAAGGCCATTAGGGCCACAATAATTTGGACATTCGGAAAAGAAAAGGGACAAATTTAGCTCCCCTACAAATGCCCAGACAACGTATAAAAAATATTTAGAATAAAGTTGTCGAGGTTCATAAGGTCTGATCAACAACATAAGTTTGTATAAATCATACCCTCGGTGGAATAAATACATAATCCGAAAATGATAACTTATCAGTAGGGCAAGAAAATTATATAATCCAACTCGATAATATTTTTATTATATTCTTACCAGTTTTTATATAATGCTAGCTGTTGCCAGCGACTTCGTTCGCGTGGTCTTCAATTTAATGCGATAATATAGAAACCTTCGCGGGCGTGCGTACAACAACTCACCAAAGTTTCATCGCAATCGGATGAATGGTATAGGAACGCATAGAACGCATTCATTTTTATATATTAGAGAAGAAATACATAAATATAACATTAAAATAAAAAAAATCATAATCATTATTATTTTCTGTGAAGTGATATTTTTATGTCTATCATTTTTTACAGACTTCTAATTGAAAAAAATATTTTAATCTTGCTAAAATTGGCCATATTTTTTTCAAATTTGGCGATAAAATTATAAAGAAAATTGCCTATATGTTGGGCATAAACTGCTTATTTAAATAACAGTAAAATTTAAATCTCGATTTAAGACTTGTTAAACTGAGGGTGCGATAATGTGTTCAAATATATTTCGGGTTTTTTAACATACACCATAGGACCATAAAACGGGTTATCACGGGTCATACTTCAATGATTCACAAGCTCCCAATACGCACTGTTGCTGTATCGATAAAGTGTTAGATTGCTGAGGATGTAAAAATACCTATTTTACATAGGGATTACTCAAATCTACTTAAATTATTTTACTATCCACGTGCGTCAGAGTTTACAATAGTGAAAGAAAAATTTATTAGTCATAAAAAAGTACGAGATAATGACGACGTGCCGCCGTCCGTGACTTTGACTAATGTATCTCTAATGTCTATGATACTGATTATTATTTTTGAGCGTTATCTATATGTCGTAGTCATTTGCTGAAATTTCACACTTTATAAAATGTCAAGTCACTTTATAAGTGTCACCAAATTAAAGTAATTTTTAAACGAAGTATCCAGGATCTTTAGTTTTAAAGTTTCACGTAACCACTAGTTTGATGTTGCAACGGCAAATTATTACGCTAACGGTCTAGACTCTAGTATATTTAAATGCTGTATTAATTTTACTTTGGTCATTTCCGTATACATACATCTTTGATCGAATATACTAATAGTTATATCCGAAATAATTAAGTAAAATGTATATCTTTTAACCTGTTTAACTTTCCACTGCAGAGCACAGGTCTTCTCTAAAGCTATGAACTACCATGTGCGGATTCGTGGATAGAAACGGGATTTTTTAATTCTGGACTAAACATGCGAGCTAGTATTTCTTTTAATTTCTTTTTTTTAACGTAAGCATAGCCTAAAGACTTGAGCATTTTTGAGAAAGTAAGCATTTTTGACTCTTATTCGTGAGTTCAAGTTCTGGGCTCGTACCACTGGGTTACTACGGATGAGTTACTAAAGTACAGCTAGTCCGAGATTCTAGTTACTCTAAAACAATTACAGCTAATACATAAAATTTATTTTTATGGGACAGCAGGTAGACATGCATACGGTTCACACGGTGGTGGAATGCTTGTGAGCATTCACCGCTACTCTTAAATACCTGCTACACCAGAGGGTATGTGACGCTCGGGAGAAATTCTTAACAAGTTATTAAGTGATCTTCACGTAGCCTCTAGTAATTTCGTAAAGTGCTAAAATTACAGCAAGTGACTGCGACATAAACAAAATTAATAAATTGTCAATGATATTGGGCCGTCTAATTTTATTGTAAAGAAACATATATTTACACAGCGTGTTCTTTTATTTGAACTGTTATGGAGGCGATTAAAATAAAACTAAATAATTAAAAGTTTCGAGTGAGAATAGAATATTTGACTGTGGCGGAAATTGATGTTTTGGGTTATTGATGTTTTATAGGTTATTGCTATTTTATGGGTTATTGGAAATTAGAGAAGAAAACAATATAAAATAAATATTTTCGAAATTTCTTAGATAGGTCTTTTCCACTCGGAGACCGCGGACTAAACAAGCTAGTCGTTGAATAAATAGAAAATCTCAGTAGAGCATATTTCCATTTGGGCTTCTATTGCATTAACAGGTACAGCTTTGAACGAATATTTAGCCTTAATTAGAGGTGTAAAAAAGTCAGTAAGTTTCAAATAAATAAATAAAACACAGGATTATGCGCTCAAGAATATTTTGAGGTGGGGATGTGTCGGGGAGCTATTTCTATCTCTGTCACACATGCTCTGTTGTAATGGCATGTTAGAAGAATTACGTCATTGTTTCACATTGCAGTTCCTTTCTAACTTGTAATGATTTTGATTAATTTTTAATACGCGTATTTTTAATTTATTACAAATGAACCATATTAACATATTTTTAACTTTAGAAAAAGCAGATGTTCTGTCCAGGCCGACTCCGACATGTGTGAGAAGGTAATCTTTCGAAAAATAAATGTAACTAATAAAACAATTAAACGTTAATAATAATTAAGTGTTTAACTTCTAGATGATATTCAGATACTAATACGTAATATTCTTCTTCTTATTTGACAGCTTGTGTCTGTCCACTGCTGGACATGAGTCCAAGGTGCGCCAAAATGCTCTATCGATTGCCTTCCCCATCCAGCTGCCTCCTGCTACCTTCTTTAGAAGTTGTTTAGAAGGCTAGCCCATCTAGCCGGAGCAGGACCAACACTACACGTACCAGCGTGCGGCCTTCACCCGAGCACTCGTCTGCTCCATCTGTAGCACGACATACACGACTAGCTACTATCACTTCAGCTTGCTTGTGTTTTCTGCAATGTTGGCTACTTTCGTTAGTTGGCGAACGACTTGGTGCTATTCAAAATCCGCTAAACTCATACATTCCAGAAATGAATAAATTCCAGAATTAATTGAAAAATAAATAGATTTTTTTTTTATAGACTAGTGTGCGGACGAGCAAGCGGTCCCACGTGATGGTAAGTGTTACCGCCGTCCATGGACACTTGCGACACCAGGGGGTATGCGGGCGCACCGCCGACTTTGCAAAATTTAGTAACGATTAGAATCAGTAAACTCGTACGACAAACAACGGAACACCATGTATAAAACTCTTTATCACAAATTTATTTTAATTGTTTCCCACCAGTCCATATAAATATCTTTCCTTAACATCTGTTGTTGCAATAGCGTCACATTATTTGACGTAAAATGGTCGATGTTAAGGTAGCATTATGCTCTTTGGTTACTATAGCCATTTGGTTTGAACAGGTGACTTGCGATGATGTTACTGATGGCACTGAATTGGTGTTCAGTTTTCTGGTAAGTTTCCTATTTGTTTCAAACTGTGTACGTTTTTCTGTATGGAATGAAGGCGGCAGACGAGCTGGTCCACCTCCACCTCCAGTCAGTCCACCAGTCGATACAGTCAATTGATACAGTCCAACTGGTGGTGAGGGGATACTGTCGCAGTGCGACATCCGCGATACGTGCCAAACATTGGCATGTCTCCGGATGCACCGCCTACCTTTGGAGATTTAGTAAAATACTCGGAATTAGGGTAGGGATGGGATAGGAAGGGATGGCAATGAGCTCTGGCATATCACACTATTGAAACACGTTCGTAATTAGGGGAATAGGATAAAGTGACAAATGCAGTGCATTTTACGGTATTGTTGCTCTCCGGAGCTATTGGATTGCCGCGTGCACCCTCCCCATTCCTAGAATTGTACCCTTTACTTCCCCTTTTAAGCCGACGTAGATTGGTGAGAGAAACGGGAAGAGGATAAGTTTTTATCCTGTTATACTCATTTTTACCTATCCATCTGAACACTTTATCCAATTTCACTCCTAACCTTCAAAAGGTAGGTGATGTAGCTGGTGGTGTGCCAACATTCGTTATTCTTGACTGATGTTGGCATGTATCGTAGATGTAGGTATATTTTGAGGGGGAAAGGGGGCGCTGCAATCCAACAGCCGCTGGGTTCGCTTAACTGGCCACGTTACCCCTCTCTCACAGAAGACTACCTTGAAATGTACTGCATTTTCCACTTTATCTTATTTCCCTAATGTACATACCTACGTGTTTCCGTACTGAATGGCATGTGCCAGAGCTCATTCCCATTTCATCCTATCCCTCCCCATTTTCCCAACCCTTTCTCCAAATCCATTCCTATATCTCCAAAGGTAGACAGCGCATCCGGGGGCGTGCCAACGTTTGTCATTTTGGACTAATGTTGGCATGTATCGCGGATGTCTATGGGGCGACATCATCCATTTACCATCAGGTTTTTTTAAAATATTATTATGTTTTTTGTAGGTCCATCGACATGGCGACAGAACACCCATTGCATCAACAGTGTATTTGAGTAATAACCCTGAAGCTCTCGAAGAGTATATAAAGCCTTATGGATATGGACAATTGACTGATGTAAGTTTTTAATCTATGCGTAATTATAATCTATAAATATAATAAATCAGTAAAAGGTTAAGTCTGTACATTGAGTAATTTAATAGAAAAGTTACTGATACAAAAACAGTGATTTTTGGAATTTGTTTCTGTATGTATGTCTGTTTGACTGAGAGACATCCCTTATTCCATTTAGTGATTAGATTGTAAAGGGTTTTCCAATAGGGACGGGTCGATGTTGACAGGCTGTGGCGGCTATTTTGTTTAGACGGCGTCTGTCAAATCTGTTGTTTATTATTCAGTGACTGATGCTAAATCACCATGGCAAGTTACACGATTGAGTAGCGCGTCCAAATGATAAAACTTTATTATTAAAATGAGTGTTCGTTAGTGCAAACGTTGCGCGCGTTGCGTCCATTTTACGGTAGACGCGGTGGCCCTTCAAAGTCGACTCTCCATCGTTTGGTAGCTAATTCGAGACGACCGGTTCGGTAAACAATCAGCCAACACCCGTACGTCAAAGGAGCACCAGATCGGCCGAGAACATCGCCGCTGTCCGTGAAAGTGTGCAGGAGAACCCAGGGTAGTCAATTCCTCGCCGTGCCCAAGAACTCAGCCTTTCGCAGACTTCAACTTGACGAATTTTGCGTTGGGACTTGGGCCTGCACCCGTACAAGATCCAACTGACCCAGGAGCTCAAAGTTAATGACCATAGACAACGCCGTTTGTTCGCTGACTGGGCTTCGGAACGTTTGGAAGAGGACCCCAATTTTGGCCGAAAATATCATCTTTAGCGACGAGGCGCATTTTTGGATGAATGGCTATGTAAACAAACAAAATTGCCATATATGGGACGACGCCAACCCACACGAGGTTCACCAGGTGGCAATGCATCCACAAAAAGTTACTGTTTGGTGCATATTTTGGGCCGGCGGCGTCATTGGTCCGTACTTTTTCGAAAACGACGTTAGTGAGGCCATCACCGTCAACGGCGAGCGGTACAGATCAATGATAACCAATTTATTTTGGCCCGAATTGAACGATATGGACGTGGACGACATGTGGTTCTAGCAGGACGGCGCTACGTGTCACACAGCGAACGCCACGATGGACATTCTGTATGAACGATTTCAGGGTATGGTTATCTCTCGCAGAGGTGACGTGAATTGGCCACCAAGATCGTGCGATTTGACCTCGCTAGACTTTTTCTTGTGGGGTTTTCGGAAGTCGCAGGTCTATGCCAATAAGCCGTAATCGACTGATGCCAACATAACCCAGGCCATCGCTCAAATTCAGCCGGATCTATACGGCAGAGTCATTGAAAATTGGACCTCTCAGATCCGTGCCACCGTGAGAAGCCGCGCCGGACATTTGAACGACGTCATATTCCATACATAATGGCATACATGGGCCTTTCAAATAAAAGAATAATTTCGTTAATACCTCACACACAGCTTGTTTTATTCCATTTCAACATCGACCCGCCCTTATTGGAAAACCCTTTAGTATAACCGATTCATTATAGATATCGGCACCTGTACCTGGGTTACACGTCAATTAACATGTTGAGGTGCCCGTTATGTTATATTATATCGACACCTGTACCTGGATTACACGTCAATTAACATGTTAGAGGTGCCCGTTATGTTATATTATATCGACACCTGTACCTGGATTACACGTCAATTAACATGTTAGAGGTGCCCGTTATGTTATATTATATCGACGCCTGTACCTGGATTACACGTCAATTAACATGTTAGAGGTGCCCGTTATGTTATATTATATCGACACCTGTACCTGGATTACACGTCAATTAACATGTTAGAGGTGCCCGTTATGTTATATTATATCGACGCCTGTACCTGGATTACACGTCAATTAACATGTTAGAGGTGCCCGTTATGTTATATTATATCGACACCTGTACCTGGATTACACGTCAATTAACATGTTAGAGGTGCCCGTTATGTTATATTATATCGACGCCTGTACCTGGATTACACGTCAATTAACATGTTAGAGGTGCCTGTTATGTTATATTATATCGACGCCTGTACCTGGATTACACGTCAATTAACATGTTAGAGGTGCCCGTTATGTTATATTATATCGACGCCTGTACCTGGATTACACGTCAATTAACATGTTAGAGGTGCCTGTTATGTTATATTATATCGACGCCTGTACCTGGATTACACGTCAATTAACATGTTAGAGGTGCCCGTTATGTTATATTATATCGACTCCTGTACCTGGATTACACGTCAATTAACATGTTAGAGGTGCCTGTTATGTTACATTATTATATATCGACATCTTGCAATTCAATTGGCGTAAATGCCAAAGTTCTAACATATTTCTAACATAACTTTTTATTTTTGGAGCTATTGAAAAATTGAATAGCGCTCGTCTTTCTGTGAGCTTTAACAGTCTAAATACCAAATTCCATTAAGTGTGGCATTGCAAAAAAATGGATGTGTTTTACGCCCCAAAAATGGTTACTTTTTGGCATTTACGTCCTACCAAATAGGTTTTAAAAAATCATTGATTGACGCAGTTCATTTTTTTTCTTGAATTGTTTAAAAAATTGTGATATATATATATACACCAGTAGCATTCTAAATTTACTCAGCAATTTGACGTTAAAGCCATACTTACTTTATATATAAATCAAAAGAGTTTTAACACGAAATGTTAGAATAAATAATTTTATATTTATATGAAAATCATTAGTAACAGTTTATAGGGATGAACAAGTTTCGAGTCATATTATTTAGTACAATTTACTTAGTTTATAGATTATTATTTGTGAATTGAAATTATTTCAACCAAATTTAATTATAAAAAAAGACGAATGTAACAAGAGTGTATAAATAAAAGTTACTAATAAATGTTTTTAATTTAATTTTTTTGAAAAAATACGTCTATATTTTATTTTTACAACCATAAGAATGGTGGCTTTTAAGGCCATTTGAAATATATACAGACTTATTTTATATCCTAGACGAACTTGTGATAAAAAAAATGCCTTTAACGTCATAATTTCTGTGAAGATTTTTCCTAGGCTCACAAAAAAAGTGCGTAGTAAAGGCCACTTCTTTGCGATGCGATATCAAATCTACAAATCGATAGAGCGTAAAAAACTGATCAAAACTGTATAAATATCTCATTTTCGCCAAAATGGCTTTTACGCCAATTGAATCCGCAAGGTGTCGATGTGTTACATTTGGTTCGGTGTCACCGCTCCTCCACATCGTCACCCCTCTTTTATATATTTATGTATATAAAGACTTTCTTGTACTCTGACCCGATCTGTTTTCTTTTTTTCGATATTATAGAGCTTTGGAATCACTCGCCTCTTTTTTGTTTTTAGTCTGTACCTAGGATACTTTCTTTTCCAGGAGGGCAAAAGAACGTCATATAAAATCGGTCAGTTCGTCCGTCGCCGCTACGATGATCTATTATCACCTAATTACAACAAATCAGAGATCTATCTAAGATCTACTGACTCGACCCGCTCGAAAATGACTATTTTAACCGCAATGGCCGCCACATACACGCCGATAGGACGCCGGTGGAATCCACGTCTTGATTGGAACCCTGTGCCGTACACGACTGTTCCAGCAAAATATGACTTTGTAAGTGGTTTATTTTATGGTATTGATGAAAAAAGGACAGAAAACAATTTAAAAGTCAATTTAAAATTAAAATATAAGTTTTAATTTAAAATTTAAAACAATTTTGACATATAACAGTCAAACATTGCAGTTTAGGTAATGCCAATGCACTTTGTTTTGCGAATAATTGTTTTGATGTACTAAAGATACAAGTATATGGGCTGCTCGTCTGCTAAAGCCGGAAGTTATACAACAACTCGCTGTTAAAACAAAGGATGGTGGCGATCACATAAGATCAGCAACGATCGCAATGATCCGGGGTTGTATTGATTCATAAAGCCTCCTCTCAATAATAATAACATATTTATTTATCCGATGAACCAATAGTAGGTAGATACCATCGATATGGGAATAGACTAGATGACACATCATACGTTCTTATCAAAGAAACCTGGTTGGCAACTTCTAGGGGGTGAGGGGTTCATTAAAAAGTAAAATTTGAAACTTAAGTACTACGTAATAAGAATTTTCCATTTGCAAAACACATGGATTAAATAATTCGGGAGCTACTGAACATAGAATCCTATTAGACTCTAACGTGCTTCCCTAGAGTGCTTGTATAACATATCTAGTATGTATCCTCAAATCTATGTACACATTTAAATTATATGTTAGATAATTCTCGGGAGTAAATCGTCGTGTTTGTTCGGGGCATGAAAAAGTCTCCCAGCTGCCAGATTTAAAAGAAGGCTTATATCCAGTAGTTGAGAGACATCATCCTGATGCTAGTCAAAGAGCTAAAGTGAAGTATGGGTCGACAAATACATTATAAGTTCTCACCTTTTATTTTTTTACTATAGAACTGGCTGACCCGACAGACGTCCTGTCCAAATTTCAATAAAAAATATTCCATATTTTCAAATTTCATAAAAATAAATAAATATTTTTTTATTTCTTGAAAACTTTTTCAGGGCCATAACGAACAAAATAAAAAAATAATTACGCATATCCAACGTTCGAGTCGTGAGTTATGGTCTTAAATTCATACAAACTTCCCATAGAAAAAAGCACTTTCAATTTTTCCTGGTTTGTCTGGCGGAGTGAGCTGAGCAACTGTCGTGATGGAGGATCATTCTGATTCCTGGGCGTCGTTCTTTGACTTTTTTCAAAACAGAAGGCAAGCAGATCTCTGTGTTCTGTTTGAATTCGTTTATTAACCCTTATATTTCACTTCACTATTTTTATATTTTCAATGTATTAACAGGCGTTTCTTACAAGATCTCTCAATGTACTTATCTTCTTACTCAAACGCATTACTTATCTTCTTGGCAAAAATAAATAGCTCTGGCCGAAAACAATAGATGTTGGTTGAAAACAAAATTACGTCTTAAAAAACTAAAATTGAAAAAAGGAATCTACCACATGCTGACAAGATGTCAAGAAAAATCGAAGGGGCCGCCCGGACGGAGTTGCTTCCAGTCTACCGCACAATCGAGAAGGGTCGGAATAAAAGTCACAGGCCTGTCCCGGGGCCCAGCTGCCCTGAGACCTTTAGCGCTCCTAAACCCTAGATGCCGTCACACGAGTGTAACTCCGTTGTTCCGTTGGCGCAGCCGCTCTCGCTGGCCGCTGCAGCTCTGATCCGCCGCTCTCTGGGCGCTGACGCTCCTGCACTGTCTTTCGTAACTTTGTTTCTGGTTCAGACCGCAATGAAAGTCATAAAAAAACATCGAACGTGTAAATGTTCTCTTGTAAAATTCATTTTACCACAAACACTTAATTTTGAAATTGACGCCTGAAATAAAAAACAAATGACAGCTTTATTTATTTATTTAATTTGGATAACCAACAGAGGTATCAATAAACAAGTATACATATAAAAAGTAGTGGTTAGATTACTAATGTAACCACTACTTGTTTATTGTATACTTGAGTATTGTATGTATACTTGAGTATGAGTATTGAGTTTATTGTATGTATTTATTGTAGTTTATTGAGGAACTATCCTCTACTTACTTACAGCTCTGAAAATTTAATGGCGTTTGACAAGCTAAGAGTTCCATTTCAAAATTCGAATTTGTTTCTTTCTATTGTATTGTACTAAGAATTTTCAGTTTGACCTATCGTACATTCTTAGCTCTTACTTTTAGATAATCTTGGTATAGCACCGCACCATCAGCTTGTATCTCCATTGGTTACCATTACTACGCTGTTATATCGCATCAATGTTTTACTGTACTTACTAATTGCTTTTCAGAATTTAGCCTTCCTTAACTGTCCAACGTTCATACAACAACAATCAATTGCCATGACTGGATCACCGCCAGCACTTGCTAATTATACCGATGTCCTCAACCAACTGAGCGATATACTCGGTTACAACGTCACATCGCTCCCTATAATTGCAATGAGTGCATATGATGTTTATCTGAGTCAGGTAAAAACTGATATAATTTTACTGATAGATTTTGCTTTTGTTTTTAGCCACTTAAAACCGATTTGGAATGTTGGTCTCATTTATATTATTTTTATAAAATCTTTCGGGAAAAAATATCCGAAATATGTCAAGGTAATCAAACTAGCAGATCGTAGATTACAACTAAAGATTTCCGCCAACAGAGAGACGTTGTCCTAATATATAGAGATAGAGATTAGTGTCCTACGTCGAGCTTGCTTGCTTAAAGTCATGGCTTAGAAATCCGCTGATTTTAATTTGTTTTTAAGATCACATGTAAAGATCTTCAAATAGTAATTCAAATAACACGTTATAAGTGATTGCCGTTGAGAGATGATGTTATTTTTTCTCAGGAAAGCCTTGGCTTGCCTTTAAGCGCAGCCATTAAAACGATAATGCCGGAGCTGGACGAAGTTGCGGCTATCATTTGGGACTACGTTTACGGAAATGAAGATTACCTGCATTTAGAAGCTGGTAAGGATCCAATTTCTTTGTTTGAAGAAATGATGACAGGAAGAAACATATTAGTATTGCAGAGTTGCTGTTTGTCTTAACGGAAATATCAAGGAGCTGTTCGTACGTTCCTACGTAACTGAGAATTTAATTATATCTGCGTTTAATTTAATTTAATTATATTTAATTGTTTTAAATATATCAGCCTATGTCTCTCAATTGCTGGATGTAGGCCTCTCCTGAAGGCTCGCCAACATACACGATCTTCCGTTTTTCTCATCTAGTTACTACCGGCAAACTTCATCAAAGTCCTCGGTCTACCTAGCCGGTGGGATCTTTCATATAAGTTATTGAACAAAGATATAGAGCCAAATAAAGAATCCTCAATCAGCTGGATAGACGTCTCCATATAGACTGTCATTCTGATATGTACTTAAATTGCTTGGTGACCGTTACTCAATAATGGTATCAATATGTGCAGTGTGGCGTCGGCCGGCATTAGAATAACACCACCCCATCTCTAAAAGAGTGGACTTGCCAACCCGCTTGGCCAGCGTAACGTGCCCATACATCCCCCATGCACGAGAAAATGTGCATGAGGATGTTCATCTCACGATACAAGTGCTGATTACGGCATGGTACGGCATTAATCTAATCTGGCTAGGTGTTACTCTCCTCACATATTTGAATGTTCTTTTGCAGGAGTTCTTCTAAACGAATTCTTCCAATATGCGGCCTTGGCGATAACTGATCAAAATACTCAAAGAGTGAGGATGTATGCTGGCCACGATGCAAATGTGTTTGCCGCTATACAGACGTACAATATACCAACGCAAGGCGTTGTGCGGTATGGTGGAACTATAGCTTTAGAAGTCAGAAAGG
Source organism: Sesia bembeciformis (assembly GCA_943735995.1). NCBI lineage: Eukaryota > Metazoa > Arthropoda > Insecta > Lepidoptera > Sesiidae > Sesia > Sesia bembeciformis. Next base: position 13,475,762 of record OX031041.1, on the reverse strand, counting down.
TTCTTGCGACCGGAAAATATGTTGTTTTGGTGAGTTGACTTATTATTATACTATAGCATAATAATAATCTCGCAGTTCCTATCCTTTTTAAGTATCTATAATTTAGCAGAGGACTGGGGAGGTGTTCGTACTCTACTGATTTAACACGTATCGAGAATACCATGTATCGAGAAACGCAACGTGGGACGCCCTCCGGCCATGTAGACTGACGACTTGACGAAAGTCGGCGGTAGTAGCTGGATGAAAAGAGGGGAGGACCATGTGTGGCGGCGGTCCGCTGGAGACGCCTATATCCAACAGTGGAGAGAGAGAGGTTGATGGTATGGTATAGTAGGCAACAGCTTCTTACGAGTGGTAACGAGCTGTATTATAGTAAGTTTTAAGGATATGGCTCATTAAGATAATGATTGGTAACGCCATCTCAAAATGTTTGGAGTAATGCTGTAGTAAAACGTAGACTACAAATGTGGTATCCAACAGGATTCCAACTGATCTTCCTTTATGATTCTTCCAGCCGGTGTACCTGAAGTTCCCCGGAAGACCCGAGAAGTACCTTCAAGTGACTGGGTGTGATCTACTTTGCGACATCGACCAATTCTATTCTCTTACCTCGCAGAATGCTCTAAATGTCACTGAATGGAGGACTGAATGTAATTTCACCGAAGACTTGTCGATCGATTCGTCGAGTATTGATTAAAATACAAAAAATACAAATTACACAATGGTAAAAAAAAACTGAAAGCTGTTTAAGTTTAGGTTTCAATTTGCTTGTGACATTCAAAAATAGGTAGTGTTCAAAAATATTGATCATAATTAGAGATCTGATATTCGGGTGCATATTTACCTATAAAGGTATAAAGTGTGGAAGCGGCTTCTTAAAATAATTTATTTGAAAACCGAAATCCCGGGATTTCACTACTAACAGGATGCTTATTTATGGAACTCCTCAGCACTTTTGAAGGTCTGATGGTGACCAGGACAGAGTCGATAGGATCTAAGGCACTGTCGAAGATATAAACTTTGGAATGGCAATTTGTAGGAATGCAGTTCTGATGGTCTTGTGGATTAACTGTACAACTTTAGGTATATGCATCGTATTCTATAGTCGGAACATAAAATTTGTCGATCCCGGGATTGCGGCATTCGCCTGATACAAAAGTACACTCCATACTTATCCAACACCTCAACTTTAGGTAAATATGCACCCGAATATCCGATCTACAATCATAATTTGCTGCTGATTTATTACTTTTTTGCTGTTAGTTGATTTTTTACAACATTTACACGATCATCGACAAATATTTATTTAAAGTAAATATATTTAAATGAGAAATTAAACGTTATTTATGTACAAATCAGTCGATGCCTTTTTATTTTCACTAATACTTAGTGCCGTGTGGTCGTGTGGTGTCGGCTGGCGATAAAATAACACCATCTCGTATCATTCCGTGGGAGTCGTAAAAGACGAGTAAGCGATAACAAAGCGGCTATCACAAACCCTCGAGGAACTGCACCACCTCTAAGTGGACTCGTCAAGCCGCTTTGGCAGCGTGGCGTTTTAAGGCTATACATCCTTCATCCATAAGACAATGTGCTTGAGGTGGCCCGTGTCCAGTTGTGGATACTGAAAGGCTGGTTGCATCGCATTGCAATACTTAGTATATTTTATTCTTCTTCGTCTTCTTTGGTCTGTTGGCAGTATCAATTGTCGACTCAAGCGCGACTACTGGCATGCGAATGTTAAGTGAATTTCGACCTAAAATTTTTTCCGTCCAAGTAACTTACGAGTCGCTCATAAAAGTGATAGTAGATTCAAAATTGTTGAACTCCTAGAAAAAACACGAAAAACGCAGTGTTTTAATTTGCGTTTTATTTACCAGGGCGCAACATGAATATTTTACGTTGTTCTCTTATAAAATTCAATAATGAGTCAAATGTGGCTAATTATTTATCACAATGCGCCTGCGCGAGCGAAGTTCTTAGCTGTTTCTTTGTGGAGTTTCGTTATAGCAATGTGAGTAATGACTTTTATGCGAATCCTGATGGTGGACGCAAGTAGGAATGATTGTCCAAAAAAAATTACGGAGGTGTAAATTATCAAAAAGATCCAAAAAATCATCGCCTACATACGTTTTGAATAGCGCCCGTGAAGCTCTACAATTTTTATCTAAACATTTGTTTTCTAAAACGTACGAACAATAGCAAAACGAGAGATCTAGGATTTTTGTGTACGCTTATATGAGCGACATCGGCCTTTCCTATTGGCGCGTGTCATCGGCGATAATCATTTTCATCAGCTTTTGAATTGGCTATCTTGCAACTGAAAAATATGTCGTTTTGGTCAGTTGACTAATTATAGCATAAGCTGTAATTATAATTATAGCATAAGCTGTAATTATAATTATAGCATAAGCTGTAATTATAATTATAGCATAAGCTGTAATTATAATTATAGCATAAGCTGTAATTATAATTATAGCATAAGCTGTAATTATAATTATAGCATAAGCTGTAATTATAATTATAGCATAAGCTGTAATTATAATTATAGCATAAGCTGTAATTATAATTATAGCATAAGCTGTAATTATAATTATAGCATAAGCTGTAATTATAATTATAGCATAGGCTATCGTTATAATTATAAGCTATATTATACGCTGCAATCTAAAAGCAGCTGGGCGCTCACGTCTAGTCTCTCCCAGAAGATTACCTTGAAAGGTACTGCATATTTCACTTTATCCTATTCCCCAATGAACGTACATGTTTCGGTAGTGAGTGAGATATGTCAGAGCCCATTCTCATTGTATCCATTTAAGGATAGGTCGCTCCCTATTTTCCCAATATTTTCTCCCGATCCATTCCTATATTACCGTTCTTTCTTCTTGAGTAGCTTAGCAAAGGACTGGGAGATGGTCCGAACTTTAAAAAAAATGTATTTTACTAATGTAACTTGTGTTGTAAAATTGAGCGCTGAGCGCTCGAGCGCTCAGTCAGCGCTGATGAACTTTAAGAATTATAACCTTAATTGTTTTAGATATAAGCTTTTAACCTCAAGTCTATCAAATATACCTATACATATACACATGAGTATATGTACAAACTATTTGAGGGGGAGAGTGCACGCTGCAATCCAACAGTCGTCGGGCGCGCTCGACTGGCCACGTTACCCCTCTCTCACAGAAGACTACCTTGAAATGCATTTCCCACTTTATCTTATTTCCCTAATGTACGTACGTGTTTCGGTAGTGTTCTCCAAATCCATTCCTATAGCTCCAAGGGTAGGCAGCGTATCCGGGGGCGTGCCAGCGTTTGTCATTTCGGACGGATGTTGGCATGTATCGCGGAATTCGCGGATGTCTATGGGCGACAGTATCACTTACCATCAGGTGGACTGTATGCTCGTCTGCCGCGTTCTTTTTAAATTTTTACAACAAAATTAACAGAAAATGAAAAAAATAACTCCGTCAAGAGATTTACGTGACAGTCGCATTTTCATTTGAACGTCAGCAATAGAAAAACTGATGAAGCCGTCAGAACTTGCCAAAGAAACAACATTTCAAAGAGTCCCATAATTCCCCAGTTTCCCCTTTTGCAAACGTCAAATTGTTTCAAAAGATCGCCGATTTCAGCAGAAAGTTTGATTACTTCTTCTTTTGAGGGTTAGAATAGGTTGACTGTTTTTGAAATTGATATGTTTTGTAACTTATTTGTGATATTATCAGAGTTAACGGACCCTATTGTCGGTGTGAACTTATTGAATTATTTATTGACGGGAAGGGTAATACATATTTTAGTTTACAATGTAATGAAAAGAGTTTAATCAAAAAAAATATTCTAAACTTAAAAACCGTTTAAATAAGTTTTTCGCCCCGAAACCCCAAAAATTTTATAGCCATGGGATAATGGCTCTTCCAGAAAAATGTCGAAAGATTAATTGAATTAAATGGACAATATTGCGTTTAATAAATAATTATGAAATACAAAAAACGCCTTTAGTATGTTCGCTATAAAAAGGCCGCGAACATGTCCGACTACTTTATATATTCGGGATATACTCGTAAGTCAACATCTGTCCAGAACAACAAAAGTTGTCACGCCTCCGGATGCTCCGCTTACCTTTGGCGATTTAAAGACATTAATTTGGAGAAAGGGTTGGGAGTAATTGGAAGGGAAAGGATGAAATGGGAATGAGCTCTGGCACATGCCATTCAGTACAGAAACACGTAGGTACGTACATTGAGGGGAAATGTAGTATATTTCACGGTCGTTTTCTGTGAGAGAGGAGTAACTCGAATTCGATCGGGGGCTATGTGATTACAGCGTGCACTCACCCCCTGCATTGTGAATTAACATAAGGTAACTACGGTCGGTGGAAAACCCTCAACTTATCACCGTCTTTAAATCCTCATTTATAGTAATTAAAAGTAACAAAAGGTCCTTCGCAGGCTCGCTTTCTTTTTAATTTTTCGAAACAACAACCAACAATGGAGGTTATTATTTTTTTCTTGTCTGAATAGTCTAATGAACACTCTTGTAATAAGCTGGCTTATTGTAAAGCCTCCTTAAAAGTTATTGTGAGAATTTTTTGTGTAATCGTTATAGGAATGTTTTGCTCCTTTGTTTCATTGCCTGAGAATTAACAGTCCTTTTTAGATGTAAAAAATATTTAGATCGACTTTTAAGCTACTCCTATACTTTTCAAATACTTTTAACTCTTTATGGAGAACTCTTTTAACTCTATTAACCTCTGATCACGTGAAACCTATAATATAAAATCCCTTGTTGACCACAGTTATCCCCCTGTAGTTACAAGTACATTTAACGGTTGGAATACCGACATACCGACAGGCGCAGCGATCGGTCTTTTTCTGTGAAAAAAAAAAAGAAATCTACAACATCAATACGTCGATTTTTCCGCAACCAATTCCGATAGACGCCTAACGAAAGTACACTGATATCGGTGCTCTATCGGAATATTCACGGCTGAATAATTTAGAAGCTGGGTTCTGATACATGGAAGTAGGAGTCTCTCTTTGTTTCGAATTTTTTTACACCAAAACTTGTTTATTATTTATTTGAGTTTTTCTTATTTCTTGTGGAAGGAAAATGGCAGATGAATAGATACTTGCTGGTAGTTGTTGGTGAGTGGATATCCATGGACATCCGCATATGTATCTCGAATCTATACTAATATAATAAAGAGGTAAAATTGTGTGTTTGTAGGTATGTTGGCGGTAATCTCTGAAACTACTGAACCGATTTCAAAAATTCTTTCACAAATAGGAAGCTACATTATCCGTGTCTAATATAGGTTATACTTTACTTTGAAATTTTGAAAAAAAAAATTAATACTTACAATAAAACAAACCGAAGCGAAAAGAGGGCGGGTCGCTAGTGTAAAATAAAATCCGTACGAAGATATTCGATGAAGAACTAAATTTGCTGAGATAGTTCAAAGGATCAACAAATCACAGAAGACTACCTTGAAATGTACATTGTACAGCATTTCCCACTTTTATCTTATTTTCCTAATGTATCTATGTGTTTTGGTAGTGAGTGAGATGTGCTAGAGCCCATTCCCATCCTATCCCTCCCCATTTTCCCAACCCTTTCTTCAAATCCATTCCTATATCTCCAAAGTTAGGCAGCGCATCTGGGGGCGTGCCAACGTTTGTCAGTTTGGACTAATGTTGGCATGTATCGCGTATGTCTATGGGCGACAGTATCCACTTACCCTCAGGTGGACTGCTCGTCTGCCGCCTTCGTCCATAAAAAAAAAACTGAATTGGGGGAGAAGAGTCTTTTAATGGAGACCAAGTATCGGGAAACGTAGCTTTGAACGCGCTTCGGCCACGTGGACTAACAACCCGAAGAAAGTCGCCGGTAGTGGCTGGATGAGAAGAGCATAAAGAAATGTGTTACGGCGCTCCTAGGTCTAGGCCTATATCCAGCAGTGGGAAGACAAGCTGATGGTATGTTATGGTAATAGATTCAGTAATATCATATCTTCCAAACAATCGATTCGTAACTCATGACCGATATACCTCGGGCAGTTTTACGCACGAATATTTTCTGAATACATTGGGTATATTATGATTGATTCCACGGTCGACAATAATTGATTGAGAGTTATAACTTCATTTAATATCAATCTGTTTTGAGTTACTGCTGTTTTAAATGGTTAAGTAAATGGATGGATTAAGTAAATCAGTAAATGGATAAGGATTGCATTTTCCTTTCTTTCATCTATGATAGCCTTACGATGAACTTGATATGGTTTCAGTGTTACCTACAACTCAGGCGATGGTATGTAATGCGTATTGGCAGCGCTAGTCAGATGGCAGATTTCGCTATGTTTCGTAAGTTTTAGAAAAAAGTGTTTATAGAGGAAGAATTAAAAAAAAATCATATCCTTAAAATTGAATTTGCTTAGTTATAACTAACAGTTCTTGGTGTACTGCTTTTTAAAATTCAGCATTTTTATTTTCACACAAACCACTCACTCTCACCACGTAAGTACACTCGCACAGGTATCTGTTGTAGCGGTTCGAATAGAAGCTGTTACTGAATGGAGTGTGTGGCGTTACCTTTCGTATTGAAGTATTGTTTAAAGTTATCAGTTTCAAATGATAGAAATTTATTGTAGGTATTTTGTATTTCACCTGTATACGAGTGTAAGGTCCTTCAAAAATAATGTGAAATAGTTTAATGTGTCAATCACTTGATTGAGTATACTTACACTGCAATTATTATATCTAACTAAAAATATAACATGTGGGGTATCTCATAATCTTTTATTACATTAAAAATAATAGTTGATTAATTGACTCTTATGTGCATAATAACAGGTTACGTTGTTGCTATTTACGCGTATCTACTAACAGACGTGGACCCGTTCAAAGGTCCAATCAACTAGCGAGTGGATGTTATGCACATACGAGTAAATTAATGACCAATTATTTCTATTATTAATGTAATTAAAAAAATATGAAATAATTGTTAATTTTTAGTTAGATATAATAGTTTCAGTGTACTAATTTACACATTGAAATATTTCACACTATTTTTTTAGGACCTTATACAGTTTGTGTGTATAGATAGACGATGAATTTTGTAGGACCTTATACAGTTTGTGTGTATAGATAGACGATGAATTTTGTAGGACCTTATACAGTTTGTGTGTATAGATAGACAATGAATTTTGTAGGACCTTATACAGTTTGTGTGTATAGATAGACGATGAATTTTTTAGGACCTTATACAGTTTGTGTGTATAGATAGACGATGAATTTTTTAGGACCTTATACAGTTTGTGTGTATAGATAGACGATGAATTTTTTAGGACCTTATACAGTTTGTGTGTATAGATAGACGATGAATTTTGTAGGACCTTATACAGTTTGTGTGTATAGATAGACGATGAATTTTGTAGGACCTTATACAGTTTGTGTGTATAGATAGACAATGAATTTTGTAGGACCTTATACAGTTTGTGTGTATAGATAGACGATGAATTTTGTAGGACCTTATACAGTTTGTGTGTATAGATAGACGATGAATTTTTTAGGACCTTATACAGTTTGTGTGTATAGATAGACAATGAATTTTGTAGGACCTTATACAGTTTGTGTGTATAGATAGACGATGAATTTTGTAGGACCTTATACAGTTTGTGTGTATAGATAGACGATGAATTTTTTAGGACCTTATACAGTTTGTGTGTATAGATAGACAATGAATTTTGTAGGACCTTATACAGTTTGTGTGTATAGATAGACAATGAATTTTGTAGGACCTTATACAGTTTGTGTGTATAGATAGACGATGAATTTTGTAGGACCTTATACAGTTTGTGTGTATAGATAGACGATGAATTTTGTAGGACCTTATACAGTTTGTGTGTATAGATAGACGATGAATTTTTTAGGACCTTATACAGTTTGTGTGTATAGATAGACGATGAATTTTTTAGGATCTTATACAGTTTGTGTGTATAGATAGACGATGAATTTTGTAGGACCTTATACAGTTTGTGTGTATAGATAGACGATGAATTTTTTAGGACCTTATACAGTTTGTGTGTATAGATAGACGATGAATTTTTTAGGACCTTATACAGTTTGTGTGTATAGATAGACAATGAATTTTGTAGGACCTTATACAGTTTGTGTGTATAGATAGACGATGAATTTTGTAGGACCTTATACAGTTTGTGTGTATAGATAGACGATGAATTTTTTAGGACCTTATACAGTTTGTGTGTATAGATAGACAATGAATTTTGTAGGACCTTATACAGTTTGTGTGTATAGATAGACAATGAATTTTGTAGGACCTTATACAGTTTGTGTGTATAGATAGACGATGAATTTTGTAGGACCTTATACAGTTTGTGTGTATAGATAGACGATGAATTTTTTAGGACCTTATACAGTTTGTGTGTATAGATAGACAATGAATTTTGTAGGACCTTATACAGTTTGTGTGTATAGATAGACAATGAATTTTGTAGGACCTTATACAGTTTGTGTGTATAGATAGACGATGAATTTTGTAGGACCTTATACAGTTTGTGTGTATAGATAGACGATGAATTTTTTAGGACCTTATACAGTTTGTGTGTATAGATAGACAATGAATTTTGTAGGACCTTATACAGTTTGTGTGTATAGATAGACGATGAATTTTTTAGGACCTTATACAGTTTGTGTGTATAGATAGACAATGAATTTTGTAGGACCTTATACAGTTTGTGTGTATAGATAGACAATGAATTTTGTAGGACCTTATACAGTTTGTGTGTATAGATAGACAATGAATTTTGTAGGACCTTATACAGTGTGTGTATAGAGTCTATAAATTTGTTATTTGTTACAATAATAACATTTTTGCGTCGGCATAATTTTGCAACTCCTGAACCGAGTCAGATTATCTTCGGACTTAGCCGAGATAGATACAAACTATTTTTCTACCAAATTTCATTTAAATTCGATAAGAAAACGCGCCCGGCAGTCTGTCGACAAATTTCGATATATGCCGTAATCAGACTTTGTTTCATCCACTGGTGGACGTGGACCTTCTCATGCACATTTGTCTTATGCATGAGGGGTGTGTACTGTATGGCTCTAAAACGCCACGATAGCCAAGCGGGTTGGCGAGTCCATTCTTATAGAGGTGGTGTAGTTTATCAGGGCATGTGATAGCGGCTTTGTTACCCCTTACTCGCCTTTTACAACACTCACGGGATGGGGTGGTGACATTTTAAAGCCGTTATATCTCTTATACATAAAACTAGAAAAACCATAAATTTTATTAGAATAAAATCCGCGCAGCCATTTGTAACAGGTATTGTTAACGCATGATAGAGTTTTCAGTTTTGTTCTGAAATGCAAATTCAGTTGCTATAGTTCTGTTGTAAATTCGCAATTGAAATACAGAGGTTTTTGCAATAAAAAATCTTGGTTCAATTTTTTGGAACACTTGCAGTATAATTTCATTTTGGTTTAAGTTTTCTGCAATGAAATATTTTCGTGTTGTTGGCCCATTTCATAATGTCGAATTGAACTTCTCTAATCAACCTAAAAGTTGATTGGCTGAAAGTGCCTTAAGGTATTAAGCTCGCCTTTTGTACGATAATGTACAATGAAGTGTATAAATAAATAAAATTAGATTGTTGCGGGAGCAATCGATCTTCTTTTTTTTATGGACGAAGGCGGCAGACGGGCATACGGTCCACCTGATGTTAAGTGAATACTGTCGCCCATAGACATCCACGACACATGCCAACATTAGTCTAAAATGACAAACGTTGGCATGACCCCAGATGCTCTGCCTACCTTTGGAGATATAGAAATGGATTTGTAGAAAGGGTTGGGAAAATGGAAAGGGATAGGATGGGAATGGGCTCTGGCACATCTCACTCACTACCGAAACACGTACGTAGGTATATTAAGGAAATAAGATAAAGTGGGAAATGTAGTACATTTCAAAGTAGTCTTCTGTGAGAGAGAGCTAACGTCTGATAACTGGCCAGTCGATAGTGCACAGCGATTGTTGAATTGCAAGCGTGCTCTCTCCCCCTCCCATCCTAACCCCTGTGATCATTTAAGAAACTAATATGGAGGACAATGAAAGTTATTTATCACACCTGAAGCTACATCTCACACTACATCACACTTTTAATGAAAACCTCCATACACTAGTAATCATACTAACTAATTAGCAAACATGTACCTTACATACTTACACTTTCTAGATGAGTTCAAAATAAGAAATATCGAAAACACACAAGAATTTTCCCATCACTATCACCTTAAGCAATCTTCCTATTTACGGACGTGCATCCGTGCACTCTATTAAATCGATACCGGCGACGATGTCTCGAGAATTAATATAGATTAGATTATCTTACAACACTAGCCCATTATCTGACATAATTTGAGCTTGAATTAATTTTTACATTAGTTTTCTTAAGTTTAGTTAGTTAGCGACTAAGTCCTGTAATAATAAGTCTACTAATAAGTCCTGGGAATGACACTATAATTCTAATGGGAACAAAATGATCCACGAATAGTTTTACTTCCATACAATTTTCCTTTTGTTTGTGCTAGGTGGACCAACGACTTGAAAAAGTTTTGTTTTGACATGGGTGATGTGTGATCTTAAAACGGCATGCTGTCCAAGCGGGTTGGCGAGTACATTCCTATAGAGGTGGTGTAGCTCCTCAGGGCTTGTGGTAGCGGCTTTGTTTTTTTTTATGGACGAAGGCGCCAGACTAGCATACAGTCCACCTGATGGTAAGTGGAGACTGTCGCTCATAGCCATTGTTATCGCCTATACGACACCCACGGGGAGAGATGGTGTGACGCTATTCTATACCATGTGTAATAATATCTACCCATCCTCATTGGGCCCGCGATTATGTTCCGAAATCCTGTGACGATTACAGTGGGACATTAACAGCTGATATTGACAGTATTATACCATTAAACGTGTTGTCTCCGAACCTTTCTTGAAGCCTTAAACCGTGGATTTTACTAATGATTCTGAGGTAAATGACATATGTAAGGCTTTTTCTTCAAAATTATCAATTTCCACGGCTTTGTATTTAGATTATCTAAATACAAGCTGTACAAAAAAGTTTCGTGCACTTCATGTTCGTGTTCTGGCTGTCCGGTGTGGGCCGGTTTTAGAATTGTATGACTCTATGGCTGTAGGGGCGAATAAGGGACAATAAAGCGGCTACCAGAAGTCCAGAGGAACTACAGAACCTATAAAAGAGTGGATTCACCAACCCGCTCACCAACGGTGTTCTAAGACTTCTTCACTAATGGTGTTCCATACATCCGTCATGCATAATTAGGAAGTCTGATACTGAAGTCTAACAGTGGATACTGAAAGGGCTGGTTACGACAGACTACATAAAAAGCAACTCTAATTTTAATACTACGAATCTGGCTTTCACATCCTGTATATCAAATACGTACCCGCTCCATTTGTCGGCAGTAACGCGACGCGCTCCGAATGGGCGAGCAGCAAATCGTCTGTGCGAGCTGAGAGGATTGACTCCCGTATACGTATTACATTGCGTGCAGATTACTATGAGATCTACCAAGATGTCAGCACGTCAAGTGTGATAGTTGTAAATCTTAATATAGTTCTTGGATTATATCGATAGTGGGGACTATCGATATTTTTATAGAAAGTCGATTAATCGATAATATTATCGTTAAATATTAGAGCGGTGTGATAGCACAGGCATAGCTATCCTGAACTCAAATTCAGGAGGTCGTGAGTTGAAATCCTCGGCTCGGCTCGGCTGATGAGTTTCTATAATACTAAGTACGGATTTTTAAATTATCGCTAGGTTGGCGGTGAAGGAAAAAATCACGAGGAGACCCGCGCGCTTAATTCAGTTCAGCGCGCGCTTAATTCAGTTCAAAGTTTCAATTATTTTTCTTTTAAATTATTCGCTTTAAATATCAATTAATAAATTACATTTTATGTCATTTAACTTAGAATCAATTCCATTTACAAAACTATTTTTTCACTATCAAAAACGGGATCAATTTTGAATTTACAGTCAGCAACAAGATAATGTATAGGTGCCCATCAGTACTTTAATGCGCTTGAAATAAGGACTATAATCGAACGGTTTTGAGTATATTAGCATGTTGCTGCCTGTATACAAACAAAATACAAAAAAGCTCGTTTATCTTTATTAAAAAAAAACCACTTGAAACGAGTGAGCAAATTGCGTGGAAGGCACAAAGCGTCGCTCACAGCCCGATAGCATATTTTTATTTCATGAATGTAAAAAAAATATATTTGTAACAAAGGCCACACCCAGTAATACAGAAATACAGTAACGCTCGGCGCTCGAGCGCTGCGTGAGCGCTAACGAACTTTTAAAGACTAGCGTTAAAGGCTAGTGAGTGTTTAATTCATTTTTTTAATGTTTGGTGGTCACCGTTGTAATTAAAAGCTCGAGTCTAAAACGGTTAAGGTTCAATAGCACTAAAATAGCGCGCTAGCGCTCCAGCGCTGAAGCGTTCAGCGCTCATTATATCAACACTGATGTTATATCATCATTACACAGTACTATACCATCAGCCTGTGTCTCTCCAATGCTGGATATATGTTAGCTCTCCAATGCCCCTAAGGCTCGCCATCACACACAGTCTTTCGCTCTTGTCATCCAGAGAAACGGCAACGAGTCCATTTTTGCGTCCACTGCTGGATTCTCATGAACATTGCTTTAAAACGGTACGCTGGCCAAGCGGGTTGGCGAGTTTCTTCTTTCAGAGATGGTGTTGTCCTCAGGGCTTGTGGTAGCGGCTTTGTTATCCCTTAGTCGCCATTTACGACACCTACGAGATGAGATAGGGTGGTGCTATTTTAAAGCCGGTCGACATCATCCGGTCAGCGAAAACATTTAATTCATCAGTGCAAAAACTATATATTTTTCATTATAGCTACGAACCTAGTGAACGCACTCAGAATCCACTACAGCTAATACATTTTTATTTTCTTTTGCCTTTGTAAAGGCAAAGGCACTCTACTCTGTAATGCAGCGCGTACGTGAGAACATTAGACGCTTCTAGTTTCTTTGTTTTTATATCCAAGGTACATGTTCCGTTCAAATGTACTTATTAATGTTGTTAATCGTATTTATTCATGTACAAACTTCGTTACAGCTAACTGTCAACTAACTCTATCGTATGGTGCTCGTAAACAGCAAATATGAGTATAACGTCAAAGAACAAACAACCTATTTTGTTCACTTAAACTAATTGATATGACGTTTAAATTTAGTTCAAAGTAATAAGCCGTTTACGAACGCAAAATAATTGCAGTTGTGCGAACGTTTCGTTGGATAATGAAACTGAATGACTAATGTTAAATCAATGCACCATGGCGCTTTTGACAATAGTGTTTGGAACACTAGGTTTACTGAGAACAGAGTTGGACTCCAAGGAAGAACACGAAAAATACATTCTCACGATTTTATTTCATTATCACAAACATTGTGCACTAAAGTTTAATAAACTATCACTTTTAAATCCCACAATATACATATATAATGTTGGAATTTCGAAACCAAAACGAAATTGAGTTGCTCTGAAAAGAGTGGTCTTTATTAATCACAATATGGCAATACATTTTACATAAATTGAAAAGAACTTTACTAGGTACAAATCTTACCTGAAAAGAGAAACTACATTTAAAGCTATTATTTCTTAAATTCCTTGTAGTTTAAGTATTATTTCTTATACTTAGTTGTTCTTTACTTGCACTTGTCTGACAACATAACCTCTCCGTTAACTTCTATCGTATCAACCATAGATTAAACCTTAGATTGGTACAAACTCTATAAAACTACTACCATAGTTAATTCATGTGCGGGGAATTCAAATTTAATGAAGTGCGAAGATCTTCATTTACATACATTTTTTACAATAATCAAACAAAGACTCAACCTTACTTCTCGGGTTCCCGCCAAAAAAGTGTGTTAAAACTCTACCAAAACAACGCAACATTACTTGATACTTGAACTCTTAGCAACAGTTCGCCAAAAGGGGCCAATGTACTATGGATCGTTTTTAACACACATTTTAGTTCCTGTATATTTCAGTAGATGGCATACATAGTCAGGTCTACATCACGCTATGGTTTCGTTTTTCCAGTTTTGTTATCATAAGGGAAACTAGTAACCATAATCATATGTAACAAACATATATACATACATATTTTTTGTGGAGCTGGTGATCAATACGTGTTGATGCCAGGTCTTAAAAGGTCAAATAATGACTCTATAAATTTTAGTTGGCTTAAAAATCATAAGTTTTCATTTCAGGAAGGTTGCAAAACATTTTTTTTTTAAAATCCCCCTTGTTGGGTGACTTTATTAGTGTTTTATTAGTACTTTAGTTATTAGTTCTTTTAGGGCTTTTACGACACCCACGGCAATAGATAACGTGGTGTTATCCAGAAGCGAGCCCACTCTACACGGCCGTTGATATTAATTGGAATTTTTAATTAGAAAATTAAACTATGTAGAAAGTTCAAAAAAATTACTTTTGTAAGTGGTGCGATGAAAATCTGTTAATTAAACTAACCAACATTACCCACATAATAAACGGTAGTGCAATTCACTGAGAAATAAGAAATTTATTTAGGACTAACGAGCGGTGCCAGCGACTTCGCGTGAAATTGTGATTCCCGTGGGAACTCTAAAAGTATTCTAAATGTTAACCCGACACATAAACTATAACTACGAAAAGTTTCATTAAAATCCGTGTTCACACAGACAGACAAAAATTCCATAAATTGTTGTCTCTATCACATGTACTTTACATTGCAATCACTTTTTTTTTAAATATTTCACGTACAGACAGTTACGATTTTATCATAAGTATATAAGTTCGACTGTAATTACTACACAGTATAAAACAGCGCGATGATTGTGTAAGGAAATTTACTTATTTACTGTCGATTCACATTTATTGTTAGGTCGTGACTATCTGCACTGGGCACGTGTGGAGGATGACGGCCCGAAAATCCTTGTGATATTAAGTGGGCTGTTGTAAGCTGATATAGATACAAACAAAATTATGTTGTTCTGATTTTTCTTTATGCGCAAAGCCCTTTGCTCCGTGTATAAATTCGTATGAAAGAAACATCAAATCCGAAAGAAACATTTTAATTAATTTTATTTACGCTCCGTGTATAAATTCGTATGAAATAGATATTTTAATGAATGTTACTTGCGTTCCCTGTATAAATTAGTATGAAAGAAACATTTTAATAAATTTGACGCACTCCGTGTATAAATTAATATGAACGAAACATTTTAATGAATTTTATTTGCGCTCCGTGTATAAATTAGTATGAAAGAAACATTTTAATGAATTTTACTTGCGCTCTGTGTATAAATTAGTATGAAAGAATCATTTTAATGAATTTTACTTGCGCTCCGTGTATAAATTGGCATGAAAGAAACATTTTAATGAATTTTATTTGCGCTCCATGTATAAATTAGTATGAAAGAAACATTTTAATGAATTTTACTTGCGCTCCGTGTATAAATTAGTATGAAAGAAACATTTTAATGAATTTTACTTGCGCTTCGTGTATAAATTAGTATGAAATAAACATTGTAATGAATTTTACTAGCGCTCCGTGTATAAATTCGTATGAAAAGAATCTTTTAATAAATTTGATGTGCCCTTCTTCTATACTAAACAAACACATGAATGAAAGCTTGAATGAAACATTTATTATTTGTACTGTTCTGGTCGTCTTGAGAATAGCATGTGTCATGAATCGTCTTTCCGTCTTCACTACTTTAATAGTCGTCTTTCCCGTGAGTGTCATGAAAGGCGACCAAGAGATAACAAAGCGGCTACCACAAGCGCTGAGAAATTACACAACCTCTAAAATAGTGGACTCGTCAACCCATTTGGGGGGGGGGGGTACACGATTTGGGGGTAGGTCATATATCCCCCATGCACAAGACAATGTACACGAGGAAGCTCATATCCAACAGTGGACAAAACAAGGGCTGGTTACTATTACGGTATGTGTATAAATTCGGGCATAACGAACTTCTTAATGAATGTTACCTTCGCTCCGTGTATAAAAATGAGGTGAAACTACTGTAAGATCATTTTACTGTTTTCATAAAGTCTAGCAGAACCTTAATAATAACTTCATAATTAAATTTTCCGTAGCTTTTGTGTGCTTCTGGTGCTTGCGACTATTTTTAACTAAATGTTTGAAAAGGTTTTTTTGCTTTTTAATTTAAAAAACGTTTGGTATGTCCTACCCTAAAGCGAGGAAGGGAGGTTCCCTTTTTTATCCCTTCCCCGTCTCTTCGTTCATATCTCTTAACAATGATATCAACAGCACCCTTTCTTCTATACTATACCAAAGGTATAAAACATGCAATACCAGCTTACCATCATACAGACTATTCTTTTAACGGTTTTTAAAGAAAAGGAATTTCTTAGTAAGTTTGCTTCGACAGTCAATATGACCACTCACTGTACAGTTTAACTTTAAAAAAAACATACCGTAATTTATCCATTTTCTGATTCTGAAATGTTAACATAAATCACCGAATCCAAATTGTCAAACAAAAATCATGAATTTGATTTTGTTTCAGTTTATTTATTTAATTACTAGCTGTCCCGACAGACGTTGTCCTGTCAAAATTTCAATAATACAATAATTTCAATAAGTTCACACAAAAATCCTATAGAGAAAAGCACTTTCAGTTTTACTCGAATTTTCCAATTTTCTGGACAACTTTTCCAATTTTTCTTTTCCTAAAAACCTTATTCGGACTATAGGGACATTTAAAAAAAAAATAGCCAAATCGGTCCAGCCGTTCTCAAGTGATACGCTTACCAACGAACAGCATTTAATTTGTATTTACTATATATAGATATATTTGATTCGCCAACAATGTAAAATTAATTCAATACATAATATAAGTCAAGGACATGTATATATTCGTACTTCAACAGATGTACTCACCAATATTACATATTTCCTTAGTTTATATTCCTCAACAGATTCATTTCCATAATATTATGTTAATATAGCATGTAGATATTTAACTATAACAATTCAATAAAATATTTTTAAATAAAATCTACACCTCAGAGATACATGGTGGGAATTAAATTAATGTCCTCACGCAGTCAATGCGAAAGTACTTAACCGCTGGGCTATATCTTTAATCCACCCTTAATTAATTTCAACCGCGACGATTATTTAGCGAACTTTCGACGTCGACTTCCAGAAGTAGCTGGTGTCGTAAATTGGTCTAAACAGAACTAAGTTAGGCTGTAATCGAGAAATTATGGCAATTAGTGATTTAAACGGGCAGAAAAGATGAGACAGAAATGATTTTAATGTTTGAACGTTCCAGTTCGCTCGCTCGTATTCTAACTTGACTTGACTGTCAATATTTTTGTATACAGTTTTATACCACTAACTCTTGTCTTTAATCTTTGCTGAGATTCTTTATTGAAAATCTAGGGCTGTGTGGGTCAAACGAGTTTCATATCACTTCGACCATTTCTTATAATAGAGAAGTTTAAAACAAGCGAATATTTCACATTTGAACAAAAAATATACGTTATAATATTACATATGCTGGATATTTTTCCAAATCCGTTGGAAAATGGTGGAGATATACGCTATTCAGAGTTTCAAACGCGCTACCCGGGATTATCACGACACAATATATACAATCCACTTTACAATATTTATCAAAGAGATTCAGCTATATTCCGTATGTTTTAAAAAAATATTTAGGCAGACAGTTACCTAAACAATATTCAACATTTACAAAGATATATCGTTGTATGTAAATGTGATGTTACGATTAATCGTCACATGTTGCCCATTCAACATTCTACTTTGAAAGGCTATAACTTCCTCGTTTTTAAACAAATCCTAAGATAGTTTACCATGTAATATTTTGGAATTTTTCAAACCTATTTTAAGGTAAGAAATAAACAAACAAATACTTTTAAAAACGAAAATTCATGTTAAAATGCATCAAAAATCAAAAATAACATCTACACTACGATCAATTTAATAACGATAGAGAGATAAAACTACAGAGAATTTTATCATATTTATATCTATACTAATATAATAAAGAGGTAAAATTGTGTGTTTGTATGTTGGGGGTTGTCTCTGGAATTACCGAACCGATTTCAAAAATTCTTTCACAAATAGGAAGCTACATTATCCGTGTCTAATATAGGCAATATTTTATTTTAAATGTGGAAAAAAAATTTGAAAACAAAAACTTATAAACCGAAGCGAAGCGAAGGCGGGTCACTAATTGTAACTAAAAAGACTAAGCTATTAAGTTTATGCGATTATCTAATGACCTCATTAGTTGTTGGTTCTAACGTAAAAACGTACGCGTATTAAGGTAAAAGCGTGTGGCGCCCGTTAATCTTTTATATTATGTATTTCTATTAGTTGGCGCCATCTAACGGTTATTGAATCAGAATCATTTGATAATAGGAGATGAGCGAACTCTTGATTTTACAGTCCTAAATTTTTTCTATTATTTATTCCTCCTTAGGGGTCGTCCATTAATCACGTGATGTTTTTTAGCAACTTTTTAACCCCCCCCCCCCCCGGTGATACGTAGTGATACTGGTGATAAATACATGTGATATCTCACTACATCCTTGTGATATTTCGTGATTTATTCCGAACCCCCCCCCCCCCCCGCTTTCGAGCCTCACGTGATTAATGGACGATCCCTTATAAAAAGCTACATATTGCATGATTGACATACTTCGACAAACTCCTGAGTAGTTTATTGGTGGACATGCTCTTTGACATAGTTATATTTTTACCCTTGATCAGTTGACATATTAAAGTATCTCAGTTATACTTAATTGTCTTAAAAATATACTAATAATACATATTTTAGTTAATATAGCATGTAGATACATTTTCATTATTTTTACTTCCATTAATTAATTTATCTATTTCATTTTCGATTATAATAGTTTCTTTATAGGAGCAATAGACAAGAATAAAGATTTTTCACCACAAAATCAATTTAATTCTTTAGCCAGCCAGTTAATTTGCCCGTTATAACGAGGCACAAGGCGCTAGTTAATTATGTGTAAACTGCGTGTGACTGCCAATATGATTTCTGTGTACAATATGAACAAAAACACAATTATAGGCTCTCGTGACAATACATAATATAATTGAGGTATACTATGAGTATACTTTTAATAACTACGGGCCACTGCTGTGTTTAAGACGAATGGCGACATCTAGCACAAGTCTGTGTAAACATTAATTCCAAGACGACGTAATAGATGCCGCTTGTTGCTTCAAACTAATTTTATTTCTGTTGCGAAGAAAGTTTGTGGTCGCTTTTTGATATCAGCTTATAATTTAGGTTGGTATCTAAAAAGACAATTCAAGATAAGTAAAGATAAGTTGGCTACTCAAATTGCATGTTAATCTGATTTATTATAATTTGGGCTACGGGCCGTCTTATATGTTTATATATGTGGCGTGATTTAAATGATTGATTATCTCGATACATTTGATTTGTTTTATCACACTTGTGAATTTTTTAACAACTCTCTTGCCACGTGGTATTATTAAATAAATCGATTTAGGTAATTTACTTAGGTGAATATGGTAACAAATCGTCGGTGAGTGATCGAATTAGTCAATTTTCTATCAGAACAATACATAATAATGCAATCTCTTTTACATCCTCTAAACGATACGGTAAAAAAATGAGATCGATGGTAGGTTCCAAATTCAGTTATTTTCGAAATTATTTTATTCTCTACACCCCTATTTATACATGTTCTTATTTTTACATATTCTGAATTTTCCACATTCTTATATTTTTCAAATATATATTTCCTCAAATTTTTATTTTTCCACATTCTGTATCTTTCACATACAAGTACATTGGCGATGAAAATGCATTATTATTGTTTAAATATCACAAGGGATTAAGAAGAATATTAATAGAAAGACGTTTTCCAAAGAATCAGATCAGTATTAAACTATTTAGCCATTTAGGTATAATAAAACATATAAATAATGTCAACACAGTTTTTTTTTTATAGACTAGTGGGCGGACGAGCAAGCGGTCCCACGTGATGGTAAGTATTACCGCCGCCCATGGACACCTGCTATACCAGGGGGTATGCGGGCGCGCCGCCGACCTTGCAATATCCTATTCACAGCTCTCTTGAAGTGTCATATTACGTGTCATTAGATTTATACTCTGAAGTATTTGTAATAAATAATTATTGTTTCTACAAGAACAGGGGACGGCAAACAATTTATTTTTCCGGAAAATGGAAGAAGAGCGAGGAAAAAGTTATTGCGGGCCGGCTATCAATTTTATTTTCAAACTAAAAACAAAAGCGGGACTTCTATTTGGCGTTGTTCAAACAAAAATAAACGTCGTAATGGTTCTGTGACGATGAATTCTGAAAGGAGCACACAATACTCGTATTGTGCGAAAGTCATCACACATGTAAACCGGATTTTTCAAAGAACAAGATCGCAGAAGCTGTAAACACCCATTTGAGGGGGAAAGTGCACGCTGCAATCCAACAGCTGTTGGGCGTGCCCGATTGGCCACGTTACCCCTCTGTCACAGAAATTGAAATTGATCTGTCACACGTTACCTTGAAATGTACTGCACTTCCCACTTTATCTTATTTCCCTAATGTACATACGTGTTTCGGTAGTAAGTGAGATGTGCCAGAGCCCATTCCCATCCTATCCCTCCCCATTTTCCGAACCCTTTCCCCAAATTTATTCCTATATTTCCAAAGATATATAGGCATCTGGGGGCGTGCCAAAGTTTGTTAGTTTGGACTTATGTTGGCTTGTATCGCTTATGTTGTATTGGACTGATGGTAAGTGGATACTGTCGCCACACTGTATGCTCGACTGCCGCCTTCGTCCATAAAAAAAGAACCGTTGTAGTATTATTGTAGAAATACAGTTACAGTTAAATACAGTTTTTAGAAAAACAGCTACAGTATCCCCATGAGAGGGTAGGCTTCGCCTAAAAATGAGCGAGGGAAGGGGATGATGCATGTAAATTATTGTCCTCATCGGAATTGCGTCAAATGCCGAACGCTCTCTCACGTAAAGATAGTGATGGGAAACAATTGTATAGATATTAATTAAGTTTTTAATTATAGTGTTAAATTAGAGGTGCCTGGGATTTAGTTCGCGCGAGCTTGTGATTCCCGTGGGAACTCTATAATTAATCTGTGTAAAAAGGATCTTAAATATTAAGCCGATACATAAGCTATAACTGTATCAAGTTTCATTAAAATCTTTTCAGTAGATTTTGCACGATACGCGTTCAGATAGACAGATACACAAAAAATCCAAAAATTGTTGTTTTGGGCTGTGTATCACAAGTACGATAGCGGCAGACGAGCATACAGTCCACCTGATGGTAAGTGGATACTGTAGCCCATGGACATCCGCGGTTGAGAACACCCCCGGAAGCGCTGCCTGCCTTTTGAGATGTAGGAATTGAGAAAGGGTTGGGAAAAATTGGGAGGGATAGGATTGGATGGGAATAGGCTCTGGCATATCTCACTAACTACCAAAACACGTACGTACATTGTGGATATAGGATATAGTGGGAAATGCAGTATGTACATTACAGTCTTCTGTGAGATAGGCGTAACGTGGCCAGTCGAGCGCGCCCAGCGGCTGTTGGATTGCAGCGTGTACTCTCCCCCTTCACTTTACGCTGTAATGATTTTTTTTCAAATATGTATAGATTAATTTAAATGTATAAAGTTCTTTTATAAATATTTGCAACCTGACTTCAAAGCAATGATTTATTTCTACAAATAAAGGGCAACGCTTATATATCCGTTGTTCTATATTTTTTTAGACCTTCGCTTTTGTACCCAATTTATGTTTTAAATTTGGTCTCAGCATAATAAGGGGTATTGTTTACCTTTTATTTGTACTCGACGTTTTGGCACGGGTTATAACAGCCGTGGTCACGAGTTGACAGTTTTCTGACCACCGTTCGTTTATTGTTCTATCTATTGGTTCTATTGCGTAGCTTTTATGGCCTGTTAAAACACTTCTTCGGATTTGATAGAGTCATTTATTTCAATGCCACAGTTACACAGAAACAAAATCATATTTTATTATTACTTTTTGTGTCCCTCACTAGGCGGGGAAGCATATTGTCACTATGACAGTTACCCTAGACCTAATATCATAGACCATAG
Organism: Sesia bembeciformis; assembly: GCA_943735995.1. Lineage (NCBI taxonomy): Eukaryota > Metazoa > Arthropoda > Insecta > Lepidoptera > Sesiidae > Sesia > Sesia bembeciformis. The sequence goes on along the minus strand of OX031041.1, from coordinate 13,453,458 downwards.
TTCCGACTATTAGTTCCGAGGTTCGTTTTTCTTGCGTTTTCCACTGTTTAGGGTATTTATTTATTTCGGAAAGTATAGAGTTACATTTTATTAAAACAGAACATTAGGAAATATGTGACGTTATCCGAGTAAAGGCATTTCATTGTCGGTATGGATTTATTGACTTCGATTAAGATTATCTAAACATGAGATTTTTAAGACGATAAATTTATTTACGTTATTTTTTTTATTAAATTCACTAATGTTCCTATATCTGGGAATCAAAACCGACAATAAGGTTTATTACCAGAGATATAAACATTTATAGTGAGTGTTGAAGGACTATGTTACAGAAAAACGTTTTTTTTGAACGAAAGTTAAATGGAATCAAATAATAGCCAGTCAAAGTAATTTTAAACTTATACATTGTAAAGTAATTTTATTGTAAAGATAATACAAGTAAATTGTTTTTATTTCAACCATTACGTACGCGGCGCGCCACCTATATCTTAGGATGTAATAGATCACATTTGATGGCCGTATCCTATCGTACTCTCGTAAAGAACTATCGACTCCTAATGTAGGATTTGCAACTTACATTTGATAGCCTTTGACGCCGTGTACTCTGTACCAAAGAGCTATGCGGTCTTAGTTTGTCTATAGGTACATATAATAAAATTGTAACAGGGCCGTGTTTGTACATGACACCTTTTTGATAAAAAAAAAAACATTGCAGTGTACTCTATAACAATCATTTTTAGAATTTTTGTCTGTCTGTCTGAACGCGTATCACGCAAAACCTACTGTAAGGATTTTAGTTAAACTTGACATAGTTATAGATCATGTGGCGGGTTAACATTTAGGGTACAACGTGTACGCAACGAAGTCGCTGGCACCGCTAGAATAAAAATAAATTACGGACCGATGTAACATATATGCGGAACGTCACTATTGTAGTCGATATAGTTAATAGGTAGCTAAGTCCGTTTTGTCACTCGGTTCCGATTTACTAAAAAAAACTACTTTCTTTAAGCCCTCTTTCTATTTATATTAGATTGTTTATTTGCTTTTGAATGTAAAAATAATAATTATATTTCATATACATGATGTGTTTAACCGTTTCCATAGCCTGAAATCATGAATCATGAACATATCATGATTCTGAATTAATATAATATTTTGTAAAAGTATCAATTTTTCCGGATTTGGTAGGTATATGAAATATTTGCAGAGGGTTCAGTTTCGGACGTAACCTTTGTTGTAAATCGATACAAACGGAACTTGTTAAAATACTTATATTTCGAAAAAGGTCATACCTTGAGCATTCTGGTAGGTACCAAGTACTAAATTAAATTCAAAGACGTGTTCTTGTTGATTTATCATTTCTTTACACATATGCACACATATATAGTGTATAATTACACATTACAAACATATTTACATAAATTATAACGACAGAATGTAGGTATAATAAAAAAAAACATAGTAATATTAAAAATAACTTCACCGACTACGAATTTCATAGTTTGTAATTTAAAAAAATATGCTAAAACATCAGATATGAAATGTTATAACCCTATATGTGATAAAGGTAGTTTTTTAACTATAGCGTCGATATAATCAGAACAGCAAAAAAAATATATAGAACACCTATATCATTTTTTAATAAAGACTGACGAACGTTGGCATTTTTTTCGGAATAACTAAATTATTGTGGCCCTAATGGCCTCTCAAGAGTCATTGGACATGTATGGTTTAGGGCGAGCGCAGAAGGTGCTCAGCCAGGAGCAAAAAGTGTGAGCAGCAACGAGCCTAACGGGAGCCCTTAGCCCTGGTAGACCGGCGGAAGGAACGGACCTAGGCATAGGGTGTTGCTTTGGGAGGGTACCGCGGGATCGCGGGGCGGTGAGATGCGCCCAGGCACATGCCGATACCTGGTAAAAGTGTTGGCTGAAGGCCGGTATGTATTCACAGTGTAGCGATGGTGACATCCTCGTCTCCGCCAGCAGGGACGGTGTATATGTGTAGCCTGTGACTGTAGTGTAATAACCGCATTGGCAGCAGTAAATGCGACGTGCCGAGGACGACGACGGCAACGAGGAAAGGCATATCGGGGAGGGGCATAGGATCATTGGCATGCCACTGGGTGTGCCACCTAACTTTACGCCTAACGGTGATGACTAACTTAACGCCTAACCTAACTTAAAATCTACATTTGCGAGTAGTAGTTGAATGAGAAGAGCGAAAGATCGTATTTGATGGCGAGCCTTAGAAGTGCCTTATATTATGTCACTAGCGAGGGCCTGCGACTACGTTCGCCTGAACTCGTGATTCCCGTGGGAACTCTGTAATCGATCTGGATAGAAAGTACCCTAAATGTTAACGTGGCACATAAGCAATAACTGTATCAAGTTTCATTAAAATCCGTTCAGTATATATTGTATGATGCGCGTTCAGAGAGACAGACAGGCAGACCATAGAGACTGGAATATAGAGTTTCGTAGAGTATAATGCAACGATTATTTTCAAAAAATATTTCATATACAGACACGGATTTGTTATGATTTTATTGTAAGTACAGATATTAGGAAAGTCTGATGGTATGATTATCCTTTAGTCACCTTTTACGACACCCACGAGAAGCTGGCTATTCTAAAGCTGGCCCACACCACAAGACCAATGAGTAGTGACCAGTCAGGAGGGGGAGAGTGCACGCTGCAATCCAACAGCCGCTGGGCGCGCTCGACTGGCCACGTTACCCCTCTCTCACAGAAGACTATCTTGAAATGTACTACATTTCCCACTTTATCGTATTTCCCCAATGTACGTACGTGTTTCGGTAGTGAGTGAGATGTGCCAGAGCCCATTCCCATCCCATCCTATCCCTGCCCATTTTCACAACCCTTTCTCCAAATCCATTCCTATATCTCCAAAGGTAGGCAGCGCATCCGGGGGCGTGCCAACATTTGTCATTTTCGACTAATGTTGGCATGTATCGCGGATGTCTATGGGCGACAGTATCCACTTACCATCAGGTGGACTGTATGCTCGTCTGCCGCCTTAGTACATAAAAAAAAAAAAAAAAAAGTAACGCCCTTTAAAACATACTTTATCGCGACTTCACCTATAAATACCACAACCAACATTTCAAATATTATTATTCAAAATGTTTTCCATATTGTTGGTACTTTCACTCTTCAAGGCTTCACAAGCCACATCCGTCATAGCCGTTTATGGAGACGTTTACGAAGACAGGGAGTTCTTCACTAGATAGAACCTATCCCTGGATCGTATACAACATTGGTGGTGATCTGACGGTCGACTACTACTTGCTGGGTAGTGGAAGGTACTCAGTACCACAGATGTGCGCTTTGAACGAATTGAAATATAATACGTTTTTGCAGGCGCAGTATTTGAAGTGTGAATCCGAAGGTACGTACTTAAGACACGAGGGGGAGGGTGCACGCTGCAATCCCACAGTCAATGGGCGCATTCGACTGACCATATTACCATTTTCTCACAGAAGAGTATCGTGAAATGTATTGCTTTTCCCACTTTAATCCTATTTTCCTAATGTACGAACGTGTTTCGGTAGTGACTGAGATAAGCCAGAGCCCATTCCTAACTCGTCCCATCTTGTATATCCCAATACATTCCTATATCCCCAAAGGTATATAGCGCATAGAAAAGTTTCCCATTCTAAACTGATGTTGGTATGTATCGCGGATGTCCACGGGCAACTAGCATGTGGACAGTATGCCAGTCTGCCGCCTTCGTACCATAAAAAAACATGAAATAGAGTTTTTTATTTAGTTGACCACTTAACATTTTACCCCTTTAAAAAGATAAATGTGTTTAAAAACTAAAATGTTATGATTTCTTTTGTGAATTGAGTTAACTTTTCCAGGAACTCCAAGCGAAATATGTCTGTAACACTGGCATCGACCATGACAGCTTCAAATACTGCGTCCAAACAAAGGGCCACCTTGCAAGTGATGTTTCCACCAAATACGATCAGCTGCACCTTGACGCAAGTCCCGTCGTCGAAATAGGGCCAAAGAATACGGTCTTCGCAGTCGAAGATACCTGGTATTTGAAGAAGATCTGCACAATTTTCGGAGACGACATGCCTAGAGGATGCATCAAGCCCTTTACTTGTAACAATACTATTGTTGAAACGAAAGCTCTCAGGGCAATTGCCGATTTCAATTGCAATTGCAATTTACAGAGTGATTGTGAGGCATTTTGTGATTATTTTTGTAAAAGTCCAACTGCGAGTACAACGCAATCTCCTGCTACGTCTACTTCAGCATATTATGATTAAAATTACTATATTGTAACAGTTTATTGTAATTTATTTATTATTTATTTATTAATAATATTGTTAGTTACTATTAATATAAGTAAATAATATATATTCATTAATTATTTACTAATATAAATAAATACATAATTAAATATAAAGAAATTATTATTTGAGAGTGATGTTGCAGCATAGCGGAATGAATTATTATACTGTGTCCTCGTGCTGGTGTGCGACCTTTTAAGGTAGTCAACTTATTTTTGGCAGAGTGTGGAGAGACTGACAAAAAGCTTGACTTGACTTCCCCCTTGCCCCCTTGACTTCCCCACTACACCTGCGAAACCTGCACCCGAGCATGTTGCACCCGACGGATAGGGCCCTCCTCTCATGCATAGTATATGGGATTTGCAAGAACTCATTTCCTGTACTTTACCATTGAATCGAAAGGGAATGTAATGGGATAATATATAGTAGTTTCTCACATAATTATACTTACCAGTCCCAACGCCCATTCTATCCAGTCTCCTCCAGTAAAAATTGTATTAGTATTAAAGGACTCTCATTACCACAGAAAGGGACCTTATAGTTGGTTGTAGTTTCTTAGATATTGAAAGATGGGTAGATTTTAGTAAAATCATAAAGGAAAAACACCTTTTTTTACTGACCTATCTTCAAAATCAGATATTAGGGTATGTTTTTAAACACAATCTTGAAACACCGAAAGTTTAAGTTGAATCTTAAATTTTAAGTTAGAAAATATTAAGTCAATAAGTCTATGTCGAAAATAAGGTCTCTTTGCTTAAATAATGTCACTATATACATTTAAAATGTTGGTGTAACAGGTTTTAAGAAAAGTTGGATGTTTTTCAAAACACGTTTATCAGCGTGTCGTCTTTTTTATTAAGGCACCAATGTTTAAATGTGTTTCATCGAGCGCATTGTACTTTGTATGCTCTAAACTGTGTGTGTTCATCACATCAGTCGAAAGACAAACTTGATTCCGTGTAATTTGAGGGCGAAATAGCCGAACGTCAATGTGGAATTGGCGCCATCTGTCGAACTAATGAGTGCTGCCAATAACAGACATTCGGAGAGTTTTGGGCGCAAGGTACAAGCTGGTAAAGGAATTGCAGTACTATTTTATGGGATACAATCCATCTGTCAGTAAAAGGTTGTATATGGATATTTTGTACATTCGGTAATGTAATATCGATTATTATTAAATTACTGTTAATTTTGGGTATAAACGTTTTAAATATTGATTGGCTTTTGTAATTATACATATATACGTATTTATACTGACTTAGAATATTTGTAAGTTTATAATTAATAGTCACTTTTAGTATGTTGTTCCCACGCTGCTGCTAATCCTACTGCCACATCTTGAAAAAATTTTTTCTAAGGATAGGCTGTACTTGAGACAATTACTTCAATAATGTTTCTAGACAAGGATGAACCTTTGGTATTAAAAACCAAATATATATATAGTTGTCTTTTGCAATTTCAAGCATTATCTACCATAAATAATGGGTCTAAGATGTGGAGGTGAATGATACTGTATTCTTCGTAGTGGTTGGTTTCTTTTTAGTGATTTCTTTCCACATAGTATATTCCATTCTCATAGCTTGTGACTAGGGATATTTGGCAGGATTTTAACCCATTTAGTCCTCATTAAATTACCTCAGAAGTAAAGGTAAATGCATTTAAACAAATGTTTAAATACATCTATATTTGATTCGCTTAGAAAGTAGCTAACTAACATTTGTGCTAACTTCAAAATTCAAAGAGTGATTTTATTTATCATTTAATAAGTAGTGTAGTATAAGTTTTCAGTCCAGGAAATATATGTATATTCTTTATGACCTTGAACAAATGTTAAAATTAAACATTTAAACAAATGTTTAAATAAGTACATTTATATTTGCTCCGCTTAGAAAGTAGATACATTTTTGCTAACTTTAAAATTCAAAGAGTGATTTTATTTATCGCTTAATAAGTAGTGTAATATAAGTTTTCACTCCAGGAAATATATGTATATTCTTTATGACCTTTATGAAGTAATCATCACCCGGATTATTGTGTTATCTCTTAGTAGCTTATTTTGTAGTTTTTTAACATTGTTTGTAGGTAGCCTACTTACCTATTTTGTGCAAGTACGATAACATGTTAAAATATATGTTATTAGCCGCAATACTTATCAGGTATTCACTTACGTTGATCATTTTCATTATGACTTTTATCGATAAAGATGAATTTTAACACGTTGGGGTCCATTTTCAGACAGAAAACGGTTTTGTAAATAAAAAACACCGAGGTCGATGGTACACATCGACATCAATGGGGAATCAATAAAAACATCAATGGGGATTGACAGTTCTCGAAGTCAGCTGACAGGAGCCATAGAGTTATTGTCATTCTTTTTATATTCACAAAACGGTGAGTTGATGCCGTACAATAGACGTCTACTATATTCTTGAGTCTCGTAGACGCGATCAAAGTACGTAGACCTTGAGTTATTAGCTTACAGCCGCGTGGCGTCTTAACTGTCTATTATACAGCTAAGATGGCGCGGTCGCGAGTGTGCCTTCTACTTTAGTGATATTTATTATTTCTTCTTAGGAGAGTAATATTGCCAAATCGATAAGTCGATCGACGTTTCTAATATAATAGTACTACCGCTGTCCTCTTATGGATCTTACCACATTGTTTGTTTGTACCGTACGCCTTTCAGGCATTTCACCAGGTAGACATGTATGAACTACTAGTACTATAACTGGCCTTTGACAAACGTATGGCTGTATACACAGTATGCCCGAACATTTCACGAAATTTTAGAACTGTGGATTCAGGCCATGATTCAAGTTCATTGACAAGAAAATTTCACAAATCTCAAACATTTTTTATTATTATGAAAATTTACAATTTTACAATTTACAAACATTATATATCAATTAGGAGTGTAAGTGCACGCTGCAATTTCACAGCCGCTGAGCGTACTTGATTGGCCACGTTACCCTTTTCTCACGAAATATGATTACCATAAATTGTACTGCATCTCTCACTTTACCCCATTCCTACAATGTACGTCAGTGTTTTGGTAATAAGTGACATATGCTACAGTCCATCCTATGCCTCTTCATTTTTTCAACTCCGTCTTCAAAGTCATTCCTAAATCTTCAAAGGTAGGGCGTGTCAACCTCTGTCATCCTGGACTGATGTCGGTATGTACCGCGAATGTCGCAGGGCGACAGTATTCACTTACCACTAGGTGGACTATCCGCTTGTTTTCCGCCTTTTCCTTAAAAAGACTGAATTATGAGATGAATCCATGGTTTCATGTTTCGGGAAAGATTTGGCACTCTAACTGGCACGGGAACATATACAGGATACAGTTTTAGCTTCACTGGCAGTTTTAATGCAACCTAATATATTAGTGTATTTATTTTACTAGGTGTCGTGTGGACTAGGCCGGCAATAGAATAGCTACCACAAATGCTACACCACTCTCCATGGCTACACCATCTCTAAAACAGTGTACTCGCCAATCCGGTTGGCCAGCGTGGCATTTTAAGTCCATACATTCCATACATGTCCAGCAGTGGATGTTAACAGAGTTCGTTACGGTTGGTATCATTCGCTGGAACATCACATAACACAGAATTTTTCTCCTTAATTAACCTTAGATAGGTCTGAAATAAATAATTGTTAATTGTATTATTAATAAACACAACTATATAAAGATCTTATTATAAGTCTTTCTGATTAGCTCAATAAATTGCGGACCCTTCTACATCCGCCATCTTTTGATTTATGTTCAACATTACACAAGAGAAAGGTTACTGAAATCACTACCAATACTTGCGACTTAGTCGAAATTACCGCTTATTACCCGCGGTACCACCGGTTGTACTACTGGTAGTGTCACGGGTATTTTTTTTACCCGTATTATGACATGTGTAGTAGTAGCACGGGAGATTTATTTCACCCCTGTTACTACTAAAAATATCCATTAAAAAAAATCGAACTGATTATAAATTATATTATATTGATTATTTACTCACGCTCAAATGTACTCGTCTTCTTTCTATGTTAATGTGCAACTCATAAATAATGAGATTACATTAGAGCTGACAATAGAAAATTTGCGTTGATTTAGCTAAGAAATATTTTTTAATTTATATTTATTTAATAGATGTTAAATAAACGCAGACTGTTTATTGTTACTTTGAATATATATAAGAAGCCCTACTTTATTTTAAGCATAAGTAAATAATAATTATTTAATCGGTTTGAATCGTTTTCAATACGTTGGAATTTCTCACTAACGACAGTAGTAAAATAAATCTCCCGTGTTTATTTTTAGGTTAGTTTATTTATTTTAGTTTAATATACCTATCAATATACCAATATACCTGTCGTACTACCGGTAGTATCATGGGTAGAAGGGGGAATTACATTATTACCGTATATCGTGCCCACCTAAAGAAATAAGTAAATATTAATGTGGAAATGAGTGGGCATAGTTGAACATTGTGTAATATTTCTTAACTTTTGTTCTTAATCTCTAAAGTTAAGCCGTGTATCCGGGAGTGTGCCAACGTTTGTCATTATTGTCTGTTGTTGCCGTGTATCGCGGATGTTCATGGGCGACAGTATCCACTTACCACCAGGTGAATTGTTGTGAATGAACTGTGGATATAATTTTCTGGACTGTATTGGGGAATAAAGTAGGAAATACACTTCTTACGATAGTATTCTGTGAGTGCACCAAGCGGCTGTGGGGTTGCAGCGTGTATGTTCCCCCTCCAATTGTTATAATCGCAGTAATGTAAAATGGGAGATACATCCAGCAGTGGAGAAAGAGAATTACAAGACATTTTTTTACTGTCAAAAATATTATTCAGTATTGCCTGGACTCCGAAGTTTAAGTGATCTCGTTTGAACAACTTCGTTCTCTGAATCATTAATTTAGCCGTACGAGTGAAAGAGATGGAAGAGTTTTCTCTTTCACTCCGATGAGTTATCGAAGCCATCAGTAAAAATATTATCCACTTTGCTACAATGGGAATAAGATAGTTCTAAATGTCGTGCTCTCAATTAGCTAGAGAAAAATAAGTTTTGGCTTATGAGAAATGGAATAGAGAAATCCAGTAATGTAATTAGTAAGATGTATGTTTTGTAGAAAAATGTAACGACGGTTCCTTTTTAAGTATATATCTCTCTATATTTTAATATTATAGTTCTTTTTGTTTGTGTGTAAGAGCGGAACTAAAAAACAATAGTACCTATTTTTAAAATTATTTCATATTGAAGAAGCTACATTAATGCAGATTAATGGCAATTTTTCGAAAAATAAAATACAATTGTTTGAGCCACCGATTGTAGAATACATACTAGATATGTTATAAATACAAGCACTCTAGGGCGGGCACGTTAGTCCAATAGTGTTCTATGTTCAGTAGCTCTCGAATTCTTTAATTCATATGTGCTTTGAAAATGGAACATCCTTATTACGTAGTACCTACTTATGTTTGAAATTTTACTTTTTAATGGACCCTTCCTCATCTGCTTCTGTAAATACTGTAATCGGTCTATAAGGACTGCTATCTCAAAACACTGATGTTCCTCTATTGAGATGTGCTCTGCTCTAATTCTTGATATTCAAATAACAGTTATGTAATTATTTATTTATATCTAAATAAATAAATAGATATTATTGAATAAATTGTAATAATATACACGTAAGAATTTTTCTTCATTGAAAGATGTTATTGGAATGACATGTAAGTTTTTTTTAATTCTAATTGTATGTTCCACTGAGGTTGTAATACTAACACATACAATCAGCCTGTGTCTTTCCACTGTTGGTTATCCGTGGGCGTAAGTATCCATTTACCAGCATGTGGACTATCAGCTCGTCCTTCAACTTTTTTCTATAAAGAAGATTAGGTTTAATAAATAGACTGCTAGGCATTGCGTGTAATATAATGACTAAATTAAGCGTAACATAATTAGTCAGTAATTTCCGCATACCCTATCTCTCTTTCAGTACCAATTTATTTAATTAGTTCTTTACTTTGTTCTGTATTCACAGTGTTCACATTCTATTTTGTCCCCTTTCATTTCCTGTATTATGTATGTATATTTGTGTGTATGTATGTGTGTGCATCTATGTATTTATGTATTGTATTAATCTTAAGTAAGTGTATGTATATGTATAAAATATTGTTATTATTAAGTTATATTATGTTGATTTGATATTATGTAAAAAAATTTATATTGTTATCTGTTTTCTCCTTATCACCCAAAGGTTGCTTGAAAGAGGTCGCTTTGGCGATAAGGCCGCCTGTTGAACTTTTCGTGTTATTTATTGCAATTGTCTTTTTGCAACATGTATTGATGTACAATAGAGAGTTTATCTATCTAAATGAGAGATTTATTTGTTATAAAACGACACAGACAACTATTAAACTTTTGGTTTGGAGTAGCAAAGAAAATTTATACGCCGAAGCGCTACAATATTCAAAAGTAACAAAATAATAAACATAAGTATGAAATTATGACAGTCTAAATGATAAAATGGACACGTAGTTCATATCCCTACTGGTATGGAAACGTGGAAAATATTCCATTCTTCCCTACCAGTGGGGATAGGCCGGTAGGCATAGATGGAACAGGCGGTTCAGTATATTGTTACGACCTCTGAGGCAGACCGCAACGCAGAAATTCTGCTAGGGTCACCAGTGCCGTGTCACGGACAACAGCGAACTGATACAACACGGGAGATAAACGAGCTTGTAGGGGTAATAAAATTGGGTGCTTAACTGTTCGTGTCATACCATGCAAGGAATGTACTATGGAATTTCGATAAAATAAGTATTTAAATCGTAATGCAAAATTATTCGAAACTTATTTATTCACATAAAAAAATATTTTGTAAAAAATTCTAAACATTCTACCCTCATTATCTTAATATAATATCGTAAAAATACCTAAATATCGACAAGGAAACGCAAATTATTCAATAGCAATGTTTTACTTCAATCACGTCATATTTATCCTGGTATTACATTTATATCTAAAGAAAATGAGTTTGTCGCTTTGTATAGTTTTTGATACGGGTTAATTATCTATATCGTCTCACTAACTAATTTTGTTTACTTTTTTCAGACAACCACTCAGACCGACTCACACCGCGCAGGCACACTCGCACCAATTTACATAGATATGGGTATTTAATAGTAGCGATTCGATTAGCAGCTGTTTATAATGGTGTGGGCGTTGTAGAGTAAGTAGTACAGAATAAGAAAGTCAGAGACGTCATTTAACTTGTTTGAAGGAAAATACATAGTTCAATAATTAATACATCAAGATCAATTATTTAATATTGAAAAATCGTGTCTGAACGCGTCAAATTGAAGGTTTTTGTTTACTCGACGTTTGCGGCACGCGTTACACCAGCGATAGTCAAGAGTTGAGTGAAGAGGAGGGTAGTCCAGGGAGGTAGGCGGACTACCCAGTCCAGGAAATGCCGCCGAATACGTTTCGGCGTGGGCTACACTAGCCGTGGTCACGAGTTGACTAAAGAGGCGGGTAGTCCAGATGGGAGCTGCCAGCAGTTTTATCAACTGCCCACGTTTGAACGTCACATTCGGAAAGGCTGCGACACATATTGTTATATATAAATCGTTGCACATTGTTAATGTAACCTAACCCACGCCGAAACGTCGAGCAGGAATAAAAGGTAAACAAATACCGTTATTATAAGCGTTTAGACATGATTTAGAATTTAAAAAGGTACGACGGTCTTGGGTGCGTGTATATTTTTAGCTAGTTTGAAGGACTGAGTAGGTATATACGATCTTAATGGAGTATTTTCGCAATATTCTTACACCTTTGTCCCTCATTCCTTTCAATTTTCACAGAAATATTTTATTGGAAGTATAATTAGTGGAAACAAATATGTTCCTGAAAGCAATGTATGTACGTGTTTCGATAATGAGTGAGATATGACGGAGCGAATTCCCATCGCATCCCGTCCTATCCTGTAACTCCTCATTTTTCCCCGCCCATTAATTCCTAAATCTCCAAAGGTAGGCGGCGCATGCAACGTTTGTCATTTCGGACCGACGTTGGCTTGTACCGCGGATGTTTATGGTCGACAGTATCTCGCTTGCCCCTTTCTTCCTGTATAAAATAAATATATATTTTTAGGGATACTATATACTAATAAACTAAGAAATAAATTCCAATTATTTATTATCATCTAATTTATTGATTTATATATAAATCGTTACACATTGGAGTCGTAACTACAGAATAAAAAGATTCTAAGTATCGTCAGGGGCTGAGTGTAATTTCAAAGTGAGTGGGTACACGTGAAACATGGGATATCAATTTGGTGAACATTTCACTCCACGTACATCGAATACAAATTATTTATTTGTATACATGTAAATTGATGTATCCGTACATATTGTGATATTCTGGGAACGTAGATTGATGTTTATTAATGCGTTCCAATTTTTTTTGGAATTTGTTAAAGAGAATTCGTTTTGGAGCTAAGTATTATTTTACTAAAAAAGTCCTTATATTTAGAAATTGTAGACGAATTTCTGCAGATAATATTTTTAGAAATATAAATATAAAAGGAAGGTGAGCGTTGGCCTACAAAATATAAAAAAGTCGGAAAATAAATATTTAGGTATACTCGTATCATCGATATGGAAATGGACTATATGACACACCATGCGTTCTTATCAAAGAAACCCGGTTGCCAACTTCTGGTTTGAAGCAGATGAGGGGGTTAAATTTTTCATTAAAAGGTCAAATTTGAAACTTAAGTACTTCGTAATAAGATTGTTCCATTTTCAAAGCACATATGAATTAAAGAATTCGAGCGCTAGTGAACAAAGAACAAACACTATTAGACTGTAACGTCAGGCACGTTATTTACATTCATATTATTATTAGAATTTCTTCATCGTGGGTGTCTCTAAATTACATCATCTCTAAAATAGTGGACTCGCCAACGCGCTTGGAAAGCTTGATGTTTTAAGGTCATACATCCTTCATGCACACGATATGTGCATGGCCAGCAGTGGTTACTGAAAAGACTGATTGAATTGAATATTATTTGAGTCGACGAAAAACTAAAAAAACTAAACGTTAATATTTGGATAATGAAAATATTTTATCACCCTTGAAAGTTACTTTGTATTTTTTATTCGTATATTTTATTGTACGTACAAATGATAAAAATAGCTACAAAAGAAAATACATACAAAAGGCGCGTGCTTGTCCCATTAGGAGATTTCTACCAGCAATCCTGGTAGAGCAATATGTGAGCAATGGGCAGACAGAGCGTACCTGCTGAATGAATTATTTATTACAAACACTATGTACTTTTACAAAACACGATTATTACATACTAATAATATACAGTCTAATAGTTCAGTAGCTCTCGCATTGTTTAATTTATGTGTTTTGAAAACCGAACAAATCAAATTTTACTTTTTAATGAATCCTTCCTCCTCCTGCTTCGCCCCCCCCCCCCCCTAGAGTAGTTTCAACCAGATTTCTTTGATAAGAACGTATGATTCCCATATCAATGATCTCCATATATCGGTTGTATGGAATCCGAATTAAACTTACGGGGAGCGAAGCCGCGCACAATATATATACTATTAACACAAAACAATACAGCGTCATTATAATGTAAGTAAACCTCTTGACATTGTAATATTTTCTTCAAAGATTCATTAGTGGACCCAATGGACCTTTTAAGGATATCATGCATAAAAAGGCATTCGCATATTTGGACTTTTGGACTGGAAGAACAATTACAACAAGTAAATATTTTAGGTCTGGTGGATTTGAGTTCGTATTTATGTCTTTATATAATACATGCGAAAAGTTCAATCCTAGAGAACCATTGAATATAGCATCATTTATTTTTAGGGTACTAAACTAAAAACGTAATAACTAAACTAAAAACGTATCATTTATTTTTAGGGTAGGTACTAAACTAAAAACGTATCATTTATTTTTAGGGTAGGTACTAAACTAAAAATGTATCATTTATTTTTAGGGTAATAAACTAAAAACGTAATAACTAAACTAAAAATGTATCATTTATTTTTAGGGTACCAAACTAAAAACGTATCATTTATTTTTAGGGTAGGTACTAAACTAAAAATGTATCATTTATTTTTAGGGTAATAAACTAAAAACGTAATAACTAAACTAAAAACGTATCATTTATTTTTAAGGTACTAAACTAAAAACGTAAATTTATTTTTAGGGTAGGTACTAAACTAAAAATGTATCATTTATTTTTAAGGTACTAAACTAAAAACGTAATAATTAAACTAAAAACGTATAATTTATTTTTAAGGCACAGCTGAAAATGTATCATTTAAATTGATTGCTCGTCTACAGAAATCCCGATCACGCTGAAATGGTTAACATATTGTTATTATTAATTTATTCTTTGTAACCCATCTGTAGGTATATGTGACGTTATCCAAGCAAACCTTCACAAGACCTCGGGAAAGGAATAGTCGTTATGGATTTATTTCACTTGGATAAGAAATTCCAATTTAAAATTTCGTTGTTTCAAGATTCCGTTTAAGGGGCTACCATATGCCAATGGCCTTGAGCATTCCGTCATTCTGACACCCCCCACCTACCTTCCTCACCTCTACATTATTACGTATAATATATGCGCCATCTATAACGACATCTTACGGATACCCGTCGTACTTCAAGAAAGTATAAATTTTATAGTTCAAGAGCCCACATACTTTATTCGATGGTCATAATATATTAGAATGGGGTTTCTATTTTTTTTTATTAATGAACTAATAATCAATTCCAAATATCAATAAGTAAAAGAGGAATAGGTAGATAGAAGAGATTATACACCATGCACTTTTAAAGCGTAAGCGAAAAGTATGGGTATTTATACCGTGAAACTTGACAACTTTCCCAAGGAATATATAATACAAAATTCAAACCCCTTATACTAAATTCAAAGTAAAAACTTCGCTCTATGTACTTCAAAAGTCATATCACGGTGTATTACAGTATAAGCAATGGGCAAGGCCAAATTTTTTAGACATGTGCTTTTTATTTTATTTTTTGATAGTCCAGTTTCCAAGGATCAACGAACCACCAAATTAATTTTTAGCTCGTTTAGTTTTAATATATGACATTTTTAAATTTCTCATTGACATTTTTGTCGTTATGAGGATTGAATGGCGTATTCCTTTGCCGCCGACAATTTAAAAAAGACACACCGCCATATTGGTAGCTTTGTCATTTTTGACAAGTTCTTTCAACTTTGACAAGTCTAATGTCAAACTTGACTGAGCCATCACAATCACTGTCTCAATAAAATGAGAATGATGATATTGAACTCTCAATTTTCTTTAGAAAATTTCTTGGTTTTTAAGAAATAAATAAAAAGATTATAATGTTATTTGTGTGACCATAATGTTGATTCTCAAATGTATGAAATAATTTATAATTTATAGAAATAAATAAGTACGACTGTTTCTTTAATAATAGTGTTCTTATTTATACTTTTAAGTATTCTTCATGAAGAAAATCATAAATAGCTTCGCATGTTTCTGGTATAACACGTCCAAGAAGTTATGGGGACATTTTGCAACTGAATTTTTAATCTTTATAATCTATCGGTTAATAAAAAACGTAAAGTAGCAATTAAACGATGCTCTGCTGGTATACTGTCACGCATTAGCGTATTCTGTTTGGATATTAATGGACGTACTTTGTTTAAGAAGAGGGTAAATGTTGAATCATTCATTCTTAGATAGTTTTTGTAATCATCTTCGTCAATGTCGTTTAACATGGTGGCGTCACAATAATTTACACGTTTTAGTAATAGCTTTTTAACCCAACTAGACTTCCATTGTTTTTGTGACATCAACCAAAGTAAATAAAGGATAGTCAATTTCTTTCTTTTTGTTCTTTTTCTTATGCGCGTTGATGGTGGCATTTTTCACGCAAAGCACTACTGCACGTTGGAACAGCTTAACACAGTGTGTGATCGGATGCTGCAGGACCATATATGGACTAACTTCTCCAACATGGAGGCCGGCGCGGCGTCCTGCATGCAGGACTCTGAATGGCTGGCTTTAGTGACAAGTATCATCGAATCTATTAACCAGTGTTGGTAGACGTCCCGCTTTTTGAAACGTAAAATACAATGCCGCGCGGGACGCTGAGTCACGCTCTTTTGAATTCGATCTATTTTATCGACCTAGTGAACTGCCCGACGGGAATATTACTCATACAAAAAATAGTTTGATCTCATTGATCTAATAAATATTGTACTAATTACTTTGCTTTTTTATTACGTCCCGCTTTTATCAAACGAATCCCGCTTTTTTACTGTTTCTTTTTTGTTACTTAACTTTCTTACTTTTTCTTTTTCTTTATCAACTTTCTGTACTTTTTCTAAAACGCTACAAATATAGCTACTATTAAAATATTTGTAGTCTAAAACGTTACGTGATAGGCATAGAGGCCTATCACGTGTGCTGTTATGGGGTATTTAACTTCAACTACCATGTTCTCGCCACATAGCCCGTCGGGGGTGGCACCAAGAAATGGCAATGCTTTGTCAATAAATAGGCCAATTTATTTCTTAATTTCTTTATTAATCTGAGTACTCAGCTGAGTCAGTGGTGTCTTTTCGTTCTCACGTCCATAGTACAGATTACCACTTTTTGGTTTTCACATTCATGGTTCCGATTTGGTCCGAGTTGATTCTACTGCTTCTTCTTCATGTGCCATGTTGATGACTACTTAATTGGGTTGCCTTTGCATTACTTTGTGGGTAGCGCTGAAAAAAAGAACATATTATTTTGTAGATCACATCAAGCATAATACGGTCCCACATACTTGTTAACACTTTATATGCGTGGGCTTTCGGTCTATTTCATAACTTTATTTGCTAATTAAAAGTTACCAGTAAATAAGTAGAATTTAAATTACGTTCCGAAAATATACGTGGGCTCCTAGTCTATTTTACTTACTTGTGACAGTATCCACTCGAGGCTGAAAAGATGCCGAGTTTTGATCTTGGTTTTCGTAGTTCTCGTAAATTTTATGTAAAACTGACCTTTTACTTAGTCTTCTGAAAAAAAAATAAGATAATACAAAAATAAATAAATAAGGTAAAAAAGGCATGTTATTTGACAATGGGTATCGACATCAGACTTCTCGTTTGTGATGCACACTATACCTATTTTAGGTACTAAACCACTAGATCGCTATCAGAGTAGGTAGGTAGTCGAAATTGTGAACTAGATATCTTTCCAAGTATAAAATAAATGAGAAGAAAACCCCGATCATTCATAAAATCAATCTAAAGAACCGAGAAAAAATTGAATTATGATTCATTAGAAGTTACTAAGCACACGAGTAAATTACCATAGTTATAAATTAGTTAACTATTAATAATTTATTATAATAATATAGAAAGTGTACTTACAAGAAAGACGTCGATCACTTTCTGCATCTTTTGCTGTCTATATCGTTTTACTTTTGATATTTTAGGCATTGTTGATTTTTATACTCAAAAACAGAATTTTTACTATACTAAATATCAATAGTGTCCTGTCACAATTTTATTTCAAGAAAATAAAACCTAACCTAAACAATGTGACCTTTTACTAATGTAAAATTAATAATAACTAAAATGTGTGCTCTTGTCACTTATATTGTCCGCACTAGCACTAGGTAATTAAAATAAGTGTTAAATACGCTAAATAACAAATAACAAGGCAGGATTTTTGCGCGCGCACAGCGTAAAGCGACACGGGTTCCCCGTCCAAAGGCCACTGGCCGACTGCCGCCCGTCGCCCCCGCAGAGTACCGCGAGCCAGAAACATGCGTAGAAACATAATACAATTTTTTTTCAAAAACTACAAATAAATTCAAAAATCCAAACGACAGGATTATAGTGAAAATTGTTGTCTAATATTGAGTATAAGTTTCATTTGTATAAGTTCCATAATAAGGGAGGCTATCGGGATTTAACACGAGAATAGAGGCTCACAGATGATTTATTTTCTCTTAAATTAGATATATTATTTTAATTTCCGACGTCAAAAGCGAAGATTAAATACCACACTACATCATATATTTTTTAGAGAATTTTTGTACCATGTTCAAATATACTTTATAGGATTTAAAAACAGCGAAATTTGTCGGGTAGCCCCTTAAATAGAAAAACGCCCTATCTTTAAGATGAATCAATAAAAAGTTGTGTTTATCTAAAATAAAAGAAGAAGCGATAATTAAAATTTGTTTTTGGTACCTACCTTTTTGAACAAAAGGCTGTATCGAGAATAATTTGGTTTTCAAGAACTCCTGAGTTTTTTGTCTTTCAAATTAAAAGATTAAAAACTTGTTTATGGGTAGGTATTTCATTGCAACATTTGCGTGTTACATGCGTGTTATAGTTACATGCGACACCGTAAATTTTATTTTTATTTACTATAGTTAATATTTATGAAGTCGAGAAGACTGTCGTGGCCGATCTAGATTCATTAGTTTTTGTAAGGTCATTTTTGTTTGCGGTTAACCCCTGCGAGCTAGGGCTATTTAGTATGACTATTGCGCGAGTCTTTCCCACCCAGAAATGATTTGGCTGGTTCAGGTTGGAAGTGTGAGGCGAGCGCGAAGCATAGCGAAGTGATCGCCTCACTTGTCATGGTTATTTTTTTAAACAACGCGAAAATCCTTCCCACCCGCAAACAATTTCATACATTTTCATACAAATCATAATCAGTTATATAATTATATAAAATTCCTGGACACATCACAATATAAATATATATTCTTTCTAAGGTGTCAGGATCATAAAAATTATTTTCAATTAAGCATTGTTTTCAAATAAACATTATTTTCAAATAAACATTATTTTCAAATAAGCATTATTTTCAAATGAACATTATTTTCAAATAAGCATTATTTTCAAATGAACATTATTTTCAAATAAACATTGATACTTAAGGTATTTATGTATTCTAAAAAATATCATTTACGTATACATTATTTACGTTGGGCTTCTCCTATCCGAGTATTCTGTTAGAAAATGGCAAATACGAGTACAAACACGAATACTTGAAATTTGGCGAGTATTCCCCGAAATGAATACGAATAATCGGAACATCCCTAAAGTATTCATATGATCTTGAGCATATTTATGGAATTGTGAACTTTTAGTAAACAAAATAAAGGCAACCATTTATTCCAATGTGCTCTTGACTAGTTGTACACATTTTAATATGTCTCTTGTATGGTGGGTCCCCGGGTTAAGCCAGGTAGCTAGGCATGCTGATGGTATTACCTCGCTAAATAGCAGCAACATTTAAAATATTTATTTATTTTTAAGAAAAATTACAGGCATGTTAAAAATAGTGTGGAAACAATATAATGAGAAAAAGAAATTAGTAGACATGCCATTTAAAATCTTCACAAATATGCAAAGGCCTCAACGTTATTATGATAATAATAAAAATAACTACATGTAAAGGAAGTTAATCAAAAATACGCTGGAAGAGAAGAGAGTGTAAAGAGTTATAATTTAGCAAGATAATCCGGTGCCATGGATTTTTGAAACCGTATGTTGCTTTTGTGCAAAACAAGTCTAAATTTAAAAAAAAAAAATTATACCTTTACTGGCTCGAACAATAATTGTATTCTGCCTGTAGTTCGTTTTTGAACACAAACACAAATTGATAATATGCACATCTTATTTATCATTTATTTATATATGCACATTTGTAACTGTAATCGCAGAGATATGTGTGGTTATACATATGCATATTGTAAGTGCAATTAGTTTCATAGTGTGGATAAGACCGAGGTTTCGAAACTGATTATATTTCGGTCTAAATACATACGTATGTATTTGGGTTCCTTAGGTTAGGCTATCATTCAATTCTGTGTTAGGTTTTTTAGATTATATACGCTATTGGAAGAACCTAACTTCCTTTTTATAGTTAATTTCGTGTGTTCCTAGATTATACGACTTTAATAGATACATACATACAGAAATATACATATATATATAGACGTATATACATGCATAGATACACATATACATACATTCACACATATATACATATAGAAAGGTCTAAGGAACTAGAAAACGTAAAGAATAATAAAGGCAAAAAATATCTACGAATCACAATGAAATAGCTCATTTGATAGCTCAAAATCCTGTTCCTGTCGTATCCACACAAATCCTTATAAATACAAAATGTATCGTATCGGCTAGCCATTTATCAAAGTCATCGCAGACCTACGTCGACATTAATTATTGCGTTTTGAAACACGTCATCACTTCATTAGAATGATGCTACTTCGGTGCAATGACGATGTTGTGATAGCAGATGTTCGTATTGTCGACGATCCCACTCTCACGGGCGGTTTAGAATGTTGCCAATAACTTCGAATCTCAGCATTCGAAGAGACTTTGCGTTTCTCTGTGTGTTCTATCGCCCTGGGGAATGCTCTGAAGAATTGTTTAATATAATTCCCACCTCGGGTTTCTACAACCGCACCTCCCGTCACAGAAGTGCGGTCCATCCGCATTTCCTCGATACGGAGGTGTCGCGTACTGTTCGGTCCAAAAATTATTTTATACCCCGAAGCCGTAGGCTGTGGAACGAACTGCCTCAAAATGTCTTTCCATTAAGCTACGATATGGGCTTCTTAAAGAAAGCTGTAAATAGGATTTTGCAAGGTCGACGGCGCACCCGTATACCTTCTGGTGTGCCATTATGTG
The DNA here is from genome assembly GCA_943735995.1 of Sesia bembeciformis. Lineage (NCBI taxonomy): Eukaryota > Metazoa > Arthropoda > Insecta > Lepidoptera > Sesiidae > Sesia > Sesia bembeciformis. Next base: position 13,432,348 of record OX031041.1, on the reverse strand, counting down.
GGACCGCTTGCTCGTCCGCCCACTTGTTTATAAAAAAAAAGATGGGTAGGATAATTGGAGATAGGTTAGGAAATATACTTCAATGAAGTATCTGTAGACATGTCTGGACGAGCATACAGTCCACCTGGTGGTAAGTGGATACTGTTACCCATGGACATCTGCGATACGGACATCAGTCCAGAATGACAAAAGTTGGCACGTCCCCGGAAGCGCTGGCTATCTATGGAGATTTAAGATGTATTTGGAGAAAGGGGTGAGAAAATGGTGAGCGATGGGATGGGATGGGAATGGACTCTGGCATATCGCACTCACCACCGATACACGTACGTACATTGTGAAAATAGGATAAAGTGGAAAATGCAGTACATTTCAAGGTAGTTACAAAAATCAGCCTGAAAACCGAGATCGAGATGATAAACCAACTTTGTTTATACAGAAGATGGTAGCACAAAATAATCCTAAAGTACATAGCCATAATCCACATCTATGTCGCTTGGCGGATTATCTCCTGGCAGCGCGTCCGAGGGCGTGTCGACGTTTGTTACTGGACTGATGTTGGCATGTAGGCACCGCGGATGTCGCAGAACGTACTACCAGGTAGACAGTCTGTTCATCTGCCATCTTTATACTATAGAAACCTTTACTGAAGCTGAAGACCACGGATTCTACTTACTACCCTTACCCTTGCAGGGTGGTCAGCAGCTTTAAATATCTGGTCATAGAGGGAACGCATGGCATTGGCGGTCTGAGGCAACATGCAAGTTTGCTCGATGTTCAAGGGATGTAAAGATTACACTTTTCAAGGCATATTGCCAAGCCCTTTCCACGAGCGGCCTGTGGATAAGGCACACGCTTAGGGCCGTCAACGTCTTGCGCTTATAATATAAAGATGCTGATGGAACTGCCACGGTATTGCAGTGCTTCTGCAATGTTCGCGGAGGCACGGATGGCTTTAAAGCCTTAATTTGCAAAAAGGCCGCCTCCATACTGAACGAGATCCGTGGCAGTGACATCAGTATCCTGAGAATAATACGTGGTAAATTTGACACTCCTATCCAGAAACACTGGATAGGAGTGTTAATTTAACTAATTATTTTATAACTAATTACGTATAATGTAATTTAATTTGATTTATTAATGTGATTATTTCACTTTGATTATTATTTTTATAACATAGATTTTAGATTTCTACTATCAATTACTATGGTCTAAAATAAATAAATTATTATTATTATCATTTTGAATTAATTTACATATATATGTATTTTTGTAAAAGTATCGATTTTTTGAGCTTACGTTTAGCATTTTGAATGAAAAATTTAGTAAGATCTCAAAAATTTAATTTTTTTTTACAAAAAAAGAGATTCGTAACATTTTCGGGTCCATGAACGTAATCCATAGTTTAGTTTTCGGGATTATTACACCAACGGGTATCCATTGCTTCGAAAAAGTTAAACCCTATATATGGTGTTGTGCTTATTTATGTTTGAACTTTCTGGTGGCAGCCGGAAGTCCTTCGTCCATCTTCCCCGAGTTTTGTCATTCCGGTCCTACATCTAACGTATCTGATTCTTTAAAATTCTCGCCTGGTTCTTATCCCGGCGGATAACCGCCATCAAACACGAGCACGAAGCCATTACCGTACCGGAAGCGCGGCCATTTTTCCAACTCGCACTTCCTGTCGCCGACCTGATTCGGCTTTTACAAACGTAAGAGTATAAGCGGGAGCGATTTCAAAAATTTCATGCTGTTGATACTGGGAAAAATATTTAGAAACTATAAAACTCTATTTATATCCCATCATGTAATGGGCAGTGTAATCACATGAAAACTTATCCCATTTTACTCCATATTTCCCATTCTTCCCAATATTTGTTAATATTTTTTTTTTGTAAATTATTGCAAAAGATAACCTAAGCCACGACTCCAGAAGAGGTAGTTTATAAGCGAGTGACGGTATGGAGGCAAGAATTTTCGAAAGGAGACGGTATGCTTTAACATAAGTCAGAATCTCATTTCGCCTGTTTTCTTATTTTCAGTTATTCCTGTTGGTCTTCTTGGATTGAAGACGACTGTGAGATGTATACAACATAAAGTGTTAACAAGTAACTAATGAATTCTGAGTGTGTGAATGATTGTTTTTTTTACTGAATCATGCAGATATGATGGAATACAAAGGTGGGCGACCGGGATTATTTAAATAGTAGATAGTACTTACTGTATTTCGTGTTTCAATAAAAGTAATCAGAGCAGTATCTGATACAGAATACGGATAGACCCGCTATCAGTATTTTGTACCAAGTTGTTAGAGAATTACATAAAATATATATAGGTACTACACGAGCTTCCTAAACATTTATACAGGTTGAAATAAAAAAATCCTGTACCCTCTTAGCACTGAATTTATTTCGTGAAAATTAACGTTTGTTCCACAATTTTTTAAAATTCAGCACATATTTTACGCAAACCACTCACTCACTCGCACCGCGTAAGCATCCAATACCAGCGCCTCGAATAGCAGCTATGCTATTCGAATAGAATGGAGTGAGCGGCGTTGTTGATCGAAGTAGCGCATAGTAAACTTAATTTTTAATAAAAAGAGAAACCTTTAAAAATTTGAGAAAATATCAAATTTAGAAAAGGTCGTATAACAAAAGTTATTAGTTTTAGATAGAAAGACACTCCTTACTACAAAAATACACTACCTTAAGCGCTTCTCCAAAAGGTCCTCAATCAATCAGATGCGTTAGACGCTTGTTAAGACATCGTTTGTCTAACATCTTTTGTAGTAATATTATACGCTAACTCCTATTAATTGTATACGCAAATTCTTTGCAAGATTCAAGGATTTCTTTTAGAAAATAACGAAACAAACATTACAGGAGTAGCTTGGCTGCAAATTTTGAAATATTTTTTTAGTAAAATCCTAGCTTTTAGATATTATTTAAAGTTTATTTCAAATATTTCACTCTGTAATATAATTTGCTGTGCGAGTAAGGTCATGTTTACCAATATACAGTTTGACAAGATTGCAAATTGATTGATTGATTGATATATCAGCTTATAACGTCACACTATAGGATACAGGTCTCCCAAAATGTTTTGGGTCATAATTCACCACACGAGCCCAATGGGGTATTAGTGGATATTACACACACTTCATATTTTCTTTTAAGCACGCGGGTTTCCCTTGACCTTCAATTATACTCATAAAAGTAAATAATTATTTTCGTTTTCTACAATCGCATCACTCGTCACTGTAGTGTGACGCATACGCACTTCCTTGTCAAAGAGGTGTTGTCAACAAATCACCTTATACCACAAAAAGCCGTAGATTATGGAATGGATTGCCGTGAGTGATACTTCAAGAAAGCTTTAATATTTATACGGTCGCCAGCGCACTCGTATTTGATGTTAGAGATTAGATAGCTGTAATCAGCTGTAGCCACTTACCATCATATGGCTTCCATTTTCATTTACCGCTCTTCCTATAAAATTAGAGTTAAAACTTTTGTAAACTTTGATGAAACTTGTTTTACCGCCAATAATATTCCACCACTCTCCTAGGGATATTTATTGCATTTTGTTGTAAACAACACCGGCTATAAAACCGGTTAAAAGTGGCAACTTCTCACAAAGTGGGACAATGAGAGGCCCAACTTATATTGCTTCGTCTAGCTTTAACTATTCAAAGTTTCCCCATAAATTTAAATATGAATATGTCGTTCATAACAAGATGGAGGCGTGGAACGAGTACGGAATAATGGTACGGGATTTGTCACACCGTAACGAACAAATCCATAGCGGTCAAGTGCTAAACTAATATGCAAGTAATATATTTGTAACAATATTCTTTTCAGCATTGTCTTTTAGTGACTTTTTGCTTATAAATTCCTTATAGTTACTAACTGGCTGCTAATGCAACCTTCGAAACCAGATTGCGAGATTCTATTCTGAAATTTCAAACGTCAATTGTCTGCACTTTGACTCATTCCTTATTTGACTCATTCGTTCGGTCCGTAAGGATGTGCCTTCTACATTCCGCTACAGCCGTCAGTGTCAATACTATAAATGTATATTCGGTTATCACTGTACAGTAATAAATATATAAACACATTAATAAGTATTTTTTTATTTAAATCGGGTACAGGAAGAGGGGGGGAGTGCACGCTGCACTGGACACTCGCCGCTGGATGCACTCGACTGGTCGAATTATCCCTCTTTCGTAGATGACTACCGCAAAGTGTAGTGAATTTACTACTTTATCATATTCCTCCACTGTATGTACGTGTTTCGTTAGTGAGTGAGTTATACCAGAACCCACTTTCATCTCATTCTGTCCTATCTCTCCCCATTTTCCCAACTCTTTCTCCAAATCCATTCCTAACATGCATGAATGGCACTGTTGTACGATGGCATGGACGCACAGATAGGCAAGCCTCCAGACGTACGAACGTTTGTCTTGCTGTACTCATGTCGACATGTATCGCAGGGCTTCAATACGAACTTACCACCAGGTGGACTCTGTCTCCTTCTACCGCCTTCTTTCTATGAAAAAATATTATTTGAGAAAGGGACCTTATAGTCATTACCAAAACACGTACATACATACATTTGGGGAATAGGATAAAGTGGGAAATACAGTACATTTTACAGTAGTGTTGGCCAGTCGAGTGCGCCCCGTGGCTGTGGACGTACACCGTGCTATATATTTTCCTACGAATAATCGCGTGATTTTTCGAACCGTATATCATTTCAGCTTACACTTCGGTGTAACAGTCGGCCGCATTAAGGGCCGGCCGTTAAAATTGTTTTCTTCTAAAACTCGCCCGCTTTACCGTTAATGGTTTAATCTTTACTTGTTTGTTTGTTTATTGTTTGGTTTACAGACGAAAGTTTGTTAAGCTGTAGTAATTATAAGCATTGCATTCTTCAACATTTTAGAGTTTTGTTTCTTTGATTACTGGTATATATACATATTCGACCTACAGCATCTCACCTCTATCCATTCACAAAAAGAACTCCTTCAACGTCACTGTTACTTTTGAATCAGTCAATAAATAAAATACGTATGTAATTTAATAAATGTAAATTTTAAAAATAACTAAAACTAAAGAAATCATCATCTGGTGGCGTATCTTGATTTTGAAACTTGAAACTGTAGTGGCCGTATGCATGTATCTATAGATGTGATTTATTTAGTGAGATATGCATACAATATCTCCCTAAAATAACGCAAAAGCTGATAATTAAGATGTACAATATCCAGCGAGAGTACAATAATAGAATTTACCAGTTTTTTCAATAGGTTTTTTTCATAACTTATTCTTTATTTCTAGTACAATGAAATTAACTAGACATGACCTTTGTATCTGCGTGAGTGGGTGCCGAATTGTCCCATTCGATTGTCGAAATAATCCCCGAAACGAGACATGCTTTGCATGTGCGTGTGTGGATCGAATCCGATTGTCGAAATGGTTCGCGCTGTATAATATCGGTGTGCACTTAAACAAAAGCAAAACTCATATCTCGTTGATTTCATTGTATTAATTCTACGCGCGGTTACGCAAAATGAATCCACTTAGTCATTGCAACAAATTGGCAAAATGCGCCGCGGTGTCTAGGCCGGTCACTACCCTGTACTGCGTATTAACTTTATTAAAGTATTAACTTTTGTAAGGTTGTGTGTGCATGCTATAACTTATAGCTGTAACCATTTGAAACCTAGGGTCAGAAAATTTTAACCAAATTCAAAACGGATCCTTTGCTCAAATAACGTCACAAACTGCAGACTTGATGGTGAAATGAGGTGCGACAACGATTTCAAATTGGTGATAACGATTAACTTTAAAATGGTCCTTCGAGCCGGATCATCTTTAAGAAACAGCATAAAACCCTTATAGCACCTTGATAATGTCCCAACGTCTTTTCATTGCCGGAATAAACGCATAAAACATTTTGTCGTAATAAAATTATACGCAATAAAATTAATGGCCCGAGAATGCGACGTAAAAGAAAAACAACAGGGGAAAAGGTGTCATTTTACTAGATTCAACTAAAATACGCCTTTCAGTAGTGAGTGAGATATGCAAAAGGCTATTCCCGTCCCATTCCTTTCCTATCCCCATTTTTCCAACCACTTCCACAAATCTATCTATACATATAATAAAATTGTAACAGGCCGATATCTGTACATTATAGATATTGAAAAAAAACTAATATGGGGAGGTCTTTATTAGAGCAACAGAAGCCAAAACAATAGTTTTTAGAAATGTTGTCTGTCTGTCTGTATGTTTGTACACGCATCACGCAAAAACTACTGCATGGAATTGAATGCAGTTTTCACCGATGTATTGCTATAGGTCTAACTTAAAATATAGGCTCCATTTTACCGCAGGAAAATATTTTATTTCTATTGTTTTAAATTTAATAAACCTAAGCGAAGTGAGGGCGGGTCGCTAGTTCTTAATATAAAAGTAGGCAGCGCAACTAAGGACGTGAACGTTTGTCACTCTGTACTAATATTGGTATGTATCGCGGATTTCTATGGGCGACAGTATCTACTTACCACTAAGTGAATTGTATGCCCATAACATCTCACTGTAGTCAAGCCTGGCCCACTCCGCACTTTAGGGACGAATTATGTATACAGCGGCGGGCCCCTGCGCAGGGGTTTATTTCAGTCGATTGCGGCTAGCTAGCTCTTTGTAACGCACGCACAAATAAAAGCCTTTACAAACTACCATCATATTGAATAAGTAGGTTTTTTTATCTACGAAGGCGGCAGACGAGCATACAGTCCATCTGATCGTAAGTGGATACTGTCGCCCATAGACATCCGCGATACATGGCAACATTAGTCCAAAATGACTAACGTTGGCACGTCCCCGGATACGCTGCCTACCTTTGGAGATATAGGAATGGATTTGGAGAAAGGTTGGGGAAAATGGGGAGGGATAGGATGGGAATGGGCTCTGGCACATCTCACTCACGACAGAAATAAATACGTACGTACATTAGAGAAATAAGATAAAGTGGGAAATGCTAGTCTTCCGTGAGGGGGGGTGTAAAGGGGGGTTGAGCGCGCCCAGCGGCTGTTGGATTGCAGCGTGCACTCTCCCCCTCAAAAAGGAAAAAGTCGTAGAATAAACGTTTAACCTATAGACCGTAAAGAATGCTAGAAATACATTGTTAAGAGGGTAGTAGGTATTTTCTTATTTAACCCTGTATTAATAAATATTTCCATGAACGGATGGACTTCAAAAGAGGGATTAAGAAAAATTAAAAAATTGGGCAATTATGAACGTTATCTATAATAATTCATGATGGATCGAATGCCATTCGATTAATGAAAGAGATTATTTTATAAGTGGATGATAGAAGTTGATAAACAAATTCATTGAGATAATAAAAATTTCATTGTGACTGGCTTACTGATTGGACATAGACATGTTTAGGGTAGTTGGTTTGTTCGTTCTTTTGAGCGTTGCATATGCGAAGCATGAAATTTATGATGGGTAAGTTAAATTTACTGTTTACTAGTTTTCAACAAATTGCCAAATTTCAACAAAATCGGTTCAGCCGTTTCGACGTATTTCAGTAACAAACATACAAGCTTCCGAATTTCTAATTAGTGGGATCTACTATTTACCGGCACAGACTCAGCTTGCTGATGTGGCAGTGGGCAGGTATGCGTATGACGGATAACCGATGGGGCAGACCAGTCCTTGAATTGAGGATACGTACCGGGATACGTACTGTAATGTGTTAGTTGAATGATCAATTCCCTAGAGAACCCCATGGTCAGTGAAACCTCCATTAATTTTATGACAAGCTAGAATAAATTTAATGCGAGGCGGGTGCCAAAACTTCTCCAAAACTACCAAAACCGATGCCTTAAACTTTCTGTGCCCTTCCTCGTATAATTTTCCTCTCACGTTTACTCTGTCTTCTTACGTACTATTTTTCTTTGTAAGACCTATTTTTTAAAATTTAGATGGAAAGTACCCCAAATTTTTCTTGGTACATTTTTCTGTAACACCATCATAATATTTTTGTTATAATATTCTTCCAGACACTCTCTTTTCGAAGTAACCGTACAGAATACCGAGCAGGCACAGTTGGTGAACAACCTGGAAAGCCAGCTCGGATTGGACGTATGGTCTCACGCATTGCCTTCTATACCTGGTCGTGTGCTAGTGTCTAGAAGTCAAAGAGAACAGTTCCAGCAAGCGCTGCAGACTGCTGGCGTACGATACAATGTTGAAGTAGAAAACATTAAAGAGTGAGTCAGATATTCTTAAATTTATTAATAGTGAGCATTGCGACCGCGTGGTTTCACCACAAATATCATCACTCCATTTCTTCTCACGGGTGTCGTAAAGGGCAACTAAGGGATAACAGATTCGTTTCCACTAGGGGCGAGGAACCACACCATCTCTAAAACAGTAGACTCGTCAACTCCTTATGCAACCCTTATGCTCAAGACAATATGCACGAGGAAGCCTATATCCAGTGGTGGATGAGCTGGACCTGGTTACGGTGTATAATTCCAATATTTAACACATTAGTTAACATGTCACATTAATTAATTAACACATTGTATGGGGAGAGTGCACGCTGCATTTCCACAGCCGCTGGGCGTACTCGGCCAGTCAATGTTACCCCTCTATCTTGAAACTTCACAGAAGACTACCTTGAAATGTACTGCGTTTGCTACTTTATCGTATCTCCCCAAGGTACGTATGTGTTTCGGTAGAGAGTGAGATATGCCAGAGCCCAATCCCATCCCATCCTATCCCTCCCCATTTTCCCAACTCTTTATCCCAATCCATTATTTAATCCGCAAGGTGAGTAGCGCATCCGGGGGCGTGCCCACGTTTGTCATTCTGGACTGATGTTGGCATGTATTGCGGATGTCCATGAGTTACAGTATCCACTTACCATCAGGTGGACTGTATGCTAGTCTGCCGGCTTCGTCCATAAAAAAAATTTATCCATTTTAATACTAATATATCCCTATTTTACAGATTACTGGATTTAGAAGACAAACTACTGGCAGAAGCTTCAAGCAAGAGCTCCAATAGATCTCGGACTGGTGGCCTTACATTTGATAGAGTTTACACTTATTCCGAGGTAAAATTCTTCGAACATCAACATTTGAACCTGAACATCAACACCTCATTCTGTTCAACATTTGAACATCTCAACTAGTAGTTAAAGGGTTATTTCTTCCCTTATATGGCGATGGTGCACTTAGCACCTTCTGCCAGTGACAAGTATTCTTCATAATTAAAGTCAAAATATATCAAAACACATCTTGTAAATGTCCAATCACGTTGAAGCAAATTAGGATTCGCCCAGTAAAGTGTAAGTGGGTTTACTGAGGACAAAGTTGGACTTCTTGAAAGCACACGAAAAAGAGGTTATCACATACTCGTATCTGTGATGAAATCGCATATTGAGTATGTGGAGATATTGAGTAGTAAGTCAAAAATGCAAAGGACATCGAATCAATTGGAACATTGAGATTCTTAAGAATTGATAATTGAGATTTTCAATATTGAATTTTTTTCTATTTTGTTTATTCATATTTCAATGTTAGTGTTCATTGAACTTCTCAGTGAATCTAAACTTTCCAGTTTGTCTGAGAAATTAACTGTCGAGTTTAGCATTCGTGTTTATTTTTATTTCTCTAAAGCGACTGCTGAACATTTTGTCATAATTTCGAGCGCAATAATAGCACCATTGACATTGCAGTACCTTTAAGTATACTCGTCGGTACTCGTATGTATGTATTTTCGTCAAGTCAACACTATATTATTATGAGCAATACTGAATGATGGTAACTGGGTTAGGTTTAGGTTCTCTGATGATGATAAAGAAATAGGAATCTTATCATTCTTATTTTTGTGCATATCTATACTAATATAATAAAGAGGTAAAATTGTGTGTTTGTAGGTATGTTGGAGGTAATCTCTGGAACTACAGAACCGATTTCAAAAATTCTGTTTTCTGTGTCTAATATAGGCTATATTTTATTTTGAAATTTTGAAAAAAAAACTATAATTCGAAGCGAAGCGAGGGCGGGTCGCTAGTTTAGTATATTTTACTGCTCGTTCAACAAGCCTATTATACTATTTTCTATTGGTTTAAACATTTTTGTGACGACAACAGGTAGACGAATTCCTAGAAGACCTCGCGGCTGCCTATCCCAATCTTGTGACATTGGTAAACGTCGGGAAGAGTTTCGAGGGAAGGGACATCAAATATGTCAAAATATCTACCACTAACTTCCAGGTAATATTGACGTGATTTTTGGTTTCAACTGTCTTAATATTTCCTCGCCCTTAATTATAAATTGACTTAAAACGACCGACTTGCTCACTTGATACATCTGGCGTCATTTATCGGAACTACTGTGAATCAAACATTCAAATCTGCACGCCAGTATCCAAGTATCTAATCCAATAGCGTCCAATATCGGGAAAGCAATCAAAGTGAGAAGAAGTGTCCGTACTAACTTTGATCACGGATCATAAATAAACAAATATACTCGAGGAATGTCGATGGCAGATTAAGCGAGTATGAGTGGACGTCGTGTCCGTGCAAATTATATCACGGAGCGAACCCAATAAAACAATCTGGTGAGTTTACTCATGACATGCTTAAATATCATTCATTTTCGTTTTACTAAAAGAAATTGTTTCGACGATATTCAGTTCAAAGCTAATTTTAACTTTACTGTCCAAAGATCAATCTAATCCAAATTTTAATCCACTTAATTAACAGGTTATATCTGATTAATATAATACCTAAATCAACATTGAATAGGATCTGGAAATTAATCTAGCCTAAAGGAATGATTGAAATTACTGATACAGTTTAAAGAAGCAAATAATGTGACCTTAAAGACAGATAACAAGAGGTCATTACTCGGCTTGGACAAAAAGTTAATCAAAATAATCTAGAAGTTCGCTCAGTTGTACTTTACGAAGTATAATAATATAATTATTAGCCATGCAAATACTTCAACACGCGCTTCAAGTCAAATTGCATTTCTGATCGATTCATTTGCTTCTTACTTGGCTTCCCGAATAAGTTATTGAAGTTGAAGTAGCTAAATGAACACATCAACACACTCTTGAATTACAGAATACCGGCAAACCAGTGGTATACATACAATCTTTACTCCACGCCCGAGAATGGATTACCTTGCCCGTTACACTGTATGCCATCCACAAGCTGGTCATCGATGTCGCTGAACAGGACCTTCTACAGAATATCGATTGGATCATACTGCCGATCGCTAACCCGGATGGATATGAACATTCGCATTCACAAGTAAGTTTGACGTAAAAGTATCCAAAGTAACGACCAAAAGGTTTCGAGTGGTACACCAAGCATTGAGGATCAATTTTCACTAACCACATTATTTGGATTGAAAATTATTTTTATGCCACACTAAATTCTTGAATACCAGAGCATGACAAACTTACGATTGAACCAGTAATGAGCGGCTACAGTAGAGGATTAAAAAAATCAATTTTAGATTTTATTTACTACCAATGCTTACAATTTAAAATATTACAATACAAACTAATGTAATCTAAAAATATGCGTCTTAACCGATGCTAGGTCTAAAACGAAGTGTGTCGAAGTCCGACGCGCTGGCGGGAACGACGTCATTGCAAGGCACGTTGCGGTGTCAGCGCCTCGTGCACTGTGCCGTTGGTATGCGACTATTGAGGGCGATGCTTATGCAGCGATCTTCATATGTTAGACATGCGTAACAAACCTATAATCACTACAAATAAAGTGTATTTTCGGACATTTCCACCTAAAACAATCGTAGGCGAAACTCATTTTCTCGTCATTTATCTGTATTACCATCTAAGTTTATCTTCATTGTTGAAGGCAATTCTCGTTGGCTTAGATATTATTTTTACATTTCTGTTCTACTGTCAAACACAGTAGAAAGGTTTAGCTAACGCTATGTCGGTCGGTACGTTATAAGTGTCATAACCTATAAATCTAGTCGAATTTTTGTAGGATCAAAATTACATTTAAAATTGACCATTAAAAATTGTCAATGATCTCGTCCCGTGTATTATAAAAATACTTTATTATTTTCAGTCAAGATTCTGGCGAAAGAATCGTGCAACTGGCTACATGGTCGGCAACATTTGCACAGGCGTTGATCTCAATCGTAACTTCGACATCAATTGGTCAACTGCATCCAGTAACATCGTCTGTATGGATACTTTCCATGGAAGTGCTCCCTTCTCTGAACCCGAAACCGCCATCATCAGGGATATAGTCCAGGAGAACAAAGATAGACTCGCGCTTTTCCTTGACATTCACAGCTTCGGAAGCATGATCCTCTACGGTTACGGCAATGGAGTCCTCCCATCTAATGGCCTAGCTCTTCATCTCGTCGGTGTCCAGATGGCCCAGGCCATAGATGGTGTGAAAGAAAGTTTCAATTCTGACTATATAGTAGGAAATGTTGCTCTGATCCTTTATCAAGCTTCTGGAAGTGCTGCGGATTACGGTCAATCAGTTGGAGCTCTTTCTTATACTTTTGAGTTGCCAGGTCATAGGTTGGGACTCGGGACAGTTGCAGGGTTCCTAGTTGATCCAGATTTTATAGAGCAGGCCGGTTTTGAAACCTGGGAAGGTATAAAGGTGGGAGCGAGGAATGTTCTCAACCTTTACAGGATGAGAGGTGGTGTTTAAGTTTATAGTGAGATGATTTGAAATGCTGTAAATAAATTGAAGGAAAGAAGGATAATGTTTTATTTGACGCAACACAACACATCTACGTAAAGTCAACAACAAACAAGAGAATTAGTTCATAAACGCTATAATACCTTACCTAGTTAACCCTTGACTGTGTGTCACGGCGACAAAAAGATTAACTGACTCAGCATGACCACAGCGCTGGTATTCTGCCAGCACCTCATTGTAAAGTACACACGTGAACATCCATGAGGACGATAAACTATATCTATTAGGATCCTTACCTATGAAATTGCCGTTTTATATGGAAAAATTCAAATATATTTTTTGTATGAAAATTATATATTTAATTATTCTATTAATATTTCGGTATTGCCCATAATACATACACTACTGCCATTTTAATGGAAATTGATTGATGCCTCTGCTATAGAACTAACTCTCAGAGACGGGAATCGACGAATTCTCTGAAGGCGTTTTTCACTGCCTCTTAGGAGTCGAATTTTTTCCCCTGTAAAAAGTTGTCAAAATTCTGAAAAAAATGGAAATCAGTAGTGGCAAAATCTGGCGAGTACGGTGGGTGACGGAGAGTTTCCAGTCGAAGCTCCGGTAACTTTGAGACTGTCTGTCGTGCAGTGTCTAGGCGAGCGTTATCATGAAGAAGCAGTAGACTAAAGGGATTGACCAGACTTTTGATCAGATCAGACCGGTTGTTTGATAGCGAGCTTGTCAATCATCGTTTGCGGTTCTTCAGAGTACACATCTGCATTAGTGCCCGGTACTATTGTATCACAAAGTGGACCTTACTCCTATCTGGTGGATGTAACAGGTGTTGTAAAGCGAAAACATTTAGACCAACTCAAAAGAAGGATCGTAAGAGAACAACAGCCACGGAATAATTGCTGTTCATATTATTACACCGAGGTCACCCCACACCCTGAGATATCGCCGGGTGACTACACTGCACCGTCGACCTCGCGAGGTGCGATGGGATCTCATCCACCACTAGCGGCTCCCAGTGCGGCGAGCGATCAACCATCAGGGTCACACCCTCGTCGTTCGGAAAGGAAAAAGAGACCGCTCACGAGGTTTGCACATTGAACTACGTTATTATCCATCCAATATGTATATATTTTCTATAACTGTTATCTTATCAATGGTATATTTTTACTATTTTTTAATCTACCTACTACTGTTCCTTTTTTAAGAGGGAGGATAATGCAGTATAAGTGTTTACAGCGTATAACGGAACGTCCTCGTTGCCTAGAGAAGTTTATCTGTTTGGTGTCAGGCAAAATAATAAAAGAAGTACAACGACAATAAAATAATGTTTTATTTCTAAACATTAATATAACAATTACTATTAATGTGTTGTTTAAAGAAGACCTTTTTTGAATAGTACATACATAGTAATGTTTACAATATTTCCACGTCCATGTACAATATGTTACAACGTCCGCCATAGCGATCCACTGCTCGTTCCAGAACGAATTTCAACAACGTACGGAACTATATACAATTATCTACGTAAATACGAAATCATAACCATAGTACGTTTTAATATAAGATAAAGCGCCATCTGTTCACAAACTGCAGAAATACTTTTAAACCATGTTTTGAGGCCTGAACGATATGCTTAAGCTCTTTATATTTTTCCTTATCAGACTGTTGATTTATCATATGGATTTAAGAGCATTATCCTGAATTATCATCATATACTTATAATTACTGGTAAGCCAAGGTATTGGCGCCACTCTAAAATATTTCCTCCTATATGGTGCGAAAACAATATCTTCTCCGAAACACGTTACACCATGACATCAACCGACTCTTCAGAAGCCATTTCACGCTTGTATTGTATTGTACAAATCTATTGTATTTTTATACAAGTTAAAATCATCTTTATTTATGAAATGAAGATTTCTATGATAGAATGTTCTAGGCTGCAGTTGGTCTCAGTCTTCAGTTTTAATAGCATGTCAACCTAACACGGCCACATAATCCACGACGACGATTGCAACTTGAGCGTTAGTACATAAAAGGTTTCTTTTGAGGGCGAGAGTGCACGCTGCAATCTAACAGCCGCTGGGCGCGTTCGACTGGCCACGTTACCCCTCTCTCACAGAAGACTACATTGAAATATACCTACTGCATTTCCCACTTTACCTTATTTCCCCAATGTACGTACGTGTTTAGGTAGTGAGTGAGACGTGCCAGAGCCCATTCCCATCCTATCCCTCCCTATTTTCTCAAGCCTTTCTCCAAATCCATTCCTTAATCTGCAAAGGTGCCTACCTTTGCAGATCTTTGCGCATCTGGGGGCGTGCCAACGTTTGTCATTCTGGACTAATGTTGGCATGTATCACGGATGTTTATGGGCGACAATATCCACTTACCATCAGGTGGACTGTATGCTCGTCTGCCACCTTCGTCCATAAAGAAAAATGAGTAAGATAACTACTCTGCTCAGTATGATGTGTGGGTTCAGTGATATAATAGTTTAAACCTATATACTTCAAAATCTGTTTTAAACGAGCTGATCTTCTTCATTTACAAGATTAATATTGAAATCACCTACCAGTATAATATGGTTATAACACGAAAAGTCGATGACCGCTTCCGATATAGCACCAAGAAACGTGTCAACGATTAGCCATGAGGGTAAGCCGTACCAATAGCCAGTCCCTTTAATAGTCACAGAGATCCACATTTGTTTGTGGGTGCTCGAGCGTTTTCACTGGTTCTCACTCTTCACTCAAGGGTTCTCACCCTTTCTTAATGTAAAATCCAACACCGTCACCTCGCGTCGTCGCCTTGAGCAACTGGTCACGTAGTGCCTGCCTTACCAGTCGCACCACTAAAGGACGTGGTTTAAATTGAGAGTAGTTCTTATTATCGTCACCGTTGCCCCTTCTTACACTCCTTCGTCCGACACGCTCTGCGCTGACGATATCCTATTCCTCCAATGAAACATCCAGTTTAAACGCCACCGTTAACTCCACATGTTAAGGGTGTTTCACATTATGAATTCAAATTTTGTCGTTCTTATCGTTTTACCGTTATCAGTTTCCAACGCCCCACCCAGAGCATAAGAGATCTAATATGGACTGATGTGTGTTACCAATTAGAGTACCATTTATTTAACCGTTGCAGAACTATGATCTCTTGCCATGTTTTTATGAACTTCTTTTAGCAAAAGAGCAGATGAGTCGAATTCCATCAGTTTACAATTCCTATCTATCTATTATGCCGTCTATCTATTGTGTGAATCCATATAATATCCTTATCACCTCATGAGTTTCGTTTTAATTATGATATTTTTACTAATTAATCAATTTGACGTAGGTATGTTATCCGTAGATAGTATCTAACCGTTTCAAAATTAAGTAGCTTATAGTTTAGTATGTGTAGTGTATAAACATATAAATATACTATCCTCAGTTGTTCTATATCTAAGATGTAGACGATTTTTTGGAATTTCAGTATCTCCGTTTTCTCTGTTTCTTATGCGTGGTTGTTATGGCAATTATGATATTGACGTCAAAAACATAGTAATGTGGCACTTTTCTAACTTTTGACTTTTAAGGTCTATAATTCAGTCGAATTATTATAAAGTTATTAACTCATTTAAATTTAATAATTATTTTAAAAGGCTCAAATACCCTATTGTTATGTAATATAACAATCCTTACAATTTCAATATATATTTCAAAAAGATAAATTTACCGTTTTTACCCGAATACACGAAAGTATCAATAAAAGTAAGCCCTTTGATTCTTTGAGACATCACAGACGTACTCGTAATATTCAGATGTAATACCTGACGATCAAAACATTTGAACTGATAAAATCATAATAGCTTGTTTCCTTATCTACATTTTATACACGGGAAAATATATTCTTTCGTGTAATCAATAATAAAAAAGCTTGTAAAAATAGTGTCGGTGAGTTTAAGGTTTGCTTTTTTTTTTTTATTATGTACGAAGGCGGCAGACGAGCATACAGTCCACCTGATGGTAAGTGGATACTGTCGCCCATAGACATCCGCGATACATGCTAACATTAGTCCAAAAATGACAAACGTTGGCACACCCCCGGATGCGCTGCTTACCTTTGGAAATATAGGAATGGATTTGAGAAAAGGTTGGGAAAATGGAGAGGGGTACGATGGGAATGGACTCTGGCATATCTCACTCACTACCGAAACACGTACGTACATTAGGAAAATAAGATAATGTGAGTGATGCCAGTACATTTCAAGGTAGTCTTCTGTGAGAGAGGGATAACGTGGCCAGTCGAGCGCGCCCAGCTGCACTCTTCCCCTCAAAGATCATGTAGTCAAACATCATGAAATATATGTTAATTCTTAGTTACATATGGTTAATCTACTAATTGACATATTTAATAAAATGTTTTACACTATTTTTGGAAAACCCTATACATAGTATAATATATATTTTATTTGTTAGCTAATGTGAACGTGGCCTAAGCAAATATAAGGATTTTACACAAACTTGTTATGCTAGCATATTTTATCACCGGATTACTGATATCAGACGATAAAATATTTGATTTTAATTATACTTCTCCCTATTGTTGTGAGTTCATTAATTAATGTAAATTAGTTTGCGGCCAGAATGTTTTTCTTATTATGTTTTGTAATTAACATTTTAATTTTCGTGTCTGCAAAAAATGAGCCATACATGGGGTGAGTTGTTTTGTTTTTTGTAGAACGAATGTGGCATACAATCCACCTGATGATAAGTGGATACTGTGGTCCATGGACACCCGAGATACATGGCAAGTGGATACTATCACCCTGCGATACATACCGATGAGTCGAGAATGACAAACATCGGCAAGTCCCCGGATGCACTGCCTATCTATGGCGATCTAGATACGGATTTAGTGAAAGGGTTGGGAAAATGTGGAGGGATAGAATAGGATGGGGTGGTAATGAATAGTGATGCAACGGATCTCTGTTTCTGTTTCCGCAAGTGCGGAAGTTCCGCGCGCTTTTCAACATCCGTTTCTGCTTCTGTTTCCGCAACTTTTATAACGGAGATTTAAACGGAAGTTTACAACCGACGGCTGAGAGTTACGCATGCGCGGCGCCAATTGTTATGATCTCCCCTGAAGACTGGATTAATGTTTTAAAATTTGTGCAATTAATGAGACCATTTGAAGAAATTACTAGAAACTTAAGTAGTTCTCAAGTGAATATTTCTTCAGTTATACCCTTGATTCATGTTCTGATAACAACATTACAACAAGAAGAGATGAAACCTGATACTTCAGAATAATTTCGAAATTTGACTAGAAGATTACGCGATGAATTGAACTCTAGTGCAAGATTTGGAGAACTTACCGAAGATGACAAATACACAGTTGCGACGTATTTAGATCCGCGGTACAAATCTTATTTTTTTTCCAGCATCACTACGGAGCAGGTAGAGGCTAAAATATTAAATATGACGATCAGCAGAACCAGACAATCTAGAGAGTTAACTAACTCCACTTACGATGATAGTGTATCTTGTGTAGTGTACCCCAAAAGGCGCCGAACTCAAATTGAGGATGAAGTCCAGCCGACGTCATCATCAATGATGAATTCATCATTTCAAATGTTAGAATCCATGTTAAGTACAAACGAAGACCAAGAAATCTCGACTACAACTAACGAGAGTGACAATCTCCTTTTGGAGATACAGTCACATTTTCAGGAGTACAAAAAAGAAAAGAGATTACCTTTAAATGAAGATCCTCTTGTGTGGTGGAAATTAAATTCACACAAATACCGTAATCTTTTGCCATTAGTACGCCAATATTTGTCGGTACCCCCCAGCAGCGTCGCCAGTGAACAATTATTTAGCGGAGCTGGTCTTATATACGAAGAACACCGGAACAGATTGTTAGGTGCAAAAGCGGCCAAATTACTTTTTATAAAATATAACTTGCCACTACTAAATTTTGAATATTAATAAAATGTTCAGTTGCAAAGTTACAATATTGTTTTCTATAGTAGATTTCTAATATATCTATTTCTAATCTAGATTTGGTGTATTTGATACTTAATAAAGAATTATATTTGTAAATTTGTTTTTTTTTTCATATTATTTACACTTCCGTTTCTGCATCCGTTTCCGTTTCCGTTTCTGCTAAAATTTACTTTTGACATCTGTTTCCGTTTCTGGTTCCGCTAAGACACTTCCGTTGCATCACTAGTAATGAACTCCAACATATCCCACTCATTACCGAAACACGTACGTACATTGTTCCCCCAAACTAAAGTTACGATGGATAGTTACTTTAGGATAAACTAAAGTTAATTTTAGTATAACACTAATTTTTAACATGTTTTCCTTGTTAATGTATGTTTTCCTAAAAGTAAAAAAGTAGTTTTTCTTAAACTTTTTTTTAAAATATAGTATTATACTAAACATTATATGTTTGCAGACATAAAGTGTACAGCATAAAATATAGTATTATACTAAACATTATATGTTTGCAGACATAAAGTGTACAGCATAAAATATAGTATTATACTAAACATTATATGTTTGCAGACATAAAGTGTACAGCATAAAATATAGTATTATACTAAACATTATATGTTTGCAGACATAAAGTGTACAGCATAAAATATAGTATTATACTAAACATTATATGTTTGCAGACATAAAGTGTACAGCATAAAATATAGTATTATACTAAACATTATATGTTTGCAGACATAAAGTGTACAGCATAAAATATAGTATTATACTAAACATTATATGTTTGCAGACATAAAGTGTACAGCATAAAATATAGTATTATACTAAACATTATATGTTTGCAGACATAAAGTGTACAGCATAAAATATAGTATTATACTAAACATTATATGTTTGCAGACATAAAGTGTACAGCATAAAATATAATATTATACTAAACATTATATGTTTGCAGACATAAAGTGTACAGCATAAAATATAGTATTATACTAAACATTATATGTTTGCAGATATAAAGTGTACAGCATAAAATATAGTATTATACTAAACATTATATGTTTGCAGACATAAAGTGTACAGCATAAAATATAGTATTATACTAAACATTATATGTTTGCAGACATAAAGTGTACAGCATAAAATATAGTATTATACTAAACATTATATGTTTGCAGATATAAAGTGTACAGCATAAAATATAGTATTATACTAAACATTATATGTTTGCAGACATAAAGTGTACAGCATAAAATATAGTATTATACTAAACATTATATGTTTGCAGACATAAAGTGTACAGCATAAAATATAGTATTATACTAAACATTATATGTTTGCAGACATAAAGTGTACAGCATAAAATATAGTATTATACTAAACATTATATGTTTGCAGACATAAAGTGTACAGCATAAAATATAGTATTATACTAAACATTATATGTTTGCAGACATAAAGTGTACAGCATAAAATTCGACACACAAGAGCAGCAAGATAAATTTTATGGCGCCAAAAATGAGGCCATTGATTTTTGGAGGAATCCATCGTTCCAATATGGTGTCGTCGGCCGCGCCATGGTGCCATTGTCACATACACAGTGGTTCGAAGAAGTGTTGCAAGACCTAGATATTCAAAAGGAGGTTTATATTGAAGATGTTTATGAGTAAGTACTTTTTTTTTACCACTAACTCAGCCCCTTAGCATCCACTGTTGGACACCAGTATCCTTATGCTCATTCTCTCTTGTATCTTAAAACACCACGATGGCCAAACGGGTTGGAGAATCCACTCTCCTAAAGGTGGTATTGTTAGTAAGTGTAGAAAATTAAGGCCGTGTATAATTTTTTTTTGATAAACATCATTTGCTGAGACGGATGCCCATTTGGCACACATGGGCTTTGGTGGATGAAGTTGTCTCATCTGAAACTTTTATTTATTTAGCGTCATTTTAACTATTAATTATTTAATGTTAGCATTTTTTTAAGGAAGAAATTATAATATATTTCTGTCTTTGCTTTTTATTTATCTTAAGTTCTAAGTATTATTTTTCAAGCAAGTTTTAATACCACATACAATAACATCAGCCTGTGTCTCTCCACTACCAGACGCAGTCCTCTCGTAAGGCTCGCCAAACCACACGGTCCTCGGCGCGTGTGTGGTGGCGATGTACTATATGTACTAATACCACATGTAATTTATAATTTTATGTGATAAAACTCTTTTGGATTATGAAATATCTTTGTATCCCAGTATATAAGATATAATATGTTTTGTATATTTTCCGAATATAAATAGATTTTCCTGCTGTCGTTTATATATCAGTTAATATACAGGCATAAGAAACAAAAAGTTTCCATCTTTGTTATGTTGACAGCAGAAACTTGTTTATTTTCTATTCAATTTCCAGATACTTGAACGAGAAAGAGCAAACTTTGGTGCGAACATCGAACGAGGGCAATCGAGTGTTTGACTTTGACGGATACTACCGATATAGCGAAGTAAGCACTGCAAACAATTCTACTTAACAATTCCAGTAAATGAGAAATTTCGTATTTTACATTTTTGCGAACATTTTAAACACCAATAAACAATTTTTTTTTTGATATTAACACAAGATTGGAAATTTTCAATGTTTTTTAATTTCTTTATATTGGGTTTAATTACGCCTCTAGTTCTTTTATATTCGCCACTCAAAAGTACTGTTTTGGGTTCTCCAGCCGTAGCCCAAACAGCTACCCAAATTTAGAAGAAAAGTAACTCAATGTACAGACATAACCCCTTTACTGTTTGATTATATGCATAGATTTATTATTATATGCATGAGTAAATACTCATTCATTCTGAAATATATAATTAAAACCAAAGACAATTTCTGCAAACTAATAAAAAATGTAATTTAAAAAAGAGGCTATTAAAGAATTATTTACAATGGAATGATTTGTACGAGTAAAGATAACTTTATAACTGTTCAGTTATAACATCTGATGGGTCTACCAAGAATTTGCATTAAATAATTCTAAATAATTCTGTTAGTCATAAGTTTTTAATGATCTGCTAGCCCATGATTCTATATTCTTACAAAAACATCTCGATAGCGTGTGCCAATCGGGGTACAGTGCCATCTAACCGACCTTTATGGCACTAAACTATATAACAATTGGACAATAACCGTTGTTTCAGATTCTCTCCTATTTAAACACGCTACAAGACGCCTACTCAAGCTCGACAACAACAAATGTAGAACTAATTGAATATGGCGTAACAGAAGAAAACAGAACTTTAGTGTATCTAAAAATTAGTAATCCCAGTGCAATTCCAAAACCAGTAATTATCATTGAAGCTGGTATTAATCCAAGGGAATGGATAACAATCCCGTCGGCTTTGAATATTGCAAATGAAGTATTGGATGATACAAGATTTTTGGATGCCTTTAAGTGGATTTTTGTTCCTGTTTTGAATCCTGATGGATATGAGTACACACATACAATGGTAAGAATGAAATTTATTGGGATATTAATTAGAAATTTAAAATTTCAGTAGAAGCTCAATGTCATATCCTTCATAATTAAGATTGCAAAATAATTTTGATTTCATTCATTATAAAATTATTAAGTAAATTATTTCAGATTTAAATTTAATTCTCTAATTGTTGTAAAAACATTTGTATTCCGATGAATAAAAAATAGCACTTGTAATATTGTTATCCCGCGCTAACAAAAGAATGAGTTGAAGTAATTTAGTTCTATCTTTAAGTAATTGATGGCGATGTAGCGATAGGCTAGAACGCTCCGTTTCGTTTGTATATAGAAGGGGTCGGCAAGCAATTTCTGGTAGCGACTTTTGAATTTTTTTATCGAGGTCCAGAGAAAAAAGAAAAACTGCAAACGGACCGCTGGTACATAAGTTTTGTTTCTCAAAAAGGAACGTGGGGCCCATATATCCTCATATTTTAAATTTTTATTATTACTCTTAAAAATAATATAAGATAGGTATTTGTTGTTATAAATTAATGCGAGAAATTACACTTGTGGTGTAGAACCAGTTTTTTATAGTTAGGTTCTCGCGGGGCACAACTTATGCGAAGAGAGCCTTCAAGGTGGGCGTCCGTTCACCAACGATATTTATTTTACAAAAAAATATTTTTTAAGAACGATGTTTCACATACTTATGTGCAGCCAAACATAGTGGATGCAGTTTTGTACATTTGTAAGGAAACGACTTCTTAAAAGTCGGTTAGCTCCGTTTGAAGCGAAGGCTTTGAAAGACCGAACAACTTCGCAGCCACATCAATTCATTCTGCCACTGGAGAAACTTCATAAGGCGATTTTAAGAATTGCGCTTGCTGCAACATCATCTGACATAAAACTTAAAAATACTGTAGTGTCTATTTCGTTTTTCTTATATTCAACAATTGTTACAAAATAAAAAAATTCTTGATTTCTAATATCTTTTTCAAAGACAACCAGGTTGCGTCGGAAAGTAGACTTTGTATCAGATCAGAAATTAACTCCCCGTTTCCTTGTAACTCTGTGTTGAGTGCATTAAATATTAAACGTGTTTCAGGAAAGCTAGCAGATTGCACTCGTTTGCCACAAATTCCAAGTGCTTCTTTGCTTTTGCGTATGTAAGTTTTCCAAGATATACTTGGACTTTACCTAGCCAACGAACATTGTTGTGTTGCAGTTAGTGAGAATACGCCGAATCACATACAGACGAAAACTCACTGAACTGACTGTGCTGAAGAGCAGAACGAGACCTTATAAAAATTCTCAGCTTGACCAAGCTGTCCATTACGCCTATCAGTGTAGCATTGAGTTTGCCATAAAGGGCTGTCTGGTGAATTATGCACAGATAGGACAGTAACCCAGCATTCCTATCTCTAATTCTCTTTACCAATTGCTTTTCTCTGACCATCATCGCCGGCACCCTATCAGTTGAAAGGGATTCTATTTTATCGTTAGTAATGTTTGATTTTATGTTGAAGTCATCAAAAGTATTGAACAAATCTTCTTCGCGAGTCCTGCCTTTAAACTGCAATATTGCTGACAACTCACCCCTAAATACTTTACTTTCATTGTCAAAAAATAGCACAAACACGGACACGGACAATGGTGTAGCAAGGGTACCTTTTGTAACAGTTTAAGCAAGCTGCTTTTGTTGTCTGCAGCCAAAATTTCTGTTCTTCTTGTATTGCTTCTTGGCAACAATGGAATACCTTGAACAGCGGCGACGATATCCTTCTTCTCTTTAAAAAATGCCGTGACCACTTCCAACATACATTCTTTTACTATCTCAAAGTCTGAAAGTAGCTACTAGTGCTTATTAAGCGTCCAGCACATACGCAACGTTGCTTCTGCAGATTTTTATTGCTCGCTCACGCACCGAGCTAGTACGGCCATGCATTTTTTGTGAGACGTTAAATATCTCTGGAGTTTATCTTGGCGCGCTGCACTGCGGGGAGGAATGTTTTTCTGGAATTGCTGATGAGTTGTTTCGTAGTGTCGCTTTAAATTGGCACTTTTAACAATGGCGACCGCTTCATTGCATATGAGGCAAACTGGAACGGCTCTAGCCCTATCAGTCAGAGTAAAGTAATGCTGTTAGGTCCAGTCAGAAGAAACTTCCTATTTTCACGGTCAATTTTACTATTTCTAGGATCAATATTGATGCACAAAACGTTATTAGCACACGACAATAAACAACACAAACGAACTAACACTCGCGCAGTACAAGATCGCAACGACGACTGACATGACGATTTTTTGGCGGTCCAGTCTACCTTCCACTGCCCGAATGCAGACCGCGCCCCCCTAGTTGCCATCCGTTGCAATGTTTTCGTTTCTATACAGTCTACTTGTCTTTATAGAAACAAGAGAATTCTAGGCTATCGGTGTACCGCAATCTGTTATTGAAAGATAGAACTAAACGATTAGTACACTAGATCCTGAGCATTCGTGATCTTATGAGTTGTTCCTGAGCATTCGGGGAATGCATTAGCAGTACGATAACCTGGACATGGTCTAGACATGGCTTAGATCATGCTAGTGATAGTCATGGTGTGATATCTATAGAATACCAGTTAAGCTTATCGAATATTCTACATGGGATCATTCTACAAGCGAGTTACAGTTATGTGGAGTGTTGTATCATGCTTTCATAAAGTAACCAGGTATACCACGGTTGGCGAGTTTACTCTTTTAGAGGTGATGAAGTTCCTCAGAGCTTATGGTAGCTGCTTTGTTATCCCTCAGTGGCTTTTTACGAGATCCACGAAAAGAGATGGGGTGGTGCTTTTCTAAAGCCAGCCAACACCACATGGCACGGGTGTATAAGAGCGGGCATTAATGTTGCATTTTGAATTTCTTCTTCCTTGCGTGAATGATAATTATCTTTTATTTTTAGGATAGACTATGGAGTAAATCAAAGAGCACCAAAGGTCATCTCGACTTCATCTGTCCAGGTGTTAATATCAACCGTAATTTTGACATCGACTGGCTCATCTCCGGTTCCAGTTCAAGTCCTTGCAGTCACCTCTACGGAGGCATTGAAGCCTTTTCCGAAGTCGAAAGCCAGTTTATCAGATCCTTGGTTGAAGAATACGGTAGCAGAATAAGTCTATATGTTTCACTTCAAAATAATGGAGGATTTATAACATATCCGTGGCAGTACGAGATGGCTGCATCAGGAATGTTCGTTCAGCACTTCTTCCTTGGATTAAGGATGACTGGAGCTATGGCCAGTTATTATAATCTTGATGTAGGTTCAGTGGCTGCAGGGGATAGAACTTCAGGAACGAGTTCTGATTATGTACAAAGCAAAGGTGTCCTGTACAGTCTAAATATAGGCATAGATCAGGGCGATGATGGGATAACAGTACCAGAAGATCAAATTTGTGAAAAAATTCAGGATATATGGAGAGCAGTGGCTGTGGCCGCTGATAATTTCGTTTAAGCAAATGTGTGAAAAAGCTGACGATAAATTACTGATAAATTAATTGGATGAGTCATCTGGTTTGATGTGATAAAGATACACTTGCGAGCAACGTATCTTATACATTAGAAAGTTATGTATTGTGCAGAATTGACGATGGATTTTGGAGATCTTCCCACGGTCCCCTTTATTTTTCTCGATTATTTACGGTAACACGATGCCAAGGTTAGGAAATTAAAAATAGAACTAAAAATAGCGTGACCTTACACTAGTGTCATGTACTCCATATTACAGACCAGTGTTATTTATTTAAACTTCATTGCAAAAGTATTTGACATGCATAAAAGGCGGACTTAATGCCTACCAATCCACCACCAGATCAAACAGAAAACAGAAAGCGGGTTCAGTTTTAGTTTAAATACATAAATATACATATAATATAATAATTTATATTAAATATAGGTAGGTACATAATAAACACAAATAAAAATATAAACTAGTAGATTCAGACATATACACAAAAGTATATTTCATATGTAGATACATACCCAATATACATAAATGAGCAGAAATATTTAATTAAAAAATGGAAGCGAAAACCAAACAGATTATAGATCAAGAATGGACAATTGTTATGTGTTCTAGTAGTAGATTGCAGTTCATTGTCCACTGCATATCATTTAAGATGTTATCACTGGTTTTGAGCAACGAAACGAAACGTATAAAAATGACATGTGGTCGACACGTAAGATTAATATTTTAATTGAATGCATAAGTTTTTTCGAATAAAAACATATTTTTCCTTACTATAAAAAAATTACAAGTTTTAATAAAGTTTATTAAGAGGCTTCTAAAAAAAAGGAAATATCAGTACTAGGATATGTAACGATTCCGATTGGTTGATTATATGTTAGACCAGAGTCGAACACCGTTTTACAACATATGTAATAACTGTGCCTACTATAGTGCACCTCTAACACCTAACACCTCTAAAAGAATGGATTCGCAGCCCGCTTAGCCAGCGTGGCGTTTTAAGGCCATATATCCCTCGTGCTCAAGGCAATGTGTATGAGAAGGCCATGTGCATGTGGATACTGAAAGGGCCGATTGCAACATATAATAATTATTTCGTAAGGGAAAATTACTAGCTCCATCAACTTGCTACATATGTTGCAATGGGATTCGACATTACAAATGTATCCAAAAAAATATAATTTGTTTTTATATTTCTATTAATTAACTATGGGGTAAAACTCAAATAATCCACAGAAATTATAGGCTAAGATTCACAAACAGAAAAAAATAATATTGTGGTGTTCGATTTCATTGCCTGCAAGTGTTTATAGTACTTTTAATCCACTTAATTTATCAAGTGATTACTTACGCTGGAAATGTAGCGATATTTTCGAGGCTTGAAAAATGATATTTTTATCCAATAAAAATTTTTTGCCCTGAATATGGAAAATAGTTTTTTTTTGAGGTCTTGCGATATTCCAACACGTGAGTCCCCAATGCTTTACATTCTGTACTTGCAATATTTTCAACATGTGACGCCTTTTTTGTGTTTAAAAAAATAATATAAAAAAAATGTATTATACTTACTTAAAAACTAATCGACCTACATTTCCTAATTATTAATTATGACAATGTCACGAAATGGAACTGAATGAACACAATCGACCAACTGACAACGATGATAGTGTGAGCTTATCGGTCCAGGATCTAAGAATAAAAACACCAGTTTTACAGAAGATATAGGAGGGTATTCCCTTTATTGACACTGATAATAAAAAGTAAGTTAAAAATAAACTATACTTTATTCTTTACAACAATTAATACAGGTTTTTACAGACAGAAGATGGCAGACAAGCAGGCAGTCCACTCGGTTACTGTTGCACTGGGACATCCGCGATATGGTGGCGCATGAGTCCAGGATGGCGAACATTTCCCGGATGAGCTGCCGGCCTTTGGAGATTTAGGAATGGATTTAAAGAAAGGGCTAGAAAAATGAGGAAGGACAGCATAGGATGAAATGGGAATGGGCTCTGGCATACCTCACTCACTATCGGAACACGTTGTACATAGGCACTTTACGGTAGTTTTCTATAAGAGAAGGATAAAGTGGTCAGTCGAATGCGCCCAGCGGCTGTGAGATTGCAGCATGTACCCTTCTCCTCCCAAATATTCCCCCTCTCTATTAAAAATTGTTTCGCTTTTTTTGAAAAGTTAAACAATCAAATATGTATAATACTACTAATTAATATAAATAATGACGGTTTGCCATCTTCATATTCCGATATTATTTCAGTATAATTGAGTAAAAATAGAAACAAACATCCACACACACTTCAAAGTTCATTACGTCATTCTGGACTGATGTTGGCATTACCATCAGGTGGACTGTATGCTCGTCTGCCGCCTTCGTACATAAAAAAAAAAAAAAAAAAAAAAAACGTTACCTTGTAACCATACTATTTTATATACCGTCGTCTGTTAGCATTCAAATTCAAGTCCAATCGGTTCAAATGTTAAAGGAATACTGAGTGAGTACATTTAAGCGTAAATAATAATTATAGTATAATTATTATGATATTTCATTCCAAAGACTATCCGAGATATAATTTTGTGGCGAATCAGAACGAGTAACACTTAAGAAATATCCACAAAATTGAGAATTGATCCGTTTGCCGCTCACAAGGAGAAATGGAGAAATCTAATTTTAAACTCCCGGTAGAGATGGGAGGTGAGGATAATTTATTGGAAAGATTCTAAAAATCGAATTATTCGATTTGAAAATTTCGATTGAACGAAAGTTTTGTGTTGATTAGACTCAGTGGTACTCAGTCATCCGTCAGTGATATGAACAGGGGTTCAAACTTACGACGCCACGAATGTGTATCTAGAGCAGATACGTCTAAACATTTCCACTGTGCCCACTTTATTGATTATGTGTTGAATTCTCTAAAGATTACCAAAGAGGGCTCAATATTAAATAAAAGTATAGGGATAACCTAAACTAAAAATATAATTAAAAATATAGGAATTAAAAAATAACGACAAGAAGACGTGCATTATACTAATTAAAAAGTCAAAATTCACTGATTAAGTGATAAAGTGTGTAAAAACGCCGGAAATTTGTCACGTTTGCACCCTTAGTTACACCCCTCCTGCTGGGTAATTCAGGTAACGCCGAGGCACACCTAGCATCGTCTCACGGCACACCGGTTGTGAAGCACTGTAATAGGCTAATATCGATATTTGAATAAACAATGATCGTAGAATTGCTCGATTTAGTTTATTCGATTAAATTATAAATTATAATCGTAACGGTCCACGATTATTGCTCGGTGAGTGCCCCGCGGTGGTTTCACAATTTAATACTCTGACAAAATTGCTTACTTAATGTGGTTCACGAAAAATCTTCAAACAATAGATTTGAAATGTTTGCTCCATTTAGCTTTTGCTAATTGGAACGAAGTTTCTTTACGCGGCTTGCGGTAGGTGTGATTCGAGAGAAAATGTAACGTCACGTAAGATTTTTACCCCTCCATACGCCTCTCTCTTTCTCGCCTTTCTCTCGCTATGGTCGCGGTATGGTCGCGATTCTCGCGATCGTGTCAGTTTGTCGGTATTCGATAAATTTCGGTAGCGGGCCGATCGCTAGTTCTCTCTCTCAGAACTATACAGATTTTATTTCGAATTACATTCGGGAGTTTAAAAAAATGCGTGAGGATCTTCGTTCCTGACGGGGGTCCCCTGACCGCACACGTTTTTTTTTATTTGACTCGGCTTGAATGAATATTTTTTTTATATAGAAAAAGGCGACAGACGAACAGTCCACCTGATGGTAAGTGGATACTGTCGTTCATAGACATTCTCGATACATGCCAACATGGGTCCAGAATGACAAATGTTGGCACACCCCGGGTGCGCTGCCTACCTTTGCAGATTAAGGAATGGATTGGGAAAATGGGGAGGGAGAGGATGGGATGGGAATGGGCTCTGGCATGTCTTACTCACCACCGAAACACGTACGCACATTGGGGAAATACGATAAAGTAGGAAATGCAGTATATTTCAAGATAGTCTTCAGTGAGAGAGGGGTAACGTGGCCAGTCGAGTGCGCCCAGCGGCTGTGGGAATGTAGCGAGTAAAATATATTTAATACATGTTTAAAAATATTTAATTGTTTAAAGATATCGGTTTCCTTACAGTGACGTGAGAACTTTGAATAAGAATCATGCATACAACTTGGAATGTGCAAGATCTTTGCTATGTTTACTCACGATTATTTCCTATAATGCTGATTTAATCATAATTGAAAAATTAGTACTTAAGTAAAACTCACTGGATTCGAAGTCATGATCTCACGAATTTGAGTTAAGAGTAGGTACATTTAGATTATCATGTCTTCAGCTTATTCACTCCGAACAGAACGTACGGAATACTTACAAGCGGGGTTCTATTGTTTGCCTGTCCGATTTTCAATATCGTATCAATAGTTTCCCTGTACATGATCACCTCCGTAAAATGTCACGCGGGTTGGCGAGTTTACTCTTATTGAGGCGGTGAAGTTCCTCAGGGCTTGTGGTAACGACTTTGTTATTCCAGAGACGTTTTTTAGACTTTCCGTGTCCAATTCTAATTAGCAACGTATTAGACTGAATGTGATTGGGCTGAATGAATTCGTTCACATTCAAAAACTACTGAACCAAATGAACTGAATTCACTTTTATAAATTCTAGCCAATGCCATACGAGAAATACGTCCATATAAAGCTTTAGTTTCATAAGTGTGAGGAATTTTCCTTTTACAGTCTGAAACATTCCAAGCAACACCAATTCTAAGTAGTACTGAACATTGAACAGTTGTAAATGTATCGATTGTTATAACTATCGATTATTTTCTGTAGTTTTTCAACCCATGAGGTAATTATATGGGACAATGTCTGAGTGAAATCTTAACAAAGAATAACATATTTTTATTGCTTTGTTTCAAAAAAACAGATGTTAAAGTTTTTTCTATTTAAGCATAATCTTGAAATAAGGACATTTTAAGTAAGAAAATCTTAATCAAAGTCAATAAATTAATATCGACAATAGGGGCAATAAGTCAACGTATAGTCGACATGTGTCTTTTTTGCATGCACTAACAATAATGTCAATTTTATTTTGCAGTTCTGTATCGAACTGTCTAGTGCTTAGTTTACGCAAAATATTGTCAGTCAGTAATTTTCGTTGTGGTACTGTACGTTGAATATTTACAAATATCTCGAGTTTTTCGTTCTACAAAATAATTATAATATCGATAAAAAATATTATAGTAAATACTATAATAATAGCACTAAATAATCATTTACCAGTGTATCAGTTTATCTCCTGTCTTCTTATTCGGGTATAAAATGTATGCCTAAAATGCACTCTATTATTTAATACAAGCACTTGCAATGTAATACAATATTTTATAAGACATTACTATAAAAGATGATTTGGGATTCATAGCTGTCTTTATGAAAAAATAAGAACAAAATATTTTTGAGAAAATGAGTTATCCCCACCCCCGTAATGACCACGCCAACACTCAGCGTACTACCGAACACTGCACTTTTTTCTCGAAGTTATTTTTACGTATATATTTTTATACCGTATCGGAAAATTTATGAAGCAAAATTTTAAAATGCCCCTTAAAATGATGGAGACCGGATATAAGGTTGAGATTTTTGTACCGTATTCATCTTACTAATAAGACCATTTTTTCAAAGTAGTTCTTAATAAAACTATCGATAACTACTAAATGATTCCTGCTACACCAGTACAGCACTATTGTCCACGACTCTGCGCCGCGTCACGTCTCTCCTCGGGGCAATATTTTCAGTGCCCCCTCTCACCTCCCGTTTCACCCTCACACCTCGCTACTCTGCGAGCACTCCTTGACACGGACGCGCTGGTATTCGGTGAATACACAATACATGAAGAGGCAGTAGTAGAATACACTAATACTGAATAATTTACGGCTAAGTAAGTAACTAAAGGAGCCTCGACTTAAGGAGAGACGCAGTTACAAATACTAACCCAAAATATGTATAAACGTACCCTGGCGAAATTGCATTTTATGTATGGAAATTGCACCTTATAGCGGAATTCGTATTAAAATTCCCATTTGCCTAAACTGAAATTACCAGTATTGAATCTGCCATACGATTACAGCGGATTTTGTATAAGAAAATATTGTAGGCAATTTTAAATAAAACCCAACCGAAACGTCGAAAAAAAACAAAACTGCTAAACATATTCAGTTTACAACATAAATAAATAATAAATAGTTTAGATACTAAAATGAAAACATAGCGAACTTCCATAACGCTGACACACGTGCACGTTGCAATTCAACAGCCATTGGGCGCGCTCGACTGGCCACGTTACCCCTCTCTCACAAAATACTAGGTACCTCAAAATGCACTGCATTTCCCAGTTTATCCTATTTCCCCAATGTACCTACGTGTTCCGTTAGTGAGTGAGATATACCAGAATCCATTTCCATCGCATCAGGGATAGGATTTCCTCAATTTTTTCTCCAAATCCATTCCTATATCTCTAAAGGAAGGTAGCGCATCCGGGGGCGTGCCAACGTTTGTCGTTTTGTACCGATGTTGGCATGTATCGCGGATGACCATGGTCCACAATATCCACTTACAATCAGGTGGACAGTATGCTCGTCTGCCGTTTTCGTTCATAAATTATTATTAATAATACGCGTCCAATGCTGATTGGTAGCTGTAACACATGCCACTGAATTTTTAAATTCTCGGATATTTGGGTTTCCTTACGATGCATTCTTCATCGCCAAGCTAGTGATAATTGAAAACCTAAAATAAGGTAACACGTTATAACTCTTTTAATAGTCAATACAATTAAAGAACAATGAAGCGCCAAAGAGCGAAACATTATTACCTATTTCATTCAAGTCGGAACAACATGTTCACATTGAGGTGTATCGTCAGCTACTACCGAAACTATCCGAAATGCCATATAAACTTTGCACGTGTGTGCGTGACACGCATTTAAAACATTTCCACAAAGTTGTTATACTCTTTGCTCTTGTGTATCATGGCAAATATGTCCTATTATTACTTACCTGAACTGAAAAACAATGTCAGATTCCATTGATGTCTGTTTTCCCTTACCCGAGAGTAGATGAGATGAGGTTTGCGTATATTTATGATGATCCCTTCGGCTCGGATATACGATTATTTGTTTACCTGTATTGAGATTGAGTAGTATTGTTGAGAGAAAGGGAAACTTTTATGTACTTCGAGGTGAATTGGACTTTGTTTGCTTATATTTTTCCTCGCGATATTTTCTCTTATCGTGGAGGTAGTGGTAAAGGATGAAATCTTGTTAAAATATTCAGTAGTTCCTTAATAATTAATTAATTGACTACTCAACCATGGCTTGGCCCAATAGCCTACTAATACCATCACCGGGCCATTTATCGTTCACTGCTGGACACCGTTTTAGACTCTTTTAGAGGCGGTGTAGTACTTCAGGGCTTGTGGTATCGACTTTGTTATCCCTTAGTCGCCTTTTACGACACCCACGGAAGCGTGGGTTGGTATTATTTTAAAGCCGGCCGACATCACACGGCTCACTAATACAAAAGGTTGATTTAACAATTTTTATTTGTTCAATTTTTTATTCCTTACTCAATTCAGTCTATACGTCAAACACAGTTAAATGGTGGGATGCTCTCCGATTAGGTGAACCAAGCTAGTCCAACATACAAACAAGCGTTTCACTAGCTGCTGGGAGATATACGAAATGGCAGAAAACTTATGTATTCAATACTTGTAGCCAGTCTGCACGGTAGAGCATTGGGGGCTTAATCTTAATAGTAAGTTTATCGATATGTCGCGCTGTATATTCTAAACCGCAAATGGCAATAGCTAGAAACCGGTGAGAGTGCAGGGTCGCATGCTACACACTCGTACTAATTCTAGAATACGCGAGACCGTCGTCGCTCTTGGACTCCCGAACTCAGCGTCTTACGTCGAGGGTGTTCTCGTTCTTCTTAGGAGCAACAGTATCGGGAGGCGCTTCATCTCTATTATTAAAGCGTGAAACCTCGTAAACGTGGTACTTGCCCACAACGTCCCCACCGGCGAAACAAGGTAAGTAGTTGGGCTAGCATTTTTGGTTACTACATAGAGCTCATCCCTTTTAGGAACAAACTTTGAGGAAACGTTCTTTGAAACACTACTAAAGACGATAGATAGAATATATATACCTTTATAGATAAATAGAATAGACGAGCACGACGTTTTTACACCACGTCGTAATGCAGTGAATAAACTTTAGGCAAATCCACAACTTTTGCGTTCGCGTCTAATATTCTAATATTTTAATGTCAATCATAGACACGGTCTTAGATTCATAGAGATGGTCGTAAAAGCAACTGTATGTAGGTATATCAGGTAGTTGCCGTCGTTACGGTATACGATAGCAGGTTAATAGAATGTTTGTTATGGCCAGTTTAGTTAATGAAGTGCCTAATGACCCGTTAGGTAACCACGGAGACAATGTACATAAACGCTAATTCCGGGAAAATTGGATAGTCTCTAATAGTCCGTACACACGGCGGCGATTCGTCTTTTTAAGTATAGTGATTTATAACCAATCGTTTTTCTTAAATTTTTCATGAAATTCTATGAGCGAGTTCACACACGCTTACGGCATGTCGAATCGTGAAGAATGACTAATCCGTCCGAATGCGACGTTCAGTTTTGTCAACAAATCACGAATGCGGAATACGGTGGAAAGACGGATCCGCCATTGAAAACATATGGAGATATATGAACGAGCTCACACTAGTCGTTTTTTGACGAATCGTTTTTATTGCTAATGGCTTTTCTCTGTTTGTCTTGTTTCCTCAAATCCTGTTCTAGTTTTCGAAGATCATTATAAGTAGCCATGGACATCCGAAAATATTTAAAAAAATTTGACTCGTCTTGCCGTAACTGGCTCATTAATATCCGAAAGATGTGTCTCACAAGTGGATGCAACCTGACGGGTTTTCTTCTGACGGGCACGGCCATGATACCAATACAAAATCATGAGAGTATTTACGTCCATCTTGTTGAAAGATAGTATTAATACTGGACTTTTCGCGTGAACGTCACCCTCGTTTTGGACGAATTGTAAATAATCTGATCCGGGGCGCCGTTTGAATTCGTTTTTGATGTATTGTCAGTGGGTACTCCCTAGCTGACATATGTGACATATGAAACTAGTGAAATATTTAAAGAAGTCTTATATTGATTTACAGCTATGCTCGTGTATCGTACACGCGTACGCACACATATGCAGATCAACGAACAGCTGTTTTTATTGATAAAGAAAGAATATTGCGCACTAGGCCCATGTGCGCATTTATTCCTTAAGGGCCTCTCAAAGCGTCGACAGCACCGGCGATCCTAGGGCTGACCATTACCTCGCACAAAGCCTAGCCTAGTAATCCAGCGCGGTGATGCCGCCAGCATGTTGGGTATTATTGTATAATACTATTAAATTATTATGCATACAAATTTTCCGTACGCACTACGCATGCCGTTCTTGTCGTGACATATATTTCACTTTCCCAGGTCTGCTGGAAAAAATCTCTGCAGGAGCCTTTTGAACATCTTTTCTTTTTCTTTCTTTTTATTTGTTTCATGTTATGTGTGTACAATAAATTGTTAAATAAATAATAAATAATATTATATAATACGTAACTGAGCAGAAATATTTAATTAAGAAGACAGCTTTAATTAAGAAGACAGCTTTAATTAAGAAGACAGCGAGAACCAAACAGAGTATTTTTGTTTATTTTAAAACTTTTATTAATTTTACTGCGCTTCCCGGTAGGCCAGGTGGACTTATGACTTGAAAAAGTGAAGAAGGTGATTTGATGAGAAAAACCAACGATCGTGTGATGGTAGGAGAGGCCTACCATACCATACAATCAGCCTGTGTCTCTCCACTGCTGGATATAGGCCTCTCACAAAGACCGCCACAACAGGTCTTTCCATTAAGCTACGATATGGGGTTCTTTAAGAGAGCTGTGAATAGGATTTTACAAGGTCGGCGGCGCGCCCGCATACCCCCTGGTGTTACAGGTGTCCATGGGCGGCGGTAACACTTACCATCATGTGGGACCGCTTGCTCGTCCGCCCACTAGTCTATAAAAAAAGAAAGAAAACAACACACGGTTCTCATCCAGTCACTACCGGCGACTTTCTTCAGGTCGTTAGTCCACCCGGCCGGAGGGCGTTCCACGCTACAATTCTAGGTACGTGGTCTCCATTCGAGGAGTTGCCTACCCCATCGGTATGGGCCCTGCGGTATATATGGCCTGTCCAGTGCCAGTGTGATATTAATTTTAGTTTCATGTTTGTTTGTCGTCGTGGGCTATGTCAACAACAACAACGTTTAATCTAACTGCAGTTTAATTAATTTGACTATGCTTCTTTATTAGAGAATGTGGGGAATCTTATTCTGTTGCCTCGATGCACTAACTCACTGAAAGTTCCAACTTTCGGATTACGCCGCATTACCATTGGAAGCGAGGGGCGAAGTCTCGCGAGATCGGCGAGTGTTGTAAAATTTCGATATCGATGAAGTTAATAAAAATATTAAGATATTTTCATTTATTTTATATTGTAAATTTATTTCGGCGCGAGTTACATCAGCCGTGGTCACGAGTTGACGCAGTGTAGAAATAAAAGGCACACAAATACCTTTGTGTTCAGACCTGACTTACAATACAAAACGCGAAAGTTTAATGAAAATATATTTAAATTCAGAGGCATCTATCTCACTTTGAATTAAAGTATTAAAAGCCTACTCAAGGGCACAGAGCGCTGGCGTCTCACATAGAGATTGTACTAATACTTGTCATATTTTGTCATGACGCACAACGTAATGTAAATGTCGTACTTGACATTGTGGTCGCGGAGAAAGTCAGGTGAATTTATTTATACCAAGGAATAATAAAATTCCTGAATCGAACCTTTTCCGAACCCAGAAGCTATGAATACTCTTGGTTCTGAATGAAATACATTTAATGTTAGGTATTTTTTTGAGCTTTAAATTATTATTGTATATTATTATTTATTATTTTTTTATTATTATTATTTTTTATTGTCGTATATTGATGTATATTCTTATATTTTAGGCTTCGTATTTAGCAAACTTGAAAGGTTTTCTTTTTATATATGGCAATGGTGCAATTAGCACTTTCTGCCAGTGTCAACTTTACTGAGGACAGAATCTAACTTCTTGGAAGACACTGAAAGAAAACGCAGTCCTATGCTTTTATTTGATTATCACAAACATTACGCATAAAAAATATTAATAAACTATCAATATTTAAACCACAAAACGTATAGTACACAATTTTTGTCCTATGGGGTCTTCTTTTGTGGCGCCTACTCTACTACCAATACGTAAGATAAAGAAAGATAACAATATACAAAGCGAGAATAATGTACCATAAGAAATACATTACTTTTTTAGTGAACTACAACAAATAGCCCAGGTCACCACCGGGAGCTCAATTGCAAACTACTCAAGCTAGACTAACGTATGCGTGGCCCATCTCGCGTCTCGCATCAGTTACCCGACAAGACCTACACTCCTGTCACGTCGCCTCGTACCGCTCGCGCCGGAGATCCTACGACATGCTACATCTTAATTCTCACTACTTTTCTCGTGTTTATACTCTTTTAATTTGACCTCATGTATTGATACCACCGAAGCTTAATAATAAGGAGGTCACGGCCCTAATACCATTAAAATGTGTGTTTAGCGATAGAGATAGAATTCTACGGGTAAATATTAATAATTAAGACTTTTTCTGAAAACATAGGTATATTTATCAAAAACATATCATTTTATCCCTGTCTCATTTTATTGTTATTGAGCACATAAATAGCACCAGCCCTAATTCCTTGCCAAGTTTCAAAGCCAGCCTGTAGAATAAAGTTAGGGTCTACTAGAAAACCGTTGACGCCATTTTGGTTATTGAACGCTGGTAACTCGTAGGTGTACGCAAGTGTGGCGCCATTGTATTGAGCGTAGTCTTGAGCACTGCCTGAAGTTCCGTAAAGAAGCAAAGCACTGTTGCCAACGACGTAATTGCGATTATTGGGCCATTTGACAGCATCTATGGCTTGAGCCATTGCGACTCCAGCGACGTGGACTGCCAAGCCATTCGGTGGCAGAGTGCCATTACCAAAACCATACAGCATCCAGCTACCAAAGCTGTGGATGTCAAGGAATAGTTCGATGCGACCACGGTACTCTTGGATGATGTTACCAATAATTGTGGCTTCAGGTTCGGAGAAAGGTGCACCGCCGTGGAAGGTTTCGGAGCAGACGCTGGAGCTGGAAAGGGAGGCCCAACGGAAATTGAAGTTTCGGTTCAGGTCGACGCCAGGGCAAGCGACGCTGTAGAGGTTTGAGCGGTTCTTGCGCCAGAAGCGAGTCTGAAAATGAATTAGAACATTGAAATAAAGAATTGTACCTTTAATTAGCTGACCCTTTTAATCTACTTGCAATAAACTTATTGCTTTCTCTCTCTTTAAAGCGAGCATTTTCTGCTTTACTGGCTTCTAAACATAGTGAACGTTTTAAAGATATCGATAGTTTAATTATTATTGATTTAAACAGTGTATCAATTTACAAGTGCATTGATAAGAAACTTTTCGATCAATAAAAAATACCAGTCGTCGTAAAGAAACAGTATGTCTCGGTGCTGAGAATGCCCTTCTTAATACTATCATATATATTTCAAAGCGAAAAAAAATATCAGCTAATAAATATATTACTGGCGGTTATAGCTAATAAATATATATTATTATTGTCTAAAAATAGTCGTCATAAGGGGCGTTTTAAAATCGATAACTGAAATAAAAAAAAAAACTAATAATATTTCCGGCTCTCAATATATTTTTTTTACTCTACGTACTAAAATCGGTGATAACCTAGGGATATGTATACTCTACTCACATTCGTACCACTGAGTTCAAATTGGATTTTTAAAAATTGTCACTAACTCGGTGGTGAGGAAAAACATCGTGAGGAAATCCGCATGCTCCAGAAATAAACAAAATCTGGAGTATGTGATCCACCAAACCAAACTGGGCCCGTGAGGTGGAATGCGGCCCAAAATCCCCTAGTTCTTTATTAGACGAGGCCTGTGCCCTGCAGTGGGACATTATAGGATGATACAATACTCTACATACAACTCTACTTTCTTTCTTTTTTCTACTAACACTATGGTGTAGCAAAACATCATGAGGAAACTTGCGTTCTTGATTAATAATAAAAGAACCTGGGGCCTGTGTAGTATAGTAACCTCTGCAGTGGAATGACATAGGTTCATAAGATAAGATTAAGAGAACGGCATTTTTTAAATAATCACAAATACTTACATTGGTGTGAGTGAACTCATAACCATCTGGGTTGGCGATAGGGACAATGATCCAATCGATGTTTTCGAGCAAATCTCGTTGATTAACGTCGAAGAGAAGCGACTCGATGGCGTAAAGAGTGGCAGGCAAGGTGACCCATTCGCGAGCGTGTAGAAGAGATTCCATCGCCACAATTGGCTTTCCTGTGTTCTGAAATCAGATTAAAGTAGTTTTGTTTGTGACGCAAACCATTCCTCAGAAGAACCCCTCTTCAGAGAACGAATAATAGCCAGATGACTTGGCTGATGTAATGAGGACGATAGTGCACAAATCATAAAGTTGCAATTTCATTGACAAAAAAAGTGTAATTAATATGATTATGAACTATGGTACCTATTGAATTGCAGAGGTCAGTAGGGGCGGCAAAATTTGAATAACCTACTGGCGGCAAATGTGTAAATCCGCCACTGGCCAGGTCTTAATTCAGCGACTTATTTATAAGTGAAAGTAATAAAAATAAAGTAAACACCCAATGTGGTGTTTTTTATATACTAACAGTTATATAAAAGAAATTGTGTAGCGTGGTCTATGTGATATTCAGAAACTATGTGAAATACCGATACAGAAGGATCCTGGATTGCACAGGCACGTCCAATAGTGCAATAGGATTAAAAATATATAGCAATGAAATCGACGAGTTTGCAGCGAATTTGAATTAAGTTTTTCATTGGCGTCAATTCTTAGGGATTTAGAAGTAGGAAGATATCTCTCATATACAAAACAACATGCTCGAGTAGGCCCATGTCCAGCAGTGGGCGATAAAAGGGCTTGTTATTTTGTCCTGTTGATTTTCAAGTGGCGGTACTGTTCTGTGTTTTGTGCTGTTTTGGCCTGTATGCACCCCCAATAGCTAATCAGTCAAAAGCGCCATTTCAGTTTCAAACCTTAGAAGCTTTACCGAAAATCTGTTTCACATGACGACATAAATCGATTTCATTGAAAATATATGTTCATGACTTCTTTATTTGTGACTGGAACTTCTTGCAATGAATACATTTATATTTCGTAGTCTCCAATTTATTCTATCGAGGAGAGAGTTGAAGGTGAGTAGTATATGCCCTTGACTTTCTTCTTCTAATCACATCCCATCAGGAGTAAAATTTCTCATTTCGTTACGAGTACATATATTTCCGATTCATTTCAAATCCTATTTCCAACAGTAACCGTAATCAACCCTTTTAATCTCCACTGCTGGACACGGGCCTCTTGCTGTATACTGTCTTATGCAGAAGGGAGATGTGGTTTATAAAATGCCATGTTCACCAAGTGGTGGGCACCAGGTCACCAAGTGGTTCACCAAGTGTGGGATGGGCGAATCCACTATTTCTGAGGTGGTGTAGTTCCTTAGGACTTGTGGTAGCCGCTTTTACGACATTCACAAGAAGAGAAGGGGTCGGGTGCAATTTACAAGCCAGTCGCAACCACACGGCCAATTTCAAATAAAATCCTTATAACCATAGGTGCTCAGAAATGTGTCATTTTCGTGATTAGGGCTTTCTTGATTTTGCACGAACAACATCATCCACTTACAACAAAGCGATCTGTATGCTCGTCTGCCACCTTTCTGTATTTAAAACATTACATAAACAGTTAACATATGTCATAAAATAGTGCTTACACGAGAAAGTAGGTACATAAGTCCTCGAATAGAGATCACGTACCAAAGAAACGTAGTGTGGAGTATTTTATTATAAAAAATGTCTATGTTATAATGATCTTCAGTATTAGTGTCTGTGGTAGTTGTGGTTGGTTCTCTGTGGTCCACACTAGAATACACCAGGTATATGTTTCTGACGCCGTGCTTTAAAACCGTTTAGAGTTTCCCTAGACGATCAATTATATATTAAGCTTATAATGTCTAGTACATTATAAGCCGCCCTCGCTTCGCATCGGTTTATAAGATTTTTTCAAAATTTCAAAATAAAATTTAGCCTATATTAGGCACGGATAATTTATGAAAGAATTTTTGAAATCGTTTCAGTAGTTCCAGAGATTACCCCCAACATACCCACAAACAAACACACAATTTTACCTTTTTATTATATTAGTATAGATATAGATGAGTTTATTTTAATATAACTTAATGTTTATTTTAATATTTATTATTACAATAATCTATGTATTTATCTTATACTTTTCACCGCTGCGCTGACTTCTGTGATAGGGTTCTGACAGAATATCAGCGCTGCAGTGTATGCTGCGGCATCATGCTGAGTTAGGTACCCATTTCCTGTTGCAATGACACAATTAAGTAAATACATTTTCTTTGTTATTCTAGCATGGTTTTTTTCTTTAGCCGGATACCGCAAAGTTTTTGATCATTTAGGGAATGCATTGAAACTCGTTTAGGAGCAAGGCACAATATTATTGAATTGTGCAATGACAATGAAGTTCTTATTCGGTCCTACTCTAGAGTAGGACCCGCCTTAGACATTACCTGGAAGTTAGTGGTGGAGATCTTCAAGTACTTGATATCTCGTCCCTGGAAGCTGTTACCACCTGACACTACCGTCACGAGATTGGGAAATGAGTTGGCTAGCTGTACTAGGTATGCGTCGACCTGGAATAAGATATTTTGACTTTTTAGTGACATCGTTGTTTTAACACTTTTTTATAATCTATAGAATGAACATCTTCATTAGTGTTAGCTTTTCTTAAGTCTTTTAGTGTCATAGATGTGAAGGAAAGGCATCACCCAAGTGTCGTTTTGAAACTTTCTTAACCGAAAATAAAATAATGATACAGTTCTCATTGATATTTTAGCGATCGCTAGTGACTCCACTGGCAATACCTTATACAAAGGTCACACTGAAAATTTCGGGAACTAGCCACTTACATAAACAATACTTAAAAAGTATGTACAATATTTGAAAGTGGAACTCTGGCTGTAGAATAAAGTTTGTTTTATCCAACAGTCATTTGTTTTTTCATTGTGGCGTCCATTATAATTGTGTGTCTGCATTACGATGGATTTAACTCCTGAAAAATTTTGCTGTATGATTTTAAGTGTCATTTGACAGCTCAGAAGAGCCTTGCTCGGCTTCAAACTGCTTTTGGCGATGAAGCACCAAATAAGATGACAATTTATAGCTGGTTTGCAGAATTCAAGCGCGGTCGTGTCAATCTCAGTGACGAATTTCGTGAAGGTCGCCCGTCCACCGCTGACAACAACAAAAACATCGATTCGTCATATGATCGATACAGATAGGTATGTGACCTACCATGAGATTCAGGCATCCTTAGGCATAGGCATGTATCTGATACAATCAATCTTATACAAATATTTGGCTGTGTGAAAGCTGTGCTCGCAGTGGATCCCACACAATTTGACTGATGCTCAAAAAAACGGAACGCATCACTTGGTGCAATGCCATGCTTACCAGATTCAACGAAGGGGCGTCAAATTTGGTGTGGAACATAGTAACAGGTGACGAAACATGGACTTATAGCTACGACTTCGAAACAAAGCAGCGATCGACCATTTGGGTCTTTCAAGATGAGCCGAACCCCACCAAAGCGCCGCGAAGCAGATGATTTTTTTAGAAAAACTGGATGGCTACTGTTACTTTGGAGAAGCGTCGTACCGTAAATGCTGATTGGTACACGACCATTTGTTTGCCGGAAGTAACTAACGAACTCCGTGAAAACAACGTAATGAAAACAAGTAACTACCGAACGTAAACGCCGCATAATCTTGCACCATGACAATGCCAGCTCTCACACGCCCAAACAGACAAACGACTTATTGAAGGCGAAAAACGTAGAACTCATCTTCTTGTTTCCAAAAATTAAGAACCAATTACGAGGTCAACGATTTTCATCGCCAGAAGAGGCTGAAGAGTATGAAAAACATGTTTCGGAGGTCACCACGGAGGAGTGGAATAAATATTATGGACATTGGTTTATTCGCATGAAAAAGGGTATTGACGGTCACGGAGAATATTTTGAGAAAGAATAAATTGATTTTTGGCCCTTCATTGTAATTTTTTCTTATTAATTCCGGAAACTTGCAGTGTGGCCCTCATAATTAGCGTAGCTAAAGAGTAATTATCAATCAGAATACGAAGTCCACTATGTGCACAGGAAACCCCGAGAGATTTCGAACCATTATTAACAGTATAGATTTTTTTTATAGAAAAAAAGGGGGGTAAGCGGGTATTCAGTCCACCTGATGGTAAGTGGGTACTGTCCTCCATACACATCCGCGATACATGCCAACATCAGCCCAGAATAACAAACGATGGTACAACGATGCGTCGCCGACCTTTGGAGATATAGGAATGGATTTGGAGAAAGGGTAATGAAAATGGGGAAGGATGGGAGACAATAGAATGGGCACGGGCTCTGCTGGCATATCTCACTCACTACCGAAACAAGTACATAGATTGGGGAAATAGGATAAAGTGGGAAATGCATTACATTTCGGGGTAGTTTTCTGTGAGAGAGTGATAACGTGGTCAGTCAAGTGCGCCCAGCGGCTGGCAGTCCCCCTGCAAAATATTTTCAAAAGACCAGTACATACCGCAGCATATCTATGAATCGTGTTAAAAGGAAGTCGACTAGAGATTGAGCGGTTGTTTGTTCTAGCAGCGGAGGCCAATAATTCATCTTCTAATTCAATTTTCCTGGAAATTAAAAAAACAATTAGATTTTTTTATAGAAAAAAGGCGGCAGATGAGCATACAGTCCACCTGATGG
This sequence comes from Sesia bembeciformis, assembly GCA_943735995.1. Classification (NCBI taxonomy): domain Eukaryota; kingdom Metazoa; phylum Arthropoda; class Insecta; order Lepidoptera; family Sesiidae; genus Sesia; species Sesia bembeciformis. The sequence goes on along the minus strand of OX031041.1, from coordinate 13,388,477 downwards.
TAAGTGGACACTGTCGTCCATAGACATCCCCGATACATGCCAACATCGGTCCAGAATGACAAACGTTGGCACGCCCCCGGATGCGCTGCCTACCTTTGCAGATTAAGGAATGGATTGGGAAAATGGGGAGGGAGAGGATAGAATGGGAATGGGCTCTGGCATATCTCACTCACCACCGAAACACGTACGTACATTGGGGAAATACGATAAAGTGGAAGTGGGCATTTCAAGGTAGTCTTCTGTGTGAGAGGGGTAACGTGGTCAGTCGAATGTTACCAGTGGCTGTGGAAATGCAACATGCACTCTCCCCTACTAGATTTCTAGATTCTAGTAAGAAGTTTATTAGATTCCGTACCTACAAGTACTATTGAGTATCTATTCACTATTATATGACGTTATTATACAGTTTATTCTATGTCTAGTATCAAAATTTACATTTCATTAAATTTATATTTATTTATATCTATATTTATTTAAATTTATATTTATTTATATCTATATTTATTTAAATTTATATTTATTTATATTAAAATTTATATTTATTTATACTTAAATTTATATTTATTTATATTTAAATAATTAGATATTTATATTTTATAACAAATGTACAGCTCAAAATACTCTTTTTTCTTTCAAAATATCAAATTATTAGACTATGTATGTTGAATTCTGGGTCCCTCCTCCGGCTTTAGTTTATGTGCTTTAAGTGGAAAACTTTAGTTTAAAACTTAGAACTAGTTAAACTTTTATTCAATTATCTGAACACTGAGTGCATTACATGTTTTCACATGCAGTAACTGCACGATCATTAATAAATCGTCTAAAAAATAAACTAATGATGTCATTGGAAATCATGTAACGGTGAAGAAGAAGCGATCACAATATTTTCTTTTAAGTGTAGTTACAAGAAGGATCAATATCCATATCACGACTAATTCTATTGTAACCCATGTGAGAGGAGGGAGGGAGGTCATTGAGAAAAGAAGGAATCATGCCGATATATATGAGCCAATAGTTCACTAAGTAGATTAAGATTTCTAGTACGCTTTAAAAGTACAGTATCTAGAGTTTATGAAGCATATCGGCACAGTCAACAGTACCATTTAATATATTACAGATACAACAAACAGCGGCCAATTCCCTTCTTCTTCTGCAGTCTTCTGCAGCGCGAGAGATCACTGTTATCGGCTTTTCGATACCGGAATTTCAAGTGTCTAAAAAAGCGCTTTTATTTGTTTTCAATACGCGACACATAGATGTCATAGCGTGCGTTATAATGCAATGTTTCCGTATGTAGTCAAGTTGGTAAGCTCGATTTAAGTAAAATAAATAAAAATGGTTTCAATAGTTTGTGAAGTCGAAATTCTTTCTTCAAGCATGTAGCGAAGGAAGACGGTTATCGGTATTCTCTATCCTGTTTCAGATTCTGAGAATTGTATATAATGTTTGCTTGGCATGTTATCTGCTATTGAACTATCAAAAATTATTACAAAAAGCACCGAAGCCAGTGCCGGCTTTACCTATGGTGCAGGGTGTGCGGCGCACATGGGCGCTGGGTCTTAGGGGGCGCCGAGCGCCGCTCGCGACGCTTCCAAAGAGCCTACTAGAAAGCGCCAGGGTATTGATTGCTCCCGGGCGCTACATGGGCTAGAGCCGGCGCTGACCGAAACTTTGACAATCGTATTGACTTCTCCAATTTAATACAGGATTAAACAGATATCAGATTACTTACTCTCTAATATTTTTAACCTCGATGGTGTATTGTATGCCAGCATCTTGCAGTGTCTGCTGGAACTGCGCTTTTAAATCTCTGGACACGAGTACGTTTCCAGGTCTTGAAGGCAGTGCGTATGACCAGACATCGATGTCCAGTTCATTCTCTAGTCCGTTCACGAATTGCGCCTGTTCTGTGGTTTCAACGGTCACTTGGTACAAGGCGTATCTGGAAATCAGTTAACAATTTATAAGTTTTGTATTTTTTGTTCACGACCCGTGGTCCCACCACTTTGACTCAACGGTGGAATCACGAGTAATTTTATTTTCTCATGGAGTAACCCTTGATTCCACTGACATCGGTGGGACCAGGGCAAATAGTTTCGTATTGTCCCCACTATAGTTGTTACGTACTTTAATAGATGATTCAATATAAAAATAATGTCTTTATATGCATACATACTCACAGAAATATATAGATACATATATGTGGGATAGGTGGTTAATTAACGGGCAACACTAAAAACAAAAGAGAGAAAGAAAAAAAGGAAGGTGACGAGGGGTGTTTTTTTTGTTTTTTCTTGGTAGATTTTATTATTATAACATTAAAAAAAGATTGAGAAGAGAATATAGATTTTCTTTATAGTGTTATATCTCACATATACATACATACATATATACATAAAGATCTAAGGAACTAAAAAAGAAAGAATTTATTTTTCTTGGGGAAAAGGCAAAAGGCGTGGGCAAAGGTTCTCTCAGGATTACAAGAAATGTGATTTACAATTAGTGTTATCTCTTGCGTTAAATTATTATAAATAACATCATTTTTCAACCAGATTATGGATTTTATCCATTAGAGCCACCATGATACGTATATTCCATTATCGACATCTTATCGCATAATTTTCTTCATCAATCACTAAATTAATTTTTTTGGCAAATCCTTAGGGATTTTGTCCACCTCATTTGTATTTGTGACATTTACTTTACAGGTAATAGTTTTAATTATACCTACAATATAAACTGTTATTATTGTTTTATGTAAAATTGTTGCAATGAGTCAATAAGATTGCAATAACCTTGCAATAGGGTTTAAGATAGGTATTATATAAAAATGTATAAGAAAATCTTCAAATTCGCAACACATCTTTCAACCTAACAAGTTACGAGTATATGAACTTTGTCCTGAATGCATTGCATTGCATCCTTTTATCTTTATTGTTATCTTTTATCTGTGTTATTATCTTTTAGATTAGTATCTCTGATTGGTCAAGTCGCGCTTGATTGATCTAATTAAGAAAGAAGTTTTTTATACAGGATGTCATGGGTCATATTCCTGAAATCATGAATTTTGCTCATGATTAGAGTTAATTGACCGAAAATTTTATGCAAATCCTTTATTTTAGAAATTACAAATTTACAAATTTATTTTTCAGTTTTGTATAAAAAATAGAAAAAAACAAAAATATTTTTTTTTAAAATAAATATTTGTAATTTTAATTTTATGAATTTATGAACTCAGAAGATGAACTGTATCCATATTTTTTGGTTTAAGGTAAGGTTTCAGTAACAGTCTGAATATGGGAAGTCAAAAATCATCAATGAGATATAAAAATATGGATTTTAGAAAATATCATTCGATACCACAAGTATTTTACGTCTTTTAAACATCTACAGGGTTTGCACAGTCAATGCACAGCTGTTCAGCGGTTGGCAGCTGGTTGCACAGTTGAAACCAGACTTAATGTCGTGAACACCCTTCGCAGGCCACAAGTCGATGCCCAAGGGTTTAGTCAGTTAGCCTAAAATATCGGATCACTTTTTTCTACGACCTTATTCTCATCAATATACCTAAACATTCTTGTGGTACTATAAGACTCTTTGATTTGATAAGAAATATGCTTTACATTATTTTTTAAGGATACAAAACCAAAAAGGATAGAAAAAAAAATTGATTACTTATTTATAGTTAGTTTCTTAGAAAAAATAAACTAAAAGTGCTTTGATATTTTTCGGAATATTGATAAAATAACTTTGTTTTTCTGTTTACCTGCCCTTGCACGAAATACTAAAGTTAATTGGGTAGAAATACAGTAGGAGTAAAAAGATTGTAAATTAATAAGTGTTCTAATATAGAACGACAATATTTTAATATCAATATCAATATCAGAATATCAGCGCAGTAAGCTGTTTTTTTTTACGGTATACGGCTTGTGCTGAGATGGATACCCTTTCGACACACGGGACCGCGCAGTTTTTATCGCCGTTTTAATTTATTTTTTTTTATGTTTGCTAATATGTGTTTTAATGGCTTTTAGAATAAGAAATAATCATGTTACGCAATCACTTGTGTGTGTGAAATAAAAAATCTATCTATCAATATTCTAAGGTGATTTATCGGCCCATACCACTGAGTTTATACTTAAGTACGGATTTTTAAAAACTCACTAGCTCAGTGGTGAGTGGAAAACATCGCGAGGAAATCCGCATGCTCCAGTAATAAAAGAAATAAAAAAATCTGGAGTACGTGTATCCACCAATCCGCACTGGGCCCGCGTGGTGGATTATTAGTAGAATAATAACTATTGCAATCATCGATGACAATTATGTTGGAAAATGGTGGAAATGAGGAATAATATACCAATGATTTCTTACCCCTCGTATTCTTCATGTTTGCCAAAAGCGCCGCAATAAGCAAGAGCAAATACAAATAAAATTTTATACATCATGACCAAAGTTATCCGACCGATGTATTTAGAACGAATAGTTCAAAATTGGGACACACACTTGACTTTATTTCTGTTGACGACGAAAAGGGCTAGGGTACTTAGGCAAACATGTATATAGTTTCGCAAATAGTTGTTAAGTTTTTATGTATATAATATGGAAATAATGGAGTAATCCCTAGTATGTCCCTACATAAATCGTTGGTGCATAGTATAGGTATCGTTGGTGCATAGTGTAATTGAGGACATACTAGGATCTTATCAATGTAAATACGTGTTAGCAATAAGGAAAATAAATGATTCCCCGCGGGTAGCGGGAGGGGTACATAAATGGACAAGTGGAGGGGAGGCCCGACGTTGACCGGCGGTGGAGGAATCCCGCAACTAGCCGCAAGTTGGAGAACCCAATACGCGAATAATAGGCGGACCATTTCCGGTCAAACTCACTTCCGCAGCGGCATCCACTCCGACAAGAACAAGAACAAAGAAGAAAAACAAGTACCTCTGCGCTACCCCGGCTCTATTGAAGAACAAGCCTTGTTGTTTTAATCAAGACCACGGAAACACCCTATTATACAGTCCACACCCCCCGGCGATCCAGTTGGTGCGGAGTACAGACACTAGCATTCATTCTACTGCGTGTTAGTGCATACGTATCCCGCACATCTATGGTCCTTCGAGCCGGATATTGAATCAAGCAAGTCGTGTTTGAAGACCTCGTGGAATAAGAAGAACGGCGTACGGCGTTATTTATTAAGAAATAGCGGGAAGAGACGATACGGTCGCGTCGTAGGATTAATAAGAATCCCCGTACGATCTACGGCTCTACGGAGAGCGGCACGACGCATCGTACTCGTCCGTACTAGGGCCAATCTTTCAGTTTCGCGTCCTGATTTCACGTCTTGGTTTCCTAATCCTGGTTTCTGATCTTGGTTTCCAATCTTGATTTCCGATCTTGATTTCCAAAGACGTTCAAAGACTTGATTGTTTAGTTACGTTGTTCTCACGACGTACCTATTACAATGCCAGCAACAACAAGGTCACAGAGCCGAACGGGGTCGCAGAGCGGAGCACAGACCGCTACGGAGTCAACGTCTGCCACTACAGAGTCTACGGTCACAGCAACCGCGAGCACGGGCACGACAGCTACAGGAACCACGGCCACCAGCACCGAGGCCACTACGAAGACGACTTCTACGCGTAGAGAAGAATCGATACGTGGAGACAAGGAAGGCAAAGCGCACGTCGATGATAATGGGACGGCGGACGTCACAATCGTTCCACGGGCCGCAAGCATAGCGGCAAGGTCGCACCGATCTACTGCGTCCGCGAAGAAGAAGGAGCGTCTACAAATAGAACGAACCCTGCTACAGCTGCGCCTGACTGCTAAGGAGCAAGAAATAAGGCTCGCGGAGCTGGGATCGAGCTCTGAAGAAGAAGAAGACGACAAACGAAAAGAAGAATCGTTCCGGTTGGAAAAATGGTTAAATCGGAACGAGGTCCCCCCCCCCATTCCCCCGCAGGGGGCGGGGCCAAAGTCTCGCAAGATCTCGCCGGAAAGGAAGGAAGGACGAGGACGGGGAGCTTATACCTCCAACAATGGGGAGGATAGGCACCGAGAACGAAGCACGTCTCGGCCCGCGCGCCCTACTGCAGACATCGTGGAGCAAATGGCTACCGCGATCTCCAAGGCAGTGAAGATTTCGGCGAGGGAGACACCGCGTTATACTATGGAGCTGCCGACGTTCGACGGACAAGGCAGCGCATGGCTGGGGTTGAAGGGTGCCTACGAAGATTCAAAGCACACCTTCACGAAGAGCGACAACCTGGCACGGCTAAGGAAGAGCCTGAAGGGTGTCGCTATAGAGGCGGTGGCAAGTTTGTTTACCGCCCACCGAGAGCCGGACGACATAATGGAAGCTCTCGCAAGGAGATTCGGGAGGCCGGACGCACTCGTCGCATGCGAAACAGAAAAACTGAAGTGCCTGCGCAAGCTAAACGACGAGCCCCGCGACCTCTGCGTGTTCGCCAGTAAGGTGGCCAACGCTGTGGCTACCATACAAGCAATGAAAAGGGACAACTACCTATATAGCCCCGAGCTAGTCCGGGCTATAATGGAGAAGTTCACACCCATACTGAAGAGCAAGTGGTACGACTTTGCAAGTATCTGGGAGCACGAAGTACCCACGCTGAGCCTGCTGTCAACGTTCCTCAACATAGAGGCCGACAAATGCAGTGCCTACGCACCGCCAGAAGTCACCATTCCCATCATTGAACCTGCGAGTGTGAGAGAGAGGGCGACAAAGAAAAGGACGGAACGAACATACAGCGCCATTAACGACGGAAAAAGAAAACTTTGCCCGCTGTGTAAAGAAGATCATTACCTGCCTTCGTGCAAACGGTTTGCCGAGAGCGATCTTGACGCCCGATGGGAGGTAACGAAGAGGAACCGCATCTGCTTCCGCTGCCTGTGTAGTGACCATCACCGGGGCAGTTGCCGAGCTAAGCCATGCGGACACAACGGGTGTGGGATGTCACATCATCGGCTGCTACATCGTACACGTCAAACTTTGCCGCCAACAGTGAAGACAGAAGAGCCCAAAGAAGAAATCGTCACGTCAACAACAGAGCTGACCAACAAGGCCACCGCCGCGAACTCATCACCGCATCGACGTCGAGCCTACCTGAAGATTGCGCCAGTAGTGCTTGCCGGACCACACGCGAAGATACACACCTACGCGCTGTTCGACGAAGGCAGCACCGTCACCATCATAGAAGAGGCTACAATCAACTCGCTCGGCATCGACGGGCCGGTTGACACAATGTGGATACAAGGTATCAACGGTGGCGAAATGAAGCATGAAAAGAGCCGCACTGTTGACGTACAGATACAAGGGCTACACTCGGACGGCGTGCACAAATTAAAGGGCGCACGCACCATCGAGCGTCTCAACTTCACATCGCAGACCATCGGGGAAACGGACCTGGAAGACTGCACACACCTGGACGACATCAGGGACGAGCTCACCTACAAGGATGTCTGTCCGAAGATTCTCATCGGGCAGGACAACTGGGAGCTGATCGTCTCACGCCAGGTCCGAGCGGGACGAAGAAACAAGCCGGTAGCGTCACTCACGCTACTAGGTTGGGTGCTACATGGATGTCGCACTTCAGTGTGCGAACCAGTCGCCTTCTGCGGCCACATCAGCGAGAAGTGCGACGAAATGGAGAAGTTAATGAAGAACTTCTTCAAGTTGGAGTCACTGGGCATCGAACCGAGGACAACCAAGAATGACCCGGAGCAGCGCGCCATCGACCTACTGGATAAGCACAGTCGACGGCTACCTGACGGGCGGTTCGAGACCGGACTCCTGTGGAAAGAAGATGACAAGAAGATCCCTAACAATTACGGGGACGCTCTCAAACGGCTGCACAATTTGGAGAAGAGACTCGACCGCGACCCGGCGCTCAAGGAAAAGTACAAGGAGCGTATCGCTAACTTATTAACGTCGGGATACGCCGAGCCTGCGACTACAGCGCCACCTGCAAATAAAACGTGGTACTTGCCACATTTCGCCGTCATCAACCCGGCGAAAGAAAAGATCCGAGTCGTCCACGACGCCGCTGCGAGATCCTTCGGACGCAGCCTCAACGACATGCTGCTATCGGGTCCTGACTTGCTGCAATCACTGCCCGGAGTCGTCATGAGATTCCGCCAACATCCCATCGCCGTGTCAGCGGACATCAAGGAGATGTTCATGCAAATAAAGGTTCGACCGGAAGATCGAGACGCACTACGCTTCCTATGGAGGGACGACGAGCGAGGCAATACGTTACCACAAGAGTACAAGATGACGTCGGTTATATTCGGAGCGACGTCATCGCCGTGCACCGCGTTGTATATTAAAGATCGCAACGCCGCCGAGTTCGCACATGAAGACGAACGCGCCGTCCGAGAGATACAAATGAACCACTATATGGACGACTTCATAACCAGCTTCACAAACGAGAAGGAAGCTGCGAGAGTCGTAAAGTCGGTCGACGAGATACACCGTCGAGCCGGCTTTCAATTGCGCGGATGGGTGTCCAACAAAAAGTCCGTTGTGAAACAATTTACAACGGATCCCGGAGCCACGACAGTCGACATCGGCGGAAGCGAGACAGAGAAAACACTCGGCCTGCTGTGGGAGACAAAGGAAGACTGCATCGGCTTCCGCGTAAATACTACAAGGACACCATCTGACGTCATAGAAGGCAGACGCCCACCCACCAAAAGGGAAGCACTCAGCATAATTATGTCGCTGTTCGACCCGCTCGGACTCGTATCGCCGATAACCACTCCGGCGAAACGACTCATGCAAGATACCTGGAGGTATGGAACGAGCTGGGACGAACCGCTTCCGGAAGAGCTGCAACCAAAGTGGAACGGGTGGATGGAAACGCTGCGCGCTCTAGAGGAGCTTCGCATTCCCCGCTGCTACGACATGGAACCGGCCTCCAGAAGGGAGTTGCACACGTTTGTGGACGCAAGCGAAGAAGCCTACGCCGCCGCCGTGTACTGGAGATTAGAACGAGCAGACGGCAGCGTGAAGATCGCACTGGCCGCTGCAAAAAGCCGCGTCACACCGCTCAAGCCCGTCTCAATCCCGCGGCTTGAGCTCCAGGCGGCAGTACTCGGCGCGCGACTGGCCAAGAACGTCGCAAAGGAGCACGACTTTGAGGCAACAAGACGGGTCTACTGGTGCGATTCACGCACCGCACTCGCGTGGATCAGAGCCGAACCACGGGCTTTCAAAACGTTCGTCGCACATCGTATCGCGGAAATAGAAGATACTACAAAGAAAAAGGAATGGAGATGGCTACCGTCGCAACTCAACGTAGCCGACGACGCGACACGAGCAACGCCCGCGGACTTCAACAGAGACCACCGATGGTTCATCGGCCCGCCCTTCTTACTATCGCCCGAGGAGCAATGGCCAGTCGAAGCAAACACAATAGCCGAACGCACCGGGGAAGAAAAAGAGAAATGCTGCGCAATTACGAACACGACAAAGCGGCATGCACACTTGCCCGATATCACGCGCTTTTCAAAATGGGAGCGCCTGATCCGGGCCACCGCACGCGCTCTACAATTCATCGACTTGTGCCGCAAAAGGAGGCACATAGTAGCAGCTGCGCGTCGCAAAAGGACCATTGCCAACCCGACGTCGGACCCGGCATGGTCAGGAACAAGAAAAGGCGACGCTAAGACTGCACAAAAGGTAGAACCAGCGCGCGGCAAGTGCAAGTTCGTACAGATGGAAGCGCACTATCTCATACGAGCGGAACATCAATGGATGAAGGCAGCACAAGAGGACAGCTACGCATGCGAACGTAAGCGCATCGAGCGTAGCGCCACACCGGCGGGAGACGACAAACTCGCCGCACTAAGTGTGATTGTGGGAACCGACGGACTGCTACGACAAAAGGGAAGAATCGCTGCCGCAGGAGAGATTAGCGAGGAAACGACGAATCCGGCTGTGTTGGATGGTTCACACAGCTATACAAGGTTGTACATAGACCATGTACATAGGAAAATGCACCACGGAGGCGTCGAGCTAATCGTCAACGAACTGCGACAGCGACTGTGCATAGGAAAGATTCGCCCTACAGTAAGGGGCGTCATAAAGGCATGCATGACATGTAAACTAAGGAAGGCGAAACCGACGAGTCCAGCCACCGGCGATCTACCGCACGCGCGCGTAGCACATCACGCGCGCCCGTTCACCTTCACCGGGCTCGACTACTTCGGTCCCATCGAAGTAACCGTGGGCCGACATCGAGAGAAGAGATATGTCGCCTTATTTACATGCATGACCACGAGGGCTGTACACTTGGAAGTGGCAGCATCACTCAGCGCAGATTCCGCCATCTCTGCGCTACGACGATTCATGGGGCGACGCGGCTGCCCAACGGAGTTATGGTGTGACAACGCCACTAACTTTAAAGCCGCGGAAAAACAGCTCACCGAGGCCGCACTCGCCGCGGTCCAAGAGGAAGCAACTGCGAAACACATCGCGTGGCGTCACGTTCCCCCTTCCGCCCCCTTCATGGCCGGGGCCTGGGAACGCATGGTGCGCACGGTCAAAGAAGCCCTACGAGCGACGCTACGCGAGAAGTACCCTAGCGACGAGACACTCCACACATTACTCATCGAGGCGGAGAACACAGTCAACTCCCGCCCACTCACACACGTGGCGGTAACACCGGAGGAGCCGGAGGCGCTCACACCCAATCATCTGCTGCTGGGGCCTAACTCACATGTCCCAGCGCCGGGCGCCTTCACTGCAGACGACGTGAATGCGCGCAAACACTGGCGGCGCGCCCAGCGGCTAGCCGATAACTTCTGGCGCCGCTGGCTCCGAGAATATCTCCCCCTGCTACAGTACCGGCGGGAGCCCCGCACAGTCGGCGAGGCACCACGCGTCGGAGACTTGGTCGTCATATGCGACCCGAACCTACCGAGGAACACGTGGCCCAGAGGAAGAGTCATCGCTACGTACCCCGGGCAAGACGGCGAGGTTCGCATCATCGACGTCCAGACGAGCAACGGCCACATCCTGCGGCGACCGACCAAGAAAATCGTCGTTCTACCAATTAGATCGCGAGACGGCGACGGCGGGAGATATGTTGACGACGAAAAGGGCTAGGGTACTTAGGCAAACATGTATATAGTTTCGCAAATAGTTGTTAAGTTTTTATGTATATAATATGGAAATAATGGAGTAATCCCTAGTATGTCCCTACATAAATCGTTGGTGCATAGTATAGGTATCGTTGGTGCATAGTGTAATTGAGGACATACTAGGATCTTATCAATGTAAATACGTGTTAGCAATAAGGAAAATAAATGATTCCCCGCGGGTAGCGGGAGGGGTACATAAATGGACAAGTGGAGGGGAGGCCCGACGTTGACCGGCGGTGGAGGAATCCCGCAACTAGCCGCAAGTTGGAGAACCCAATACGCGAATAATAGGCGGACCATTTCCGGTCAAACTCACTTCCGCAGCGGCATCCACTCCGACAAGAACAAGAACAAAGAAGAAAAACAAGTACCTCTGCGCTACCCCGGCTCTATTGAAGAACAAGCCTTGTTGTTTTAATCAAGACCACGGAAACACCCTATTATACAGTCCACACCCCCCGGCGATCCAGTTGGTGCGGAGTACAGACACTAGCATTCATTCTACTGCGTGTTAGTGCATACGTATCCCGCACAATTTCCATACGACAAATAGTTATTGAAAATCCCTATCTCTGAAATAAGTAAAACGATTTAATTATAATCCAAGATGATAAAAGTAATTCTGTCTGTGAATTAACGAAATTACTGCGATTCACGATATTAATATTGTGAGATAATGTTTCTATTGTAATGCAGTCTTGCACAATATACAATCTAACATTATCTAATGTTTTTGACGAATATTTTGTTGCAGAAGAAATATATATTTTGAATTGTGGTTAAAATTGTGATATCAGTTTTTCAGATTTATATTCAGTTTTTATTGTTTATTTTAGAAACATACAGTCAAATTATTATTATAACAAAAAGCATAAACGGGTAATAAGACCTACATGCTCCAAAACATAACCTTGCAATCCAACAGCCACTGGGCGCACTCGACTGATCATTATCTTATTTCCCTAATGTACGTACGTGTTTCGGTAGTGAGTGAGTGAGTGCCAGAGCTCATTCCCATCCTATCCCTCCCCATTTTCCCAACCTTTCCTCCAAATCTATTCCTATATCTCCAAAGGTAGGCAGCGCATCCGGGGGCGTGTCAATGTTTGTCATTTTGCACTGGTGTTGACATGTATCGAGGATGTCTATGGGCTACAGTATCCACTTACCATCAGGTGGACTGTATGCTCGTCTGGCGCCTTCGTCCATAAAAAACAAAAAAAAAATATTTATATAAAGCGATATACAATAATATTATGAATATTTATATTTTTATAAAGCGAGATACCCCCGGTCTATCACAGCTGTAATAAACATATTTTTATCAAAATACTAATTTGGTCAATAATCTCTGATATTAAATTGCAACTGGCTAATTATATTAAAGATTTCTTATCAAAATTAATATACACAGTGATTGTTTTCGAGAACAATTTATTAACATTCCATGCGACAGACCATAACGTCAGCTTATATCTTTCCACCTCACTTTAAGCTGTTTATCCACTTGAATGCAGGACGTCGTACATTGTCCTTTCCAATACGTGGTTTTAATCAGGGGATGATGAGGCTGACATATTCTTGTAGGACAAAAGCCCCGAAATAAAAAAGACCCTACGTGGTTTTATTTTAACTACCCCATCGGTTGTCGGTGCCGCGGTATACATGGTCTGTCTATTATAAATAATTATTTATCAATTCAGCTTGCCGTTCAATTTATTCATCATCATTTATTCATCAGTCATTCATTCATTTGTTATTCATTCGTCATGCATTTGTTATTTATTAGTTATTTATTTATCATTAATTCAACATTCATTCGTTATTCATTCACCATTCACTCGCATTCATTCATCATTCATTCGTCATTCATTCCTCAACGAGTTACGTCGGTGACTTTACGAAAACCTATTTATTACTATTTTTTATTTATTTTCTGTAACAATTGATGGATTTTATTGACGAAAGTAACAATATGCTGTAACCAGTAATATTATGAATGAGAAAGACATATCGGACACTGCGTTAAAATACAAAGTTTTAAAAGTTACTGGCGAGGCGCTCCATATAAACGAAGATTGGTGATTATTTTAGTGTAATTGTAATTGTTTTATTATATATTTAAATATTGTAATTATTGAATCTCTTCGGATAGGATGGTAAGTCAACGTAAAAAGGTGGCACCTATTCTACGAGTAGTCAATCATAAAATGATTGAATATTTGGAGTTAAAGGGAGATCGTGAATATTTAAAAAGTAATAAAAATAAAAACCTCATTTCCTGCTTGTTATATCAAAGAAGAGCCGTTACTCGTATCTCGAGGTTTAAGGTATTGTGAGCCTACTTATTTTTCCCAGATAATTGCTCTTATCGGGTGTTTACATTTCTGAAAACAATTGCAAGATTGTTCTCCTCTAGCTACTACTAACTATGTGTTTTGACACATCGAAGTTAATTTCGACATTGTATAGGTTTATAAATAATTATATATATACATACATGTATATATAAAGATTTTATCAGAGTTTATGATTCAATTTTACATGTATTCTTACTGCCTGCTTATGGTAGCTAGTGTTACCATAAATCTAGTTTTTGCTCGTTGCATATCTACATTTTTATTTAAAATGATTATTTATTAGAGTACGGTAGGCATATATGCACCGATGGAAAATACAGCAATTAAAATCCTCAAAAAATCCAGAAAATATACACATTTGACTGTTGTACCTCAAGGAATCCACTTTGTACCATCGCTCTTTTATCTACCTAATTGCTCAAATAGATTTAATTCTTGTTTATAGATTTTGGTACCATTTTAAGGAATACAATTATTAAGTATTTATATCAGTTGTAATAAAAATCAATATAAACAGTCAGTTATGTTTTTTTATTGTAGCTCGATTTCGATGCCGATAAGGTTTTTATTATGCTAATATCTATTACTGATAGGTTAGATAATGACACACTTTTATATAATACTAATTATTATACTAGCGGTGGAACACTTACGTGCTTGCATTTCATGCTTCATATGTTAATTCAACAACTATATTAAACTAAATATTTTAAATTATACTGCAATAATCAGGCATGGTCTATGACCATGGACAAGTTTTTTAAGCCTTTCGCGTACAAGTACAAAACTTTCGCGTTTTGTACATATTTGTAATATGAATTGGGTCTAAACGTATTAAATTTATTTTGTTTTATTAAATCTTTTATTTTATTGGATTTGCCCAAACGTTGAGTAGCAATGAAATGTAAACAAAAGCCTTTAATTTTACTTGTTTAGATCCGATTTACAACATAAATTTATATATATATATATATATATATTTAAATGATTCTTATAAACCCCCGGTTTCGAAACGCCGCCAATGCGCCAGCTCAAGAACAAATGGCTTATTCCACAAGTTCCCACTTTTATTAAAAAAATCTAAAAGTCCCCACCAACACAACCATGTACCTGAACAACACATCCACCGGGCCACCGTGTACCTGAACAACACATCCACCGGGCCACCGTGTACCTGAACAACACATCCACCGGGCCACCATGTACCTGAACAACACATCCACCGGGCCACCATGTACCTGAACAACACATCCACCGGGCCACCATGTACCTGAACAACACATCCACCGGGCCACCATGTACCTGAACAACACATCCACCGGGCCACCATATACCTGAACAACACATCCACCGGGCCACCATGTACCTGAACAACACATCCACCGGGCCACCATGTACCTGAACAACACATCCACCGGGCCACCATGTACCTGAACAACACATCCACCGGGCCACCATGTACCTGAACAACACATCCACCGGGCCACCATGTACCTGAACAACACATCCACCGGGCCACCATGTACCTGAACAACACATCCACCGGGCCACAATGTACCTGAACAATTTGAATGTGTTACTGAAATATAAATCACCACTGTCCTTATTAGCCACATAATATAATATTATAAAAGTCCATAATATACATAATTAAAAACCTTGGTGGGGACTTTCAGATTTCTTCCACAAGTACCCATTCAAATGTTAACGTTAATTAATAACGTTACCGGTGGCGATAAGAAAAGAAACGTCCCCACAGGGTGGACTTGTAAATGAGGACTTATGGAATAATCCAAAAAAATGTCTATAGTGTGTTTTGTGGTTTAGTGATAGTTTATAAAAATACAAAGTGCATCATGTTTGTAAATGTTTATGATAAACAAATAAAAGCAAAGACCTCGTATTACGTGTGCATCTAGAGAGTCCAACTCTTCGGTTCTCAGTCAGTTAACCTACTATTAATTATTTTAATGAGCGACTCCAATCTTATTTCGACGCATTGGATATGCTATGAATTATTTTTGTATTAAAATTGTTAATTACGAAGAAAACTCAACCCTGGCACAATGTGCTAATTACGCTATTGCCATAAAAATAATAAAATAAAAATAAGAAGCCGGGTCCGAGCAAAAAATTGTGGAAATATCTGAAAGTCCCCACCAAGGTTTTTAATTATGTATATTATGGACTTTTATAATATTATATTATGTGGCTAATAAGGACAGTGGTGATTTATATTTCACTACCACATTTATTAAACTTCAAAGTGTATTTTATACAAAATGTTCGTGATAATCTGATAAGATATTAGTGTGTTTCCAAGAAGTCCTCTTTTGTCTTCTGTACACCTACTATTACTTATTGAGCGAGCGACCTTTGACTTACTTTACTTTGACTTTGAAGTTGTTTTTTTTTTAATATACTAGTGGGCGGACGAGCAAGCGGTCCCACGTGATGGTAAGTGTTACCGCCGCCCATGGACACCTGCAACACCAGGGGGTATGCGGGTGCGCCGCCGACCTGGCAAAATCCTATTCACAGCTTTCTTGAAGAACCCCATATCGTAGTTTAATGGAAAGACCTCTTGAGGCAGTTCGTTCCACAGCCTACGGGTTCGCAGTATAAAATGATTTTTGTACCGAACAGTGCGCGACACCTCCGTATCGAGGAAATGCGGGTGGACCGCACTTCTGTGACGGGAGGTACGGTTGTAGAAACCCGAGGTGGGAATTATATTAAACAATTCTTCAGTGCACTCCCCATTGTACAGGCGGTAGAACACACAGAAGAGACGCAACGTTTATTATGAAGAAAACTTGACACTGGCAGAATGTGCTAATTACAATTGAGGAATATATGGAAAAAAAGTACTTTTCTGAAAAGCTGCGCAACGCGCATAATTTGGTGGTAGAATTAAAACCAGATAACAGGGAGCTCAAATCGCACAAGCAGAATACACAAATAAATAATGAAAATATAAAACCATACATCTTTCTTGGTTTTAATTATTGAGAATACATACTAGATATGTGATACAAGCACTCTAGGTCAGGCACGTTATAGTCTAATAGTGTTTGTTCTTTGTTCACCAGCTCTCGAATTCTTTCATTCATTTGATAAATGAATGAAATTTTGATAAAGTTTGATAAAGGAACATTCTTATTACGTCGTAATTAAGTTTCAAATCGTACTTAAGTTAATGAATTCATCTGCTTCACCCTCCCTAGACGTTGCCAACCAGGTTTCTTTGATAAAGAACATTTATGTAATCTCATTATACATTCCCATATCGATGGTTTTAATCAAACAGCATTTTCTTTGAATACATAGGTACACACCACCTTCCTCCATGTACACGTTAGTTCAAATTAATGATGAATTTTAAGTGGTAAATATAGATCCAAAATATACTTTAAAGTTACAGCTGTTGATCACAATTTTTATCCACACGTACTAAAAATATATTGTAATGAATGTCATGAAAATAATGTAGTAATAGAATGTGATGTCATCAAATGCACGGACTGAAAACAGATTACTTTTTCATGCACAAAATTACACGGAAATTAAATGATTCTTATTAGGGATTATTATACAAATTTAATACTTATATGTTATCACTTATCAATATTACTTCTACAGTAGACAACACGTTGATATGTTTAAAATTATCCCATTTTAGTTCTTATTGCTAGCTCGTTGAGGTGACTAAGGCCACCTGTAGTGTAAGTCAAAAGCAAGAATTTCAAACCTATTCTCGACCTTACGTCTCAGAAAATAATCACTATAATGATTAACTACTTTGAAACTATGAATCAACATCTTTTGTATCTGAAACACATGTAGATAAAATTGGGCAACTGCTTTATCGATTTCTTATCAGCAATACACTGTTATAAAAATATTTGTATTACATTCGCGAAGATATATTACCAAAGATGAAGGCGTGGGCTCTGGTGCTTCTCTTTGCAACGGCTTTTGCCAAGCACGAGCAGTTCATAGGGTTAGTACTTATTATTATTTGAACTTTTTGTTTAATTCTAAAGTATCAATCAAAATATCAATTAAAATTCTAAAGTATCAATTAAAAATATCAAAATGTAAAGTGAAGGCCGCTTGTTAACGTCACGGATTTCCGCCGTGAAAACCTACAGTCGTCAATATTGTATGGGCCACTATAGGAGCTTATTAACACAAGCCGATGCCACGACCGCCGTATGCACCGTGAAAACTGACGGCGAGATATCAAGCAGTGTAAATTATGACAGTCTATGGGAGTTTGTTAACGACACCGGACGTTTTCACGATTTCTTGACCGCTACCTGTGCTGATTCGAATTATGTGTTATTTTAATTATTTTTTTTAGCTTAGCACTCAAAAATAACAAAGGAAAAAGGAAGTCCGCACCTAAAATGCGGTGGCCGTGCTTTTACGAGCGGAAAACCGTGTCATGAACAAGCATGTAGGGAAAGAGTGCACGCTGCATTATCACAGCCGCTGGACGCACTCAACTGGCCTCGTTACCCCTTTCTCACAGAAGACTACATGATACAATGCAGAAGACTAACTTAAAATGTAGTGCTCTTTATCGTATTTCCTTAATTTACGTACGTGTTTCGGTAGTGAGTGGGATATACCAGAGAGCATTCCCATCTCATCCTATCCCTCCCCATTTTCCCGATCCATTCCTTAATCTGCATAGGTAGGCAGCGCGTTCGGGGGCGTGCCTATGTTTGTCATTCTGGACCGATGTTGGCATGTATCGCGAATGTCTATGGACGACAGTATCCACTTGCTATCAGGTGGACTGTATGCTCGTCCGCCGCCGTTTTTCTATAAAAAAAGCATATACGTTTTCTCTACGGCGGCGAAGCGCGGCAAACTCGTCGTAAAGTAGAAAAACCGTGTCGTTAACAAGGGGAATTATCTGGTTTTTTAGTGATTATATTTTCAGATCAATTTTCTTTAGATAAATTAGGTACAATGAAACTTCATTTCCTATAGGTAGTTTCTACAAAGTCTATTTTGTAATTTAAGTGTAGGCGACAATCTTTGGATCTTGTTTTTTCACACTTTGTCGTTTGATGCTGACCATGTTACGTTATTTAGGTAGAAGTCGTTAACGTGTTATGGTTTCTATACACAAAGGAATGCTTAACCTTTAAAAACCCATCCAGAGCGTAAAGTGACTGGCAATATGAGCTTCTGATCTCCAGCAAATCTAATTGTGCGTTCTGAGTTATCTAGGGATCACGTCCCACGATATTAACACTGATATCATCATGTAGCATTAGCCTTAAACTACTTTTGTTCCTCTTATAATTCTTGTTGTAGAAGAGTCCTTATTTTATAATTTTATTTTATCTATATTTAATTACCTGTTACAGATGGAAGTCCTACTACGTAGGACCATCTACTCAGGAGCAACTTCATTCCCTCGGAGCGATGAAATACGCATATGAACTGGACTTTCTCAGTCACGCGATCATCGGCCGTGAGGGTGTAGTCCTTGTGAAGCCCGAATACCAGGGTGCTTTCACCGCGTATCTGGAGAAGGAAGGAATCGCTTATAGAGTCCACGCTGACGATGTCAAAGCGTGAGTATTAATGAATAAGTATTATTTACAACTTTCATAGCAGTGATAAGATTTTATAATCTTGAATCTCCGAGTGTTCTCTACCTACCTCTGTACCACACAGCATATTTACGAATATGTGTAGATGGATTTTAGGTGAAAGTACCGGATAATTTAATAAATTGGACATTACAACGGTTGAGATGAATTTATTTACAAGTAACATTTTGGTCTCTGAAAACGTCGACATCCGTGGTGGGGAACGTGACAAGTGCAAATATTACGTTTTCATGTTTCGTGCTTCGCGCCACATCCCCTTGTAATTTTGCACAACCAATGCCACTATTGCCAGTGAAGTGCTATCGCTGTACAAAAACAGTTCAGTGAATCTGGAATGTTATTGAATCTTCCAGCACTCGTAGTCTACGCTGTGTATTTATATTGTTGCCTTAACCTATGAAATGTATGTTGTTGCCTTAACATATTAAATTTATGTTGTTGCCCTTAACCTATGAAATGTATGTTGTTGCCTTAACCTATGAAATTTATGTTATTGCCTTAACCTATGAAATTTATGTTGTTGCCTTAACCTATTATATGAAATTTATGTTGTTGCCTTAACCTATGAAATTTATGTTGTTGCCTTAACCTATGAAATTTATGTTGTTGCCTTAACCTATGAAATTTATGTTGTTGCCTTAACCTATGAAATTTATGTTGTTGCCTTAAACCTATGAAATTCACACTCAATATTATGGTCTTATTTATCATCTTATCCAGTAACACTTATCATTTTTTTTAACAAAGTGCCAAAGCGTCTCGCGTCATCTAGCGCTGGCCGGACGGGAGTGTTAAGGCAGTTCAAAATCTAGATCAAAATCAGAATTTCATTTGTTTTTCTGCAACTAAATTTTGTTTATGTGATAGTCTTGAAAATAAAATGGATAAATTGAAAATTCGTGCTATTTTTGAACATGAGTTTCTTCGCGGCATCAACGCAAGTGAGACAGTTCGCATTATGTTTGGGCCAAATCCTAGGAATGAACTCACCGTGCGTCGATGGTTAGAACGCTTCCGTTCTGAAAAAAATCGATCTTAAGAATGAGCCCGACGACCTACGACTAAAGTAAATAACTTTGAATTAAAGGCCACAGTGGAAGCAGATCCATTTCAAAGTACAGCTGGATTAGCAGCAGGGTTTGATTTTAGTGATAAAACAATGATGATGGTTCAGCGTCAAATCGGAAATATAAAGAAGTTCGAAAAGTGGGTACCGTATGAACTAAACAAACGTCAGCGACAACAACGCGTCGAAGTGTGCACTGTGTTATTGAACCGTCTCAAAAGCGAAGGAATTTTGAATCGGATCGTGACTTGTGATGAGAAATGGATCCTGTACAATAACCGAAGGATAACTATGAAAAAGCTACTGGTATCAGTTTGGTGGTCCTGTGCTGGTATTGTCCACTACAGTTTCTTGCGAGCCGGTCAAACGATTGATGCAGATGTGTACTGTAAGGAGTTGCAGACGATGATGGAAAAGCTGGCAACAAAGTAACCAAGTTTGGTCAATCGCTTTTTTGCAAGAAAAAAAATTTGGTTCTGAAGTAGCTGTGATTAGGGCTTTTGAAGAATTCATTGATACCCGTCCACGAGACTTTTACAGGAGTGACATCAATCAACTGCCCATGAGGTAGCGAAAGTGTGTAGGTAATATGGGTGAATATTTCGACTAACATAATAAACATTTTTATTACAAAAAAAAATTCAGTTTCTCACACAAATCGGTCATTTCATAGGTAAGCACCTAATAATATTTTTTCATTGGGTTTTTACGCCGTCTAATAAAGCCTTTATCGGGTGGATTAAAACTTTTGATTGATTTGGATTGGTAATCAATTTTTAGTAATTAACCCGATAAATTAGATTATTGGTGATTATATGGCGACGTGTTCACGTCATAATACTAGTCTATTGCAATTATTAATAAATTACGTTATATGACGCAGTGGGTCAGCAATTGCTATACTTTTTATTAAATTTATGCAAATATTTTCAGTCGCCTGGATCAAGATGACATACTCGTCGAGATTAGGAGGAACGCCACGATGGCAAGAGGTGGCAGAAGTCTGCCTTACGATAACTACCAGGAGTGGGAAGTGGTACGTATTGATATCATATTCTGTTTACAACCTTTGTAAGCACCTAATTGTTTATTGGGGTTTTCGTCTGGCCTGGGGAGTGGTGGAGAACGGTGGGTAGAAGACGCACGGCAACTAAGGCCGTAGAGAGCCAGTAATTATTATTATTAAGATTTATTTTGAAACCAGATTCTATAGGTTTGTAAGCACTAGATTTTAAAGCTATCTCTAGACATTACTAAAACATTGGCCATCAGCTAATCCGGAAACACCCGCACGCGTCGCGTCATCCACGTATATGAATTACCGTACATCTAATTGCATACTTTATTTTATAGACATATACATTTAAATATAATTTACAAAAACAAGACAAGACAGTTTCGTTCAAGACAAGACAGCCACTGACTAATGAGTAGCTAGAACAAAACTGCATTACCTAGGGTACTTATACAGATTAGATAGGACTCGAGATTCGTCTTGAATCCTACACGTATCTGTAATGCGCGGTGACGACTTTCTTTTACCATTGCTGCACTGCATCGATCTCTGCTATTCCTTCTCTCATAGAACGCCATACTTATTGCCAGTGCTCTCGGCACTTGAAAGACGACACTGGACAATCTCGCTTCAAACCTTCTCTTAGAATGCGTCCAGATTGTCAATTGTAGTCAACCTGCCTGTCGATTTTTTGTATTTTCACAGAAACTTTATGAATACTCAATAGTGGAAATTGCCCAGCCATATTTAAAAAACCTTGCAATCTTCACTTGGTAGCAATCTAAATAGAAGATTAAAAAAGAATCGTAGTGGTGTTTCCGGCGCCGCGTAGGAGTCCAACTGAGCGTTCTCAGATTTACGCACAGTAAAACAATGTACATGTAAGAGCGCAACCACTACTAAGCGTTACCCGCCTTCGTGAGATGAGAGAACTATACCATAAATAATACATTTAATGTATTATTATTACACATAACGTTTTACTATTAATTACAGATTCTATGTCACTTCAGTTTTTATTACTTAACTAAGACTGACAATCATACTAGACTTAGAAACTGCATACAATATACTATGTTGTCAGTCTTGAAGGAAGTCTCGTAGCCTATAAACAAATCTTTAAAGATAAATTGCTAAGGACGTTTTTCTTGAAATAGTATTTTTTTTTTCAGATCGATGCCTACATTGACGACATCGCAAGACGTTTCCCTGACACTGTTACTCTGGTCACTGGCGCCAATTCCTTCCAAGGTCGTCCCATCAAGTACTTGAAGATCTCCACCACCAACTTCCAAGACACCAGCAAGCCTGTCATCGTCATCGACGGTGGTATCCACGCGAGGGAGTGGATCTCCCCCCCGGCGGTCACTTATGCCATCAGAAAACTGACTGAAGACTTGACGGAACCTGATCTTTTGAATAATTACGACTGGATACTCTTGCCTATTGCTAACCCAGATGGATACGTCTTCACTTTCACGACAGTAAGTATAAAATGTCTAAATGTAGATTTTGCTATAATATTTTTAAACTACTGTTTTATTTCTACAATTCAATGTTATATTTGGTTTAAATTAACATTATAAAAATAGTTTGACATCTACTTCTCTGCCATCTACTTTCTGGAGGAATATACAGAGGCGAAACAGTATCCTCCTGGTGATAAGAGGATACTGTCGACGTCCGTATCAAAAATCAATTGTTACCACACAAGAGACAAGATTATTTTAGTGGTGTAAGGGTCCAAGTTAAACAAGGTGTACATGATGACTAGTTTATTAAATCTAGATCACCTTTTCATTATTCATTTAGATACCCACACTATATATTTTATGTTAAACCTACCCTCAACAATTATGAAAAAGGATTTTTCATAATCTATAATCTTCACAATAAACAAGGATTGTGAAGGGATGAAATACTTCCCTTGTTCCATTACGAATATGCTCTTACTAAATGTAAATTGGCGACTTTCAGTCGTTCCCGATACATGTCGTTTTGCGACAGCGACATGAGCAGAACTCGACCTGCCGGATGCAACAAGCAGCAATGCCCTCTCTTCTGATTCACAGAATGTCTTCTTAATGACGAATATCTTCTATAAAACACTTCAAAAAAATTTATATACACTCCCGGACACCTGAATAGAGCCCCCTTGCATTTTCAGATTTGATGGCCTGAAGCTAAAAAAAATTGATTGATTGATCGACAAAAATGTTTTTATGCAGTTGTGAAGCTGGCATACTAACCATCATTTCAGTATGCCATTGTTCCAAATTTGAATTATTGAAAAAAATGAGTTTAAGTGTAACAAGCCATGTGTCCGTCTTTTTCATGGGGACAGCTTGTATTGGTTTTTGAAGAAAACAATGGTTTACCTAAAAAAATCGTTTATTCAGTAACTCGTAGTTCCTCTAAGCGCGTTTACGACGTCCGTCATGCAGTTTGGCATGAAATCAATCAACGTCACTATGACATGTGGAATTTTCGTGTTGTAGAAATTTCCTTATAACAGTCTGAGCACTAACAGCCACTCCTTGAAAGTCTCGACGCTGTTCTTGGATCTGTACTGTCAGGTGATGATTTAGTAAGCTGGTCGTGAAGATAAACCGATCTTGTCTTTCTGTCATCACTCAGAAGTCACTAGACAGCCAGTCACAGCTTGCGCGGCTACTTCAAGCTCAGTATCCATACTTTTTAAGGTCAAAATCTCAAGAAAAACAATTTAACGGATTTGTTTTTGGAAAAAAAAAAACTATTTAATAATAAAAATGCTCCAATTCGAACTTTGTGCTTCCTTATTTTATTAAAAACAATGAACTGACTCGGCTTTTCTTGTGGTTCAAATTCGTGAATTCAAATTTGGAACTATAGCACACCAAAATAATGGTGAATATGCCAGCGTCAAAACTGCATAATAATTTTTTCTTTGATCTAACATTATTTTTATGTTTTAGACTTTTATACATAAAAAGCAGGATGGCTCGATTCAGGTGTGCGGGAGTGTATATTCATACACTGTCATTACCAGCCTTACTATTGTATCAAATGATCACATAATTAAACTTTTTAATCTACAAAATCTGTAATGTGCTCTTTCTTTCAGAATCGTTTTTGGCGTAAGACTCGCTCCACCGATACCCACAGCTTGAGCTTCCTCTGCCCTGGTGTTGACGGCAACCGTAACTATGACTTCTTTTGGAACACCATTGGCGTCAGCTCCAATCCTTGCGCCGACACATTCCCCGGCGATCGAGCTTTCTCTGAAGCCGAGACTAGGGTTGTCCGTGATATCGTCGTCGATAATCTCGAACGTGTCGCTTTGTATATTACCATTCACAGCTATGGCAGCATGATTTTGTATCCTTGGGGACATGACGGCTCTCTTTCCAATAATGCACTGGCTCTGCACACCGTCGGCGTTGCTATGGCTACCGCTATTGATGCGAACTCCATTCCACAACTACCGAACTACATTGTCGGCAACGCTGTTCTTGTTTTGGGTTATCCTGCCTCAGGCGCTTCAGAAGACTGGGCTCATTTGGTAGGCGTACCTTTATCTTACACCTTTGAGCTGCCAGGTCTGGGAGGCGGTTTCGATGGATTCCATCTGGACCCTATCTACATTGAGCAAGTATCCAGGGAAACTTGGGAAGGCATCGCAGTGGGAACTAGAAGAGCGGCAGAACTTTTTCAAACCAGAAAATGAATTTGATAGTCTCTAATTTTTAATTAAATTCTTTGAAGACTTCATATGTTGTTTTATTTTAATTTATGTCAAATTAGCTTGTGTCTGCAGATTGATCCCTAACATGCGAGACTTGGACACGTTACTGCTACAATACTTTCAATTACCACATTACTACAATAAAATCTTATTGTCAATAACTGTATACGACAAAATAGGAATGATTATTTTTTTATTGGCTAATGCCCGAAACATCGCCTGTGAGAAGTTAAAGCCTGCGCCTGTAAGAGGTATAACATAAATGAACAGACATCTGGAGATCTAGATAGAATCTTTCGATGGTTTAAGAACATGATTTGCCTCATTACCATCTTTTAATGTTGCAGTTTCTCTCCAGTACACATTTGGTTCAAATTAATCTGTCCATTTCTGATTGGATTCTATTGGTAACCCTTAGTCGAAATGTAGTGAAATATTTTCGAAATTCAAAAGTCGCGATCTCCAACATTGGTAAATTTCTTCAGTTTCTCTAAAATAGTATTGGCTTCAAAATACAATAAAAATAGCATAAAAGGAAATTTCATACGCGAATCTCTATTAGAAAGAAAAATATAGAAACGAAAAAGATAGTATAGTAAGTAAGTAAGGAAAGAGAATTAAAAAAATATAAAACAATACCTATTACAAAACCCCGGCAAAGGGACGATATATTTTTTAATAAAAAACAATGTGCCATTTTATAATCTGTATATTATAAGTGTTTGCGCGTAAAAATGTAAATTAATATTTTTAACGAAACCACTGTGTGCATAATGTGTCCTATGAGGTATAAAGGTAGGTCTAGGGACAGTGAGGACTGTATTTGGATTTAGTTAAGATTAACGGAAATAGCGCTTACATGTGCTTTTCGTCGTCCTACTCGTGTGGGTACGTGTACACATTTTCCCCACCGACAAATCACTGTTACTATGTCACAAGATCACCTTCCACTGAGATTTAGAACGTCTGCGTCATGGACGCATATAATAATATGAAACCATAAAGTTATTTCGTCAAAGTCCTTGACGAGAGCGTCAGTCTTCGGAATGCCACGTCCTTAAACTACGGCTGAGTTTGTGTCAAACATTGTTCATTCGTTTGCATTAAATCGGCAAAGAAGCTCGATAAATGGGTTGATACTAAGCGAAGTTAAAAAATTCATGAGTCTTGTGTCTTGAGTTCTCAAGGTTGATCCTAAAAGGAAAGATCCAGGGAAGGAGAGCATAGGGTCGAAAGAGGACATAAATGAACGATTTTAAAGGATGGTCAGGCCCCAAGTTAGTACTGGAGTTGAAGGTTGCGGAGGACAGTCGGAATTTTCATTAGCTGACCGCCAAACTTCATTGGAGATGGTAGATGGTTAACAAATGGTAGATGGAGATGGTTAACAAAATAAAGTGTTTTTCTTCTATTATTTTAATTTTAACGCCTGATATTATGTTTGCAACTTATGTCAAACTTTATGTATGTATATTCGTTTCACTGTTTTTTGCCCATATGTTTTTGTCATTTGTGACTTATGTCAGTCAGCAAAGGGACTTTATTGTAGTTATGAACTTACTGATTTTATACACTACAAATTTCAAACCCCTTTATTCTGTTTTCTATTTTAGGCGTAAAACTAAATATTTATAACCAAAACTAGTCTAAAGTTAGATATAGGACCTAAACCAGTTCAAGGTCGAACATAGTAGACTTGTTTTAATATGTATCTAAAATAAAATGAATTTGTATCTAATTAAAATAGCCATTTGTTCAGGACGAATTGTTTCCCAAATCAAAAAAATCTCCATTTTACCGATATTAAATGCTCCACATCACTATTGGTGAACGCGGATAGAATATTCTGCATTGGAAATTGATCCCGCTGCGCTGAAACTTTATTCAAGAATGATGAGGAAACTTCAATTAAAACCTGAGGTTTACGTCTAGGTAAATCGCTTATTATGTAAATCTACACTATAACTATATATATGACCTATACCGAACTGGGGATCCACATTTACCTCACAGCACCCTACAGGTGTCCCCAGGGTAGTGTTAAATTGGCAACAACACAGTGCTGAATATCGCACGCCGATAACCCGACACCCTGGCTTGCTACAGCGGCTACCACGTGCCGTGGAGGCTAAATGGCTTCAGAAAAGAGTGAACTCGCTAATTCGCAATGGCCAGCGCCTCTTTTTAAGGCCTAAAAACCTCCTATGGAAAAGCCTAGCCTATTACGCCCGTAGTAATAATATGTGAATAAAGTTTGTTCGGGAAAGGATGGAATCAGTAGTAACTGAAATGTTGGAAACAGTACGTCTACATGAAAAGCAAACTCTCATCTTCAACACAGAATTAAACAGGAATAAAACAGTTTTTTATTTCACGGTCACGGGATGTTGGTTTTTTGGCGGATTACGGGAATCACCACACCTTCACATTAGATTGGTCGGTCCACAAAGTCAGCGAGGGAACAAAAAATACTTAATAAGCAGCAAATCACGATCAAAATAAACAACGGAGTTCTGTATCTTCATTGTCACCAGAGCTTTTTTTTATTTTATGGACGAAGGCGGCAGACAAGCATACAGTCCACCTGATGGTAAGTGGATACTGTCGCCCATAGACATCCGCGATACATGCCAGCATCAGTCCAGAATGACAAATGTTGACATGTCCCCGGATGCGCTGCTTACCTTTGGAAATATATTAAAGGATTTGCAAAATGGAGACGTGTAGGATAGGATGGGATGGGAATGAGCTCCGACATATCTCACTCAGTACCGAAACACGTACGTACATTGGGAGAATAATAAAGTGGGAAATGCTATCCATTTCATGGTAGTATTCCATGAGAGAAAGGTAACGTGCGTCCAGCGGCTGTGGGAATGCAGCCTAAACCTAACTCACGTTTAAATTTGCTGCCGCTTTCAGTATTTCTTCTGTTGTATTAATTATTTCCCATATCAAAACGTGAAGTCAATAAAAGGAGAAGGGCTATATAAAAAAAAAAAAAAACTATCGGTTAAGGTTGATACGAACAATTAAGGTTAATTTGCGTTATTCTAACTTAATATTCATTGCGTATGGAGTTCATTAAATAAAGTGTATTATTAATGGAGTAAAGTGTATTATTATAATATTATTATTTTTTATAGACTAGTGGGCGGACGAGCAAGCGGTCCCACGTGATGGTAAGTGTTACCGCCGCCCATGGACACCTGCAACACCAGGGGGTACGCTGGCGCGCCGCCGACCTTGCAAAGTCGGATTATTATTGCAAATTATTATGGATTGGAAAATCAGACGGCCTACAATTTTACAATTCACTATTTAATATTTGGCCATAAAGCCATAACCGTATTAAGGTTTCCACATTTATACCGTTTATAATTTATAATATCACTTATAAACTTAGAAATCTTCAGATATGAAGTTGTGATTCATTCAAATCGTTAATCTTATATTAGAACATTCAAATTTACTAATTCATATGACAAAAGAAGAAGATTTAGGTCAGATTTACAAACAGTATATCTATTATTAAAATTGTAAGAGAGAGCTAGCTCTGCTTTTAGTTTATTTTGTAGGATAGGATCCGAACATGGCTCGTAGAATCGGCACGTTGAAGTGGCATTGGGCGGGTCATATTTGCCGCGAGACCGATGGCCGTTGAGGTAGACGAGTCTTCGAATCTTCTATCGAGTCTTTCCAGGCCTATTTCCAGCATTGGAGAGACATAGGCTAACCTTATGACAAATCTATGTGGATTATATTGATTAATAAAACTATCTTATAATATCTTTACAAAAATCTTATAAAGAAAAACTCTAATTATACCGACAATAAAGTCTTTTTGCACAAATAACGTAACATAATACATTTTCTGGTAAAATAAAAATAAAATAAATATCCAATAAAAATAAAATAAATATCCAATAAAAATAAAATCAATATCCAATAAAAATAAAATAAATATCCAATAAAAATAAAATCCGTATACCTAGGTAATATTTGGATTGAGTTCATGTCATTTGAAAATACCTCTAACAAACTACCTACTTTTGTTGACAGTAAGCTGGGGCCGTAACAGTATCTAATGACTTTTCGGATGAAGGGCAATTTCACCAGTCAAGTTTACAGGAAATATGTCACACAATATAACAAAGAAATCAGTGAGGAATTTTCTCATTTAGACTCAAAATGAGGCGCACGCACACAGAAGTAACACCGCTGCTGGAATTCAGTGTCCTTGTATGTAATCATAACCAGCCCGTTTATTGTCTACTACTAGACTTGGGCCTCCCTGTGCACATTGTCTTGTGCTTGAGGGATGTATGACCTTAAAAAGCCACGCTGGCGATGGGGTAGCGAGTTCCACTCTATTATAAGTGGTGTAGTTACTCAGGACTTGAGGTGGAGGCTTTGTTATCCATTTTACGACACCCACAAGAGGAGATGGGGTGGCGATATTCCTTATATGAGTATTTTTTATTCAATTTCCTGTTTTCTACAGTACTATCAGTCTCTACTGCTATATGTAGGTCTCTCCCGAAGCTCGGTACGAAACAAGATTTTTGACTCTGTCCATTCAGGCAGCGGCGAATTTCTTCAACTCTTCGGTCACCTGGCCGGAAAGCGTACCACACGACGCTTCCCGGTAAGTTGTCTCCATTTATCTACCTTACCGGGTGTCGGTCCAATGGCAGATATGTTCTACCCATTGACACTTAAACACTTCGATCCTATGATCTAACCTTAGTCCTTTGGAGAATGCTTTCAATTCAGATGCTATCCTGCAAAGAAACTTCGAGCATAGCGTTCTCCATAGCTCGCTGAGCGACTTTGAACTTATGGATTAGACCTACTATCAGATTTTACGTTTCGGCATTATACGTCATGTCCTGGACAGAACGCAATGATTAAAGACTTAATATTTTATACACTGTGCAAACGGATTAATTGCGGATGCACTTAAATAAAAACACAGCGGTCTTTCTCTTAAGTATGAAGTATGGAGATTCTACACTATCTCTTCTGTATACTGTGTATGTCTGGACGTAGCAAATGGTTTCAGAATTTCGTTTACGGAATACTAATACTGCCGGTTCTAGATTCAGTTTCCCTTGAAGGGAAAAATATTTCCGCGTTCGCCTCGAGGGCCTTGTAAAAGGTACCGATTTAAATTCATTTTTAATATAATTAATATTCAGTACTTGTAATTATTCAGTGTAATTATAAAGAGAAAAGAAAATCTAATTTATATTTCGGAGATTACGACTTTAAGACAGACGACACACGATATGACTGAGTCTCAATCATCGTCTCAAGCACGTTTCTTAACAACAGCATTACACTAAAACATGCTAATAATTCGTCAAAGTCTCAACAATTAGTCTGAGTTTCTGAAGTCCCCAAGTTTTGAGTTTCCAACGCTGTGGTTTGCTTTGAGAAAGTTTTAACTTGGGCTCCTCTTGGCTCTCGAGAATTGTTACGCTCGGAATATTTATTTTTACACCAGTTGCGTGTTTTACTCGAAAAAGTTCTAAGCCTCGATAGTTCAAAGTAATTTTTATTTATCTTCTCATTTTAATCCTATAGACATAGTAATTAAGACTCTTTTTGTATATTTGCTTAATTATTTTATTTTTTGTATGTATATCTTTGCAAATCTATTCTGAGATAATCGATATGCTTCACGTTTTTAGCTTATCGCTAAATTTCACGTCTCAAACTTATCTAGTTCTAGAGATACCCGCATTGCATAACAAATCTCCTTCTCCCTTTTCCCTCATTCCCCCACTCCCTTTCCAGTAACAATTTCCAAAAATCCTACCTTAGTGTATACATATGTCATAAAATCTATCTACTGTGCAAATTTCATGTTTCTGGCTTCAGCGATTTCGGTTTGGCTATGATGAGTCAGTCAGTCAATCAAGACATCTCTTTTTATATGTATAGATAACTGCCCTATACTTAAGCATTGGGTGGATATCATATTGGACAGAATTAAATAGATTGGATAGAATCGATTAAAGTATATTTATAATTATTAGTTTTATATATTGATAATATTTTTTATTTTTACCTTTCTATTATTTATGTATAACTATGAGCCCCTGTTAAATGATGTAAATATTATTATTATTATTTCTAAATGCATTTCTATTATTGATGTAAAACTATGAGCCTTTGTTACTTGATATAAACCTTATTATTATTATTATGATAGTGTTCCTCCGATATATGTATTACTGTTAATTTTTATTGACTAGTGAAAAACGTATACAATTTGACGGTGAACTCTGTTTCTTTCTCGCTTATGATGAAGATCTCTCATATGCCTTCACTGCCTTTTACTGTTAGCAAAAAGTTCTAAATCTACCATCATCATCATCATCATCAAAAGTTCATCATCATTACCAAACAAAGCGTTGCCTCACTGTAGAGTCGCACGAACGAAGACTGCATTAAGTAAACTGCATTACTGCAACACATTAGTAAGATTGGAGTTCGTCTCCTCTATTTTTACATATCATACTGGAATTCGCCCGCCGTTTCACCTATTTAACTGAAATCAAAGGTCTTATTTACGACCTTATTTACTCTTATTTACTCTCATTTAAGTTTTACCGAATGTTCTAGTTGACATTAATGTGCCGTTGGTGTGGGCCGACTATAGAATAACACCACTCCATCTCTTCCCGTGAGTGTCGAAAAAGGTGACTAAGGGATAACGAAGCGGCTACCACAAGCCCCGAGGAACTACACCTCTGAGAGATTTATCAACATATATTTAAATAGATAACAACAGATAAATTTTCAAAAAGTTAATGGAAAAAGAGATTATAAGATTATAGTCTGCTGTCCATGTCATCTGTCACACCAGGAAAGGTTACTACCAACTGCGCCAATCGGTCGTCATAGGATCATTGAAGCATGGTCCAAGTGCCTACCGATGAACCGTGCTTCAATTAATTAAATGAGGAGATAAGGCTTGTGGGCTTCACCCATAGACAAAAGACGCTTCACCTTAAGAGCAGCTATCTGACGAGAAATCTTAATGAATTCTTCCCATCTTTAGTAACTACTTGGATAACTATCCAAAGATAAACTTGTCTAGACGTGTCACTTTACAAAAAAAAATTTTTTATGCTAACAAAAATATGCACATCACCGTTGAAGGGTGAGCGACAAACTGCAAAGAGCAAGAGGCAAAGTTTAATGCCATAGAAACCCAATAAGGCCGAAACCTGTGCTAGGGTTTATCTAGAAAATAATGTTAATATTTACCTGCAACAAATCTGTACTACTATACCAAGACACGTTAATTCAATACTCGGTCTTCAGTTCTTCACATCTATCCACGACCAGTGAGTTCTTTGAGTCATCGCTCCATCTGGATTCAGGGCGTCCCACGCTACATTTCCCTATACTCCACTGGTACTCCACTGGAGGACTGGATCACGTCGACCTGTAGGTTGTCAGTCATATTATATGCCCATTGCCACTTCAACTTTTCAAATCTTTACCTGCCTATATTTTATCTGACACATTACGCGATTTGAGGTGGTTTATGGCTATCTAGACATTGTTATATAAGACAGTTGTTGTTATATAATATATATTATATAACAATTGTTATATATTGTTATATAATATATATTTAATTATAAATGTTTAATTTTTATCATTTAACTTGACTTGTATTTAACAATAAACAAAAATATCGTTTCAAACTTTAATTCCCATGAAGCAATATAACCATTGAATTTTATTGACATCTATTTTATTAGTGGTGCAAGGGACAAAACCTACCTCAATAGTTTGAAGATGTCCCTTTCAGACAATTTTACATCAGAAACCTCCCGTGGAGTTGGAGGTACACGTAATTAACTACTGGATTTTAATGAAAATTTTCGAGTCGCGCTGTTTTCATTTGACGAGTGAACTATTCATTCAATTGTATTCATTTGTTTTAGTGTACCTACGGTATACACCGAGAATCCTTATAATTAAAATTTCAAATGGTAGTTTATCGCTTTTTGACAATTTGCAGGTGTCCATGGGCGGCGGTAACACTTACCATCACGTGGGACCGCCTGCTCGTCCACCCACTAGTCATTAAAAAATAATTGAGTATATTCGAACTTTCGAAATGGTATAACTACTCGTAGTTGTTGAACACGGTTTCCCTTGCGTGGTTTAATGGATTTTATTGTGTTGGGCCGTAATGCACCACGCGGGCCCAGTGCTGATTGGTGGATCATATACTCCAGATGTTTTTTTCATATATGGAGCATGCGGATTTCCTCACGATGTTTTCCCTCACCGTCATCGCGCTAGTGACAATTTTGAAAAAAATCCGTACTTAAGTAGAAACTGGATGATACGAGCCAAGGATTTGAACTAACGCTCACATGAATGTGAGTCGATACTCCTAAGCTAGATACTCCTAGGCTATCACCGCTCATCTAAACTCATAAAATTTATTCAAACAAAATATTATTTTAACTAAATGTAAAAAAACTGTACGGACACTTGAATAATTAATAACTGCTAATAATAAGACTAATTGAACATTTATTAAGGAAAAAAACTTAGCGGAGAAGTCTTGTTTCTTGGCAAATTTTTGCTAACATCTAACTGTGGAACTATATTGTGTGAGAGAATAAAATTAGTCAACAGTCACTATATTTGCTTACAAATATATTAATGCTGCTCTTACTACGGAATCGGTCTCTTAAAGACAGATTTCATAACATTTTTTTATTACTTTGTCTCTCCCTGCATTTACAAAACCACAAGACAATTTTGATGAAATAGGCTTTCTCAATAAATGCCCCACAAAATAACAGAAAGAAAATTAGAGCAGCAGAACCCGAGAATAGCTCGAACAAACATGTAGACAGATAAACAGACGGAACGACAGACGAACAAACGATTTCCTTTATATTATAGAAAGGTATTATTTATACATTCCCGGATGCAACTGTTGGAACAAAACTCCAATCTGCTAACGCATACAAATAGTCTGTTTACAAAGTCCATTACTGCAATTGTGCAACCATTCTCTGCCCAAGATACAATCTGCAGGATTTGTACTGACAATACGATTAAATAACAGAGCAGTTTGCTACAGCCTTTCTGTGTACTCTAGGAGTGGGACAAATTTTATACATTTTTCGAACTTAACATAATAATATAGTATCAGTGGAAAAGTGAACGCTGCTATTCCACAGCCGCTGTACGCACTGCACTGACCAAGTTACCCCGAATCTTTAAGACTATCGTCAAATAATAGGTTGGAGTGAAAGTCTTTTCGTATTTTGTATGTATGAAGTTGTGATTCAATATCTTTGTTTGAATTGTTTGTACCTGTCTGGTTATGATACCATTAAAAAGGTAACATTTAAAAGAAAGAAATGAAAAAAATAAAAATTGTTTCCCGCCATTTTTCAATTGTTTTTCTGTCCAAGAAAATGAGTGAATCTAACGAAGAAATTCGATAGATTTTAAAGTTTTATTACAAAAAAGGGAAAAATGCGACACAAGCTGCGAAAATAATTTGTGCCGTTTATGAACCTAATGCAGTGTCAGTAAGAGTAGCACAATGTTGGTTTAAGGGTTTAAGTCAGTTTAAGTCTTAATGTTAAAGATGCAGTTCTCTCCGGTCGCTCTGTTACCGATAAAGTTTATGTTATTTGTGAAAAAGTGCAGCAAGATCGGCATATAAGTAGTTACGATATTGCTGATGAACTGGGCATTGACCACAAAACAGTTTTGACTCATTTGAAAAAGTCTGTATTCACAAAAAAGCTCGATATTTGGGTACCACACGAGCTCACTGAAAGAAACCTAATGAACCGTGTACTCGATACTTTGAGATTCTCTATTAAAACGCAATGAAACTGAACCATTTTTGAAAAGATTGATCACTGGTGATGAGAAGTTACGACAAGAACGTGCGGAAAAGATCATGGTCTAAGTGCGGCCAAGCTCCACAGACTGTGGCGAAACCCGGATTAATGCGTAATAAGGTGATGTTGTGTGTATGGTGGGATTGGAAGAGCATCGTTCATTATGAGCTTTTACCGCCGGGCAAAACCATCGATTCGGATCTCTACTGCCAACAGCTGATGAGACTAAAGCAAGAAATTGAGGAAAAACGCCCGGAATTGATCAACAGAAAGGGTGTTTCATCATGATAAAACGCCAGACCACATACATGTTTGGCCACTCAGCAAAAATTGAAAGAGCTTGGTTGGGAAATGTTGATGCACCCACCATATAGCTCTAACCTTGCGCCCTCAGATTTCTACTTGTTTCGGTCTCTTCAGAATTCTTTAGGTAGTGTAAGGTTAACATCTAGAGAGGACTGTCAAAACTACTTGTCGCAATTATTTGACCAAAAATCCCAAAATTTCTACAGCAAAGGGGATCATGTCACTACCTACAAGATGGCAACAAGTTATAGAACAAAACGGCACGTATATATTATAATTAAATGTAATTAAACTTTAAAAAAAAATGTCTTGAATTTGTATATAAAATACAAAGAAACTTTTCCCCGACCTAATATATTGTATTTCCAACTTTATCCTATTCTCCGAATTCACGTTCGTATTTCGGAAATGAGTTCATTTCCATCCTATCTCTGGATAGGTTGGGAATGGACCCATCCTATGGAGGAATTTGAGAAGCGGAGGCTGCACGTTGTAATCTGTCAGCCGCATGGCGCACTCGACTGGCCAACGTTATCCCTCTCTCACAACAGACCATCGTAAAATGTACTGCATTTCCCAATTATCCTATTCCTCCAAAGTTCTTATGTGTTTAGGTAGTAAGTGAGATAGCCCGTCCCATCCTATCTCTCACAATTCTCCAACCCTCTCTAAAAATCCATTCCTAAATCTCCAAAGGTAGACAGCGCATTCGGGGGTGCGCCAACGCTTGTCTCACTGGACTGATATTGACATGTATCGTGGATATCCATGGACGACAATATCGACTTACTAACAGGTAGATTATGTGCTGGTATGCTATCTTTTTTATATAAAAACTAGCTGTGCCCGGCCACGCGTTGCTGTGGCTGCCCAACAGATGGCGCTAAGGGTGGACAACCCTTATCACTAAGGGGTATGAAAAATAGATGTTGGCCGATTCTCAGACCTACTCAACATGCTCACAAAATTTCATGAGAATCGGTCAAGCCGTTTCGGAGGAGTACGGGAACGAACATTGTGACACGAGAATTTTATATATATATAATATACTAGCTATGCCCGGCCACGCGTTGCTGTGGCTGCCCAACAGATGGCGCTAAGGGTGGACAACCCTTATCACTAAGGGGTATGAAAAATAGATGTTGGCCGATTCTCAGACCTACTCAATATGCTCACAAAATTTCATGAGAATCGGTCAAGCCGTTTCGGAGGAGTACGGGAACGAACATTGTGACACGAGAATTTTATATATATAGAGATAGAGAAGATAAGCAGCGTTCCTTATTAATCACTCAAATGCAACCAAACCAATACTTCGATAAGATAAAATAAAAAATGCACACCCAGAAATCAGTTTCCAATAAAACTTTGGCAATTCCGATAAGTTCCCGAAATAGCCTTGAAAATACGCGAGTGCGTACAAGAGAGAAAGTTTTATTAAAATCGGACCAATAACTGACTTCTTTCCTTTTCTTTTATTTTTTTCCCAGTCTTCACGATTATCGAGAAGTTTAAAATCCCTGGAAATAGATTGGTTCAATAAAAATAATAAAATCTTTTAACTCGAACTTTTAATGTAAATATGACAGCTGGCGTATTGAATATTTTAAGAGTTGTTAATACACTAGTAAAGAAATCATAAGAATCTGGGATTGTGAGGAAACTCACAAACTTTTAGACATGTGTGCAGAAAACGGAATAAAAATAATCCTAGAACATTAGGCCACTCTTTCTGTCCTACGCCATGCCTGTCTGTCTCTGTCTGTGGCACAAACTTGTCCTATCCCTCTCACACTTTCACATTTCTTTACATCATTAACTGACACACAAACATAAACTTGTGGGTAACATACTCACACTAACACACACATACTGCAAACATTACAAATAGATAAAATAAATAACCACAGACTTGGACATTTTAAGTATGTACTTAAACAACAACACCAATTAAATATATACATGAAAAAAATAAAATAAAAAGAATATAGTAGGCTTTTTTATAATATTTGAGGTATGTCCCCATTTTTCAGTCTAAATCCTAAATTAAAAGCTCCCAAATTATTTTGCTTAATTATTTATAATGATTAATTATAATCATTTATATTATTAATAATTATGCTTAATTATTTATATTATTAATAATTATAATGATAATTATTTATTATAAGTAAATAAATAATTATGTGATATATCAGAGAGTGAATTTATTTTGTCGGTTATAGACACAGTTATAAAATGTAGGGTAGTAAGAGTTAAATTTAAGGACTTATCAGTTGTCTACTAATTAGTATTCTGTACTACAGTTTTGTTCCAACAGTTGCATCCGGGAATCTATATTTATTTATCTATAGAATGTTTACTAATTTACTGTAGCTGTTAGGACTCTTGTTTGTGAGGGGCAACTGACTCTCACGATACAGGTTATCCTAGTGTGAAGGGCAGGGCTTTATTTAATACGTGTAAAATGGCTATTAGCAAAATAAACAATAATAAAAAAAAATGGTGGAAATGATTTTCCACCATAAACAAAACTCTTTTTGTATTAGAATGTTCCTTTCACCCGTTTAATGTAAATTCTTTCAATCCTTGAGGAGAGGTGAACCAGATTATATATATTTATTTTTAAACTGTTATACGACAAGTGAACATTGAACGTTTTTTGACAAAACTGTTTAAATATCGCTTATAAACAAGTGAAATAGAAAGGAAATATACTCGTACATATAAACATGTGACAAACTTTGGCTTGCTTTTAATCACATTCGTTTATTTTTTGTTATTTACCCATTTAAAAGAGATCGTCTTTGACTATTAATCTCCTATCAGATACTACACACGTATCGGGAGTTATTTCACAATAAAAGTCTGAATTCCGTCGTATTATATGACGAGTGATCGGAGCTAATGCTCTACAGTAACTAACTCTATGATATTAAAATGTAAGCCACGACACACGCGTACGCGCTATCGCTGATGCGCGTGTGTGTAGTCCTTGTAAATATTGTTCCTACAGAGGTAATAACATCTCTCAGCAATTACCTGACAAAATTATTCTTAAAGAGTACGAAAAGATCTTCAATTGTTATTAGTTTTTTTAGTTTTTCTCATAACTCTGACTCCGGACCGTGCCATTGTGAAACTCTGTAGCGACTCAACTCATATTGGAAAATCGGATTTAATATTTGCAAACGGTACACGGTATAAAACTTTGCTGTTAATTTCGGACAATTTAAGTTGGAAAAGATTTTTAAATTATTAATATTAGCTTTTCGATTTTAGGTGTATTTAACCGGAGGGGGAGAGTTCACGCTGTATTCCCGCAGCCGCTGGGCGCGTTCCACTGGCCGCGTTGCCAATTTATCACAAACTACTACCCTTGATATGTACTGTTGTAACATTTGTTCCAATAGGTGATTCTGTATATCATACTGAGTGAATTTCACTATTTAATAATAATTTTATATTTTCTATGTAGGTACTAACCGGCGTTTCTCACAAGATCTCTCAATATACTTAACTTCTTCCTCAAATGCATTACTCATCTTCTCGTCATGATAAAAAATTCTGGCCAAGCAACTTAACAAGCCGCCCGAATTCTGAAAGCCGTCTATATAAGAGGAAGGGTCCGGGACTCTACAAATCAGAGTCGTCGGTTGAGTCTAAAGACTCCTAGTTACGTCATAAGGCTTTGTCACGGGGCTAAGTAGCCCCGGAACACTATCTCAGTCCATGGCGAAATTCTGAACGCGTAACATCTGCTCCGAACATCCAAATTAATTTCTATATCTCTAAATACAGGCAGCGCATCCGGGGACGTTCGTCATTCTGGACTTGGCACGTATCGCAGATATCTATGGACGACAGTATCCATTTACCTTTAGGTGGACAGTATGCTTGTCCGCTGTTTTATTTCCATAAAAAAATATATATTATTGGGCTTTTTGTAGAGAGAAAATGCTATTTAGTTATTGTTTGTATTTTTGCATTTTTATACAATCAAAATGTCTGATATGGCCGATCAATAAGGCTGGTACATAATACACATGAGTATTTGAGTATTTTTACATAAT
Organism: Sesia bembeciformis; assembly: GCA_943735995.1. Lineage (NCBI taxonomy): Eukaryota > Metazoa > Arthropoda > Insecta > Lepidoptera > Sesiidae > Sesia > Sesia bembeciformis. The sequence continues at coordinate 13,349,220 of OX031041.1, read as the reverse complement.
ACGGTCAAAAAGGCATAAAAGCAGACCAGAGTAACTACTTTACACCTGTAAAATGAGTAGTGTATTTTGATACGTCAACTAACAGGTTACGTCGTAGTCTTCATGCGCTTAGACGTTAGTAGAGTACGTGTGGTTACTTATCTATTTAAACGGGTCTCGAAGCGTATGTTTACCTTATTTATTTTACTCGACGTTTCGGTTGGACCAACCGTGGTCACGAGCTGACGAAAGAGGCGGGTAGTCTGTAATTAATCTGAATTTAAAGTACACTGTTGACCCAGCACATACGTAACATAACTATGTCAAGTATCCGTCAAGTGATTTTTGCGTGATGCTCGTTCAGGCAGACAAAGAGACAACTCCAAATTCCAATTACGAAACAGTTTAGAAAAATATCATACATTTTTGTTTGAGGCTCTGTGTCGTTCATACTTTACATTGAAATGACGTTTATTAAAAAAATATTAGCTATACGCGCAGACGCAGATTTGTTACGATTTTATTATATGAATTGATATATACATAGGTATTTCCAAAAAAAATTATAATAACATTATGAGCGAAATGGTTCAACGGTTTCATTTTCACCCGGCAAAATGGAGATCCAATTCAGAGAATTCATTTTTATAAGGATTTTGAAGGATTTATCAGGAATATGATTGAGACGCACTCTTTCAAATTCATTCGCGATTTGCTTGGTACAAGTTAAGGGAGAAAGCGGATGGAATATTGTTATCTCTTCCATTTTAGGGATGACGGCGGCTAGGATAGGACAATATCCAATCTTCACATCGACTGCTAGGCACGTCTAGTTTGTATTATTATTATCATGTAATAATCATATCTCGCACGGAGCGTTTCCATTGAATATTCTTTAGTAACCGTGACCTTTATTGTCCACAACTGGATATGGGTCTTCTCATACATATTGTCCCGTGCATGAATAATGTTTGGCCATAAAACCCTAACCTGGCAAAGGCAAGCTAGCAAAGTTCACTCTTTTAGAGGTAATGTAGTTCCTCGTGGCTTGTGGTTTTGTTATTCCTTAGTAGACTTTTATGACACCGCTTAGTAGATTATTATAACTCGAAATCATTTTGTGATTGCAGGGTAGGCCTGTGTCCTGCATTGTTACATTTATCGAATACTAACGAACAGTTATACTCTAAGAATATATTTTCTATTGGGTATTATTGTTAAGTAGTGTATTAATATATGTATTTATTTATTTACAATGTTTCCCATGTTTGCATTACTGGTTTCTTTTTTAAGAAGATTGCTTAAGCGATAAGACTATTAATTATGTAAATTCATCATTATTGTATTAAATATATATTGTATCGTTTATTTTTATACAATAAAGTGTATTATAATAATTCTCGACGGTGAAGAATAACATGGCGACCTGTGTGTCCAGCGGTTTGTACTGGGCTGAATGGTGTATTATGCCCCTAAATTCCCACATAATTGTAAAGGGAGGCCTACGCACTGCAGTACGACTCTATAGGCTGGTAATAATAAAGGATTTTTTTGGTCGAAAATCGCCAGTGCTCTCATCCTTTAAACCCGTCTTTACAAAACGCCTGAAATCCCATAATTTTATCCCATCACGAGAGAAATGATTGAAATTCATATTTATATTGATTTCACTGGCAATAACAATCATAAAAGAGATTGTAACTAGCATCTTATAATTTTTCCATTATAGAAACATATATAAATGAAAATGCTAAAAAATGTATAAAGGGTTGACCCACTTACAAACACATGTTTGTGATAATTACTGGTAAAGAGACGTAACATAAAAATTAAAGCACATATTAAAGAATGCATTAATTTGCATTAAAACTACATGAGAGATGATCGTTGATTGGGTAATTTATAAAAACGATTGATTAAAACGTAGTGAGTTGTGAACCAATAGAAGTGTATGAAGAGATAATGAATATTGATGGCTAAATTTGTACAACTGATAGATTAGAATGTAGCCATTGCTAGTTACGAACCAAAAACTATATTTAAATAGGAGCTAATTTGTAATTACCACAGTTAATTTCCGAATTCTGATTGTTTTTTTCAGAATCTCAAGAGACTTATACATACAGTCACAAAGATAATAACACAGGTTATCAATTCAATACTTAATTCAAACTTTATGTTTAGACTTATTATAATAAGTCTGAATGTAATGTTTTAATCATAGATAATCAAAAAAAGATGTTTTACATAAAATTTTAGGAATATAATAATAATAATTGTCCTTATTTAGTTCCGTCTAACCCTGTGTGAAATCTTTATAGCTATATATAAAGTATAAACTACGTAAATAATTACAATTATTAATTTATTCTTTATTGCACAAAGTCATACATGACGGAATTAAAGCATAGAAGCATTATCTCATAGTCAACCTTTTGCGCGATTAGTGATGGCGCGGTAGATGCAGTGACAGTTAAGATTCAATAAAACTTTAGTGAATAGTGACGTATATTAATTAAATATCATAGTATAAATAAACATATACATTAGATACATAGAAGTAGTAGAAATATATTTAACTATAATATACGTATAATAATTCATTCGTATTCATTTTTAATTATTACACATTTTCCTAAAATTATGCGGTTAATTACGTTTTAGATTCCAGTAAATGTTATAACAATATCTATACGCCATATCGAATTTCTACAAACGGTAAACGTCAGGTAGGTGGCAATTTTCCATCGGAAAATCATTTACACTTTCACCGGGATATAGGTTAATGATATTTTCATTCCCAATATTGATGGGAATCAGTTTATACAGAGATGAGCGATGACGAAGAATACAGATTATTATTATACCTACGTAGATTATGTAATGTTCATTTTTATGGCACCACATTGATACGTAAATTATTTATGAAACGACTCTGTTGGGGAGGCAATTTGAAAAATAATAACTTATTGGTTTATGACTGATTACATATTTTTTTGAGGGTGGGAGGTGCACGCTGCAATCCCACAGCCTAGACAATAGCGTGAAATGTATTGCATTTCCTAATTTTAACTTTTTCCCCAATGCACGTACGTGTTTCGGTAGTGAGTGAGATATGCCAGAGCCCATTCCCATCCCATCCTATGCTGTCCCTCCCCATTTTTCCAACCCTTCTTCCAAATCCATTCCTTTAAATCTCCAAATATCCGGGGCCAGCGCATCCGGGGCCGTGCCAACATTAAGGCTCGTTTACACAAGGGTAGTCTCTCAAACGGTTCGGGCGAGTATATACGATTCGCATATGCGATCAAAATACATACAATTCTTGCCTAAAACTGTTCACATGATGTTAAAAATTCAAAAATAATGATAATGGTGATCAGATGATGATAAATGTTCTTTATACAAGCTTTTGACCGATATTCGAGAAACTCACATTGGAGATACTCTCCTTGTATAAATTGTGAATTATGTATCCGAGATACATTAGTTATTATGGACTGATATTGCAGTGTATAGTGGATGTAATGGGCTTATCAACTGATATCCACTTAACACCAGATGGACTGTCTGCTCGTCGGGAGCCTTGTTTTCATAAAAAAAAGGAAACAGTGGCAAGGAAACACCACAGCCCATGGCCACCTGCAACACTAGCGAGTATGCGGGTGGGCGGCCTTGAAGAATCCTATACACACCTATGCACGCAAATACAAAAGGTTTGAAGAAGGCATAAGAAGGGTGGAAGATCAAGTGTGTGCTGACCTTGAGACCGGCGTATATCTATCGGAGAAGAGAGCCAAGGTCTGATAGCTTAGTCGAAAATGGCAGAAGGACCTTTCTGTTAACACAAGTTTTACAGTGTTAATTTGTTTTTTCTTTGAGAGCATGTTACAATCACAAACTTCCGCGTTGTAATTGCTTCTGATGAGCGCCATTAAGAGCCTAATTTTACATTTCAGTAAGATAAAGAGCCATTAACTTCTTTAATGTTTGTATTATATGATTTTCGTACATTAATATACTACATCGGGGCGTTCATTATGTTTTGCGACAAATACTGTTTGCGCATGGAACTCTGGCCGATTTTAATATTAACCATTCTGGCTGCTACGGAGTGGAAAACCAAACAATAGGTAACAATAAAAGGTCAAAGGTCATATAAAGATTGTAAAGATATTTGAAATATTAGACAGAGAGACAGATGTCGTATAAATAACACCGTTGTTATTTTCACAACGTTTAGTTAAACGAATCCTCGAATTTAATTTCACGTCAATGCGGGAAATAATCTGGGATGCCCTTAAGTCCATGTGGTGCCGTGTGGTGTCAGCCGACCATAGAATAGCAGCACCCCCAGCACCCTATCTCTTCCCGTGGATGTCGTAAAAGGCGACTAAAGGATAGCAAAGTGGCTGCCACAAGCCCTGAGGAAATCTAAAAGAGAACCTCTAAAAGAGTGGACTCGCCAACCCCCTTGATTAGCGGTGCGTTTTAAGACCATAAATGCACAAGACATCAAGACAATCTCATGCACAAGACAATGCGCACGAGGAAGCCCATGTCCATTAGTAGATACTGAATTGTAGGGTTGATTCTTAAGGCGGGGGGGGGGGGGGGTCTGGTAACACTGAGTAGTGTCTCGTCAATTGCCTCTGTCACCGAGTAAAATCTGTGTAAAAATACATAGAAAGAACTCCGCCCACTTCCTCGAGGAAACCAGGACGAAGTTCACCCACAGTCAGTGGCTGCGGCGGGGACAACCTCAGCTCTAACTGGCAGAAGAAGGAGGTAGCCCTCGCCGTGTACTTAGCCGTGCCGGAGGTAGCCCCGGCTTCCCACCAGCGGGATCCCCCGGGTGCAAGGTATGCGATGCGGTGACTGGCGTTCCGCCTCCCCCCCTCTTCGGTCGCAGTGGCATACGCCTCCCCCCGTATAAGCTATGAGCTCGAGCGGAAGCTCGCGCTCATTGAGCCCTTCTGAGGGCTCTTTCACCAGCCCCTCTCAGGGCTCCCCAACCAGCCCTTCTCAGAGCTCCCCGCGCGCGTCACCACGCAGACCGCTCTTGCGTGACCCGCCCCAGCGTCCCGTATGAGACTCGGCCCCATGGCCCGCTCGTGAATCTTCCCAGCGTAACTCGCCTCCACGACTCGACCGCGACCCGCCCGCGCACCTCGCGCGCGAATCGGCCCCGCGGCCCGTTCCGCGCGACAAGTCACCCGGACCACTGCGCGACCTGGTCACGCACCTATCCCGTACTCAACGAGACGGCAGCCCGCATCCAGCGCACACCCACACGGAAAGCGCCACGTGTAGCGCTCGAGAGCTGTCGTTATACCAGCTGCCCACATCCTCTAGGTCAACCTACGAGCACGACCTGATGATGACGGCACAGCTGTATGAGCGAGGCCTGCTCTCATCGCAACTACTGGCAGCAATGGCCTACCATCTCAACAATAGGGAATGGGAGGTCATGGTAAAGAAGGCTGCCCAGCGCCGCAGATTACAACAGGAGAAACACGACGACAGCAGCAAGCGGCACTGTCCTGAAAGTGCCCACCCTGTCATCGCCGCCTCCCTGACCACCCCCACTTCCGAAACCGCACAACGAGATCCGCGGCTTCGAAAACGGTCTAACGCCGAACAACAGCAGACCCAACGTCACCCAACGACGCCACCATGCTAACGGTGCCGGTAGTCATACCAACCCCGGCCCCCTCGCTCGTTCGCTGATGCGGCGCGCACCCAAACAACCCCGACCACAGCAAGAGCAACACCTACTCCAGCAGCCACCCCCGCTCCCGCAGCTGCCTCCTCAACATTCCCACCTCCATCAGCCCCCAAGGGATGGTGTCCGCCGCTAGTGGTGGAGAACCTGCCGGACTGGACTCACCACTTCCGGCAGCTCTAAAAGAAGCTGGGCCGCGCCTCTTCGGAAGTGGGGTCCGATTCACTCCAAAGGAGGAATGCGAGTACCGCATAGGGCAGCGGTACCTAACGGAGCTAGAGCAGGAGGCCAACATCTCCTGGTTCTCCTACTCACTCCCGGCGGAAAGAAGCCTGAAGGTGGCCATCAGGGGCCTTCCCGCTGACACAGCTCCGGAAGAAATAGAGGCCGAACTGCGCAACCTTGGTTATGAGCCGGAGTTCATTCGACCCATCCGCGCGCGGCAAGTACGTCCCGGCTGCATCTTCTTCGTGCAGCTGCGCCGAACATCGACCACCATCCCAGGCATCTATCTATCTATGCTATACATGCCTGGAGTGAAAATCGAGGCGTGGCGGGGGAAGAAAGGCCCCGCATAGTGTCACCGGTGTCAAAAATTCCAGCACTCATCTCACTGCTGCCATCGTACGCAAGCATGCGTGAGGTGCGGCTGCGAACACCGAGCCGGCGACTGCCCACGGCCCAGGGAGGATCCCCCAACTTGTGCCAACTGCGGAGCTGGGCATACGGCTAATAACCCAAAGTGCCCGGTCTTCAAGAGGGAGACCCACAACAAAAGAGCAGGCACGCGGGCCTCCACTGCTGCAACACCAGTGAAACCTGCGGCCCCAGCCCAGACCAGCGCCAGCCAATCCTCACTGATGGCCCCCGCAAACGACCCAAAGGGAACTGCCCACATATCGACCCCCTAACCATCCGCTACACACGCTTGATCTACAGAGCGTACTGCACCCAACAGTACCCACGCTCCTCGCAGGCGACTTTAACTGCAGACACAGAGCGACGCAGCAAAAACCTGTCCGGTGGGAAAGAAGCTCTTCGAGAGCGCCGAGGCCCGCGGCTACGAGATCAGTGGCCCGGAGGCGCCAACGCACTACCCATATGCTGCGTCAGCCACCCCCGACGTCATTGGCGTCATTGTCACTGACGTCGGCCTCCCTTGCCAGATAACTCAAGAGGTACTGCTAGACGATATGATGTCAGACCACCTGCCCGTCCTACTCGTCCTGGCGTCACAGCCCGCACGAGCGGCACCGCCAATCCCCCACCAACAAATCTGTTGAAGGAAGAACTGTGATATGGATAGTCGACTGAAGCCTTTAAAGTCAAAACGATACTTTCAAGTGCTACTTCGATCTGAGAATTTGCCAATAACATACGATCATAGCTCATTTGTTTTAAAACTGGGCCGAGGAAGCTACTTGACTATCGCGGCACAAGTGTGCGCATCTACTTAACCGAACTGCCGCATTTCTATACCATGATATTAAAAAACTTAAATTGTCAACTTGAAAGCATGGATATCGGCCAATTTAAAAGTTTAGTGTGTGTGATTCTAAGATTACTTATACTATGAAGAAATAAGACTCGACCATAAACTCTTCTTTTCTTAAGCGGTTTACGATTTAACTGCACTGTTTGAACTGTAAAGACTTATCGCGATGTGTGTAGGACACAATTTGGAAGTTCATTATTTTTTAATTCTTACATGAAGATGGTTTGAAAAATCAAAATTTTTTACGACTTTTTTGAAAATGACGAAGTCTTCCAAAGTTTGATGTTGACTGAGCAACGTACGATATGTCACGATACGTTTACACACATACTTACATGCAATTATGCGTTGAATAGTATATAAGAAACACTTTGTTTTGCCTAAACATTAAACGTTTAAACTATTCATCGTACGTAATATTTTAGAGAAATATTAAATACGAATAATTAAATACTTAAAATATTCGCTAGTTGTAAACCTAGTGAACTTCTCCATTCTGCATAGTTTTATCCTACACAAGTCAAATACATCTCTACAGTTCGGGCTGTACGGTAAAATTGTTCAGTTTTAATTAATGATGTGTGTAGTCTGTTTTAAACATTAATGGCCAAGCTATTGCTCTTGCAAACACATACACTCGCACAAATTACCTATACACATAACGCATATACATTGTGTCACTGAAATAACAAAAATATAAATCATTATCGAAAGTAGAATCAATTCCACCTGTTTTTACGCGCAAAACAAATATATTCATTGCAACTACTAGGCACAACCCGCCGCGGCTGTTAATTCCTAGGCGCCCGATCATTAGCCTGTACTGAGTAAATAGCGTTACGAAAGTTTTAGATAGAACAACAAAACATTAAATGTTTATAACTGAATTATTCGCTAAAATAATTTTATTTATTGCTAGAACGGTTTTATACAATATATTTTAAAGCATTTGACATGTTTCAGTTATTTCAGTGGCATCTTATAGCGCAATTAGTGAAAGGCGTCAAAGGCGTCAGAGTAAATGATTATTACAGAAAATCTTAAAAAGGCGACATCTTCATCACGACCGCATTACGATATGAGAGATGTCGGTGTTGCAGGGTTATTTAAACATGCAAACAGATTAAATTACACGTCAAGTACGAACCTTGTGATCACGAAGCGTGTAATGTGCTTTCATGGTATGCGTAATAACTGACACACGGACATAATGTTTAGTGAACAAGTTTGCGCTGTGTATCGTATATATAAGAAAATGGCACAGTCAATGCTTTCGAAATGTTTTCGAACAAGTTCGACTGTCAGTACATGAACCGTTGTTGTATGGTACATGTGCTGACAAATAAATTAATATAATTTTAATTTTAATTTATATTTTGTTTATATTCTGTGTGCTACTAACTATAGGTTAAGAAATTTTTAAAATTAAGTCTTACTAACAATAAAATATGATAAAAAATGTTATGATCCCGAGTTGGTCGATATAAATATTATAAATAAATAAATAAAATAAATAAATAAAATGCGCCCGGTGGTCCACTAGAATTTCCTGTGTCGTGGATACACATACAAAGACCATATTGAATTTTGGCCCATTTGTTATAATGTAGTGAATCGTAGGAAATTTCACCTTTTAAATTCTATAGATTGACACAAAATTTCATGTTTAAATTAGGATTTAGATATTGTTATATTTTAAGGATTGGGATTAGATATATTGTTATAATTGTTATATTTTAAGTTTAGATTAGGATTTAGATTGTTATATATTGGCTCACTGACTCAAGCATTCACTCTTTCTCTTACATTCAGGCCGTGCCGTGTTGTGTAATAAAATTAGTAAACTATACAATAAAAAGCAGTGTTTTAGACAATTTAGTGTTATCAATTAATTACCCCAGTCGGTGGACACTAAAATATAAAATAGATTTAAATATTTTCTTTTCATTGTAAACTACTTTTTTCTTTTACCGACGATAAATAACGTTCTAAATTAACGTAGAATAAAAAAAAAAATTAACTACAAATCCAATTATAAAATAAATAAAAATCAAATCTAGTGTGTCTCAAAATCACACAATACTAACTTGAGTGTGCGTGATTTGTTATAATGTAATATAGTACATTCACCTGTTAGCGGCTGCCTAAAGCAAAAGCAACTCTGTAAAGATGTACTTTACAGAGTTGCTTTTGCTTTAGGCAGACATGTTACATGTTGCAGTTACATGTGTACATTGTACCTACTTCCGTCATTTTAACATGTGTCGCTTTCTCAGCTGTCTCTTCCGAGCGAATGCTTAATCGCCCGCACGTCTTATTCAATTTTTGTTAAGAGCGATCGCAGTTAACAATAAAATTAAGTTCTCACATCACCCCAAAGTTATTCGTGACCTACAAGTATATATGTGTCATATATTTCTTTCTTTTCACTCACACACACAGATTCATACACAAATTTACAATTACTGGAGTCTTACGCGATAGTTCGTGTATAAGTCCATCGCCCATTTTGTCTATTTTGCATTGTATACATAATTAAATCCGTTTTTTGGCAATAAGCTTTATGTATCTCTATAATAAGTTCATATACTATTTTGCTGCTGTGGATTTTTTGTTCACAAATAAAATAAATATGATATATACTTGTATCTAATTTTTGTCTTTTATTATCTATGGTTACGGATCACCCCTGGATGATTTGTTTCTTAGTATATAGTATGTTATATAAAATTTTGTCTATTATCTATTTTATAGGTACCAGAAGCTGAGGCGTCAAGAGGGTCGACCACTTTTGTGTGTAGTTTTTGTTCGACTATAATTATTCACAGTTGACCATCTGCCATAGCTGTGTCCTTCAACTCTGATACTAGTCGCAAGTTAGATAACGTCCGCTGCAGCGTGAAGCGAGTTGACTAGCTCGCTGCTTGTGTTTGACACAACATTAAGCTAGACAAGTATTTGTACAATTACGTTTTTTGCGAGTCAAAAACACCTTATCCAACGTAAATAGTGATAAAATTCGGTGTTTAAATTGGAAAGGTAAGATTGTATTATATTTCAAATCCAGTGTTATCTGGATCGCCCGTAAAGAAGTTTAGTGCCGATTTAGAGGCGGCCTATATCGGAAAGTCGTTTGGATCGACAGTAATTTCCGTTCAGTAAGACGCGCTACGGTTCATGTTTCTTTTAACACCATATACATGTTTATGGTAAAATAATCATATTTTTTTTATATGAAACTACTTTATGGGATGTCACACGCCAATATATAAGTAGAATAAAGATAGCCGCCATCAAAGGGCAAAAAGTTAGATCCAAACCTATCTACTGTGTATCTATTTGTTAATATAGAAGTTCGACCACCGCTCGAAAGCAATTGAATGGGGTCCCTTGGAAGTGTCCACACGGCGCAGCGTATTTGTACAATCCTGCCAGCTGCGCTGGCAGTATTTGTACAAATACGGCAGGCAGCCTGCCGTATTTGTACAATTCGCAGCCGAACGGGCAACGAATGCATTTGTCATATAAACATATAAACGATTATCTTATAAACATATAAATATAATTTCCCGCAACACTAAATTAATTATTCTATTTTTACGCCAACTTCCTTATTGTGCGTGCAGTAGTATCTTTAAGTGCCAGCCAACACAGGAGAACCAGAGGCCGGCGCCGGCAGAAGACTTCGGTGCACCAGACAGCTTTCAGGTCAGTGATGCTTCATTATTGTACGGCTACGGCAATTAATCGAAAATAACAATAAATAAATAAAAAAAAACCTAATTACAGTCCAGTTAAAATTCTACCCTCCAATAGCTATTTTACTACCACAAAAAAGTGTTTACATATTTTATATTTTAAAACATTAACGACGTATATTACCTACAGCTGATTTCCCTATGGTTTAATCGGTTACATTAAATCGGTTTATCGCCGAGTCAGCGGTAACGCGGACATAAATTAATCTACAGCAATCAAACTAGTCAGTACGAAAATAGCTCTACTCGCGTGTGCTCCCTGCGCCTTTAGGATAAATTAGTTTATAATTATGTAGTGCAATTAAATAGCTCCAACAAAGCTGCTTATTATTTGCTCTCGACAAGCAACTTCTACATCAACAACTAGCAACCTCTACATGGTCCTTCGAGCAAAACAGTCGACACCTCTACTAGTGAGTGCGATCGTACTGAATCAGCATTGTGGACGTCAGTTCACCGACTTCACCAACTCGAGAGCGTCAAGACAAGAATAGCAGCATAGCAGCTCAACAGTCGGCGTCAGCAAAGTGGTCGACACCAGCAACAGCGGGTCATAGACACCCAGAGCATCAGCAACAGCTAGAACGATTAGTAAAAGTAAGATCTTCCTTTTTATAACTAATAGATAAACTAATAGATAACAGCAACATGGAAGATCTTTACAACCAACAATGCGAGATAAATGAAGGTATACATAAGATAGTGACGAATATTAAAAAGGACAGCGCCGATAGAAAATCGGAAGATTACTTCAAAAGGAGGTTGGATTTACTGGAGCGATATTGGTCCGATTATCACAGCAATCATAAGCGAATCTGTGAGTATGGGGTCACACAACATATTTATTTTCAAGACAATGAATATGAGGAAACAAAAAGGGTCTATACATCCACTAAAATATTTATTAGCGAACACCGTTTAGAGCTATCAAGCAAGCAAAATATTCCAGCATCAAAACAGCGTACTCAAACAAGGCAGGGAGAGCAGGAAGAGCAGGAACAGCAAGAGCAAGCAGGACCCGCGAGTTACAAGCACCAAAAAGAAGGAGAGGCAAGAGCGGTAACGGTCATGGAATCCCGAGGTTCCACAAGCAAACTAGATGACATGTTACGTAAACAAGTGGTTAATTTCAAAGCATTCAAGCGAACAGTGAGCAATATTGAACTAGAGTCGATCCTTGATAAATGGGAGTTAGATGATGCACTAAAGACCTTGCAAATTAGATGGTCTCAAATTGATTCTCTCCATTGGGAAATACAGAGCGAGATCAGTGAAGAAGATGACGACTACGAATTTAGTTTCACCCAGCATGAACAGACGTTCAATAAATTAAAAAAGGCGATTAACATGAAGCTATACAGTGTATCGCATAGAGAGCAGTCAACGCCCCGAATGGATGTACCTAGTTTCTCAGGTGATTGTCAACAGTGGCTATCTTTTAAAGATCTTTTTAATGAAGCTATACATAGCAACTCTTCCTTGTCCAACGCACAAAAAATGCAATTTTTAAAAGGCAAGATAAGAGGTGAAGCCGAGAGACTGATTCAGCATCTATCGATATCTTCCGACAACTACAACACATGTTGGGAAATACTAAACAATAGATACAATAACAAGAAGCTTATATTTACTTCCATAATTAATACTTTACTAGGATTACCGACTGCACAGCATCAATCTCTAGCGCATATTAAAAAACTACATGACGTTTCATTAGAAAGCCTTCATGCTATTCGCAACTTAGGGATCAACACCAGTACTTGGGATCCACTTCTTGTGCACCTACTGGCGCAGAAACTTGACAGCGAAACATATAGTGATTACATTGATTCACTTAAAAATCCGAAAGAACTACCGATATTACAAGAATTTTTAGGCTACTTAGAGAGCAAATTTACAAGTCTGGAGTCATCACGCAGGAAGCAAGATCATTCAGCATCAAAATACAGCAGTCAGTGGGGTCAGAAGTGGGAAGCAAAATTCAGCGGTCAGCCAAATCAAAAAGTGTCTCATAACGAAATAGCAAGAAAATATAACCATGAATTTATGGATAATTATAATAAATCCAAAACAATAAATAGGGCATTTAACGTGACTACAAGCAAATGCCAAGTTTGCAATCAATTGCATGCCGTGTATGATTGCAAAACATTTTTAGAATTACCAAATCATAACAAATTAAATACAATAACAAAATTAAAACTATGTATGAATTGCTTATTCAATCATAATGGTCAGCAATACACGTCCACGAAACTATGTCGTAAGTGCGGTGGAAGTCACCACTCCGTCATACATGACGTCTGCGTAAAAACGAGGCCGCAGCCGAATAACACAGCAACAACAAGTTTGGACTTAAATCAAACAAATAAACATGTGGCGGTGACTACCAACCCCACGCAGAATAAGCGAGAGATAAACGAAGCTTTGCTGGCGACAGCGTTGATTAAAGTAGCAGCCGTGGATGGATCTTTCCAAACTCTCAGGGCTCTCATAGATCCAGGATCTCAAGTCTCACTAATCAAGGAAAGGGCAGTTAAGAAGTTAGGCTTACAGAGGTCACGATGCAATGGTTTAATATACGGTATCGGAGAAAAAGAAAAAAAATGCAAAGGCATGTTAACAATTAACTGCGCTTCCTATAACAATAATTTTACATTCAGTACAGACGTACTAATTATGAATGATTTATTGAAAGATTTACCGAGCAAATCATTTAGCGCGCCACAATGGTCACATATTGAAAACGTAAAATTAGCTGATCCGCACTTTTACGTTAGCCGCCCGATAGAATTATTACTAAACACGAGTGTACACGGGATGATTTTATTAAATGGTCTTATAAAAGGAGAGTGTGTAACAGAGCCTGTAGCACAGCAAACACAGCTGGGGTGGATAGTATACGGCGGCGGTAGTGAAATTACATCTTATCAATGCAATGTTGCACTAAATAATATTAGCGATATACAGCAATTCTGGGATATTGAAGACATCACCGAAGGAACAAATTTCTCGTCTGAAGATCAAGACTGTATTAATTACTACTTAGCAACTACAAAACGCCGAGAAGATGGAAGATACGAAGTAAAGTTACCACTGCATCCAGATGCAAATAAAAAATTAGGGTCATCAAAGGAGATGGCCATAGCGCAGTTTCATAACTTGGAACGAAAATTTAATATACAGCCTTCGTTAGCAGAGCAATATAAAATATTTATCAATGAGTACATAGCCTTAGGTCATATGACGCCGAGCCGCGGCAGGGGCTATGAAGTACTATCATGTTACCTGCCGCACCATGCCGTGCAACGAAAGGAATCATCAACAACTAAACTTCGCGTAGTATTCAACGCATCGGCAAAAACATCTAGCGGAGACAGCATAAATGATTTGATGTTAAAAGGGCCTAATCTGCAGCAGGACCTACAAAATCTTATCTTAAAATGGCGTCAGTATAAATATGCGTATACTGCCGACATAGAAAAAATATACAGACAGATTGTGATAAGTAAAACTGACCAACCATTGCAGCAAATAGTATGGAGAGCCGAACAAAATCAACCCTTACGCACGTATACATTGACTACAGTCACATACGGTACTAAAGCAGCACCGTTTTTAGCGATGATGACTTTGAGGCAGTTAGCGACTGACGAACGCCTTAATTATCCCAAAGCTGCCAAGGTCCTAGAGGAAGCTTTTTACGTTGATGATCTAGTACATGGGTCCCATTCTATCGAAGAGGGTAACCAGCTGATCGACGAATTAAATAAATTACTAAAATCAGGCGGATTTACGTTGCGAAAATGGGCTGCAAATAAACCAGAGCTTCTTAGAAATATACAAAACAGGAAATGTGATGGCGAGATCATATTTAATTTCAAATCAGAAAACACATCTAAAACGCTAGGTCTACGTTGGAACTCAGTAGATGACAAGTTTACGTTCAAATACAACTCAACTAATCAAGTATCAAAATTGACTAAACGAATACTTCTATCAGAAATATCCAAATTATTCGACCCCTTAGGGTGGTTAGCGCCGATAACAACCAAATTGAAATTAATATTTCAAAGGCTTTGGATAGACAAAATGCATTGGGATAACGAAGTCCCTGAAAGCATCAGAAAGGAATTAACAGACTTGAAAATAGAATGGCACTTTAATGCGCCCTCGTGGCCGAGTGCCGGTGGTCTGTGGGAACGAGCTGTGAGGAGTCTCAAGCATCATCTCAGGAGAGTAATCGGACAGCAAAAACTGACCTTCGAGGAATTTACTACTGTTTTAACACAACTTGAAGCTTGTTTAAACTCCAGACCTTTGTGTGAACTATCTGAAAACACTGAGGATCTAAATGTGCTTACACCTGCGCACTTTTTGAGTGGAAGGGCTGGAACAACGATCATTGAAACGAGAGAAGATGCTCGCACTAGATGGCACCTATCCGTCAAGCTAGCAAATGATATATGGAAAAAATGGAAAGCGGAGTATCTAGCACAACTATCAATACGGACTAAGTGGCGAAACGTACATGAAAACATAAAAATCGGAGACTTAGTAACAATACAAGACGACAATCTACCTCCAGGGAAGTGGATGATGGGCAGAGTAATGGAGTTGCACCCGGGTCAGGATGGTTTAGTCAGAGTAGTGTCATTAAAAACTAAAAGCGGAATCATTAAGAGACCAGTCCTCAAACTATCAATTTTACCGCTACAATCAGCTGATGAGAAGGGACAAGTAAACAGCATTCAGGCAAATAAACTTGAAATAAGAAACTGTATACCCAAGCAGGAAACTAGACCAAGTAGGTTAGCTAGAGGAGCAAAACCTACTACGTTTTTATCAATGGCAACATATTTACTTTTATTCCTATCGCTGCTGACAACTTCATATGCATCATATCATATTTCAAATATCCCTAACAATCAATCTTTGTTTTTTGAACCCTTGAAAAGCATGCAACTAGTAAGAGATAAATGGACGCTAATTGTTTATTATGACATGTCTCCATACTGGGAAGGGAATTTAGCAGCAAACAAATATATAAACTATTTAACGAAAACATGCACTACATTATCTAATAAAGACCATTGCAATATGTTACTACTCCAATTACGTCACGATTACGAAGAACTACAGCATTACAACGGTTTATTACTAAATCAGCATTTCGACTCACACTCCAGACAGCGTCGCGGGCTTATAAACGGATTAGGTTACGTCGCTAATAGTTTGTTCGGAGTATTGGATCAACATTTCGCCGAACAATACAAGAAAGACATAGAGCTTGTACAGCAAAATGAACATCATCTAGCAGCTTTAATAAAAAATCAAACCTCTATCGTTGAAGTAGAATACAACTTATTAAAAAGAACAAAAGAAACCATAGAGTTACAACATAAAATTATAAATAGGCATCTGAACGCTTTAGACAACTCTGCAAATATTCTAAAACAAAACGTTGAAAACACACAGCTAGTACAGGATTTTACGTTATCAGCATTAACAGCTATGAACTTGATGTACAATTTGAACAGAATTCAAGATACGCTTCTGGACACCATCACCGACGTATATCATGGACAAATAAGCACACACTTATTGACTCCATATCAAATGCGAAACGAGTTGCAAGTCATATCAGGACACCTGACAAAGGACCTTATTTTGCCAATTGACGACATACAAAAGGACCTTTATCATTTATATAACATGTTAAAAGTAAAGGCACGAATAACGAAAAAATACGTCATATTTGAGATCAAATTTCCTCTAATACATCGAGATAGCTACAACATTTATAAAATCATACCAATTCCCCATCAAATTCAAAGTGACATGATCAGTGTAATACCAACTTCTGAATACATAGCCATAAACTTAAGAAGAGATGCTTACATACCATTGTCGGCATGGGAACTGCAATCTTCGTGTCTACATCATGACAGTACTTACCTATGTGAAACAAATAAGCCTATTAGTTATTTACGCATTGATGAAAGGTTCTGTGAGGTGGATGCCAGGACGAAGCTATGTAAAACAAATAGAACACCTTGTAAGAACTTGTGGACTGAGTTAAATGACCCGTCTAAATATCTATACTTTTGTTGTGACACATATTCACTACGAATAATTTGTCAAGATCAAATTACCAGTGAAAAGGTATCACAAGCCGGCATAATTAGTATGGAGACTAACTGTGTAATAAAAAGTACAGATTTCGACTTATATTCACAATCACACTTAACAAATAAAATAATAAAAGACCCTAGCATTATAACTCCACAAATAACAGAACTAAATCATTTAGTAAATATATCACTACTCAATTATAGCGAAACTTCCGATTTCTCCAACTATTCTTTAGAAAATCTAGGGAAGCAAATAGAGCAAATTAAGAGCAAAGAGGAATCAATAGATGGTGTTATATTATCATCTCACGATGTCCATCAGTACACAGTGAGCTACTGCCTTGTGGGGGCAGCGCTGGTAGCAACAGCCGTGTTCCTATGGAGGCGAAGGAACCAAAGGACTGTCACGTTAGATACAGCCCCGCCTACTGAAGTCAACAGTGTAGTGGTTGTGGCTGATCGTCAGCCTAGTGAAGTGAAGTTTACAAACAAACGAACTATAGCCACCTCCCCGTTACCACGAAAAGTAACTTTTAAGGAAGACTTGTAACTTTTTTTCTTCTCCTTTTTCTTCTCATTTGTGTTTATTTCGCGCGCGGGAGCATGTACGGTGTAGCTACGCACAACCATACATCGCCGAGTCAGCGGTAACGCGGACATAAATTAATCTACAGCAATCAAACTAGTCAGTACGAAAATAGCTCTACTCGCGTGTGCTCCCTGCGCCTTTAGGATAAATTAGTTTATAATTATGTAGTGCAATTAAATAGCTCCAACAAAGCTGCTTATTATTTGCTCTCGACAAGCAACTTCTACATCAACAACTAGCAACCTCTACAATACAATAGGTCGCCAAATCGCATCATCAGCGATCCAGTCTGACTGAGGCCTTATAATAATAATACAATAAACACAGCACTTTAAACAGCAATAGCACAACAGCACTTTAATGTTTATTTACAGCTCAATCAACAGCACTTTAATAATTATTTACAGCTTAATCAACGGCACTTTAATATAATACTACGAGGGCTGTGAGTGCACTTTACTCCTTATTCGAAGCTCAATCCATTTCAAAACCCATGTTCAAGTATAAATTTATTGGCACGGGCTAGGACCCCAAGAATGAGAGTCTCGAATAAGATATCACAGCTCTAGCATCAATTACCACCATACGTAGGCATGGAAGCAACTGTCAAGTCAGCTGTGTAAATCAGGCGATTTCTTTAATTAAATGCAGTCCATTACTGCACGCACATGAATACTGCCTCATTGAGTTATGGTTATTAAGTTTTCAAGTGATTTTTCATAGCGATAATATAAATAAAGGCAGCCCCCAGAGAAATAAGCGTGGTAAGGTTGCAGTCACATTGCATGAGGTTAAATTTGAAACTAGTCACGGGATTCCAAAAACATCGCTGACACACTTTATACTGAAGTGTGTCAGCGAAGAAACTTTAAAGCAACTTAAAAGTAGCTTTAAAACAGGTCTGTAAGGTCAAATTCTTACAATGAATCACGGGCAATCCAGAAGCACTATCTAGGTATAAAAGACAAAATATCCTTACACCAAAACCCATTAAAAAAGAAACAACAGCTGTCGATGTTCTATTTAACAGATGTTCTTTTTGCTGACACATACCTATACCACCTCAAATTTGAGAGTGGAGCGTACTCGGAATAATTTCATTTTATGGAACACCGTTTTTACTCTCGGATGTGTGTAGTAAATCCGCTGCGCTTATACTAAGACCCCAACTTAAAGCCAATATTTTCGGTTGAAGGCTTTCCGATCGCGACGCAAACACAATTTTATTGCGATGCCGCTAACAATTTATGGGTTCCGGTGTTTTGAGTCAATAAGTAGATTGTTTTTTTTTTTTTTTAAGTACCTTCCTTGCTTAACTGCTACCTAAATGTAATTCAAGAAAAGAGAAATATTTTTTAACATTAACTCCATTTATGGAGACTAAAGAAAGGTAATTGTATTTATGGAATTTGGCTTTGTGGTATCGGCTGGATTCAGAATAGCCCACCCCATCTGTTCCCGTGGGTGTCGTAAAAGGAGATCAAGGGATAACCAATCCGCCACCACAAACCCTGAGGAACTACACCATCTCTAAAATAGAGGACTCGTCAACCCACTTGGCCAGCGTGGCGTTTTAAGACAATCCATCCCTCATGCAAAAGACAATGTGTCTGAGGAGGCCCATGTCCAGCAGTGAACGAAAAAAGGAAAGGATTAACAAACCGGTTTAAAATAGGTGAGGTCGTTAATTCAGATCTTTGGGACGTACTGCCGTGTTTTATTTAAATGTATTTTTTTAATTTTCTTTTTCTGACATTTTCTTTTATAGGAAAATAGGCGGTCGAACAAAGGGACTCCGTGATGATAAGTGGTTACCGCCGCCCATGGACATTTGCAACACCAGGAGGCATGTGGGTATACTGCCGACCTTTCAAATTCCTATTCACAGCTTTTCAGAAGAACCCCATATCTTTACATAATGGAAAGACCTTTTGTGGCAGTTCGTTCCACAGAGTACAAGTATAAGTATAAAATGTGTTTTAGAATAAATGTGGTAATGTGTTACTTTTCACCAAATATATTCAGTGGAAAAAGGGTGCAGGTATTTTCCATTTAACCCTGTACATAAAAAAGCCAGGTCCAAACTCACTCCGTGAATTAGCGGCGAGAATTGAAGTCATGAACCTGCTAGAAAAGAGAATATCTCTTTACACTCACAATTGTCCACAGTCGTATTCACGCACTTGTTCGAAATGGACGAAGCAGTATCAACTCTCGAGGGTATGATATCCTTTACCATCTTCGTGTATTTCCTAAAACTTGATAAGGTTTTCATTTCAATTCTAGTTCAGAAATTTTCTAAAAAGCACTGGTTCTAAAAACCCACGTATTGTGATTTTTGTTGCACGGAGGATATTTTGTTGCACAGCGAATATTTTGTTGTACTACGGATATTTTGTTACACAGCGGATATTTTGTTGTACAGCGGATATTTTGTTGCGCAGCGGATATTTTTCACCCCATTAATTTCGATTTAGCTTGGTAATATTCCAAAAAGTTTAATCCTAACTCATTACTCCAAGTTTTACTCATTTTGAAACAATAAATCATGGAAGACATACGTACATCCAGTGGCAGCTACTACTCACGGCGCACTGAGGACGACGCGTGAATGTACAGAACGTTTGCGGTTCACTCTCGCGAATATTTTGTCGCGAAGCTTACCGACTCTGAATGGGAAACAGAACGAGCGCGCAAACCATCCACACTCGTGTTCTCGGCTGTTCGCGGACCTTCGCGGCGTGAGTCTGGAGCAGGCTTAAGTAGGCATGCAATAGGCCACCTGTCGACACCAGCCCCACTAAAACTTATTTATCGCCCGTTGCAAATTGAAAATGCATAATGTTATTTACATTTTTCGGGGTTGCTTTTAATTTCCCGGTTGCGGCGTCCCCTGGTAGTTTTATTGCCACTCCGAGTGATTTGCAGCCTGTCTGTCTGTCTGTTCGTCATTACTATAATAACTCGAATGAAAAATCGTAATTAATTTGGGGAAAAAAATAGTTTATACTTTTACATCTTCAAGTACGAATAATAACTCTATCCTCGATATTCGGGGTATTCACTTCACTATTGTGTGGTTCGAATCCTCGACCCGTACTTATCTATAGTTAAAAAAACGACAATATCTTTAAAGAAATATTTTTCTCTTTCTAAATCTTGGAAAATCGTTTTCTCATTTCCTTCACCATTTCTCAAATAATTTCCAATTTGACGCACAAGTTCATGGTGCAGATCTGGTTAAAGCGACCTACATTTAAGCTTCAAAGTCTAGTTCACAGTAGTTATCTTTTGCAGCAATGAAACCGCATCGCTTATAAGTTATGCTATATAACTGTATGATGTACTAGCTAAAAGAAGGGGCTGCATTTTAGTACCACCGAAAGCATATCTATGGACGTGGGTACTCAGAAAGTTTTGCGAAAAAGAAAAAAAGAAATTCTACGGGTTCGAATTGTTTTATTACATTTTTTAAAATTATATAAAGCATCTATATATATATAAAGTATTCCACTTGCATCTATATAAAGTTTCAGACGTCTAAACCAATTTTGAATGCATTTTTCTACTCTTCCTCAGATACCTCTCTCACAGCTCTCTCTCTCACAACGTAGTCTTCATAAACGTAGGCGCCTTCGCGTGACCAGCGGCTATTGGATTGCAGCGTGCACTCTCCCCTTCAAAAAATAGCTCGTAGATAGTCATAGTTTTAATAATGGACACCAAAACAAAACAGTATTCCGCAGATAAAAACTCTTTTTCTGACTAGCCTGGAATATACAGGGACGTGTCAAAATACTTAATTTTGAGACAGATTTACATGATTCATACGGGGGCATTTTGCACATGGCATATACACATAATTTTTCTGTACTATAAAAGTCTTTTAATATCTGAAGAATTCTTCAGGTTAAAAGGCCGTAGCTAAACGCTGAATAGATATAGCCGTAATATGTAATAGATATAGTTGTTTCAAAAATTCTGCGATGCACAAATCCAAGACGGTTCAGTTTCTTACACACTTTGACCATATGTGACCTCCAAGTACAGCTGTTATCAATTTGTAGACCACGAAAATTAGTTTCTTTCTGTTAATAAACTGTATGAGTTAAGTTTTACTAATGTTAATTTTGTAAATTGTTACGTTCTAACCAATGTATAAATAATTTAATATTAACATTTGTCATTTTGGAATTTATTTATGTCACGTTTATTTAAGCGATAAAGTTACCAACTCCTGGTGTTGCAGGTGTCCATGTGCGACGGTAGCTACTTACCATCACGTAGGCCGCATGCCCGTCTACCAACTTCACAATACAACATAAAAAATGCATAAATTCTTCATTGTTGCATTAAAAGTGTCTAATGTTAATATTTGTAAAATAATCTTTATTATTATTATTATAGCAAAAATCATCACAGTACCTTTACACTAGTTTCATCACTGCGGTAATGGGATATTTGACTCTTCCCAATATTACAAACCTATGGCGCGAATAAAAGTGAAAACAATAATACATATATTCTTTACTCCCAGCTTCACGCTATCTCCTCTAAGAAGGATGGGGAGTGTAATGGGATAAGGAAAGCTTCTTGTTCCCTTATACTATTCCCTATCCTTGTCACCGTTTGTTATTTTTGACAGATGTTACCGCAGATATTCCTGCGCGACAGGATCCACTTACCACGGTCTCGTTTTTATAAATAAAACAGGTAATTCTATTACCTATGTGTCATTGAGTTTAAATGTTATTTACTCAACTTCTTCAAAGCAATTTTGCGCAATGCCATAGAAAACAAACCATTAACGATTCCATTGTTGTACTTAATTTCGTAAAGCTAATGCAATTCTAAGAACAGTGATTAGCAATTGTTTCACAATATTGGGAAATAATTCCAGAAACAAGGGGGAGAGTGCACCCTGCAATCTAACAGCCGCTGGGCGCGCTCGACTGGCCACGTTACCCCTCTCTTACAAAAGACTACCTTGAAATGTACTGCATTTCCCACTTTATCGTATTTCCCCAATGTACGTACGTGTTTCGGTAGTGAGTGAGATGTGCCAGAGCCCATTCCCATCCCATCCCTGCCCATTTTCCCAACCCTTTCTCCAAATCCATTCCTATATCTCCAAAAGTGGGCGGCACATCCGGGGGCGTGCCAACATTTGTCATTTTGTACTAATGTTGGCATGTATCGCGGATGTCTATGGGCGACAGTATCCACATACCATCAGGTAGACTGTATGCTCGTCTGCCGCCTTCGTGCATAAAATTAAATCAAGCTAGATTTAAAAGACTGTAGAAAAGAGTATTGGAGTGGTATGAATTGGATAATAATAGATCTCTCTCTAATGTATATAATTTTCAGATTCCCATAGACAGGCATCTGCGGATGTGCCAACTTCGTCATTTTTGACTAATGTTGACATGTATTACGGATGTCCATAGGCGACTCTGAAAGCCAATATCCGATGGAATGTCCGCTGGTCTGTTGTTTTTACAATACATATTTATATCTTAAAATATTAAACAGGTTGAAAATTGAAAGCATTGAATCCAGAGAATGAGTAAACGAGGAAGGCCTTTTTTTAGACGGAACAATACAGGCTCAAATTAATAATAATAATTTGTATATAGAGGTTAAGCATCTTTTAGGGAATTAACTAATTGAAAAGTTTAATACTATTCGTCATTACTAAAATTAAACTAAAGTTTGTATTTAAACGAGTGGTAAATATAGTGGTGGAAAAAGGCAGCAGACGAGCATACAGTTTACCTGACGATTAGTGGATGCTGTCTTCCATGTCTATGGCTGTCTATCAGCGATACATGCCAACAGCGGTCCAGAATGACAAACGTTGGCACGCCCACGGAAATAGATTAAGGAATGGATTGGGAGAAAGGTTGAGAAAATGGGGAGCAATAGGATAGGATGGGATGGGAATGGGGTCTGGCATATCTCACTTACTACTGAAACATGTACGTACATTAGGGAAATAAGATAAAATAGGAAATGCAGTATATTTCAAGGTAGTTTTCTGCGCGAGAGGGGTAACGTGGCCAGTCGATTGCGCCCAGCAGCTGTGGGAATGCAGCGTGCACTCTCCTCCTGCAAATAACTGAAGTTTCACTATGTCGACGAGTAAATCATGCGTAAATCATGAGCGCTACATGCAGCTGGCTGCCTTTTGCCCCACCGCTTTTGCATCTGGCCGCAGGAGCCTTAAAGTAATACATTATAACATTTGATATTTTCACGTTTTTCACAAATGTATATCTATTTAAATGGGTCTCAACGCGTATGTTTACATTATGTATTTTACTCGACGTTTCGGTTGGGTTGCACCAACCGTGGTCACCAAAACGCAGAATACGCGTAAACATACGCGTCGGGATCCATTTAAATAGATGAATACTATCAAATAGATGAATATTATCAAAACATGCACCCTAATGCATCGTATGCATTGTACAATCCAGTCGAAATCCCAGCACTGAACCTGCACCTAGCCGTCTCAAGATTGTGAGATTATACCCACTGAACTGAATAGCTATTATTTGCATGAATAAACAATTATATTATTAAAAGCTCTATTATTGTGAAGCAGGGACAGTGAAAATTAATGAAATGGACATCCTTGAAAAATGGATTTTGTTTATAGAAATATTAACAAGCCAAGTAGAACTTTATTTGATTGTATGAGTAATAACGAGTATGTGGACATACATATAATACTGACCTACGTACGAGTATTTATATATGACGTAGGCGGATTTTAGCCGAGACCCAAACTCCACAGAGACTCCGTAGGTATATACAGGATGTGGCATCGCCAATAGAAGAAAATGAAATGAAGGAAATTGCCTGTCACGGAACGTTGCCTATAGCAGAAGTGCAGTCCAATCAAAAATTATAAATCAGGGGCTGGATTCCGGCGCTACACTATTAAGTGGCTCAGCATTGTATATATAGCGCCTGGGTAGTGGGATTACGATCCAGGAGTTCTAGTGAGAGCCTCTGGATGTTGGAGAGACGACGAAGAGTTGCCGAAATAAGTGTTATTTGTTCGTCCTCTATATAGAAGTCGCTACCAGATACAGTAGGCTCGAGCTATCGGGTTTTCCCACGGGATCCAGGTCTAGGTCTAGGGGAATAAATATGTTAATTTACTAAGAATTATGACCAAAATCCTTGGTTTCAGGCTTTAGCAAAGATTTGAACACGGCCTGTGTACATTATTGGTATGGTGTGATATGATAACCTTTTTATAGATTTTTTATTTGTCTTGTTATCATTTCCTTATTCATGTGAATTTCATGATATTTCATCATTTACACAATGTTGTGAGAGATTTCAAGAAATTTTGCGAAAAAATTATTTTCAATGTATTGCGCAATTTCATGTAATATCTAAAGGTACAAAATTAAATTTCATTCGCATATTATTAGAAATTCTTATAATAATAAAAACGATAATGATATCAGCCTATAACCTCCTTCTGTAGAGCACAGGCCTTCCCCAGTAAATCACGGGGTGGATCAGTGGATACACGTACTCCATTTTTCTTTTTATTTCTCGAGCATGCAGGTTTCCTCACCGCCGAGTACTAACTAGGCTCGAGACATTTTATTACTCACTTTTTAAGTAGGAACTCGTGGTGCGATTTGGTCCGCTGTTGACCTTTTTAAGTATAAATAAAGACTAGAAAATCAACACACTATTAAAACTCTTTTTCATTTCAATATTTATATTATAAAAAATCATTTTACCTTTACTCGTCAAAGGAGTGAAATTTTGAAATACTGTCTTTGATTTGGTACTAATCAAAGCATAGTTATTTATTGAAAGATGAAAATAGAAATTCAATTTCGAAACCCTATATCGACGGTTAATGTAAACACGTGTATTATGGGGATTACCTACGTTCAAAATTAACAAAGTCACGGCCGACCATCGACGTATCCTTTTTTTTTTATTTTACCACCGGGCTGGTCATGTCTGCCGCATGCCGAAAGACCTACCAGGCCATAAATATAAAGGGTTGGTTATAAATCATAACCAGCCCCTTTAGTATCCACTGCTGGATCTTTATTTTTATAGAATAAAGCGGCAGGCGAGCATACAGTCCACCTGATAATAAGTGGATACCATCGTTCATAGACATCCACGATATATGCCAAGTTCAGTCCAGAATGCTAAACGTTGGCACGCCTCTGGATGTGCGCACACCTTTGCAGATTAAGGAATGGATTGGGAGAAAGGATTGGGAAAATGGGAGGGATGGGATGGGAAGGGATAGGATGGAATGGGAATGGGCTATAGCATATCTCACTCACTACTGAAACACGTTCGTAAATTGGGGAAATACGAAAAAAAATGAAGTACATTTCAAGAGGTCTCTTTGAGAGAGGAGTGGCGTGACCAGTCGAGTGTGCCCAGCGGCTGTGGGAATGCAGCGTGCACTCTTCCCTGCAAGACACATTGGTCTACATATTTACATTGTCTTGTGCATATCACACTGGCCTAGCGGGTTAGTGAGTCCACTCTTGTAGGGGTGGTACAGTTCCTCAGAGCTTGTGGTAGTCCTTTATCTCTTAGTCACATTTTACGGATCGGCCTCGAGGGTAATCTGAGGCGATTGAACTGAAGTGGCGGCTGGCTCCCGGCGAAGACGCAGAAGGCGGTGCTGCTCGATACCGCGCATAATATCGTCAGTCGGTTACTGTCTCTATGGCCCTGAACGCCGGCCGACTGTCCTTCCGCCGGGGGTTATATAGTCTCTCCCTCATTTTGCTTCACTGGGGGAGAGACGAGATGGTATGGAATCATCTTTTAAATAATAATAACTACCAATGACCACCGAGTTCATTCCCATTTACGTATAATGTACGATCGATCAATTCTCTAATTGCAAAAAAACTGCTTTTATTTGTTTTTTTATTTTTTCATACTTATAAAGTAACTAGGCTAAATCCAAGTATAAAAAAAAAATTAAAAATATTTCATGTTTATAAACTTAGTGATTCTTTAGTAGAGTCCATAATTTCAGATTACGGATATATTGAAATTATTGCTATTAAAATGGGGGACTGAATTATGAAATTATAGCGATTGCCGGAAGAGGGTACTTGGAATCTAACGAGTCATTATTTTCTTGGTAAATTGCAAAATAATGTGTAACGATATTGCACAATAATTGCGTCGTATGACGCAATCATTATAAACAGTATTTAAGGATGGCGTGCCCTGCCGTAACAATAGAACGTTACACGCTTTGCTAGCGACAACATTGACTCATTGTATGTCAACGAACTCAAAGGTAATCAATATGAGAGGCACTTTAGAATGCAATTTCTTCGAAATCTCGCATTTTGGACCTGAACATCATGGACGTTTCCCTGGGCCTCTCCATGGACCGTGCGGCAGGCCTCGTCATGGACCGCACGATCATCACGGCCCACCGTTTGGTCATCGCGGATTTGATCACCATCATAGACACGGCCATCATGGTCACTATGGACACAAACACCTGGACTCTCATGTGCATGGACCCCATAGAGGCCACGGATCTTTTGGACATTGGCCTTTTGCTGGACCATCCGAGCGTGAAACATTCGGGCATAGACCATTTGGACATCGCGGAATGTTTCGCTTCGGGCCTTATTTCGGAAGGCCTGAAAGACCTGGAAGCCCTGGATTAGAAGGGCCTTCCAGGCCCTGCCTTAGAGGCTGTGATGAAGAATGCTGCAAAAGATCGCGCAAGGAAAAATGCTGCAGAAACGAGATTGAGGAAAACAAGGATAAGGAGTCAAGAAACGAAACTGTATACGTCCGAAGATTTGTTCTTGAGAAAGCACCTCGGTGTTATTCTGTTTGAAGCAATGAAGGTATTCTTCTATTTCTTATTTAATCATTACACTTATGTCTTTTGTTTATTGTCTTTATCTGTATAAAATTTCGGTGTAATTTTCCAAAAAAATATCCAGTTAATGACTTACATTTTCAAGTCGTGATTGTAACAACAGATAGTCTAATTGTTGTTTAATGCCGTAGCCGGTCGTGGGCAGTTTCTTGTGCTTATACATTGATGATCATAGTGAATGAAAATATATAAACATACAATATCAGTGCATTATTGGACACAGTTGGAAAATTATATCGGAATGAATCATCACTACTGACTCGATATTATCTTTATATACATTTGACTCGTATATGTTTAATGAAGATTTCACATTTACTGTCATCACTCCAAAAAGAGAAAAAAAAAACTTATGTAAACCACTTTTTTTCGAGCCTTAATCCACCACGCGGGCCCAGTGCCTTTTGATGGATCATTTTAAATAACTAAAGGATCATTGATGGATCACTTTATATGTTTACAAACAATATCCTTTCGTATACCGTACCATACCATCAGCCCATGTCTATCCACTGCTGGATATAGGCCTCTCACGAAACTCGTCACCACATACGATCCTCGGCTGTTCTTATCAATTTAAAACATACTGAATTTTTTGAGGAATAAATATTATATAATTTTATTAACATTAGATTTTCTTAAGGAAATACTGTTAATAGGAACAGTTGGCGAATGTAATTATAATTACTACAAAAAATATATGTAAACAACTAAAAAATAAGTAGTAATTATTAAAACAAATGCATTAGCTATTTTAATCGTCACATACTATTTTTTAGAATTATTTATATAAACAGCACGGAAAATGCTGAATGAGAGGCAAATCTAGAGCAACCTTAAAACTGGATTGGGTTTAGAATCTAAACTTTAGATGATCTGGAAAAATCTAGAAATTGGAGTCCGTCGAATTGGTGGTGACATTATTGATCATTTAAATTTAGTTCCTTTAGTTATTCAAAATTAGTTACTTTTGTTATTCAAAATTAGTTACTTTAGTTATTCAAAATTAGTTACTTTAGTTATTCAAAATTAGTTACTTTAGTTATTCAAAATTAGTTACTTTAGTTATTCAAAATTAGTTACTTTAGTTATTCAAAATTAGTTACTTTAGTTAGTCAAAAACAGTTTTTTTTGTTGTTATTGATTTATCTGCTTCATTTAGTCTTCATTAGTATTCAGTGCTCACTTACTACTTAATCGTTTAGATACAAGCCATTTTTTTATTTTCTAATTACTCACTCACTCTTTTACCACTTTTTATATATTTTCTTTTAATCACATGTATTTATTAGATTTGTGCCTGTGTTTTGTTTTAGCATTTATTGTTTCAAACAGAACGTACACAGCTGACGTAAAGTTATAATTCTGCGCAAGAATTCTGATTTAAAAAGAGAGAATCCATTTCATTATGAGACACAAAGAAATACTGAAAATGAGTCGGAAACAAACGTCGCTCGGGAGGAAAACGACTTATGTACTAAAAATCAAAATGGGGGAAGAAGATTGAAGATACAAATTTAATTGTCAAGTATTTTAAAAGATATTAAAACTGGATATCGGAAGAGTTTAAGACGAAATTGTTGTTAAATTAAACAATAAGATTAAATTATGAAAATAAAGTGAATTCACGAAAATATGTCTTTTATTTAAATACCTTCGAATCGTACGTTATATTTCTGAACAAAGGGGACTTATTGATTTAAATTAAGAGTAACTTAAAATTTTGTTGTTTTAAGATTCAGTTTAAACAGAAACATGAGCTAACATCTAATTTGTAAGGTAAACCAATAAAGGGACCCTTTTCTTAGATAATGTAATTATCTAATTAGGTAAAGTATAAACCTTAGCAAAATTACGTTAAAACATTCTAAGTGCGATAAAAATAAAAGGTGTTTTTAATTTTGAAAATTCCTTGTTACTCATATATCCCAATAATTCTGAATGTAGCAGTTAATAGGTAACGTTTATTACATAGCAAAATTATGTTACACACAAAATTTTCCACACATAACACAAATAATACGGTTGTATAGCAGCCTATAACGTCCCACTGCAGAGCACGGGCCTCGCCTAATAAATTACTAGGTTTTGGGCCATTATATACCACTCGAGCCCAGCGGTGGATTGGTGGATACGCATCTCGAGTTTCTTTTTCAAATCTCGAGTATACGGGTTTCCTGGCGATGTTTTCCTTCACCGGCGAGTTAGTAATAACTTCCCTGGAACAACATTAGGCTTATTATTTTTTTAATATTTTTTTAACCGACTGATTCTGTTAAATGTGGTTTGCTCACAAAGATATTGTTACTTTATGAATAATAAATGTTATTAATGTTATTGTAATGTTTATATGCAGTAAATGGTAATCCTTTTATGATAATCTCTTATGATTTTTTTGACATAAACTGACATAGAAAAAGCTTGTTTTAAAATATAATAACTTACAGTTAATAACATCAATTGTCAATAATATCAAAATAAAATCACTAGTTTATAAAGAGACATCAAGAAACTCTCTGTTTAAAAATCCTCATATAAGTAGAAGCTCGGTGATGCGGCGTGAGGATTTGAAGAAAGTCGTCGGTAGTAGCTGGATGAGAAGAGCCGAACATTCGTGTGCGGTGGCGCGCTTTGCGAGAGGCGTATATCCAGCAACGGAAAGACAGGCTGATGGTATGGTTCTGCACACGATTGCGAGATAACCAACATCCGTCACCATTTCAAAATCGAAACGGCGACATTTATAGCCGCGAGTCGGCACACCTCATTATAGTTTCGGAGTTACGTCGGAACGTAACAACAGACTTACGCATCGTAACTCTACGTGTGTTCGGTGGAGATAACGCGGGTAAACAGACTGTTATCCGTGACACATGGCTGGACAGATTTGCCGAACATTTTCAATATTGATGGTCATATAGTTATGGAAAAAGTAGACTATTCGGATAATCGTATACTGACAATGAGGCAAAGAATATGATTAAGATTTCTGCCTTTGTCATTTTCATATCATTGGGGAATGCCATAAGGCATTAAGTCCGCCTTTTGCGCATTTGTGTCTATTTTTTTGATGTAATATTATAAAATATTTTGCGTATCTATTGTATTAAATGCGAGCTGGCCATGAATTTTTGTCAACATCTGTCAAAAGAGATACATATTTTAGATTCAGTTTGTACTATTATTTACGACTAGCGACTCGCCCTCGCTTCGCTTCGGTTTATGTTTTTTTTTTCAAAATTTCAAAATAAAATATAGCCTACATTAGACACGGATAATGTAGCTTCCTATTTGTGAAGGGATTTTTGAAAACGGTTCAGTGGTTCCAGAGATTACCCCCAACATACCTACAAATACGCAATTTTACGCCGTATTTTTGATATTATTATATTAGTATAGATAAAAAATATTTCAATATTATTTTAATTTTCGGAAAAAAAAATATTGCGTTACAATGAATGCCAGCAGTTCTGAGTTAGGGAGGTATTGTACCTACACATTGAAAAAAATGCTTTTAAAAAAATCTTTACGATTGAATTTTGAAATTTAATAAATACATACAATGACCTTTCTAAAGTAAAAACATACCACATGTTTGGCTCGCCAATCTCAGTACCCGTGTATCCCACTCACTAGAGCCCCAACACCTATAGCGACTGCCTCATTAGCATACTGCAAACAGCATGATATTATCATCTTAAACATTGAGGTTAAGTTACACAAGTTTACAGCTTAAGTTAAATCAATACTGATCCTGCTTAAACCTTGCGGTTACTGCACTAGCTAGTTCGTTCAAACAAGGTAACATTTTTGGGTATTGTAAAAATATTTTAATTTTTCTGTGAAAAAAAAACGAGCTGAATGTTTTCAAAAGTCGCAGAATAGAAGTTATTATTATTATTTTTTATATTAAAAAGACCGCAGACGAGCATACAATCCACCCGGTGGCAAGTGGATACTGTCGCCCATTGACATCCGCGGTACATGATAACTTCAGTCCAACATGAGAAACGTTGGCTGGCCCCCGAATCATTGCCTATCTTTGGAGATGTAGAAATGTATTTGGAAAAAGGGGAGGGATAAGATGGGATGGGAATGAGCTCCGGAATATCTCACTCGCTACCGACACACGTACGTACATTGGAGAATAGGATAAAGTGGGAAATGAAATATATTTCTATATAAGGCTGGACTATGAAATCGTTTTCTTTCAAATATTTAATTTAAATATTTATAAATTAAAAAAATATTTATATTTACAAAACTGATTCTAATAATTATTGATTTATTAAAGAGTCATGGAACCCTGAGGCCTTTGTTAGCGTGGAAAGCTGCGAGCGGAAGTGGGGCCGCTCCGCTGGCGCTGTGCACTCTAATCTCTTCCATATAAACCCGTCCATACAAACCAATCCATATAATTAATGTCACCGCTCAAAAAACTCAACGTGGATGGACGTGAATCCGCAGTTAGCGGGATGTTTCATCCAGGAAACAAAACCCCTTATGTACGAATGGCATTAGTCGCACGCGCTCAAACCCTTTCACTCCGGCTGAGCTCAGCCCGAATGGTGATTTCAAATTCACTTTAGATACGACCCAAGATTGGAGAGGTTGGCGATTTTTATACGCTTCTTGAGTATATAATATTATTAGTCTGTCTGTTTTTAAATACGAGTAATGCATGACTTTTCCTAAAGCGTTTGGTACAAGGGGTCACGACTAGTCGCGACTAGTAACTCGAAAGAAGTTGTATGAGCTCGTTTTAAAGTTTCGCAGTTTTTAAGTCGCAAGGCGACGGCGACTAGCCAGGGCTGTCACATGGAAAAAAGCAAAGGTCGTATACTAGCTTAATGAAATCGTAGGTATATCTTGAAAATATTGAAATAAAATAATCATAAATCTGAGGGCGCAAGGTCGGGGCTATATGGTGGGTGCATCAACACTTCTCAACCTAGCTCTCTCAATTTTTGCTGAGTGGCCAAAGATCTGTGTGGTCTGGCGTTAACATGAAGAGACTACACCCTTTCTGTTGATCAATTCCAGGCGTTTTTTCTCAATTTCTTGCTTTAGTCTTATCAGCTGTTGACAGTAGAGATCCGAATCGATGGTTTTGCCCGGCGGTAAAAGATCATAATGAACGATGCTCTTCCAATCCCACCAACACACAACATCACATTATTGTGCGTTAATCCGGGTTTCGCCACAGTCTGTGGAGCTTGGCCGCACTTAGACCATGATCTTTTCCGCACGTTCTTGTCGTAAGTGATCCACTTCTCATCACCAGTGATCAATCTTTTTAAAAACAATTCGGTTTCATTGCGTTTTAATAGAGAATCGCAAACGAGTTCATCAGCAATGTCGTAACTACTTATATGCCGATCTTGCTGCACTTTTTCACAAATGGCATCAACTTTATCGGTAACAGAGCGACCGGAGCGAACTGCAACTTTCAAATTAAGATGTCCTGACTGAAAATGCTTAAACCAACTTTGTGCTACTCTTACTGACACTGCATTAGGTCCATAAACGGCACAAATTATTTTCGCAGCTTGTGTGGCATTTTTCCCTTTTTTGTAATAAAACTTTAAGATGTATCGAATTTCTTCGTTAGAATTGAAAATGAAAAAAACAATTGAAAAATGGCGGGAAACAGTTTTTTTTAAATGTTACCTTTTTAATGGTATCATAACCAGCCAGGTACAAACAGTTCAATCAAAAATATTGGATCACAACTTCATACATACAAAATACGAAAGACTTTCTCCCCGACCTATTACATAACATAAAATACTGTTTAAAATGTATCATTTTGTTTTATATACAATTGTTGAAGTCATCATTTACAACATTTCTTCGAACAGATTAAATTCCGTAGTTTCCACAGTCAATTGTTTTGCCAGTAACGTCGCGGTTGACGGTTTCATTATTTAAACTGTTTCTTAGTTTAGTTTCAATCTAATCAACTTCACTGAATGCCCTTTTACCATCAGCGCTAGAATGTGGCAAACACAATAGATTTAAGGCAAACTGAGCTAGTGCCAATAATAAAAAAAACAAGTTTTTACAGTATGCAAAATAAGTCCCACAGAGAGTCAAATAAATGTCAAATTTATGTTGTTTAACCGAAAGATCTCTTTCCAAGCGCGTGCGGAAACCGGCGGGGATTCCTCGAAAAATAAATATATACAAGCCAGTTTCATTGTTATAACGTTCGTCTTAAAGATGTGCATACTTCCTTGTAAATATAAAAAGTCGTACGTTTTCCATACGATTACGACGATTCGAGTCATACGCACATAAAAACATCGTAATATGACAGCCCTGACATTGTCAGTCGCCTCTATCAGCCGCGAGCGTATGTCGCGAGGGCTCGGAAGGTGCTCCATATATTTTCATACTGGTAAACACTGTCCCATGTGTCGGGGCGTCAGTGACGCGCGGGTTTGTTGCTAGAGACGCGACCCACGGAAGTTCACCTTAAGGACAATTTACTAATTATCTCCCAACATAAATTCTAATAAGATTTCGAAGATAAACTGCAGGGCATATTTCTTAACGGATTGAAATGAATTGGCAGTAAAATGGTTCGTGTTTATATCTCGCTGTTAGCGGTAAGACCGCCTTTTGTATACCGGTTTAAGGTTTTTGTATGTGTACAATAAAAAATTCTTTGAGGGGGAGAGTGCACGCTGTAATCCAACAGCCGCTGGGCGCGCTCGACTGGCCACGTTACCCCTCTCTCACAAAATACTACCTTGAAATGTATTGCATTTCCCACTTTATCGTATTTCTCCAATGTACCTACGTACGTGTTTCGGTAGCGAGTGAGATGTGCCAGAGCCCATTCCCATCCCATCCTATCCCTGCCCATTTTCCCAACTCTTTCTCCAAATCCATTCCTATATCTCCAAAGGTAGGCAGCGCATCCGTGGGCGTGCCAACATTTGTCATTTTAGACTAATGCTGGCATGTATCGCGGATGTCTATGGGCGACAGTATCCACTTACCATCAGGTGGACTGTATGCTCGTCTGCCGCCTTCGCACATAAAAAAAAAAAACTTACTTGCTTAGGTTCGCAGATAATTCAATACAGATCAGTAGAATCAAAATTATGACGGTGTAATCTATTAAAAAAATCAACTTCTATGGATGCAACTATATATCATAAGAAAGGTCACGTCCGGTCTTAGTTAAATTTCTTTATTATATCTTGATGTTATATTTAATTTAGCTGGTGTTAATCTCTTTGTTTAGATCGCTTTCATTACGACAAATATCAAAGTTTTTTTAACATTCTTACTCAGATTGTTTCTGTTTGCTATTCATTAATAATCCGTCTATGTGGTCTATGGTTATAAAGTACGAAAGAAAAATATTAATTTGTACACACATAGAGCACCACAATATATAAAATTTAGTATGGAAAACGGATAAGGGATAGTGAGGTGTAATTGTGGTCACAAGAGTCACGGCGCCAAAGAGGGTCACAGGCGCTGGTTTTCAGCTATAACCAGGTGTTTAAAGGGTTATTTGAACCCGCTACCCCTTACATTTTGAGCACCTTATCGTTGATTCAAAACCGGATTAGTTCCGCACCGCACGCTCATAGAAGCGATTGCGTTAACACCGGCGAAGTAATTGTATCTGTATACATCGTAAATAACTTTGTTGGTTACTGTTGGCTGATCACGTACATGTTTGATATCGATGAGTAATAATTATACTGAACACAAAGAACCCGAATAAGGGCGAATTTCCACTAGAAGCAAAATTAATAAAGCTTTGTATACGATGAGGCACTACAAATTGCCTGCACAGATCAAGCAATATATATATATATATTCCGTTCCAATCCAATTTGTAAAAAAAAATGTAAACAAACGTGGCCGCCGAGGTAACTGGGCCACTATCGGCGAATTTCTTCAAGTCGTCTTCGTCCAGTGGCAGCGGCTGAATGAGAAGAGCTGAAGATCATGGTGTGATGGCGAGCCAATAGTATAGTGTGATATCGTATGTTAAAGGTATATTGGACCAAGTAGTCCATCAAAAACATCTTGACATTTTCAATTTATTTGCTGCTTCTTTTGTATTTACTGATTGTGTGGATTGATAAATGTTGAAAATGATTAGGTTTATATAATAAAGACTGATGAATTTACCGTTTTAGAAATTATATAAAATCAAATTAAATTTTTCATACTTATACTAAGGACAGAGAGGTAGGTTACTATGACGTAATATCTAATGAATTCCTTGTTTGTTTCGTTTTGTTTATTTCCAAAATCCCTGTTCAATCGATTTAATTAATAAAACAGATTCTATATTTTTATATATAAATATACATTGTTATATACTGTCGTCCATGGATAGTTAAGATACCATATACTAACCTAATTCAAGATACCAGTAGATATACTACCGTCAAGACAACAATTAACAATTTTAACAATTAACAATTATCCATAGTAGATCATATCCAAGTAGATCCTCAAACTAGGCAGTGCCTGTATCATGAGGGTCATTTCTAACGCAGAAGTGAGCAGCAAGCTTACAAACACAAGTACAATATGTTTTAAAATACGTTTCAATTCAAACAGTTGAAACCTTATAGCATGAAAGGTAAATAAAATGTATATTTATACGTCAAGAATAAGTTAATGAACTAATATGAAGTTAATAATGGGATGATAGAAAAAAGAAAACCGTGTTTTGCCAACACGGAAACAGGTATTCTCTACCGAAAATATCTCAACCTAAGCTGTGGACATGTAAATTGTCTAACATGGTTAGGTAAACACTGTTGTTTCGTTTGGACACGGTGGAGATAATTACATTGTGCTGGGGGCGTTAGTGGCGTGGTCCAATCTAGGTCGTACGATTTGTCAGCCTGTACCTAACGGCACCTTAAGTAGCTAGTAGTAAAGACCATAATGGAACGTTTTAAGAGAAAGGTGACATATTGTTCTACTAAATTGTATTTAAATTGTATTTGAATTGATAAAGGCGTGGAAAATTTCGAGACTTTTCACGATGAACAATGTAAGCAATAATAATTAGAATGTGTCCTAAAAATGTAAAAAAAATATACGTCCTTTTGAATAAAAAATATATGTGGCTTATGTGGTCGTTGGTAATTGTAAAATGTTTTTATTATCGAAAAGTTGCGAATTATCTATTATTTCAACTGTTTATCGAGAAGGTCACACAATCGAATATTTTTTTGAAGCCACTACCGACAAACTTCTTGAAGTCGTTTCACTAAACCTAACCGGAGCGCGTTCCACACCGCGCTTTCTATTCAATGACTCGTCTACCGTTTGTTCGACCTGTGACAGATAGAAACTATTAATTGGCACTTCAGCATGCAGATTCTATTCTATGCCGTTGACTTTTGTTCTTTGGCGAATCACTTCGTTTCGTATATTAATCCAAAAGAAACTCAGAGCAGAGCATTTACACCTATATCTCTTCGTAGCTCGCCCAGCGAATTTGAACTTATGACGGGCCAAATTAAATTAAGTAATAATATTCACAGTGCCAGAATGCAATGTTTTGGCTTCTGTGTAATTACGGAATACAGAGAAAGCGCAGAGTAGCTGGATTTAATTAATAGGTATCTGTTCTACTATGCATTAAATTAAATTAATATACAATTGCTAATTGTTTTTTTTTTATTACAATTTGATAACAGATTAGCCCCGTTGGTAATGCGCCTGCCTGCTATGGTATGCCTATTGTGGAGATTGGGCGATTTTCAAACCTTGAAATGTGCACTTTAAAATGCCCTGACTATTTTTATTTGAAATATTAAATGAATAGATAGGTACTTACTTTTTATGAATAACAAAAATAAACTAAAATTCTATATTTATAAACTTTAAAACTATGCATAAATAAACGTTTGTAATTGTTTAAATACATTTTTCTTTGCTATTTCACTTAGCAAATGTTTATACTAGGACCTCACAGTAGATAAATTCACAGGGTTATTTTTATTTCAAATAAATATTTTTGTTTTGTACAAAAATTGGAAAAATATACGAGAAAATACTTATTTGCTAAATAAAGATACCAAAAATATAGTGAAGATTTGTATTGAATGGGATTTAGAGAGAGACAGAGGATGAAAGAACATCTGCGGGGCGTTCGGAGCAGCCGTAGTGGGCGCAGGAGCAATGTCACTGGCAAGCCGGAGCAGTTTATAAGTAGAAACTTTTGCTTGCGTAGAATGCGTTTGTGTGTGAGTGTTACTCATACCATACCACCAGCCTGTCTCTCGACCGCTGAATATAGGTAGAGGCCTATATCCAGCAGTGGAGGGCCCAAGGCTTCGTCACCACACACGATACTCGGCTCATCTCATCCAACCAGCATCGGCTGACTTCTTTCAGTCGTCGGTCCATCTGGCCGGAAGACGTTCCATCTTCCCAGTACGTGGCCTCCAATCGAGAACTCGTCTACCCCATCGGCCATCGATCTTGCGGCAAATATGAGCTGCCGATTGCTACTTCAACATGCCGATTTTACGAACTAAGTCTGTGACTTTAGTTCTTTGGAGAATGTCTTCGTTTCGGACCCTATTCCGCAAAGAAACTACGAGCATAGCTCTGTACATAGCTCGTTGAGTGACTTTGTACTTGTGGATCAGGTCTACCGTTAGCGGTACGTCCACCTCCACCTCCATACGTGTCATCGGTTCCCTTCGTCATACTTCCCCATCGGTTGTCAGTTATGCGGCCGACGACCTGTCCTTTATCAGTTCCGCGTACTCGTTGTGTGAGCTATATGTGAAAATAAAATATAACAAAATATGATAAAATTATTTTTCATAAACGTCAAAAATCGCACACAGTTAATCAACAAAGATATAATTAATACCAGAAGGGCGTCTGCAGCATGTCACGCCAAATGCGTCCATTGCAAGCTTGCTCTTTCATGTACTACGACTTCCAAATGTTGATACTTGACATGCACATTTGATACACAAAATTTACCATATTAACCATATTAATTTTTCAGGGCATATTAAACCTAACATGCAACTGAGTGAATCTGACTCCTAGAATTAACGACCTTATGAAAGTTGGTTCATTTTACGGTCTGTCTAGAAATGTACCAACGTGTTTCGAAAGTGAGTGCAAATTGCCGGAGCCTGTTTCCTTTCCCATTCCATTTCATTACAACCTTTCATATTCCATTACATCCCATTCAGTCCCATCACGTACAATGTAGAGTATAGTGAAATAATGCGCCCTCATCCAAATATACACAGTACGACTTTTTTTTTTCAAAATACTAATTTAAAATTTCTACGCACGTGTCAACATTCATCATCTTTGACTGAGGTTGGCATAGATTGGAAATGTACATGGGCAACAGTAACCACTAATGATAAGGTGAACTGTTTGCTTGTTTACTACATTCTTTCTGTAAAAAAGACTAATAGAACACTCCAGTCAGAAAGGAGCTGTATTGCTTCTTGAGCCATATTCATCGAAATATCGTTCATATGTGTAAACGTTTCGAAATGTCAGCGATTTTAATTCTGTGGCGAATGTCTTCGTTTTAGGTCTTATCCCGCAGCTCTCTGAGTGATTTTGAACTTATGGATCAGTCCTAACGTTAGGCCTCATTTAGGCACCATATGTCATAACTGAGAGGACGCACTGATTGAAGACTTTCGTCTTCATGCAGTGTGGTATAGGAGCCGACACATTTTACCAAATGTTGCCTAGCGGAGCTGAATGCGTCTATCGACATCCTTGGTGAAGTTCGACTTGCCTAGTTAGATTGTTTGCCCAAGGTAGACATAATGGTCAATAACTTCGAGTGCCACACCTTCGACGTCTATCAGTCCCGGAAGAACGTGTTCATTGAACATGATTTTTATTTGTGTCTAAGTGAGCCAAGGATCGTGTGTGGAGGTGAGCTTTAGGAGAGGCTTATAACGTGCAGTGGAAGGACATAGGCTGAATCCACATAGGCAGAATCTGATGGTATGATATGGTAATAACGGATCTTTCAAAACGGACACTCGATGATTAGAAACCTATTGCCGCCATTATTTAAAAAGATATCTGTCATATTTAATAGTAATGTTTATTGAGATTCACCATTTCGTCATGGTAAATTACACGATTCAAAAAAGCGTAAAAATCATTAAACTTTACTATCAAAATGACTGTTCAATTAGCGGAACGTTCCGTGCGTTAAGTGAAATTTAATAATCTGCCTGTTTAGTCCTCAATTCGACGTCTAATCAACCAATTCGAAGAAACCGGGTCAGTTGCTGATCGAACACCTGCACGTCAAAGAAACATAAGATCTGTCTAAAACATTGTTGATGTTCGGGATAGTGTGCGTGAGAATCCGAAACAGTCAATTTACTTGGTGCACAAGAACATGGTATTTCTGTGACTTCAACTTGGCGAATTATGTGCCGGGACTCGAGACTTCATCCGTATAAAATTCAATTGACTCAATTTTAATTTTAATTTTTTTTATATACTAGTAGGCGGACGAGCAAGCGGTCCCACGTGATGGTAAGTGTTACCGCCGCCCATGGACACCTGCAACACCAGGGGTTTGACTATTTTTGGATGAATGGCTTCGTTAACAAGCAAAATTGTTGCATTTGGAGCGATGAGAATCCACAGGAAATTCAAGAGCGTCAAATGCATTATGAAAAAGTCACTGTTTGGTATAGATTTTAGTCCGGAGGCATCATCGGCCCTTCTTCTAAAATGAGCAAGAAGCTGCACTCACTGTCAACGGCGACAGGTATCGGGTGAAGGTAACCGATTATTTGTGGCCCCGGTTAGATGATATGGACATTAGCCATTAGTGGTTTCAACAAGGCGACGCCACGTGCCCCACAGAGCATGCAACAATGGACATTCTGCAGGAGAAGTTCGCAGGCTCCATTATCTCGCTAGGCGGCGATATCAAATGGCTACCGAGATCATGTGATCTAACGTCCTTAGACTTCCTTCAGGTTACGCCTCAGGTTACGTTAAATGTCAAGTGTATGCTAATCAACCGCAAAGAATTGTCGTCTTAAAGATCACCGAGTCGTTAATGAAATCGAGCCCGATGCGCGCCACTCAACGTAACCGCGGCGACCATTTTCCCGATACCATATTCCATTATAGCGGTATCGATTATACAACTTGTTTTAATTATATTTAAAACTAGAGCGCAGTTATTGAAATACCCTATATAAATAAAATAACAAATCTCTGAATACCTACATTCATCTACATAATTAAGTTGTTAAAACAATATTATTAACACAAATTATCATAAAACAAGTATCAAGACATATCAGTCTCCGCTCCACAATGTAACTCTAAATCCCCTGCGCCTAATCACTTCATACGGCTGACATGTAATAATTTACGTTATTAAACGAGTATTTCCACTGGCCTCGGTAATAATTAATAAATTAGTGCCTACAATTAATAATTTGCTGGTATGTGACTGGGGAATAACCACTGCATGCCGTGCAGTTGAGTTAGTACAAATTTTAAAGGTAATCGTAATAAACCCTGTAATAATGGCTTGTGTATTTGGAAACGTGCATTAAGAACTTTATGACTTTGACAATAAGGACCACAGATTATGTCCGTGATCTGCAATTGTAATCCTGAAGAAAGGACAGCACTTACACGAATTTTATTCGTCATCTTGTGCGATTTATACTTAGGCACAATTGGGTAATAAATATTTATTTATTTAAATATAACATAAGATACATTACAGTTATAAAAACCAATGCGTATATTTTTTATACAGTACATTCTTTATAATGATTTCTTTGAGAATTTCAAAGCATACCTGTTAAGAACTCACTCATTTGAGAAGAAATCATCTATGTCACTACGCTTCGCTAACATTTTATTAATGTAACAAGCACGTGACAGTACATTACGTCGCAGGCTAATACGAGATGAAACCTCCTCCAGTAAGCGATGAGTGCGCTCGCTGTTATACCGATCCGGGATAAAAAGCGACACACCATCCAACAACAGCAGCAATTACAACAACTTGCCTCGCAACAGTCTAATTAGAAACATTATAATTATAATAGACAAGTTACGCCGAAGTTCTAATGTATTACCATCCAACCATTCCTACGACAAACAACGATGGATATAAATACGGATGACAGCCGTACATTTTTTTACAAATGAATCTGAGAAACTAATTTTGAACTGTTTCCAACATGATAGTATACGTTCTAGTCTGTATAAATTCTAAGGACAATTAGTACACTCAATTTTATCAATAAATATACACCCACAAACCAAGCCCCTCTGAATGATAAGCATTTTTATTTTTAGTTCGACATATTCCAGGTGTTCAAATTTTTTCTTTTTTTTTTATAGAAAAAGGCGGCAGACAAGCATACAGTCCACCTGATGGTAAGTGGATACTGTCATCCATAGACATCCGCGATAGATGCCAACATCAGTCCAGAGTGACAAACGTTGGCACGCCTCCAGGTGCGCTGCCCACCTTTGCAAATTAAGGAATGGATTGGGAGAAAAGGTTGGGAAAATGGGAAGACCTATCCCTTCCGATTTCCATTCCCATGGGATGGGAATGGGTTCTGGCATATCTCACTCACTACCGTAACACGTATGTACATTGAGGAAATGCGATTTAGTAGGAAATGCCGTACAAATTGCAGCCCCCTATAAATTTCAAAATCTTGGGAAGTTGAAGTGTTATACGTAAAAAAATTTGCCTTTTAATAGTCAAAAGTGTAATTTTATTGACTATGTAAGTCAAACTTATTATACATATATAGATTGTCCCAGATTGAGCGCCGGATTTAAATTTCGTGCCATTTTTTTTGTTTAGCGGCTGGCAAGTCTGGTTTGTTTATAGATGTCACATATGGCAGTTGCAATTAGTTAACGTGGAATTATCTAGTCAATGCAATTAGCTATAGGAAAGAGTAATGCAATATGAATTTTAGTGGTATGAAATGGACCATAATTTTGGCGAAAAAATCATCTTTAATTACGAGGCCTATTTCCACCTTGACGGATACGTCAATAAACAAAATTGTCGAATCTGGGGCTTGGAGAATCCTCATGAGATTCATGAAAAATGGATGTATCCTTAAAGAGACAGTTTGGTGCGGCTTTTGGTTCGGCGGGATCATAGGGCCATTTTTTTAGGTATCGGTATTTAAGTAGGCATAGAGAACTATCGGAACATGCTACAGGAGTTTTTTTTTGGCACCAATTGGAAGACATGAACCTCGATCAATTCTGGTTCCAACAGGAGGGTGCCACATGTCACACAGCAGGAGGAACATTGATATTATTTTTTTTCTAAATTAAACCCGGCGATCAATCTGGGACAACTTTATGTTCTTTTGCCAATACATCTGTCAACAAAATATGTCACCAGATTATTAAATAGACTTTTTACTGTTTATAAAATTGTATTTCGCCAATAACAATAAACATATTATAGTAGCCTTAACCCATGATTTCATGATTGGTAATTGTCCAATTATACCCTGTAATTCAGTCGCTATTTTGGGAATAAGGATTAATCGCATCAGGAACACCGAACTACGGTCCGAGACCCCGTATTATTAATGTAGGTACTAAGACTAGCCAAAATAGGATTGGACTGGACACGTCTGCTCCATACATCCGGGAAGGTCGGCCAACGTTATCAATAAGTAGATGCCACAGGATGGACACCGAATTAGAGGCAGACTGAGGAGATGGCTAGTCGACCAAGAAGCACGTTACGAAACTTGATCAAACGTGCTAATTGACAAAGACTGTGTATCGTAAATCCCCGACTTTTACTAATACGTTTCTACTTAACTAGGGATTTTTAAATTATTGTCAATTAAATCCCTACTTAATTATCATTGCTTAAAAAATAAAAGTCCAGAGCATGTGTACCAATACGCACTGGGCCACCGTGTAGGATTATGTCCCGAATCAACCAGTGATTTTCTGGTGGAGGCCTGTGCGTTATAGTGGAATGTTATGAGCTTATATCGATATCCCACTCACTAAAAACACGCTCCTA
The DNA here is from genome assembly GCA_943735995.1 of Sesia bembeciformis. Lineage (NCBI taxonomy): Eukaryota > Metazoa > Arthropoda > Insecta > Lepidoptera > Sesiidae > Sesia > Sesia bembeciformis. The sequence continues at coordinate 13,305,549 of OX031041.1, read as the reverse complement.
CATTTTGCGGCAGTTTTGTGTGAAACAGATGTAACTTGGCTAGTCGATGCGCTCAATCGGCTATGGGATATAGCATATTTCCCTCGATTTTTTTTATTTTCTCATATGTTTCTATCACTCCCTAAAAGGCGAGGTGTGCGCTTAAATACTTCCCTTTAATCTCATTAATAATCCTTTGTAATGATTTCACAGATAATAACTAATGTATATCATGATGGTTTGAAATCATTTAGCTACTGCTATTAAAGGCTATGATTAGACCCACTGCGGTTTGCGGTGAACACACACGCAAACAACGCACATGACACACAACACAACGTGGTTGTGTGTAGTCATGCGTGATTATGCGGTGAAATTGAAATATATTGAAATTATCTATTAGGCCTGCACTGAATAATTATTGAGTTCTGTTTTTTTTTTTTAATTTCTGTTAAGAAATTTTACAAAAATATTGTATGGAGTTATAGCTACACTTATTTATGCAATTGAATTTATTTGTTCAATTTTAAGTCGTTCTTCTTGAACAGTTTATTTGTGTTTTGGAATTTTCGAAGTTGGGGTAAGTAAGCATTTAAAGCAGTTTCATTTTTTTTAATGCAACAAATCTAATGTCTCTTTGTACATGTCGTTAAAGCAAATAAATCGATATTCAGCGGTATTAACCCGGTGTTATTAAATCGGTTCCAACTCGGTATGTTTACTATACATTTAACAGTTTGATTATCTTTATCAGTCATCAAATACCAATGATGACTCCCAGAGTCAATGACGTCAGAGTTCAAAATAATACAAAAATAAGTTTACAATTTACTAAATGTGTATTTGTAAATGTTGAAGAACAGAAAGTCGAAAATATGTGAGAATTGATTTTACCATCAGCAAATGCGGCGTGGCTTTGGAAGTGTGGGGTATGGTGTAATTGTAAGCGATGCGGTTATAAATTTCGATACTGGCCCATAATATACCATTTTCTGGGCACATGCCTCCCCTAGTAACTCACTAGGGCGTATTGAGACAATACAACACGCGAGCCCACTTGCTCTAGACTTTTTTGAACTTCCAGGGACACGCGTTTATTCACGATGTTTTCCTTCACCGCCAATGTATGGAAGGAGACGATGCACTCTGCAATCTTACATCGGTTGGGCGCAATCGACTGGCCGCGTTACCCCCCCTCTCACAAAAGACCATCGTAAAATCAACTGTATTTCCTCATTATCCTATTCCCCCAAAGTTCATACGTGTTTAGGTAGCGAGTGAGATATGCCAGAGCCCATTCCTATCTCATTCAATCCCTCACCATTTTCAGCCCTTTTTCCAAACCATTTCCTAAATTTCCAAAGGTAAGTAGCGCATTCATGGGCGTGCCAAAGTTTGTCATTCTGGACTAATGTTGGCTTGTGTTGCGGATGTCCATGGACAGCAGTTATACACTTACTACCAGTTGCCTAGAATTTAGCTAACGTTGATACTCCTACAAATGGACTGTCTGCTACCTACGGAATTAAATATGGAATTAAATTCGATGGGGTAGAAATAAATTGGGCAATTGTTACTCATTCTCGAAATATGCTACGTTTCACAGAGATAATTTTTGATTCGCTTCTGCGCACGCTCACAAAGGCGCCACCCCTTTAAGCGCTTCGAGGGTAAATGACGCCATCTTGCAGCGGAAATTAGCAGCTACGCGGCAAATGGTCTCCCGATACTCTTATCTGCAGACGCAAACTGCTCCGCGCTTCAATCGCTAAGTGATCAAGGATCTACATCTAAACGTATGTGGTATGAAGTTAAAAAACAGTTTTCTGGCTTAAATTTATTTACTAAACGGATCTTATGGTGTTGGGCACAGGAGGACCGATCAAGCGACCAATACCTCGAAAGGACCTCGGAAACCCATGGGAAGAGATTTTATTAATCTGTTCTATTTTACTCCAAGCATAAGCGGAATCGAATTTGGTAGCATTGCAATTATACTTGGTACTGCTGGTTTAGCGTACTTCTGACACCGAAAGGAACAGTTGTTTAAACAACACGACAGTGAACTTGAAACTTGAACTTGAACTCCAAAAAAAGAAGAAGCGTTAAATAGGAAAGTCGACAAGAAATTTCGTCTTTGAATTCTCCAATCGTCTCAGGGTGGTTTTTTCAAGAACACCACAGAAAGAAATCTAAGCAAGTTAAGTCACAACTTCTTGGCGACCAGTTTTGGTTTCCAAAACGAGAGGTGACACGATCTGGGAACTAGGTTTACAAACAACGTCATTGTTTCACGCGTCAATTTGTCAATATGTCACGACAGCCATCGCCATTGTCAGTCATCGAGGGACCTTCCTTATTTTCAAAAAATATGGTCCAATGATCCCTTCTGGGGATGCATCGGAAGCTCATGCAAAGCATAAAGATTTTCTGATCCTCAAATCCTGCGTTGGACTGTGCCTGCTCTTGAGGTCTAATTATTGGGAGCGATACCGTGTTGAGCGATGGAAATGTTTGGTTGTTCTACGACACTGACACTCACAGCCGTGATGTTATCAGGTGTTCTTTTAGGGCGATGACGGGTAAGGTTTCTCTCATCTTTCAATGAAAACGTCCGCTCGAATTTCCGGACTAAATTTTCAATAGTTGGCCGCGAGGGTCGATTATGCACACCAAAATGACCACGTAACTTGCGAATTGTTACTGTAAAATTTTATCCCTTTTTTGTAATGGGTTTTCACTATTAATTTTACCTTCATTTTATTCATTCATTCATTCATTTTACTCTTTTGTTTAACTTTTTTATAAATGATTTACCTTCATGTTTAAAATTTTCTTCGATACTTTTATACGCTGATGATGCTAAAATTTATAAGAATATTGAAAACTCTGTTGATGCACAACTTCTGCAAATCGACATTGATAGTGTAATGGAATGGTGCAATCTAAACTTATTGAAACTCAACGTTAAAAAATGTTCAATTATTTCATTCACAAGAAAGAAGACTGGTATAGTTTACAATTATGTTATGGGTAACGATCAATTGCAACGGGTGGAAACTGTTAAAGATCTCGGTGTCTTGCTTGATGCGAGGCTTTATTTTAATGATCATATCAAAACTATTTCTTCTAAGGCAATGCGAATGTGGGGATTTGTTTATAGAAACGCGTCGGAGTTTTCGCGCGTTAGTACACTACTTTTACTATATAAGTCTCTCGTTCGCCCTTTGGTGGAATATTGCTCAATTGTCTGGTCTCCTTTTACAAACGAACAAATTAAACTCATTGAAAAACCTCAGCATAATTTTCTGCGACACGCGGCCTATCGCGATGGTCACGGAATGTCACGCGATAATCATGATTATTCTTACATTCTTAGTAAACTGGGTTTGCAATCTTTGCAGGAGAGAAGAGTAATTTTTGATCTCACTTTTTTATTCAAAATTATTAACAACTTTTTAGATTGCTCTTTCCTAACATCGCACATAAATTATAGAATAAGTGCTGCTGGCACGAGGAACTCTGATGTGTTTTATGTCCCCTATAGAAGAACTCACGTTAGCAAGAATGAAACTTTGATACGACTGATGCGCAAGGCTAACGCTCTTGGTGATACTGTTAATTTTTATGGTAACGATATTGTTGAATTTTCGCGCCAACTGAGAAGTTCTGATCTTATGTTGCTTTGAGTTGTACTTTCTATTTTCCTTTCTTTAATCTGTTATGTAAAAAGGGTATATCCCGTATAAATAAATAAATAAATAAATAAATAAATTAATAAACGTTGTTCCAGACTGTAACGACGCATTTTCAAAAATGACTAATGTCTCAATCAACAAAGTACCAAAATTTGGCTGAAAGAACAATTGACAATCGAAAATGTCGTATTTTAAGTTCTTATCGAGATACCGTTTCCATAAGGCCTCACGTAGACGACAAATTAATTTGGAATATAATCGTGTGTGATAAATTAAGATCTATTATTAGTCAAATATCAATACTAAAGTATAAATTACCATATAGTACTATAAGACTTAAAAACTATCGTTTTTATCGATTTATCGTTGTAAAAATTTACAACGAAAACCGGTAGAATATACAGTAGTTCCATACATTAGCGTGAAGGTACAAACGGACCGACAATCAAACATCCTACGATCTAACGTGATCTAATCGTGTAGTATGTAGATTGTATTACACTGACAAACAAAACAATATCTGTAAAATACTAATATTCGATCTATGTAGTAACTTCGATCTCCTTTAATAGTATTTTAAATAAACACCCAGACAGATTTATAACCATTTCTATTTGCTGAAACAAAAAGACTGTGATTACTTCTACTCTATTTGATTGGCTCAATAATCCAGCAAACAATAATATCTTCGGCTTTCTACAGAGAAGCGTCCGAACGTTGCGTTATTTCTCAAATTTATTGAACGATTTTTATTGAGGCTTCTTAAAAATCTATGTATTGTAAATGTTTAAGAATTCCACAAAAAAAATATTTTTTATTACATTTTTGAGGTGTACAAATTTTAAAGGACTTGCTGTAGTAATAATAATAATTATAAAATTTGTCAAAGATTTTAATATTAAACTTTTTGTAGTCCATTCAACCGGTATAGCTGTAAATAATAATAATACGCTCGGTACAGGAAAACATAATTGCTAATACATAATTGTTTGTAAGCAGATATTTCACTGCCTTAAGGAATAGGTCGATAATGCGTTCTCACTTCTCATCATATTATTATGAGATTAAATGCAGTGCTACCCACTGCTAGCTGTGATTATAAAACTATTTCTCGGGTTGATCAGCGTCCAGTTGATGGGTCTTCAAGCATTTCGATTAAATAAAACTAAATGGTTTTGGTCGCAACTTTTATTCATGTTATTTTTTATTATGTACGAAGGCGGCAGACGAGCATACAGTCCACCTGATGGTAAGTGGCTACTGTCGCCCATAGACATCCACGATACATGCCAACATTAGTCCAAAATGAGAAACGCTGCCTATCTTTAGAGATAGGGTTGAGAAAATGGGGAGGGATAGGATGGGATTGGGCTCTGGCACATATCACTTACTACCGAAACACGTACGTACATTGGGGAAATACGATAAAATGGGAAATGCAATAAATTTCAAGGTAGTTTTCTGTTAGAGAGGGGTAACGTGGCCAGTCGACGGCGCCCAGCGGCTGTTGCATTGCGCGTGCACTCTTCCCCTCAAAAATGTGCTAGCCCCTGATGTTATTATATATTCGTATAAAAACATCTTGATAGCATGTGCCAGTCTCGTGTTACGGCGCTATCTATCTAACCTTTATGGAACTAAACTATAACAATTGGAAACGGGTAGTTGGCCAACGTTGTCAAAGGTGATTGCCCAACGTTGGCACACTTCCGGATGCGCCGTCTACCTTTGAAGATTTTGGAATGGATTTGAAAAAACGAAGGATGGATCGATGTTGTAACATAAGCAATTTATCATTTACTTTAACCAACTTTCAAACGCTAGTCTGTGGATCACTGTATCATTTACAGATACTCGTGTACTCTGTGGCCTAGGGTACACGGGTAGAGTAAATGGTAGAGTGTACTAGCATACTACTCAACCGGGTCCCAATACTCTACTGGTTTCGGTCAAGGTATCTGTTTGCACATATTTTTGCTAGTAGTACAGTGAATACCGCTCGTCGTCGCCGTCACATTATTATAAAAAATGCATAATGAACTTAACAGATCTGTTATTATTATTAGTCATTTGAAGTTTTGGAAGAACAACTATGTAAATGAAGCACGTGCGTGCATGAACAAGTAACACTATATAAGGCCGTTTACATTGGTCGAGTAGTGGCAAAGTAGAAAGTCGGCGGTGGTGGGGGAAGGCAATTCGTAGAGTCACTATACTACGAAGCTAGTTACTTTACTGTATAAAATTTTAGTACACTATCAATATTTTACTCTCCAACGAGCGTCTGCATTGGTATAGTAAATGGCATATATAATGCAAAAGAAATCTTAATATCTGACACTAAAGAGGTCAAATCTATTTTCTCAATATTGTTGGATGAGATTACTGTAGGTACATTATGATAAAAATAAATGTGCAATTAACATGAATAGCACTATGGTGGTACGGTAGGGAATAAAAAAATACTCACCGAACCACCAGTGGTACGGTTAGTGGTACGGTGGGTACGGCACGAACAGTTCTTAGTGATTTTTTTTTTCTTCCCGCAATAGCATTTGGTTTTATATTATTTACCTAGTGGAAGGCATTGTCATGGTGATACACAGGGTTCTCCTAGCACGAGTGCCAACGAACTTCTCATATATTATTGTAACCTATTGTCTAGTTATAAGTTATTGTTTATGCAGATTAAAACTAACTAACCTTATGTGAGAAGTACTTTGAACTGTAAAGTTTAGTTTAAATACAGTGGAGTAGTAACTCAACCGTTTACTCTCCCCGCGTAGCCTAGGCATCAAAGCGATTCAGCGGGCGCGTTAAGACCACAGACACTTATATAATGCTCGATCGTTTTGCCGATGCCCTTCATTTCCTTGCCCAGATGAGCTCATTTAGCCCCCTTCGTCCCTCTTTAAACTTCCAACTTTTTTTGTTTGCTAAAGTGATTAGTGGAAGGATAATATTTTATTTAATGGCATTTTGGAATGGACTTAGAATCTGACCTGGATTCCCTTTTACTGAGTTTGTGAATACAGAGATGAATCTTAATAAAATCTGCTGTTACGGCTAGAAAACGAAGAGTGGCTACACTTAGGTCTAGCCGAATAGAATTAGATGAATTTGGATAGAACTAGGTGCAGCCTTTTTCTTAATGGTTAATAGCAGATAAATTATTTCAAACGAATTGTTTTTGGGTAGGAAGGATTGTCGCGTTTTCTCTTTCTAACCGTAACATCTGCAGTTGGCTAAACGGATAGAAGATGAATTAGAAGAGGAAATGTGCTCCTGTCTGTCTGTGTCAGACACTACAGTATCTGAGCGTTTTTCGAAGATCGTAACCATAAATTCTTCTCATGTTCCCATGTGTTACAATATTATGGCTTCGTTGTTAGCTTTATATGAAAAAAATAATCAGAACTCAAAATTGAATTTTTGCAAAAACTGTTTCAAGAAGTTTTTAATGCAATGAACTGTTATGTCATTCTTATGTCATGTCACTAAAAAAATATTTTTTTCATCAAAAAATAATAAACGAAAACTATACCTACACGTAGTTTGAGACTTCATAAGATTCTATATGTAAGACTCTATACTATTTATACTCTATATGTAAGACAGAAAATGTCACCAAGAATCCCTAAAACAATATCCAAACCTCCCAGTTCTCAAGTTAATAAATGCAATTTATACACAAATCACGTTCAAGCTGTTATTTCAGGGAAGCTGAGCTTCGCAGACCATTATCACGGGTTTATTTAGGACACAGGATTGATTGTGCCTACGGAGTTTTATGAAGATTCTCTAAGAATTTATGATATGGTTGTCTTGTAGTGCTCTTATCTTTGGAAATTTTTCGGACCCTTGCACATAAAATTACGACGTATGCTTAGAAGGCAGCGGTTCCAAGAAATGAATGCAACCAGTATTATTTTTACTCAGAACATTATTTAGGACTAAATGTGATAAAAGTAAAAAAAAACACTGGAACAAAATAAATTAGATACAAATGAAACAAATTAAATATTATTTTTTTACAAGCAAAGTGTATTTAATTACACACTGTAATAATGTGATTATTGAAAATTGATTTTTTTTTGAAAATCAGTGCTGGTCACTCACTGGGAGTTATTAACAAAAATGGCCAGCACTGATTCAGAAGGCTTTGCAACCAGCCCTTTCAGTATCCAGTGCTGGACATGGCTGCACATTATCTTGTGCACATGCCACATTAGCATGAGGGATCAATGGCCTTAAAACGCCAAGCTGGTCAAGCGGGTTGGCAAGTCCACTCTTTAAGAGGTGCTGTAGTTCCTCAAGGCTTGTGCTAACGCCTTTCTTATTCCTTAGTCGCCTTTTACGACACCCACGGCGAGACGTGTAGTGGCCCGACAACACACGGCTCAGTGCTACATGGGTAAACAATGTTTATTACGATAACGTATCGTACCGCACGTGTAACCTCGTACTCGTTCAGTAATGACATTGACATTGACGATTGATTGACGAAGGTCATTGACCATTTCCTACAAAAGATAACGTCGTCATTATCATCCGTAAAACGTGATACAGTTTTGTTACTATAAGTAGGTATAATGTAATGTTTATTACGTGATCAATATGATTCATTAAAAATAATAAGAAAGTTAATAATAGTATTGGCCAACCGGGTGTTAGCGCAATTACAAAACTTTTTTGCGTTCATAAACGCGTACATCGAATGTATCGTCTAATACTCATTGTTCTCACTGAAAAAACAAGTTAATTTTACAAAGTTACATTTGCAGTTGGCGTCACCTAGCCGCCTATTGAATTTGTTGATAACAAGCTGCAAATGAGCTCAAGTACAAAGTAAACAAACAATGATTCACAGTATGACGCAGTTGAATCAATAAGCAATAAAAAATATTAAGATACATGAATTATCTACAATATTTGAACATGAAACTAAAATTTAATTCTTTATTCATCTCCCGTATGGTCTAGTGGCTAGGATACCTGGCTTTCACCCAGGAGGCTCGGGTTCGATTCCCGGTACGGGAAACCATACTTTTTTTTCAAACCTTATTTATCGTTTTCAGATTTGTTTTCGTCGAGTCTACTTTGTATTTAAAAATATTTAAAAGGATTTAAGCGTAAAATATGAATCGACCAATTATAAGATTATTTTAATTTTGCTTTCTATTATAACTTTTTAATCTTTATAATTTTAACATCATTAAACATTTTAAATTCCTTTTGTTTCTACAACTTTCACTGATTTTATTTTCATATTTGTTTTGTAATTATTTACTGTTTTTTTACGTTTTTACATAGTGAGGGCTAATTCTAAAGTCACTAGAGGGCGCTACTGGGATATATTTATAATAGGTATAATATTTGTCTAAATACATTAATGTGTATTTACTTCCTAATTTTTCTTCTAGTTAAAAAGTAGGTACTACCTATCTAAAAAGTAAGTATGTGACAAAATATCGAATTTTTTGTTACAAGTCATTGCACGAGAACATAAACGTTATTAGTTTTTAGTAAGCATAGGGTTATAAATGTATTTACATATGCAAAATGCATATTTCTCGGTTTTCACACTCCATTGCAATTTCTATGATTTTTCGTTTATAGTGCATCAACATACAAAATTCATTATCGGAAAACATCCGAAACAAGTTAGTTAGTCGCCGTTCTTGTTAAACGTAATTGAACGGTTTTGACGTAATTGAACAAATAAATGCGTACACTACTGCTATCAGGCAATGCCTGCCTCACTTTATTTCTGCGGACATGGCACCAAATTTCAAACGTTGCCCTGTCACGTCGGTCGACGTGAAGCGGTCAGCTTTGGCCTACAAATTAGTACCTGACAAACGTCACAAGTTTGAAATTGATAACTTAGAGAAGTGTATTGTGGTGTATAGTCATAAAACTGCAATTGATTGTGTAAATTTATCTGAGAGCTTTTATTTTGTGCATATTTGCATGGATATTTTGGCACTGATAATGCATGTAATCAATCCTATGTCTAGTTATTAGCTATATTTTTGCAAATTGTCATAAAATGAACCAGGTAGGCTGAAAACTAATGCACACATGCTTGTAGAATGCGAACGAAATGGCCTTCAGAAACGCGCCAGGTGGTATGTGGAAGTAACATTCCTCCTCTATACACGTGCGCGGTTTGAATCCGTTGCGTTTATCTAGTGCTATGTCAACGCGAGTTAATCAGCGCGGTGTTATCGAATTTTTAACTGCTGAAAAAGTGACTCCTACTGAGATTCATCGTCGTTTAAAGGCTGTTTATGATGACGATGTTGTTGATAGGTCTACTGTAAATCGATGGGTAATAACATTTCGTGGTTGCGATCCTGGAAAAGCCATAATTGTTAATGAAACACGCAGCGGACGTCCGATCACTGCCACAGACGATAAACTTCGCAAACTCGTCGACGATTTGATTCAAAATGACCGGCGAATCACTCAAAAGCGTATCGCAAACCATATTGGAATATCCAAGGAACGTGCCGGCTTCATTAATATTAGGATACGCTCGTCCACACACCTCGCGCACAACTGAAGAGGCTCTGCAAAACCTGAAGTTTGAACCGATTCCACACTCTCCTTACTCCCCCGATCTTGCGTCTTGCGATTTTTATTTCTTCCTCTACTTAAGAGAGACCTCAAGGGTAATCATTACACCTCGGACGATGAGGTGAAGTCAGCTATTAAGTCCTGGATTCGAGGAGTCGGAAAAATTTTTCAGTGACGGAATGAAAAATCTTCTTACACGTTGGGAGAAATGTGTTAGTCTTAACGGTGACTATGTTGAAAAATAGATATATGATTTTGAAGCTAAGGAATTGTACCATAGTGTACTTTTTGCCTGATCTTCCTATTTGTTTTTGTTCGTGTTCTACAAGCATGTGTGCATTACTTTTCAGTCTACCCTCGTATGTACTCTTAAATTGTTATTTATTTTTTAAAAAAAATACACTTTACTACATTAAGATATTTATTACACTAAGATTATTTACAATAAGAAAAGAAACAATACGAACAGAACACTTACAGAATGCTTTCAAAATTAAAATAGACTCAGTGGGTTTATCTCTTTACCTCTGTCTCCCGTTATACTCAAAGGTGTCTCAAGGAGTGAAAATATGCGTAAATATTCCAAACTTATACAAAGTTTTCGTGTATAATAGTAATCAACGTTTCACTACTAAAGTACAAAAAAATCTTACGTTACATTCCAGTGGCGCCATCTGGTGAGTATTCAAGTCGTAGCTCTCACTTATTTCACGTTTTTTCCGGCAGTTTTTAAAATCCCCAAACCATGATTGACAAAATGCCCTACGTACAAATGGATAAAAGTCTCTTCGTTTGTGGATGCAATTAGTTTCGCTGCCGGCACACACCGCAAATTCATTATACGAATAGGCGGACAAAATTGTCGGTGCAGCCCTTTGATTCGCGAAATTTAATTTGTGCCATTGTGCTGATGAATGAATGTTTCAGTAATATCCTGTTCCAACTAATAATTAAATAATATATTAAATAACAAGTAATATGAGAAATAATTAAATGGACCGGAGAAAATACTGAATGAGACACGACCAGCGACGATAGCAAATTTAAAGATGGGATAAGATTTAGATCCTCTTGTGACTTGTAGGTACTATTTGTATTAAAGTTTGATAACGCGTTAATCTGAAAATCTTTTGCTTACAAATTTCCAAAAAGTTTTACTAAAATTCGCTTGAAATTTAGAGGCTTTATCGTTGAGGGCGATAACGTTGCGGGCGTCCGTTCACGTCGCGTCGCTCGTAATGGCTCGTGTTTACAATCTGAAAAAATAAATCAATTTTACTTCTTGTGAAAGTGAACCTTGTGAAACACCAATATTTAGAGCATAACGGTATGTTGGTGATGGTGATTGGCTTTAGAATATCACCACCATATCTCTCCCCATCGTGTCGTAAACGGGGGCCAAGGGTAACAATGCCAAGGGTAGGCAGCGTAATTCCTAATTCATCGTTATCCTTTTTCCAAATACATTCCTTATGGCATCCGGAGGTGTGCCAACGTTTGTCATTCTGGACTGATGTTGGCATGTATCGCGGATGTCTATGGACGGCAGTATCCACTTACTATCAGGTGGACTGTATGCTCGTCTGCAGCCTTTTTTCTATAAAAAAAATGTACATGACGAGGTCCGAGTCCAGCAGTGGGCAATAAAAGGACTGGTTCCGTACGGTTAGGTACATTGCTAAAATGTTAGACTCTAGAGAGTAAAACGAAAGGACATTAAATTCGTTACTCGTTAAAATGTTTTTATCTACTTTAAAAATGCAATGCAATCAGCCCTTTCAGTATTCACTGCTCCTAATCACTGGACGTGGATCTCCTCAAGCGCAATGTCTTGTGCACATCGGATGTATGATGACCTTATAATGCTACGCTGTCCAAGCGTTGGCGAGTCCACTTTTTAGAGGCGGTGTAGTCCTCAACGCTTTTGATAGCTGTTTTGTTGTCCTTTAGCACCTTTTATGACACCCGCGGAGAGAGATGGGATTGTATTCTATAGCCGGAGGACACAACACACCACACTTAAAAGAAATATGGTAAAAGCAAAAAGACAAGTTATTTTGATCTGTCGTTTATCAGAACAACACATCATGTCACCATAGCAATGCTCTAAAGTTGCTGTTTCAATTTATCTATAGTCGCACATTTCCCGCCTATAATCCTAACTAATTTCTCCCTAAAACAGACAACCGTTATCTTGGGGATAAAGTTGAGCGCGGTTACAACAGTAATAATTCATTAGTATCAGATAACCGCCAGATAACTTTAATAGATAAGTATAGTTAAATTGGCTTTCGATTGCCTTTACGGTATTGCTTATTGGCAATTTAAGGCAGATTGAGTGAAGTTTTCTTGTTAAGGTTTAGCAATTTTTCTAAGTCTAGATTAGCCTTTATTTTGTACTAAGTATTTATTATTTTACTTTAAGCGGTTCATTAGTTTAAACGCTCTACATTATACAACTAATGAAAAAATTGAATAGATCGTCCATACATAGAAAATAAATATCCTCACTGATTCTTTTCATATATAAAGAAGGCGACAGACGAGCATATAGTCGACCTGGTGGTAAGTGGATACTGTCGCCCAAAGATATCCGCGATACATGCCAACATCAGTCCAGAACGACAAACGTTGACACGCCTCCGGATGCCATAAGGAATGTATTTGGAAAAAGGATAACGATGAATTAGGAATTACCTACGAAGTGTAAGATGAGATGGCCCATCCCATCCTATTCTCTCCTATCCCTCTCCATTTTCTCCACCCTTTTTCCAAATCCATTCCTACATCTTTAAAACTTTGGCAACGTGTCCGGGGTCTTGCCAACGTTTCTCATTCTGAACTGATATTGGCATGTATCGCGGATGTCCATGGGTGACAATATCCACTTAACACCAGGTGGACTGTATGCTCGTCTACCGCCACTGTTGCACATGTCTTGTGCGTGAGGGTTGTATCATCTTAAAATGCCACGGAGGCCAAGCGGATTGGCGAGTCCACTCTGTTAGATGTGGTGTGCTTCTTCAGGACTTGTGGTAGAGGCATTGTTATCCTTTAGTCGTCCTTTAAGACACACACAGAAAAACCCGGCCATCACCATACGGCCACACTCCTCAAAATACCTACCTTTGGTCTCGCCCCAGTCGACTAAAAAAATGAGCCTCATAGGTATCAGGAGAGTAAGGTTTCACAGAGATATAATTACTAAAAATAGACTGAATGAAGGTGAAATAATCGGAGTCGTTTGAGCGGGGATCATGACGCGCGGTTAGCTCTGAACGGTGAACGTTGATGTGTGTACTGGATTAGCGGTAGCGACAGCAAAAGCGTTCTCATTAAATTTTCATGTACTAGGGCGGTTTGTGCACCATCCCATCTGTGGGTGTGGGTGTTCCTGTGGGTGTCGTAAAAGGAGATTAAGAGATTAGCGGCTACCACACGCCCTGAGGATCTACACCACTTCTGAAAGAATGGAATTGCTAAACCGTTTGGCCAGCATGGCGTTTTAAGGCCTATATATGACCATATATCCCTCATCCGCAAGACAATGTGTATAAAAGGGACCATGTCCAACAGTGGATACTTAAAGGGCTGGTTGCAATATTATTCAATTTGTACCACCAAATACCATTCTGCTCTCCACTTCTGCATACGGACCACTTTCATGGAGGGCGTCCCACATTGCGCTTCTCGGTACGTGGTCTCTATTCAAGGATTTGATCTCTATTCACTATTCAAAGGTAGACTTAATGCTTAGAATCATTATCTCCCAATAAACCTTTGGGCTATGCAGAGATATCGCGGTGACCCATGTAAATTAAATACCATAATATAAATAAACATATACATACATGCCATACAAACATATTTAACTATAATATACAATAAATCTTTCCTTAATTGCCTTGTGTCAAATATCTCCATTTTGTGTAAAAATTCAAAGACTAAATCGTAATTCAATTGCACTTGACACTGACGGGCAGCTCGTTTCAGAACCGGGCAGCCTATAGCGAAGGAATCAGATAGAAAACCACTGCTAGTTTCTAGTTCTAGATTTTCTCTAGAACGGAGATCTTTTTGATTACTGTCACTAAAAAACCACCATCAAATGCAACAAATTTAATGTAATAAATGTCAATAAATTTTAAAAAGAGTTTTTTTTCTTACGGTACGGAATCTTCTTTAATGAAAATTAATTGCTAGGCCGCCATGATATTGCGGGTATTAGTGTATTTAACGCGATTTGTATTAATTCCTTTTATCATACATGACACGGTGTACAACAAATTGGATTAACGTGTATTTAGATATATACCTCGAGTTATTCTGTGGATAATACTAATGGATAGGCGGTTAATTTTTATGTACCCTCAAAGAAATATGTTTGTTTTAATTATGTAATGTTTTACACTTTTTAGTGATGAACGCAATTTATCTGAACATATTGGTGTCTTAACGGGTAGGTTTCCCAATTGTTCTGTAGAACTGTGATGTCATAGAACTGTTAAGAACAGTTAATCGTATAAAATAAATAATTCAGTATTAAAAAAAACTGCGCATTCCACTCTGTAACAATACATTTTAAATAACGATACAGTACATACCTACATACATACTCTCTGACAATACATACCCTGGTAGGGATGATTCCCTTCTCCTACCACTTGTGGACTCTTGCCAGAGAGTTGGGCAAGTGTGACCTTGACATTTTTACTAAGAGTGCATGCAGTAGGCAACGAAAATCAGTATGCTAAAGTTGCAATTTATTTACTTACTTAACCAAATAATGCACTCTTCATTACCTATGCAACTTAAAAACAACACAATTATAAATTGTGGTAAAAACTAATTTAATAAAAATCTTTCTCAATTACAAATAAATCAACTGTACAATGGTCACAGTATAATTCCCGCAGGGCTGGGTTTCTATAAAATCCTACAAGGACTGGATAGCGTACCTTTAGCGTAGGTACTGAAATTTCGTTTTCTACTGTACTCTTAGCAAAAACGTCATGGTAGGGAACAGTAAAAGAGAAATAGATAATTTATTCAATTACTCTTGTCCCAACTGTCTGGACAGCTAGTTAGGACAAGTGCAATGACTTATAAACTTCCTTGCACACAGTTAGAAAACAAATTTCTCGCGCCTACTTGTGACTGTATCAGTTTTTGTCTAGCACGTTTAAGTGTATCCTCTTTTTCGGGTTGTAAAATGACACACTGTGTCCCGCAAGAAAAATAATGAACTTTTTACGCACGTCGTAAATTGACCCCAATCTGAGACGCTGAACGATGGGGGATAATCCATTAGTTGAAAGGGAAATTGCACTTAGTGAAGGGTTGTGTAGGTTGTACTTGATTTCAGAGATCGCACTTGTTGGATGTATCTTAGAAAATATGAAAGATTATAATTATAATTTTTATAATACTAATTTGACTGACTGACTAAAACTGAATAAAAGTTGTTACAATTACAAATTATATGGCGTACAATGTACTGCCATATTATTTTAAAAAAAAGAAGCTGGTAGGCGAGTCCATCTGATGATAGGTGGATACTGTCGTCCATGGACATCCGCGATAGATACCAACACCAGTCCAAAATTACTAACGTTGGCTCACCCCCGGATGTTCTGCCTACATTTGGTAATTTTGGGAATTAGTTTAGGGAAGGCTGGGAAAATAAAAACGGTTAGAATAGGATGGAATAGGAATACTCACACTCACTACCGAAATACGTACGTACAGGGTATTAGGATAATGTAAGAAATGCAGTACACTTGACGGTTGTATTTATGAACGCGGAGTAACTTGGCCAGTCGAGTGCGTCCAGCGGATGTGGGGTTGCAGCGTTGAATTCCCGTTTGTTTGAATCGTCCCGTTTTAGTTCCATATATACCCTATGCACAACCTCTTATGAGCATGAGGAAGCCCGTGTCCTGCAGTGGACGAAAAAAAGGGCTAATTACTTTACATTTACCTACGGCTAATTATGTAGGTATATTTATCTATTTAAACGGACCTTGACGCGAATGTTTACCTTATGTATTTTACTCGACGTTTCGGATGGGTTGCACCAGCCATGGTCACAAGCTGACTGTCAACCGATTATCTGACTGTGAGATAAATGTGTGTGAAAAACGATAAAATATTAAACGTTTACGTATTTTGAAAATATTCAGTTACTAAGGCAATCATATTAAGATGATATTAAGGATCATCTTAATATCATTAGGATTTATGATATTAAGATGAATGTTGGCTATAACTTGTTATCCTTGCAGAGTGCAACGACGGACAGCCAGTCATATGCAACTGTTCCCTTCCTCAGTAATTAGTTTACATGTGATTTATCACTGAAAGGGTACAGCATAGTGAAAACACAATTAATTATTTTAAGTTAGTTAATTTCAATGAGTTATTATACCCTATATTTTCCTCGGTGACAATTTTCCATAGAAGAAAATATATTAAAATGTTATTTGAAAAATGTTATTAATAGCATTTAAGAATACTTAAGTGATAAAGGACTGTTAATTTTTTTTTAAATTAATTTTGTGTGTACAATTTTTTGCACGTTATCCCTGAACATGTCACGTTCAGGGATAACGTGCAAAAAATGAAACATGTAAAACATGAAATTGTTTTACTAATGTTGACTCTTTTGTACGTTAATAGGCCAGTCTATGTATAGCTTCTAAGAATCATTAATCGTATAGACAGACGAACAGACAGATAGAGAATAATTCCAAAAAAATGGTTATTCGGCCATATGATTAGTTACGTACACAGCTTTTACTTTTTTTAAAAAATACTTCATGTACAGCTATGTACGTACAGCTTCAGCTTCGTTTAGGATTTTATAATCGGTATAGATTATTATTATAATGTAAGCGTTTAATTGTCAACTTGAAAAACTTGAATTAGACACCTGCGGGAAGAATGGGGTTGTTCTCTTCTCGAGACGGCCTACACCACGCGGCTGGTACAGTACAGTAATAGTATGACAATATTTACACGATATTTCTGCTAAGAGATTATAGCAGCTTTGTAATATAACGCTTTTATTCCTTGTCTCTTCTTTAAAAGACTTATATGAAGGGAGAAGACACATAAAACAAAATACGAAGTAACATATTCATATCATCAAAAAGTCAAAAAGTATACCCATTGCTACAAACGATTTTAGCCCGACATTCGCAGTATGGGGAATTTCTTTCACAACCTTCCTTCTTGCACCTATAAAAATGGATGGACGGGTTCGACTTGCGACAATAAGATATGAGCCCTACCAATGAAAATGTCATGTCATTTGTTTGGGTCTTTCTGTAATGCTTACTTGATATCAAAATTATATAAAGTCCTTATTATAATCTTGCTGTGGAGTATTTTATACAAATATATACAATTATACGAATACGTCAATCAGTAGACGAAAACTATTATGTATATATAGCTAAAAAATAAAAGAAAATAATTGGTGAGTAATTTACTCGTATGTGCATAAAACATCCACACTCTCTCCTTAGTTCTTTGTCGTGTTATGCTGTACGCTTTCATTTTTGCACGAATAGTCAAGCAATAAGCTCAAAACTTTTTGAATGGACAGTTGTCATTTTTTTATAGTTAGAAGGCGCTAAACTAGCATACAGTTCACCTGGTGGTAAGTGGATAATGTCGCCCATAGACACTTATAGGATTTTAGTGTGTTTAAGTTTAACTTTCGTGTTATGTCTACGTTCTAGATTTTGTTGCACGTAAACAGGTGAAGACTGCTTTTCCGTAATCTTATAAAAGATCACCTTCAAAGGTAACGGTACGTCCATTCACTTCACTTTTCTAAAAGTTTCCGCCCTAGTTTCCCGTCGTTAAACGTTCTCAAAATCCGCCCCCAATTTGCATGGTAATGACGTCGTGCGTCTGTCGGCGTTTCCGCAAGGCCTCCCCTGAAAAAAACTTACGTAAGACGTCTCTAAAATGCGTCGCGAATCGTTAAAAAAGCTATTTAGATATTAGATATTTTTATACGCCTGATATTTATCTCGCTTCGCGGGGCTGCTTTCAAATGTACTGCATTTCGTACTTTATCGTATTTCCTTAATGTACGTACGTGTTTCGGTAGTGAGTGAGACGTGCCAGAACCCATTCCCATCCTATCCTTCCTTATTTTCCCAACCAAATCCATTCCCATATCTCTAAAGTTTTTCAACGTGCCAACGTTTTTCATTCTGGACTGATGTTGGCATGTATCGCGGATGTCTATGGGCGACAGTATCCACTTACCATCAAGTGGACTGCATGCTTGTCAATAATAATTAAAAAAAATATATCAACCACTTGAATAAACGGTTAGGTAGCGCCAACCGCAAGTATAACGTTATAGAACAAATATATTAATTCAGTTAGAGTAACGAAAATTGTCCAGGTTACAGTACTCGTACGCGGTTGAAGGGGAGAAATCTTATGAGTTTTCATGATCTTACTAATATATAATTTGACTGTATTGCTATTAATAAGTGAATAATTAATTTTGCATGCCCTAACAGGCTGAATATGGTAGACAAAATTGAAGTATAGATATTTTATAACATTCTGTACCCATATTCTGCAAATAAATTGTTTGAGTTTGAGAAAATAAAGAATTCCATTCCACACCACACCATTCCGGGTGGCCAAGCGGGTTCGCAAGCCCAGCCTGTGGTGGTGTAGTTCCTAGGCGCTTGTGGTAGCCGCTTTGTTAATCCATAGTCGATAGAATAGCTATAGGCTATAAAGTAGCGCTCTTAGAGATGTTGTGATGCTATTCAATAGCCGGCTGACACCATATAGCCCATAATTAGGGGGGGAGTGCACGCTGCAATCCAACAGCCGCTGGGCGCGCTCGACTGGCCACGTTACCCCTCTCTCACAGAAGACTACCTTGAAATGTACTGCATTTCCCATTTTATCGTATTTCCCTAATGTACGTACGTGTTTCAGTAGTGAGTGAGATGTGCTAGAGCCCATTCCAATCCCATCCTATCCCTCCCCATTTTCCCAACCCTTTCTCCAAATCCATTCCTATATCTCCAAAGGTAGGCAGCGCCATCCGGGGGCGTGCCAACGTTTCTCATTTTGGACTAATGTCGGCATGTATCGCGGATGTCTATGGGCGACAGTATCCACTTACCACAATGTGGACTGTATGCTCGTCAGCCGCCTTCGTACATAAATAATAATAATAATAATAATAATAATTAATTTACGTTTGTCTAATCGTTAATAATTCTCAACCAATTACTGTGATCTTTTACGCATTGCTCCATAATCTTGTTTTAAGTTACAACGCTCTGTATTTGGTTAACATAATTACTTACATCTACTTTAACAATTAGGCGGATCCCAAATCTTTGTTCAAGTTGCGATTGAATGAGAAAATTAAGGGCGATTGCAGACTTATTATTTTAACAAAACAACACCAGTAAACGAGACGATTTCCGAATTTATTAATGTATTTGTTGGCTGATGGCCAGAGCTACGCTAACTATCATCCACCGACTCAGACATAGTAGGAACCTTGACCAAATGATGAAACACACAATAACCACAACGGTAACGTTTCATACAATGCACTTTACACAATTCATTCATACAATAACTTGGAATACAATGCACTGTTAATTACGAATTTATCAAGATAACGATCATTCGTCGAAGGTTTGCAAATCTAGATCACCCATGTCAAGACTAAAAACCCGGCAATTCTCTCCATGACCGCTAGATGGCGGAAGGGTCGACCGAAGCTTTCTCTTAAAATTAACTTGGCGCCGTTATATTTATTCGAGTCAAAGCGACAACGGGCTACACAATCATTAATAGGCTCAGCTTCACTTGGTCGATAGCCCACATTCGGGTAATCGAATGCTTTTATCAGAATTCGGCTACTGAAAACACTGTATACATTAGCTCGAAATTCCAGATCAAATTACAGACCTATAATAGAACACCAAGGGGGTGTGTGTCCGAATTCGTTTTCGATTCTTTATTTATTCATATATTTATTTCGGTTTCCTAAATATTAAAATTTAAAATAGATACAATTTGAAATTCGATTGATCTTTGGTAGGAAAAACAAGCTGAACGAATATAAATTATTATTATTATTATTATTGTTTTATTTACATTGTTAATTTGCCCGAATACGAAAATCACCCGAATACGGGCTAACGACTAAGTGTATTTGAACCTTGACTCGCTTCCCAGTTCAAAGACAATATCAAAATCACAACAAAGTTTATAGAAAACCTTATTTTAAACATGCAAATGTCTTCCGATCTCTCGAGAATTATTTACTTAAATGCTTAAATTTAATTTAAGTGGTATCTATGTTATTATATTTTACATGTAAATTTTAAACGTGAGAAACTTGAGAAAGTTCCGGGTTCAGGATGGTACTAATTGGCTGATACTAACTTATAAGTTAACGAGCTTAAGAGTTGTATTAAGTTCGCTTTATAAGTTTGTTAAGTATGTTTTTAAATTGGATTCGTATTGCACTAAGTTTAAAATTGAAGCTACATTGATAGCGAATATATATATATTTTACAATATGCATATATGAATGAATATATGCATATATGAATGCAATATGAATATATATGCAAATATATTTCACTGAAAGGGAAAGAAATTCTGTATTTGCGAATTGATATGAATTTTGAGGTAAAATATCAATTTCAAAAAACATAATTTGTTACTGCAAATAGCAAAAGAATGTTAATTTTAAAGATTATACCATTCCATTTCTCTTTTGACACAGGCAGAACCAAGTACATCATTCCATTTTGTCTGCGTCTTTTCATTGCTGGATTGCTCAACGCTTAGTTTTTCGTCGTTTAGATTTTATCCACCAAAGCATAGATCCGAGACTCCGAGCATGGATCTTTACATTGCTCGTTAGGTGACTTTGAACATGCGTTGCTGCAATCCAACAGGCGCTGGGCGCCCTCGATTGGCAACGTTACCTCTCTCACACAGAAGACTACCTTGAAATGTACTGCATTTCCCGCTTTATCTTATTCGTCAATGCACGTACGTGTTTCAGTAGTGAATGAGATATGCCAGAGCACATTCCCATAACACTTCTCATTTTACCAACCCTTCCCCTGAATCCATTGCTACATTTCAATGGCAGGCAGCACACTCGGAGGCGTCCCATCGTTTGTCATTATGGACTGAAGTTGGTATGTACCGTGGATGTCCAAGGGCGACAGTATCCACTTACTACCAGGTGGATTGTACGCTCGTCTGCCACCTTCTTCTTATAAAAAAACTTAGCTTACATTGTCACACTACAATTTTCAATAGTAAAATAACCAACTTACCCAGGCTTATTACTTTCTCGGCGTTTGAATATATAAATCAAGTCTGTCAAGTAATAAATAAATCGCTCACGGCGGCGGCGGTCGAGTCACTAATTTATCCCTCACTTGAAGAAACCGCTTTTCGAAGAAAATACTGCTTTTTAAAAGCTAATAAATAAGACTAGAAATAGAAAACTAATTTTTAGTACCTACTAATACGGTTTTGAATGTTTTTATGACAAATTGAGGACAGGGTGGATGGAAAAAAATACTGGCTTAAGGCGTCGGGCACACTGTCTGTTGCAACCAAGTGTTCGCACAACTGAACACCCAGTCGCCCATGTCGTGACCATCGCTGTCAGTATCCACATGGGCCTTCTCATGCACATTGTCTCGTGCATGAAGGATGTATGGCCTTAAAAGGCCAAGCTGGCCAAATAGGCTGGCGAATCCACTCGCCTCACTCGTGGTGTCGCCCTCACGATACCTACGTGAATAGATGGGGTGATTCCAAAGCCGGCGGACACTACACGGCAAATAATATATGTACTTATATATTGAGAACCAGTGAGGTCCAAAAGTTTCTGGCCTGACATATTTCTAGACGTCGAAAAACAACAAATTATACGGTCATTGCAATTGTCATCTACGCTGCTAATTCGTTTATAAGTTTTAGAATTCAACTCTCGTTAGTTTTGATTCCTCGACTATTAGAACAACAGGAAGTCGCAAAATCTTTAAAATGTATAAACTGTAAAATCATTCCGTGATTAAATTTTTATAAAGGAGGATGTTAGCCAGACCGATATCAAACAAAGGATGGATAATGCGATTCTTCTCCATCATGTTCCACCGTCGACGATTGGTGTAAGCAATTTCATTTAGGATGAGACAAACCTCGCTAAGGTCGACCCGTTGAGGCATTCACTCCAAACAACATCAAATTAGTGGAAGAAGAAGTTCTGAGTGACCGACAGCTAAAGACGAAAGAAATAGTAGCACGGACTGGGCTTTCAAAAACTACAGTCCTTGGGATTCTTCATGAACATCTTCATATGAATAAAAATAGTGCGAGGTGGGTGCCAAAACTTCTTTCAAATGTGCAGCGAAGGTAACGAGTAGCGTCCTCTTTGGAAATTTGGAGGCCTTTTAGACAAACGGAAACGATTTTTGAAGTCAATTGTTACTGAGGAAGAAACTAGTGTTCTTTACTGATGATCCCCTTTCCAACAGGAAGTCGAAAGAGTGGCGTAGTTCTGGTGAAGCACCGCCCAGAAAGGCAGAAAGGGTCACTCAGTCCACTGAAAAGATTATGGCTTCGATATTCTAGTATTGGCAAGGAATATTGCTCATAGACATAAAATAACCCAATACTACGGTGACTGGAAGCTATTCTGCTAACCAGACCGATTACGAGAAGCAATCAAGCAGAAACGTCGTGGAAGACTAAGCGAAGCTGTGCTGCTTCTCCATGATAATACACCCGTTCACGCCGCTGCAGTTGCGAAAGCTGCTGTTTCAAAGTGTGGCTGCACGGGAATTTGTCATCCTGCCTTGGCTCCCTGTGATTACTCTTTGTTCTCAAACTCAAGACCGACGTGAGTCAATGGTAGAAGATTTTTCCACTCATGATGAAGTGACGATTTTCCCCCAATTTGAAGACAAAACTTCGGACTATTTTTATACTGGGATAGAAATGCTAATTAAAAGATCCGAAACATGTGTTCAAATTGACGGACACTATATTAAAAAAAAAATTGTTTTAGGAAATTGGGCTTCCTTTTTCTTTGTCGGGATGGAAACTTTTGGATCTCCCTTCGTATATATTCTATAATAAAATAGTGAATTTTTGGTTAGTACTTTCTAATATGTTGAAATAGAAATCTCCCATTTTTAAAATCAAGCGATAGAAATATATTATTGTTTTATGATTTTACTAAAGTATCTATATCTGGGAACCAGAATCGACAATAAGGTCTCTTTCCTAAGATAATATCACATATTTTCATTCTCTCAAATATTTTCTTACTTACCGCCTGATCGACGAAATGTGGTTTAGGCACAGCCTTTAATAAAATTCCAATTTTCCATTCGCAAAGTTATCAAAGGGGCAATTAAGTAATCCAAGTTGGCACGATTCCTTTGACTTAAGGCCAATCGAAAGTTCCCGGTTTCATTTGGAAGTTATAAGAAATTTCTAACTTCAAGATACTTGACTGTCGTAATTTCAAACCTACGGCGCACAAAATATCTCTTACTCGATTGTATAAATTATAAGTACATTTTTTTGTAAGCTCTTCATTGCATACGAATGATTATTTAATGTGTTTATATTTTAAATGAAATAATACTATAGGCGACCTTATCGCTAAGGCGATTTGGGGTAAAGGTGCATGCTGTAATCCCATCGTTACCCCTCTCTCACAGAAGATTGCCGAAGCATGTGCTAGAAGTCCATTTTTCATGATTATGTCATATATATCTTAAAAATTAGAAAATCTTAAATACAACTAGCAAACAACTTGAATTTGATTGCTTTGCTTCGACTTTAATGTCAAAACGTAACGCCAAAGTCCATAAATTATATTTTTTCCCATTTTCTTATAAAAAATATTTTGTCACACACGACATTTTCCCTAATAAGGCCAAATATACTTCTCGCAGTCTATAGAGGGAACGTATGTGAGTCATCAATCACATTTTTTATCTCACCCTCTAAATGGGGTGAATCGACGTCGAACTCGACGGACATTTTTCCGAAATTGCTTGCTGCCGTGGGATTAGGCCGGAAATACACCGCAACATTGTTTTAGAGAGATTTCGAAGAAATTTACTTACTGTACTTAGTAAGTATTGAAAGTAGATCTATTAAGATCTACTTGTATACAACGATTTTAGAATTTCGGAAAAATATCAATAGGGTACATCTGTTACCCATTTTTCTGATGTTTATTCAATTTTTTTTTCTGTGAAATTAGTTCAGTTATGGAATGCGCAACCTTTTAATCATAAGCCACGCTGAAACATTACTTAGTTTTAAAAACCTTGTCAAGGAGCAAGCTTTATCTCCTTACCACTCAAAGGTTGCCTGGAAGAGATCGCTTTGGCGATAAGGCCGCTTGTTGCACTTTTCGTGCTTACTTAATTGTCATTTTGCTATATGTGTTGGTGTACAATAAAAAGTTTATCTGTCTATCTTGTATAGGCATTAGGTGGGATACGATAGGAAGGTAATAAGTACGATACACTTATGATAAATACAAGGATGAATTTATTAATGCGAGGGCAAGTATATAAGCGCGTTATGAACAATAACATAGCGCGTTATGTCCGCTGCACGTCGCGGGTAAGTCTCGACTGGCGGTGACCTTAACTTGACCGTGGTGACCAGTGCGCCCGCGCCACCGCGGTAGGTAATACTTAAACGACTAGTGTTGCGGTACAGGTGGATAACGGATATCGATTATGGGCATCAACCAACTGGCAATTATCGAATGATATATAAAAGTAAATAATACAAATGTACGTATATAATAATGTATTTCATTCGTAGTTTAATTACGTAAAATAGTAAATATAACTACATTTATGTAGAATTGTAACGTGTAGGAAAGTAGCCTACACTTCTACACATTGCTGGTGAATTGGTTTCATATTTTCATTTTAATTCCAAATTTAAGTTTGTTCAGACCTTAATGCCCCGTAAGTGCCGAGCAGGAATAGCTTATGATTTTAAAATACAACACAATATGTAATGGAAGTTTAGTTGGAAAATCAGGGCATGAGTTTGAAACTGTTCGCGACGAACTTAGAATACACAGAATTAGTTATTGATTGTTATACGTACTGGGGATGGTGCAATTTTTCTAACACTGATTTTTATGTATCCACAGTGGCAGCGTTAGAAAGATGATAATCGCGCAGTTATGACGTCACAGTAACCGTCACAGTATTGATGTAACCGACAATCATACATGTATCAATTTTAGGTAAATTAGTGGAATTTTCCCGTACAAATGAAGCAACAACATTGATTGTGCAGTTTCGAATGCAATGTTGTCGTACGTAACCAGAAATTCAATCTCAGAAAGAAAGAAAACAAACCGCACCGCAGTCAGTTCACGACAAAGAGATTATTGCCACAAACAGAGGTTATGTTTTAGTTTATTTAGCTCGATGACAGGTGACAGTGAACTTTTTTATATATTACTAGCAAAACCCGGCAGACGTTGTCCTGCCATAGAAGTCGATGTGCTGCAGCGCCATCTAGTGGCGAGGTACAACAAAGTCGATAGCATAAAAACCTCCTCCATGAAAAGATACATATATGGGCCAACTTTCATGGTGATCGGTTAAACGGTGTCGAAGTCTATTAATCACCAATATACCAACATCCTCTTAAATATATATATAGATGACAAAAGTAGCAATCCATACAACCGTAACATTCAGGCTGTATTCAGGGGCAGACGGATCGTGAAGTACAGAGAAAAGAGTGCATAGTTTTCTTACATGGATCATACTTCTTACATGCGAATGGGACAGAGAAAATCTCATAAATTTTCGCTTTGGCTGTTTAAGTTTGTGTTTATTTATATAATAAATATTTATATATATTATATATATATATATACATAAAGAAATTATGAAGAACTTTATACGTTAATACTCATTAGATACTTACTAGCAAACTTATAACATTGAATTTTAATAACCTCTCGCTGTAATCACAAGAAGTTTAGGTGCTTGAGATTGGCGTTATATAATAATTAATTCATCGCGTAGGATTTAATTACACGGCATCGCCACTGACTTTAATTTGGGTTTTAGTTGAGAGAGAAAATATTTGACCTCTTGTTTCACTATCGACAAGCATCTAAAGTTTCCTAACCATCTTTTTCTAACGACATATTTCGCAGCCCACATACCGACCAAGTACTGTCTCATGCCGCGCCCACACACATTAAACGCACCGTATCTTTAACATATCCTCGCTTTGTAAACAAACAATTTCGTACAAGTGTTCTCTTTTTTAGATAAACAATCTCTCATGCCAGCGTGTAATATTTCAAAGGGTTAAAAGGCAGCTTTCCTTTCAACTGCGGTGCTTAAAATATTAAAAGCTCTGGATGATCTCGTAAAGCTTATCTTCACGAGTGCCCGCGCCTAAACAGCTCGTTCAGAAACACTCGCGTTTAATATCCCCCCCCCCCTTTCCCGCACTTAATTGAGAATTAAGTACGGTCTTATAAATATTTATCGCGTTGCGTCAAAAATTTCTGTGCCAATTTTTTTTGTGTTAAAAGTCAATCTAGGTTTTGCATTTTGTGACTATTAAAGAGTAAATTTTGGGAATTATGCATTGATTATATCCAACCCTTATCTCGTCCATTGCGACACACGTGTCTCCTCATGCACTGAACATAGACCCGTGCGCGACGGATATATGGCTTTAAAACGCCGCGCCGGTGAAGCAGCTTTGTGAGTCCACTCATTTAGAGGTGGTGAAGTTCCTTGTGGTAGGGTAATAAGGTTCATAGTAACGGCTTTGTTACCCCTTAATCACTTTTTACGACACCCATAAGAAAATGAGTGGTGTTAGTTTAAAGCTAGCCTACAGCACTAGCTAGATAGATAATTTTTGAGAAATAGAAATAATAGAAGATTTTTGAGGGGGATAGTGCACGTTGCAATCCAACAGCCGCTGGGCGTGCTCGACTGGCCACGTTACCCGTCTCTCACAGAAGACTACCTTAAAATGTACCACATTTCTCACTTTATCTTATTTCCCTAATGTACGTACGTGTTTCGGTAGTGAGTGAGATGTGCCAGAGCCCACTCCCATCCTATCCCTCCCCATTTTCCCAACTCGTTCTCCAAATCCATTCCCATATCTCCAAAGGTAGGCATCGCATCCGCAGGCGTGCCAACGTTTGTCATTTTCGACTAATGTTGGCATGTATCGCGGATGTCTATGGGCGACAGTATCCACTTACCAACAGGTGGACTGTACGCTCATCTGCCGCCTTCGTACATAAAAAAAAATGACCTGCTAGCTGAATAAACGAACCTAAGTTAGTGGCTGTGCATATGTTTACAATGCATGCATTTTCTACTTAATCGAGTTTTTTTGCAAATAAACTAATCAATGTAGCAAACTCAACATTTGGGGTTTAATTTATTCAATTAACACGGTCCTCTATACGATACAGGTGTCTGCGAATACAACCTCTTCTAGATCCTAACAAAAAACATTTCTTTAAATGTAAGATTTAAACCCTAAAATATCAACGTCAAGTTTTTATCTCTTTCTTAATATTTTTCCACCTACCTCCAGATACTTGAAATGGTTTCATTCATCCTTTGCAGCTAGGAAATTGAAAAATCGATGGCATTTCGTGTCTCCTGTGTGTCGTTGCCGAAATTGAGATTGAATAGTACGGGGGATGCATATATCAAATCGGAAGATGGAGCATAAATTCATGTTATAATATCTATCTAAAAGAAATTTCAGGATAAGGTTTATATGTTGCCTAGATGTATCTATATTCGATTCAAATTCGAGTTTTGATCTAAGTGCGGATTTTTAAAAGTTTTCACATGCCGGGCGGTTAGGGAAAACATCGTAAGGAAACCCGCATGATCCAAAAAAGAAACTAGAGTATGTAATCTACCAATCCGCACTAGACGCGCGTGGTGGATTACGGCCCGAATCCCCCAATTATTAACTAGGGGAGACCTGTGCCCTGCAGTGGGACGTTATATTAAGGTTGATACAATCTGTCGCAGTACCGTAGCAGTAGCGTAACCATACACTTTAGAATGGTAAAGATGTAGGGTGACTTTTGGCGATGAAGTAAGCAGTGAGCAGCCTTTTCTGCATTGTCCTCTGCTGTACATTCACATGTTCTCATACACATTATCTTGTGTATGACCTTTATATCAGACTCAAAGCAGTCGGGATAAGTAAGTAATATTATAATACTATAAATAGTATGTAATTATTTTAATATTTACACACATAAGCGGCGATAGTAGTGATCTAATCTCGGCTCCCATTCTTGACGTTGTGAGTTGAAATCCCTGGTCCGTACAAATTAATTTTAACTTCAGGACAGATTTATTCAAATTATCAACAGGTAGTGAAGGAAAATATCGCAAGGAAACTCGCATGCCCAAGAATTAAAAAAAACCGCATGTGTGTCCAACAACCCGCACTGAGCTTCATGCCAACAAGCTCCATGCCGGAAATCTGTTTCACCCAGCGTGAAGTCCGGCGAGCTCTAGCAACTCTTGATATCCGAAAGTCGAGTGGGCCAGATGGTATTCCTGCAGTGGTGCTCAAATTATGCGCTCCCGAGTTGTCCCCGGTGCTTACGCGACTCTTTAGACTCTCATACTCCACAAAAAACTTCCCGGCAGCATGGAAGGTAGCTCATGTTCACCCTTTACCCAAAAAGGGTGACCGCACAGACCCGGCCAACTACAGGCCAATAGCGATCACCTCCCTCCTCTCCAAGGTGATGGAGCGTGTTATAAACACACAGCTCCTTGGGTACCTAGAGGATCACCAACTGATTAGCGACCGTCAATATGGATTTCGCCATAATCGCTCAGCTGGCGATCTTTTAGCGTATTTAACACACCGCTGGGCTCACGCCATTGAGAGTAGAGGCGAGGCTCTAGCTGTAGGCCTAGACATTGCGAAAGCTTTTGACCGGGTATGGCACAAATCTCTGCTTTCCAAGTTACCATCTTTCGGGATACCCGAGGGATTATGCGAATGGGTTGCCAGTTTCCTGACTGGACGGAGCATCAGAGTCGTTATCGATGGTAGCTGCTCCGACACCATGTCTATTAACGCTGGCGTCCCGCAAGGCTCCGTGCTGTCCCCAACTCTGTTCCTTCTGCATATCAACGACCTGTTGCAAATTGGTGACATACGTTGCTATGCGGATGACAGTACTGGTGACGCCTTGTACAGGGGCCGCGCCAACATCCCTCGGGTCGAAGTGGAAGAGAGTCGCGCCAGGCTTGTGTCTGAAATCGAAGACTCTTTAGATCTAGTCTCGATTTGGGGTTCTCTGAACCTAGTGGATTTCAACCCCAGTAAGACGCAAGTCTGTGCATTCACCGCTAAAAAAGCCCCCTTTGTCGTAGCACCTCGCTTTCAGAGCATACCTCTTAAGATCTCGGAGAGTATCGGGATCCTTGGTGTCGACGTCTCCAGCAAAGTCGAATTTAGGGGTCATCTGGAAAATAAGGCCAAAATGGCCTCCAAAAAGCTCGGTGTGCTGAACAGAGCGAAGCGGTACTTCACCTCCGGGCAACTCCTAATGCTTTACAAAGCTTAAGTGAGGCCCCATATGGAGTATTGCTCTCATCTCTGGGCCGGTGCACCGAAATACCAACTGGACCCATTTGACTCCATCCAACGACGTGCTGTTCGTATTGTCGACGATCCCACTCTCACGGGCGGTTTAGAACCCCTCAGCATTCGGAGAGACGTTGCGTCTCTCTGTGTGTTCTACCGCCTGTACAATGGGGAATGCTCTGAAGAATTGTTCAATATAATTCCCACCTCGGGTTTCTATAACCGCACCTCCCGTCACAGAAGTGCGGTCCATCCGCATTTCCTCGATACGGAGGTGTCGCGCACTGTTCGGTCCAAAAATTACTTTATACCGCGAACCCGTAGGTTGTGGAACGAACTGCCTCAAGAGGTCTTTCCATTAAGCTACGATATGGGGTTCTTCAAGAGAGCTGTGAATAGGACTTTGCAAGGTCGGCGGCGCGCCCGCATACCCCCTGGTGTTGCAGGTGTCCATGGGCGGCGGTAACACTTACCATCACGTGGAACCGCCTGCTCGTCCGCCCACTAGGCTATAAAAAAAAAAAAAAAAAAAAAACAGCCCGCGTGGATTGAAGCTTAAACTCCTAAGTTATTTACTAGGCGCCCTGTAAGGCCTCATAGGCTGATTTGAAGATTCCACAAAAGTTTAAAGTCCTTTTTCTCAGACGATATTTCTTATAAACAAAATGGCTGCCTCTCTGATCACTTCTGAACATACAACATAGTTTTTATAACTAGGAAGCAGAGCAGGCAGAATTTGCGGCGATAATAACGGTCTGGCCTGGGGCGCGTCACTGATGACGTTAGTGATGGCGCTGAGTCGATAAATAATTTATCGATATTCTTCCACGTCTATTATACAAAGGGAATAGCGTAATAGTTCGCTATATAAACTCGCATTCGTAAGATCGCTTGAGATTTAAATCTAGATACGACCAATGAGTTTTTACCTAAACAATCATCACCAGTCGTTTTATCGTCAGCTGCTGGACGTGGGCTTCCTGACGTCCACTGTCCTGTGCATGAGAGATGTATGGCCTTAAAACGTGAGAGATTAAATAGTCTAAAGCCGGTCAACACCATACGGCCGTCTTATTAAGTTTTAACGACTTACCTTCAAGTAAATATTAATGCAATACAACCAGCTCTTTCAGTAGCCATTACTTTACATGCACATTGTCTCGTATGTGAGGGATGTAAGGCCTTAAAACACCACGCTGGCCAAGCGAGTAGGCAAACCCACTTTTTAGAGGTAGGCGACTAGAATCGACTATTCTTTATATGAGTAGAGATCGAAGATGGCATTAGAAGTGACCCAATGAGCCTATAAAGTATCTGCGTAAAGAATATCTCTAGCGAGATTGACCCAGAACCATTTCTGGTTATCCAAATCTTAAAAGCGTCGATCGCAATCGACGGTTTGAACACACTTGCAGTAATCCATGTTTATTAGAGATAAAATAATATATTGTTGTTGTAATTAGCAGTGTAGTAGCGATCACAAAGACTAAGCCACTGATAATATTAGTGTTGAAATTGTATCGATAATAGGTTTATCGATGTTTATTAACTATCTTAGTTTGTGTAATACCTAACGCTTCGCATATGTGAAACTGATGAGATTAGACCGGGCGCTGTGTCGGTATAATAGATTTATCGATTCTATCGACTATCTGCAGTAGATTAAGGCAATACTGATCTTTTTGATTACTAGTGACAATGTTTTTTGCATTTAGCGTGTTGTATTCTGTAGCGGAGATCATCATAAACTACGGTACAAGTGTGTACTAACACGGTGAGAAATTTTTTATACCAACAATATTGTTAAAAGTGTCTTTAGTTCAAATTTTAAATGTTGTCGTTCGAGTTTGTAGGTTTTAAGTCGGAGAAGACTAACCCGGAGATTAACAGTCACCTTTATTTTAAAAGTAACATTGTTAAGTTCAGAAGGTAATTAATATGTGTACATTTCGACAATCAAGTCTCTGGTTGTACATTTTTAAAATTAATTCTTAGTTTTAAAGTAACTACCATTAAAACACTGGATATATAAAACTGCATTTAGTAGCTGAATTTTTAAAGAAATTACAGTTTTTTAATTAATTATTAGTTTTAAATTATAGTTTATTCGTGAGGTAAAACAATATTCAAGTATAAAGTAAAACTCGCTGTGATCACAAAGCGTGACAATCTCAGTCATTTGTTTTGTTTACTTTTCACTACTTGTTTACATATATTTTTGTTTAAATTACAAACATCATTGTGATATCAATTAGATTAAATAGTTCTATGTACTTCATTAATTGTGAATGTTCCGCAGCTGTGAAATAAATACGAGTACATGTATAAAGTTTTGAATAATAAACATAATAATAAATTGTTCTTTTATAGTCGATATTAATTATATACCAAACCATACTGTGTCCTCGTGGTGGACTATGACCCGAAACCACATGTGCCGTACAGTGGGATATCATAGACGGATATCGACTATCTTCTCGTATATGAAGCACCAACTCTATCTCTCTGTTTATTTTTCGAAATAAACTCGGAAATTGTGTGAAGGATTTTATTTATTGATTGTTGGTATATTAATTATTTCCCGAAGACTGTCCATTGGTTTCATAAATATTATATTCCAAATATGTATTATACTACAATTTTCAAAATTTTATTAAAAATACAATCATCGACTTAACTTCCTCCCTTCACTAAATCTCTGTACACGAAATAAAAGCGAGTCAAAGAAGTTATTTCGTTGGAAATCAGAAAAGTCCTGGATAAATATTCTCTTTCGTAAGGTCAAGATTAATTTCGACTTGTTACTGCTGAGAGAAATTGAAGTTCCTCTTTGTTTGTACTTGATAAAGTATATTTTAAGACGATACTTTAACAATACAAGAAAATATGTACTGTGATTTTGTGGAAATTGAGTTCATGTTTGAATGTACCTATCTATTTATCGGCATTTGTTTTGTCGATAATATCTATAAAATGAACGTAGTGATATTCAAAGGGTCATTCAAATAAATAAATTACTTTAAGGTCAATTCGGAGTGGCTCCAAATTGACCATTTCGATAACAATTCAAACTTGACTTTATTATCTATAAAATAAGGTTGAACATGGCATAACAAAGATACATATAATTCAATCTTAGAAAAAAGGCTATATTTAAGTCTAAATTTAGAACCTGTATGTTGGGGGC
Organism: Sesia bembeciformis; assembly: GCA_943735995.1. Taxonomy (NCBI): domain Eukaryota; kingdom Metazoa; phylum Arthropoda; class Insecta; order Lepidoptera; family Sesiidae; genus Sesia; species Sesia bembeciformis. The sequence goes on along the minus strand of OX031041.1, from coordinate 13,272,387 downwards.
AGGGTTCTAGCTCCCAAGATAAAAGATTCTCTTAGTTAAAAGGTCAAATGCATGTTTAATATGAATAAATAAATTTCGGATAAAAAATGTTTAACAGACCGTAACCAGCCCTTTTATCATCCACTCCTGGACATGGTCATACCATGCACATTGTATTGTGAACAAGGGGGTGTATAGCCTTAAAACTACCAAGTGGCTCGACGAGTCCACTCTTTTCGAGGCAGTCTAATTCCTTAGGTTTTTGTGGTATGGGCTTTGTTATCCCTTAGACACCTTTTACTACACTTTTTACTTAGGGAAGAAATGGGGTGGTGGTATTTTAAAGCCGACTGATACCACACGGCCAAATCAATGACTAAAATCTCAATAATATCTAAAAAAAAATATAATTATAGCTAGTATACCGATTGTAGCGGCCACCACAAGCCCTCATTAACCACACCACCTCTAACAGAGTGGACTCGCCAACCCGTTTAACCACAAGACAATGTGAATAATGAGGCCCATATCCAGCAGTGGATACTGGATACTGAAAGGGCTGGTTGTGATTGTATATTTAAAGAATAAATGCAATGCCATTACAGATATTAAAGTAATCTGTAAAACTTTAGAAGCGCCATGGCATAAAAATTTAATAAAATAATTTAATACCTAATCCCCAGACGCGCGTTGATGAATCTGATAAAAGTTTGGCTTTTAATAAAATGAGATATAAATTTGAGATTCGCCTTTATAAAATTATACCTATTATGTATTTTACAATAGGTGAGAACGAGGCGAACAGATTTTCCTGTAATAATTATCTCAAATCTTTGAAATTCGCTAAATTTTCAAACCGGTTTTGCTTTAATATAGTTTATTTCGGTTTCATTGTTACGATACCGATATTTAACCAGTTCTGTAAATGAAAATTTGGTGTATTTCTGTTAAGAATTTCGCAATCCGGAATGAGATAAATCAGTTAATTGAGGTTTTTCACCTTGAAATGTACTGTATTTTCTACTTTATCATATTTCCCTAATGTACGTAAGTGTTTCGGTAGTGAGTGAGATATGCCAGAGCCCATTCCCATCCCATCCTATCCCTCCCTATTTTTGCACTCCATTCCTTAATCTGCAAAAGTAGGCAGCGCATTTGAAGGCGTGGCAACGTTTGAAGAAAGGGTTAGTAAAATGGAGAGGGATAGGAGGGGAATGGTCTCCGGCACATCCCGCTCACTACAGAAACACGTACGTTAGGGAAATAAGATAAAGTGGAAAATGCAGTACATTTCAAGGTAGTCTTCTGTGAGAGAGAGGTAACGTGGCCATTCGACCGCGCCCAGCGGCTGTTGGATTGCAGCGTGCACTCTCCCCCTCAATTAAAATATCTAACTTGATTAAAATCAATCATCCTAAAGCACTCTAACATCTTTTTAGTAAATGACTGCGGTTTGATCGTAATAGAGCCTAAACGTAAGTAGTTGGACTCTGATTTTACGACTATTTGAAAATGCTTTCTCAAGTGATCTAGAAATGAGTTAGCTAAATCTTTATCTGCGGCAGCTAAATTTGATAAAATAATAGAACTGGCAACAACATCTATGATAACTAATCATTTCTTTTTTATTAAATGTCAGCTACCAATTTTTAACAAATTGTACCTTCATTCCAAAAAGTAATAAAAATTTATACATACGACCTAACTCATAAAATCGTGAGGCGATTCACTCAATCCTCAATTTCACTTTAAAATATTACAAACACCACATCACTAATCTGAATAAATCGCTTTTATGCCCGGAAAAGGGACTTAAAAATAACAATCGATTACTCTTAAAGCATTCGATTTTTTTAATGGGACAGATAAAAGGGGCATTATATTAAAAGGAGGTCAATTACAGGCCGTTTGCGCTCTATTACGCTGCCCGTTTCGAAACAACTCAAAAAGAATTTAATTAAGGAAATAAAATAAAGTACTTTTATTCCGTGATATAGTACTTATAGCATTTGTAGTACATACTATCATAGTAGGTACTACGAATGCTATAAGTGTGCTTACGTATCACGGAATACGAGTACAAGTACCTACTTCATCTTTTTCTATAAAATTAAATTCTTTTTAGCAGTTTCTATGATAATTATAATTTTTCTCGAATGTCATCAATTGATGCACTAAGAACCTTTCTCATCACCTCCTGATGACGTAACTGTTAACAATCTGATAGATAAATTATCTGCCAATTAAATCTAACTGATACTGACTTTCTGATATAGTAGGTATAACTGACTTTCTGATACCTTCTCATAAAGTATCCGGAGGTGGTGAGAAAGGCCCTAACACTTGTATCGCTTTTTCTTTGTCACTGCTTGTAAACAGTATTCGCTTTCTTATTATTTTTCATACAAAAATGAATTAACGTTTTAAAAATACATTTAGGTATTATGATCATACATATACATGTTTAGCAAAATTAATGAAAAATGAACAGTTTTGGGGTTATCGCAGACTATAAATAAACACGCTTTGTTATAGATCTAAATCCGGAAAAGATAAATCCGTCGACGTCTTAAATTAGATAACATTATTTTCCCTCTGTGAAATTGTGGCAAAATCTTGTATTTTGTGTACTAATTCCTGTTTTTATGCAAGAATCCTGAATAATGTCTATATTATACTACACCCTACCATCGGCCCATGTCTCTCCACTGCTGGATATAGGCCTCTACTATGGCTCGCCACCACACACGGTCGTCAGCTCTCATTCAGCCACCACATTCAGCGAAGTTCTTCAAGTCCATGTGGCGGGAGCGCGTCTAGCCCATCGGTTGTTGGTCCTAAGGCAAATATGACCTGCCCTTTGCCACTTCACCATGCCGATTCTATAAGCTATGTCCAGGACTTTCATTCTTTATATACGATATTATAATCGCCGAAATAATTTTGTTAGAAACCGATTTTGAACTCAACTGTATTTAGGCCAAACGCCGCAGGCCGTCGCGGTTTTCTAAATTTGTAGGATGTCAAAAACTGGTAAGGTTTTAAGTGCTTTTCATACTAGACGGTCGAAGCTCGGAGCGTCGCATTGTTTTCCTTGAAATCTGAAAACGTGAATTCTGCTAGTGTTTCTAATGCCAATTTAATATCAACTCGTCTGCTGCTTTTTTTCTATAAAAAGAAACTAAATATAGCCAAATATAGTGTAAAATCTCTATATATAATATATAATAAAGGAATCCTTACTCAATATTCGAATGTCAGTTATCAAGGCGTTCCCAGTTTTATTAGTCTCATTTCGGTAATTGCCCCAATTACTGTTCCTAAAAATTTCTGAAAATTATTTGTATCTTGTTTCGGAGTTTGAATTTATAAATACTCTAACTCAAAGTATATTTACATGTATATTAAAATGAGATCCTGTTTTAAGGAAAGAAAAGCAGTTTTCAAAATGACATATGATGCGTATCTAAAACTTTACCTCTGAATACATTTCTGGCCCAACGGAATCGAGAAGATGAGATACCAATTACTCATACTATGCGAAGTTTAAAACCTCCCATCCTATTTACAGAATTATACCACGAGGCTGGCCGCATGATCCGTGGTATACGTACAATTTTATGTATTATGGTGTTTTGTGTAGAAATAAATGTTTTTCTTTCTTATTTTTTTCTTTCTTTCTATCTGTTGCCCACAGCTTTTCCAAGAATGTCTCCTATATGTACTTCCTACATTTGTTTTCCTTGTAAATTGAACCGCCCTCTTGCAGAAATGGAATGGAAATTTTGAAATAGGACAACCTGTCACATAAATTCAATTCGAGACGCGTCCAAATGAGGACGTCTCCTCTTCCATTGAAGTGACTGGAATGCCTTTGATAGATACACAATACATAAAGGAAACGGAAGTTAATCTTACACGAATGTCTGAAAATTCTATCTTATAGTCTCAGTCACCAGCCCTTTTATGGTCCACTGGTGGACATGGGTCTCCTAATGCACATTGTCTTGTGCATGAGAGATATCATGAGCATGAGAGCCTTTAAACGCCACGCCGGCCAAGCGGGTTCGACGTTATTTTAGAGCTGGTGTATTATAGTTATTCAAGGCTTGTGGAGCGGATTTGTTATCGGTTTAATGCCTTTTACGTGAAGTCCTATTTAGGAATATATCTCTAAGTCTCACTACTATATTATCTATGTACAGTGATCAATATTGGCATTTTTGTTAGCGTCCGTTGACACCTGCCTTTATTGATAGTCTGAACTCCAGCTTCACCGTGATATTAAAATAAGTTACAGTATATATAATGTTCTTTTAGACCAAAAAAATATATTTTTAGAATCGGCTATACAGGATGTACCTAAAAGAAATTTCTAATCAGGAACTGATTCTTCTCGTACCGGCTTCTACAATCTCCTTGTTAAACGCTTTCTGGTAGTGATATCGGGCTCCAGATGACTTTTGCAGATTGAGATGCAGACTGCAAAGAGTACATGTATATATTTTCGTCAGCACGGCATCCTCTTAAGAGTAGCCAGTGTCCCTTTACAATATTTAAATGTTTTTTGTGTGTGATTGGTAATTGATACAAACAAGACCATACTATACCGTAACATCAAACTGTGTCGCTCCACTGTTGGATATAGGTCTCTCCTAAGTCCCGCCATCACACGCGATCTCTCGTCATCATTGTTGCTCTTTTCATCCAGCCAATAACAGCTACTTCCGAAACAAGTAATTCCTAAAAGATTCAAAGTCACTGACATAGCTCAATCAATCAATAAGCTGAAGTGGTAGTCGCAGGACCGACAACAGATGGCGTAGACAAGTCCTCGAATGGTACTACCGGAAAACGTAGTGTGAGACGCTCTCCGGCCAAGTGGACTGATCACTTAAAGAAACTGCATATACCTCAGACTAATTAATCTACCTCATACAGTTTCCAATTTTGCGACAGATGTGTTCTAAAAATAAATACAAGTATCAATTCACCAATCATCGAGTCCAAAAATTGTGAACCAAAAGTTTTGTCAGCTAAATTGTTCGGTAATATTTTTCCTTTCCCATAATTTGTTTAAATAACTTTTGTTAAAAGCAATTGTAACTTTTGATAGAGTCATTCGTGGGATATCGCTGCCCCACAAACGTTTCAACTTTAATGTGAAGACATTTTAATTTTCAGTGTCTTTTTAAATCCAGCCGACATTTATTGGTTATTTACATTGCTTTATCAGCGTACTGATTCTATGAACCGGTTTATTTTAAAGAGAAGAGATGGCAGACGAGCGAGCGGGCCATATAATGGTAAGTGGTCACCGTTGCCCATGAACACCTGCAACACAAAGAGGGATACGGGCGCGTTGCCGATTTTACAGTACTTGTTCACAGCTCTTTTGAAGTATCTCACGCTCTATGCCGCATAGTGGAAAAACCTCAGCTGGCAGTACATTCAACTTCCGGATTCGCAGTACAAAGTGTCTTGATGATCGCACTATATGCAACGACTCCTTGTCAAGGTAGTGCAGATGAACCGCATGACGACATGTCGGTTCACTTTATTCCTTGGCGAATATATTTGTTTCGGATCATCGTGCAATGATATTCCAATCGTAGCGGATTCCATATTACTCGTTTTTTATCTGAATTTTTTTTCGTGGAACTAATTTTTTTTTAAGAATGAATTCGGCAGACGAGCCTGATGGTAAGTGCATACTGTCGCCCATAGACATCTACCGATACATGCCAACATCAGTCCAAAATGACAAACGTTGGCACACCCCCGGATGTGCTGCCTACCTTTGGAGATAAAGGAATGGATTTGGAGAAAGGCTTGGGAAAATGGGGAGGGATAGAATAGGATGGGATGGGAATGGGCTCTGGCACATCTCACTCACTACCGAAATACGTACGTACATTAAGGAAGTAAAATAAAGTGGGAAAGGCAGTAGATTTCAAGGTAGTCTTCTATAAGAGAGGGGTAACGTAGCCAGTCGAGCGCGCTCAAGGGCTGTTGGATTGTAGCGTGCACTCTCCCCAGACTTTAAAACTTTAACAGAGTTTAACTCTAAAAGCCCAATGTATGTCGAACCAACGTGCATGTGAACCTTTATTAACCTTCTATTAATTCTTTTAAGCTTTCTCGCCAACTCAGTAGTCGTCGGGGGCCAACATGAGATGGCCGGTACATATCGGTAAGTACCGCCATTACTGAATTATTATGTGTTTGTACGTGGATGTGACGACGTATGGATTGTGCTTTCAAGCAGGTAATATATGACTGTGCTTCTAGGGTTAAAATTAGTGGTTATGATAGCTTATTTAGAGGTACGCACTATGTCTGCCCATTTCATTGCTCACCTATTTTTTTTGTAATTGTTTTTATAATTTGTGTGTACAATAAAGTATATAGATAGATAAGTAAATAATTTAATAATATATGGGATCAAAATGAGGGCAGGATTTGGTAAACCACAGAACCGGAAAACTCTATAACACATTTAAAAAAGTTTTCAGGTAAAATTTCAGCGCGGCTCTGAATCTCTGTTCCTGAAATCTATCAACATATTATGCATGTGCCCATTGTCAGTCGGTATGTTGGGCTAAATTGACTATAGTGCCTTTTTTTAAAAAAGGTTGCACATTATTGTTTTTGAACAAAAATAGTTTTACACAGAGTGTTTTAAATGTTTTCCAGTTGGTTTGTTGTTCGTGAATTCCTTTGTGAATGGATTAACAAATTCCTCTTGCATCGACAAGCACACACCGACAATTATTGACAATCTCTTGTATAGACCGTACCGTTCGACTTCTACGGCATGAGGCCATTATGTTAAGGAATAGTTATATATGTTGCTATTTGTATTACACAAGAGGTGGACTTAATACATCGATATGAGAGCCGTATTCTCAAATCGATGACTTAATGCCATATAGCATCCTCTACCCAGTCAACCACCAGATTATACCGAAAAGGATCACAGGCGCAGTTTTTAATTAGGAAGTAGAAATTACAAAAAAAAAAATCAACATAATATATAAGTAAATACATACGTGAATATATAAAAATACATGACTAGAGCCCTCGATCCCTAGAGTCCTCTTATTTTATTCTTTAAAAACCCCAATATAAAGCGCACGTGAACAAAATTACAGGCATAGTCCTATAAATATACCCGCCCAAATTTTGTTCGCTTGGGTTGAAATTTGTAACGTTTTACCTGCATTTTTCGACGCCTCTTATGAAAACAGTACCTAAAATTCTCAAGGCGAGTTTAAAATCAATTTGAAAATAATTATTCCCGTTCGAGACAATATAAATCTTTCTGTGGACATCTCTTATAATTGGGCCGCCTTTGTGTATTGAATATAATTGTTTACCTTTTGTACACCCAGATTCTCAGGTAGTTTATTAAAGGATTTATTAATTAAATGTACTGGTGTTGTTTATGAATTATATTTCAACTAGCGTTTGCTCGCGGCTTCGCCCAATTAGATATTTATTATGACAGATATTAAAATATCTTTCGACTTTACCTCATCGACTGAACGTAGTGTAACTAAATATGAAAATGATCTTAAAAGCGTACATTACAAATGCATAAATTAAATATATTAAAATAATCTAAATTCGGTACAGTCAGTAGTAACACGGCGATGTATCCAAAACCATTCGATTCTAGTCCTTATTATTAGCGTTTTCAGGTGCCATATGGCCGTATTAACGTATGAGTATACGTTAACCTGTTGCTGACTGTACAAAAGGCCAAATAGATAAGTTTGCATACAATAGACTGAGCAAGTTAGTTAAGGGACCTATGAGAGCCGCCTGTAAAATTTTATTACACATTCAGTGAGTCAGTTAACGTCGTATCTATGTATGTGTGCGTGTGTTGTTGTATGTAGTGAGCAAGGGCAGAAATAGATAAAATACAAACTCATCTATTTCGCCGTGTATACATAAAAATAATCGTAATTTTGATGCAAACTAATAAACATTCTTTGAGTGATTCTTGTTTTGTTTTCAATCTATACTCGTATATATAAAAATGGATGTTGGTATATCTGATGTTAATAGACTTCGACACCGTTTGACCGATCACCATGAAAGTTGGCACATATATGTATTTTTTCACACAGAAGATTTTTATGCTATCGACTTTGTTGTAACTCGCCACTAGATGGCGCTGCAGCACATCAACTTCTATGGCAGGACAATGTCTGCGGGGTTTTGCTAGTTATTTATAAATAAAGAGTCTCTCTGAGTGTATTTTAATAAATTACTCGAAATTGCGTAAAGAATTTAATGAAAGACAAAGTGCCTGTTTGGCCAGTTTTTACTTGAATGTTTGAATATTAAAACTAAATCGCTTAGCGCTTATGCAAAGTCGGTAGCTGTCACAAACAAGTAACGATTTGATAAATACCACCAGATTGACGTATTACGTGTGCTAATAGAGATTAGAAAGCAAATAGTAAAAGGCATTCAATTGACAATAAAAACTAAAAATATTAATGAATCGTAATATTTAGAAAAAATAAAGCATTTCTTTCGTGTTTAAATTTATTCCATTATATGTTATCAAAACTAAATAGTACAAGTCCCTTTTTGATTCAGGCACTGAAATTTTGCAACTTGTTTTGGCGACTAGTTACCAGAGTCATTCCTTCCTTCCCACATTCCCTAATCTCTCCTAATCTCGTTATTAATATATTTTAAGTATGGATACCCCTGGGCTATCACCGTTCTTAAAAAAGGCCTTTATTTAAAAAAATAAGTCACTAGCTCAGCGGTGAGAGGAAAACATTATGAGGAAATCAAACCAAATTAGGAAATTAAAAAAAATCAGGAATATGTGAAACCAGCAATCCGCACTGGGCACGCGTGGTAGATTAGGGCCCGAAACCTCCTTGTAAATTACTAGGGGAGGTCTGTGCCCTGCAGTGCAGTTTACTCCGAAATAAATAAAATGAAGTAGTTTTGTCCAATATTTTGGGCCATTGCCACCACGAAAACGTTTACTGCGACCTGAATAAAGTTTCATTTGAGATTTGAAACTATCCGATTTGAGACAACGATCGAAATAGAGATTTTGACAAGAGATACTCCGAGATCAAACGCCAAATATCACGATAATGAGAGACATACCTACCGAAAGATAGTCATATTTTTATTAAAGCTATTAATATAGTATAGCACTTCGTTCGTTCAAAATTCGAACGGGCCCCATACTTCAGTTCAAATAACAGTTTTTTTTTTATAAATAAATAAAAAAAAGCATTCATCCACCGATATCTTATTTTTTCATTTCCTTTGCCATCACCATAACAAATAGTGCCAAAAAGCCGGACAATGTTTCTTACATGAATATTAATGTTGTTATGTTTAATACAAGTTATAAATTACACTCATTTGTAAGCAAGGTCGACGGCGAAGAATGTTTGTTTTGTTATTAATCTAATAACGAACTTCAAGAAAAAGTTGGATGAGTTATGGGGCTCTTCCTGGTTGAGTACTTCGCTTTCTAAAAAAAGGAATTTTCTTTTGCTATTTTTGTGATATTAACCGGCCCGCGTGTGCTATAATTTGGATGACTAATACCTAAAATAGTGGTTTAAAAATAAGCGCTATTCAACGATATATCGTTTGTATGTAAATGTACTCGTATGAGTAACATCACACGCTGCTCGTTCCCAATAGCGCTTGGAAAGGCTATAATTTCGTAATTTTTAAAAAATTGTAAAAAAATAGGTCATTTTTGGTAATTTTTAAACCTTTATTAGATAAGAAATAAGAAAAATGGCGAACTTCTTCATTCTATAATTTTTTGAAGGTTGCATTAGTGGCCAGCTACGCACTACGCTATGCTTTGTGACGTTAGCCACGATCGCTACATGAATACTACAAGCATTTCACGACTGCTACGTGTGCTACAAGAATTCCACGATGGCTACGTGTGATACAAGAATTCCACGACCGCTACGTGTGCTACAGGAGCTCTATGACTGCAATGCGTGCTACAAGAATTCCACGATTGTTATGTGTGATACAGGACTTCCATGATTGCTACGTGTGCTACAAGAAATCGATGACCGCGCCGACGGAGGTGTTTATGGAGTTTTTTAAAATATAATTGATACACTTTGATTGATTTCGTTGTGATTCATCTATAACAGTCTCCAATATACGAAGTATATACGTGTACAATGTGTTACTGAAATAACGCAGAAACTGAAAATAGGTGGTGCAATATCGAGAGTAGAATTAATTCTACTAGTTTATAAAAAAAATATAACTTATTGTCCATTTCTAGTATATATGTTATACTACGCGCTGTTGCGTTCTACATTTGTTGCCCACGCCGCTCCCGGTCTAGCAACCTGGTAATCCCTGTACTGAAGTAATGAGCGTTACGAACGTTTAGTTTAACCACAAAATTTATAATTTTTCATTTATTATTTAAAATATCTTTATTTTTCGCTAGAACGATTTTATAAATTTTAAATTAGTTGACGTGTTTCATGTGACACGTTTCATAATACTTGAGGAATATTCATTACCTACAATTTCTCCCAGGACGACTTAATAAAGTTATAACAAAAATACGTTGTCACGCATAACCCCTTCGCTTTATTAGCGATTAACGCAAAAATTTAAAGTGTTGTATTTAAATTGTCGCCAGCACCCTCCTCATTTACAGAATACTAATTAAATAAGTTGGACGGAGAAGTGGAGTCGCATCACGACATGGAGGTGCAAATAGAAATTATATATTTTTTAATTTAATGATCATATTAGACAAATATTACACGAAAACCTAGATTCATGTAGAAAGCTAAGTAGAAAACCTAACAAGCACTAAAATTTGGTCTAAATTTGGCACGTGTTCTTTAGACGAAACATCTAAGTTTAGACGTTTAGACGAAACAGCGAAACGTGAGTCGAACCAAGTTCGATTCACGTTTCGCTGCGGCGCCTAGCGGAGGCACTCTGATACGGTTCGAGTGACGGAGAGCTGCATTATTTCCAGTCGGAAGCAGCGGCGGTCAGTTGGAGTGGTGGCGGCCAGGCACAAAAGTGGCGCGCAGCAGGAGCACCAGCCCCCAGAGCACCAGGCCGGCGAGAGTGGCGGTGTCAACAGAACGACGCAGTTGCACTGGTGTGGCGGCGTCGAGGATCTTGGAGTGCTGAATGCCGAGATGACGTGTCCCAGGGCAGCTGGGCCCCGAGACGGGCCTGTAACATTTATTTCGAGCGTTCATGACTCGTCGGTAGACTGAAAACAACTGTTCCGAGTGGCCTCTTATTTCTAACGTCCTGTCAGAATACGGTCGATTCATTTTTTGCCGAGAAGATAAGTTAGGTATAAGTTAGAAGAGAAGTTAAATTAAGTAATTTAAGTATTATTATTAAATGATAACAAAGCGGCAACGTCAAGCCCTGATGAGGACACCACCTCTAAAAGAGAAGATTCGCCAACCAGCTTGGCCAGTGTGGCGTTTTAAGGTCATACAACTCTCATGGCTCATGTGCAGCAGTGGATACTGAAAGGGCTGATTGCCGTGCGTTGCACTGCATATTTATATTACCTGGTACTCATAAATTTCTTTCTTTCCTTTACATTCTTTATTTTTAAAGTGCATTTGCATTCACGGTTAGCACAAACTTTAAGGTGTCATTACTAAGCACATAATACCACCTCCAGCAAATCTTATCTTGTTAATCCGCGGTCGCCGAACCATGAATTTTAAGGCAAGATAACAACGAGTTATCCTCCAAACTCCTACTGTAAAGTCTTAAGTAATTAAATCTGGATCTCTAAACATTTATGTTTTCTTTACTTTACCTTTAAATTAATTAGATGATGTTGAAAAATACCGGGAGAATTCCAGCGCAATTAACTTGTGTTTGGCGTTTTTTTTTATTAAAATGTTTATCGGGCGACAGGTTTAAGGGAATAAATGGAAAAATATTCGTGACAAGAAAATTCGGTATACGTGAATATTAAAAGTAAAATTTCGTTACTTAAATGGCGCTAAATGTTACTGATTTAAGGCCTTTTCATACTTCACTATATACAATAACTATAATGTATCCATAAAGAGCCATCTGGTTTTTTTCATAAAATTTAACACACACCAATTATTAGGTAACTACTTACCTATATATTAAAACACATTATTATAGTCATAATATCAAAATATGCCAAAAAATATCTAACAGAAAAAAGTAGGTACCTACCCAATCAGATATTTTTTATGTTTGATATTTTTCAGATGAGCAAATTTTCTTTAAAATATTTTAATGTAATTTTTAAATAAGAATGAAATACTTAACAAGATTTTGGAATTTCCATAGTAATTAGCATTCCTTTGAGAACTGCAGTTTAGTTCTCAACACAGTGATCGTACGCCACCGTACGATGCCACCGCGCTGGTTGCAGCAGGTTGCTTACTAGTGGAAACGAGAAGTTTTGGCACCCCGAAAGGTTGCGGGGCCTGAAAATGGAATGGTCTCGTTCAAAACGGGACGTATTGTCACGTTATCTATCCATGTAATGCGTCGTATAAACGTGGAGTGGCTGTGAATAGGATTTTGCAAGGTCGGCGCCGCACCCCCTGGTGTTGCAGGTGTCCATGGGCGGCGGTAACACTTACCATCACGTGGGACCGCTTGCTCGTCCGCCTACTTTCCTATAAAAAAATAATATACATGCGTTGTCATAACCAATCTAGATACTGAATTATCTTACTGAGCATGCCTGTAAGTAAGTTATGTACCACATAAAATATAGTTTCTTATATCCGTTTGTACAAATAGTATGCGTACATTGTTGGCGTGTCTTATATACAAATTAGTAAATATAATGCCATGATTATAATTGTATTTTTGTCTCAATTGAGCTTAGGAGAGTGCACTCTGCAATCCAGTTGTCCATGCACTTGTCCGACAGTCTCGCTCTCTTTCACAGAAGACTACCATAAAATATTCTGCATTTCTTATCCCTATCCTATACTTATACCATCTTATCCTATCTCCTCGTAGCACATTGGATGGAGAGTATAATGGAATACCTATCCCACTCTTTTCCAAAAAAGATCTTGAGAGGTGAAAAGGGAGGAGGAAATCTTTTTTCGGTTATATATCCTATTTCCCAACTGCTATTTCAATTATAATTCTGCTAAATTAATATTACCAATCGTCCATTTTCGTATTCTGAACAAATACGAAAAGATGATGAGTAAAAAATGAAACAAACATCCAAACACACTTACAGACCTCATTACCTTGAGTTGTAACCACTCTATGTTATATACAAACGGGCATGTTTTTTTTAAATAATCAGTAGTGCTATAGTGATAATTAAAAAAATGTGTGCATAACTAGAAACTCAGTGGTACGAGCTGAGATTCGAACGCATGAATATGTGTCGTAGATACCGCTAGATTATTAGCGTATCATAAAATTTTCAAAATTACGAGCGATAACGTAATTCCGCTTCGAAATACAACATTCAGATGAAAGAATAAATGTAGGAGCCATTGTCCAAATCTGATTATTTATTGGGAAATTTGTTTGATATATACCATCATTATTTATCTAGACCATAATAATATCGGAAATAAATCAGATTCTTTATAACACTTACTATTTTTTCTTTTCTTTTGTCCACTGTATTTTGTTCTTATGTTTTTTATTTACGATTTATTGTTTTAACAAAAGACGGACTTAATGATACAAAGGATTTTCTCCCAGCCAACCATGGAGCTATATATAGGTTGGTGTAAGTGAAACAACGCTATCTATATATATATATATATATATATAAAATAAAAAAGTAAAAGGGTTGAGTCTGTACATATTAGTACAAAATATATTAGTACATACTGTACAAAATAATATTAGGGGGGCTCTTTAAAAGCCACAGAACCCAAAACAGTAAGTACTTTTTAAAAATTTTGTGTGTATTTTTTTTATACAGAAAAAGGAAGCAGACGAGGTAAGTGGATACTGTCGTCCATATAGACATCCGCGATACATGCCATCGTCAGTCCAGAGTGACAAACGTTGGCGCGCCCCCGTATGCGCTGCGTACCTTTGCAGATTAAGGTAATGGATTGGGAGAAAGTGTTAGGAAAATGGGGAGGGATAGGGTAGGATGGGATGGGAATGGGCTCTGGCATATCTCACTCACTACCGAAATTCGTACATACATTGGGGAAATACGATAAAGTAGGAAATGCAGTACATTTCAAAATAGTTTTCTGTGAGAGAGGGGTAACGCGGCCAGTCGAATGCGCCCAGCGGCTGTGGGTATGCATTCCACACTCTCCCCGTACATGTATGTCTGTTTGTTTAAGCATCACGTAAAAACTACGGAGCGAATTTTGATCGGGTTTTCTCTAATGCAAAATGCATTTTAACTAATGCAATTTATAGCTACAGCTGTTTCGACTCAGCGTTTATGAGTCAGTCAGTCAGTAGATTCATTCATTAAAGTATCAATACTGCTAAACTAGAAAGGCAATAAATAAGGTCCAATTTCTCAGATAATTTCACATTTGCAATACGCTTATTAAGCCTAACTAGGCTCTAAACTTACTAGGCCTAACTATCAGGTCAAGTGAGCTAGATAATTCATACCGGAAAATTGGCCTAGCCTGGACTTTTCCTAGGCATCCCTCATTGGCGGGCAGTCAATATTTTATATGCGCTAGACGGGAGTTCAACTCGAGAGCTATGCAAGCAACGTCCAGTGAACAAACACTAGCTTACAGCTCATAATAGATTTTGTTTTTAGCGACAGTGAGGCCACAGTGTAGAAAATTGGAGTAATTGTATTAATAGGCTTCACCGCAACTTTTTCTGAAGAGATTTATTTTTTTACATTCTTTTATCTACAACTTGAAATATGTACTTATTACCATTTGGTACAACTTCAAATAATAGTATTTATGTTTATTTTATAGAAATATTTTAGTTTCTTCTGAGCGAACAATTCATCTGGTTTACTGTTCGTATGTTTTGCAGATATCAATGAGTAACGTTATCGATTTACCACAAAGTAGACTATCTAGACGTCTAAGAACGTGGCAGACGAGCATACTATGTGGTAAGTGAATACTGTCGTTCATGGATATCCGCGTTACATGCCTATATCAGTCCAGAATGACAAACGCGGGCATGGCACCGGATGCGATGCCTCCCTTTTGATATGTAGGAATTGATTTATAGAAAGGGTTGTGAAAATGAGGAGGAGGTATAGGAGGGGATGGGAATGGGCTCTGGCGTATCTCACTCACTACAGAAACACTAATGTAGCCCTAATGTACTAATGTAATATAGTGGGAAATATAGTACATTTTAAGATAGTCTTATGTGGGAGAGGGGTGAAGTGGCCAGTCAAGCGCGCCCAGCGGCTGTTGGATTGCAGCGTGCACTATCCCACTCAAAAATCTTCTATTATTTCTAATATGATAAATGTAAAAAGATGTAGTGTAGATAAAATTAGTCGCTAATACGAGTCGAGACAGAATCAAATATTGTAGGCGATATTTTTTTATAAGTAAAGAAGACTCGGGAGTCTTCGAATGGAGGGCGTGTACATTCGAAGTACATTGTAACAGCAGTGTGTGTTGTCCTTCGGCCAGGTGGACTGACGACTTGATGAAACTCCCTCCCCATTTTCCCAACCCTTTCTCCCAATCCTTTCCATAATCTGCAATGGTAGGCAGCGCCTCGGGCGGCGAGCCAACATTTGTCATTCTGGACTGAAATCTGATTCTGGGCTGCCTTTTTTCTATAAAAAAATTGTGTCTGGATGAGAAGAGCCGAAGACCGTATGTGGTGGCGCGGCTAGGGAAAGGCCTATATCCAGCAGTGAAGAAACATATGGTATGATAACGATATGTACCCCAAATACCAGCAGAAACAAAATATGCTTAAGTATAAATGTCAAATGAAACATGCGAGGGGCAAATTGAGATTTGTGCGTGTTCAAAACGGTGATAATGGAGATTTATTAGAAAACAGGACGCCAGATGGGGTGCCTGTTTTTATGCTCCTTTTTTGTTGACCGTACCTTTTACATTTCAGTCTTTTGAAAGCAGCATACCGAGACGATAATGTAATTGTTATCATCGATCAACCACAATACAGAGATATATCATTATGGCCTTAAAAGCATATGCAAGGCTGTCAAATTTACCTACTGTCAATAAAACATTGGGAGATTTTCTCGTTTTCACACATATTTATATAATTAAAGGGGGTCTCAACGCGTATATTTACCTTATTTATTTTGCTCGACGTTCTTCTGTCAGATCGTGGTCATGGTTGGTACAACAGAAACATAAAATAAAGAAGGTAAACATACACGTTAAGACACGTTTGAATAGATAAATACTGTCAATTCAGTACGTCATTTGACGGCAAATAACTAATAAGATCAATTATTGATATTGATAGATATTGATGTAAAAAATATAAGAAATATAGTAATAATTAAAAATAAAACTTTTTCTATATGGAACGAAATAATAATAATAATGAATATTTCGCGGTAAATGTGTTTGAGTAATTGATTTGAAGTAAATAAATTAAGCAAAGACTTAAAAATATAATTAACCGACGACCCGCCCTCGCTTCGCTTCGGTTTATAAGTTTTCTTTTCAATTTTTTTGTTTCATAATTTCAAAATAAAATATAGCCTATATTAGACACGGATAATGGTAGCTTCCTATTTGTGAAAGAATTTTTGAAATCGATTCAGTAGTTCCAGAGATTACCTCCAACATACCTACAAACACACAATTTTACAAACACTCTTTATTATATTAGTATAGATGCAACTCGTTATAATTGTACAAAAGTCATGTAGGTACACATTTTGTCACCAGGATCCACCTAGACATGTATTTTGGAAGAAAAACAATTTAAAATGTAACTAATAATGTAACCTTTATTATCGATATAATTAATCTAAAATTCGCCAAGGCGTGTTTAATGGGATTTGACTTCTTGTGACTTGGCCATTTCCATTCATGTCTCTACCAATGATAAAATATAACCTAACAGATCCCTTATGTAAAATGCCCCCCCGATAAATAATAAGTCTAAAGTGGTATTTTAAAGCCTTTTAAACCAGCATTTTAATTCGGTTCCAAACAATTCAATTATTCGATCCTAATTCTAAGGAAATAACAAATGGAAATTACGTAAAGTAAACCACAAAATACAGAGATTGTTCGCTTTATCACTGGAGCACAATACATTATTTTTGGAAACAAATGGAAAGTACAGTACTTGGGCGATATATTATATATGACACGTCGTAAATTAAATAATGATAATCTCTTTCTTATAAACTTTCAAACATTTCGATATATACAATTTGCACGGGCTTGTATAATACAAGCAGCAGAAAAATACAATTTTTAATCACTAAGAACGTCAACACAAAATCTAAGGAGTCCCACTTCTCAGGGTTCCTATTTCTTTGTTGACACCAGAGAACCTAAACCTAACTGTTAGTTTTATTTCAAAATTAGATACTAGTAGCGCCATCTATTGATTCTCTCTGTACTAATGTTGTAAATGTACTTATGACATTTCTTTAAAGAAATAAAAACTGGCAGCACAGTTCGCTCTGTCTCCTCAAAAACTTATGTTTAATTTAGAGTAACCAACCTTAAAATTAGCTGCGACTTTCAGTGTTACTGCCGCTGATTCAATTATCTCCCATTTGCATATCGTCTTCGGGAAACTTGATAATAAAAGAACTTATATAAATATTATAAAAATAACAACTGAGTAGTAATTAAATTAGCCCTTTCAGTATCCACCCCCGGACAAGATCATGTGCATGAGGGTTGTATGGCCTTAAAACGTCTCGCTGGCCAAGTGGGTTGGCGAGTCCACTTATTAAGAGGTGGTGTAGTTCCTCAGCGCTCGTGGTCGTTACCACTGTTGATAGCAAAGCCGTTGCTTTCTTATCCTTCAGACGCCTTTTACGACAGCCGCAGGAAGAGATGGGGTTGGTGGTGTTAGTCTATAGCAGCCGACATGTAGCCGCGGCATATTTGGGAATACATACACGATGTAGATAACATAATACAGAGCTATTGGAATAAAAGAAATTCCTTATTCCCGCATATATACCTATATATATTATAGTAAGAAGGCGGTAGATGAGCATACAGTCCTCCTGATGATAAGTGGATACTGTCGTCCATAGACATCCACGATATTGAAGAAAGGGTTGCGAAAATGGGGAGGGATAGGATATATCGGAATGGGCTGTGGCATATCTCACTCACTACCAAAAGACATGGGGAAATAGGATATAGTGAGAAATGCAGTACATTTGAAGGTAGTCTTCTGTGAGACTGGAGTAACATGGGCAGTCGAAAGCGCCTAGCGGCTGTTGGATTTTAGCGTGAACGCTCTCCCTCCAATATGTGCGGCAATTAGAACATTTTGCTACTTAAGAGTATTCTACCAGCCCGTATGCAAAGTTTTATCCGTCTGAACTAGTTCTAGAAGTAGCCTTCCCAAACTTCAACAAGCACCTCTTTGACTGCTTCTACAAACAAATCTAGTGAGTCTTCCGGAGACGAAAAATATTAATAGTTTAAAATTAAGTTTATAAAATACGAGTATTCTTTAGGATTTGATATACTATACAACATTCGAAGTTGTATTAAATCATGGCGTGAAATTGTACCCGTCGAAAATCCATCTTTGAGCGAGCCACGATACTTTAATTTGGCCTGTCAAAGAAGACGAAAAGAAATTAGATTTTGGAATGTTTTATTTTTGTCTTATTGAATTGTTTCGTATTATTTAATGCTATTAAATTTGGCCAGTGTTTTATAGCTAAGAACTCTTTATAGCAAAACTAACGATGCCCGCGACTTTGTTCGCGTTAAGTTTAGAGTGATTCCCGTGGGAACACCATAATGGAACTGGATAAAAAGTACTCTAAATATTAACTCCGTGCATGTGCTATAAATACGCCAAGTTTCATTAAAATCTGCCTAGTAGTTTTTGCGTGATGCACGTTCAGACAAACAAACAAAAATTGGTAAAAAATAGTGTTCTCGGCTTTATATTTTTCGTACTTTATATTGCAATTATTTTTTGCAAAAATATCATTTCATGTACGGACACGGCTTTCTGAGTGATCTGGTAAATAAATTCAATTATCTATGTGCCATAAAATGGCCGGGTACTTTAAATCAGTTTGAAATATTGAATAACACAACCACAGATTCAGATGGCCATCCTCCCACACATTTACGAACATTAACATGAGTTTTGATTACATTTACATAACAAGTAGCTACTTATACACGGTATAATGATATTTGTGCTGTGGCTTTGGAGCGATATTCAAACTCTAGGACTACGGGCTTAGTATTGGTTACGAACATATTTGTATAAAGGGTGTTAGGGCCCGGCAAATAGACATTTGTAAAATCGTTCTTAGACATTCTTAGCAGACTGTAATAGACACGACTCTAACCAAATATAAGTTCGAGAATTATCTATCCATTTATACGAGCTTTAGAATTTTTGGAATAAATTTTAATCAAAGACTGTGCATGGTAGCGGACCATGGTAGCGGAGCTAATTAAATACCTAAATAATTATTGATATGAGCCTATAACGTCCTACTGAAGTTCATAGAACTCTCTCTTCTTGCAAGGTGGATTCGGGTCATCATAACACTTGACTTAAATATTTTTTTATTTGTTTTCTTCAACATCTTATTATAAGCTCCGATTATAGAAACACTATTCAGGATTAATTTCAGAGCGAGTGGCTAATTAACACTATAGTATCGAACACAAACAAGTATTGTATATAAAAATTTAAAATGTGCTAATTTTAACATAAACTTCGCTTAAACAAAATTGCCACCGAGCTGGACACAGAGCATTTTTTACATAAATATCTCGAACACCGGCGTGTTCGCGGTAGTACACCCCGGGAAGGGTGGAAATTTAAATGTGAAATATACCTGCGACGGTTTTCCAATTAAAAATACACAGAACAATTTGTGAGACATTACGGAATTTATAGCAAGCTGGGCGAAACCGATTCTAATCGAAGACATATGTCTTCGATTAGAATCGGTCAATCGAAGAATCAGGTGGAATGACGACTGAAGAAAGTTACCCCTTAGTGGTAGAAAATCGTATGTGGTGGCGGACTTATGGAGAGACATGTATCCAGGAATGAAGAGACACAGGCTGATGGTATGGTATGAGTATCGTTCCGTCAAGTACAAAACGTAACGTTCAAAATGTAATTGCATTTTTAAATTATTTTTTACAAGCTTTTATTTTATATTTAATAACGCCACATTCAATGGCCCACACTAAGATTATCCGTGTCGTGGGTCTAAAGACACACAAACACAAAAACACACCCAGACCCGAGCAAACATTTGTTTTTAAACAATTGAATATCCGTCCATGAACCAAACCCGGGACCTTATGCGCAGCAGGCAGGGTCACTGCCATCTGCATCAGTCGGTTTCTAGTAGTCTTTCTAGTAGTTGGAGCCATCGATTTGAGAAAATATACTAGATATGTTATACAAGCACTCTACGGCAGCCACGTTTGAATCCAATAGTGTTCTGTGTTCAGTAGCTCTCGACTTTTTAATTCATATGTGTTTTGAAAATGGAACATTCTTATTACGTAGTAGGTACTTGAGTTTCAAATTTGACTTTTTTTTTACCAACTCATCTGCTTCACCCAAGAAGTTGTCAACTAGGTTTCTTTGATAAGAACGTATGACGTGTCATCTAGTCTATTACTATATCGGTTGTTGGAGTGTTTATATCGATAGCATAAATTTTTTAGAACCCATCATCATACAAGAGAGACCCAATCTATTATGGCTACAATTTTATGTTCAGTGAACCCATCGAAAGAGTTGAGTACGTAATAAATGTACTATAGTATCCCACTATTGCTGTAAGAAAGATTTATTAACATCACGCACCCAAAAGGTTGTATGAACTGTTTTCCAAGGTCTTTCTACTGATTTATGACAAGGGGTCCCCTGTAACACCTGTATCTGCAAGGCAGCATATTTGTGAAACCCTGTATTCTGTTGTATTTCAATATATTTCTTAGTTATCCCTGGCTCAGCGGTATAGAAAAACGTCAGGGAGAAACTTGCGTAACAGGAAATTTAAAAACAATCTGACATATGTATAATATATTTCAATGACCTGATTCAAGTGATCGATGGCTCAAAAACTTGCTAACGCCATAAAGGCAAGCTTGTGTCCTACAGTACGACAATAAGCTAGTATTAATAAGTAAGTATTGTTTATTGTATACCATAGATAAAAACACAATATAATACAATAATTCGCAATAGTATACAATAGGCTATAAGCGATCACTTGCGGGCAACTTTTGGGAATTGGTGATAATTATAATAATTGACGACATATACCTAAAATACAATATATAAATACAAGTAAATATACATGCATATTACATACGATTGTCAACATTAAAATATAGATAAATACAGATAAATCAGACGAGAGGTAAATCAGGGGAAAACTATGAGTATATAACTACTAACACAGAACAAGACAGACATTTTGTCAGGATACAGATAGAAAAAATACTCCATGACTTGCTTTTTGAAACTACTTTTTGATTTTTGAAAACGGTCCCTTCCACTGGCCAAAAACGAGCTGTCTGTATAGCGAAGGACTTTGAGAAAAATTGGAAAGATATTGAATCGGATATGACGTAAGGCACACGGTATCGCTTGAAACGAGTTCGGAAAGAACTACTGACAAATTTCTAGATTCTAGACGCTGGGAAGCCCCAGTACATGGTCTCCATTTAAGGACTCGTTTATCCCATCTGTGGTCGGTCCTGTGGCAAATATGACCGGCTCCTTGCCATTTCAGCTTATTATTTATACTGTGAACTATGTTTGTGACTTTCGTTTTATATGATGTAAATGTATAATGCTGTATAATGTATAAATATGTATGATGCTTTAACTGCCAAATCTATAAATATGTCAACATCTATAAATACAGTGATTCCGAATTCTCCTCATAAGTTACCCGAGCCGTAAGGCGTTTTAAGTGCACGCCATTGTGACAGTGCATTTCAAAGGAAAACGAACAATGACGATTGAAATGCCCCAAGTGTATTTTCACTTCTCTAAATTGTATTTATATGACGTCATTTGACACTATTTCGTCTTACTTTATGGAAGATTGTTGTATTTTTTGTTTGGATTGTATTAAATTGTAATCAGATTTCGATTCCGCTACCAAGGAGGAATCTTCCAAATACATTCTTATATCTTTAAAGGTAGGTGACGCAACCGGGTATGTACGTTTGTAATTTTTTACTGATTTGGGCATGTATCGCAGATATCTATGGGCGACAGTGTTTCTTTACCACCACGTATTAAGTATTGGGCCACTTACTTCGTATTAAAAAAAATGGTCAAGAACGTGTTTTTTTTTTGTAACATTTGGCAAACGAGCTGTGTCGCCACCTTTATATTTTTATCGAATTACATGCAGCCTAGGTTCAATAAATTGGTTTAACTATGGCGACAAAGTATCTTAACTTGTTGTAAATTGTAATATATCATATCATAGGGAGATAAGGCATTATTAACTTCCTCTTATGATTCTTAGAACCACGACGCATCGTGGTTCAGGTGCGCTGGGGACCTTATGTTGATCCCCGGGAGACCTCCATCATCACCCCTTCTAGTCTGCCCTGACCGCCACGCGCACACTCATTAGCTGTCTATATTATCAGCTATGCATCACTATGCTCTTCATTATCTCTCGTGTAACTCATTGTGCAATATCTCATTATTATAATAGAAATGCCTTATCTCTCTATGTAACGGTTCTTCAACATAGAGAATCACTCACCCTAAAGATAGTATAAACTATACTACTCCTCCGGCACGAACATCTTCAGTCCATGCACCTGTCCTCCCCTTGGCTCTTTTCCCGTTCCTACCCTCTTCACAGAGCTACGTCGTTCACTATACTCCCTTTTTTCCCACTACCTTCCTTTTATACCCCCCCCCCCGAAACGGTACAAGTCATTGAATAGTGTTGCCATTATAGAGACCCAACAAGATTTAATAAAGTATTGTGCCAATATATAATTTATTATCTTATTTAATTATTATTGATTAATTAATTTATTTAATCATTAACCACCATTTACATTTTCGCGATACTTCGCGACAAGCTGTTTACACATACCTACTTCAAAAGAAAATAAGAAAATTGACAACGAAAATATTCTTATTTCTCTTATTTCTATTCTGCGATAATTTGGTATTGTATGTATTTATAGGAGTATATATATATGAATATATTTATTTATCAATATATAGGTATTATATGGATTGTTTGTAATTATTTCTCAATGATTACTTGACCGGTTGACTGGCAGAGAATGCCACTAGGCATTAAGTTCGCCTTTTCTACAATGTTTCTTTGTCCATTAAAGTTTAAAATAAACGACAGAATGACAGTCCGCCTCTGTACATATATTAAGCGATTCGCGTGATAAAACTATGTGAAACTCTTGTGTGCTCTCAGAGGGATTGTTGGATAGTTACAAACAAAGTTAGCCTAATCAGAGCGTCGACCTCCGGACCATTAAGTCCTTGTCTGAATTATCTGAATTTCGTGATCCCAATTTGGTAATCCCATAGACTATAGGGACACGCCTTATTTTTGGTTATAAGATGTCAACGCAAGCGAGTAAAATGGTGACTATTCTCTATATCAAATGAGAATTCATTAAAAATACTAAGTGACGTCGTGACAAACTGTCAGTGTGCGGGATACGTATGCACTAACACGTAGAGTGCTAGTGTTTGTACTTCGCACCAACTGGATCGCCTGGGGGGGTGTGGACTGTATAATAGGTTTTTCCGTAAATGAAACAACTAGGCTTGTTCTTCAATAGAGCCGGGGTAGCGCAGAGGTACTTGTTCTTCTTCTTGTTGTTCTCGGAGTGGATGCCGCTGCGGAAGTGAAGTTGACCGGAAAACGGTCCGCTTTTTATTCGTTTATTGACTTCTCCAACTTCCGGCTAATTGCGGGCTTCCCCCACCACCGGTCAAGGACGGGCTTCCCCCACCACTTGTCCATGTATGCACCCCTCCCGCTACCCGCGGGGAATCATTTATTTTCCTTATCGCTAACACGTATTTACATATTCAATAAGATCCTAGTATGTCCTCACCTACACTATCCACCAACGATTTATCCTGATAAGTACGCAAAGACATACCAGGGATCACTCCATTATTATTAAAATATACAACTTACATAAAAACTTAACAACTAGTTGCGAAACTATATACATGTTTGCATAAGTACCCTAGCCTTATGTTTCGTCGTCAACAGTCAGTAACGGATTTGAGGGCCATGTCTATTAATATGGACCGTTTGTGCTTCAGGTGTGTGTCAGTGCACCAAAGGTTCGACTTTGATTTAAATCCGTAATCTACTAATCATTATACTTGAAACGCAACAACCGTTCTCCAACCATTATCGTTCACTTACAAAACGTATGCTAACAGCTTTTTCACAATATGAATAATTCTATATCCCCTTTTTCATAATAAATTCATTATTTTTTAATTATTTATTCATTATTTATTAATAACTCATTTTTATTTTTTAATCGTTTTTATGTCTCTAATAAAGCGTTTATTGTCATTACTATTATAATAAGACAGTGAAATGATAATTTACCGCTTCAATCTCTATAATTGGGAATTTGAAAAAAAAAATTATTGATTTTTTTTATGTATTTTAAAACTTTATTATGAATAATATTAATATTTAATGAGAAAAACTTAAAAAAAATTGTTTTCAATTAATTATAAACAATTAAAAATTGATCAAATTTTAAAAAAAATCACGTGACTATGAACGCGCCACTATTGGTCACCATAGTTGTGACGTCATAATGTTAAAGCTATGTGTGATAAAGGATTTATAAAGGCAAAGTCTGATAATATTCCTGATGTTGATATATTTATGATAACCAATTTTTAAAAAAATGACGTTCGGTTCAATTCTGCTGAAGTTCGAGGTGCCAAGGCATCAAGGTAAGTCTGTTAAAAAATAATATTGTAAATGAAAATATTTAAGTATTTATTCTCCATTGTATTAAATATAATTATTTATTGCATTAATTGTAGAGCATCACGTGAGAGTTACGGCGACAAAGCTATAGGTTATGTTCAACTTAGTCGTAAGAATGGTATTTGTATCGTAAAAGGACGGGTATGTCCAGAACATCGAGTTCGGAGTAAAGCTTATTCAGTTACTTTAACTATTAATGAAAAGTCAAGAAAAATTCAGGATGTCCAATGGCATGACTGCGCAGCTTCAGCAGGTAATTTATACTTCTATTAAACTCAAGTTGATTGATGTTATAAACAATAATAATCTTCTATATTGTGTGTACAGGTGGTTGCAAACATGCAACATGCAAACATGGTTACTTATGTGGTGTAACGGTTTCGTTTCACTACGTCAGTAGTGAAGCGAAAATACATTAAAGTACAAACTTAAATCAACTATTAAAAAAAATAACATCACCACATAAAAATATCTATTATTATTAACTATTTACAATAAATAATACCTTAAATTATAAACACATACTTAAATAACAAAAAAATAAAGATTAAATATTAATTTGAAAGCAAAGCCGGAGCGCACTATATGTTTCGCAATTCTATTGTTTGCGCGTGGAGCGAACTAGAATACCGGTCCTAAAACATCGATAAAAGGCGGGTAGCTACCGCGTCATTGGCACTCCACGTTAGCTATCCTTCCTGGTAAACTAATATTACATCTACATTTAAATAATAAAAAAAACTACTAATACTGAAGGTTTTGGCGAGTCAAGTGCCGACCTACTAATAGTGTCCTGAGTAGTGAATCCCCTTACTTACTGGGTGAGTGTTTCTAATTTTAGCCTTCATATAATGGTAGCTAGCTACCTACATTGTTTTAAACTGTTTAACTTTAACTGTGGGTTGACTGCCTCATCATGAACACCATTTCTTACGAATCACGCCATCTGCCTTTGCTTAGCATCTTCTAGTGAGGTCTGAGCGGGTGTATGATGTCGCAGTCAAGCAACGAAACTTCCGGGTCTTGAAATGTCCGAAAAATATGAATATTTCAGGGTTCACCTACCCGGCAGTCTACCCATGGATGTGACCTGCGCACCACCTGGGCGATTATACCTACCTACCTACCTGCTCGCTGCAAGCTAAGAAACTGTTCCGGCCTACCGCGGAATACCTACTGGGAGGCTATCGCAGGGCAGTGGCATTTCTTTGGACCCAGTCATACCTTCTGACGTGAGCGCAGCGAACCCACTCCGGAACTATTCACTTGTTTAAATTAAACTTCTATGATGTAGTGGAGTCTATTATTTACAATCAAGAGACTACGTGACATTGGCGCCCAATACAGGTTACGCTCACGATCATAAGTTGTGATTGGGTTTGGTAATTAATGGGTTCTATGGTGTTGGCTTGGTCTGTTTAGTATTAAGATTAGTAATAATTGTATACGGATACTAACTAGTGTGTGGTCGTTACCGTGTTATAACTTTTGTAATAAATCTAACTTCGTTTTTTTTCTTTTCTATGTACCCGCCACACATTAGCAAAACTGTTTATTTTTTTTTGAACTTGGTTAATGTGTTTTAATGCTTAAGTATTAATTATAGAGGCTACGCTTTGTAACGTATAACACGTTTAGTCATTATATAGTCTCATTGAAACCATTCCTCATTGGTTTTGTATTAAATAGCCCGTAATTAGTATTGTAGTAGATTTTGGAACACCCACCCAGTACAATATGACGTACCCTATCTATTATCTTTCTTTACAAAAGTCGGAACTGGAATACGAAGTGGAACTTCGTGGCGGTACTAGTGAATCAGTTAAAGAGCTTCGAAAACAAATTGTCAAACTGTCCCAACTGCTACCTGCTGAGTATATTTTAGAATCGCATTTGGATCCCTCAGATGATTTAAAGGGTGTGAAGGACTCTCTTTTAAAATCACAAAATAATTTAATTAGTCTTCGGAATAAGTTCGAAAAAAATTTATTCGGTAGAACGGAAACTTTGTTACACCATTTGTATCATCGCATAAACAGAATTGAGCAGGTACCGGATGTTCATGATATTCATAAAGTTTGCACTACTAGTCTACATTCTCAACTAAAGGAGCTTGCTTCTCTGAAACCACTGTCTACTCAGATTAAAGTACCTACCTTAGAGCCGGGAAGCGCCTTAGAAATATCTAATATATCAGTTAAATGTGAGCGTACCCTATATTCCGAAATTAATAAATTAAAATATTCTGGCAAGACTTGCGTTCACTCTTTTATTCAAAGAGTTGAAGAATTTATGCAATCTAGAGGCATCTCTTTCGATAAAATACTTTCGCTGGCTTGCGAGATCTTTGTTGATGACGCGTTGCATTGGTATCGCTACAATAAGGACAAAATAAAGACCTGGTCTGAATTTTGTGTACTTCTGAAGGAAGATTTTAGCAGTAAGGACTATGATTATAAACTTGCTGCTGAAATCAGGTCACGGACACAGGGAGAACAAGAAAATATAACTATCTATTTGTCAATCATGCACGGTATGTTCTCGCGTCTTAATAAGTCCTTCTCAGAGGAGGATAAACTTGAGATCCTAATACATAACATTCGTCCATGCTATGCGAACACGTTAGCTGCTTCTCCGTGTGTTAATTCTATTGACGAGTTTAGGACTATATGTCGTAACTACGAAAATGTTAGTTCTAGATTCTCACAATTTCACGAGCCGCCCAGTCTATCTAGAAACACACTGGCTCCTGAGTTTGCTTATAGATACACTCAAATGTCAAATAATAGTAATATTGCAAAGGAATATAAAAACAAACAAAACTACAAGAATACTTACACTAACTATAATAATACATATAAAACTTACCCTTCTAATAACACTGGAGAATCTAGCAAATATCAAAATAATAATTATAAGGTTGCCACTGTGTCTATTCAACAAGTGAGACCTGTGTTTTGTCCTAGATGTAGATCTAACAGCCACTCTCTTAGGAATTGCAGTCAGGAACGATTCCCCATTTGTTTTAAATGCGGAAAAAAAGACGTGCGATATCCGGACTGTCCGGATTGTAAGACGAACCACAAGGATGAGCCATCAAAAAAACTAAATAGGCCCGATTGGAGTGACCAAGCTAAAGAGTGGAATGATTGGTTAAAATTCATTCGTAATTTTTTTACCTTCAACTCAGTCGCTTCAATCGATAAAAATAATAATAACCGCTTTGCTAAAACTCAACCTTATATAACTATAAAAGTTTCAAATGAGTCACTAATTGGACTTTTAGATACAGGCTCTTGTACTACTATTCTGGGAAACAGTTCTCATGAAAAGCTGCTGAGCATGGGATTCAAATTACAAGCAACTGCTCCCATTCAATTTACTTCTGCCGGTGGGGAAAAGCTTAACTCTATTGGACTTATTTCTCTCCCTATTCAATTCCAAGAGAAAACCCACCTGATTGATGCATACGTTGTACCAAAAGTCACTACATCTTTAATATTAGGCATAGACTTTTGGCATACTTTTGATCTGTTCCCCAAGCATTTGGATGCTATTATGTTTTGTAAGGATCCTACATGTTCTACTATTACTACCATTGATGAACCTAGTGTATTATGCCCATACGAGCATCTGACGGATGAGCAGAAGTGTACGGTTGACAAGTTAGTTCTACAGTTTCGTGACATTTCTTACGAGAAGCGTGGTTTAGGACGCACTACACTCATAACACACCAGATTGATACTGGGGACGCTGCCCCCATACGTCAACGTTACTACCGAATGTCACCCGAAAAACAAAGGATTTTAGTCCACCAACTAGACGAAATGTTAAAAGATGATGTGGTTGAGCCTTGTGAGAGCCCGTGGTCATCTCCGGTTCTTCTCACGCCTAAAAAGAACGGTGAATTACGATTTTGCTTGGACAGTAGAAAACTTAACGCAGTAACAAGAAAAGATGCGTATAGCTTACCATATATATCTGAAATACTTGACAATCTTAGAGACGCCAAGTATCTCAGCAGCATAGACCTTTCCAAAAGCTTTTGGCAGATATTGATACGAGAGGAGGATAGGTGTAAGACTGCCTTTTATATTCCCTCCCGTGGTACATTCCAATTTAAATCAATGTCCTTCGGATTGACCAACGCCCCAGCTACGCAACAGAGACTCGTTGATGCCCTCTTCTATGGTCCTGAGTTTGAGCATAAGGTCTTCTGTTTTGTCGATGATGTCATTATTGTCTCGGAAACATATGAATCCCATATTTCCCTTCTAACACGTGTACTTAATAAACTTAAAATGGCCAACTTGACTATTAACATAGAAAAGAGTCAATTTTTCCGAAATCAACTCAAATACCTCGGCTACATAGTGGACTCTAAAGGACTCCACGCTGATCCCGAGAAGGTAGAAGCGATTACTAATTACCCCATCCCTAGAAACCGTAAAGAAGTTAGACGATTTATAGGCACTGCTTCTTGGTACCGAAGGTTCATTCCTAACTTCAGCAATTTGGCTAACCCTCTAAATAAGTTGACTTCCCAAGGTAAAAACGCTCCTCCCTTCTCATGGTCTCAAGAAGCCGATGAGGCATTCAAAAAACTTAAGTCCTATCTAGCGTCAGCTCCGATTCTCGCATGTCCGAATTACTATAAGCCATTCGAAATACACACTGATGCTAGTGATTATGGATTGGGCGCTGTTCTTACGCAATCGCTCGACGGCGAGGAAAAAGTGATTGCTTATATGAGTAAATCACTTACTAAACAAGAACGCAACTACAGCGCTACTGAGCGCGAGGCGTTAGCTGTTCTCTCTGCCATAGAACATTGGAGGTGTTACATAGAAAATGGCCTTAAATTTACTGTTTACACAGACCATTCTTCTCTTAAGTGGTTCTTAAATCTAAATAACCCTACTGGTAGACTTGCTCGCTGGGGTGTGCGACTTTCCGCATATAACTTTGAAATTAAACACCGCAAAGGTTCTGATAATGTTATTCCTGATAGTTTATCGAGGTCCGTTCCTATAAGAATAGATGCTATAGGCAACTCGACGAACGAATTGTCTAGTATTCCCCCAAAAACTACTGACTCTTGGTACTTGAATACCTTTACCAGCTGTCTTAATTCGCCGACGTCAACCCCGAATTATCGCGTCACAAATGGGAAGCTGTACCGTCACATCAAAACCTTAAACCCACTCACCAGAGAGTTTGAGTGGAAGGAAGTGATTCCAATGGAACAACGTCAAAACATTATCTCTCTAAACCACAGTGAACCCACTTCCGGTCACTTTGGTATCTTTAAGACATTTAAACGTTTATCATTAATGTACTTTTGGCCTAGTATGCATCAAGACGTAGCTAATTATGTTACCAGTTGTGACACTTGTCTATCATATAAATACCCAAATCATTCTACGCTTGGCGTAATGGGCAGACCAAAAGATTGTTGTCGACCATTTCAAATGATAAGTATCGACCTTGTTGGACCCTTGCCTATATCTAGGAAGCAGAATACATTTTTGTTAGTGGTTCAGTGTTGCTTTTCGAAGTATAGTTTATTATTCCCTATCCGACGTGCAACCGCCGACACGATTGCACAAATTCTAGAAGAAAAGGTCTTTCTGATACACGGAATACCAAGTACTGTGCTTATGGACAATGGTAAGCAATTCACTAGTAACATTATGAAAAATTTATTTTCTAAATATAATATTCCCAACGTCTTTTATACTCCTCTATATACACCACAAGTAAACTCAGTTGAGCGTTATAATAAAACTATAATTACGGTCGTGTCTACATTCATTGAAAATGATCATAGGTTTTGGGATACGCACATACCTAAGATCCAATTTGCTTTAAATAGTGCTGTCAACGAAGTGACTGGTTTCACTCCGTCATTTTTAGTATTTGGTCGGGAATTAGTTGGCTGTGGTTCTCATTATATTGATTCAGATATCAGGGATCATATTATCTTTGGTCCACGCGATGCGTATGCTGAGAATTTAGGTTTCTTGCATAAGACCTTCGATAAAGTGCAACTTTCACTTTGTAAGGCCCATTCCAGAAATAGTACTCACTACAATCTTCGCCGTAAAGATGTTAACTTTAACGTTGGAGATATTGTCTGGAAGCGAACCTTCTACCAAAGTGACAAAGACAATAGGTTCTCAAAGAAATTAGCTCCTAAATTTATTAAATGTCGCATTAAAGGGAAGCGATCCAAACTAGTCTTTGATTTAGAAGATATGTCTGGTAATAATTTAGGCACATGGCATATCAAAGACTTTAAGTTAACGTAGTTTAGTTTTATTCTAGCGGAATTTATTAAGTAAAATTCCTAACCTAATAAGGGGGGTATGTAACGGTTTCGTTTCACTACGTCAGTAGTGAAGCGAAAATACATTAAAGTACAAACTTAAATCAACTATTAAAAAAAATAACATCACCACATAAAAATATCTATTATTATTAACTATTTACAATAAATAATACCTTAAATTATAAACACATACTTAAATAACAAAAAAATAAAGATTAAATATTAATTTGAAAGCAAAGCCGGAGCGCACTATATGTTTCGCAATTCTATTGTTTGCGCGTGGAGCGAACTAGAATACCGGTCCTAAAACATCGATAAAAGGCGGGTAGCTACCGCGTCATTGGCACTCCACGTTAGCTATCCTTCCTGGTAAACTAATATTACATCTACATTTAAATAATAAAAAAAACTACTAATACTGAAGGTTTTGGCGAGTCAAGTGCCGACCTACTAATAGTGTCCTGAGTAGTGAATCCCCTTACTTACTGGGTGAGTGTTTCTAATTTTAGCCTTCATATAATGGTAGCTAGCTACCTACATTGTTTTAAACTGTTTAACTTTAACTGTGGGTTGACTGCCTCATCATGAACACCATTTCTTACGAATCACGCCATCTGCCTTTGCTTAGCATCTTCTAGTGAGGTCTGAGCGGGTGTATGATGTCGCAGTCAAGCAACGAAACTTCCGGGTCTTGAAATGTCCGAAAAATATGAATATTTCAGGGTTCACCTACCCGGCAGTCTACCCATGGATGTGACCTGCGCACCACCTGGGCGATTATACCTACCTACCTACCTGCTCGCTGCAAGCTAAGAAACTGTTCCGGCCTACCGCGGAATACCTACTGGGAGGCTATCGCAGGGCAGTGGCATTTCTTTGGACCCAGTCATACCTTCTGACGTGAGCGCAGCGAACCCACTCCGGAACTATTCACTTGTTTAAATTAAACTTCTATGATGTAGTGGAGTCTATTATTTACAATCAAGAGGCTACGTGACAGTGGACCCATCGCAGAAGTGAAGATCCGACACCAACAGAAGTCCGTCTTTTTTCTGCAGCTGGTCTAATAATCATTGTGGTGCCTTGTCGTTTACGATTAGGTTGACAGTCAAACTTGTGTGGTACCACATCAATTTTAATCTTTGCTTTACCTCCCATTGTTGTGTAATAAATATAATTTTCCATATCATCTTTTAGCTAGAAAAAAAAACAAATCATAAGAATTATTTAAATGTTATTATAACAACAGAAAAACCACTATAACATAAACTTAATTTTTTTTAATCTAGTCTAATACATAAGCTAGAACGTTATAAAATTATAAAAATATCAAATTGAATCCCAATCTTTAGATAAAGGATACATGAATTTATTATTTAAGCACTTTAAATTATCAATAGGAAATTTTTTAATGCAATGATCTTAAAGGTTATGATTTGGAGTCCAGTTAAAAAAAAATATTGACTGAACTCTATTTATTTGATTTGTAGACTTAGATAAATAATAATTAATAACAATGGTGTTATGAAATACTTACATCGAAATGATCTTCACAACAAAAAAAAATTGATTTTGTTTTGGGATTATCTCGGTGCACTGCTTGAAACCATTTGTTTCGACGTTTTTCATCTTGCGGAACATTTAAAAACATTTTGTCAGTTGTTTTTGTAGTATTCTTAGATAATGGTACAAAACAAGAACGATAACTTTTGAGGTTCGACATTTTCAATATATATTTGAGTATTTAACAACGACAACAGAATCAAAACACTGTACTTAATATCTCTGTAAACTGCAATGAGTGAAAACTAACATTATGACGTCACGCGCGCTAGGGTTTGTTCGGGAGCGGTCGGCGGGTCTTCGGTACTGGATTCAAAAATTAATTTTTATTTTGATATAACTTGAATTATTGCAAAAAAAAAAAAAAAAAAATAGTTTTGTTATAAAACTTATATATGATCTTTCCATTTATAACAAAAAAAAAAATTCAATTACCCAATTGATATGTCAAAACTCATGGCCATTAATGTCATTTTGTATAAAGTTTGTATAGACTACATCATTTTGCTCTGCTGTTAAGGAAATCATCGTAAGGAAACCCGCTTAGTGTATTGTTTCTCGTAATTGCTCGAAAAAATCTGGAGAAGGTATCCATCAACCCGTACCGGGCCTTAGTTGGTGAATTACGACCCGAAACCCCCTCGTCATTATTATTAGGGTAGGATTGTGCCCCAACGTTATAGACTGATATCGTTACAACTGAAAATATAAGTTCATGAATAGCGTTTTTATTGAATTGTAGTTTCCTTGAACGTTACAATTGTTAGTCTATTGTAATAGAAAAATACTATTTTTTCCAAAATAATAATAAAATAACCTGGATTTTACACCAATTCCCATATTACTACGGGTATAATTATTGTGTAATTCAAATCTTACTGTAATTACCGCTGGCGTGTGGAACGCTCGAGAAGTCATTAGCCATAATAATGGGTTCCGGGCCAAATAACACCACAGTACACAGAGAGATTAGTACAGAATCTTCACGAACGTCCACAAATACGTCGCACGCACACAAAGGCAATGCCTTAATGAAATCTTTGAATTTTGACTATTTAAAGTGCATCGGACAGGGAAGAAGTCAATATCTGTAGCATTCCGTCATGAAATACTACATGATTGTCGTGACATGGGGCCACGAGAGATTCTTATTTTATCAAGATTAATTTTTTCTTTAATTTTTACCCCTCTTTTAGGCGTTAAAGTTGTATTTTATTTTATAATAGTCCCACTTTGAACTGATAATAAGCATTTATAATAATTTGACAAAATCAAGGTTTCGTATTCTTGTTGCCCTCCACCAAAAATAAAACGATTTAAAAAAAATCTCACGCATTAAATAATAGTTTTTTTAATTCCGTAGTTTTGATTACTAAAATAAGAGATGTTAAAATTTTCTTTTGGCATTGTTTAATCACTATCAAAGAATATATTTTTTTATAGAGAGAAAGTGGCAGCGAGCATACAATCCACCTGGTGGTAAGTGAACACTATCGTGCATAGCCATCCGAGGTACATGCCAACACTAGTCCAAAATGGCAAACTTTGGCTCAATCCCGGATGCGCTGCCTACCTTTGTTGATGTTTTTTTATGGACGACGGCGGCAGACGATTGTACAGTCCATCTGATGGTAAGTGGATACTGTGGCCCATAGACATCCGCGATACATGCCAACATTAGTTCAAAATGGCAAACATTGGCACGCCCCCGGATGTGCTGCCTACCTTTGGAGATATAGGAATGGATTTGGAGAAAGGCTTGGGAAAATGGGAAGGGATAAGATAGGAATGGGCTCCGGCACATCTCACTCACTACCGAAACACGTATGTACAGTAACGAAATAAGATAAAGTGGGAAGAAATGCAGTACATTTCAAGGTAGTCTTCTGTGAGAATGGGGTAAAGTGGCCAGTCGAGCGCGCCCAGTGGCTGTTGGATTGCAGTGTGCTGTCCGCCCTTCTTAAAAAATTAGATTACGTAAGTAAGAATGAATTTGAGAAAGAGTGGATTTGGAAAAGGAAATGAGAAGAGATAGGATGGGAAGTGGCTCTGGCATATCTCACTCACTACCGAAACACGTACGTACATTGGGGATTATGATAAAGTGGGAAATGCAGTACAATTCAAGGTGTACCTTGGTGTGTGTGATTCTGTGAGTAGAATCATCGAAAAATTACAGAACAGAGAGAAAACAAACATACAATAATAAGTGACAATAAATGTTTTCTTTCTCTCATAAGGCATAAAACATATCCTAAACAACTGTAGTAATTATCATTGCATATGTGTACGTACGCAGCATCTATTGTGCTCGTGCATTCATTCGATTCTGCTTTCTCTGTACCCTGTGATAATAACGATGGTTGCACACCATGCGATACGATGTTTGTTTCTTTACAGTTCTTTGATAGTGTTGGCCGTTTATTGCTTGGCGCATTACGACTGCACAGTCGTACATACCATCGATTTGAAAATACATACTGGATATGTTATACAAGCACTCTAGTTCAGGCACTCTAGAGTCTAATAGTGTTCTATGTTGTTGTTTTTTTGAAAAAAGGCGCCACAGTCGCTGAATACAGTCCACTTGATGGTGCCATTCACCAAATTTATTCCTACATCTCCAAAGGCAGGCAGTGGACAGAATGATATTTGTCATTCTGGACTGATGTTGGCATGTATTGCAGATGTCCACGGACTACAGTATCCACTTACCATCAAGTGGACTGTATGCTCGTCTACCACCCTATATCCATAAAGAATAAAAAAGTACTATGAGTATGAAAAAATCGCTCATGGTCATACCTACGTTTTGATTTTTTTATTAGTTATTTCTTATAGGAGCTAGGATCCTCTAAAAATCTAAATAATTGCCCCATTTAAACGCTGCAAAAAAAATAAACAACTCTTATTTGACAAAGCAAATGTACGGACATACTAAAACTATTCTTTAATGCAAGTAAGAGAAAAAAAAAATTAAAAAATGAATACGATTTTGTCGAATTATAATAGGTATTATCAGCTCGAAGTGCAGCTGTCTCTTTCTCTCAAAGAAGTTACATTGCTCGCTGCTGAGACATCAACAAATTGTAAAAATACCTATTATTAAAATGCACTCCCGACCATCCTCCCCTGTTAAGCGATTGTTTCTGACAACAGTAGTGTTATGTTCGTACATCAGCTATAGTTGTGTGTGAACCCTTCGTTCGTCTGTTGAGCCCTTAGGCTCGTTGCAACACACACTTTTGCTCCTGGCTGAGCGCCTTCTGCGCTCGCCCTAATATAAACAAGCCCGGTGACTCTTGAAAGGCCCATAAGGCCACAAGAATTCAGTCCTTCCGAAAAAAAAAAAACGTTCGTCTGTTCCAATACGTCTTTCTCAAGAACTTTCCAGAGTTTACTTCGTGTGCTAATATTAGCTTAGTCGACTCGATGTCGTATACCATTCGAGGGGAACATCTAAAAGACATTAGACTTGACATCTTGGAAACGAGATTCAATAAAAGAAATCTTGTCGTTTTTGTTTTGTGAAACTCACTGTTTGATGTGTTCAGACGAGTTGTGTAATATATTTAAAAGGCTACAATCCGTCGTGGCCTCCACATACTACTTGCGTGCAGCGCCTTGAGTGACACAAGGGCGAGAACACTTACGAGCATTATAAATTGGAGAGAGAAAGATACTACCATGACGCATATTAAAGCACCAGTATTGGCACTAGTGCTGTGTCGTGTGGCTATCACTAGTGATAACAAAGTGGCTACCACACGCACTGAGGGACTATACTACTACTAAAAGAGTAGACTCGCCAATCTGTTTGATCAGCGTGGCCTTTTAAAGTCATACAGTCCTCATGCACAACACATACACATGGCTTTAGTAGCCTTGTGCTAGGCCTTTTGTCTACTTTTATGACATGAGCGGGAAAAGGTGGTGCCATTCTATAGCCGGCCTACGAGTGTAATTCAGTTGTGAAGTTGATAAAAAATCAATTCACAACGACACCGCCGGTGGTGTCGTTGGGAGAACACTTCTCTGAAGCGTGTCAGCGAGAAAGTTCTAACAAATGCTCATCGAACGCTGTGACCGTATCTCTCCCAGACGAAAGTCGACAAAGCAGAACTTTTTACAGGTGAAATTTGTCTCTGCCCACGAAGTTTGGACAGGCCGGCGCCGTGGGTATTACTTAGCCGAAATAAATGGATCCAAAGGTCCCCCTCATTTGCAAACTTATTGCCGGCAACTTCAGTATACACCTTTGTTTGTAATATGAATTATCGCTTCGGTATGCGGTAATGAGAATGGCTGCACTCGTGCACGGGTAATGAGTACTGTTTACGTTTGAGTTTACACACGGTCCTTGAGCTACGCTTGAGTTACAAGCGTTTCAGAAAAGTTTTGAAGTTGTATTATATGTATGTAAATACCTGTATACCATATCATTTTATTCCAACTGCCTATGTCTCTCCATTGCTGAATATAGGCTAAGGCTCGCTATTATACGTGATCTTCGACCCTTCTCATCCAGTCACCCCCGGAGGACGTTTTCAAGTCGTCTGTTGGTCCTCTTGGCCGGAGGGCGTCTCACACTGTGCGTCCCGGAACGTGGTCTCCATTCGAGGATTCGTCTAATCCCATCCGTTATCGGTCCTGCAGTAGATATGACCAGACACTTCAGCATGCTGATTCTATGAGCTGACTTTTAGTTGTTTGACGAATATCTTCGTTTCGAATCTTACCCTGCAAAGAAACTCCGAGCATGGCTGTTTAGATAGCTTGCTGAGCAACTTTAAACCTATGCATAAAGCCTACCGTCAGAATTTACGATTCGGTACCATACGTTATAACCTGGACAGGTCGCACGGATTGAATATTTTTGATTTCAAGTATTTTCTTGTATTTTTTATTTAAGATTTATATATAAGCACATTTCAAAACATAATTAGGTTTATCCTAATGCCATTTCCTCGGAAGTTGACATTAGTATTGATCAACCACAATACATTAATCAATGATTAGTATATATGGTATTGCGGTAAATATAGTCTGCCCATTGCCACTTTAGCACTCTGGTTCTAAGAGTTATGTCGGTGACTTTAGTTCTTTGGTAAATCTCTTCGTTTCGGATCCTATTCCGCAGAGTAACTCGGAGCATAACTTTGTCCATAGCTCGCTGCGTGACTTTGAACTTATGGATCGGGCATACCGTTAGAGACCACGTTTCGGCACCATATGTTATAACTGACAGGACGCATTAATTGAACCTAACCATATTACATTATTATTATATTCCCTAATAATATGTACATTCTTTATTGTTTATTTTATTTATTTAAACTTTAGTGCGAAAACAAACATTGTACAAGGCGGACTTATTGCCTAGTGGCATTCTCTGCTAGTCAACCTTTGGTTAAAGAGAAATATGAAGGGCTGTGCATCGTGCAGTCATTAAAAATGACTACTAACAGTACATACAATACAATACACATATAATATATAAGCATATATAAGCATATATAAGCATATATGAATACATGCATTGAATTACTTAAAATATAACATATTATAAGCCATTGTCAAGGGGAGATTGTTTCAGAGAAAGAAAAAAAAATCTAAGTAACTATATTTATCAGCTCTATGTATATTAACTCTATTGCATGGACAGATAATGTAGCCGAAGCATCATTTTAAATGAAAATTTATAAGGGGCTTTTCTAATGTTAGTGGGAAGAGTGTTTCAGAGTTTGATAGCCTGAGCTGCGAAAGAATTGGACATAAAGCCAGTGCGGCAAGACAGGACATGTAAATAAAAATTCTCATCAGAGTAAAGATAGAGATTATGAGTGTTAACCTGAAACCGAAATTTCATTTCAGGTATTCAGGGGCAGATGGATCATGAAGTACAGAGAAAAGAATGCATAGTATTCTTACATATCGCTGATGGACTGGAAGCCATTTAAGCTGAGAACGAACGATAGTCATACTTACGAAGACCATAGATGAAACGTATGCAGTTATTAAGAAAACGATCCAGTTTGCTTAGAAGAGTTTGGCTAATGTCAGAGTAACATACATAGGCGTAATCAAGTATAGGCAACACAAGGGTCTGTACAAGCGAAACTTTGGTAGCGGTCTGGAGGATTTTTTTGAAACGGTACAGACATCGTAATGTGGTCGTAACCTTGCGACATACTTCAGCCACCTACGCATGCCAACTGAGAGTGTTATCAATCAATAAACCGAGGTCGTTAGCTTGAGAGTGATAAGGAATTATTGCATTGTTATAGATTAAATGTTGAATTGAGTTCCATTCA
The DNA here is from genome assembly GCA_943735995.1 of Sesia bembeciformis. NCBI lineage: Eukaryota > Metazoa > Arthropoda > Insecta > Lepidoptera > Sesiidae > Sesia > Sesia bembeciformis. Next base: position 13,233,007 of record OX031041.1, on the reverse strand, counting down.
AGCGTAGCTTTATTGTAGTAATAAATTGCGATGGTTTGTAACTAAAGAAATAAAATAAAATGAAGAGACTGCTATCCCGAAGTACAGCCGTATGAGTCGACATTTTAATTTGGTCGCAAATAAATAGTAAATTTTAGCAGAGACCTTGGTCTAGGGTTAGTATGAACACAACACCAATGACAATGTTTTTGGACGAATACTAAGCTCCATTCTCTTCGAGGGTGTTAAATAAGGCTTTTTATTTGCCTGAATAAATACAAATAGAAACTTATTAAAGGCTTTAGATAGAGCATTTGATTACGCAACGATAAAAGCTCAACACCACAGATAACACAGAAGGATAGATAACGCAAGCTGTGTGTCGCTGCGTGCCCGAAGATGGTACTAAGGTCCAACTTCTCGCGATGCTAGTTCAGTTTGTTCCGACTCGTGTCGTTGGCAAGTCGTTACAAAAATTGCGCTATAGTCAATTGTAAAAAAATGGTAAATCGAGTCAAGGGAGATGTACCAATTTCATTGGTGAGTGGTTTCCACATCACTAAAATATGTTAGTGACGCGACACACTTGGTTTCCATACAATGTCACTAACTTGCATTATCTATGCAAGTCTATGGCTGACATACAATGTCACCAAAATGATCTTATCTATCTTTAATTGTTTCTCAATCTCCGTCAATCTCTTTTATTTCCGTTTGTTAATGTATATGGTACGGGCAAAGTACGCTTAGGATACAGAGTCAGCACTGCCCAGGTACTTGTACTTGTATCAGCCTATAACGTCCCACTGCATGCCTCCTCTAGTAAATTACTGGGGGTTTTCGGGCCGTAATTCACCACGGGGCCCCATTGCGGATTGGTGGATCACATACTCAAGATTTTTTTTATTTCTGGAGAAACTCAGTGCTACGGGCCGAGGATTTGACCTTTCGATCACACGAATGTGAGTGATGTATAGATACCCCTAGGCTATCACCGCTCATACTGCCGGTAATGCCGGCAAACTTAGCAAAGATTGATATAGTTAATTTGCTGGTCCACTTTTATTAGGCCAATGTTGACACTGTCCACTCGGGAGTGGACGATTTCATTACAATCATTTCTCTGCAAAATTTTGCCCAACTTCAAGTAAATAATGTTGACAATGTTAACAGTGTCAATATTGTCAACATTGAATTTCTCTCGTGAAAACTAACAGTTTTGTACTACACCTTTTTAAAATTCAAAACGTTTTTGCACTTTCCACCCACTCATTCGCGCCGTGTACGTACACGCGCACCGATTTACATGGATATGGGTACCTAATAGTAGCGGTTCGATTAGCAGTTATTTAATATATAAATGGAGTATGCCAAGCTGCCGTTCGTATTAGCGTACAGGGAAGTAGTACAGATTAAAAAATTCAGACTTAATTTAAAAAATACCCTTTTTTGGGAACAAATCTAGTTCAGACAAAGAGATTGTACAAAATTGTTAGTTTTAATGATAAAAAAATCAATGTTAAGGGAATGCAGATATCTTTTATTTAAGGCTATATATGTACTTTTTACGTTTGTGTCTTACAATCAATCTATTCAACTTTCAAACTGCAATAATTAAAAGTAATTAATACTAAATTTCCTCTACATTTAGGAAACAGTACACACAAAAATACTATGTAGGTATAGCATAGCATGCATTGTTTTATTTTATTTTATTTATTATGTAGGTATAAACCGACAAAAATAAAATAAATACTATGTATTATTATTATTCTTTATTTATATATTATACACTACGCACGCCGGTTCTGATCCAACCAAAGTCGACGGGTCTGTTGGAAGAGATCTCCGAAGGAGATAAGATTGTTTTTTGTACAGCTTCTCTTATTTAATATTGCTTTAATCATAATACATATAAATATGTATCATATGATTAAATCATGTATGTGTTCCGTGTATAATATATTAAAATAAATAATTTAAAAAAACGTCAGGGTTGTCAATTAAGTCAAGGATACAAATAAAACGCCCCACAATAGACGTCAAACTTTATAATAAATAGACAGTTTGTTTAGAAGTTGGCCGTGGCTACTGACGCGTGTCGCGCTTTGTCGACGCTACGCTCTGACGCTCCGACGAGGCTCCAACGCCTCGACGCGTCGCCAACTCATTAGCCAACTTTACTCAGCAAAAACTGTGTTTTCTTGACATCCCGTATTAGGAAGTAGTGAAAATAAAGTATTGCCCGAGGTGTGAAAAAAATCACGGTTAATCATAGTTGTTGAGATGTCACGACCGTTGTACTTAATAAAATTGGTTGTCATATTTGCAGAGCGAAAAAATTGTGTATTTTCTTGTATAAGAAAATATCTGAAATGCTTTACGTATGTGTGTACAAAATATCCGTACACGACAGGCGTAAGTCGATAACTCGAGATATACAACCTGTCACCCAAGTAACGCAAAATCTGTAACGCGTCACCTAATTTAAAATATATTAAGCTGTTCTAGCGAAAAATAAGATTATTTTAGTTACTGAATCAAAAGTTACAAACATGTAAAGTTTTGTTGTTTTATGTAAAACTTTCCTAGCGCTTATTACTCCGTACAGGGTAGTGACCGGACGCCTTGATTCAATGAGTGTACTTGTTTTGCGTACCTGCACGTAGAATAAAAGGTTCACTAGAAATAAACGATAAGTTATGAAAAAAATACTTATTGTAAAAACTGGTAGAATCGATTTTTCTCTCGATACTGTTTTATTTTTGTATTCTATTTTTATATTATTGTGTTTATTTGTGGTGTATGCTTATTCGTGTATTTTTTTGTTATTCGTATATAAAAAATCTCCTAAAATATTTACAATGCCCAAACCCAAAATATTTTTTCTAGATAGACAAATGTTAGTCTACCCAGAAAAATTAGGTAGTTACTTTGAGTAGTGAACTGTGAAATTCTACATAATGTAAACATGGCATCTGACTGAAAGAAAGAAAAACTGTTTAATTTTATACAAACATTCATGCAAGAATAACAAAGGAATTCTATTTACTTGATTCAGAATAGCAGCGCTGCTGTGTATGCATCAGATCCCCAACACGGACGGACGTCAGAGTAGCGGTTAAAAGGATGAGATATATACTCCTATATTCATATGAATATGACGTGTCACTTACATAACGCAAAAGCTTTCGGTACAGAGAGCAGAATCGATTCTACTAGTTTTTACAATTTTTTTTTCATGATTTACAGTATAATTCTAGTATACGAGTATCTTTTATTCTACGCGCATCGCCCAAACTGGTTGCGCGCGCCGCTCTGGCGTTCGGTCTGAGTAATAAGTGCTACGTGAACGCTTCAGAGGGCAAGTAACAAAGCTTTCCTTAAAATCCATTTATTTTTCGCTAAAACAGTTTTATATATTTTAAATTAGTTGACATGTCAAACATTGTTATAGGTTATGACATTGAAAAACTTTATTTTCGTTTTTTCTTTTGTTTTATATTTGTTTTTAATATAACTTATGTGGATATTTTATTTATAAAATGTATTCATTAATTATATATACCTTGTTTATATTATATTTATTTTTATGTATATATGTACGTGTGTAAGTTTGTATGTCATGTTATATGTAATAATGTATTATATTTATTTTACTACACCATCTCAAATAATCTCAATTGTCTTTCATGCACCTCCTAATTGAACTTCTCCGATCAAACTAAAGGTTGGCTGGTAGAGAATACCTTTAGGCATTAAGCTCACCTTTTGTACGATATTTTGCAATGAAGTGTAAAAATAAATAAATATTACGATATATAACACTAATAATTTTGTATGATATTTTTCAGAAAAAATCCGCCTCAGTCGACATGGCGATACCTCCCCGAATTTACTCCCATAGGAACTCCACCATTTTCAATCACAGACACGTACCAGACCCTCATAAAATGTAGTCTAAATATAGACTCTCTCCTGATTACTTCCTCAAGAGAAAGTCAGGTATAGCATGTACTTATTCAAGCACATACATAACAGGTACGTGCTTACATGTAAGACATGAAATAAAAAGACGAGTAAGACGCTATAATAAATTTCCAGATGACGAGACTCTCATAAGGTTCTAGAGACGATAAAAGAGGCCGTAACACGTGCGATTTCAGGGTTGCCACTTGGGAAATTATAGGCCATGACGCGGGGTGTCACGGGCAATTAAAATTATTATTATGGATTATGAAGTTGTGACAATCCTATTCGCTTAGTTTATTTCCTGGTAACAAGATCCTCATAGACGGAATAGCATTAAAGATTAAGTCTTAGAAGAATTTTTAAGTTTAAAGATGTTTCTATAGAAAGAAAGCGGCCGATGATTGTCTGCTGTCTGCTGCAGATGATGTTTAACTATATGCTTATACAGTCCACCTGGTGGTAAGTGGATAATATTATCGTCCATGGGCATCCGTGATACATGCCAATGTCAGTCCAGAATGACAAGACTTAGAATGCGCTGGAGATTTAGAAGTGGATTTGAAAGAAGGTATGGGAAAATAGAAAGGGATAAGAATGGACTCTGGCTTATCTCACTCCCTATGGAAATACGCATGTACATCGAGGAATAGGATATGGGAACGGAAGTGGGAACTTTACGATAGTCTTCTGTGAGGAAGGGGTAACATGGCCAATCGAAAACTCCTAGCGGTTTCGGGATTATAGTAAGCACCGTCCACCTCCAAAAATCTCTTCTCAGTGTAATGTGATTCAGAGCTCATTTTTTTTTTTCTATTAGACTTTTACTGTGAACCATGTTTTGTAGGTGTTTATTCATGAAGGTCGTTCCGTCATCTCCTCTTAACCACCATTTACCAGGAAGCTCTAGCATAAATGTGGGGAGGCCTTTGCTTAACTGTAGAACACAAGACCAGGTTATGAAAAAAAAAGATTGTTACTAATTGATTTGAACCATTGCATCGTGATGTCCAACCCTAGCTTGAGACACAATTTATAACGTCGCAATCAGACGTGCGACGGTAATGTACAACACATTCATCGTGTGTTACTGTTCTGGGATTAGTAACTTAATATTGCACACATATTGTTTTACCTTTGCAGTTGCTTCAAATTCACGCCTTTTGTTTTCCAAAAATAGAACGGAAATGAATGTAAAATTATTGTGTACAGAGCTTATTAACACATGATTGAAAATGAATTTTGAATGTGGTTTCAATTTCTATATTTAGGGTTTCGCTAAGAAGGAAACAGTATTACCTAATTTCGAAATAAATTTCAATTTTGAAATTGATTAGAATTGTCCCATAAGTATATGTAGAAAAGTGTTTTATTTTATTGCGGCGTAACCATAACCAGCCTTTTTATTGTTTAATCTGGACATGGACCTTCTCAAGCACATTGTCTTGTGCATGGGTGATGTATGTCCTTAATACGACACGCTGATCAAGCCGGTTGGCGAGTCCACTCTTTTAGAAATGGTACAGTTACTCAGCGCTTGTGGTGGTGATTTTATTTTCCCTTACCAGCCACGGGAAGATATGAGGCGGTCCGTTTATATCCGGCCGACACCACATAACATCGTTTATATTCATTGTGTAGATAATATTTCAGTATTTCTGACGCTATATTTGTAATAAATTAAATCTTATTTCAGACAAACGAAGACTTAATCATTAATCTTCTTACTATAGATAAAACCAGACGAGTACATGATGAAAAGCAGTTTAATTCGGGCTGAATAATTAATATAATATGTCTTGTGAAAATGACGAATAAATTAGTACTTAATTTAGTTTTACGTTGAAAAATATAATTAGTAACTACATTATTAAAATCTGTTTTCGATGATTATGAATAAAGAAATTTTGATATTAATTCAAAGCAGCATTTCAGTTTTCTTTGCGAAAAACTAGTAAACGGAAACTCGGACGTCTGAGAGAAAGAAAGAAAACAGCTCGCTTTGCTAAAACTTTGTCGGAACCGTCTTTTAATGAAGATTACGTGCAAAGAAGAGGAACCGCAAAGGTTTTTAAAACTAGGAGTACAATTGACGATGACGCTGCGTGTAACGTAACTACTGTTGTGTAATTGTCGATAGTTTGACTATCGATAGGTGACCATGTACATCAGTCATACTATCGATAGTAATATTGATATTAACTAAATGTACAGATTAAATGGACAGTATTGATCGAAAACATAAAAACGAGGAAAGCGCATTGTGGCCCCACTGGGCTAGGGCTTTTTATTCCAAAAGGAATAAAAATGTAGTTGGTACCTATGTCTCTGTATTTATGAACCTTACATTTATCAGCCCTTTTTTGATTAATTTCATTTCACGATGCTTATTGGAATGCAAATTAAATGTATCCTGCGATTGGATATCTTAATTACTTCATTCCAATTCAATTTCGATGGTTTATCGAAAAATACTCAAATTTATTTTAAAGCTATATAGTTGGTGCTGGATTTGTTCAATTTTGATCTACGTATTTATTGTATCGTATCTAGGGTTATTATCGGTATGGGCTTATTGACTTCAGTTAAGGTTTTATAGCTTAAAATTTCATAATTTCAAGATTTTTTTAAAATTTAGAAATATAGTCATATCAACCGAATTTTAAGATTAAAAAAAAAGGTATTTTTTTTAAATTTCACTAAATTCTTAGTTGTTAATTGTTAGTAGTGAGTGATATACCATTCCCATCCTATCCTATCCGTCCCCATTTTCCCAACCCTTTCTCTAAATCCATTCAGACTAAAGTGCTAAAGTAAAAACAACTTACGCAGCATACTATCAGACTGTCTAATAATTTCACATAGTACTCTCTCTTTTGCTGGAAGCAGCCCTCTCTCACAGCCCCTCAAAGAAGGTAATCAAGTTGGTTACATCTTTTCTTTTTACTTTTAAAGTTACTTTTAAGTCAAGTATAAGTACGACACAATTCAGAGGTGCCATCGGCTAACCTCGTCAAACCGAACTTTACCGAATGTAATGTGTAATCAACGTATGACGCACGCGCGATTGTATAGCGAGCTCCACGCGCTCGAGGCGACGACGAATAAGACGTTGAGGCAGGAAATAAATCGATTTCCATTGGTCGAGCGATTGATTATACATCGTTGGAACCTCTAAGTTGTGTCGTACTGTCCTTACTTTTTTGACGACCAATTAGTCCAGTTGGTTAAAGACAGGTGTTTGTTCGTGAGTGGGTGTTATGGACATAGTCCATCGCTCCGACTCCGACTCTTCCGAGTCAGAGTCCTCTTCTGACGACGGCTTCACCGTCGCGGCAGGAAACGGAAAAGGTCCGTAAAGACCTCCTCCCCCACCCCCGCTGCACCCCCGAAGTCCGCTAAGTCGGACCTCGTAGCCCAGCCTGGCGCGGCTTCCCGCTCTCGCCGGAGCACCCCCCAGCCCCCGCCCGCGGTCCCCCGCACCGAAAAGCCCCCTCCCCCTGTCTTTGTCCAAGACAAGGCCCGTTGGGAGCACGTCCGCGCCGCCATGGAGATGTTAAAGATCTCCTTCATAAGGGCGACCAATACTGCTGTGGCCATTAAGGTCCAGGTCCCCTCCTCCAAGGACTTCAGGTCCTTAACTGCCTATCTTCGGAAGGAGAAAATCTCCTTCCACACCTACGCCACCGAGGAGGAGCGTCGTCTCCGAGTCGTGGCCCGTGGCCTCCCTCCCCAATTGGGAGAAGATGAGATCCTCGAGGATCTCAAATCCCAAAATCTTCCGGTACTAGAAGTGCACCGTCTTTACAAGGGGCGCGACAAAACCCCTTTCAACCTAGTATTGGTTGTCCTTCCCCTCACCACCGAGGGGAAGAAAATCTTCGACACCCGCACTATCTGCGGGCTCTCTGGTCTCTCTTTTGAGACCCCCCACAAGCGTGGCGGTATTGGGCAATGCCACAATTGCCAATACTATGGCCACGCAGCGCGCAACTGTTACGCGCGATCCCGCTGCGTTAAGTGCCTGGGTAACCACGGCACCAGCGACTGCTCCCGTCCCAAGGGTGCCGAGGCCCCCCTGGCTGTATTCTCTGCGGACAGCTGGGGCATCCCGCGAATTACCGCGGATGCCCTAAAGCGCCGCGGAGGCCTTCCAGGTGGGTCCCCGCTAGACCCCCACCCCTCGCCAAGCGCTTTCCTACGCAGGCGCCCCTGGCCCCCCTTATGTCGGTGCAAACAAAAGCACCATTACCCGCGCCTTCTGCGCAACCCACCCCAGCCGCAGTGCTCACACCCGCGAGCTTCCCCTCGCTCCCACCCAAACCTGCGCTGCAATCCTGGCGCAGAACCACATCAGCCGCCCCTGCGCAGCAATCTTGGAGGATCACTCCAGCCGCCCCTGCGCCGGCCCCCAAACCCGTCCCTAACGCCACCTCCTTCCAAAGCCAGGCTAGTCCTGGGCTAATGGAGGACCTGGCTCTAGTCCGCTGCTTCCTAGGGGCCATAAATCCCCAGGAAATTAAAAACCTAGCCCAAGCGCTCAGGTCCACTGACGGAGACGCTCTAGCCCGTCTAGACCTTGTCTTCAAGTACGAGCACGTACTTAGCGCCCTCGGCCTCTTCAAGGCCTGCCCCTGAACTCCCTCTATGCCCCTGAACTCCCTCTATGCCCCTGAACTCCCTTAAAAGAACTCCAATGGCTAACACAGCTCGAATAAAGCCCTCTTCCCTGTCCGTCGCGTTTTACAACGCTGACGGCTACGGCTCCCAACGCACCCAGATCCAAGATTTCCTCAGAAATCACCAAATCGACATAATGCTAGTGCAAGAGACCTTCTTGAAACCTAGCAAACGCGATCCCAAAATCGCCCAGTACAACATTGTGCGTAATGACAGATTGGCCAGCCGAGGAGGCGGCACCCTCATTTACTACAGAAGGTCTCTACACTGCATTCCGATTCCTACCCCTTCACTGACTAACATGGAGGCCTCGGTCTGTCGTATAGCTATGACAGGTCATCAACCTGTCACTCTGGCATCTGTTTATCTCCCCCCCCGACAGAGAACTGCTCAAGACTGACCTCGAGTCGCTTCTCGACTTAGGTAACTCAGTCATCCTGGCAGGAGATCTCAATTGTAAGCACCCCAGCTTCAATAGTCATACCTCCACCCCTAACGGAAATCGCCTTAACAGACTCATTGACCTACTCGACTTTGACGTGATAGCTCCAATGACGCCAACTCATTACCCTGGTACTGTTACCCACAGACCCGACGTCCTTGACATTGCCCTATTTAAAAACGTTACCCTACGTCTAAACTCGCTAGAACCCCTCTCCGAGTTAGACTCCGATCATCGCCCCGTAGTCATGAAACTAGGACGACAGACCGATCCACCCCTCCAAGACAAGACGATTATTAACTGGACTAAGCTGAAAGAAGCCCTTAAGGCTTCCAGCTCTCCCCACCTCGACTCTATCCCCGACTACCTGACCAGTGCGGATGACACAAACACGGCGGTCTCTGGCCTCGGCAGCCACCTTAAGGATTTAATCCAAAGCTCCTCCAGGCGAGTCCCAGCGGCGAACGATCGCCGCTGGGAGTTGTCTGAGGACATAAGGGAGCTGATAAGAGACAAGAACGCAGCCATCTGTGCTTATGACTCTTTCCCCTGTGACGAGAATAGACGTAGAATGCGAGCCTTACAAAGGGAAGTAAAGCATCGCATCGCTGAATTCAAAAATCACAGTTGGGAATCCCTGTTGTCAGAGATTTCGCCATCACACACTGCCTACTGGCGGATGGCGAAGTCTATGAAAACAGACAATACAGCCTCGTTTCCCCCACTGACAAGACCAAACGGACCTCCCGCATTTGACGATGCAGAGAAGGCCGAATGCCTAGCCGACAGTTTGGAGGCCCAGTGCTCCCTTAGCCGTCAGCCGGTGGACGAATCCCACGTCGACTCGGTTGACGGAGAGGTGGGGCGCCGAGCCTCCATCCCCCCCCTCTGACTCCCTTCTACCGGTTACGGTAACAGAAATCCAGGAGATTATCCAAAATCTCAAAATCAAAAAATCTCCTGGAATTGACGGAATACCCAACAAGGTGTTCAAAAGCCTCCCGATCCATCTGATCGCTCTCCTCGTGGCCATCCTCAATGCTGCCATGAGAAATCATCTCTTTCCAGTCGCCTGGAAAGAAGCCGTCGTCATCGGCATCCCCAAACCGGGCAAACATCGCTCGGATCCCTCTAGTTACAGACCCATTAGCCTATTGAATACAATGGCTAAAATCTACGAAAAAGTCATCCATTCTCGCCTGCTGAGTTATATTAACTCAAAAAGGCTTCTCATTGACGAGCAGTTCGGCTTTAGAGCCAAGCACTCGTGTGTCCAACAGGTGCACCGAATAACGGAGCACATACTCCCGCGTCTCAATCAAAAGAAGCCATTCCGAACCCTAGCTGTCTTCTTCGACGTAGCGAAGGCCTTCGACAAGGTCTGGCACAACGGTTTAATCTATAAACTGTACCAACTGGAGGTGCCAGAAAGTCTCATTCTCATCATCAGAGACTTCCTTACCGATCGCACTTTTCGCTACAGAGTCGAAGGCACTCTGTCTAGCCCCCGCCCAATCAGAGCTGGAGTCCCCCAAGGCTCCGTTCTAGCACCCACGCTCTATTCCCTCTACACTAACGACATCCCCCTCACCCCAGGAATAGAGCTCGCCCTCTACGCCTCAGATAGGAACCTACGTATGGTATCTCTACGCCTCCAGCGCGCAGTCACCGCCCTAGGTGAGTGGTTTGCGAGGTGGAGGATAGAGATAAACCCGACGAAAAGTGCAGCCATGTGCTTCCCTTTTCCCAGGGCTAACGCTCGTAGGCCTAAGCTGTCCCCTCTCCCGATAACCCTTTTCGGTCAAACAATTCCTCTCGTCAGGAAGACCAAGTATCTCGGAGTCACTCTAGACCATAGACTGACCTTCCGAGAACACATCAAAACTGTCCGCAACCGAGCCGCCTTTGTGCTCGGTCGCCTCAACCCTCTCATAGGCGGGAGAAGTAAAATGTCGCTTAGAAATAAGTTGACATTATACAAAACTCTCGTCCGTCCCATTATGACCTATGCTAGCGTTGTGTTCGCACACGCGGCTCCCTCTCACATCAAGACCCTCCAAAGGCTCCAAAACAGATTCACGCGCAAGGCCGTGGCTGCACCATGGTACTTGCGTAATGCCGACCTCCACAAAGACTTTGAGCTTCCCTCCATCGTCAAATACATAAAAGACTCTGCCCGACGCTACTATGACGCCATCCCCCATCATCCCAATCCTCTGATTGTCTCCTCCCTCACCTACACACCGGACAGGAGTGCCCCTCCCAGCCATCGTCGGCCGAGGCACATCCTGGACGATCCCGACGACCCAATCACCGCTGCCAATGCGGTTCTCACCCTGCACTCAGACACTGCACACAGACACCGTCCCCGCCGGCGGAGACGTGGACGCCCCCCCCCGATACACCGTTAACACACACCGGCCCTCAGCCAACATGTTCACAAGGTATAAACACGTGCCTGGGCGCTTCTCGCCGACTCGCGATCCCGCGGTACCCCCCCAATGTAACGCCCTAAGCCGAGGTCCGTTCCTTCCGCCGGTTTACCGGCGGGGGAGCCCTTAGGCTCGTTGCAACACACACTTTTGCTCCTGGCTGAGCGCCTTCTGCGCTCGCCCTAATATAAACAAGTCCGGTGACTCTTGAAAAGCCATCAGGGCCACAAGAACTAGACATACACGATGTTGAGGCAATCAGGTTTTTTAGTCGGTAGGAGTCCGACACTACCTGGTACCACCTAGGCTGGCCCAGCCAGACTAGATGGTACCAGGTGTCCTATGCAGGATTTTTCCTGATTGTCTCTCCTAACAAAAAAAAAAAAAAAAAAAAAGAGTGGGTGTTGCACGTGTTGTATTTGTCTTTGTGTGTGGCTCTAGACCCACGATACAGGGAATCCAAGTGTGGGATATTGAGTGTAGCGTTATTTATATATTTATTACTTACATTTAATCTGTTAGACCTATCTCCTGCCATTTCCATAAAAAAGTCAATGTAAATGGTCGCCATTTAAACTCATCCAAGCAGAATAGCGAATGTACGCGACGTCTCCAGAACCCATAATTTACAACGCCAAGACATCCTGCCGATTGTCTCAATACAATCGTTGGAATTATTTATGTTCGGCTTCCTCTATTTGTTGCTTTGAATCATTTTCAATTTGTCAGCTAAACTCTCTGTCTCCGACGCTTTGTTCCCGACGAAAGAATCAGGATTAACTCGGGGGATTTTTCGGAAAAATATATACCTTTTCTGATAAACGTCAACTACTATTTTGATAGTAGGATTAGTTGGTTCAGTTCTAGAAAATAAGTGTAAAGTAGTTTATGCGCGATGCAGACAGACAAACATTCCAAAAAAAATGTTGTTCTGGCGTACTCATTGAAATGTCTTATTTCACGTACATATTTCACGTACAAATAAGGTTTTGCTGCGATTTTATTATATGTTTTGGTAGGTCAGAATACTTGTCACTGGCAGAATGTGCTAATTGCACCATTGCCATATATGAAAAGAAATGTATTGGTGTCATTTATACAAAGAAATGCGAAGTGTTGTGTGAAGAGTCCCTAACCTAACGTATTGTAAAGACCCTCGTAAATATCTTATTATAAAGAGAAAGATATACACATAAAGGTGGAACAAAACAAATGTTTGACAATCAGATTCTCATCTGTTTGCTGACGTAAAGGCTTTCGAGACACGTACGTGAATCTTGTTGGAGTTACGGCTTGTTTAACAGTTTATTGAAATTACTTTGTTAGCTTATGTTTGTTTTACAATTCTTTATACATTTTGGAGATGTTTACAGTCAGTAACAGGGCAACAGGTAGGGGGAGCGGAGAATCTGCACCTGAGCTATCGCCCATATCATCCATACGAGCAGGTCTCTGGGTGGGCCTCCGGGCCTGGTGTACGTCCGTTATTTACGGTGCGCCGTGAAGAAAGGAAGAACACCAGGCGCCGCGGCGCCCGCGCGATTAAGCCGACCCTGGGTGTCGGATGTCTTCCCGTGGATGTCGAAAAGAGGGGCGACTAAGGATAACTACACCACCTCTAAAAAAGTGGACTCGCCAACTCACTTGGTGCCCAAGAATATAATAATTGTCATTTCACGCGCAACAGTGCCCCGTCGAAAGAGTCACCAGCTCAGTATAATGCCCTAAATGCCCGAGACAAGACTCAGCGCTGATTTTCAGCTTATTCTATACCATATTTTTGATCCTCTTCAGAAATTTTGCAAATATAAAACGCTAAGACGACAACTCCCATATTGCGAGCCTGTATCCCTTAACGACTTAACATTTACGGTGTTGTAACATAAAACCGAATAAATTATGCTCCAGAGACGAATCCTCGGTGTTAAATCTCACGTTCTCTTAAGAGACAATTTTGGGAAAACCATTTGAAATTGTTTGAGGCTTGTTTTTATGTTCCACTATGAAACCAGTATGTAATAAAATGTCCGCTTGAAATGGCTTCTGATTGGGTTGATTTGATCAATGATTTATTATGACCACTGAGATTATGAGCGCTTGAGGTTATCTGTTCTTGACTCTTCATTCATGAAATGTTGAATTAAAATCCCCGCCGATTGCGTATTTCACTTAAGTATGGATTAAAAAAAATTTACAGTGAAGAAAAACATCGTGAGGTTCGCATGCTCTGGAGTATGTATATCCATCAAAACTGGACCCTCTCGTGGTGGATTGTGGCCCGAAACCCCGTCATGATTTACAAGGGAAGGCCTTACGCCCTGCAGTTGAACATTTAAAAGGTCAACGTCCTCTTATATACATGAGTGGTACCATTTTAGAAGACGAGAACTCTTGTACAGAACACGTGACTTTACAGCTCTCTCGCCATACAAATTGTAGAAACTTTTCTACGTGCTTATGTTATATACAAAAAAGAAATTAAAAAAATCACATTTAACACGAAATTTATTTTTTATCTAAAGTAAATACAGAATTTTGTTGTACTAGTTACCTAAAAATATAAAAAATAACAATAGAAACATCTAATTTTTATTGCCTTGTGCAATTTTGTATCCGTTATACAAAATGATCCCGGATATGAACGCTTATAACGCCTTTATTGAAAGCGATTTTTAGACCTAGTAAAAGAGCCATAAAATAGGCTTTTCTAATTCCTGAATAGCTAAGGTTGTTCAATGAGTGTCATGTGACAGTAAATAATGTAATAGTGAATAGTGACTTTGAGTGATAGGTATAAATAAAGATCCTTAACATTAAGCAGTGTCCAGTGAGTGATGGGCGGCCGATCCATCATGGCGGACAAGCGGTCACGTGACTATTGCTTTCGTCTAGCAAAGGTTTATGCGTACTGAGTCGATTAAATATTTTTTAAACATATCAGTCATTATTTATTATTTCTCGATTATCTAGTAGATATAATCTCATTAGAATGAAATTGAAATAGCCTTTTTACTGCCATCTAAACAAAAAAAAACTAAATTACTAACTTTATAAGTAATAAATAAATGATCTCGTTATACCTCTTTATTCAATCCCATTTGATCTCCATCTCAACGAGTGGGAAATAAAAAAAAGGAGTTGTTTAAGAAACAAGTCTTAGAATTAGACTTTCTACTTTCCATAGCATGAGTTTATTGAATAGTGGAAAACTCATCATCCTGCTATACTCTCAAATTCCCGATATTCTCAATATTTTTTCAAAATCATTTTGCAGTTCTCTGCGCATTCAAAAGTTTTTCATTCGTATTGCGGATGTCATAAGGTTTCTGCCACCTTCTTTCTATCACATAATTCGTAATTATCCTGCGAACAATTGGATGTACTTAAGCAAAACAGCTCCAACCCAAAAATCCTGGCAAATTATGTCATATGAATAGGTAGAATTCATAAGTCAACTTTTATATACGCAAAAAGAATCCAAGCAGTCAGATGAGTTTTTCCTGATAAAACTCTAAAACTCGGTGTCGTAAGGACACCGACTTGTGTTAATTGTTTATTATCGTTCTTTTTTCTTTCTTTTATTATCGATCTAGTTTGTATAAATACGTCCAATTTAACCCTGCGAATTTTACAGTATTTACGCGACATTATTTCTTCTCAACCTTTTTAACGTCCCACTGCGGGGCACAAACCTCCCCTAGTAAATTACTAGGCCATTTTTGGAGCCATAATCCACCAGTCTAAACCTAGGTTCTTAATTTTTTTAGCCTTTTCAATTTCCAGTAAGCCTCCTCTAGTCCCTCCACCCTGGTTTTCTCCTGGTTTCGGGTCAGAATCCACCACGCGGGTCCCGTGTGGATTGATGAGTAAACATTGCACGAGATTTTTTTTAATTTCTAGAACTACATACTAATGATAATTTAAAAATTTTACCTAAGTTGAAACTCAACGGTACGGACCGGGGATTTGAACTCACGAACTGGAGTCGAAACTAAATACTCCTATTAATACAAAAAAATTCAGTCATATCTGCAAATTTGTAATCGTAGCACCTAAAAATGTTGCACAGGAGGTATTTTTTTAATGTTTTTCAACAAAATGCTTGTATCACAAAAAAAATACGCTAATATTTTTTTTTATTTTTCTCCGGGTAGTCATAGGGTCATAACTCCCTGGTTCCCGCTTGACGTTGAATTTTGGGACAGCCTGTATACACGTGTAATCGTGAAGACATTTGAAACATTGACATGTGTATAGTTCTCGTACAATTGAATGTTCAGACTTCCGTTCTAATGTAAATGAAGCCTTATAATAATAATATGTCTCGTAATTTATGTTACGGTTCTAATGTAACATTGTAGTCCTTGTACTCGAACAGCCGAGAATCAATATCCTTGAAACTGTAATTTTAGATAGAATCTAACGGTTTAATCTGACTTCGCTCTATATTATTCCGCGTCGAAAACAACATTAGAATCAGTGGAAGGCATTACAAGCATTACTAAGTCGCCTCCCCTTGTGTGTCGTATAAAGGGCGACTAAGGGAAAACAAATCCGCAACCACAAGCCCTGAACACCACTTCTAAGAGAGTAAACTCGTCAACCCGCTTACAACTTCCCGGCCGAAAGTAATACACATCGGCCTTTAGAAGGAGACTATCGGCTAGCTTCGGTTTTGTAGAACATCGTCTCTGTCGTGTGCCGTTACGACAGATACGACGCACTACAAAACCGAAGATAGCCGATCATGGCCGATGTGTGCTACTTTCGGTGGGATGCGTGCCTAACGTGTCGTTTTAAGGTCATACATCATAGGGCCAAGAATCGCTTAAACGTCAAAGACAGTATTTTACATCTTTCTCATCTCTCTGGTGTATGTGATACTAACTAACATAATATACTCGTATCTGTATCAAATGTCACGTAGTTTAAAGTTGCAAATGTATCCGAATCCAGACGTCTCCGCTCGGGTTATTCCCAAAAGATCTCATTACTTCCAACGATTTGGATTCCCATTTCCATTTCGCAGAATCTGCAAATGTTCAAGATTCTCTAAGATGTGGTTTTGAAATTAAGTTCGTGATTATTTTAGTTTATTAAAACTATATTGCTTTTAATACTTGGAATGCTTTTACGTTGCAAATGAAATGGTTGAATGAATTCAATCATATTTTGTGGTTTTTGCTGTGTAATTGCAATATTAATACTAATTTATTTTATACTGAAATTATTTGCGTTATTTATTAGCACTTCTATTTATTAACTCTTCCGTATTACCTTTTTACTAATTTACTGATTTCGATATCTAGTAATTAGTTCAATAGGTCTCTAGTTTCCCAGAAATTGTTTATATTTTAAATAATGTTTTTTTAAAATTTTACCTAAAATATTATTCTTTAGTTAGTAATTATTGTATTGTTCTATATATAAAATTAGGTGTGAGAGCAAGTTTCTATTTTAACAGATTCTTGAATCAACAAAGTTAAGTTAAAAGTCTTAATTAAAACCATATGGTCCGTTTGTTCAGATAACGTCACACATGGTTGATAATGTATTGATAAATGCGTTTTGTTATAAGAAGTTTGGTTTGTTTGTAAACAAAAAAATAAAGTCTGAAAAGACCTAACTATAAAAAAAGTACGGACAGTATGGTGCAGAACTTACAGAGAAGCAGACAGAGGCAGTTGTTATAAAAACAGTGCAATATTTAAAGTTTGCGTGTAATTGCGCCGTTGAATGTAGTGGTGAACAGTTACAAGCAGATGGTCGTGACGACAAAGCAAGAATAAGGGATGTAGAACGTAAATTGTAGCGTTGACTACATTTTTATTTATTTAACAAATTTTATTGCAGCTAACCTATGGGTTGACCAGAGAGATACATTGGGAGATTCGATGAGAAGTATTATAAATACGACAACAGTAAAAATTCCTCAAATATACCCAATGAATACATAACATATATATAAGTATAATCTTCAATTTGACCATTAGACAGAAAAATATATTTAATCCTAGTCTTGATTTTTGATCCCAGGTGGAAGGGTTCTCGTATTAAAAGAAGATATCAGATGGATTGGTGGGGATTCAGAATATTGTGTTTGTTAAGGAAACTGCTTAGTCGCTGATGGACAAGACGTTCGCGTATTTTGGATAAAAATGGATATAGAACGATACTCGGAAAAGGAACATTGTTAGAAAAGGAAGTATTTTTATAGTTCGAACTAATTTTATTTTTGTATGCAATGA
Organism: Sesia bembeciformis; assembly: GCA_943735995.1. Classification (NCBI taxonomy): domain Eukaryota; kingdom Metazoa; phylum Arthropoda; class Insecta; order Lepidoptera; family Sesiidae; genus Sesia; species Sesia bembeciformis. The sequence goes on along the minus strand of OX031041.1, from coordinate 13,215,257 downwards.
AAGTGAGATAAGGTGAAAGTAACAGCAGTCACTTCTATTATAATTTCTACTAAATAGTCTACTACTTCTAATACTCTTCTACTATTTCTACTACTAAATATTCTAATAATATAGTGCGACCTTATTTTACTTTCGTTGCGGACAGTGGTAATTATTTTAAGTTGTAAAAAAATCGTTGAATATCAATCAAATATTAGTGTATATGTCTTATATGTTACATATTATTTTGAGGAGGAGAGTGCACGCTGCAATCCAACAGCCGCTGGGCTCGCTCGACTGGCCACGTTACCCCTCTCTCACAGAATACTACCGTGAAATGTACTACATTTGCCACTTTATCTTATTTCCCTAATGTAAGTACGTGTTTCGGTAATGAGTGAGATGTGCTAGAAGAGCCCATTCCCATCCTATCCCTCCCCATTTTCGAAACCCTTTCTCCAAATCCATTCCTATATCTAGAAAGGTAGGCAGCGCATCCTGGGGCGTACCAACGTTTGTCATTTTGGATGTCGGCATGTATCGCGGATGTCTATGGGCGACAGTATCCACTTACCATCAGGTGGACTGGCTCGTCTGCCGCCTTCGTCATGAAAACAAAAAAAAATTACATAGTAATATATAAGTTTAAATCGAAACCCTTTACGTACTATATCAATTGTCTACCCGGCGGAAACTCGCTGGTTGTTCCATGCACTTGCGTACTATGGACCAACATAATATCCGAAGTTGTAACGTATATTACTAGAGCTTTTGTGCGAGACAAAGCGATTGTGAAGATGGGTGATTGATTTCTGGTATTTGCGTGAAATGTTGAGGACAAAATAGAATTGAGATAGGGGACGTCCTTCAGCCAGGTGGGTCGATGACTTAACTAAAGTCACCTAAAGTCACCGGATGAGAGGATTGGAAGGTTGTATACACAGGAGAGGCTTTTATTAAGCAGTAGAGATGTTATCTTTCCAGGGGTGGCCATCTACTTGGATTCCTATTCACTTCGGTGTAACTCCTCACGGCTTGTGGCGCCCTTTGTCATCTTTTACGACACCCACGGGAAGAAAGAGGTTTGCATACCTATCAAATTGGTAAAAATTCCAATTGTACAACATTCCGTAAACATTTTCGCATCATTTAACGTTATATATGTTTATTAAACTTGTCCTCTCATAAACTAATAAACAAACACGTAATAATGTTTAATTCGCTTTGTCACTGAAGGTTAGACGAAGGTAAAAAGTACAGACGTAGAGCTGACTAGATGAGACTTGATTTTTCATTATGAAACTACATAGATAGCCTTTTCGGCGGTTGAATAGGGGTTTGTTGATACTCAAACATATAAAGATACGAGTTGACACATCTAAGCGTTAGAAACGTATTAATTTTTTGCCCTTTAAAATATTAATTCACTAACGCAAAATAGCCTCAAAGTTTGCTGGAAGACAATACTTCATAGCACTTAAAACGCATTAGTCTATTGTTAAAATACCGTAAATTGTAACAGTAACCATCCCTTTTATCGTCTATTGTTGGATGTGGGCTTCTTAATGCAGATTGTCTCTTGCATGAGGGATGTATGGCCTTAGAGTGTCACACTAGCGAAGCGGCTTGGCGATTCCACTCTTTTAGAGGTGGTCAGGACTTGTGATAGCGGCTTTATTATCCCTTCGTCGCCTTTTACGACACCGTCGACCCCTACTATATCAATACTAAATAGACCCAAGTTTGACTGAGTGAAAATACTTAACTTAAGTTAGCATTAATATACATAACAATATAGCATTAACAGCGCTCCAATATAAAAACGAATTTTAGCTTTGTAAATACTATCCACTATGTCTCTCCACTGCTGGATATAGGCTTCTTTAAAGGCTCGCCACCGCCTTCGACTCTTCTCATCCAACTACCACGGGCGAACTGCTTCTACGCCGGGGTATTCAACATTGCAGTTCTCGGCACATAAGCCTTCGTTCGAGGACCCGTCTACCCCACCAGTTCATCAGTCCTGCGGAAAATATGACCTACCCATTGCTATTTTATGATGATGATTCTACGAGATGTGGCTTTAGTTCTTTGGCGAATCTCTTCGTTTCGAATCCTATTCAACGAAGAAATTCCGAGCATAGCTACCTCCATAGCTCGCTAGGTGAATCCGACAAGAAAGTAGAATAAATACAATGTCAGTTCCGTGGATCTGATTCCAAGTTACAAGGGGATATAAAGGCATAAAATGTTAATTAATTGGACCGAACACATCGCCCCAAAGGCCACACCCTGCCTATTAGGAAAATTAACAAAAAAATACTTCTCATTCACTAAGTTCACTATAAATTTATGATTTATTAATTATTTTTTTATAAACCTTTAAAGATTTCTGGGTTGTTAAATATATTTATCTGTTAAGTAAAATAATAAGTTTCGAATTCTACCTTTGCGATTGGCCTCTGCCATCGATGTTGTTTAATCCTCGGGCATCCAGATTGTGAAAGAAAGAAATGAGAAGGAATATATTATGGTATTATATGTATCCGTTGTCACAACACTACAGTTGCGCACGTGTGTTAAAATCAATATATGACATGACTTATTCCCATCGTCCCCTCGTACGTCCCATCGGCTGGGAAAAAAGTGCCATCGTCCCCAGTGAAAACATCGACCGGGGATGATACAATACAATTCCCATCATTAATTATATTTAAGTGTAATAATAGCTTGTATATGATTAATATTTATCGATATCTGTTTTTACTTTTACTTGATAATAACAATCAAGAAGTTCTTATCTATAATTGAATAAAAACTTTGTACTTGTAGTGATATACACATTTATTATGCGTAGTATAATTATTAGTATATCTTTACATAGTATAAAACAAAGTCGCTTCCGGCCGTCTGTCGATCTGTATGTGCGCTTAGATCTTTTAAACTACGCAACGGATTTTAATGCGGTTTTCATCAATAGATAGAGTGATTCAAGAGGAAAGTTTATACGTATAGCTTAATATTGTTTTAACGAAACCGAAGCGAAGCGAGGGCGGTTCGCTAGTTAATAATAAACAAAAGCTAAATCACAATCTGTATGTATATTCATTACAGTAAATGTAATAAATTAAATGTAAAAAATAACTAAATCATATACTCATACCTAAACAATCCACAACACTGATATTCTGCCAGCATATATATGCTCATGAACAGCTAGAGAAGCAGGCTATCCTCACTCAAAATAAAAAATATACTCAATGTGTGATTTCCTTAATATGTTTGCTTTCATCGCTGAGTTAGTGATAATTAGAAAAATCCGTCCTAAGACGAAACTTAGCAGTCCGGGATTGGAATTCACGACCCCAAGTATATACGTCGAAAATAGATACTGTTTTTTATGAGCTTTTTATCAGCCGTTCATTTTCTAAATTAAAATCTGTGTGCCGGAAAATTGTTATCTTATCTAAAATCACCTGTCCGGGGAATAATTTAATTAAAATATACATTTCGCTTACTACCAATTTACCTCAGGTTATATATAACTCAGTATATAAGTACTATACAGATATGTAGCAGTAAGACGGCGAAATCTATCCTTTAGCCAGATCTCTAGTGAAATTGGTAAATTACGGGCTATATTGCTATGAAAGTTCATGTTATTTCCTTAAGAAAGTGTGAACTAACTAACACGATTAAATGATATAGCACTAAGCCCAATCTTAGTTCAATAAAGTAAATTTTGAGGGGGAGAGTGCACGCTGTAATCCAACAGCCGCTGGACGCGCTTGACTGGCCACGTTACCCCTCTCTCACAGAAGACTACCTTGAAATGTACCGCATTTCCCACTTTTATCTTATTTCCTTAATGTATGTACGTGTTTCGGTAGTGAGTGAGATGTGCCAGAGACCATGCCCATCCTATCCTTTCCCATTTTCCCAACCCTTTCTCCAAATCCATTAGTGTATCTCCAAAGGTAGGCAGCGCATCCGGGGGCGTGCCAACGTTTGTCATTTTTGACTAATGTTGGCATGTATCGCGGATGTCTATAGGCGACAGTATCCACTTACCACCAGGTGGACTGTAAGCTCGTCTGCCGCCTTAGTCCGTAAAAAAAAAATTAATCAGTTTATTTGTTTTAAGTTTAGTATTTTTATTTTTTCTAGTTATTATAAGTTAAGGAAAAAACAAATACCTTTTTAATACCACTATTTGGTATAAATACCATGCATTATCTTCTGGTGTCGGCCACCTTTAGAATAATCCCACTCAATTTCTTCCCTTGGTTGTCGTAAAAAGCGACTAAAGGATAACAAAGCAGCTACCACAAGCGCTGAGGACACCACCTTTAAAGGAGTGGACTCGCCAACCCGCTTGGCTGGCGTGGCGTTTTAAAGGCCATACATCCCTTATGCACAAGACAATGTGTATGAGGAAGTCCATGTCCAGCAGTGGATACTGAAAGGGCTGATCGCATTGCATTGCATATACTTGTGTACCTTCGTTCTGTTTACAATTAAAACAGTTAGTTCTAAACCGTAGCCACGACCACATTTTTATTTATATCACTACACATTTTCTAGTGCCATAATGGCCTAGGGATATCTATTCCCGATTTTTGATCAGAAGGTCGTGAGTTCAAATCCCTGGTCGTATCACCTTATTTTGTACGGATTATTTAAATTAACATTACCTCAGGTGTGAAGTAAAACATGGTGAAGAAACCCGTGAGAATTAAAAAACGTATGTGACATATGTATCCAATAAACCGCAATGGGCTCACGTGATAGATTACGGCCCAAAAACAGCCACTGGTTAATAATATAATTTAATTCAGATCAATGTCCATGGAACACTTTGTATAAGTACAGAATAATTCCATAATAATATCATAGCACCATCGTGAGACATTGAGTTAGCATACACGTACCCCGACCCAATGACTCAATATGGGACAGTCCAACTTATCCGCTAAGGTGATCAGAATGCCATTGGTGCTGCCCGTCACGCGCGCATCAGGGAAACGATTCTGCTGCGCACAATTGCATGGAAGCAGTCCGTGCGAGCGTCAGCAAACATACCTGATGCGCTACAGAAACGCGGCAATCTCAACAGCACCCTGATACTGGCCACGCAGGGCATAGAACGATTTCTGTGTATGTCTCACCCACAGGTTGCACGTGTAAAACGATTGGCAGAACGCCCTTAAACAATGTTATTTTAACTTCTGTAGTACAATGTGCAAACCTGCGAGCCAGCATGTTACATCGGACCGCCAATGACCTGCGTTCCCACTCTATATCAGCGTCATCAGTGAGGACCTCATAACTTTTCATGACTCGCAATCGCAGCTCCTGTATATGAGTCAACAATATCTCTATACATACTATGTATCAATCAACGATGTGTGGGCTACATTGTTACACATTTTATTACAGCAATCGCCAAGTTCATACGGAAAATCTATTTTTTTAAATTTTGTATTACCTACATAGTTCGCGGAAGGCTTCTTCTCTGCATTGGAACGTTATAGATATTGACTAGAGATTTGCTTAATTGACAAATGTCGCAATCTTACCACGACATGTACTCAATACACAGAGGCCTGTGTGCCCCTGTGGTTGTAAGAAAATTTCAAACCGTAATTTAAACGTGTGGACAGCTTCCAATACTCGATAAAAAATCTTTAATATTACTTCGTCTCCAAGTGATAAATTGAAAAAGCCCTTATAGCTCGAGCACCTAATACCCCACAGACAGACCTTTGATATTGCCATCTATCTTATTAACAACACAATAAAGGCACATTTACACAAGGAGAGTTTCTCGAACAGTTCGATTGAAAATATTGTACACGATTCTCAAACACGATCAAATTGCATAAAATTCTCGGCAGTAACTGTTCATATGATGATGAAAACACGATTTTATGGTGATAACAATGATCATATGATGATAGCAATTTTATACTAGCTTTTGATATATTAACTCGCCTGCACGCGTTCGAGAAACTCTCCTTGTGTAAATGGGCCTTAAAAGTGAAAATTCCATTTCGTCCTTTGGGTGACGTGATAACGTTTGGAGGAAGCTTAGAGCAGTGAAAGACTACGTGTTTAGATCTCATATTTGTAACATTGAGTTTTATAGAAGAATTCTTCATCAACATTGTTTGTAACTTCTTTGTTTGTTTTGTCAACGGAGGTATTGCGCACACGCGCACAACCCGTAGGCTGTGGAACGAATTGCCTCAAGAGGTCTTTCCATTAAGCTACTATATCGGGTTCTTCAAGAAAGCTGTGAATAGGATTTTGCAAGGTCAGCGGCGCGCCCGCAGACCCCTTGGTGTTGCAGGTGTCCATGGGCGGCGGTAACACTTACCATCACGTACGACCGCTTGCTCGTCCGCCCACTTGTATATAAAAAAAAAACTGGTCGATATAGCGCTTGTTAATCCAAATTAAAATCATTTCCAAATACTTCAACGAGATAAGAAGAAAAAGCGAAGATAATCGTTTGGCTGAACTCCTCTGTGAGATCCATCATCTCGTTCACGGAATTAGTAATAACGTGAGCCATATTTGGAAGATGATGACTATTTATACTCTTAATACTCTGTATCGGTTTATTGCAGTATACATGTCTCTAGTATACAGGTCTCTAGTATACATGTCTCTAGTATACATGTCTCTAGTATACATGTCTCTAGTATACATGTCTCTAGTATACATGTCTCTAGTATACATGTCTCTAGTATACATGTCTCTAGTATACATGTCTCTAGTATACATGTCTCTAGTATACATGTCTCTAGTATACATGTCTCTAGTATACATGTCTCTAGTATACATGTCTCTAGTATACATGTCTCTAGTATACATGTCTCTAGTATACATGTCTCTAGTATACATGTCTCTAGTATACATGTCTCTAGTATACATGTCTCTAGTATACATGTCTCTAGTATACATGTCTCTAGTATACATGTCTCTAGTATACATGTCTCTAGTATACATGTCTCTAGTATACATGTCTCTAGTATACATGTCTCTAGTATACATGTCTCTAGTATACATGTCTCTAGTATACATGTCTCTAGTATACATGTCTCTAGTATACATGTCTCTAGTATACATGTCTCTAGTATACATGTCTCTAGTATACATGTCTCTAGTATACAGGTCTCTAGTATACAGGTCTCTAGTATACATGTCTCTAGTATACATGTCTCTAGTATACATGTCTCTAGTATACATGTCTCTAGTATACATGTCTCTAGTATACATGTCTCTAGTATACAGGTCTCTAGTATACATGTCTCTAGTATACATGTCTCTAGTATACATGTCTCTAGTATACATGTCTCTAGTATACATGTCTCTAGTATACATGTCTCTAGTATACATGTCTCTAGTATACATGTCTCTAGTATACATGTCTCTAGTATACATGTCTCTCCAAAAAATACACACTATGAGTATTCTATTAAACTTTTACACGTATAACGCGGATAGAAGCTAGTAATACCTATATTACTTAAGGGTGATCTTAAATTCTGATGATGTATGAATATCAATAATAACGTAGGTGTAATTGGTGTTAGTAATATATTTAGCTATCAAATGACTATCGATAGTCATCGATTGAAATATTCATTAGGACGAAAGGCAACTGTATTCGACTGGAATGTTATTTGGTAGCTTACAAATGACAGCTATGAATTGAAAATGGTCATTTAAAGTGAATTACCATTTACCACTAATTGATTATCTCTAGACCCATTTAAATTTCTTCATTGTAAATTATTTGTAAGAACGCGGGACACATGCCAGATTCTCATATACCTCTATCGCTATAGTAAATATTTCCTGTACATTCAATTGTTTTGTTACTTCCCTATTAATATGTACTTTATCCATTGCTTCAACAAGAAGTTATTTTACTAGACGTTTCAATGAAAGTAGTCAATGTATGTGGTGTAATAAAAGATTGTTGACGTAAATGGTATTGTTCACATCTCTTATTACTCCTCCGGGGCCGGCATACTGAATGCTCAGAGAAACAATTACGTCTGTACATAATAAGATTGTCCGTAATTTATTATGTGCTGTCCCTTTCCTTTTGTTGGTAAACGTTTTCATAATATGAGCTGAACATGCCAAATGCAAGCATGATTGCGTTGTATCGTCATAAGAAGGAAAAATTAAACACGAAAATGTTTTGTTATTACAATTCCTACAACGCACAAAATATTACTTTTTCCCGGTAACTTCAAAGAGGTTTGGTGATCTTTTTTGAAGATTTATTCATTTGAAATTATCAGTGGATTTCCCCCAAATATTATGTGAATTTGTTATCGTAAACAACAGTTATACAATTATACTCCAAATTTTATTTTTTTTTGCGCCATTCTACTTAATTTCCATACACTGGATCCACTGAAAATCATCTCTTTAACTGACATTCAGTCACTGCAGTCAATGCTGAGTTGGAGACCATTTCCGACATCATAGTACACACATATATGAAATAGCAACGTGATATTTTTTTTATTAATATATTTTTCGATAGTTCTTGTATTTTTTTAATGTTTGCGATTTTCTATAGATTTCTTATTGCCTACATTGCTTTTTTTTCTCTTGGCTATTGTTATATGTATATTGTATGTGCGTTAGTGTATGTCAGAATAAAGTGTAGTCTATTGTCAATTTAACGTAATTTATTAGCCATAAAAGATATTTGAACGTTTACTTATTTTTTACACGATATTTTAGTAGTACCAGCAGATTGACGCAGTTGATAGTGACCCTGCTTGCTGTACAAAAGGTCTCGGGTTAGATTGCCGGTCGGACATATATATGTTTAAAAAAAAGACAAATGTATGTTCAGGTATGGGTGTGTGATTGTGTGCCTTTGTATGTGTTTCTGGACCCACGACACAGGGAATCCTAGTGTGGGCTATTGAGTGTGGCGTTATTATTTATTATTAGTAGTCCAAGCGCCTTCTAAAATATTCTGGTCCAAACACAATTACAAAATATACTTTCAAAAATAATCTGGTACAAACACGAGTACAAAATATTCTTTCGTGTAAAAATTCATTTTTGTCTCTCGACCATTGAATGCAGTTATGCAGAATGGTATCCAGTTCGGAGAATGAGATAATAATGGTGGTGTAATCGGTTTAAAAATCAACCTTGGTCAAATTGGTTAGTAATGCAAGATAGAAAACACTTGTATTCTTTTATTGGAGTCTATAGTATAAAAACTATAAGTCGCCGGTGACCGCATACGACATCTGCGGAGATCACCGATGGTTACATGGGCATGTAAATTGGCTCTGACGTATACACAGCATCGAAACAGGTAGATTCATTGGAGGGAATGGGGTGGGTAGTTGAATAGGTGGCAGCACATTTTACGATAGGAGCGTGCCCAGCAGCTGTGGGTTTGCACTGTGCACCCTCTTTCATGATTTATAGCTCAGCAATAAATTTATAAAAGCAACATATATTTAAAGCCGACAAATAAATGCGGAAATCACTGCTATATAGGAAATATAGTGTCTATCTACTAAGTACCATCAGCCTCCATTGCTGGATACAAGCCTCTCTCAAAGCGCACGATCCACACACGATCATAGGCTCTTTTCATTCAACCACCACTGGCGAATTTCCTTAAATCGAGTACTATCTATCTAAAACGAAATAAAATTTATTTTGAAGTTCTCTTTGGCAGCACATTAAACTTTTGGCAAAACTCTTAATTCTAAACTCTAAACTCTTAATTTGGCAGCACATTTTGTAGCTACCACCCACTTTGACACACGTGTACAATGTGTACGTATACACGTACATATTAAGAAAGAAAGAGCAGAAATATTTTCAAATTACGCTTATACTTTTCTGTAACTGTTCCCAAACTTAATTGTTTTTACAAAGGAAACAAATAACGAATTACAAATAAATACAACGAATGCCTTGTTTGTACACGTTTCTCCTTCAGTAAACATTTCAACGGCATCACAATCCCAAAAAGTACGAACAAAACTTTACAGACATCCTCGTGAATCTTAAATTAGTTAAATCGTGTTTTTCTTAAGTAAAACGTTCGTGGAATACAACAAGTGGCAGTGGCAAGAAAAATAAAAAAAGAAATGAGAAAAAAAGGTGGTCGCCTGTAATTAGGTACGGAGACTGGGCAAATAACGTTTGTAAATACAATAAAATTGGCGAGGATGTTTGTACATCGAATTAGTTTGTTGAAGTGTGTCAAGGGACCAACAACTACGTAACTGTTGCTGAAATTAGGTACTTCGGAGAGTCGTCTTTCGGGTATAAACAGCTAGATTTTTAGGCATACAATGGGAAAAGTAAACCTTATTTATATTCTCAAGTCTCAGCTCGCGTCCGGTCACATTGAATGGAACATGTAGGGCGAGGACAACTCTTCAATTAGTTACATGCCCTATTCCCTTCCTTTCAAAATGGGTATCTTAAATTTTAAATAGAAAGCAAGCACATGCGGAAATTCAATTCAATTGTTTCTATTATAAAAAAAGCACATTTTCAAAAGTTCTTAGCATTTTATCGGTGTCACACATTCTGCCGTTGCTGGAGTAGAAATTTAAATAAATATAGGTAATGCTACTAAACAACTGCATGTGTAAATATGTCAATTAATAATATTAAAATAACAATAAATAATAAAATAAAACGTTGTCAATAATTAATAAATTTAAAATTAAGTTACGTCAGTTATAAATATTTTTTGTGGAATAAATGCTCGCACTTATTTACGGTGGGTCGCAGCGCATAACATTGCAAAAATCCTCCTGAATAATTTTTATATATTTTGTATAAACCACCGCACACTTTAAGCGGACCGCGTCGCACCACAGCGCAGCGCACTGGCTGGATCGCTTGTAAGCCGTATTTTTGCACCGATGTTATGCTCTGCGACGCGGCATGCTTCAATGTGCATAGCGGTGCAAATTTCAATGTTTAGCGGAAGTAATTCGAGAGTTATTCGCTGTGCCGCCCACTGCGTCTGCGCATTGTCTTAGTTTTGCAGTGCTTAGTGACGCGGCTGTAATGTGAGCGAGCCTTAAAAATATTTTTCCAACAAACATTTAAATCTTAAATTTGTTGAATGATAAAGTAATATTAGCTATCATCTGTCATTTTAATGCTAAATTATAAGCGAACGGGGTGCTGTTGGGGGCGCCGCGCTTCTACAGAACATTCCAGATGTTTGCTGAGGCACACGTGGATCAACTCCAGTCAATTAATCAATTTTCTACGTGGTAGAATAGCCTCAATGTGTCGCATGCGAGACAGCGCCTACGGTATTCTGGCGACATTGACGGAGAGAGTAGACTGCCCTATATTGAGGCACTGGACAGGGGCACATATCAGTGCCGTTGTGTAGTGTCTCTACATGAATTTATTTTTTAATGTTTTGTATTTTTTTATTGTTTGTATATATATATATATATATATATATTTAATATACTAGTGGGCGGACGAGCAAGCGGTCCCACGTGATGGTAAGTGTTACCGCCGCCCATGGACACCTGCAACACCAGGGGGTATGCGAGCGCGCCGCCGACCTTGCAAAGTCCTATTCACAGCTCTCTTGAAGAACCCCATATCGTAGCTTAATGGAAAGACCTCTTGAGGCAGTTCGTTCTACAGCCTACGGGTTCGCGGTATAAAGTAATTTTTGGAACGAACAGTGCGCGACACCTCCGTATCGAGGAAATGCGGATGGACCGCACTTCTGTGACGGGAGGTGCGGTTGTAGAAACCCGAGGTGGGAATATATTGAACAATTCATCAGAGCATTCCCCATTGTACAGGCGGTAGAGCATACAGAGAGACGCAATTCTAAACCGCCCGTGAGAGTGGGATCGTCGACAATACAAACAGCACGTCGTTGGATGGAGTCAAATGGGTCCAGTTGGTATTTCGGTGTGCCGGCCCTGCATATGGGCCTGTATAGCTGTATATGCCTGAAATAAATTCTTTATTATTGTTAAATGCAGTTGATATGTATCAAGTGAACTGTCTAATTGTTTGCCACCCTTTTCCTATGGAAATAAAATCTAATGAACGATAGTTTGGTATCAGGCTTATCCGATGAATTAAGTACATTAGTACTGAATTCATCTGATAAGCCTGATACCAATTAAATTATTAAATATATTAATAATAATTATTATTAAATTAATAATTATTAAATTAAGCATTGCCAGTCGGCCATTTACTACGACCGTAGTCGAACGTTGAGAAGTGTATACAATATAGAGTGGTTACAATATAACCTAATGAACTTGGTGTTAACTATTGTTATTACGAAGGAACAACTACTGAATTTCAATATGGATTTATTACTCAAAGAAATACAGGACAATGTTTGCACTTCAATGCTAAAATCGCAAAAGAGGCCTCCATACACGCCTCGGCCCTTTTCTGATGTTGGTTCTGGAGGACCAAGTAGAGAATCACCCGCTGTAGCCTAGTGACGCTCATTTCTTTGTGTTTATTCGCAATTGGAAGATAGTCGATCGGTATTATTTAATTAGTAGGTAGTACTTAGATACATTTAGCCATATGGTATTGGCTGGCTTGAGAATAGCGTCACTCCATCTCTTCCCATAGCTTAAATGTGGTAAAAGGCAAGATAATAAAGCGACTACCGCAAGCCCTTTGCACGAAGAGGCTCATACATGGCAGTGGACGAGAGCTGATTAAATGAATCTCGACCGCAAATAATTTAAGATAAGAGAACAACTGTCCAGGGCACGGTCTTAACAAGACGTTATTGACCACGAGAATTCTAATTTATAGATTTTGGTCCGTTTGATTGGCCTAGATTGCTGTAACCCTGTCACCTAGTTTCCCTCGTTAACTGTTCTGAGACGCAGCTTTTCTACCCTTTATATATTTATTTTTATATTATTTTTCTTTATTATAAAACTTATAGTGCTTGGGATTTCGTGCCCCTAATATGTATGGTTAGCTTGATTCCCGTGGGCACTTCATAAGTGATCTTGATAAAAAAATATGACTTATATTTATATTCAATTAAAATTCGTTCAGTGTTTTTTGCGTGATACACATTTAGACAATTCCAAATTCATTCCAACAATTGTTGTTTTCGAGTCGTATCAATGGTACCTTATTGAAAAGCTTTTAAAAAAGTATTAAATGTACAGATATGGTTTATCATATGTATACCTATAGATAGATATTATAAATACGAGTGTGAATATAAAATACAAATATAAATAAATATGTCAATTACGTGGACCCGCTTAAATATTCACACACACAGGTAAACACCTCACGCCATACACTATACTTATTATTATACCACTTTTTCATTCATTTTATTTTTCTTCACTCTTACACATAAATGTATACATGTATTATATACTTGCCCGAGTCTTACGTAATAGTTCATTGTATATGTAAGCCCATCGCCTACGATCTGTTTTGCATTTAATAGTGAAATCTCTTTTTGGCAATAAGCTTAATTTACATGTATAATAGGTTCACATCCCCGAAATGCTGTGTTTGTTTATTTTTTAAAAAATGCACCGGAAAGAAGACAATGAATTGAATGACATTTTGTTCATTCTTTGCCATAACTGAGTTGACTAACTGCTTTTACCAGAGTGTGGTCAGCAGAATTTTCTATTACATATTCATGTGAAAATAAAAACAAACTCTTGTTATTTGTTTAGTTATTTGAAAATATGTGTTTAGGAAACTGCCTGTTTACATGTTACAAGTACATTGGAAAATTCACGATTTAGACCAATACGTGTAAATTTGTATAGGGCTCTTGAGTGTTAAAAAATATAACGGAACCATATAGTCGGTATGAACTTATTGCTATTATTATGAACGTACTATACATATATATATTTTTATCATACGTATTATACAAATAAGTGGTAGACTAATGGTACGTGGATACTATCGTTCATGGACGAAAAATTTACATAGTTGGGAATAAGTTATTACCTAATATAAAAATACAAAATGAAGACGCTACGCATTCCAAATCCATTCCTATATCTCCAAAGATAGGCTGCGTATCCGTGGGCATGCCAACATTTGTCATTCTGGACTGACGTTGGCATATATCGCGGATGTATATGGACGAAGTATCTACTTACCACAAGGTGGACTGTATGCTTGTTTGCCATCTTCTTTTTATAAAAAAAATTTGTATACTTTCACATTTTTTAATAACGATAATCAACAATGATATCAACCTAAATAATATGCAAATGTCACTATTCAATGAAATGATTAATAACGTAAAAAAAATCTCAATAACAAAAATATAAATTTTGCATAAATTTCCAACTCTAAGAAAATTTCACTTAAACAAAATCATCTTCAAACCTTCCCCTGAGAAGCCCCTAAAATTACATGCTAAGTAGAACCTGTCCCTTATTTTAACCATATTAATTTTCCGCAGTAAGATCCTCACAATAATGCTCAACTAATGCTTTCTAAATGTAAATTCCTTTGTACAAGTTCTGATGTATGTTAATGTGCCGGATAATCTCACGAGGGGCTCCTTGAGTCTCGGAATGTCGGATTTTTACAATATCTTCGTACAGAAATTAGGGGGATTTTCGAGGCTTTGGATTTTCTCATTTGTATTTTTCGGCCATTGACCGATTTTATTAAATTTTCTGTTTTGTCAAATACCAGACTATCATAAATACGATACGTCAGTATTGACAGTTTTCTTAACACCAACCCAAGCTCTGGCGTGCGAGGGTGTAACGACATATCAGGTAAACATCATCGGCGTTATACAGACGCTATACAGATGTCTCAGGAAGCCAAAATAGCCTCTGCATTTCTGGAGATATAGATGACATATATGCAACTTGAGAGGAAATATGTACGCACAATGGTCACCGAGCTCAACTAAGCGTGAAATCTACCAGTTGAAGATGAAGATATAGACAGTTCTCATACATTACGAAGACAGCAAAAAACAATGTCTACCAGAAACTTGACGGTTAACTGAAATTATTTGGTAGGTTTAATGATACTTTTTTTAGGAAGAAGGCGGCGAACAAGCTGATGATCCACTTGATGGTAAGTGGATACTGTCGCCCATGGACATCCTCGATACATGCCTACATCAGCACAGAATGACAAACGTCAGCACGGTTTCAGATGAGTTTACCTCTTTGGAGATTTAGGAAAGAATTTGGAGAAAGGATTGGGAAAACGGGGAGGGATAGAATAGAATGGAATCGGAATGGGCTCTGATATATCCTAATCACTACCGCAAGTATAGGATAAAATGAGAAATGCAAAATGCAATGGAGTGTAATTCCATATCAAAATGTATTTTTGACACAGTGGTGTTGGCCAGCTTTAGAATTACACCACCACATGTCATCATGTGGTTGTCGTAAAAGGCGACTGAAGGATAACAAAGCGACTATCATACGTCTTGAGGAGCCACACCACCTCTAAAAAAGTGAACTCGCCAACTCGCTTGGCCAGCATAGGTTTTAAGGTCATATATCTCTCATGCACAAGACAAATGCATGAGTAAGCCAATGACCAGCAGTGAACGATAAAAGGGCTGGTTACAACACGTGATTCCATAAATTGAGTAATTACTGTGAGAAAAAAAATCGATCTACTCTAATTCCAATTAAAATCGCCATCTTCATCATTGACGTAAACCACTCTAGTTTCTGTAAGCTTAAACTTCATAAGCCTACAGAAACTTTGTAACCAAGAAACCAACATTTGAAAAGCAAATTCTTAAAACTATTTTTGCTGCCTTCGAAGCAGAAACTATGAGTTTCGATATTTTAAATTCATTATATCCATTTTACGGTCACGTAGTGAAATAATGGCGTCTATCTATATGAGAAATCGTCGCCGAACGATTTTAAAATCTTTATGAATTTGAACATTCTAGAACATGTCGACACATCATTCTAGAATATTTAAAAAAACTTTATAATAGACGAATTATCTTTATATTTTCTTTAAGAAAAAAAACAGTATAGATCATCGTAAGACCATAGGTCTCGGGAGGGTGCACGCTGAAATCCCACAGCCGCTGGGCGTACTCGACTGATCAAGTTGACCATCTCTCATGGGAACTACCGTATTTCCCAATTTATCGTATTCCTCCAATGTAATTACGTGAATTTAAACGTGGTCGTATCCACCACAATGACGATGTTAGAGAAGGGCTTCCAGCGACGGCGGTGACGGAGGAAAATATCAAAACTATGCGGCTCATGATTGAAGCAGACAAACGAACGGCATATCAGCAGATACGGGGATCACTAGGTATCGCTACGAGTCAAGTTCAAATTAGTTTAAGTGATCATCTACGGGTAAGAAAACTTTGTGCTAGATGGATTCCTCGTAATTTGAAAAAAGCCAAATACATTGCCCCATGGAATGGTAAATGCTTGAAAAATTCAACAATGGTCAAGCAAATGCTGTTTTTGATACTTGTGATGAAAGCTGGATCTAATATATTAGAGACAGAAAATGTAGATGATGACGAATATATTCAGCAATTCACCACAACTGGTTAATAACAAAATAGATTTAAATTTATCAACAACACCCCTTTTTTAATAGTAACATGATTCATTATTCCGAACACCATGAATTATGCCTACTGGGTAAACCATATAAAAAACGCATCATGCATTCTACATTATAGGTGGTGTGAAAAAATCGCACCATGCATTCTACATTATAGTTGGTGTGAAAAAAACGCACCATGCATTCTACATTATAGGTGGTGTGAAAAAAACGCACCATGCATTCTACATTATAGGTGGTGTGAAAAAAACGCACCATGCATTCTACATTATAGGTGGTGTGAAAAAAACGCACCACGCATTCTACATTATAGGTGGTGTGAAAAAAACGCACCATGCATTTTACATTATAGGTGGTGTGAAAAAAACGTGCCATGCATTCTATCTTATAGGTGGTGTGGAAAAAACGTGCCATGCATTCTACCTTATAGGTGGTGTGGATATTAATGCTTAGTCATCGAACGCATGCTTTCTCTGCGCTCCACGACAAAAACAGTAGTTTTTTACAAAAAAAAATGTATAGAATATTTATTGTAATTTTTTTTCTGATCTACAGTATAATTTTTAAAATAATCTCTATTTACCTTGGAGCTATAGAAAAAACGTATCGATATCGAATTTATTGAAAACAATATAACAAAAGTTAATGCTAAAGTTCAGCTAACTGGGATTTTTTGGGACGAGGACACCTAAAATGGCTCGGCTAATACAGACACGTTTAGACGACCGATTGGCGCAGTTTGTAGTGACCCTGCATGCTGTGCAAAAGGTCCCAGGGTCGATTCCCGGTCGCATATTGTTTGTTCGGGTCTGGGTGTATATTTGTCTTTGTGTGTGTCTCTGGATCCACGACACAGGGTAGTGTAGTCCATTGAGTGTGGCGTTATTTATTATCCGAAGCAAAGAAGAGAGATTAGCTGCTGATCAAAAAGTCATTTTTATCCAAATCAAAAAAGTGACAGACGAGCATACAGTCCACTCGGTGGTAAGTGATACTGTCGCCGCGCGACATCTGCGATGCATGCTAACATCCGTTCAGAATGACAAACATTGGCACGAAAGACGACGGACATTATGATGGGATGAGTATGAGCTCTGGTATATTATCTCACACACTACCGAAACAAGTACATACATTGGGGGAATAGGAAGGTTGGGAATTGCAGTAAATTTTGTGGTAGTCTTCTGTCAGTCAAAGAGGGTAACGTGGCCAGTTGAGTGCGCCCAACGTCTGCGCGATCGCAGCGGACACCCATACTTCATCTTATGCCGTGAGGCTCGTTACAAAAAATACAAATAATCATTCTAGCTGTCTAGGTGATTCTAGGTGTTTGTTTACTTCACTATGAGCGTCAATGGAACTAAACAATCCTCTAGATGCGAGAGCGAGATGCAAGAGCGATCTAGATGCGAGAGCGAGAGAGATGCTATGTGCCGCTACATGGCGAGGCATTATACAAATCACATTTTGTCTCTCCATACATTTTGTCATGATCCTCCTTTGTAATAAAGACACCATCCTACCCGCATCTTATAGAATATTAACTTCAGCAACTCCGCAGGCAATAGCTTAACACAATTTTTGGATACCGCACTTTGCGCATTTAAATTTCAAATGTTTATAATTTTATGCTAAAATGTGCCGAGGAGTTACCTCCCGTCGCTTATTTACAATTCTACGCGGTAATTTCTAACGATTTTCGTCCACAATTTATAACGTGTCTATCGGAGTTAATTAAATAATTTGATGATATTTCTTTGTATTAATTTAATTAAGACGGTTTGCCTGATTAATTTTTGATTTTAATTGGTTCATTTTAGTTCGAATTTGAATTGAATTGAAGTTTTCATTCCATTCATTTTAATTTTAGTTCTTTTATTTAGATCTGATTGATTTTTAGTCTATATTGAAGTTCTCCTCTCACAGAATTGCTGTGCCTTACAGGGCCCACAATGTTCTCATTGTTTAAGTTCAGCAAATTATAAACATATTGTGAAATGCAATAAAGTATTGAGTGACTGATATGGTATTTGATATCAGCCTATAACGTCCCACTGCAGGGCATAATACATCCTTTTTAAACAGACAATTTAAAGACATAATCAGACAATCTCGAGGGTCGTCATGAATGTCACCAACAGCCGGCAAAATCATATGAGAGAGAATATTGCTGGTTCGCGTAGCCGTCGTCAAATTACCAAACTAGTTAAAAACAGGCCAGGAAATAAAAGCAAATATTTCACAACAATATTTTTGTAGACTTTTTGGCGGGAATTTAAGACGTGAAGATGAGCTTTTGATTGATTATTGTAAAAATTGTGTATTAAACGTTTTGTGGTTAAATAGTGATAGTATATTAAAGTATATTTCGTGCGTGATGTTTGTGATAATCAAATGAAATCGTGGGACTGCTTCCAAGGAGTTTTCGTGTGCTTCCAAGGAGTCCTCTTCTGTCCTCACTAAACTTACTATCGCTTTACTGAACGACTCCCGACTTACTTCTACGAGACTGGACATTGATAAGATACGTTTTAGACTTTGAAATTGTCTATTACGATGAAAATTTGACACTGACAGAATGTGCTAATTGTACCATTGCCATATATGAAGAAAAGAAAATATTTTTGTAAACAATGAAGAAAGAAGTGTGTTCTAAATGGCGATTAGTCTTGAAGTTACTGGACAAGTGAACTGAAGTGCGCTTAGCTAGTCGCCCGTAATTCACCTAAAGTGGTCTGAGTAGGTCTCTCTGCTACTTCCAATGTTCCAACTGGAAAGTAGTTTAAAAAGAAATTAAAACCCGATTGCATCATGGATTTAGTTAGTTAGCATTCTCCGTACTGTCTTAAGTTTTATCTCATTTATATTTATTTTATTTATTTAATATTTATCTATAATATTTATTTAGTTTTATTTTGTAAACGAGATTATGTTCAATATAGTCCTTATCTTTGTTACTCTAAAGTCGCAAACTACACTTTGATATCTACAAAGAAATCTCTCTTTATAGCTGTCAAATTCAAAGTCTGTTTGCTTAGACTATCTACAGGAAAAAATTGAAAACCGTCAGTACACCGACAAGAAGGGACAGGATGCACGCGGCTATCCAACAGCCCCTGGGTGCACTCAACCTTGAAATTTACTGCATTTCTCACTTTATCTTATTCCTCAATGTACGTATGTGTTTCGGTAGTAAGTGAGATATGCCATAACCCATTCCCATCCCACTCTGTATTATACCAACCGATTTTCCCAACCGTTTCTCTAAATGCATTCCTACATCTTCAAAGGCAGACAACGCATCCGGGAACGCGCTAACGTATGTCATTATGAACAGAAGTTGGCATGTACTGCGGATGTCTATGGGCGACAGTAACCACTTACCATCAGTTGGACTGTACGAGTATACTGTAAAGAGTTCGAATGAAGAAAATAAATAAATTTGTTATGAAACATTTTTTTAATGTGGCCTTTTTTTAATGGACAAAAGCTGCAGACGAGCATACAGTCCACCTGATGATAAGTCGATGCTGTCGTCCATAGATATCCGTGATACATGTCAACATCAGTCCAGAATGACAAATGTTGGCACGCCGCGGGATGCGCTATCTGTTTTTGGAGTTATATTGTAGCTCTATAATTACTATCAGTTCAAAAATATAAAAATAAGGATCTTAACATTTCATTTGAAATCTTGCGTTAACATCTAAAGTGTCACACAAAACTTCTTGCAACGTGAGAGCCGAGAATATTTCTGAGAAAAACAATTTAATTTTATTATGCGCTTTCCTAGTAAAATTGCATTTTTATTCGGTAACCGGACCCCTAACTAAGTGCACATCTCATGAATAAAGTGGTTTCCAGACGTAATGTCTGTAAAGTGACTGTTTTATGGAACAGTCCAATTATTTCCACCTTGTTATTTTGCCCCACTGCGGTATGTTGTGGGGCGCATTGTTTTAAGTTACCTTATATGACACTGTTTTAAACTTATTGTTAGAACAAGAGCATTTTTGGCAGGAACTTGAGAAATGAAGTATAGTTTTTGTTTGATTATTATATAAATTGTGTATTGTGGGTTTTATAGTTAGTTTATTAACCTTCAAAGTGTTTTTTGTAATGTCGAGATCGATAATTGAATTTCAATATTAAAAACATAAGACTGAGTTTTTCGTGTGCTTCCAAGGAGTCTAATTCTTCCTAAACCTACTATGACTTTACTGAGTGACTCGTTAACTTACTTAACCGCTATTGCCATATAAGAAAAGAAAAAAAAAATCGAATAAAAAAAGAATGTTTATAAAACATTAAAGGGATAACAAAGCCGCTACTCGAGTGGGCTCGCCAACCCTCTTGGCCAGTGTGGCGTTTTAATGCCATACTTCCCTCAAGTACAAGATAATGTGTGACAATGCGCATGTGCAGCAGTGTACTATAAAACTGCCGGTTATGGCTACGGTATGACGGTATAAAACACTAAAGACTATAGAGCTACGCCATATCTACGAAAATAACTGAGATTACAACACTAGAAGAGCGGTGATAGCCTAGGGATATCTATTCTCGAGTCTCATTCGTGATGTCGTGAATTAAAATCCTCGGCCCGTACTTAAGTGGGTGGTTAAAATAGATAAGTTTTACGCAGTTCACCACTAGATGTCGCCAATACTGAAAATTAACATGTTATCGATATGTTTCGACAACTTAGATATAAGGTTGAACAAAAATTTCATTAAATTAGTTTTAAACGAGTTTTCTGAACATAGCCTTTCATTAAATAGTAAATAAAAGTAAGAAGTGCGAATATTTAAAATTATTACCAGCTCGCCGTTGAGGGGGGAGGGAATACATTGTGCGGAAACGCTATTGGAGAAAATTTAGAAAAATCTGGAGCATGTGTATCTAGAGAGGCATTTGCCCCGCAATGGGACGCTGTTTGTAATTTGGGGAACCCCTTGTTAACTTATTATTAATTTGTATTAATTATTATTTGGAACACTTTATTATTAATTAACTCTATAAAAGGATTTTATATCGAAGAGCTGAAGGCTTATATGTTAACTCAGCGAGCGAGCGAGAGAGAATGTGTGATAGAGAGGCGTATATTAATGTGATATTTAGCGTTTAAAAATTGTATTCTGAAATGGATTATAAAACTAGTATTTTTTAGTCAGTGCTATTTATTGACAATAGTTAAATTTCAGACAGACGTTATAGGCTGATGTCGATATACTCGTAACTGAACTTGATAGGTTAAAATTATTTTTTATTTAAATAATTATTTTCATATAAAGTCAAAGATGTGTGGTGTCCCTTTTGTAAGGTATACATACTCATACCTTTTAGTTCATAAAAGGGCTTTGTTCGGCACAATACAAAATTCTGTTTGTTTTATGTTTAATCGCTTTGTGATTAAGCTTTTTCTTAAGTAAAGAGAATATCTGATAAGGTATATTATCTTTCACGGTACCTTTTTAGGGCGTAAGAAGTTAATTTTGAGAATTGTTGAGTTTTTTTTTCAGTGGCCCTTATACAGGGTTAAATAAAAAAATATTCACACCTTCTTAGCACTGAATTTATTTCGTGAATATAGACAACTTTTAAACTGTGTTTTTTTTTTAACTTACCACGTTATTCACCCACGTCTCACTCGCTCGTGTAGTACACTCGCACCAATTTACATAGATGTAACAATGTGTGGGCCGATCGCAGCGTATAACGTTGCGAAAAATCTCCTGAATCATTTTTATATATTTCGTATACACCATCGCACACTTCAGGCAGGCCGTATCGCGCCGCAGCGCACTGACGCGACCCGCCGCAATGTGAGTTGAAAGGGCGCAGTTAACGGACGAAATTCGAGTTATTTGCCACATGAAAATTTGGCTGTCAACAACTACGTTATTGCCTTGAGCAGCGACCCGCGCCGCGTTTGTATTGTGCGATGTTGCAGTTATACGCTGCGATGCGCTGCGGCTCGATGCTGCTGTAATGTGCGCGAGCTCTAAACATACAGGAAGTAGTTACCTATAGGTCTCACACTAAGCGAAGCTTGTATTTTAAAACCTTTTACAAATGATTACTCAACAATTTTTACAATTGTAGGATACGGTGACTCTTTTAAATTTAGAGATTTAGGGCCTATCGTGTCTGATAGCCTATCTAGCATTTATCCGAAGGACAATTGTTATATTTCTGTGTCACAAGTATCAGATAACTGTATTTGACAGTTAAAGTGTCTGCTAACCTATCAGCATCAGCCAGATTTAATTGGGAGATAATTTATCTATCAGATTGTTAACAGCTACTTTATAGGGAGGTAGTGAGAAAGACCCTTAAACTTATAAGTGTAGTGTTTCACGACGAAATCACAATTACACGAAGGAAATACAAATGTAACCATACTAGTGGGATTATAATTTATGAATTAATGAAGTCTTGTAAGGTGCTTGATATGTTAATCTTATATATTTATAAGGGCAAGGCTAAGGTTTAACGACCATACATATCTCATGCATAAGATAATCTATATGGGGACCTGCTCCTTTTCAGCCAACTTTGTCAACTTATCAATTTCCCACGACCAGACACGTAGATGCTGAGGAGCGAGGTGGTAGGGAGGGGTTGTTCTTATCTTATAAAGTGACCGACATTAATCACCATACAACCAACCCACAATCATACTTACTTTAATCATAATACGTATGTTTTGTTACAAAAATTCAAAACCTTCGAAATCATTTATTGTGAGTACTTTATCACAATATTTAGTTTTTATATTTGTTTTACGAGTATATTTCATAAAATGCTGCAGCATCTTAAAATTATACGAATGTGGGTTGGACCCATTCTAAAGAGAAATCTGGATGTGTCTTTGGACACGAAAAATCAGAGGGCGCGCGTTGAGTCTACCTACATGTACATACTGGTATGTGTGTGTGGGTTACTAATGTGTAGAGAAAATTACTATTTCCACATATTTTTTTGAATTTCTGAATATACCGAACAATTTGTGTCCGGGCGCATGTAGGGAACCGGTCACGGACAAATCGCGTCAAAACCGGACTGTCCAGTCGAAAACCGGAGGGTTGGCATGAGTCCGATGAGGAGACCCTTATCCAGCAGTGGACGAAAAAAAAGATCTTGTTATACTTAGACATAGGTATATCTAATAAAGACAGTACATTTTTAGGTGTGTCTGTATATCGTAGATTAATGACTGGTTAAATGGCACTAAAGTAATTAAAACGAGTAATAACGTATTTATTGGCTCCCCTAGGGCCATATTAGCGTATCAGCACGAATTTTAATGACTACAAACGATACTATTTTTGTTTTGATTATCATAAATGGTAAACTACATACATTTTTGTTATTCCGTAATAGAATGAGACTCGTAGCCTCTTTAAGTAATTTTATACAGTGTCAAATCTATACATATAATAAAATTGTAACGGGCCGATGTCCGTACATTGAAGATATTGAAAAAAAACTAATATGGGGGGGGGGGTCTTTATTAGAGCAACAGAAGCCAAAACAACAGTTTTTAGAAATTTTGTCTGTCTGTCTCTCTGTGTGTTTGTACACTGTTTTTGCATCATGGAATTGAATGCAGTTTTCACCGATGTATTGCTAGAGGTCTAACTTAAAATATAGGCTCCATTTTACCACAGGAAAATATCTTATTTAGATTGTTTTAAATTTAATAAACCGAAGCGAAGTGAGGGCGGGTCGCTAGTGAAAAATAAGAATTTAAAACTAACAATTATGAATGAGGACTTTCTTCTGTTTCTTTTGTTAAAATGAAGTCTCGAGACTTGTTGGCTGGAACTAGAGACGTAAAGTTGAGGTTTTGTTCAGTTGTTGTAAATACTGTATATTATGCGTTCTGTGGTTTAATAGTTTCTTAAATTTCAAAGTGTGTTTTGTGCGTAATGTTTGTGTTAATCAAATAAAAGCATTGTGCTGCCAAGGAGTCCTCTTCTGTCCTCAGTAAATCTACTATCGTTTTACTGAGCGAATCCTGACTTACCTCGACGGGACTGGACATTGACAGGATACGCTTTAGACTTTGAAATTGTTTATTAAGAAGAATACTTGACACTGGCAGAATATGGTGCACCATTGCCATATGTTGAAAGGAAAAGTATGAAGTGTCTTTGTTACTCTGTACTTACTCACTTTAAGCTTCTAACGGCAACGCTGTACACTTCATTGATAAAAAGCTAGCTGCTAATTGAACCAAGGTTATCAGATATCGATATACCTATTTTATATGTAAATCGGTTCTCGTGAGTGGTTTGTGTGAAAGTGTTGCAGTTTTGAGAAAGTTCTAGAGCAATAGTTGTTATTTTTCACGAAAGTAATTATGTATTTAGAGTATGGAAGTATTTTTTTATAGATTATAGGTGCCAGAAGAACATACAGACGCCCATGGACATCCGCGGTATATGCCACCACCAGTCCAGAATGACAAATGTTGGCACGCTCCCGGTTGCCTTGCCTACCTTTGCAGATAAAGGAATGGATTTAGAGAAAGGGTTGGTAAAATGGGGAGGGATAGGGCAAAATGGGATGGGAATCTGACATATCTGACTCACTACCCAAACACGTGCGCACATTGGGTATATTCTAATTCAGTCTGTATAAGAAATTTTAAGAATTGTTTAAGAACAAATATGCCATAATTATTCAGATTAATTTACAATACAGCGGTTTATCACAAGTAAGGAATACATTTACACGTATAATGAAAACATGGTAACTGCACAATATAACATTAAATGTTGAAACTAAACAATGACAATAAAACCGACCTCATCTTTTCGACAGAACATAAAACAACAATTAACAAATAAACAAATAAACAACATTAAAACTTGTTTATTTACGACCGACGCATAAATAGCCTTTGTTTTATAACCCAGTGTGAATTTTGATAGTGGCATTATGACGTAACAAATACAATCGTCTATTGAATAGATGTGCGAATGATTTTTTTTACTGCGTTCCTGTTGTAACTAATTATACAGAAGCAATAGGCGGATTATCGCTTGCGGGTATCTATACTCGACCCACATTCGTGTGATCGTGAGTTCAAATTGGCACTTACTCGGCGATGAGGGAAAATATCGCGAAGAAACACATGCTCCAGAAAAAGAAACTAGTGTGTGTGATCCACCAATCCGCACTGGGCCAGCGTGGTGTAACACGGCCCAAAATCTCCCAGTGATTCACTAGAGGAGGCATGTGCCCTGCAGTGGGACGTTATTGGCTGCTACAAGTACAATAGGCAGGCTTATCGCTAAAAGCATACTGTCGCCCACGGGCACCCTCAATACATGTCAATATTAGTCCAGAATGACAAACGTTGTCATGCTGGATGCGCTGCTTGACTTTAAAGCTATAGGAATGGATTTGGGTAAAGGGTTGCGTAAACGGGGAATGAAAAGTACAAGGAAACGAAGTATTTTCTTCATTCCATTAGGAATACCTCACAATTCTCCTTGTCGGGAGTATAGTAGAACAGTTGAATAACAGGTGAGAAGAGTTGGAGGGCGAGAGTGCACGCTGCAATCCAACAGCCGCTGGGGGCACTCAACTGGCCTCGTTACCCCTCTCTCACAGAATACTACCTTGAAATATACTGCATTTTCCACTTTATCATATTCCCCAATGTACGTACGTGTTTCAGTAGTGAGTGAGATATGCCAGAGCCCATTCCCATCTTATCCCTTCCCATGTACTTTCTACAAATCCATTCTTTCAACAACAACTTTCAACATTCAACTACAAATCCATGTAGGCAGCACATCCGGGGGCGTGCCAAAGTTTGTCATTTTGGACTAATGTTGGCATGTATCGCGAATGTCTATGGGCGACAGTATCCACTTACCACTAGGGGAACTGTGTGCTCGTTTGCCACAGTCTTTCTGTAAAAAAAAGGACAAGAACTTTCATCTGATTATATAAATTTCTTTATTCGCTGGGATTGAAGAGGATAGTACAGAATATTTGTTATCAACAACTTATAAAAACTAGCTTGTGCCGAATGGCGAACCGCTTCGTATTTATCAATCAAAATTACAAATATGCTATATAACCGACGTAAAAGATAATATGTCGGTGTCTTTAGTTCTACTGCGAATCTCTTCGTGTCGGATCTCATGACGCGAAGAAACATCCAGCTTAGCTCTCTCATAGCTCGCTGAGCGACTTTTGAATGAATCGTGAATCTGGCTCACCGTCAGATGCCATGTTTCAGCATTGTACGTCATAACTGGCATGACACACTGATTGAAGAAATCTTTCGCCTTCAAGCATTGCATTCCGGTATCGATAGTGACTTTAAAATAATCGTCTGTAGTGTGTAGTGTAACTTATTTTTTTTCTTTACTTAATTAAAACTCGTTTTACTCAATGACATAAAAATAAACTTCACTCTGTTTTAAGGCACGCCTCGTAAACTTCAAATAGCTCGAAATTTGAATAAGCTATGTTTTAATTGCTCCCTTGACTTTTATGTTTCCTCCTCCCATCTTTAATTACAGGACTTTTTTTTTAGAAAACTTAATTTTCTCTGGTTCCTTCCACTTGTATATTGTATGCATTTGATGCGTATAATTTCGTGTTGAGGAGGAGGAGGCATATTGGTATAAGTGGTAGGGGGAGAGTGCATGCTGCATTCCCACAGCCGCTGGGCGTACTCGACTAGCCACATTACCCCTTCTCTCACAGAAGATTACCTTGAAATGTACTGCATTTCCTACTTTGTCGTGTTTCCCCAATGTACGTACGTGTTTCGGTAGTGAGTGAGATATGCCAGAGCCCATTTCTTCCATTTCCCATTTCTCCGATCCATTCCTTAATCTGCAAAGAAAGGTAGGCAGCGCATCCGGGGGCGTGCCAACGTTTATCATTCTGGACTGATGTTGGCATGTATCGCGGATGTCTATGAACGATAGTATTCATTTACCATCAGGTGGACTGTATGCTCGTCTGCCGCCTTTTTCTATAGTATAACAAAAAAAAAACATGCTGGAAATTCTCTCCTAAATTTTCATACATAAGCAGTGCAAATCTCATTAAAAAAAAATATCCAAAATGAGAAAATGTACAATATGCAGAATCCGTTACAAGATGATAATCTCTTAAATCTTTGTAATTTTTGTAATATGATAATTTGTAAATTTGTACATCGGAGACGGTTAAGCACGTGGACAAAGAACTCGTATTCTATTCATTAATTTATTTTATTATTTATTTATTCATTAATATTTTATTCGTATTTTATCATTAATATTCTATTCTATGAATATAAAAGAATATATAATAAAATTAAACAATTGCACCAAATGTGCAATCGTTCAATTCTCTGTTGATATAATGTTGTTTATTACACTAAATAAACAAACCCGACCCGACTACGTTTAACAAAAGACTGCTAATTTAATCTCGTTTTCAACACTGTGAAAAGCAGATAATGTCCCAGAGCAAATTAGTGGCGGCCTAAATTTCATGCTATTCTTCTGCCCTATCGGGACAAAATGTCCCAAATGTCCCAAATGTCCCCCCTCGTTAAGATAATTCATGCCTTTTTATGCATCAGTTGATTTATAACTTCCTAAGATTCCATTATGCTGTTTTAAAAGCTTTCCGCTTGACAGTCACTGTATTGTGCCGTGGTCACACTGGGGTGTTAAGTACTTGTGTCCAGAGCTGTAAAAAGTTAATAAAAAAGAGGTCTTAATTTTCCTTTTGTAGTTATTATGAAGTTTTCGTTTTGTTCCCGACGGTTAAACTTAGTAGCAGCTGTAATTTGCGAGCCATTATGTAGGAGGGCGTGTTTTGTATCGTAGGAAATTTTAATTTTAAATACTTTGCCGTACAGTTACAATATTTAACATCGTCAATTTAATATGTAACACTCGCTCATCATCGCGCACTAATTATCACTTACTAACCAGTGTCACGTGCTATATGTTATATTATTATAATGTCGCATTGATGTTTTCGGTACAAGGCGTAGTGACATAGATTGATTCTTTTCAAATGAGTGGGTTCTGAGGAGACATTCTGCGGAATTCTTAAAGAAATCAATATAAAGAATATACGCATTGGTTTTTATAACTGCAATATAGTCTCTGTTATGTTTAAATCAATGTAATTCAAAGATTTCACGAAACAGTCTTGCGTATCAAAGTATAATATTATAACATGACAATATTCAAAATAAAGGATACTCCAATTACTTGATACTCAAAAATAACTGACAGAAGAATCATTTCTAGTAATCTGGTCTGGTAGGTCACCAGACCTTTTCGGGTAATATGTTTGATCAAAAATTAAGTCATCGAACTATCTTTAACGAATCATATGGGAACTAGTTTTGGTTTAATCTATCGATTTTTTAACCGATAGATTATTTATTCGATTGAAAATTTTCAATCGTAAAGTTTAATGTGGAAGATTAGTAGGTACATGGCAGTTATTATTCATTAATATTTACAATAGACGGTAGCAGAGATATTAGACTCTCATCAGTTCGCAGAGCTCCTAATCGTAAATATATAATTAAATAAATCGATTGACGATTAATTACACTACGTAACAAAATTTGTACAAAACAAAATGTAACGTTTTTGTTTATCTTACTTTTTTAGTGTTTATTGATTAATTCGATGATGCTGATTATGAATATACAAGTAGTTATTCTCAAGTGTCAATATTTTGGCTATAATAGTAACTTTTTCAATTTTCTTAAAAACTGCTAATATTACATGTTTATTTAATATAACTAGAGTCTTATAGAAGAAATCTAATGAACAGTACTTTAAAAATTGGTAGCAATAAGTACAAAAATATTTAATAACATTGCATTTTCATACAATAATAGTGTCTTTCAAAAATGTACATCAGAACGGCTTTTCCTCTTATGTTTTTTTGACCACTCTTCACGCACTATACCCCATACATAGTCTCCCATCATAGCACAGTCCCAACGTCCCTGATACCTTCGTTCCATGCAGTGAATGTCTTGATGAAAGCGTTCACCGTGTTCTCGCTAACAGCTCCTAAATTTGGCCTAAAGAAGTCAATATGAGAAAACAAGTAATGCATTTTCACGGACATTCTACATCCAAGTACATGGTAACTCTGTATCAAATTTTCTATCAATTGCGTGTATTTCTCACTTCTATTGTTGCCCAAAAACTGTTGCACTACTATTCTAAATGCATCCCAACCATTTCGTTCATCAAGAGTCATTACACCTACAAGTTCTTTTGACTTTAACATCACACGAATCTGAGGTCCGGTGAAAATTCCACCTTTTATTTTTGCTTCACTTATCTTGGGGAACATTTGTCTGATGAGGTTCAGAGCCTCACTGTTGCTATCTAAACCTTTGATGAATTGTTTGATGAACCTTGAAGCCATAGAAGAAATCCCAACACCTTAAAATCACCACAAACATCCCATTTGTAACATTCATATTTTAGTTTTTCTAAGAGCAGCTTGATATTTTCGTAAGTCTCTTTAAGTTGTGCAGAATGAGCTACTGGTATGGACGGAAACTTATTCCTTTTGTGCAGTAGGACAGCTTTGAGACTTCTACTTGAGCTGTCTATAAACAGACACCATTGGTCTGGTTCAAGAGGAATTTTAACGTGCTCAAAGAGACCATTAACTCTTGTAATGTGTAATTTCCACCATACAAAATTAACAGTTGTCGTGATGATTAGTAGGCTCTCGCCATATTCGTCACATGGGGTAACATGTTGGTCTTGAACATAACCGAAATAAGCACGGTACGCCTCACAGAACTTTGTGCCAAGCACAATTTTATGTTTCGCTTGTTTAGATCTAATGTAATGTAATGTAAACGTAACAAAACGTATCTGCTAGCAATTTACAATTTCTGTATGATGACATTTTACGTTAAAAGACAACAATCAACTTTACTTATAACCAAAAAACTGCAGTTTACACTCACACACAAAAGGAAGATATTTTGTGAAAAATATCGATATTTATAGTTGGTTTGTTACAGAAGTCGATATACTGAAGCCTTCCAGCTTTTTATTAATAAAGTTGGAACACCACGTTAGAGCCATGTACTGGTGATTAGTTTGAACAACTACGATTGCCAGAAAAAGCGATAAATTTGAAATTATTAAAAAACCGTTAAAATATCGAAAATTATCGACATCTGTAAAAAATAAATGGCATATTCACGTTCAGCACATTACTTTCATACAATAAACACAAAGAAATAAACATAAACGATTTTTTGTTACGTAGTGTTATTAAATCTGAGTTAGTCGACTAACGATTACTTTCAATTAATCGTAATTCAACTAATTTTTTTTCAATCCAGTTGATATGTTCTTATAATTATTTTTTTCCCATTAAAAAAATAATCGAACTTATGAATCGATTAAAAATTCAATTAATTAATTCCCAGTATACAAGTACAAGTAAACAGTTATTTTTGTGTCAAGACTGTGTTTATATTAAAAATACACCATAAAATCGATTTTACACCATAATATAGAAAATGCAACAACAATTTTGAAAACTAATTAAAGCAGAGCTGTCACCGTCACGAGCCCGTTTAACGTCCACTTCTACACACGGTCCTCTCCTTCTCAGCTCAGGTTCATAAGGTCCAATGTTTCAGAATGTCCACTGTATCATAATGACCAATTTACTAAATCGTCCAGTTCGAAAATGTCTAGTGTCTTAAAATGTTTCAAAATGACTAAAATGTCCAGTGATCTAGTAATGTCTGATTAGTTGTGACAGATACCAGTGTGAAACCCTGGTGTGACTACGGGGAAAATTATTTCCCCGTAGTCACACTACCTAGTGTGACAAATAACAGTTATTTTTTGTGAACTCAATCCACAGCCAGGACTGAACTTTTTGATACTAGTCATTTTAGGGCATTGGACATTACGGGAAATGGACTATTTGATACGAATCGTTTTGGGACACTAAGACATTTTAGGACAAGTCTATTTAGTGAATTGGTCATTATGGTACAGTGGACATTCTGACACATTGGTCCTTATGAAGTTGAGCCGCCTCTTCATGTACATTATCTTGTGCACGAATGGTGTGAAAACGCCCCGCTGCCTACGAGTCCACACTTTTAGAGATGGTGTCGTTCCTCGGACATTGCTATCACCTTTCACGACACCCACGCGAAGAAATGAGCTGGTGCTATTCTCAAGCCAGCCGACACCACACAGCCAATAGAGTATAGCAATCAGAATATTCAACATAATTCTTATAATAAAAATTCGTTATAGATTTTCATCTTAAAATAACTTCACGAACATTCCCTGATTGGGCGTATTACCATAATTAATTATGTTTAATTATCCCCCTGTGTGCTCCCGTCTTAACAGATTGATGAAAACCATTTTGGCAATAAGTTAATTACGTGCGTTTCCATCCCATATACCGAAATGATTTATTATTGTCGCGGTAAGTGGTTTTTCACGGACCCGATTTAATATTTCTGGGATTTTAAGTCTTTTTATATGTTGTGAATTTAGTACTATAGACATTTTTTTGTAGTTTTCCATCCGTTTATATTAGACAGACTGAAAGAAAGCCATAATCAGACAAAAAAACAAATAAAATGTTTTGCACTGTTTCATTCTTTCAAAGAATTTAAAAAAAAAATGAAACGTTCAGACACGGCTTTTTCACGATTTTATTATATGTTCACGGATATATATATACGGGTCTTATGATAAGTTGTTTAACCTTACACGGCCTTACACATTCTGCCAGATAACTGGCGTGCAGTGCAAATTTTAGATAAAGTTACATTAAAAAAATATAGTTACCTACGTATTAAAAATGAAAAATGTGATTACATTTTGATTGAAAAAAGTAAACAAATAATTTAAATGTGAAATTATGTCTAGTGTCAAAACAAAACAAAAAATAAAATAAAAATATCATTAATGTCATTATATTATTATTGCTTGTATGTCACTGTCATTAATATCTACCATTATATTTATATTTCACTGTCATTTAAATAATATTCAATAGTACCTATTGACACACAAACATTTATATAAGTTTAATCAATTAGATTATTTTATAAGTATATTCATTTTTAACAAAATAAATATACTTATGTCAGATATTTTTAGTAATTTTTATTAACCAAAAATATTTACCTTAAAAATATTATTTTTCCTATTCTGCCTATTCCGCAGTAAAGAAGTTAAATATTCTCTTCGAAAGGAAGAGAGCAAGAGACCTGATAAAAATGATGATTTTATTTTAATAAATGCAGATTATCTCAGAATATTTTGGAGCAATAAAGGCCTGTTCCCATTAGAATACTTCATTATAATATTGACTGCCAATTCTGCCCTGTTAAAACTGTCTTGGGATTAAATTTTGGTGAAGTTATGATTTTTTTCTTTGGTCTTGTTATCTAGAGAATAAGGATTTTACGTTAGGTCAAAAAACAACATTATACAACATGTCAGCGAGATAACGCAAAACACGTTAACTACTATATAATAAATTAAATTAAAACACATAAAGCCGTTCAAGCGAAAAATAAAATGATTATATAATATTTATTTATTTTTACACTTCATTGCACATTAACGTACAAAAGGCGAGCTTAATGCCTTAAGGCAACCTTTGGGTTGATCAGAGAAGTACAATTAGGAGGTGCATGAAAAACACAATTTAGGTGGTGTGATAAAATAAATATAATACATTATTACATATACGTACATACAAAACTTACACACATACATATATGCATAAGAATAAATTTAATACATACAAGGTATACATAATCAATGACTACATTATTTAAATAAAATATCTACATAGGGTATATTAAAAGAAACAAGTAAACATGCTGATGACAAAAGTAATATAAAAATGATTCTATGCAATAAATCAGTCTACTATCATATTATACGTTAATCATTGCCATTAACTGTACTTTAAAGAAGTTATTTTGTTATAGATGTAAAGAAACTATATTTATTTAATTTGTACAGCGCTCTTCTGTCGGTAAACAGTGACCATATACTTATGTACTCCATAGATGGCGCTGTGAATAATGGCGGCCAACACGGTTGGTAAAGCAGCTGATGTTTGGAAGTTGACAGAACTCACGGTCATCGAGTATATTGTTTGATTATTATAAAAATTGTATAACAAGGAATTGACAATTTAAATAATAGACTTTAAAGGTCGTTTCTTTGTTTTCAGGTAGGATAGTATGATTTAAGTTAAACAGTGTAATTATTATTGTACGTATGTAGATACTAAAATAAAAACAATGTTTTCAGAGCAACACAATTGTTTATTAGAAATTTACAATTCCTAATAAATTTAGAGATATTATATTATGTATATAGAAATTATTGACCCCAAGGGACACACTGAAGATAATATATTTTTCTGATTAATCGCTTGGGGCCGCGGCCCCAAACGACACTGAATGAGTAAAGACTCGGTTAAAAGATGTCTCTTGGTTCGAATACTTTTGCAAAACAGATTTGGAATTTGTTCTCGAGCATGTTTGATTTCGCTCTGAATTTAACAGTACCTATTATCATCATCATCATCATCACCACCCCTTTTATCACCCACTGTTGGACATGGACCCGCACTTGTACATTGTCTTGTGCAAGACGAATGTATGACTATAAAACCGCATGCCAGGCGAGCGGGTCGGCGAGTTCGCCGTTTTATTTTGAAGTGATGTAGTGCCACGGGGCTTGTGGTAGTGGATTTGCTATCCCTCGCCTTTTAGGACGTCCACTTTAACAGTACATAATAGACAAATAAAATACCAAAATTTTAAATCGTATTTATTGTTTTTAATTACATTCGTAGTTCATTTTCCCATCCTTTCTATTGGTCCTTCTAACAATCTTTCTATATCGACCATTCAATAAATATACATTTTAACTTTCGTTATTGTAATAATTCGAATTATCTAATATTTACATTTTTACAAATGAAACATAAACGTGTTTGAACTTTACAAATTAGCCAATAAAGCGATTAACATTTCTATATACATATTGTGCTATATATAAATCCTTAAAAATCCAAACAATGGGACTTTATTGTCGATATCAACAATTGGACATATTGACTTTAGTTAAGATTTTTTTAACTTAAAATGTCGTTGTTTTACAATAGGAACATGATTTAACATCAGATTTTTAAGATAACAGAATAGAAAATATGTTATCTTTTAAAACATTTCACTAAAGTTTCAATATCTGAGAAATTTGATCCGACAATAAGGTCCCTTTTCGCAGATAATGTCAATATCTTCAACATCAGTAACTGAAGTACGAACGATCATCTCCCGGTACAGATTGTGCGATGTACATCGCCGGGTACTGTGGCCTGACTGTAACTTTTTTCTTTTGCAAACGCTAATATTTTATTTCATTTTTTATTTAAGCAATACGGTGTCGCTAGGATTCCTGCATCCCAGCTAACAATAGACAAACAATAAAAGGTTAAAGGTCATTGCTTGATTGGTTAATAAACATTACTGCACATTGTTGTACAAAAGGCGAGCTCTATGCCTTAGGGCATTCTCTACTGGATAGCCTTCGGGATAAACTTAGAGTTACATAGGGAGGTGCGATGATAAGAATATATATATTTATTTAACTTAAAAAACAACATTATATTTCCTTAAAATATCCCTATTGAATACATAACATACATATATAAGTAATAAAATATACTTACATATAAAATATAGGGTTTGCGTCAAGTAATATATCGATATCGTATCGATATGAGAATACAGAAATAAATATGATAAGTAAGTTCTCTAGGTAAATTATGCATCAGACTAATATTCTTCTAACTAACAATGTTGTTGTTCTAAAAGTATCGAGATTGTGTATATATTTTCGATCGCATATCTACTTTAAATCTATGGTATATGTCGATCGTATCGGAATAGACTAGATGACATACGTTTTTATCAAAGAAACCTGCTTTACAATTTCTGGGGCGGGGAGTGAAGAAGATGAGGAATCAATAAAAAGTCAAATTTAAAACTTAACTACTAACTTCTTAAGTTAGTAGTTAACTTCTGAAACTTAAGAATTCTCCCCTTTTAAACCAATTAAGAATTAAAGAACTGGAGATCTACTGAACATAGAACACTATTGGACTAGAACGTCTATGCTCTAGAGTGCTTGTATAACATATCTAGTATCGATATGTATAATCGATGATATCCATGGACGCTATATAGAATTAAGTAGCGCCCCTAGCGAATATATTGATCAACTAAAACTTTATACAGAAAAACACTTCGAACATATACAATAGTAGCGTTTGCATTCTAGAAAAATTGACACTTAGAACCGTTTCTCACCGTCTCCTGATAAAGTAACTGTTAACATAACATACTCTTAATATACTGACTTTCTAATAAAGTATAAGTGACTGTCTGATACCTTCTGATTAAGTATCAGGGGGTGATGAGAAAGGCTTTCAGTAGTGTAACAGAGGGCGCTGAGCGTCGAGTGCTGCGTTAACGCCAATGGACCTTAAGGGCCTTTCTCACCACCTTCCGATCGGGAGGTATCAGAAAGTCAGTATCAGCTAGGTTGAATTGGCAGATAATTAATCTAGCAGATTCTTGGCGAGAAAGGCCCTAAGACTCGAAGGTTAAACAAGCGAATAAACAAGGGTTATAGTTTAAGTGTGAGTTTTAAATCCTTGAAGGCTCGTGTCTTTAAGTACACGAGCCTTTAAGATTTGAGTGTTATCGTTCATTAAGCTGAAGCAATGCTCATTTTTTACAACACTACTTATACTCGAATCTCTATGTACAGGGTGTAATCGAATCATTCCCGAAGCTTAAAACCACGGATGCTCTTGATTCCGATATAATTTACATGTAGGTACCTACATGTAATCAAGACACTTCATCCTTGTGGAACGAACTTCCAGCGGAGCTTTTACCGCTATGCTACGACTTAAGATTCTTCAAGAGAGCTGTGAACAGGATTCTAAAAGGTGGTCGCGCAACCGCATGCTATGGTTACATGGGCGGTGGTGACCACTTACCATAAAGTGGCCCGCCCGCTCGCCTGCGCCATCTCTTGTATAAAAAGATTCATAAAACTTTCATGTCAATGACCTCGGAGTCATTAACGGAAATCGTGGGTTCATGTTTCGGGAAATTGTGCGAATTGGCTCAAGGCTTCGTATTTTGATTCAACATTTATATGAAGGAAATGAAGCAATTTCATTTCACCTCCACATATGAGATAAATACATATACAAATCCTCTATAATAATGGAAAATGGAATTTATTATACAATATTAGCTGTAATATTATTATTTACATTTTGCTTATACATAATTATTATTAGATATTAACAATGATTTGCATATAACAATAAAAATGAAAGCGTTACGGATGGTTACAAACAATGTAAGAATAGTTTTCATTTTCAACCCCCGACACAAAAATAAGTTTCACGCGTATGTGTGTCTGTCTGTCTATATGTCGCCTGGTATCTTTTTAACGGATAGTCGGATATTCATTATTGGAAAGACAATTTCTTCTTTCTAAGAAATAGTATAAAATCAGTCAGTACACTATTACACTATACATGTTATTCTTTAGGATGGTAAAGAAATGGTAATGGTAAGGTATAGCAGATTGCCTTCTAAATAATTTTATTATGCAATGATATACGACGTGAGAAACTATTTTATCCGACAGTAATAAAAGGAATGATGTGACATTGTTTTGTGTTATATATTAATTAAAATATATTAAGATGGTATATGGAGAGGTTATTCTAATGTACATAAAAATCATGAAGATTTAGCACCCGCTCTAACTGAAACATCCTGTATATAAAACACTATATACACAGTGTCAAATAAGTTTCGGGAATTTTGAAAAAAATAATGCCCGCGTAATATGCCATCGTAAAAATATATTGCTGTTAGGTTGGCACTATTGTAGCTAATTTTCATGTAAAGTTTTGTCGCGATCTATTAAATAATTATTTGAAATTACATTTTTGGTAGACAACCTCGAGTGTGCTTTGCGAATTTTAGAACGGATAAAAATATCGATAAATAATTTGCCTCAAATTTTGTGTTGCCAACAATATTTCTTGTACGGAATCATTGAAAATGTTAGAGAAGGCCTACGGTGAGTCAAATTTATCAAAAACAAGAGCGTATGAGTGGTACAAAGCATTTAAATAAGGCCAAGAAGTGGTTGAAGACTTGCCTCGTTCTGGTCGACCTTCAACGTCTTCGACTGAAAAAAATATCAACAAGGTGAAGGACATGGTGATGGTAAATCGTGAATCGGTGATGGAAGTTGACATGTGTCACGAATCCGTTGGCACCATTCTGGTCACCACTCAAAAATCAGTCATGTTGACTGTTTTCTTTGATTATCATGGTGTTGTCCACTCAGAGGTCAAACAGTCAATAAACGTTATTATCTGGGCGTCATGAGGCGATTACGAGAGAATATTCGTTGGAAAAGACCAGATTTGTGAAACAACAATTCTTGGATACTTCAGCACGACAATGCACCGTCTCACGCCTCAATCATCGTACGGGAATTTTTAGCCAAAAATTCAACGAATGTCATCGAGCAAGCACTACATTTGCCAGATATGGCCCCGTGTAACTTTTTCTTATTCCCCAGACTCAAATTACCACTTCGTGGCAGACGTTTTGAGTCCGATGACGTAATAAAACTATATTCGCTAAAAGAGCTAAAGGCCATACAGGACAGTGCCTATAATAAGTGTTTCGGACGAATGGATTATTCGCCGGCGAAAGTGTCAAATGGAGCCTATTTCGAGGGCGGCAAAATAAATTTAGACGATTGAAGCAATATTTTTTGTTATATTAATAAAATTCCGAAACTTATTTGAAAGAGTAGTACATGTAAAAAAAAGACAATCAAAGTTTATTAAAACTAACCGTGAACAATAAATACATTCCACATCGATATCAGACACCATTTCTTATAAGACTCACTACCACTCCATAAGCTCAATCTTGAATACATCCCTAGTAATATCATAGTAGCCGATGTTCTTACAAAGCCGTTGCCCGACATTAAACACTTCAATTGCGTACATTTATTGGGTTTAATTTAACAATGTAACTGAATATTAACATGTATTTCATGCTTTTTTTATTACATTAAAAATCAATAATTTGTGATTAATTTACTAGTATGTGAATACTAGTACTAGTACCTAGTTCCTATCTTACTAACAGAAGTGAGCGCGTCCAAAGGTCAAAGACCTAAGCGAGCGAGTGTGGATAGCGCTATGCACATACGAGTAAATTATTTATTTTTAATGTAATAAAAAATCATGAAATAAACGTTAATTTTTAGCTAGATATAATAGTTTTAGTGTAGTGATTGACATATTTTAAATGTTTACACTATTTTTGTGGGACCGTATATATGAAACATTGGATTACAGCTTAAGGGTGCTTTGTAGTGGAAGTAAAAGTATTGGTGTCGTCTATGTATTCAGTATTCAGACTTAGTGTTTTTGTGTTGGAGGCTTTTTCAATTTGGAATATAATATCATAAGCACCAATATTAAATACTAAATTGTAAGTCTAAATCAAAAGGGCATATTTACATCGAGCGTTCAGACGCCATTTAAATAATGGTGCGTTTCCAGTAATCGACAAATATCACCCACACTTATTTATCATGTTTCCTTTTTTATTTAATTTCACTGCAATAATTCAACATTCATACACTTTAAGTAAGTGGAGAGTGTTCTTTCTACTCCACCCATTTTGTTGGAAAAAATTCCAACAAAATTAAACGACCAGGTTTTTTTTTAAATTTGAATTGTTGACAGACTGATAAGATAAGATAAGATAAGAGCAACAAATTAATAGATTATCGTAAAAAAAATGTCTTTTTAAACTTTTGCTCACCTGTATAATGCGGATCGATGGCGACTTTTGACATTTCATTCGGAAAGTTACAGCTCACACAAAAAATTACCCCAATCGGAATTATTTATAGGTTCGTACTTTTTTATGTCTATTTTGACTGTACTATTATTAAATAGACGTGTACACGTAATTATAGGTTTTAAGGTGGTAAACATTTATAGACCGCGACTATAAAAGTTCATATGTTCATATAAAAGCCTTTGTTCGTACGAATAATAAATAAGACGAGCACACACTGTTCTCATAGTCGACGACAATACATATGAACATAATAATTGCGCAAAATTAACTTCGCTGTAATATTCCGAATAGGTGAACAAATATCTTTTGTAACATTTGCATATTAAATAACGGCCCGGTTCCGACATACCTTTTTCGGGCTACATCCAGACAACATCCAGAGGACACATTAAAAAACCTTACAGACCCTTAGCAAGTATGTTTGCAGCTCTAGATCTTCTTTTTTATTATTAACTTCGTAGAAAATTTTCCATATTTGCATTTCATTTCTTTTAACTCATGAAGGGAATCGATGGTTTCAGGTTTCGGGATAGGTTCGGTGACAGAGATCGGTTACACAACTGACATATCCGATAATCGTTTTAACGCGGTACTGCTAGTGGTGCCGGAATTACTGCTACCTACCCAGGACGACAGAAAAGTCAGCTGGCACCATTGTGGATTATAGTATGATCGGCAACAGTGTTTATCTATTAGTGGAAATCTACGGTTACATGATTTGTGTTCTAAAATAAATAATAAATAAATAATATTATAATATATTAAATGGATGCCAGTAAGACAGACGTAGGTAAATACAGTATTGCCAAATAATTGAAATTGTCTCTCAATTTTTACATAAGTACCAGATTTTGAGTGAGCCCTGATTCTCAAACTAGATTAAAAATTTGTATCTTGAGTGCCATCAGAAAAGAAAGAACACATCTTATACAGAAAGAATAACATGATAAATAAGCACAAATGAAGAAGCGCAATGCCGTGTACCACGCCGTAGTTACATCACCTTATGTGTACTTAAACAAAATGTCTCCAAAATTATATAATACTCCACTAAAAATACTAAACTTGAGTAGCAGTTTCACCAGAATTCATAAGGAACGGTTCTTTCAATTCACTGGAGTTTCTTTTCCGTGGTTTAGTCGCAGTCTTTGGAGGATTCCGAGTCCTTACAGTACCACTTACAACGTTCACACTGCCTATCCTCAAATCCCTTATAGGATTCCTTAGAAGACTCTCGTTTTCAGCTAAAATGACCTTGAGAGGTCGCTCTACCTTCGAATGCCTTTGAGTGTTCATGGACATGGCCTGAAGGGCTAACAACTGGTTGTGAATATTTGGAGAACTGAGACTACTTCTGGGAATGGTTGCGTGAGGTGTGCCAGGCGCTGGTGAAGGCGCTGGTTCAATATCTTCAGAGTCATGAAAGCTCATTTTATGGTACGGTCCCAAATCCATTTCACTTTTGTTCAGGCTGTAATAGTTCCCTCCGTGGCCAAATATCCTGGTGTTGAAATTGTCATAGTATGGTATTACTCCATTTAAAGTAGAGAAGACTTGAGGATGCACGTTGCTTTCTGGAAACCAGCTCATTCTCGGCCTCCTTGGTAATGTTACGTAGCCTTTAGCGTTTATCAATGGTATGGAACCCTGGGAAGTATTAGGAGGTTGGTATCGGTTGTATAAACTGGGATTTATAGAAACGTCATAATTTGGAGATTTCATAGGACTATCCATATTTTGGGATTTTGGTTTTTCTTTAGTTGAAGTACCACTGGCAGGAGAAAGTTGGGTCCCTCCTCTGAGGGGGAAAGAAAGGAGATCCGGTGGGTACGCTTGCTGTTCCTGAGTGAGGTGATCCAATAACTCCTGGGAAAGTTTTGGAAGTTCCACTTCTTGACGGCGGTTGCCCTCATTGTTGGACGCTGTTGACAAAATGATTTTTTTTATGAAATAACTGACATAATTATCGCAAAACAGGGATGCCTCGTTCAAAGATTCAGACGATTTTTGAGGTTTCGTCGGAATTAAAAAGTTAGGAAAGGAAATAATTACTTGAACAATTTCAAAGGAGTCTGTAATAGTACATAGGGTTTATGGCGTCGGGAAGACAGTGTCGTCTATTCGCCGAGCTAATGGCCGCTGCCAGCCATCGACAGTCTCCTTCTCTATGGTTTTATTAATCGGTGTAGGTGGCATGGTCGCACGGCTTAAGGACCAGCCGTGCGATATGTTGATCGTTGGTCGTTAGTGATCGTGTCGCTGATCGTCGCAATCAACGATTCCGTGCCCCCGACGCCTAGGGTTTTTTCCTACTACTTTTTTCCTAAAAGGGAGTTATTTAATGATAAAAGGAATAGAAAATGTATCTCGAATAGATTTAAAATCAGTCCAAGGCCAAACCACACTAACATTTGGCACAAGTTCTTTTTTGTTAAGACTCAAGACGACCCTTGGCACAAAGGAGTGGAAACCTCATTAAATTTTATGGTCCGGCGGGCAAAGCAGGACTGTTTTATTGGAAATACTTGGATGTTATAAATTATAAGAACGGTGCAAGTGCAGCGAAGAATAAATTGAATGGAATTTTTCATAAACAATTGTTAATTCTGTTTATTTTATTTTTGATACAAAAGTTAAGGACCTTCATATACAACAGGCTTAAATAAAAAAAAATCTCTTTTGAAAATTAACATCTTATGTTCAATGACTTTTTCTAATTCAACACTTATTTTCACACAGACCTCTCACTCACTCGCACTGCGTAGGTACTCTGGTACGGATTTACATAGATGTATAGATATCTAATAGCGACAGTTCGATTAGCAGCCGTTCGTATTGCCGTATAGCTAGTAAGTACATAGTAACAAATCCAGAGACTAAATTAAAAAACAAAAAAAATCTGAAATATC
Organism: Sesia bembeciformis; assembly: GCA_943735995.1. Lineage (NCBI taxonomy): Eukaryota > Metazoa > Arthropoda > Insecta > Lepidoptera > Sesiidae > Sesia > Sesia bembeciformis. The sequence goes on along the minus strand of OX031041.1, from coordinate 13,172,711 downwards.
AAATTCAAGAAAAAATTCTAAAGCAAAATATTGTTAGTTTTAATGATACAAATTCAATGTCAAGGGGTGCACGTATTTATTAAATATTTAAGCCTGTACTTTATATTGTAAAGATATTCCTTTACTTTAAAAAACTATTTAAAACTTTCTCTTTACAAAATCTAGACTCCTACTCTAGACGTCAAACCTAATCTCACATATGGTAAAATAATATTTCACTTAATCTGTCAAAGTAGTAAATAAAGCCAAATACAATAATCTCTGAAACGTGAATTTATCTAATATGTGATATTCGCTGATTTTCTCTGAAATAACATCAATATTGAGCTAGACAGTAAATAATATTAGTACTCATAAGATTAGAGAGAACAGAGCAAGTTGACATCCAAAATAAATATATTTTATTCAATAACTATTGACTATTATTTTAGTATCTTAAGTGAAAAAAATATACTTTCATGCCTTTAATAGTAAAGTGCTAAATAAAGAAATAATATAATAATAATACAGAAAAAAAGATATGTAAATAAACGATAATGGACTTACCTAAAACAGAATCATTGTCCAATAAATTTCTATTCAGTTCCGACATCTCTGTAGCACCGCTGGTCAGTGATGTTGGCGCTTCATACTTTCTTGGAGGTTTGGTTACTGGATTCACTTCAGATTTGAAGCCCTTCTCCAGCTCCGACGCTACTGAACTTTCTATCAGCGCTTCGCCATTAGAAGCACGTGGATTTGTTTTAATCAGTCTTTTGGAATCACTGTTCTGTGTCGTAAAGTAACACACGGCTAATACAGCCCCACAGATGATCAGAATAGCCGTCAGACATCCTACCAAAATCACAAATGAGTCTTTATTCATTCCAGCTATAGTCCCACCACCGTATTTAGATAAGATAAGTGTCAAGGTCTTCTCATCTTTACCCCCAGGATTCTCCGCAATGCACGTGTAATTACCTCTATCACTGTAACGCGAATGAAGAATGGTCAGGTTCACCCATTTGATCAAATCCATCGAGTTTTCAGAAATGACATATCTGATTTCTCCAAACGCTCGCAGTTCTATGGTTCTCCCATTAAATCTCCACACGATATCTGGAGAGGGATTGCCGACAACTTTGCAACTGAGCGTCACATTCTCTTCGTAACTTCTGACCGATGCGTCTGGTACGGGCTCGAGAATAGTAGGCCGACAGGCGAAGTTGCTTGAATCTAATTCGTTCCAAAGTTTATCCCGCACAGACTCCGGCTCTGCACACGACGTCGGCGGCGTATATAAGTTGTGGCTTATCACCCAGTCTCTAAACGTTTGGAGATTGCAATCGCATCGCCACGGGTTGTTGTGCAAATCAAGCCCGGATAAGTTGTTTAGAGCCATCAAAGTTTCAGGCTTTATGTGGCTCAGATTGTTGCCGTTGAATCTCAGTATCTTCAGTTGAGGCAGGTTCGAGAACGCTTTAGTGCCTATCCGAACTATTTTGTTATTGCTCACTTCCACTTTCTGTAGGAACTTCAAGTTGCGGAACAGCCCGTCTTCTAACTTATCTATAAAGTTGTTGCTTAAGTTTATTAGGCGGAGTTTCTCTGTGCCTTTAAAGGTGTCGGGGTGAAGGTACCAAATTTTGTTTTTCGATAGGTCTAACTCGATCATGATGGCGAGGGTCGCGAAGGCGGATTTGTGGACAGCTTCTATGCTACTCTCTTTTAAGAATAACTTCTTTAGATTACTTAAGCCTACTTTCTTGAATGCTTCTTGGTGTAACTGTTGGAGATTGTTGTTCGAAAGGTCTAGAATCTGTATGTCGCTGCTGAGGTTTGCAGGTACGATCTTGAGACTTGAGTTTGAGCAAATGGCGGCTTTGTTTCCTGACTGCCATCGGCAGTCACACGGTCTTTGACATTCGGTGGTGAAGTCCGCAGCGGTCGATGTCAAAACCAAGGATATGAGAGCGAGTTTCAGCCATGTCTCCCAATGTTGATAAGCCATTTTGCTATGATGGTCATTGCCACGTGTCGTTGCATGCCTGAAAGGTGACCGTCGCCGGACGCATTGGTCTTCTGTAACAATAAAAAACGTGGACGTGAATTTTTATTAAAAGTATTTGGGAAGTGAGGGAGTTAATTTCTTGCTTTGTTAATGCGTGTGCACCGCTGACTTTGAGAAATCCTTTACAGATTTCTTGAAGAACCCCATGTCACAGTGTAATAAGAAAGATGTTTTGAGAATGACTATTCCAGAGCCTAAGCATTCTTTACATATGTATTACATATGTTTTAATATGAAAAAGATTATGAAAAAATTTAAAAGATACTTTTCTTTCGGTTTCAATTTCGCTTTCGCAACACGAGTTTTTTCTCGTTCGGTTTCGGTAGTATAAATACTACATTTTTGCAGTATAAATAATCGTTACATCCTTTTTTATTTACGCAATAATTCAACTTGAAAATATATATTCATAATAATAAATGCCGTTGTTATGAAATCCGTTTATTACCATTCTTGAAGTATGATTTGCAATTCAAATTTCTTACACAACCCTTTATTTTAAAAGTAAATGTAAAACAATAAACTAGAGTCTCTGTTATGTCTCAAAAAGGTGCACTATGTAATGAAAATAACGCGACTTTCTTATATGTATATAAAGATGTCTATTTTTGAAATAGACATCTCTATATACATATAGAGACTGATACAAGCGTGAGATGTTATAGGCTGATAAGTAGTGTAATGATATTAAGGATAGCTACTTTCGAAGACGAATTTCGGAAAGACGTAAATTTATTATACAGGGATTAAATTAAAAAAAAATGCTTTTAATACTAAATTTCTATACCTCTTCATACTGAGTCCACTTTTTTATATATTTATTTTGTTTATCAACAAAAATCCACAGTGAAAACAGGAATATGAACTTATTAAGCTTATTGTTCAAAATCAGATTTTACTATGTGGATTTTATTTTACTAGTTTAGGTGGTGAACCTCAGGGCTTGCGGTAAAGGCTTAGCTATCCCTTAGTCGCCTTTTAAGATACTTACGGGAAAGATGCGGTGGTGCATAACGGTACTAATTAAAATATATATGTCTATACGCTCTCTCCCTTTCGCTTGAACCACACACCAAGTGGGTATAAGAACAAGCTCTGTACGTGACGCAACGTACCGTGTGCGCGACACCTGAGATATATGCTACAATGAATAAATTTACAAGGCCGACTATACAAGACTTTTGCATATATTAACGTGGAGACGTGTACTTTAGTTTCGACTACATTTTAGGCGCTATTATTATATGCATTTTAGCATAGTTAGTTAAATTTGTAAACAAAAGTTGGCTGAAAAGTTTTATTAAGATGACTGTCTGCGGTTATCGTAGATAGATAGATAGTACACTCTTTATTGTACACTAATACATGTTGCAAAAATACAATTTAAGTGAGTAACAGGAAAAGTACGACAGGCGGCCTTATCGACAAAGCGATCTCTCCCAGGTGGTAAGGAGAAAATGGATAACAATATCAAAAATAGGGAGATGGTGCAATTTTAAATAATCCCAAATAAACATAATATAAGTTGATAATAATAATATTTTATACATATACACTTATTTAATATGCAAACAATACAATATAATAATACATAGTCTCATATATACATACAAACATACATTTGACATATATGCGAAATAGAAGGAGAAAAAAATAGAATTTAAACAAAGTGACTACAGAACAAAGTAAGGAACTAAGTAGATAAATAAGTACTGAAAGAGAGATAGAGTATGCGGAAATTACTGAGTCAGATAATGCCCCTTGACTTGGCTCTTAAAACTATTTAGTGTTTGAGCAAGTCTTATAATTAGAGTAGCGCATTCCATAATCAGACCGCTTTCACAGTCAAAGATCGTGTAATAAAAAGTAGATGAGTGGGATGGAATTATTGGATCGTATCGTGGGTATTTACTTATGTAGGGGGAGAGTGCTCGCTGCATTACCATAGCCGCTGGGGGCACTCGATTGGCCACGTCACCCCTCTCTCACAGAAGACTACCTTGAAATATACTGCATTTCCTACTTTATCGTATTTCCCCAATGTACGTACGTGTTTCGGTAGTGTGTAAGATATGCCCATTTCCATCTCATCCTATCCTATCCCTCCTCATTTTTTCAAACCTTTCTCCCGATCCATTCCTTAATCTGCAAAGGTAGATAGCGCATCCGGGGGCGTGCCAACGTTTGTCATTCTGGACCGATGGTGGTATGTATCGCGGATTTCTATGGACGACAGTATCCACTTACCATCCGGTGGACTATATGCTCGTCTGCCGTCTTTTTTTTATATAAAAAAAACATGTTATGAGGTTTGTCAGGCTACCTAACAATAAGTTGATTGTACTATTTGTTTTAGCACGTCTTATACCAATAGGGGCCACATTGTACACAAAAGTGTACAACTGATGGGACAGACAGGCTGTGTTGGAATCTTTCCCTAGTTAACTGACGTATACTGTTAACTCTTAAAGATGTTAAAGATGCTTAACTCTCGCTAAAAATATGAGGTATCAAATTCTAACAAAGCGTATTTGTTAGAATTTGATATAAGGTGCCGCATTGAAAAAATATGGACTCAGCTAGGCCGCCAATTATACTCATAGTTTACCGTAGACTACAAGTATAATCAGTGTTATACTCGGAGTTTTTATCGTGGATTAACATATAAGACATACTTTATCTAGATCCATTACCAAATCCCCACTGGATTAATTATAAAGTCCACGCGGGTTGTAATCCATTATACAGGTTGTAACCGACCAATTGCCAAAGCTTGCGACCATGTATGCTATTTTTTGGGCTTCATATTAAGAAAGTATTTACGAAAAAATTAAAAAGAAACTCGATAAAAAGAGATTTAAAAATTTTAATACAGCCTGTATATTATTTATTTAGTTATGAAATACACAGCAAAATTTAAGCAATAGGTACACGTACAGAAAAGAGGAGAATAAACATATAAATCAAAAATCAACTAGCCAAAATTCTAAAGAATTAGTAATTTCAAATAAAATTTTACAAATCGCCGCGAAGATAAGGGAAGTATTTAAAAAAATATTATTGAAACACCGTAGAAAAAAATCAAATAATTTAGGATGTAGCACGACATAATAGCAATACCGACATAGTTACGAGTAAAGTTTTCTATACACGCTAATGTCACTTCTTGTCACCATTTGCACGACACTACCAGTGTATTATTTTCAGTAAGCGTGATTGTTGAAAGTTAAACTTTATGAAGAAAAATAGAAATTTTGATAGGGAATTTAATGGTGGAAATTTAATAAATATCTTTAAAGTAGGTTATCATAATACTTATAATAATAATAGACAAGGCTTGATAACCAATATACCGCCACCACAAGCCCGAGCGTGACATTTTAAGGCCATAGATGCACCATGAAAATTGTCTTGTACAAGAGACTCAGGCCAATGTCCAATAGGGAACGATAAAAAGGCTGGTTACGGTTTAGTATAGAGTATAAAAAGACTGGTTACGATTTAGTTGGTATGAGTATAAAAAGGCTGGTTACGGTTAAGTTTAGAGTATTAAAAGACTGGTTACGGTTTAGTAGGTATATGGTAGAGTATAAAAAGGCTGGTTGCGGTTAAGTTTAGAGTATAAAAGACTGGTTACGGTTTAGTAGGTATAGAGTATAAAAAGGCTGGTTACGGTTTAGTATAGAGTATAAAAAGTCCGGATACGGTTTTTATTTTTAATTTTTATTTTTATTTATTAGGTATAACAACAAATTTACAAACTTATCTAGTTACAGACACATTTTATAAAACATTTGTACGTTCGTAAATTCACTTACAGTTATACACAACCTTTAACTCTTAACATGCAGAATAGGTATATATATATATATATATATATATATATGTATATATATAAACTATCTAAAAGGAAAAATGTCTATCTAACAGAATTTTAAAACGGGCGTTGTTTAAATAGAATATGTCAAACTCGACATCCAGGTCGTTATAATAACGACATATTCTATAAAATGGATTATTGTAAGAAACATTATTTCGAGCCCGTGGTATGTCAAACAGCTGTTGGGTACGTACGGGGCGATTCGGTGCCTTCAGATTGAGATGCCGATGTTGTATGCCGATGCCGATGCCGATGAGATGTTTAGTATAGAGTCTAAAAAGGCTGGTTACAGTTTAGTATAGAGCATAAAAAGACTGGTTACGGTTTAGTATAGAGCATAAAAAGACTGGTTACGGTTTAATATAGGGTCTAAAAAGGCTGGTTACGGTTTAATATAGGGTCTTAAAAGGCTGGTTACAGTTTAGTATAGAGTATAAAGAAAAAACATAAAAACAATAAAAAATATCTTGTCAGACAAAATCGTACAAAAATATTTAAACATACAGCGCAATATGTTGATGTTGAACAATACTCGCCCGTAAAGATTCTAACATCATGTGTGCTACACATCTTATTTTGGTACATTTTTTCTACAAATTACTATTATTGAGCTTCTTAAATTAAGAAATAAGTAACATACTAATGGAGAAAGAAAACACTAATGTAGTAACTAACGGAAGGGAATTTTCATCCGATTCCGGAATCCCATTTTTGATAAGCAATCTAAGACCGAACATTAACCTCATTCGCAAATAATTGTAAAATAGATATTTATTTTTCTCGGCCTAAGCAGGTAGCTACTCACTTTTGCTTATTTGATAATCCGGCACTGCATGAAGACATAAAAAATAAAATAAGACGATTACGCGAAAACTACCAAATGGATTTCAATGGGATTTTCACTGTTATAACAGCTTCGTGTTTCGTGTAACAGATTATAACAAAGGAATTACAAAGGGGCTTCTGGTAACCGCTTTGTTATCCCTTAGTCGCCTTTTACGACAACCGCAGGGGTGGTGCTAATCTATAGCCGGCCGACACCACAAGACCTTCACCATGCCTAAAGAGTGGACTTCACCAGCGTGGCGTTTTGAGGCCACACAACTCTCATACACATGACAATGTGCATGAGGTGGTCCCATGTCCAGAAGTGGATATTGAAAGGGCTGGTTCCAACTAAATCTTCATTCCAGACGAGCAAACCCGCGAGCGGTGATAGTCTACGGGCATCTATACTCGACTCACATTCGTGTGGTCGTGAGTTCAAATCCTCGGCCCGTAACAATGAGTTTGAATTTAAGTAATTAAGTAACAACTTAAGTAAGTACCGACTTTTCAAAATTATTACTGGCTTCCCGGTGAGACGCACACGCACACGGTGAGGAAACTTGCATACAAAATATTCGCACTGGACCCGCGTGGTGGATTACGACCCGAACCCCTCCATAATTTACTAGGGGAGGCCTGTGCCCTGCAGTGGGACATTAAAGGCTGCTACACGTACAAGTACAAAGCCGCGACTGACAGCTACTTCATTATATTTCAGATAAAAATAACGGATTACAAAGATATACGTTCCAGAAAAGTAACTGATCAAATTTTCAAAAGATTAGAAAATATTGAGAAACACTTTTAGACGCTTCCCTGTTTAACAAGTTTCGAAACAATGTTATTACATTCAGGAAACTTTACCCGTGACACTTTTGAAAAAATTGTCCCTATAAGAGGGAAAGTTTGGGGAAAATCCTTCAGGAGAACACATGTAGTAAGTAGCGTTTAAGGGCATGAGGATGGAGTTTCGCGTCTCATTAAAATATTATTGTCTTTAATAAGCCAATTTGACTTCGAGACATTTTTTGCAAATGCAGATTTATTGACATCGACATTGTATAAAACAGACGTTTTTTAAAAAATCTGTATTTAATAATTTCATTGTTTAGCCATTTGACATTTATAATTATGATTGACTACCTTACGGTACTGACTCTTATATTAATTGACTACCTTACGGTACTGACTCTTAGTTAATTGGGTAATTATTCAATATTCATTTTATGTTACATAAGGTTATGCGGGTTACATAAGTGATAAACTTACTATAAGTGATATTTTTTTATGATAAATTTGTAGAATGTAGAACTATTGTTGAATTTTTCATCTTGTTTGTACCACGTTTGAGCAAATATATAAATTATTATTATGATTCTACTTATAGATTCGGGTGCCTGTGCGCAGATAGAGACAAAGGAAAAGAGGCAGGTGACGATTATCTATTGTTTCAACTTGAGCAGTAGTATAGTCGTAAGAGACCTCCTAATTTTACATTCATGTGATCGTGAGTTCAAATCCTCGGTCCATACTCGGTTTTAACTAAAGAACGGATTTTCATAAATTGTCGCTAGCTCGCTGGTGAGGGAAAACATCGTGAGGAAATCCGAATGGTCTAGAAATAAAAAAACAATTCGAGTGTGTGATCCACCAATCCCCACTGGGCGCGCGTCGTGGATTACGGCTCTTAACCCCCCAGTGATTTATTAGGCCTGTGCCCTGCGGTATGGCTGATACATACAAGATATCCTTAAATTATTAATTATTTGTGTAGTTTTAGAGATTGCGAAATGTTTTTGATCGTTTAGGGAGCGTGTGAAACCTGTTGCGTGCAAGGCACATTTCCAAAATATTGTACAATGACATTATTATACAACTTTATTGTAGCTCTGGAGGCCGCCCCGCCCTATTGTAATCAAAGGATTGACAACAGCTGAACCTTCTTTCGCAATGTTTAAGAATCCATTTAAATGTTATTATTATTATTTAAAAACTTATTTTATAGAAAGTAGATATCGGATGAACAGATAGTTGATCTGGTGGTAAGAGAAAATTTTGCTCCTTTCGCGATATATGCCAAAGTCAGTCAAGGATGCCATTGGTACGCAAATGCACAATCTACATTTGTAGATTTAAGAGTAGATTACAAAAAAGGGTCGGGAAGAGTCTTCAAGTATTCATCAGACACACCCTGTATAGTTTAAAATTAAGACCGATTAATAAACGGGAAGGCTCAAACCATTCTTCAGTATATCTAAAATATCCTTCTGGAAAGCACTAAACACATGCCTCCGTTTGAAACGGAAGGCCCAGCAACTTGAAATATTGGACAAGAAAAATTCTAGATTCAGCCCAAAAAAGAATCAACGGCCAGCCATTTGTAGGTATTCCCATCGGCGGCCGTGACAAATCAGTGCGTAAGTTGTGATAAAAACGGTTTTACCGTCCGCGACCGGCCATATATCTCACGTACGGTTATGTCACGGTTATTTGAGACTGTTGGTAGGGTGACTATGAATTCGGAAGTCTTATATTAGGAATCATATGGACAAAAGACATAAAAAATTTATTGACAAGAGCAAGCTTCAAAAATGTCGATTATAAAATCGGTTTATAATAATGGTTGCCGTATGGTATCCGCCTGCTCTACCCCATCTCTTCCTAAGGGATAGCAAAACGACAACCACAAGCCCTGACTTATTTGCACAGAATTCAAAGTATACACATTTTTTAAAGAAATACTAAGTACGCGTTATAGCGATTCTACTAGCCAACCTCTTGGTGGTAAGGAGAGGTCTGTAGACGAAATAAAGGTAGATGGTACAAATAAAATGTTTTTATGAGTATGCATACATACAGACCTATTTATATACATACATACATACAGAAAGACGACTAGTCCTAAGACAACTAAATTCATGGTTACTGCAACCATTCGGTTGTTATGAGCGCGTCGGAAAAATCATTTCTTCAGCGCAGGGAGACGCGGGCATAATGTCTATTTAGGCCTCTGGTGTTGTAGGGGGATTTTAGCAATTTAGGCACGGGTTATATCTGACAGAATTTTGTATTATCTTTATTATCTGTAATGAAAATATTGAGGTCAGACGTAAGAGGTCTGGGGAATGTCACGGTCGTGAACGTTTATCCTTGCTCATTATAATGCATTATTTTCGTAAGGTTAGTACATGTATTCTATACATATACTCGGAATAAAATGGTAAAAAAGCCGTGTGTCCTGTACATGAAATATTTTTCGAAAAAGTGATTGCAGTGTTTACTAATGATATAGAGCCCAAAAGAATATTTTTCGAATTTTTGTCTGTTTGCCTGTGTTGAGTTTTGGGCTCGGCCAAAAAACAAAACCTACGCTGCAACATTAGCTCCTTAAATAAGCCGGTTTCGACACCAGTAAAAGTAACCAGTTTTTAAACCAGCAGTTAAAAAAAACTAAAAACTACCCCCGTGAGTGACACGATCTATGTATGAACGCGTGGAAATACGTGTGCTCTCCACGACATAAATTCGCAAAAAAGACGATTAATCTGTGCAGTTGCCAGTGCCAAAGAAAGTGCAGTGTGTGTTCCCGGGGACCCTAATGCCCTTATCAGCTCAGTAAGTCAAGCCCACAAAATTAATATTTCAATTAACTGCGTCAACAGTCGTCTGAAATTTGGTACAGTTATAGCTTATTTACTTTTACTTTTTATCCAGATCCGTTATAAAGTTTTTTTATAGAGAAATGGGCGGACGAGCAAGTGGTCCCAGTGTTACCGCCGCCCATGGACACCTGCAACACCAGGGAGCATGCGGGTGCGCCGCCGATCTTGCAAAATCCCATTCACAGCTTTCTTGAGGAATCCCATACGTAGCGTAATGGAAAGACCTCTTGAGGCAGTTCGTTCCACATCCTACGGGTTTGCGATATAAAATGATTTTTGGTCCGAACAGTACGCAACACGAAGACACTAATTTCACGAGAACGAATTCGTCATGGGCACCAGATAGTGTAAGAATATAAGCGTGCCTAAGTGCATGTATGCACTTGTTAAATTTTATATCTCAAATACACATACCAATATTTTTATTTACTTTTTTAAAAAAACTGTATTGCTCTTATTATTATTTACATGAGACTTTTACCGGGAAATCGAGAAGTGAAGTTAAGTTTTTGTTCGATTATTTTAAAAATTGTGTATTAGGCATTTTGCGGTTCAATAGTGATAGTTACCAACTACTAAGTGTGTTTCGTTCGTGCTGTTTGTGATAATCAAAGAGAAACGTGGGACTACAGTGGGTCCTCGTCTGTCCTCAATAAACCTAAGTACTATCACTTTACTGAGCGACTCTTAACTTGCTTCGATCGGGAATGGAGATTGACAGTATTTTAAACTTTGAAATTGTTTATTACCAAGAAAACTTGACACTGGCAGAATGTGCCAATTGCACCATTGCCATATATTATATGAAAAGAAAAATAGAATTAAACTCGCCAATATTGAGATCAAATAGAGAGAATGATGTGAGGTATAACGAAAGCAGAATAATTAAAAGTTTATAACCGTTTATCAAGTTCCATAACGAATGCACGCCACTGCTTGCGTCATAAAATCTTTCTAACTGAACAATTTAGCACAAAACAAAAATCGCAGTTGAAGTTAAACAATAGCCCCAGGTCTTTCGTGCCATTTCATAGAAAGCTTTAAAGAAATTGTATAGAAAGCACTTCCGGTCTTTTCGTAAAAGTATCACTTCCGGTCGTTTTATAAAAAGCTCAAATTTTCTCCACTTTCCAAAGGTCACGCCACTCACCAAGTAAAGAAACAAAAACCATTTTTTTTTTGTTACCGTATCACGCAAGAATCGCTAAACGGATCTGTACGAGAATTTGGCTTGGAAGTGGGTTAGGGTTATGCTTCGAATATAGGCTACTTTTATCGGCAATTTTAGACTTAAACATGATCCCATCGTAGTGGACTATATGTTATGCTCTCGCCTTCTTTCTATGAAGAAAAATCCAATGATATTAGATATCTTATAGGATAAAGGGAATGAAACAGAACGGCATGGGATTGAACTTATCCCACAGCATCTCGTTCCACCTCCACCATCCAGTAGCATTCACTGTGATCACGCGAGCCTATCACGCGACTATTAAACGCATTGGATTGTTTAATAGTCCAAGCAGTGGTTAAGTCTGAGTAAATCACTTATTAAGAAAATTTGTAATGAGGTCTAACGAGGAAAACATCTAATGAATGAGCAAATTTAAAAGTGGGTTAGTCTCTGTTGACTTGGCATTGAGTTTATTTTTGAAATAATTTACTTCAGCTGTTAAAAAATAGGTTGTTTTGTTGATAGTGATTTGCTGCGAAAAATACATTTACTACTTTTCGTTGCATATTTAAATATAAGCCGAAAGGGGTATTTCCTGGTGGTCCGATCCGATTGTCCGAACAATCTGACCAGTGGGAAGTTTCAATCCCGTTTGTAATACCAGTCTAACAAATGGGAATTCGGGCTCCCGTTCATCGGTCCAATATTAAAAAATGTACAGTCACCATTAAAATTAGTATTATGATAAATAATATTTCACAGTTACATTTTTTTGATTAACTGTATTATTAACCTTTTGTCTGACTAAAACCAAATTCAGTTCTAACTCGGATTCACACAAACTAAAAGTTAATTATTGTATATTTTCTCTGATTTCTTCTATCAATTCAGTAAACGTGCACGGGTGTATTTAGAATTTGTCTATGTAACTGTATAAATACGAACCGAGGGTCAGTCGGACAAACGGTATAGAAACTTTCCAACTTTTCAGTGGTCAGATTGATAGGACAATCGATCGGACCACCGGCAAAAACCTGCTAAAAAAATTTAGGGCTTACAAATTCGCACTGTTTTCACCTGGTAGAATTTACCTGAAACTCCCGCGTGACTACAAGGGATGTCCTAAGCCCTGCGTAACATTATAGCAATGAGCAAATACATAGCAGATTTTAATACATTAGTTCCACACATAACACACCCTTTTAACAATAATAATAATCATTAACGTAACAAAAACGTAGTTCCCGACTCCAACGACTCCAGTTCCCGTGGTTTTAGCGTGAGTTACCAAGCAATTTCCCATGTGGCACGAATATATGGTAGTACATGAAGAAAACGGTAGTGAAATTCAATGCAATTCATTAAATAATTACTACCTATTCTGATAGTACTTATGTCTTGTTGGTTGTCTCATTTTTTTATAGAGAGAAGGCGGCAAACGAGCATTCAGTCCTGAATTGGTACGAGCATTAGACCAGTGAGGTCCAAAAGTTTCTGGCCTGCCATATTTCTAGATGTCTAAAAAAATAAATTATACGTCATTGTAATTATCATTGTTCGGTATTGTTCGGGGGCTGCGAGGTGAGGGGTGAATTCACGTGCTGCGCGGGCGCGGGTCGCCCGTTAGTTAGTTAGCCTTTGACCCTTCGCCGTACGAGTCGGCCATTGATCCTTATGCGGTACGATCGCAATTTATTGTTGTGCAAGTAGGCTGCACATTTTTGGGAGACCTTGGCGTTCGCGAGTGTACATAGTATATAACAGACAGTAACCAGTGCAGTGTAACGACGACCTTGCAAGAGCGCTATTAAGCGCATCCCTGTTCAGCACTTCCGGGGGCCCCCAGGAATATCGAGAGTAGGTGAACAGGAGGTTACAAGGTCAGAACTTTTAATTTCATTTTTAACTTTTGACTCCGCGTATCGCGGATAAAACATTGGTAGCAGAGCGTGGTTGTGCATATGGACCTTATATTGTGAAACGTAAACATTAGTTAAAAAAGTTCTTTGTTAATAGCAACGTATCCCAAGGTCTACCCGTTGTCAAGTGTTTTTAATCTTAACATTCCTTTTTTTAGTGACTCGGTTTTGTTTCGGTTACCTGCGACGGATAGGTATTGAGCACTTACTAACTTGGAAGGGAATTTTGTTTGTTTATATTAACATTTCTCGCAGTGGTTACTTTATAACAAGTTGTAAGTTACGTATATGGTAACAGGGATCTATTACATATTGGATTATTGTTTTGTATCATTTATTGTTGCTTTGTAGGTGTGGCCTGTTTGTTTGTTAGGCCACTATCCTTAAACTGAATACTGTATATTAATTTTATTTGTTTGTTTGTACACTTGTTGTTACATTTAGTGACAACCATGTCAGCATTGTCCATTAGTGGAAACATAAAGGCGATACTCCGATGGTTGGCTTCGGCCGCTAGTCTGATTGACAGACCCGATCGTCATGGTGCCTTAATAAAAAGGTATCAGGATTTACCGGCACGGTTGGATAAGTTGGGCCAACATTACGCGAAATTTACCGAGCTTTCGCCGGATCTTGGCTCTGAGGTTGTGGATAGGATCGAGGCCGATGTGAATCAGTGCTATGAGTTAGCTGATTCCATCACTGAAAGGGCAGTCTCCCTTTCGGAGGAGACTGGAGGTCTGCCGTCGGATTCTGGGCAGGGGAAGGCAACCCCTCCGGCGTTGTTGAGCAGGCTTCCCAATTTGGATCTCCCACATTTTGATGGAAGGCTCGAACAGTGGATCGGATTTGTAAATCTGTTCGATAGTTTGGTAGACTCCAGGGAGGATCTAACTCATAGCCAAAAGATGGCGTATCTACGTTCGATTCTTCGGGGAGAACCCAGCAGTCTTATCCAACATTTGGATGTTAACAATGAAAATTATATCACGGCACGTACGCTGTTGTTCCGACGTTATCAGAACGTGAGACGTTTGGCGGACACACATGTGGCACTAATCCTGGCACTACCTAAGGTCACCCGGGTTTCTTCATTAAGATTAGAATTGTTAAACCCGTTATTGGGGGCGGTGAATACCTTAGGTAAACTTGAGTTGCCAGTGGATAGTTGGTCATTTCTTTTAGTCCACATTGTGTTGGGTAAGCTATCTCAGGAGCTAAGGGCCCGATTTGAATATAAATACGGTGGTGATAGCGCAACATATTTGCCCAAATTCGTAGATTTGCTAAAATTCTTAGAGGACGAATGTAGGTTGGCGGATAATTCGGATGCGCCCATCCCGTCCACTTCCCAAGCGCCCTCTAGACGGGAATTGTCTAAGCGGAATGTTCGGATCCCCAGACAACGGTATGCTGTCGCCACTGGCAGCACCTCACCCAGATGCCTATATTGCAAGGCGGAGGGCCACAAGGTGGTCTCGTGTAGAAGGTTTGAGGGTCTGGCGGTCCGAGGTAGGCGGAACATAGCATTTCAGCGCCGCTGGTGCTATGGTTGTTTGGGAGAGCATTTAATTCAGCAGTGCCCTGCTAGATCGCATTCATGTCAGCATTGTTTGGGCCGACATCACCCCCTGCTATGTGCCAATCGGAATGGCATCGACCATAGGGATGGTCGTGACGGTCATGGCGGGGAGGCTAATCGCGGCAGGGTGGTTGCACTCAGAATAGGATCACGGACTCCTCCTCGGTTTGAAGGCCGTCGTTCTCCCCGCACGGGCGGGGGCTCCACTTCCCCTAGGGGCGGGGGCCGGGTAACTCCCCCTCGAAGAGTTGATGATGGCGGCCGTCGCGATTATGCTGTGATTGCCGGGAGATCTTTGCCGCCTCAAAGGAGCAGTGCTCCTACCAATTATACCCCTTTAGCGGAACGACCGCGCTTGGAGCGACGTCAGCCGCATTCCCAACGCTCGCAGGGCAACACTACCCCTGAACGGACTCAGGTGGATCGCCGACCAGTATACCATAACTGGGACCCGTTAGCGCATGTGGAGCGCTCCGGGGTTAATTGGCCTCAGTTATAGGAATTACATGCCCACTCGCCAACTGCAGCCGTTCAATCGATGTACGTACTCATGCCAACTATTTCGGCTATGGTACGAGGACCCAAGGGACACATGAGGATTCGTGCTCTATTAGATTCGGGGGCCCAAGGCTGCATTGTGTCATCTTGTTTGGCGAGAAAGTTAGGCTTACGCGTCCACACCGGTACCTACAATGTGCGAGGTATCGGTAAGGTGCAGGTGCGTGTGATCGGTCACACAAAATTTAATTGTACACCTGTCACCTCGTCTCACCCGGAGATTGAGGCGTCGGCAATTGTGTTGGAAGAGATGATTGGTGATTTGCCACAGCAAGAATTACCGTCTGCTGTGTTGAGTGTAGTGTCAGGCTTGGACTTAGCAGACCCTGACTTCCACACCCCAGGCCCGATTGATCTCCTGATTGGAGCGGATGTCCTTGGAAGATTGTTGTGTGGACCTAAGCGGCTTTTACAGCGTGACGGATTAGTCGCTGTGCCGACTTCATTCGGGTTTGTAATAATGGGCCCAGTGTCAACAACTGCCAATTCCCAAGAGTTTGATGATGTAGCTGTAGGTTCAGTTCTCTCTGATGCGGTTCAGAGATTTTGGGAAGTGGAAGAGCCCCCTACAGCTTCTCGGGTTGACCCAGAGCAAATGGAATGCGAGCTGTTCTACCAGAATAATACTGGTCGCCTTCGCTCGGGCCGTTTGATCGCCCGTTTGTTGCGATTCGCTCATTGTTGGAGCTTGCGGAGCGCGAGCGTTTGTATTTTCCCCGCGCAGCCTCTGTTTTGGAGACGGATGCTTATGTTGATGACATTTGTACCGGAGCATCTAGTCTCGAAGAGGCTCGGGCCTTGAGAGATGAATTGATAGGGCTTCTGGGAACTAGTGGCTATGAGTTGCGAAAATGGTTATCCAACTCACCGGATCTCCTTTCCGGTTTGCCGGAGGACCACCAACAAGACCCTCATCTCTTTGAGAATGCGGATAGCTTGAATTTGATAGCCCTCCTTGGAGTGCAGTACATGCCAGTCCACGATGAGTTTACCTACAGAGTCGAATTAACCTCCTCTAAGGTATGGACTAAGAGATCAGTTCTGTCCACCGTAGCCAGGACTTTTGATCCGAACGGTTGGATCAGTCCGGTTATATTTAAGGCCAAGTGTTTTCTGCAAAAGCTTTGGACTGCGGGACTCTCATGGGACGAGCCTCTCTCGGGAGAGTTGTTACACGATTGGGAATCGTATTTCTCATCCGTCCCGGCTATCAATCAGGTTGCAATACCTAGATGTTTCCTTCCTGTTGGGAAATGCTCAGTGTCCCTCCACGGATTTTGTGATGCATCCGAGCGTGGATATGCAGCCGTGGTGTACTTACGCACTGTAAGTACCACAGGGGAGACAAAAATTCACTTAGTTATGTCGAAGAGCAAGGTTGCTCCTATACGGACTCGACATACAATTCCGAAGTTAGAATTATGTGGTGCGGCGCTTCTTGCCCGCTTATTAAATCACGTGTGCTCTACGCTCGGGCGTAGTGTAGACATTGGAACAGTTTTCGCCTGGACTGACAGTCAGATCGTTCTGTGTTGGCTGAAAACTTCGGTGCACACGTTAGAAACCTTTGTAGCTAATCGAGTATCACAGATCCAAGATTCAGAGACGGTTTTAATTTGGAGACATGTCCCAGGGGAATTGAATCCGGCTGATTGTGCTTCTCGCGGCTTAGACGCGCCGGATCTGGTTCACCACCATTTGTGGTGGGGGCCCCAGTGGTTGTTACATTCTGAAGTTGATTGGCCACGTTACCAGTGCTTGGTAACTCCTCCCCCCATTGGTTGGCTCACATCGAGTGTCCTGACTGAGCCCCTCAAGGGCATTGATTTTCTGCTCGATCGCTACAGTTCCTTGTCCAAATTACTTGGCGTGACTGCCTGGATAAAGCGTTTCGTTCATAACGCTCGGCATCCGGAGGAAAAGCGGCTGTCTCCTGTTCTCACGCCAGAAGAACGCCAAAGGGTCCTTCTGCATTGGATTCGCGTTGTGCAGACTAAACATTTCGCCTTAGAACTTGAGACGCTCCAGAGTGGCAGACCTAAACTCAAAGGAGCCGTTGCAAGGCTCAACCCCTTTATCGACGCTGAGGGATATCTCCGTGTTGGTGGTAGATTGTGTCACGCCAATTTGCCTTTTGGGGTTCGTCACCCATTGTTGTTGCCCAAAGGTGGGCCCTTAGTGCATTTGTTGGTGACTGACCGGCATATTGCAAATTCTCACGCTGGCTGCAATGCATTATTAGCCATCTTGCAGCGTGAATTTTGGATTTTGTCAGCCAGACGGACCATCCGTGGCATAATTTTCCGTTGTTTGCCTTGCTATCGATTGAAGGCAGCGACGCTGCAGCCCATGATGGGAAATTTGCCTGCAGATCGAGTCAAGGGAACCAGACCCTTTGCCGGAGTTGGCACCGATTTTGCCGGGCCATTCATGGTCAAGACGTCGCGACTTCGAAAAGCGAAGATAGAGAAAGCGTATTTGTGCGTCTTTGTGTGTCTGTCAACCAAGGCTGTTCACCTGGAAGTAGTTTCCGCTCTTAGTACAGAGGCATTTGTTGCCACATTTAGTAGATTTGTTAGCCGGCGCGGACTTCCAGCGTTAATTCGATCTGATTGCGGAACCAACTATCGGGGTACTGACCACTACCTTAAGGATTTATATAAGTTTTTAGATGCTAACCAGGTAGATCTTGGAATGTCCCTATCTTGCCGGGGCATCACCTGGCAGTTTAGTCCTCCTAGCTGCCCCCATTGGGGAGGTATTTTTGAAGCAGCCGTGAAATCAGCCAAAACTCACCTAAGGCGCGTTATCGGAGAAACGGTATTAACGTTTGAGGAACTAGTAACGGTATTTTGTAAAATTGAGGCCGTCCTCAACTCGCGCCCTTTGTGTCCGCTCTCGTCAGATCCTAACGACTTGGAGGCTCTAACTCCAGGTCATTTCTTGATAGGACAGCCACTTAACGCCCTGCCGGAGTACCCATTTACAGGGGTAGCTTCTAATCGTTTGTCGCACTTTGAATTGTTGCAACAATTGTCCCAGAGTTTCTGGAAACGATGGTCTCTGGAGTATTTACACATTTTGCAACAGCGCGTTAAGTGGACTGATAAGACCCACCCACCAGGCATCGGTGACCTCGTTTTAATCAAGGATGCTAATTTGCCGCCGTTGTTTTGGCGCCGGGGCCGCATTGTTAATTTGTTTCGCGGAGTGGATGGAATACCCCGGGTTGCGGAGGTCCTAGTGGGTGGCTCAATCCTGAAAAGAGCGGTCACTTCTCTCTCTCGCCTGCCAGTGGAGTAGCATGCAGACTTCTTCTGCATGGGACGGGGGTTTGTTCGGTATTGTTCGGGGGCTGCGAGGTGAGGGGTGAATTCACGTGCTGCGCGGGCGCGGGTCGCCCGTTAGTTAGTTAGCCTTTGACCCTTCGCCGTACGAGTCGGCCATTGATCCTTATGCGGTACGATCGCAATTTATTGTTGTGCAAGTAGGCTGCACATTTTTGGGAGACCTTGGCGTTCGCGAGTGTACATAGTATATAACAGACAGTAACCAGTGCAGTGTAACGACGACCTTGCAAGAGCGCTATTAAGCGCATCCCTGTTCAGCACTTCCGGGGGCCCCCAGGAATATCGAGAGTAGGTGAACAGGAGGTTACAAGGTCAGAACTTTTAATTTCATTTTTAACTTTTGACTCCGCGTATCGCGGATAAAACAATCATTCATCCTACTAATTTGTGTGTAATTTTCAGAGTTCAATCCTCGTTATTTTTGATTCCTCAACTCTTAGAACAAAGGGGAGTCACAAAATCTTTAAACTGGAATATCGGTCCGTGATTAAATTCCTTACAAAGGAAACTGTTATCCCAACCGATAGAAGTTCTGAGCGACCGACGGCTAAAGACCAAAGAAATAGCAGCAAGGATCGTTGGTAAAAGCAGCAGCATTAAAGAATAGTTTTTAAAACTACAGTCCTTTGTTATACGAATAAAGTTAGTGCGACGTGGGTGCTAAAACTTCTTTTTAATGTGTATCGAAATGAATGAGTAGCGTTTGAGAAACGGAAACGATTTTTTGGAGTCAATTGTTACTGGGGATGAAACTATGGTTCTTTACTATGATCCTCTTTCCAAAAGAGACTCAATGGAGTGTCGTCGTTCTGGTAAAGCACTGCCTAGAAAGGCAAAGGTGATTCAGTCCACCAATAAGATTATGGCTTCGATATTCCGGGATTATCAAGGAATATTGCTTATAGACGAAAAAGAATGCAATACTACGGTGACTGGAAGCTATTATGCTAACCTTATAGAGCAATTACGAGAAGCAATCAAGCATAAAGTCGTGTAAATCTAAGGCAAAGGAGTGCCGCTTCTCTATGACAATGCACCTCCCAGTGATTACCATTTGTTCTCAAAACTCAAGACAGACTGAAGGGGTAGTGGCATTTCAACCAATTTCAGAAAAATTGTGAATTATCTCGGAAACTAGAAACCAAGATCTGAACCCTTTTTGCTCGGACGCCTGCTTGTAATCTAGAGCGCTTGCAAAATTAATTGAGCTGATTAGCTTCTGCATCATCTATGTACTGACACAGTTTGTAATAAAGTCAAGGCCACAAAACAGCCCTTTCGCGTTATCACGTGTTAACGTATATGTAGCACGCATACTCTGTAAATACAAGCAGATATGTGCTGACAGATAGATTCGTAAATATAACCCAATTTTTTTTAGGAAGAAAATGGAAATCAAACAGACGGTCCCATTTCTTCACATTGCTTCACATTTCTTTTCTCTCTATATTAGGGAAAAAAAGGAATAAACTTTAAAAACTAGTAGATCTACGTTTCCTAAATTTTAAATGTAAACAAACTATCTTATAACAAGTAGCGAGAGAGAAACAATACAATGGCAAAGTTTTCGTAAATACTTGAATTTCGTAAATACGACTCGGAAGCGTTTTGCGACTCAGAAAGAATACTCAGAAAGTTTTGCAACAAAAAGAGTTTTTATCTATGGTACACTGGCTGGTTTTGATGTCAATTAAAACGATGACTATCTATAACATGAAAACAAAACATTCCAAATTCAAATTTCCCTCCATATTTTTTACGAGCTGTATCAGAATATCATGTCTCATTAAAAAAAGGATATGCGACGAGAACATTTCCTGTTTAAATGTTGTTTAAAACCTGAAGATTCGTTTAATAGACTTCAAATGGCGTTTGCAGACAAGTGCCCTTTTAAGGCAACTGTGAATTTTGGGCCCGGTTAAAGTTTTAGACCATTCTCCTTACAGTCCCCACTTTTGTGACATTTCTTTATTCCCAAAATTAAATCCCAACTAAAAGAGAAGCAGTTTTCGTCACCGGAAAACGCGCTGGCTACATTCGGCTACAGGCTGTGAAAGAGGGGCCTGAGAAAGAGTGCAGTGAGAAAGGATTTCAAAATTGATTCAGACGCGTGGAACTTTGTATAGAGCAGCTAAACACTGTAAGGCGTAAGGCGTGGCACCATAAAAGGCTTCCCTGTCACCGCCCACGCTGGTTACTATCGCGAGGACGACACGAAGGAACCCTGAGGCGGCACTACGGCCCAGAGGGCCAACCCAGCGACCTGTTTGTGTTGGCGGACAGAGGTGACACCACTGAAAGGAACTCAGTCCCGAACAGTTACTTCCACTCTCGGGGGTGTTAGAAGACCTGTAAGCGGATGTGCCTCTATACACATGGAAGTAATTTTTAAAATAACGTCAACATTAAAAAACCGACTGACTCGTCTATCGTTTAATTGATTGCAAATTGATCGTTTGCAGTAAGTCACGTGGTCGCACAATCAGCAACCCGATTATGGGATTGGTTGCGCCTCTGGGCATTGCCATCACGTGACAGGTCGTGGACCAAGCGACACGTTGGACTGAAACTGAGTATAAAATTTCAAACAGAATAGAATACTGTATGAATAGACAACATATTTATATAAACTACAATATACTTATACTAATATATAGATATATATGTGTGTGTGTTTATGTTCTTACTGTGGTATATTCTGAAAAAGACAGTATAGAAATTACTTCAAAAGCCATACTTTCGGAATAAACCCATTTTTCAGGAATTGCACAAGCTGTTGATGTTGCATAACAAAAATGGAACCCATAATATATCATAATATCTTAAAAACTATAAACGTTCTACAAAAATGTAACATAAAAAGTAGTAGAAAATAGAAAGCCCCATACGATGGCGTAAAAAATCGCAGGAAAACACCAACAAATTCTAAGTCCTTTTATACTCAGTTCCAGACCACTGTGCGACGCCTTAGATCCTTAGAGACTACTATAACATGACCTATGTTAGCTTAGTTACTTATTTGTGTTTGAATTACGAAACTGAAAGCGGTGCTTTCAGTAAAATCCCTAAGCAAATACACATTGTTTGTTGAAAATATACACAGAATTTAAATTACAAATACCATATGAAGAGAAGAACCATCTGTAATGTGTCTGGGAATGATTTACCAGGTATCGGCGCGTGCCTGGGCACTTCTCACCGACTCGCGATCTTGCGGTACCCTTTCAAAGCAACGCCCTAAGCAGAGGTCCGTTCCTTCCGCCGGTCTACTGGCGGTGTTCTATGGTCCTGTCCTCTATACGAGGAAGATCGACGGAGCATGCTCGAAGGGATTGTACGGCGGGAGGAGGGACCGGTATATTACTGCGACCTCCTCTCCTCCGAAGCGAACTTCCGCGGGCTCAGAGAGTTTGCACACCGATGGCACAGGAAGAGGAGCCCAAAGGAAAGAGCTGCTCAGCACTGAAGTGGGTCGTTGGTGTAGTAACAGCCCCAGAAAGGGGAGAGTGACGAAGGGGACACAGGAAGGAGAATACTTGTAAGGAGGCAGAGCAGATACGCGCCGCAACATAGCCCTCAGCAGGCGAACGGCGCGTACCTCCCGACGATTCGGTCCGTATAACCGTAAGGTTGGTAGGACCATGGGCGGAGGTGGGTCTACAGGAGGCTGAGCCCTTAGGCTCGTTGCTGCACACACTCTTTGCTCCTGGCTGAGCGCCTTCTGCGCTACTTTGAGTACATTTACATTACATTTACTTTGAGTACTAGTTTTGAACAGACAATTGTTATTCCTAAACCATATTGAGTATTTTGGGTGGTCCTAATTGTATTATTCTCATTGTGATAGTAATCTTAAACCACCATTGGTACTGGTTTTGAGTAGTACTGGTACTGGTTTTCTACTTTACGTGCGCTAGCTTGTCGAAATGGTTTTTCATGAGGTCTGACCCCCAATTATATTCCATATTTTCGTTGATATCAAAATCCTTACTCTGAAAAACATAAAATATTCCAAAAAAACTTAGTTCTAAGACAAGACATAATAATAATTTCAATCTCGGAATCGAATGACAATGAGATTATTTAAATTTATCTTTAATGGTTCATTTTGTTTTTGTTCTGGGTTAGTTTCGTTAGTCTAGTTCGGCTAGTCTTGGCGGTAGCACCACCGTTCCCCCTGATATAATATGAATATGACATGAAATGAATAATTCTATATTCATTTCCAATAACGTTAATATAGCAAAAACAACCCCAATTACGCGAAGTACGTTTAGCTTTCGCTCGCGTTGCCATATTATTTATCTTTCGATGGGTAATTGGCGATCCTAATTGTGAGTGCGACCTGTTTGCTGAACCGATGACCGTGTAAGCTATCGCGAACGAATGAAAATTTCGTACAATCATACATGAATGAATGAAGACCGCTTTAAGACCGCCCGATAATGTTCTATATATTTATTTGGTAGGTATTCTTTCTGCGCTATATTGTACAGAGGCGAACGTAACGCCTTAAGTCATTCTCTACATAAATGGAAAATGTGAAGGTTAAATGTGAAAATTAAAGCGGGTTCAGAAGAAATTTCAAATTAAACAGTGAGCTTAATTCATGTGTATAATTTAAGTAGTATAAGTAAAATATATAGATAAATATACACACTAAAAATAGCTATTAAATATATATAGACCATATATATGAATAAATAATATAAATATAAACTTATATGTGTAGCGAGCGCATCTTTTGTCATAACATAAGTCATTTGAAAATAAATTAACGATTAATCTATTAATTTATGGATTAATAAATTTGTTTGGAAAGTAGAAGGTGGAATCTACAATAGGAGACTCTTCAAAATCTCCCAGTTTACTTGAATCTGAGCAGATAATTGAAGAGCATCTTATGCATTTGAAACTTTAAAGAGAAAACCGCCTGCCACATATCATAACCCACTTCAAGCTTACACTTCTGACCAAGGAGATACGACCACCACACAATTTATTAGAAAAATCCCCAAATATATGAGACGCCATTTTTCTTTTCGCCAGTCTCCTAATGTTATGGTGCGCCGATAAAGCGGCATATTAATTTAATGTACCGTATCGCATGATCCCGCCTTCGTATTTATTAGGACTTTGTATGGGTTTTATTTCAGTTTGTATGTGAAATTTATTCTAAGTTACGCATTTGCTGGTTTTCTTTAAATATAAGGTGGGTTCAGTTATTTATTGTATCGCGACACAAAGAAATTGCGCTTGGATATTATATGGATAGGTCGTCTACACTAGTGTTGTTAAAACGAGCGTTGAACGCTTTAGAGCCCGAGCACTGGCGCACTAAGTTAGTGTTTAGACTCGAGTTTTTAACTACAAGGATTTATGACCGTCAAAAATAAAAATTAGAACTATGACGCTCACGCTGGAGTCTTAATAGTTCATTAGCGCTCACTCAGCGCTCGAGTGCCGAGCGCTCAACGCTCGTTTCTACAACACTAGTCTATAAATTCTGGCCGTGATTTGGTGTTAGAAAATTGGGCTGTTTTCTCGACGTCTTACTAATAAAACCACGAGGGACATTTATTTCTCGTGGTCCTATTCGTGTTTTTCTACCACCTGTATGTAAGTTTCTAAGGTCAATAAAGTGACATTTTATCGAACATTAAACTGCTGACTGTACAAATGATTTGCCTGTGAGTTCCTCACCAAAAGTTGTTTATAATCTCGGGAACAATCACCTATTTCATTGATTATGGTTCAAAATGTCACTTTTACTTCTATTCAAATTAATAATAACGTACTTTTTTGTAACAAATAATCCGAGACGGGTGTTTTAGAAACATTGTAATTTTAATCTGGGTGAATTTAAATTAATATCTTTCATGACCACACATGGTAGTAGGACCACATGAAATAAATGTTGCTCGTGATCCTACTAGTAGGACTATGAGAAAACAGCCAAAAATTGTGCGAGATCTATGACCGTGAAAGTCGCAGCCGCAAGCAAAAGTCAGTAAAAATAAACAAGCAATAAACGTCCTTGTATACAAAAATATATTATCTTAAGCACATTAACAATGTTTACCGGGGTCCAATTTAGGGCTATTTAACGCCATAACTTCCAGACCCTTCCGGGGTGATTATAGCCCTTCACACTTCCGCAAGTGATAAGCGGTAGCGAAAAAATGGGTCATATAGATCTGACCAATGATAACGGTCTAACCACGCGAAGGGACGGACGTGATGCGATGACAGATACTTACTGCGTTTTCTACAGCTTTATATAACTTTTTGAAGTAAAAAAATAAGCTAAAGAGGTAAAATTATTATTATTCTTAAACTATTAAGTGATTTTACTAAAGAATGAAATGGCCTTTACTAAAGAAAGAAATGTCCTTACAGAAGAAAAGTTTTAAAATAGTGGAGGACTTAAAATTTGCAATTTGTCTTTATTTCTCCCAGTGTTTATACAATATAGAAAGAAAGAAAGTAACATTTATTTCGACATACAACACGCTACGATACACACATACATATATGTACTTACACAACAAGACAAATTATTATTTGACAAACATGACAATTTTTAAAACAATCGCACATGAGTGAGCCCTGACTCTCAAATTAGATTAAAAATCTGTATCTTGAATATCAGTAATATTAATTTTCACAAGAACCTGTATATAAAAAATCTATATATGGAATCAACTTGGCCATATTTAACATAACCCTACTGGATTCCTTATTAGCCGAATATTCTCTACCTAAACTAACTGTGCTCAGAACAGTTCGTTTCGGTTTGATCATAACTCACCACCATAGTTCCAACCAACCTTCTAATTATAGGGACTGAATCAGACAACACTTCTTGGTGGATAGATACATAGATATATATACTTTATTGTACACCGAAATATACAAAAATACATGTAATTAGGACTGCAATCGGCGACCTCATCGCTCAAGCGATTTCTTCCAGGCAACCTTTGTTTGGTATAGAGACCGGATAGAAGTACATGGTAGTGTGTTCGGAATCAACAGAAACGAGGATGGGTTAGTGAGGACTCTGAATCTGAACGAAACGATAAAGTCCTTGCAGAACCTAACTCGCAATCAGAATAATAGTTTGTACAGATCTGTGAACCCTCTTCTGTGAACCCTATTTATTTTACTGTTGTAGAATGTAAGTTTAATATACTGGAACTAACATGAAACAACTCCTTCAAAAGGAGAAAAAAGTAGGCGCCGAACAGTATAGGCTCTGGAGCTCTCTAGATTTTTCTTTCGGGTTATTTCGGCAGCGCATCTTTTCTGCCCTCCTAAAATGTTCATCTATACCCGTGTCCTTTAACCATTCTCTCCTTCATGTAGTATGAATATCACTAGTTTACCAGCTCCATGTTGCTGACCAGCTCCATGATATTCCGTTTCGTTTGTCTTTAGTGTGCAAAGATTACCCTTAAGTTTAGAAAAATGACGGTAGTAAAAAAGGAGTCAATTTTCACCTTGCCAAAAGGTGCATGCTAAATTGGCTTTCAATCAATAATGTTCCAAATCAATAATGTGAATGAAGGTCATCAGTGTAAATGACTGTTATATGCGCAGTTCGCTAAGTCCAATGTACTCACGTGTATCCTCCGTGAATTTAAAAGACGGGTCGTCGTCAGTCGTACCAGTAATCTCCAGAAATCAAATAACTGCACTACTATCAAATATCAAATAACGACGATCCGAATTGCGCCGTCACTATTTCCCACCTTCATAACAACCACTCGCGAGACGTACACTGACGTACTATAAGGCGTGAGGATGAACTGCTCTGGCCCGTCACTATACACTACGGAATGGGTCAACACCGCTTTTGCTTACGTAACTGTCCTACACGAAAATCGCGATACGTGCGTTCTTAACAAACGCTTTGATAGACAAGGAACCTCTCTTTGACAGCTGGCCACGTACTAACGCTTGATACGTCACGCCCGGCTATGTTTGAAAACGCGTTAAAAGAATTGATAGTGAACGATGACTGTGGTTCTAACTGGATCATTATTAACGGTGGCTTTTTTTTTATGGACGAAGGCGGCAGACGAGCATACAGTCCACCTGATGGTAAGTGGATACTGTAGCCCATAGACATCCGTGATACATGCCAACATTAGTCCAAAATAACAAACGTTGGCACGCCCCCGGATGCGCTGCCTACCTTTGGAGATATAGGAATGGATTTGGGGAAAGGGTTGGAAAATGGGGAGGAATAGGATGGGAATGGGCTCTGGCACATCTCACTCACTACCGAAACACGTACGTACATTGGGGAAATAAGATAAAGTGGGAAATGCAGTACATTTCAAGGTAGTCTTCTGTGAGAGAGGGGTAACGTGGCCAGTCGAGTGCGCCCAGGGGCTGTTCGATTGCAGCGTGCACTCTCCCCCTCATAAAAACGTCCCCGCTTAAAAAACGTCAAGAATTATATATGTGCGTTAGAAAGATGTACGTGGAGTAAGTTGTAGAAGACGATTTCCCTCAGGGAAGTCATCGGATAGTGAATTGTAAATTGATATCTCCTCGTAATTATTAGGGAAGTTTTCTACTCAATAATGTGATAATAAAATCCGAAATCCGACACCTTTCCATTGTTTTAGCTTCTCATACCTTGTACCGTATTCGGAGTGAGGTCAACAATATCGATTAGCGGTACATGTGACCTCAGAGTAACTCTGGGCGGGTCACGCGATCGATTTGACAGTTTGTATGTTTGACACGCAAATCTTGAGAACGCGGGTTATTTTCATGGGTCTTGACCTGATTAGAGAACTGAACACAATTAGTTTTGTTAATTACGAATATAAAGTCATATAAACAAGTGAATGATTTTAGTTGACTGTATACTTTTTTTTAGATTTCGCATGGTCGGCGGCGCGCCCGCATACCCCCTGGTGTTGCAGGTGTCCATGGGCGACGGTAACACTTACCATCACGTGGGACCATTTGCTCGTCCGCCCACTAGTCTATAAAAAAACATACTTAAAGCTTAGATCCGTTTTAGACTGGCGGTTGCCTCACGACATAATGCGGGTTATTCCATGTATCCGGCTCATTCCCACTGGTGGGGAAAAGGAAGACTTTTCCACTTATCTCTATTATCTTGCTGGTAAAAAATTGTATGATCACGTTGCGGTGGGTGGTGAGACGAATGACTTGTAAACAAAATACTTTGAAAAACTTTACCATTCCTGTCTCGTCTTATGCAGGCGGCACATCACATGAATACTATCTTGCCACTTTCTAATTAAATCAATAGCTCGTCATCATCATCGCCAGTCTACCCACTGCTAAGAACAGCCCTCCTTTTGTTTATGCTATCCTCCTCAGTCTTGTACTGCTCTCATCCAAGATAGATAGATACAACTCTTTATTCTATAATGTTACATTATGACAAAAATAAGGACCAACTTTATAAGAAGAGAATACAACCAGGCGGTCTTATTGATTTGTAGCAATCTCCCTTCCAGAACCTTTTGGAAGGGAGTTGTGATTGAGGTGATAACGCGGGTAGTGTACATACTCATGTTAAATAACTTTAGTATATATATAAATATATATAGGTACAAAAATAAAACGTCAAAGTGTTGACGAAAGACAGAGGTATTAACAAAAAGAAAATACAAGATTTTAGTATGAAAGGTTCTTCCTGTGATCTCAATATTGTCATATTAATTGAATCTTCCGGGCTACTTGGCCGAGGTCTTCTGGAATCTCTTCTCTTTCTTCCAAACGTTCCAAACGTTTCTTCCAAAGACCTCGGCCAAGTATCCCGGAAGATTCAATTAATATGGACACCGGCCGAGAAAGCCTACACTCCACTATCAATATTGTCACCCCATCCAGCTACCGGACGACCCACACTTCGTTTATTGTGGTCGCTAAGTATTGAATCCGAAACATGTGTTTATTAATTTATAGACGAAAATAATTTAAAAAATCTAAAATATTTTTAACCACGATATACCGCCAGCGGCACGTTGTTAAAGCAAACGCCAACTGGCTACAATTATGCAAAACTATTCCAAGAACCGAATTTGATATTTTTGTTTTTTTTGCGCCGTTCGACTTCATTTAGCTTAAATTACAAGTCTAGAAATATTTTTCAATTTTTACTTATATTTTTTTGCGATTTTTAGTAAGTAGTTCAAGTGACCTAATAATCTGGTACAAACACAAATCTTCTTACCTGTAAAATATCATTTTTGTCGCTTGGTCGCGGTATACCGCTTGCACTTACCATCATGTGGGACCGCTTGCTCGTCCGCCCACTAGTCTATAAAAAAAAAAAAACAACCGCTATCGCTAGTACGAAAAAACTCTCATCTGACTAGCCGTAGTCATGGCGAGACTGTATCCACTAGAATAGACCATTATTTAGGCCTACAGGAAGATGTACCTGCAGGCCCTTTTGCCGACACACGACTATAATAAACTACAAATTTTGTTAGTATTTCGATTTCGTACGATGGTGTGTCTACAAATAAATTTTTTTTCTTAATTTTCTTTTTTTATTTAAAATACTTTATTATAATGTTCTGACAATTATTAGACGAGCAATTGACCAGAAATCAGCCAAATTGGAAGTGACCTTCACTGCTGTGCAAAAAGGTCCTGGGATCGACTCCTGGTCGGTCATTTCAGAATATCGGAATCGGGTCTGGGTTTTGCATGTGTCGTGTTCGTATCTGTATGTGTTTCTGGACCTACAACACAGGGAATCCTAATATGGCGTTAGGTGTGGCGTTTTTTATTTATTTAACGTTTGATACATTCAATCAGGGGATCAGGGAAGCATATGAAATATAATATCCTTCTTTTATTTTAACCGATTAAGATCTCCGCAGAAATTTTATTTTACACTCAGCAAAGTACATTTTCGTTGGTATTGTTGGCAAATTGGTATCAGCTTTAGAAAACCGGATAAACCTAAGCTGTTTTCTACGAAAAATAAACGTGCTTTGAAACAATGTTTGAACATGTTTTTAAAGGGGATTTATTATTACGTTGAAGCTTCGTTCCTAGAGTTACGGTCCGGTAATCTAGCTGATGCCCTCGTCTTCGGTTGCATGAATTTAATTGTGTTCAATTGATTCCATACAAAATTTGACACCCTGTATTTTAGTTATCTGACGCATTCTTGAAAAACGGTGAAACACGTGTTTAATTATTTGAATTGAATAATATTTCACGAAGTTTCAAGACCATCAATTTTTTTTCATACAAACTTTGACAACCCGTTTCGCCCCTGGATTGAATTTCAAGAAATCCGTTATTAATAAGTGTTTATGTCATAAAAATAAGCTATTGTCCAACTACTGATGCTACAGCATATCAGTTATTCAGTAATTATCAGTGAGACAGATATAATAAAACAGCGAAATATCGTTTATTTAAATTTCATTTTTTTTTTATAAATTGTGTCCCACGCTTCTTAGTACGTGGCTTCCATTCAAAGACACGTCTACCCCATCGGTTGTCGTTCCTGCGGTAGATATGTTTGTTTATCTATTTACTCTGGATGCACTATATTGTACAGAGGCGGACTTAATGCCTTAAGGCATTCTCTACCAGTCGACCGTTTGGTTAAATGTGAAAAATTTAAGCGGGTGCAGAAAAACTCATATAGTATAGCTCAATTCATCTCTATAAATAACAATAATAATATAATAACACATTGATAGTATAATTATACGATAAAATATATAAATATACGTACTAAAAATAGATATTAAACATATAGACCATAAATATAATAATTATATACATTCATACAAATAATATAAATATAGAGAAACAAGGAGAAAAATACAATTATCTCTGTGAATTACGGAGGTAGTGTGCCCAAAGCTTCCTCTTGAGGCTGTTCTGCCATTGCCATTTTAGCGTATATCTATGATGTATATCTGTCTGTGTCTATGATCTATATGTATTTCTTTGGCGAATCTCTTCGTTTCAGATCTCATCCCGCATAGAAACTACGAGCGTAGCTCTCTCTGTAGCTGAATCACTTTGAACTTACGAAGAAGACCTCCCCTCCCATCAGAGGCCACGTTTCGGCAACATACGTCATAATAATGATGGAAATCAAAGGCGTTACTAATTTATAGGTGCCTTATTACGTTCAAACTACGCCACAAAATCACATGCAACACAAGCGTCCTTGTCCGATCGACCCCCATTTTTATAGATTCCGTGACAACAAACTGTTGGCGTAGCGTGTCGTTCGACGCTCCCTAACGTACACTCATATAGGTACACCTAACACACATAGGGCATGCCACAGTAGTATTGAGAAACAGTAGCTTAATTCAGTGATGATGACATGATGTCACCCTATAACGTCCTACTGCAGGGTACAAGCCTCCCGTGCTTACTACCACGTGCTTGCACCACTTAACACTGGGGTAACTTATCATTGGGGGTTTAATACACCACACAGGCCTAGTGGGGAGTGATGGATACACGTACGATGTTTACCCTCACCGCCGAGCTAGTGTAATTTTTTGTAAAAATCCCTACTTAAGTAAGAAACTCAGTAGTAGGTACGGAGCGAGGATTTGAAGTCACGACCATACAAATGTGAGTCGAGTATGAGATATCCCTTGGCTATCACCGCTTAAATCAGTATTCCATTTAAAATCAGAAACACGCTCTTACTTTGGTTTGATGGTAAAACGATTTCATAAGGAATCCAAACACAATCAAATATCAATGTCTATCTGTATTAACCTATTTTAAAATTGGATCCAGTAATTTCTGAGTTTACCTCTTACACAAAAAGAAACTTACATTTTGACATCCCGTAGGTACATTATAACGTTACAGACAGTATTTTAATATAAACCTTTTTAAAAATAATTTTATTCTAAATTTTTTCTTCTTCTTATGTTTCTCCACTATTTATCATTTCTCATTAGCTCGACGGTTGAGGATAATATCGGGAGGAAGCTTCCAAGAATAAGTGTTATAACGTAGCCGGTGGGGATAAATGAAAAAAAAAAACGTACCCACCAAGGTGAATGGGGACTTGTGGAATATTCCAATAAAAAGGCGTATGTAACATCCACCAATCTGTACTGTACTGTATCTATAAGGTGGAGACAATCAAATTCTTGGAGACCTGACATTTTAAAATGCCCTAGATTCGTGACCATATACTGTCCGTATATAACATAGATATAGAAGATCCGTATAGAAGATATGTTAACATCAGCCAATATACCTATTTATTGATTTCATATGACTAATATCATTTAATGTAAGACAATTACTTAATGTATTAGAATTAATATCATTTTTCTAGTTTGGGGGACAGAATTCAAAATGATTAATAATATGTAAGTAAAATCCAAATGAATTTCCTACATTGATTTCAGGATCCCCGTGTCCTGTATTAAGGTGGTCTAAGCTGAGAGCGCATTATAATTTAAAAAAAAATATATTATTCACAGATGATCTACCGTAATCGCTATGTATTGTGTACACATACGCCGATTATAGTTTTAATAAAACTTTACATCGCAGATTATACGCTTAATTTTGAGCTCAAACATGGTGGCTAAGAATTAATGCGTTATATAACATAGAAGTTAAACTTCTGTTTACTAGAAGTTATACATGACGGTAAGTTTGTTAATTTTATTTATTACTGGCACATACACGTGACTTCAACCTCTTGGAACTCGATGATTGTCAGTATCTCTCTAAGACTCGTCACCGCCTTATTTTTTTTTTATAGAGAAGTGGACCGACGAGCTGGCGGTCAGCATATTGTCACCAGCGTGGCATTTCAAGGCTATACATCCCTCGTGCATAAGATAATGTGCATGAAGGGGCCCATGTGCAGCAAAAAGGGCTGGTTACGATGACAGTTAGGTACAGAATGGGCAGACCAATGGCCCGTTGGCGCGACGATTTCATCAAAGCGGTGGGAACGAGGTAGATACATCAAGCGACCAACAGACAAAGATGAATTGCACAGGAAGAGGCCCTAGTTCAGCAGTGGACTGCAGCGGGCTGTTTATGATGATGATGATGACGACATCATAACTGGAGCGGTGATAGCCTAGGGTAGTGTATACTCCACTCACATTCGTTTTTTTTATGTACGAAGGCCGCAGATGAGCATACGGTCCACCTGATGGTAAGTGGATACTGTCGCCCATAGACATCCGCGATGCATGCCAACATTAGTCTAAAATGTACCACCAGTATGACAATATCCACCAGGTGTACTGTATGCTCATTTGCCGCCTTCGTACATAAAAAAAAAACGAATGTGAGTGCCTACTTAACAAAAAAAATGACATTTTTTCTTTAAAGGGCAGATCAGCTGTTCTCACTTTCCATTCCATAATATTCGAAGTCAAATGAAGTTGAAATTATTTTTCAAATGTGTCCTGTTTAATTATTACTCCATACACCTACAAGTACGTAATATTAAAATGTTGTAGGTGGCGTGCGTAGCGTGATCGCCGTAAACGGCGTCGCCGATAACATATACACGTTTTTTTACTAGCGACTTCTGGATATAGGTCAGGCGATTATTAAATTTCGCTAAAAAAAACACAAAAATAATGTGTCGGACGGGCGGGCAGCCCACAAGATTGTATGTGGTCAACGCCGCCCATGGATACCCACAACACCATGTCTGGTTTGCTGTCGACATCTTGAAGAGTCTCGTGTCATTCAGGTTCGCGGCATAAAATGTCTTGAAGACTGCACTGAAGGCTTTGTCTAGAAGTGATTGTAGACCTAGATTCAAATTAAAAAAGTCTCACTCAATTATCGTCAATGAATTCTCACTGGTTACGGTTTTTTATAGTACCTACACTATATTTTATGAACCGATTATACTAAATACAAAACCGTTATACTAACCTTAACGTATAACTTTTTGTTTTACTTATCGTTAGACTGTTTAAAGTCAGCATTAAACAGTCTAACAATCAGTAAAATTCTGATTCTAATGAGCTTTTATAAATAACATGTATGTACTCACTGCAAATATAATTTATCAAAATTCACATGCAGTTACAATTGCGTGAGTAAAGTAAGCAAATGCGTAAACCATGGGTGACCCCACACTCGCATCGGGGTTAAAGTACGTCCCTCCCTGAGAAGGGACTGCGGTTTGATGGTACTTTCGACATTAGGACGCGTACTAAAAGAGATTTCGTATAATCTACGGGATCGAATAGTAAAATGCGCGTGGGAAACAAAAACAGGTGTACAGTAGGTTATTACTTGTACATTTCTTAACCAAGAGTAACCGTGAGTATAAAAAAAAGTATTGTAAATAAAATATTTTAGTTAAGGACTCGGTAAAAATAAATTTAGTAGCACCTATAGATGTCGCATGTGAACAGCGATGACGCGTCACACACGATGGCACGCTCACGACCCGTGCGCGGTGTGCCTGCCCCAGTTTCCTACCTGCAGTAGGTATACTTGTTTTAATTCTAGATACCTACTAAAGCTCGTCGAAACCTTTCAAG
This sequence comes from Sesia bembeciformis, assembly GCA_943735995.1. Classification (NCBI taxonomy): domain Eukaryota; kingdom Metazoa; phylum Arthropoda; class Insecta; order Lepidoptera; family Sesiidae; genus Sesia; species Sesia bembeciformis. The sequence continues at coordinate 13,138,169 of OX031041.1, read as the reverse complement.
GGTTCAAAGATCTTTCAAAGTTTGGTAGACAGCACTGGCGACCTTAAGGCTGGTCATTAACTCGCGCAACGCATCAGCCTTGCCATCCAGCGAGGTAATGCCGCCAGCATGCTGGGTATCTTACCAAATTTGTACAACATGTATATTTTGATCATTTATCATTTTGTGCAATAAACACCTACTATATTTTTCAATTTATAAGTTAGTTTTAAGTTACTTTACTAATAAGTTTAGATTAGTTTTGAGATTTAAGTATTTTCATTTCATTGTAAACATAGTCTTATTATTATTTTAATAAGCAAATAAATAAACTTTCTAAATGTATAACAATCAATTAAAATCATATCGTCTGTTGCAAACTGTTCGGGACAGATTACGGCATTACGACAAATAGTGAAATTTTGTAATGATTCATAACTAAATTACCATTTATTTATTTTTTGGACATTATATACAAAAACAGCCCTTTTTTCGACCACTGCTGAACATGGACCTCCCACATGCACATTGTATTTTGTATGAGGAATATATAACCTTAAAACGCCACGCTAGCTAAGCGGATTGGCAAATTCAGTCTTTTAGAGATGGTAGAGTTCCTCAAGACTAGATTAGTTTGTACCCACTGAAAAAGATGGAGTGGTGCTATTCTGAAGCCATATTGGCCGTGTAGTGTCTGCCAGGTTGAGAATTAGAATAACATTAAGTAAAAAGGTGCAGTTCTGATGATGCAAAAATACTTAATCGAGAAAAATTGCAACACTGACATTTTAAGATCCGTTCAGCGTGTGTGAGATAGACCTATTCGCTGAACTATTTACTAGGCGTTCTATTGAGACGACTGATGTACTTAAGAATCCGTAACTGCACAGTCGATTAAGCCTCCCTTCGATGGCATCGATTTTTCCCTTCTTAACACTGAATATCACTTTATTGCTTCATGAGTCACACTAACGGCAACTTCTTCATATTTCAGGAATAGAAAATAAACAGAAATATTACCATTCGATACGCATTTTTCTTTCAATAAAATAACACAATAATATTTCTATTACGGCCATCTATCAACGTCAAATATATTCGTGATATTATTATGAAAATATGCTCTCACTTTCCCGTAGTTCGGTATGCTAATACAACTTCCTAGGGCGTAGGGAGTAGTGGCGAGTGACGAGCGGCAGCGGCGACCGCACTGGAGATTAGGGTCGGATAGTTAATGTACCGTAGGACCGATAACTGTATATATTTCTATACTGCGAAGTCATGTGGAGTATATACTCCAGAAACGGAAGAGTGGATAATAGGACACAAGTAAAAAAGAAAATTTGTAGGGAGGCAGCAGATAGAGTTTAAATAGTACTGTAACTCAGTAACTCAGTTCCGCTACCGCTCCTCGCTCGCCTCTACTCCCGAGACCAAAAGACGGTTTTATATTAGCCGACACGACAACGATTCGTCACGTTTCTAGCTGAAGTTTGACAAATAATTTTGTCCAGGTCTATGACCTTTTACCTTCAACTGTTCCCTTTTGTGTTAAAGGCCCTGTTGGATCTTGTAGTGCCCGAGTGGTCAAAATAAAATAACCGCGCTTGTTGTTAATTGGAGATGTGTAATACTTTGTCATGTGGTTTGGGCTGGATTTGGAATAGGCACACCACATTTCTTCCCGTGCATATCGTAAAAGGCGACTGAGGTATAACAAAGCAGTTACCAAACGCCTTTAGGAACTACACCACCTCTAAAAGAGTGGACTCGCCAACTCACAAGCACAATCATACACAAGACAATATGGCCATATTCAGCAGTGGACGATAAAAGAGTTGGTATACACAGATTATATAAAAAACAAATATTCTTGACTGTGAACTCACCTCAATTTATCAATAGGACGTTTTGGTCGGAAACAATGAGTTCATTTTGTATCTGAAAAGAAGATAATACATAATTAAAAAAATGAATAAACATAAGAAGAATAAAAACGAAGAAGAAGAGGAATATACTGCAGTGTTGACAAATGGTGCTGTGTGGTGTCGGTCGGATTTAGAATAACGCAATCCCATCTGTTCCCGTGGGTGTCGTAAAAGGCGACTGGGGGATAACTAAGCAGCTCCCACAAGCTATGAGGAATTACATAACCTTTAAAAGAGTGGACTCGCCAACTCGCTTGGCCAGCGTTGCGTTTAAGGCCATACATGCTTCAAGCAAAAGATAATTTGCATGAGACCCGAGTCCAGTAGTGGATACTGAAAGGACTGATTGCGGTTACAGTTGACAAATTAAATGACGTCACTAGCACAGCGCATTTAGGATTGAGATAATGCTGCAATCCCACAGCCGATGGGTGCATTGTTTCTATTTAAACAAAATATTGGTGCAACGGAATTTTAAAATAAAATATCTTAACCATAATCAATAAATCCATATCGACAATAAGGTCCCTTTTCTTAGTAAATACTAGTATGTATAATAATATGACAATAAAATTATGTATATTTATATATTTTATTGTATAAGTAGATTGCAGTACGATGCAACACACTGCAATATTTCAGTATCAGTATGGGCCTGCTCATACAATGTGTGTATGAAGTATGCAGGGCTTTAATACGGAACGCTGGCCAAGTGAATTGGTAAGTCCACTCTTTTAGAGGTGGTGAGGTTCCTCAGGGCTTGAGGTAGTAGCTTTATAGTCTCTTAGTTGCCTTTTACGACACCGACAAGAGATGGGATGGTGATATTCTATAGCCAGCCAACATCACACCGATAGATATATTATTATAATTTATACAGATTAATTAACCTCACTGTTTAATTTCTACTGCACCAGCCTATATTACTCACATTAAACCAACGGTAAAGAATGCCTTAAAGCATTAAGTCCGCCTCTGTACAATATAATAATAATAATAATAAAATTTATTTACTGCGTACATACAAAAAACAACCAAATTACAGATATAATTAGTATTTTACAAACATTTAAAATTTAAATTTGAATAAATAATAATGCCATACGAATTAATGACGTCACAATTCTTTTTTCCCGACCGAGATTTCTTTCCTTTAAAAAATAAATCTAAACAACCAATACATATTAAACAAAACCGCAATCCCATTAAGTACTTTCCGAATCGTTGCGGTTTGAGAAAAAAAAAAACAAAAAAAGTCGTGTGACCGTCCGGGTGGGACGATAAATCACCCGCGGTCCCGACCTGGCTTTGAACCAACGACCATAAATATATCAACTGACAATTACTTAAGTAACCGAACACACTTCCTAAGTGGGGTAAACGACACAATTGTTGGAAGTTACTTACTTATAATTCGATAAATCTAGGCAGAGTCCAGATAAAAAATAGACACAAAAAGTACCTATGAATATATATATATATATATTCCCAACCTTTGGTGGCGTCCGGTGGCGTGCCAACCTTTGTCATTCTCGACTGATGCTGGCATGTATCGTGGATGTCTATGGACGACAGTATCCACTTACCATCGTGTGGACTGTAAGCTCATCTGCCACCTTCTTCCCATAAAAAATGTATAATTCCCATAAATAATCTACGTAATATACGCATTCAGTGGCGTATCTTCATTGGTTTACAACTAGTGACAAAATATATATATTTATTTTTAAACTATAGCACAAATGTGTATACGTGTGTATAAAGAGACATGCTCTGAAGCCGCTGAAACTAAAATCATGAAATTTTAATTGTAGTTTTGTTTTTTTTTTTTTTTTTTTTTTTTTTTTTATGTACGAAGGCGGCAGACGAGCATACAGTCCACCTGATGGTAAGTGGATACTGTCGCCCATAGACATCCGCGATACATGCCAACATTAGTCCAAAATGATAAATGTTGGCACGCCCCCGGATGCGCTGCCTACCTTTGGAGATATAGGAATGGATTTGGAGAAAGGGTTGGGAAAATGGGCAGGGATAGGATAGGATGGGAATGGGCTCTGGCACATCTCACTCACTACCGAAACACGTACGTACATTGGGGAAATACGATAAAGTGGAAAATGCAGTACATTTCAAGGTAGTCTTCTGTGAGAGAGGGGTAACGTGGCCAGTCGAGCGCGCCCAGCGGCTGTTGGATTGCAGCGTGCACTCTCCCCCTCCCCCTCTTTTGTGTTGAAATAAGTATCATGATTCCTTCCTGTTTCCTTTTTTTGATGTAAAAGGCTTCCTAAGAATAGAGAATGGAGTTGTCATTATAAAAAAGTAGATTCCTTTAGCAGTAAACACCCTTTGCAAAAACAAAATCGGCTTAGTATTTGTATTGTTACGTTTTTTTTTTGCTGCGAACAATACTTGAATAATATCATGCGCCGCTTATCCCGCGCTCCACGATGATAGCGCATAATGACCCAAATCAATTCAATCAACCATAATTCCTTTTAGTTCAAATAAAAAATGTAGGCAATAACTTGTTAGGTACCAAACCAATAAAAGTAGGTACTCTAATTTCTGATCACAATAGAAGCCTTTCAAATATTGTAAGACCGCACAGAGAACGTAACATCACAGCGTAGTCGTAAAAATAAGACGTAAGTATTAGAAAAGGCCCAATGGGACATAAAAGTATATCTTCCTCCATTTTTTCCGAAGAATAAAGAAGTAATCGCATGGGATTTATGGATGCCTTTAAAAGTGGTCGATTTGAACTTTGCTATTACATATATTACCTGAGGACTCATAGTCTAAGATGATATTGTTACAATGAAGTGGAAATACTGTCTTGAACGTCCTAAGGTATACATGATAATTAAGTCTTAAGATGGGAGGATTTCAAAAATAGATGATTATACCCAAAAAAATGTAGAAAATTGAGGTTTCGTATTCCTCTGTTTGCTTCCCAAAGATGGATGGTTTTTTTTTTTCAAATTCTGATTGACAATTTAAATAAGTAACACGAATAGTACAACAGGTGGTCTCAACGCCAAAGCGATTCAACCTTTCTTTCTTCTTTTCCTTTCTTTTCCATTCAACCTTTGAGTGGTAAGGAGAAAACACTTAACAATCTATACTAATATAATAAAGAGAGAGTGCGAATTTTGTGAGTTGATGTGTATGTGGAGGGTAATCTCCGGAACCATTGCATCCATTTGGAAAATTCCTTCACCATTTAAAAGGTACATTATTCCAAATGGACATAGTATATATATTATGTGCAAAAAAAAACGGCACAGCTAGTATCAGTAAAGGTAGATGGTGCAATTACATACTAGATAGTAATATAGATAGTGGAGCAGGCTGAGCCCGTGGGAGAGACGTTAAGGAAGAGGAAGAAGGAAATATATTTCAGTCGTTATCATAACAAAACAATTACGAAGCGTAACATAACGTAAGTATTTTTTTTTTCGCTGTTATTTCTGACGTGGTCTTAAAATAATGTTTAATTTTCAAACGTCGCGTGCCACGTCCCTGGGCGTGCCACAAGTGACGTGCTACAAGAAAAGTGTTTCCTTGGGTTCAATGACATGACATAAATTCCCGAACCCCGAACCACAGTGAGTATAGACAACAGAGATCAATCTGAACATCAATAGTCTGAAAGTTTTATAACCCACACAGACGTAGTACTTGAGAATTTTCGGAATACCTTTTTTATTAAATTATATTCTTCAATCGAGTGGCGGGTATAATTTTATGTTTCTACTTTATATTTGGACTATACGTACAAAGTAAGGGAAGAATACAACGGAATATGGGAAGTCGTTCGTCACGTTATACTCCCTCGTTTCCACTCCACCCAAACATTTCATAAATTAATTTCGTTTTCTGATTAGATATAGTATTTAACCCCATCTATGAGGCTATTAAAATACTCTGGACATCGGAAAAGTGACTATTAGGATGACGATGTTCAAATATTTTTACATATTGGCCAATCCGCCAACCTTTAATACTTGATCACCCGCTTCGCCAGCATGGCGTATAAAGACCAGTCATCTCTCATGCACATGCTATGTGGCTTGACTCACTTGAGCTATCTAAGGATGTAAAATTAATGATTTGGATTTAATTTATCCGTCATTTCTCAGTCACTTAATAGATGGAAAGACGTATCGCCGCACACAGGGAAAGAAATTGTTTAGTAAATTATAGAAGTTGTGCCACTGTTTTGGTCACATATTGTGCTCTGACCCAACCTTTATCCATAAATCTATTACTCGACAATTAACCCTCTATTTGTTTCCATACATCAAGGATTTGATATGTTAAGGTTTAGGGTCTTTCGATTAGGGTTGTCACATGGTGCCAGCCCTTTTTATCCACTGGATACGGACCTTCTCATGCACTTCACATGGACCGTCACACTGGTGCTGGTCAAGCAGGCTGGCGAAGACACTCTTTTAAGGGTGATATAGTTCCCCAGGGCTTCTGGCAACGGATTTGTTATCCCGATTTTACGACATTCACCGGAAGAGATGGAGTGATAATATTCTAAAATCGGGCAACACCACAAAGTGACATTTTCGTAAGACAAAATCATTTCCACCGATATGAGTGGGGACAACGGAAATTAGTTTTGCGTTTGAAACTAATTTCGTTGTCCCCACTATATTTTCAAAAAGTCGAGAGATTTAAGTGGCATTAAATATATGTGATTTTTTACAAAATTAAGCAATTTTGTACTACGTAAGTTACTTATTGCTTTTTATGTAAATTACTTATTTGCCGATGATCCCACCACGTTCCGTGCACCGTATTCAAAGCGAATGTGTAATTCTGGACCGTTGAAAGACTTTTTATCCATAACTAGCGACCCGCCCTCGCTTCGCTTCGGTTTATAAGTTTTTTTTATTTGTTTCAAAATAAAATATAGTCTATATTAGACACGGATAATGTAGCTTCCTATTAGTGAAAGAATTTTTGAAATCGGTTCAGTAATTCCAGAGATTACCCCCAACATACAAATAAATTGTATGTAACATACAATTTTACCTCTTTATAATATTAGTATAGATATAGATAAACTGAATGGATATGTGGTGATTTCTTTTTCTTTTTTTATAAAACGAATACGGCAGGCGGGAAGACAGTCCACCTGGTGGCATGTGGATACTGTCGCCCTGCGAGATCTGCGATATATGCCATCAGTACAGAATGACAAACGTTGGTACGGCCTCGTATACTCTGCCAATGTTTGAAGATCTAGGAATGGATTCGGAGAAAGGTTTGAAAAAATGAAGTGGGATAGGATGGGACGGAAATAGGCTCTGTCATATCTCACTCACTCACGAAACACCTATGTACATTGGGGGACAAACAAACCGTCTACAAACCATGAGGAACTACACCTCCTCTAGAGGAGTAAACTCGTGAATCCGCTTGACTAGCGTGGGGTTTTAATTCCATACCTCTCTCATGTACAAGAGAAAGTGTATGATCAGCAGTGGACGAAGACAAGGGCTGGTTACGGTTACGGGAAATGCAGTACATTTCACGGCAATCTTCTTGCTTAACGTTTACAGTGAAGAGCACACGGCGACTGTAGGTAGAATTGCAGCGTGCACCAAATCGTGATAAAGAAGTTTTAGTTTCGTTTCACTATCTTATCCAATGTCGATGTTTATTTCTATAATCAAGGATAATCCAATTTTGTACCGTGCACACGGTTCGTAGATTCAAATCGAATGCGATCTACGGACCGTGGAGACCAGAAAAATCCACTTTGCCTGCGTTATGACGCCGCTATCGCTCGATTATAGGCCAGTTCGCCTTATTTTTTCGTAGTGGGGAACGAAGTATCGCGGTACGAATGATAAGCGGCAGCGATTATAGAAACCGAATAAAATCATATACACCATTGGTAACAAAATATGCTGTAAATTTTCAGCCATTTTCAGCTCTACCTTAAAATGGCGTGCAAAAATTAATTTTAAATGTGAAATAAAATGAGCAGCTACAAAATACTGATTTTTTTAATATAAAAAGGCGATAACGAGCATATAGTTCACCTGAAGGTAAGTGGATACCGTCGTCCATAGACATCAGACTAAAATCAGTCTAAAATAACAAATATTGGCACGCCCCCGGATGCTCTGCAGACCTTTGCAGATTAAGGAATGGATTGGGAGAAAGGGTTGGGAAAATGGGGAGGGATAGGGTAGGATGGGATGGAAATGAGCTCTGGCATATCTCACTCACTACCGAAACATGTACGTACGTGGGAAATGCAGTAGGTACATTTCAAGGTAATCTATAGCAGCATCAATAGCAGCAACAAAATACTGAATAGCAGTTAATGAGTTTCAACAAAATAGCAACAAATGAGCAGCAACAAAATACTGAATAGCAGCAAATGAGCAGCAACAAAATACTAAATAACAACAAATTTAAAGGTGGTTTAAGTTTAGATTATCCAAAATCCAAAAATCCAAAAATAATCCAAAAAGTCATGACACGACTTACTTCACATTTAGTATTTTTTGTTGCTCGGTTAAATACGTGTCATTTTAATTTCAAATAAGTTAAAACATTTTTATCACGTAAACTTATATCTATCAAATTCTTTATTTGCTCAATGAAATGGTACACAATGTTTATTAGTCTTAATATTATTCAGAAAATTTAAAGAAATAACTAAAGATTTCAAGTAGTTCATTCTGCAAATAAATTAGTTATAAAGTGGATAAACAATTATTTTGTAAGTATTAATATTGGGAATTATTACAGTGTCAACTAAAATAAAATAAGTGTGTCAAGTTAAATTTCCATCAAATAATTAATTCGCTCAGTAAGTAGCCACTGGTCAAATTTTTTTAAACAATTTATTACGGGGTTCTTCAAGAGAGCTGTGAATAGGATATTGCAAGGTCGGCGGCGCGCCCGCATACCCCCTGGTGTTGCAGGTGTCCATGGGCGGCGGTAACACTTACCATCACGTGGGACCGCTTACTCATCCGCCCACTAGTCTATAAAAAAATAAAATAAATTGGTAAGTCTTTAAGGCCTCATGGCAATATATTGTATTATAAATTTTAATGGCTATATAAAAAACATTTTTAATAAAAATTATATATAAGATTTATTTAAAGGTACGAATAATCTGTCCTCGTGTCTTGATACCATATTACCGTGATTCTCGTCTTTGGAAGTATCGGCGATATTATTTAGGAAATGCACATATTTCTCTAATATACAAACAAGGCAAGGGAAACATATAGTTTTTTGAAAGTAATGGTCTAAAGCTATCCAAAATCTAAGCTCCACAAATAGCTCTTATGCATTTATAGTATGATTCTCTCATTTAGCTGTTTCGTACTAAATAAATGGGTGTCGAAAGTTGGAGAACGTTTACCAAGCTAAATAGATGTTTACTTTTGGTACAGGAGCATTAAAGGTTCATTTTTACAAGAACGCAAAGAGACGTAAACCTGTGAGGTAAGCATTTGTGTATGAACTGCTAATTACCGTAACCAGCCCTTTTATCGTCCACTACTGGACATGGGTTTCCTCATGGACATTATCTTGTGCGTGAGGAGTTTATGGCCTAAAATGTAATGTTTTGACTAAGTGGATTAGTGCGTCTACTCCTTTGAAACCGGTGTAGTTACTCGGGATTTGTTGTAGGCGTTTTGCTATCCCTTAGTCGACTTTTACGGCAGCTAGGTGAAGGGTCGTGCTATCCTAAAGCCGGCCTACACCACACAGCATGATCGATATTAAGAAAAGTGAAAATGTTAATCGCTCCCGCTCATAACTTCCACCGGCAGATTGAAAGAATACTATTCTTTTTACACCTCATCCCAGCGAGGAAGCGGGCTAAACTACCTTTAATACCTGTTGGCTTTTTATTACAAAAACCGCTTAGTGAAGTAATCCTGGCTTAAACATTCATTGGAATTTGTTTTCGGTTGAATACATTTCAGTTAAGGTGAATAATCTTTTTCTTATTCAATTACGTGCTGTTTACTTAAATACTATCATTTGCCAAATTAGTCCAGAAAAAATTAATGGTCGCCTCGACTTAAAAAATACTTACCATAATCATTACCAGCCCTTTTAGTATTCACTGCTGGATGTGGGCCTTCCCATAGACATTGTCTTGTTCATGAAGGATATATAACCTTAAAACACCACTCCCGGCCATAAGGGTTGGCAAGTCCTTGTGGTAGCCGCTTTGTTATTCCTTAGTCGACTTTTAGGACCCCCATGGGAAAAGATGGGTGATATTCTGAAGCCAGCCGCCACTACACGGCCGTAATCTATTTATATAAAATTCAAGCAGATTGTATGTTTGTCCACATCTTTCTATAAAAAACGAATATATATAGATAACATAGTTCACAGTAGTTCAAGAACTAATATTGCTGTGGAAAAACACTCGAGGTCACAGCGATGACCCACTCCAATGTTGATTACGTTCAGCTTAACACATTTTGCCGAGTCATTGCATAGCAAAATGAATACCTGACCTTATACTGCTTATCTGGACTTTTCAGTGGGTAATTTATTAATAGGTATATATTATCACTTTATACAAAGACAAAAATGGAGATGAGGTATATATAACGAGGTTGAAAGACGACAGGAGGACAAAAAAAATGAATGGTATCTTAGAGAGAATAAAAAATCAAGAGACAGACTGAGGAAGACATGGATAGGCGGATATAAAGAAAACAGCAGGTGCCACGTGGGGAAGAAGACCAGAAAATAGTGAGAAAAGTTGGGAGAGGCCATTGCTCAATACTGGGCTACCGATAAATAAACATTTAATACTAATTTTGGTAATTTTAGATATTTTTTATAGACGAAGGCGGCAGACGAGCATACAGTCCATCTGATGGTAAGTGGATACTGTAGCCCATAAACTAATTGTAGATATAAAAGTATGTAGGTAAAATAAAGGCTATTTTTATTTTATTTAATTTATATATTATCACATTGTATAGTAACCGTAACCAGCCCTGTTAACGCCACGCTGACAAAGCGAGTCGGCGAGTCCACTCTTTTGGAGACGGTGTAGTTACTCAGGGCTTATGGTAGCTGCTTTATTATCCCTAGTCACTCACTATTCCCACGAAAAGAGATAGGGTAGCCTAGTTAAGCTTTCTAAAGTTAGTCAAGAACACACGGCCCTAAATCGTAAAACTTGAATCTAACTTAAAAGAGATAGGGTTGTCTAAAGCTAAGCTTTCTAAAGCTACTCCACAACACACGGCCCTAAATCGACCAACATAAATCTAGCTTACAATAAATATTAAAGATACGTTACAATAGACGTTTATTATACAAAATGTTCAAAGTACCGTATCACTGAAATATCGCAAAAGTTGAAATAGTTTGTTCAGTATTGAGAGTATAATCGATTCTACCAGTTTGTATATTTTTTATTCTACGCTTAGTAACGCAAAACAAATAAACTCATTGCAACTAATTCATTACGCCCGATCACTATCCTGTCCTGAGTAATGAGCGCTACGAAGTTTTAGATAGCACAACAAACCTTTACATGTTTGTTACTTTTGCTTTATTACGTAAAATAATTTTATTTTTCACTATAACGGTTTTATATATTTTGAATATTTTGAATAAACGAATTTCCATTTTTTTCTTGTTCATAGGGAAGTAGGCGGACGAGCAAGTGGTCCCACGTGGGTCCCCCCCGCCCATGGACATCTGCAATACCAGGAGGTATAATGCGTTTGTGGACAGATTGCTTGAAGAAGTCAATAAATCAATGAGTCAATTGAAGGAATGAAATTGGATAAAATGATGATTAAGTAGTGACTAATTATTGCATTTTAATCAGTAGTGTTGTATTTTAAGTAAAATTTATGTGTATCTTTGCGTAGATTAAAATAACCACCTAAAAATAAAATAAATAAAATACCGATAAACCAGTACTTATATTTTCTACCCTGGCACCTATTCGTGTACTGAAACCACATTCCCCTGTATTATTATGCAGGACATTTTCAGCAGAATGTCCACTGTGCTACTGTCCCGATAACAATACGGAAAATATCCCCCAAACGGCGGCTGAATGATGCAAAATTATTACAATGTCCATCAAAAGGAAAGTTGCTGAAATTCGCACTCGCGTGCGGCAAAATTACGACGAATACTGAAATGAAACCGTTGTAGAATACCCCACAAAGATGTAGAACGTTCTAGAATGCTAATTGTCTATTCTGATGTAAAATATGTGTAAATATATATGTGATAGGTATGTACATATGTATATATATATATTAGAATATATATTTGCGTGTTAGTGTGTGTATGTATGTATATACATGTGTGTACGTATACATATACATACATGTACATAATTATTAACAAAATCTTAATAATAAGGACATAGCAACAACCAAGGCTGGATATTATCTAAATTCTCAGTGAATCAATTAATATCATCAGCCCTCTGTAGTGTTTGCAGTTCAAAGGCCATTAAAGCGTTTTTTGGGATTACTCAAGTCCCATAGTTTGTGGTAAACAAGCAGAAAGACACGTGTAGGGTGTTGAGACGTAACTTATACGGGCGCAAGTGACAGTTGCCCAGCTTGTCACTCTGGGCTGATGTTGGCATATATCGCGGATGTTACCACCACGTAGACTGTCTGCTCGTCTGCCGTCTACATTCTATAAAAAAACTAATTTTTTATCGAAAGTGATCTGTTTTTGCTGTAAATTATGTCACATCCAGCAGTACTACATCGGCACGATCACTGATCCCGCTTTGTTCAACTTCAACTGCGCGACACAAATCCGACACAGTCGCAATATTCTATTGTTAAATTTTTAACCGCCCGTCAACCTTTTTAAAGTTATAATCTTTTTGCGTGCCGCAATTTTTTGAAACGATAATCCAGAGGCTTTTTATTTTGGAACATGCGGTTTGTATTTAAGAAGTTCTTTAATTAAGCACCTATGTTTTTTTTTATGAGTGGTTAAAAATTTTCATTAATTCTCAGATATTTTCTTCTGCGGTGTAATAATACTCTTTCAAGTATCGTTCTGTACCGTACTCCTTGCTACTAAATACCTAAGAACTTCTACTGTCTGCTAACGCAAACTTAAATTCGTATTCGGCCTAAATGTCAAATGGTTTGACATGACGCTTTGACTGGTTTTGCTATCTATCGGTTGTTGCGGAAGGATGCTCCTACTGCATTCTGTTAAAGCATTCAGTGTGAATACTGCTTATGTATGTATACTTCTATTTGTGAACGTTTCACTATTTAATATAGAATATCCCACGTCTTAAACATGGAACTCAACAAGCTTTATACAACTATAAGATAAAAAAATACTCTATGAGTATAATAAATTTAGTAATAGACAGGTTTTATATACATTTAGTTTAACATCTTAACAGTTTCATAAGTGTTATTTATTGTTACATTTTTTTTCATGTATGAAGAATTTTAAGTATACAGTCAACCTGATGGTAAGTGATACATGCCAACATCAGTCCAAAATGACAAACGCTGGCACGCCCCCGGATGCGCTGCCTACCTTTACAGATATAGGACTGGATTTGGAGAAAGGGTTGGAAAAATGTCATTCAACATTTCATTCAACTTTCAATTGAATTCAACTGATTCAATTGATTCAATTGAATTGAATTCTTTCAAACATTTCAACTCACTACATTTCAAGGTAGTCTTCTGTGAAAGAGGGGTAACGTGGCCAGTCGATCGCGCCCAGCGGCTGTTGGTTTGCAGCGTGCACTCCCCCTTATTTTTGACTTACTCGTTTACTTCTAATTAAATTACTGAGTGAGGATTGGCACTTTACTAACATGAGTTAGTAATGAGTTACTTTACTAGCAATGAGGAGGATTCATGAAAAATCTTTACTAACAATAGAACCGCTTGTTGTAGCTGATTTGTTGTTCCTTGTCTTTTACGATATCCACGGGAACAGATGGGGTGGTGCTAAAGCCAGCCCACGGCCATACACGGCCGATTGTATGTCTGTATTGTGGTAAAATCTGATGTTGGCATCAAATTTAACAACTCTTCAAAACATTCCTCATTATATAGGCGGTAGAAAACTCAGAGAAATGTGCGTATACTGAACTTTTGCTTTTAATATGAGTACAATCAAGTTACAATAGAAATACAACAGATATCTGTGACATTACGCATTATACTGAAAAATAATTTATTCAAAAAAACGAGTTTATAATAGATGGTTTAGATAAAACTGTCTCGATTCGATCTGGTTGACCCATGACCCCTATCTTACAGTGATCCCCTAAATAATGGAGGTGTTCGGGGTGTCGCCCGACTATTAGCAAAATAGACAGGGGGTTAAGGGTAAAAAATGACCCCAATTAAGAACTAAGCGGTATTAATTGTAAGTTTTTGTGGAGATTGTGAGTGATGCACGTGCAGACCAGTTTCGATATACATTATTTGGATACAAATATGCATTACTAGATATATTCTCTAGATATGCAAAATTAATCCACGCGCCAAGCTTCATGCAATAAACTTCGAATTAATTTTATGTGGAAATTTAATATAGACTATTAAAATTGAAGAACTTTTCTCACCCCATTACATCCCAGCGGTGACAGACTAGGGGTATATACTCTCGACAACCATTCATGAGGTCCTGAGTACTTACTTATCTAGTTCCAAGGCTTATAAATGAATTAGACCTACCATTTAAAACTAAATTAAATGAGAAAAATATTAATTCTAAACTGTTTTTTTTTATAGTGAAGTAGGAGGACGAGCAAGCGGTCCCACTTGATGGTAAGTGGTACCGCCGCCCATGGACACCTGCAACACTAGGGGGTATGCGGGTGCGCCGGTGACCTTGCAAAATCCTATTCGTAGCTTTCCTGAAGAACCTCATATTGTAGCTTAATGGAAAGACCTCTTGAGGTAGTTCATTCCACAGCCTACGGGTTCGCGGTATAAAATGATTTTTGGACTGAACTGTACGCGAAACCTCCGTATCGAGGAAATGCGGATGGATCGCACTTCTGTAACAGGAAGCTTGTAAAAACTAAATTATCATAAACTAAAATCATATTTTTTAATAATACTTTAATTGTGGGTAGTTGTTCATAATAACAAAATACTAATGTACTATGCTGCCGTGCTGAGATAGGGGGGGGGGGGAGCGGGTGCATTTTCAAAAAAAAATACCAAAATATTTTGGTTACATTTTCATTGATTAAAAATCACACTAGAAACTTCGAGTTTGCTATGAATCAAAGAAAGTAATCGGTGTTTATTTTAAATTTCCGAATATACCTAATGTTACCTACTTATCTGTCTACGCTCTCGTAAAAATGTCACTTGTTCTGTTCCTTCGTGGCTTGTCAGTAAATTGCATAACGTATATTTGTTTGTGCAGAAATATATTCACTTTGGTCAAACCTCCGTGGTTTTATGAATGTCTATTATTGTGTAGGTATATTATACACAATTATAGAAATAGTTCAACTCCTCGGCCCGCGTCTCTGAGTTTCCACTTAAATACGGATTTGAGAAATATTTTTATACAGGTGTTATATTATTTACAATATTTATTATATTATTTACAATACATATAAAAAAATAATCAAAAACACTTCATAATATCAGAATTATTTGTGATGTGTTTTCGTAGATACGTATTTATTAATTATAAAACATATCCGCTAGCAACGCAATTTTGTCTTCCAAATCCATCGCATAGATTTTGTCAGGCGAAAGATTAATTAGAGGGCCGATTAAGTTTAGGGTAGGCTCACAATAGAAGAATGGTCAGTGTACGATCTTTATGTAATGTTCGAAATACGTCACACGCACACGAACAAGCTGTCTTGGAGAGCTAACGGGTACATGTTCAAAACTGTGTTGAAATTCGTTGCCTAAGATTCAAATGGACTTATCTCCAAAAATTGCTTACATAATATTTATGTTAACGGTAATTAATAGAGCTCATTTTAGCTCCTTGATATTTTAATATATGATTACCAAAAGTATTAAACCTACATATACCTACATAGTTTGACGCATATATGATCATTACAGAAGTCGATTTATAAAACAAAATGAATATGGATTTTGAATTTATTATTATTATGTGTTAAATAAATAAAAAATTAAATGTTGTGTTTATTTCAAGTATGCACAAATCTTTAAAATAAATAACCTTATTTTTCTATCTTGATTAATTTTTAGCTACTTATTGTTTTGGTATGGGTCAGTCGAAAGGCTGACTTCACTATTTTCCGCACATTTTCGAAAGGAAATGTGTAGGATAAAAGTTATAGAACTCGTTTGTGTGAATATAAATATTAACTTGGCAATCGGCTGGTATTTTGGATTCAGTCGAGTTATAATGATTTTTTTCCTAAATAAAAAAAAAGATATCTATGAATCGACTCTCGATAAATCGTTTTCTGTAAATCGATAGATTTAGATATCAATTGGGGGACATCTCGTAGTCCCGACAGATTACCTAAGAATTAGAAGATCTCTTACTGCTTGTTTTTTTCTACTGCGGTTGGGTGTCGACATTAAATTTCGGGTATGACACGATGTTTTAATACAAAACGATTCATCCCACGTCCCTTGAAGGTTTAGGCACGTTCAGTTATTCCCTGATATGTTGTTTGTACCAATGAGTTTCCAAATGTTTTAACATCTGCTACCAACATCGGTTTTGTGTTTACTTAAATTTTTATAACTGTACGTTATCAAAGGATTTTCATTTAGTTTTGATAAAAAAAAATACGGAATTTGGAGTTGGTCTGAAAGTGTACTTAAAAAATAAACCTCGACAGAACGGTCCAAGTACGTGTATTATTTTAAACTTTTACTTTGCATATACAAATATGTATACGGAATATATCTATATACTTATCTATGCAAATATATGAGAAAGAATAGGGAGAGATAGGATAGGGTGAGATGGGAATAGGTTCTGGCATATCTCACTCACTACCGAAAGCACGCAGTACATTTTACGATAGTCTTCTGTGAGAGATGGGTAACTGGGCCAGTCGAATACGCTCAGCGGCTGTGGGATTGAACCTTGCACCCTCGAGAAGGGGAAGACTACTTTTTAAGTATTTTTATTACCTACGTTTGGGAGGGCCACTATCCACTAGCTGTGTCCGCGACTTTGTACGCGTGAAATTTTAGTTTGATTTATAAAGCTTTGTATACAGTATCTTTTCTTTCCATCATCAGCCGATTTTGATGAAACAAAGTCTATTCGAAGCGTAATTAATTAACCCGTGGAAACCCTATGAAAATCCGTTCAGTAGTTTTAGAGATTAGCGTGTTCGAACAGACAAACAGACATGCAGACAAAAATTTTCAAAATCGTCTTTTAGTATTCTGATACTCTTCCTTCATCGCCCCCAATCAGTTTTAGGTAAATATATTCAATGTACAGACACGATGGTTCTACAGTTTTATTATATGTATAGATTATATATGTACCGTTATATTATATATACCTGGTCTATATTCATTAATTTATCTGTCTATCCTATGGTTGTCTAGTAGACATCGCTTAAGTGTTAAGGCCGCCAATCTGTCTAACATTGTACTAAGTAGATATTTGTATATATAGTCATGTTTGTCATGTATGTAAAAAATTAATTTATTATTTTTAAATTTAAAAGCAAATCAATTTAGTATTCAACCTTTTCAGTATCCACTGCTGAATATGGGTCACCTCATGTGCATTGTCTCGTGTATGGGGGATGTGTTGGCTTAAAACGCTACGCTAGCCAAATGAGTTGGCGAGTCCACTCATTTAGAGATGCCATAGTTCTTCAGGGCTTGTAGTAGCCACTTTGTTAACCCTTAGTCGCCCACGGGAACAGATGGGATTATTTATTACAAAATAGTAAATTCCCCAAAGGCAAAGGATTCTAGATAACATAAGCCTATCACATAACAGCTACTGATCAAGTATCAGTTTGCAAACAAAACCTCCTGCGGTCAATCGTCCTTTAGAAGTATCGGTTTCGTGGAATATGTCAGGTTTTAGTTACACGTGTTGCTTCGATTTCGAGGTTACACACATAACGAATGTGAAACATAATACAATGGATCATGTTCTTATATTCGCATTTTTATACTTGATTTCTAGCATATTCCATTATAGAAAGGTCCTACAAACTTAGGTATAAAACAGTTTAATCAGTACACTAAGACTGTTATATCTAACTTTAAATAGACATGTATTTCATGATTTTTTTAATACATTAAAAATAAAAATAAATAATGGGTCGTTATAAATAAATAACGCCACACTAAGATTCCCTGTGTAGTGGATCCAGAGACACATACATATAAAGGCAAACACAAACACACAGCCAGACCCGAACATACATTTGTCGTTTTTTTTAAAACAAATGTATGTCCGGCCGAGAATCGAACCCGGGACCTTTTGCATAGCAAGCGTAATATAGTTAGCATTACGCATACGTATAGCATATAATATAGCTATACGGAAAATAGTTCATACCTACTCAGGCGTATATAATAACAGAAGTGAGCGCGTTGAAAGGTTAAAGACCTAAGCGAGCGAGTGTGGATAGTTTTATGCACATAATAGATGAATAATAAAATAGATGTTAATTTTTAGTTTTGTATAATAGTTTTACTGCACTGATTGATATATTAAAATATTCTACACTAGCTGTGCCCGGCATGCGTTACATGCCGGCAATTTTTTTGCACATAATATATAGCCTATGTCCATCGGGAATAATGTACCTTTCAAATGTACATTATTCCTATTTGAAAGAATTTTGCAAATAGGTGCAGTGGTTCCGGAGATTACTCTCCACATACACACAAACTCACGAAATTCGCACTCTCTCTTTATTATTAGTATAGATTATTTTCGTAGGATCTTATATTTGTATTGGCGAATCAATATTTGTTTCAGTACAGTCGAGAACAAGACAGTACCTAAATACATAACTGGCATAAAATCAGCTTTAAAAGAATAAGCAATTTCTATTTGCTTACGGAAAACATCGCGAAAGTTTAACGATGCAAACTCTGTAGTGTCAAAATTCCACGTGCACACATACGAACTGCATCCCTGCATATATTTACGTGAAATATGTTATGCAGGGAGGCAACTTTCCGGTAGAAGATACGGACATACGGGCGTTGCAACGGACGAGCTTTTTGGTGACATTATTACTCGTACAATTGTTTTTAATAAAATTTCAAAAATGCCGTTATGTTATTCTTTTATAAGGTTATTTTCTATTCCCGCCCTTAAGGACGTCCAAAAAAAATAAATTAAAGTTTATGTAATAATTAAACCGCCGTATAATTCGTTAATACAATTAAAATATGACAGTAATCAATCAACGCAATTAATATAAATCAATCAAAATAAGTAACACAGTAATAACTCTCACTTGCAATCGAAAATCACAGTCTATTTTTGTCCAACGTCAAATGATTATCCAAAGATGTAAATATTTTGTACATAAACAATGTGTTATTGTTTATGTACAAAATATTTACCTCTTTTCACTCTAGGACCATACCATACCATTAACCTATGTCTCTCACATGCTGGATATAGACTTCTCGCAAGACTCCACTACAAACAATCTTCGGCTCTTCTTATCCACCCACAACGGGCGAACTTCCTCATGTCGTCGGTCTACCTGGCCGGTGCTTGTCCCATACATACTGTGCTTCCCGGTATGTGGACTCTATTCGAGGACTTGTCTACCTCATCAGTTTTTAGTCCTGCGGCATATATGACCTGTCCGTTACCACTTATTCTATGAGCTATGTGACTTTAGTTCTATGGTCAAAGCCATTGCGTTTCGAAAATATTATTAATGTTAAACTTATTAAGTATCTACCATGAAAAATGTGATATAGAAATGCCATTACAATCTCTATTTACAACAAATCAATTATTTTTTTAAAATAAATATTATCATACTGAATTTCTAACATTAGAACTTTCTAAAGACACGCACAAAAGGCACAAACCAAACTACGAGTATCTGGTCCGAGCATCGGCACAATAAACTAGTTTTACCGCTGGTTTTCGTAATGTGATTTTACTCATCAAGGGTAAAAAGTTAACGTTACAGAAACTTTTGTGCAACATTCTAAAGTTGCGTGTGTCACGAAAACAAACGCAAGAATAATGGATGAGGTGCGAACGGCTTGCAGGTATGAGTTCCTACTAACTTCTCAAACATTGCATATGACTCTCATCGGAAGTTGGTGACAACGTAGATTGGTTGATATGAAGATGGTACAACATTATACATGTACATTTTATAGAACATTTCACACGTGTTAATTGCAGGAAAGAAACACAGTACTCTGCAATATACAGGGTAATGTTTAATAATGAGCGCTGAGCGCTCGATGCTCGGCCGCTAGCTCGGCCGCGATAATGACTTAAGACTCAAGCGCTAAGAAGTCCTGAATGTTTCAGACTCGAGCATTTAACTATTCTCGTAACGTAACATTGTTTACCGCCTTGCCATCTGACTGAAAGCATAAGAGTACCACTGAGGGAAGCGAAATTCCACAGCGGTTTTTCTTTCCTTACCAACTACCGGCCTGATAGTAATTAATATATATTTTTTAATCCGTATGATCTGTATATTTTTATGATGCGCCCTATTTTTTTTTTTTTGTTAAGGGTTTATATCAATAGAACTACCTTAATAACTCTGACCTTAATAATTCCCCAGTTATTTTTAATCCAAAACCACTATAAACTGTAACCGAGATTCTTTCAAAGAACAGCGCCTTATGAAAATATTTTGACGCTTCAGATTAAATAGCTTTTCGCGAGACTTCCGACAAGACGCTTATGAATGATGATTGTTTACAGTTAAATTCCAGTTTGTTCTTGTATTGCATGTAGGTAGATCGATAAATAAAATCGATTTTTTCCTAAATTTTTTAAGAGATATTTAAAAAGAACAAAGTTATAGTCTTTTAACAATTGTACTCGTATAATACGAGTATTGTAACGCCATCATCAGCCATCAATCATCACGAGTAGCGCATATGCAACTGAACACCTATACTCGGTTATTTTCCATCGGATTTCAAAAAATAATTCACCATACAATTTTTTTAACGTATATTTTTATTTAAATATGAAAAATCCGCTAATTCAGAACCTACTGAACTTCTTCATTGTGTGAAGCTACTTTTACATTATAATAAATGAATACAAAACACAAATGTGAAGTATTCAAATTCGAGTAAGAAGAAAGCATCTCCTTCGATATGTGTTCGACTGCAATAAAACAAAATGTCACTTCGTTCTTGTGGAAGCCGGTACAAGAAATGTAGAAATTCAAGTATTGAAAATGTCGTTGTATTTCCCGTACTGAGGCTGGGGACTATGCAGAAACTTGAAGAAGAAATGTTGAAATATTGCTTATTTACATAAACTTCCGGGGTCGTAGGTATAAAAGGGCTTGTATATAAACAAGTATCAAGAAATACTAAATGGGAGCAAACTGTTTTTGAATTACTGAAATAAGTAATTTTAAATTACTAAGAATGTGATCACAAAGTTGACGGAGTCCATATTTTTATAGTGAGAAGGCGGCAGACGAGCATACAGTCCACCTGGTGGTAAGTGGATACTGTCGTCCATGGAAATCCACGATACATGCCTGCATCAGTCTAGAATGACAAACGTTGGCACACCCCCGGGTGCGTTGCCTACCTTTTGAGATTTAGAATTTGATTTGGAGAACGAGTTGTGAAAATAGGGAGGGACAGGAAAGGATAGGATGGGAATGGGCTCTGGCATACCTCACTCATTGCTGAAACATGTATGTATACACTGGGGAATCGGATATAGTGGGAAATGCAGTACATTTCAAGGTCTTCTGTTAGAAAGGGGTAACGTGGCCAGTCGGTGCGCCCAGCGGCTGTTGGATTGCACCGTGCATCCTCCCCTTCCCGCTCACTTTTCTTTATTGTCATCAAATTTGCTGCAATTTAAATTGTTACTTGGTTCGCGACAGTTGAAGTAAATACTTAATCTGTACTCATATTTATGCAGTCGCAATTGTGTATCGGAACAGATAAAAATCGTGACTACCTAACATTAATTATGTTCAACCACGACAACAAAAGTTTAAAATCTTATTCAAACTCTTGTCATCTCAAAACGTGCAGTATATTTTCTGCACATCAAGTGCATCATGTACACAAGGACTCTCCGAATGTGCAACGAGCGTCCCCCGAGGTTCCAACGATAGGGGCTCTCGAGGAAGCTATGAAAGGCTCTTGGTATGGCAGCGAGATTAACCAAGATATTTATTTGCAGCTAGTAAATCAACGTGGTGAGTTTTCCTACATTGGTATAAAAGTGAAAATGGGATGAAATGTTATCACTCGATGTGCTTGTATATAAATGCACGTGAGTGTGTGTGTGTAAAGGATATCACTAGGCAAAAATATAAATGTGTTGATATTCCTTTAATGATATGATTAATGATATCCTTTAATGATTTAATGATATTCCTTGCATGGCTTGGAGCTGGACTAAAAATACCCGTTTATAGAGGTTATTATCCATACATACATTTAGCAATTTAATAGTCTATAGACTATTAAATGCTCGAAAAAAAAAGTCTTCAATCATTGCATCCTGCCAGTTATGATGTTAAGCCCAAATGTGGCCTCTGACGGTGGGCCGGATTCATAAGTTCAAAATCGCAAGCTATGGAGAGAACTATACTAGGAATTTCTTTGCGGGATAAGATCCAGACCGAAAGTCACCGACATAGCTCATAAAATAGGCATGTGAGGTGTCATATTTGTCACGCGGCCGACAACCTATGGGGTAGAAGAGCCCTCAAATGCAGACCACGTACCGGGAATCACAGCGTGGGAGGCCTTCCGGTCAGGTGTACCTACAACTTGAAGAAATATTTAGAAATATTGAATACTTGAAGACCTTAGCGCTAACTTCGGATACCCCGCGACGGACTGCTTGCTTTTTCTATCCCTCTATATCTGTGGCTAATACCGTTTGACTTAACACGCATTTTTGTACTAAAAAGTGAGTGCCAGCACTAACTAACCTAATGTGAAATACTCCATATAGCGGTAGAAAACTGAATTTTTTATCCATCATTTTACGAAGTACGGTTTTAGAATAATCCTTCTTACATAACTTGCATAATTTAATATAAGAAAATTATGCAAGATTTCAACCCCTTCTGAAAATCTCCCTTCCAGTCATTTTAAAGGTCATTTAAAGGAAATAAACGAATATATTTTGTAAATTTAACGCGAAAGTCTGATGAAACCATTTTGCATAACAAAACCCTAACAAGTAAGAAACAGCTGTCGAATAATAACCTGCTATGAGCACTTAACGCTAGGGTTGGCAGAGATGAGTTTAATTAAAAATTTTGTCTTATTATAATAAGTTGTAAATGTAATATGAATAATATTGAATAAAGCTTAAATTCATAGAGTTTAAGGTTTTAATTGTAGATACATTAGAGTTATTAGAGATATACTTGAGTTTAATATTTTTGGGTATACCTAATTTGTCTGCGCAGGATGTCTGCGTGTCCTGCTGTGACTACGTCGCTGGTGGACGAAGGCGTTGTTGATATTTATTTAAACTTCATTGCACAAGTATTCGACGTGTACAAATTGCGGTCTGATTTACAGTATTCTCTACCAGTAAAGCACAAGATAAAAAGCGGGTGCAGTTTTAGTTTAAACACACTTCCTGCCCACATTGGACTCGTTTTTGTGTATGTTCACGACACCACAATAGAAACAATTTCATCATACTTGCGCGAATTTGCACTCACTAACTTGTTTGGCTTTACAAAGCGGAAGTATTTCGATAACAATAATTAGATACATTTTAAAGCAACTTACTTATTATTTAAAAAAAAAACATTTTTTTTAAAGTTACAAGTGCTCTGCGGTTTGTGAAAGTTAATTATTTTTATCCAAAAGTAGATAATAAAATCAAACATGATTACTTTCGTACCATACTATAACATACAATGGGGCTGCTTAATGACTGGTGCTTGTTTCTTGACTGCTTGATACAAGCTCAAGCCCACCACCACACGGGCAAATGTTCAATGGGATTGTATTGGGCGCGCATCGTTTGTATGGACTCAATGCGCGCGCACGCAAGCAAACTTTGAATCGAACTTTTCATAAAGATAATCTACTGTTACTACAGCTTCATGCTGCCACCATTATGGCATTCTATTAAGCAAAATTAAATGCTACTAAAAATTCACAGACTGTATCTTGAATAAACACTTCATTTTAGGCAACGTTTAAAAGCCAGTAAAACCTTTTCAAACCTATTTTTAAAAAGTTTAATAATTCTAAAGGCTCAACCCTAGCGTTCTGAGTGCACTCAGTGCGGCCTAATGAATTACATCGCAAACTGAGTTTTGCCGTTCATTTTCCTACAATTCTTACGTCATTATGGTATGAAAGTATTGTACAATATGACGGGGTACTCTTAATTACTCGTTTCCAATTATGAAAACAAAAAAGCGACTTGACAGGAGACCAAATTGAGATGCGTTTGTTAACTTTACTGGCGATAATTTTTAATAGGCCCCTATCACACTGAGTGCGGGCGCAGAGTAGGAGATTTGTTAATGACTATCGCTTGGTAGAGAATACCAAATCTCCTATGTGAACGATAGGGCTCTTCAAGTATGTACTTACGTTACGTTTCAACGTTCCGAAGATACGTTTCAGAGGGCGAAGATAATGGTTATCTACAACGATACCTATCAACGCGTGCACCTCTGCTGGTTCTGTTAATTTGTCCCAAAGCTGGCCCCACCACATACGGCCCTCGGCTCATCCAACCATCACCGGCGATCTTCCTCAAGCCGTCGGTCCACGTGACCTTCTCTCGAGGACTCGTCTACCCGATCGGTTATCAGTCCTGAGGCAAATATGACCTGTCCACTGCCACTTCAGCATGCTGGTTCTGTGGGCCATGTCAGAAATTTAGTTCTTTGGTGAATTGTTTCGTTTCGGATCTGATCCCGCAAAGAAACTTCAAGCATAGCTCGCATAGCTTCAAGCATCAGGCCAACCATCAGAGGCCACGTTTCTGCACCGTACGTCCTAACTGGCAGGAAGCACTGATTGAAAACTTTCATCTTCCAGCATTGTGGTATAGGTGACGAGAAGAGCCAACGCATTTTCCCAAATACTGGCCAGTCGAGCTGAATGTGTCTATGGACATTTTTGCTGAAGCTGGCCTTGCCTAGTCGGATAGTTTGCCCAAGATAGACATAATGATCAACAACTTCGAGTGTCACATCTTAGATACTTACCGGTCCCGGAAGTCCATGTACATTTAACATGATCTTTGTCTTATCTATGTTCATTCCAAGACCGACGCGTTGCGATGTTGTGTTAAGGCCGTTCAGCATCCAGTTCAAAACTTCTAGCGATTCTGCCATGATGACCTTGTCATCGGCAAAACAAAGTTGCGAGATGTACTCCCCATTCACATTGATTCCACATCCTCTCCAGTTCAACATCCTACGAGTAAATGGATCTTCCAGTGCGATTGTGAACAGTTTGGGACATATTACATCATCTGTCTGTCTCACTCCTCAACGCAGCTGGTCTGTTGATCTTGGATTCGAACTATCGAGGTCGCAGTGTATACGGTAATTACGATTTGTAATTACCCTAGAGAACAGTTTATGTATATACGTGACTTAGGAGAAAAATTGATCCATTGTTCTTCAATAAGGAATTGTCTCCCTTCTTGAGATCAGTCTATGAGCGACTTATTCTCTTAACGAAAAAACTTTAAATCAATTCTAAAGTCTGAAAGATTATTTCTATAGATATTTTTCTTTTTACTCCATTATTTATTTGAAATTATTTTCACATAGTTATACATTAGACAAATTTGTTTTGGGTTTCCAATAAATTAATTTAACAAGCGGGATAATCATAACCGAATATCTTCGCTCGATAATTAAAGAGGATGAGTTTATGCTAGAGTGATACATTCAGTAGAGTTTTAATAATTAACATATCATTTCGCTTTTAACAAATATTATATACAAAATTTATAAATACAAAACCCAGACAATTTGTATTTTTACATACAAAATGTATAAATATATAACCCAAACAATTTATATTATTACAAAAAAAATCATCATAAGTCAGTTAACTAAGAATCATGAACAGAATCCATGGTTTCAGGTTTCGGGAAAGGCTCGGAGACACCTTGTATGTTTGTAAGCATATGCGTATGTAAAGTAGCGTGCTGTATGTTTTTTTTTAAAAAAAGAAGACGGTAATCTAAGTATTCAGTCTACCTGGAGGTAAGTGGTTACTGTTGCCCGTGAACATCCCCCGTTCATGCCAACATCAGTCCAGAATGCCAAACACTGGCACACCCCCGGATGCGCTGCCTGCTGCGTTGATGCGCTTTGGTAATATAGGAATGGATTTGGAGAAAGAGTTGGGAAAATTAATTGAAATAGGATACGATGTACTGGGAATGATACATATCTCACTCACTATCGAAACATATACCTACATTGGAGAAATAGGATAAAGAGGGAAATGCATTTCACGGTAGTCTTCTGTGAGAGAGTGGTAATTTGGCCAATCAAGTGCGCCCAGCGGCTGTGAGATTGCAGCGTCCCCCTTATAACGTTCACAAATATATATTGTAGAAATAAATGTTTCTTTCGTTCTCACCTTTAACCACTAGGATCTACCATTCAGCGTGTTTTTATTGTTACTGGCACTTTAATATTTTATGCATAACACCATCCACTTCTAGAGTAACGCTTTATTAGAATATCACAGCTAAAACTCAAGTTTGGCGTTTTGACAAGGGATGGTGGATTTAAATCTTTTATTACTGTATAATGAATAACAACATCAATCGTTTACAGACCGACAGACTGATATTAATTTCTCTTTGTTGTTTTATAATTTGTATCCAGTTTCAAATTTGTACAAAGAAAACAATATATTTTTCAATTTATTTATTAAATTACAGTAGAATTGTCACTTCATTGTCTTTATTTCTCTCAATTTTTACATACCAGATTTTGAGTGAGTAAAAAATTAGATTAAAAATCTGTATCTTGAAAGTGCATCCCCCTACATAGGTTTAAAGTAAGAAAAATTCACATGTAGAATTTGTTACAAACATATACAATAAATACACTAATTTATATCAATAAACACACTAAGATTAATTAAATAACAAAACAAAACTAAAATATGTTTAGAGTGCAAAACAAGTTACGTGTGTATGCGAGAGAGAGAGAGTCTGTGTGTGTGCGTGAGCTTGTTTGTGTGTATACACATTTTTTATTTATTTTCTAATGTAATTTGTCCATGTGTGTTTAGTGTAGTCATCTTGATGAAATCCTCCGTCTCTTTGTAGGTGAGTCTGAAGCCTGTCAAATACTATTTTTTTACAATTTCACAAGGTAAGCTGACAAATATTTACTAAGCAACTTACTAGCTTTATTGTATAGAATACGACTTAAGAAGAGGAAATGACCTCCAGCTAGGGCGGTCCTATGGGATACGACTTGGCAAACTCGATCAGTTCTACGTTTTTTTGTTAGAATATTAGTACGAAACGGAAGTTCGCTATGAGTGAAAAATGGCCACGTGGAGCCGGCTTTAGAACACCACCCCATCTCCACCGGTAGGTGTCGTAAAAGGCGTCTAAAGGATATCAATGTGGCTACCACAAGTCCTAAAGAATGTCTAAAGCAGTAGACTTGCCAACCTGTTTGACCAACATGGCGTGATAAGACCATACATTCCACATGCACAAGTGCATCAGAAAGTCTATGTGCAGCTGTGGACGTAAAAAGGACTAAAGTGACTATTGGCAGGCTATATCTGTCACTGGATCGGCAGTTGCTTGCTAAGTCGTACAACCATACGACTTATCGCAACCGATCGATAAAACCATTGTATAAAGTATTGGTCAATTGAAAATTCACACAAATACAAACTCATTTGCAGCGTATAATCAACATCTTCATTGAGCAGTTAGGTAGCGCTAACGGCAAATATAACGCTGTAGAACAAACATTTAGTTATAACAAAGAAAATGAACTTTAAAATCATCTTAATGACTCATTTTTAACTATTTTCGCGTCAGTGCAAAAACCTGCCGCGGTTGGCAGTTCGGATAATCGCGAATAAGTCTATAACTGAAGACCGTATAATCAAGTTTCCACTCGTTTATCGCTAAAGCGATTCCTTCCACATAACTTTTAGTTGGCAAGAAGTATTGTAGACGAACAGAAGGAAATAATATCTCTGTTATATTTGAAAAATATTAATGTACGTATGAATTGTATATATGTATATGTGTATAAGTATATACATGTTTGTGTGTAGTATAATAATATATTAATAGTATGTAATAATGTTATTATAAAACTAGTGTTTATACTCGTAGTAGGTACCTACGCACTATGTCTGCCCATTTCATTGCTCACCCATCACTCTCCCAGGTTTGTTGGTAGAAGTTATCTTTGAATTCATATATTTGTAATAGATTTAATAAATTTAATTATTTGCTAAGAAAGAATACATATCCACAACACTAACAGCCCATCATATGGATATGTTGATTCAGTTTTGAGATATAGGATTATGTTCTGAGGCAATTCTTTGAAAAGAGATGTCGCGTTTTACGTGAAAGCGATATATTGGAGCTATATTTAGCCTACACCAAACTATCTCCTGTAAGCCTCATTTAATAAATTGAAAGGTGTTAACTAACCTATCACTATATATTTATGAAACGGCGGTGTTTGTTAAAAAATATTAGTATTTGTTTAACGATCTTAACGACAAAAAGAAAAATTGTGTCTGATACGTGACACTGAGAGTTTTTAGAATGTCAAAAATAAAATAAAATATAAAAATGGAAGTTGTTTTATTGCATTTTGAAGTATAAATATTCTCCGCGACAATCGATACACATTATCATGCGACCATGAAACCATTGTGTGAAGCATACAGCCCACCCTTCTTTAGGTACCTCTTCAACAGCCATTTGGAATGCCGTTACTGCCTCGTCTGCATTCATTAAACGTATTCATCTTTAATATTACCTTAATTTTAGGCAATAAATAAAAATCACAGGACGCAAGAATGGGACTGTATGGTTGATGACCCATTAACTGTATATTTATATTATAGTATTCAAAAATTGCTTCATTTGTCTGGCGGAGTGAGCTGGGGCATTGTCGTGATGGAGAATCATTCTGCTTCGTGGATCTCGTTCTTTGACTTTTTGCAAAATTGGCAATCAACTGTTCACATTCCACTGTCCGCAGTGGCCAGATCTGGCAAAGAAGGAGGCAATCATCTTCTTTTCAGCACCTTCCCATTTTCATCGGATACACTTCAAAAGGAAAGACCCACTTACCCACAGATTACCTATTAGTTTCAGGCTTATAGCAGCAGATTCAACTTTCATCACCTCTTACTATATCAAAAATAGCATTTGTTGATCATTGTCAAAGTTTTCAAGCATTTGGAGACACCATTCCACGTGGCAGTGTTTTTGAGGTTCGCTCAAAATGTGAGGAATCCATCTTAAACAAAGCTTCCTTAACCGTAGGTGATCGTGTAAAATAATTTTAACTTGATTCACACTAATACCTAATAATGCCCGTATAAAATATATCGTTCGTTTGTCTGTTTTGACGTCGTCCGTCCCCACCGCCCTTCTCTAACATCGTCACTAAGGTGGGTACCAACACGTTTAAATTCACTTAACCAGTTATGAACAGCGGCACTGGATGGGGCTTCATCACTAAATCCTAACTTAAGTCTTTCATAGCTTTTGTTCTGGTTTAGATAGAAGCGAAAATCATAAAAGATCACTAAACGAAAATGTTCTCTTGTTAAATGCATTTTCTCGCAAACAATTAATTTCCAAATTGCTGCTAGATATAAAAAACAAACAAATGACAGCCAATGCATGTATAGAATATCATTGATGACAGCTTTGAAAATTTAATGGCGCTTGACTACAAAGAGTTCCATTTTCAAAATTCGAATTTGTTGTTTTCTATCGTACTGTCTGTACAATACGTTTAGTTTGACCTATCGTATAGTACATTCCAAGAGAAAGATGTCACCATGAAGCATATTTTGCATGAGACCTAAAATGTTTAGTAAAGTGCCGGGTTATATTTATGGAATGTAAGAATGATATAAGAACGTTTAAACGCATGCTTCGTGAATTTGTCGCCAAAAATGTCATTTTTCTTAAAATTAATTCGACCATGTGATTTGTATGATAATTTGGCCCGATGTAGAAATGTTTGACAACTTTTTATATCTACCTTCCATAAATAAATGAATTTAAATTTGTATGTCTCCTAAGGAGATATGCGCGCCTTTTGTATGTATTTTCTTTTGTACTTTGGTTCTTTTTATTTTGTATTTTTTATCTTTGGTGTGTACAATAAAGTATATAAGCATATAGATATTATACTATGTATATTGACTAACCAATTAAGAGTATGTCTGTTAAAGGAAATTAAAATTAAATATAAAGTAGTAATACGTAATTAACGAGTTATGTCATTTGCAGCCTAATTCGATACGATTAATTACGTCGGAACTTACTAAGCAGATTTAGGCTATTTTTTTTCTAGAAAATCAGAACATTGTTTCAAACTTTTGCCGAGCAACCCAGGCGAAACTTCTGACTGAACGAAACTCCAGGCTAAGTTAGTTAAAAACATCGATACAAGAAAAAAGAACAAAATAATACACATTTCGGAGGTAGAATCAAAAAGGATTTTCTGGCTTGTATTGTTCGCGAAACATTTTCGGAGATAGTTTTTTGGGTATTTATTTACAAATGCCCGGGCGTTTTTAGCGCGCTCCCTTGTGTGATGAGAGTTTTATCCGATTTGTTCGCGACGCTTTGATAAAGGCCGGTGAATTTTTAATAAAGTTTTATGGTCATCCACAAAGCAAAGCAGAAATTCCTAAAAAAATCACCACGGACTTTGAAGTCTGGCCTATGGTATAGGACTATGGTATGGTATAGATTATGATAGCCAAAGATTTATATGACTATATGTATATATAGACATATATAGCTCCATAGCTATATATAAACATGTATAGCATATTATAAGTTGTCATATACTAAGAATATTTATTTTCAAATCTTATTTGTGTGGTCGTGAGTTCAAACCCGACACGTTTTCAAACCAGCCTTTTTATCGTATGGTTGGCGAGTCCACTCTTTTAGCCGGCCGACACGACACCATAGTGAATGTATGACTCTCTCTCTCAATGTTGAGGATCATGACTCTACCCACGAAGCCTGGTGACGTGGATCGCCTTCTTTACCGAAACATTAACAGTACTGGCTACTTGGTCAGTCCATTGCATTGGGCTTGGATCTTGATCTCTTGCCTTGATATGGCCAAAGTATTGAAGCATCCGGCATAGTCATGTAGATGAAAGTCTGTGTTCATTATTTATTTTTAGTTCCTTCAAGATGGACTCATTCATACATCCCAAGGAATCCCGAGCATACGTCTCAATAAATCGCTTGTATCGGTCAATCTCTGTTTAAGTAATGATTTTTAAGTTATTACTAGCCCGCCCGTGAAGGAAAACGATTATTAAAAACGAGACACGCGGCAGTCGTAAAGGATATTTTTCTATTTTCTGTACGTTATGGCTATTCATTCTGTCTCTTTTACTCCACTCTGAAACACTTAACACACAGTAAAACGTAGATACAGAGAATGACACGCTTTCGTACACAATTACATGAACACAAAGACGGGGTCAGTAATCGACAATTGCTCTCGCGAAATGAGGTCGCTGAGTACACAGTATATAGAGATACCTACGGTATTTAACCGACTACTCGACATAATGGATTATTTTCAGTATATAGTATATTTACTACATTTTTAAAAGTCCGATCATTGACACACATGTCCGACACATCGACACAAGTTTACATATTTCTTAATATTTTTGAGTAAATGTCAATATGTACTTACAAAACTACAAAACTGGTTTTAAAACAGTACCAATTCTACTTTTCAAGTTTAATGACATAAAAACTCATTGTTACGAATTAACACATAATAAATAGGTCTGTTTTTTTTTTATAGCCATGTAAACGGACGAGCAAGCGGTCCCACGTGATGGTAAGTGTTACCACCGCCCATGGACATCTGCAACACCAGAGGGTATGCAGGTGCGCCGCCGACCTTGCACAATCCTATTCACAGCTCTCTTGAAGAACCCCATATCGTAGCGTAATGGAAAGACCTCTTGAAGCAGTTCGTTCCGCAGCCTACGGGATCGCGGTATAGTGATTTTTGGACCGAACAGTACGCGACACCTCCGTATCGAGAGAATGCAGATGGACCGCACTTATGTGACGGGAGGTGCGCTCGTAGCGGCTGTGGTGAATTTGCAAATGTTTTTTTCTGGACAAATTTACAACTGAGATGAATATACCCGACTGGATTACTACTATTTATTTGATGATGTTGATGTCAGACTTTTATATGTCGCTGTGTAGGGCAAAGATTGAGTGTATAAATTGGTGAATGTATTTGGAACAAAACATAGATTACTCTCTATTGAACGTATAAACAGTTTATCAAACTGAACATCCAATACCGAACACACGTTCCTTAGAGTATATGACGCTTCAAAAAGAAAACGAACGTGTCTCTTACTTCGGGAATCCGAAGGAAGATTCTACACTAGATCTTTGATACATTGTGCTGAGTAGAATGAGGGTATCATTTTGTGTAATTCCTTGACATTGTACCAAAAATCTATTCTAAAACTTGTTGTCAATAACAGTACTCGACATTTAGGATATCACGATAACTCAAGAGATTTTCAATGTGATTTGTGCAAAACTCCTTTTACAGAAAAGTAAAAATAATCATGCTGGAATAGTTTTATATAATTCGCTGCGTTTGCATAATGCGTTTCAGTTCATAGTTTCACGACTAAAACATAATAATAACTGCAGTGTTTATAAACTGGCACGAAAGTAGGGGTGAATATTAAAACAGTTTTGAAGGATACATTCATATGCACGCACACATTCCACACGCAATCACGCACGTATCTACTATTCCCCTACTATTTTTTTAAAGGAGAGGTGGCAAGGGGGGAAGTTGTTACCGTCATCCATAGACACCCGAAACACCAAGAGGTATAATGGTGCGCTCTGCCAACCTTGCAGTAACTTTTTTAGAAAAAACCCCGCATGTTTTTTTTTATATAAAGACATTTTATATAGGGACAGTCCTTCCGGTGTTAAATGGATACCGTCGCCAATGAACAACCGCGATGCATGCCAACGTCAGTCCAGAAAGACAAACGTTGCCAGACACCCAGATGCGCCAGCCGCTGCTCATCTTTGGACAGTTAGGAATGTAATGGATTGAAGAAAGCGTTATGTCAATGGTAACGAACAGTATAGGACGGGGTCGATATGGGCTCTGGCGTATTTCACTCACTTCCGATACACGTATTTAAATTGGGAGAATAGAATAAAATGGGAAATACAGTTTACGATAGTCTTCTGTGATGAACCGCGCCTCATCGACGAATGGTGCAATGATGGCATCATGATCATTCTCAGTTACTGCACAATTAAATTATTATTACAAGTCAATTATTTTTAAATATTGAAATTAAATTACATTGTTACAAATATTAAAATTTAACATATTAAACAGTTACATACAGGCGCTAACATATGCAAAGGATTCTCTTGAATCGATGTATGTACGATGATGTCGCGATTTTTTTTATGGACGTAGGCGGCATACGAGCATACAGTCCACCTGATGGTAAGTGGATACTATCACCCATAGACATCCGCGATACAATACCCGATACGCAATACAAACGTTGGCACGCCCCTGGATGCGCTGCCTACCTTTGGAGATATACGAATGGATTGGGAGAAAGGGTTGGGAAAATGGGGAAGGATAGGATGGGAATGGGCTCTGGCACATCTCACTCACTACCGAAATACGTACGTGCATTAGGGAAATAAGATAAAGAGAGGAAAATTCAGTACAGCAGTTTGTGAGAGAGGGGTAACGCGGCCAGTTGAGCGCGCCCAGCGGCTGTTGTATTGCAGCGAGCACTCTCCCCCTGAATGTAATCCCTACTTAGAATGTATCATTCTATTTTAAAATATTTAAAACAAATATTATTAAACATTCTTTTATCAAAATTAACACTCTCCCTTCTCAAAAGTGCACTCTCTCCGTCAACAATATGTCGATCGTATGAAGCGCATCAATGCAAGACATCCTTATTAGTTTCATTTATAGCTTGTTAGCTACCCCATACAAGCGTAGCTCAAGCCTCCAATTTAGACCACTTGCATTAGTTTGGCGGATTAGTTGGACAGTTGATATCCAAACAAGGTTTAAACTTGGAACGGCAGCAGAACATGAAGCAGAAAGTCCTAGTTGTCTATTGCTAATAAGCTAAAAGGGGAATAAATTGTTAAAAGAACGCATCTAGCTACTTTACTGTTTCTTATCTGAACAATTCGAACGAATTGCTATTGTTTTTTATCTGTATCTCTACGTCTGTCCACTTCTTTTACGTCACTGTGCGATTTTCCACGATCTTCTTAAATAAACAAAAAAAAATAAAAGAAACAAAACAATATTATTTGAAGAAGATTTATTATTAAGTTTTTTCAATAACATATTTTTTTTAAATATGATAATAAATTAAGTTTTTCAAAATTTATACGTTAATTTCACAGCTTTGTTCATGACTTACATGTTACTTATAGGCCTATGAAGTGATAAGATTTAATAGCTTTACTTTTAATGTTAAAACTGTTACAGTAATTAAAGTCACGCCCAAAAATCTCAATTTTGGGATATTCGATGATACGTCGTTTTAGCATAAGTCCTCGCCAAATACCGTTGTAGTAAAAGAATAAAAATTCCAAGTCTCTTGTAAACAACCTTAGCATCGAAAGTTCGTCCATAATTCCCCATTCGACAACAGGACGCGAACGTTCACTCCGGGTCCATTATGTAACTTAATAAAAGGTACTTGGCTCGATGTTTGGCGCGTTCACAACGAAAAGGTATTTTTCGGATACGGAACAAAGGGCGTGGTCGTAATTCAAGCAACGAAATACTACCAAGAAATTTTATTATAATAAGCTGTACATTTCAAAATCAGGTCAAATCCCTCCAACTTCCACAATAAAAATATTACGGTAAACGTGTAAGCTTTACCCAATTGAATCGTTACTTCTTAGCGCTTGTAACAATACTCCTTTGAGTATTCTCCTTTCCGAACTTCTTGCTACTAAATCTTAACAACTGGCCGCTAATGGAAAATCTAAATTCAAAATTGCTCCAAACTCTTTGATTCGATTGCTTTTTGATTCATTCTGCTGTCTAATTTTCGATCTGTATAGACGTGCCTATTACACTTCGGTAAAGCCTTCTCAATCCTGTATGTTTGTGAATATCGCATAAAACGTATGTTACTGAAGGTCTGCTGTGTAACAATACATTTGTAAAAAAATACCTAATTACGTGTTTTTTCTTTTACTGGAATAAAAATTGCTGCAGTGACTGAATGTTATTTCTTTCCTACGAACCCCTCTATCGTTTGACCAAACGTCGCACGGGTAGAGCGGTATTTCTTCAGAATCTAAACCGATAATGTTTGATAGTTATACTATAGGTATTTGAATACTATACTATAGTTAAACTATAGCAAAACACTTAAACCCTAATTAGCACTGAATTTTTTTTGTGAAAACTTTATTGTTTCTTAAATTTAGCACTTTTTTTACAGAAAAAATTGCTTGAATTACTTTACTCTGTGAAGCGAAAAAATACCTAACGTTGTCAAACTGTTGAGACATAGAAATTACAAATGGGCGGTGTATTAGACAGAGAAAATGAATACAAAAGAGTAACAAAGTTAGGGACTTCATTTAAAAAAAGTACTTTCCTTTTGAGGAAACATGTCAAGTTCTGAAAAAAGTCGTTGAGAAAGATTTGTTAAAAGCATGCAGATATCTTTAATTTAACCCTGTACTTATAAGTTTTTTTTGTACTAACACTTTTTGGATTTATATGGTGCTGCCAATGATCACTATCTTCTTCATTTCGAAATTTTCTAGGGAAGGAACTAGGTTTATCTGTTTGCATTAACCACCGGATCTATTATGACAATTTTGTCACAGTTGTTGTTTGTCTCATCACGTGCAATTTTTTTATGAGGTAAACATTAAAATGTCTTAAATGGAATTTAAATGGAGATCTCTTAATTTAAATGGAGATCCTAAGATAGAGATCCGAAGAGATCTCCTTAAAATAAATAAATGTTTGTTTGCTAAGATAAAAAAGATAAAAAAAATGTTTGTTAAGCTAATGCTAATTCGATCCAATTCACGCTTCTTACTTAACCTTAAAGATTGTAATCATGCAAGCATCACGCATCAGGCATGCGGTATCGAAGTAATCGAATCAACACACATTCAAAAATTAAATGCACGTGATTTTAACTTAAAATTGGTTTGCATGCAAAACTACTTTAATTCCATTTGCAGATTCCCATCAGAGCTGTTAATCTAAAGGTCAAATTAACACTTGGATTCCTTAAAACGTCTTAAAACGAATTGTAGAGTAGCGGGTAATCGAATAAAATGAAGCGAAGTAACGAAGCATAAAAGAAATTGTGCTCTGAATGAAATAAGAGAAGCATCCAGCAAATGTTATTCTTCTTTGTAGAGTAAATTGTACTGATATTGACAACCCAAGAATAAAATAATTTTAATGCCGCTCTGAAATTGATTTTGCTTAGGTCAGACTTAATTTCGTATACAATACGTACTTAAATAAAAACTTTGTGGCACGGGTCGGAGTTTAACACACGACAATAGATATTTCTAGGCACCGTCGTCATGAATTTATATACGTAGTTGACTTAATATCTTCTTCTTCTCGTCCTGCCTCTTGCATAAGAGCGTTTGGGGTAGTAATCCACCAAACGGGCTCAACGTGGGTTTTGAGGGGGAGAAGGTGCACTCATAGAAGACTACTATGAGTGTAGTGCATTTCCCACTTTATCCCTAATATACGTACATGATACGTAGTGTTTCGGTAGTGAGTGAGATAAGCCAAAGGCAATTCCTATCCTATCCTATTCCTCACAATTGTCCCAACCTTTCCTTCAAATCAATTCCTAAGTAGGCAACGCATCCGTGGGCATGCCAACGTCTGTCATTTTTGGACTGATTTTGACATGTATCAATGTTAATAGTATCCACTTGCCACCACGTGTACCGTATGCTTATCTTCGACTTCTTTCTGTAAAAAACAGTGTGGATTACAGTGTATTATAATAACATGTAAATTAAACTACATTAAATCTGAATTTTGAAATTCAAAATCTTCAGTTTCATTAATTAGAGCGAGACTGCCAACAACAGTATTGCTTACCCTATTTGTGGACGGGCGATGTTTAAACCTATTTTCATCTTTCGTCTTCTAGGGAATTAGTGCCGAGGAAAACTGTTGTCGTGACTAAACAAGGATATAAGATTATTCGAGGTAATGAACTGGGAAATTGTTGTAAATTCTGACGCAGACGAAAGACACTGTAACATCACCTATTTTTATTTATCAGCTATCAGGTATTTTTCCTTCTTCCATTTTTAGTCCATCTGATGGTATGGTGTATACTGTCGTCTGTGGACATTCGCGGTAAATTCTAAAATCAGTTTGAAATGACAAACTTTGCCTACTTTAAAACAAATATGAATGGATTTGGAGAAAGGATTGGTCAAATGGGAAATAGAATGGGGACGGTGATCAAGATATGAAAATAGAATTTTGCGGTGTTGAACGATAGATGGCGGTGCCAGAATGGTTATTCGGATCTTGTGACTTGTACATTCTAGTAATAACGAAAAGGAATAAAATATGAAAATTAGTAGTAATTTGTGCTATCATTAATTACGTGGATAAAATGTGTATGTTAAAGTACAGAACAGGCTTATCGAACATCTTTAAGGCTCATTTACACTAGGAGAGTATCTCGAACGCGTACAGGAGAGAAAATCGATCAACAACTTGTATAAACAACGTTATTATCAAGTGATCACTGGTATCATCGAGTTTTTATCATCGTGTAAACAGTTGCAGGCGAGAATCTTATAAAGTTTGGTCTTATACGAGAATCGTATACAATATTCTCGGCCATACCGTTCGAGAAACTCTACTTGTGTAAATGAGCCATTATTGAAATAGATCATTAGTCAACCAGTGTCAGTGACTTTCCATCCAACCAATACCAACATTTTTTTCAAGACATGTAAACCTTCCGCTCGCACTTGGCCGCGCACCTATTTTCCCTATTTGCCTCTTAATGTCATGTCTGATGATTTATAACGCTCAGCCGACTATCGCCTTTGTTCCGGGTGTCGTAAGGCGCTCTAGAGGATTTACGCCGGCACAAATCATGTCAAGGGATATTTTGCTGGACAAATAGAGTCCACCTGACAACGGTCTCCTGTTATTCTGATAGTAATTTATGACATAGCAGGATATGTTGAATATTTTAAGAATGGGGGACGTTTGTATTATGTAAGTGTTTTTTGAAGTTTTTCATTTAAATGTAGCACACGAAAAGACAGTCAAATTGATGGTAAGCAGTTTCTGTGTATTTTGAACATCCGTAACATATGTCAAACATTAGCAAAAGTAGAAATTCAATGGTACGAGCTTGTTTCCTATAGAACGTGGTAGGCTGATGAAATCCCAAGGCAGCATAGATAGTCAGCATAGATATACATAGATAAATTATTCCTAGATATATAATTTTGTATTTACCATTTGATGTGGTTATGTAGTTTATGTTTAGATATATGGATTATATAATAAATGTATATCAATGTTGATTTATATTTTAATATAACATTTACACTAGTTTTTGTTTATATATTCTGTATTTGTAACATTTATTTACATTTATTGTTACTTCGTGTCCCGCATAGCCTAAAAGTTGACTGGGAGATAATGCTGCAAAGTATTAAGTCCGCCTTTTGTAATAATTAACAAAAAAGAGAAAATAAATAAACAGACAGGTAGGGTGCATTCCCACAGCCGCTGGGCGCACTCGACTGGCCACGTTACCCCTCTCTCGCAGAAGACTATCTTGAAATGTACTGCATTCCCTACTTTATTATATTTTCCCAATGTGCGTACGTGTTTCGGTAGTGAGTGAGATATGCCAGAGCCCATTCCCATCCCATCCTATCCTATCCCTCCCCATTTTCTCAACCCTTTCTCTCAATCCATTCCTTTATCTGCAAAGGTAGGCAGCGCAGGCGGGGGCGTGCCAATGTTTGACATTCTGGACTGATGTTAGCATGTATCGCGGATGTCATGGACGACAGTATGCACTTATCATCAGGTGGAATGTATGCTCGTCTGCCGCCTTTTCGTTTATATAAAAATAAGGTATAGGTATAATAGATAGGGTATTACTATTATTCACATATTTAATCCACCCTGACTTCGCTCAGTTTACCAGGTTTCTTGGCGACCATACATAGGCCAATCTGCATTAGTTTAGCTTCTTATAACAAGAAGTTGAGAGACAAACCATCCAGGTGATGGTGGTATGTGGATAAAAGAAAGAAATAGTATAAAAATGTTACAATTATAAAAGACAATGGCTTATGACAAGTTTATGTTTCGTTATGTACTCTATAAACCATCGTTTCTCAACCTGGGGGTCGCAATCCTCAAGGAGGTCGCCCTCATATATAGCGGGGGTTGCACTTAAGAAAGATTAAGCACTTATATATGTAAAAACCTATAAATAAATTAATGATTTATAATCAAATAATAAATAATTAAACGATAAAAAATAATTACCACCTATTTATTGAGAAAGGGATGGTGAGGTTATTCACTTTATTTTTGACACTACCAGGGGGTAGCGACACTAAGAAGGTTAAGAAACGATGCTCTTAACATCAATTGCACAAACAATTTACAAACATTCACTTTCAATTTACCCAATCCATCCGTTACTGGTATTGACGTGTAGATCGGTCTAGATCCATTTGTGACATGCGAATCCCTCCCCGATATCGTTGACACGTACCGAGTGCCAAACACTGTTGTTTCTACTCTACTAATACTGTCAGATATTGGTGATTTTACCCTTATACGAGCCTTCGTACATTATTAGGTTTGGAACTAATGAATGTTCGATAGCTTAGGTAAATAGAGAGTTGTAATAATATTAGTCTTTGATGTGTTCGCAGGGGTTACTTACGTAAACTCCATAAAATTGGAGTACATTGAATTATCGCCAGTACAGGGCGACGAGATAGGTTCCGGAGCTAACTTTATATTTTCAGGTAATTAGAACGGATAGGGCTAAGATTGTTGCTAATCATAGAAGATATTGCTATAAATGTGTTTGTG
Organism: Sesia bembeciformis; assembly: GCA_943735995.1. Taxonomy (NCBI): domain Eukaryota; kingdom Metazoa; phylum Arthropoda; class Insecta; order Lepidoptera; family Sesiidae; genus Sesia; species Sesia bembeciformis. The sequence continues at coordinate 13,097,666 of OX031041.1, read as the reverse complement.
ATGTACGTAAGAGCGTTGCAAGCCTAGGGAATCTAATCTAAGTACTAAAAGTACTTAAAAATATCACTAGCTCGGCAGTGAAGGAAATCATAGTGAAGAAACGGTTCAGAATTTAAAAAATGTCACAGCCGCAACGCTAGCGGATGCGCTGCTGGCCTTAACCTTATAAGTGGATTCCTTGAAATCTTCTATTTCGATTTGCTCGGAACCTACCGAATAGTTCTTTGATATCCCAATAAAAACATTTGGGTAAAAACGGCAACATTTTAATCAACGCAATCCTCGCGACTGTTTGGCCGATAAAAGTGGTGAAATCTAAAAGTCGCCAAGACTTGTTTAATGGAATTTTACTTCTTGTGGATTGAAATTTGGCAGTTTAATTAAGCTCCTAAACTTCTCATCGGGGTATCCATCTTGAGGTGCCTATTTCTCCATTGAAATAACACGAGGGAGTCAAAAGTACACTGAGTTGTTTCGATAAAAGGGCGCAGTGTTAGATAAGGCGGCAAGTCTTGGCGGGAGCACTACTGTGCCCCCTGATACATTTATTTGAAACAGTTCTGTTTTAAATCTACATAAAGTCCGAAAAACATCAGTTATTAAATCTTTACAAATCCAGCGCGAAAAGTTTATCTTGCAGCCTAATCGCGCTGACTGTACTAATATTCGATCGACACGTACCGCCCCCTCCGGCTGAGACGTGTCTCACGGTATAATAGACTAAACAGTAGTAGAACTTCATCTTCCTCACATTTGTAACATAGGACTGATTAATTCGGAAATGAACAGATCTCCTGATTAATTTCATTTAGGCTTACTAACTCACGTACATACGGTAATATTGCTATACATGAGTTAGTGAAATATTTTTGAATGTGTGTAGCTAATTTATATATCGCGCACACCTTTATCATAATACAGTATCTACACATTGTGACAATACTTTTCAATTAAAAAAAAAAAGGTTTTTGTTACTCCTTTGTAACTTTAAAGTGTTTAAAATAATAGCTACGGGTATATTACTAATAAAATGACAGAGGACTATCTATAAAAAAATGTTTATCCGACGCCATTTTTCCGATACGAAATTTCCGTCATCGATATATTAAATGGGTTCCCGGTTGGAGAAGGGACTCAAAATTCTATGGCTTAAATCTAATAATATGATTGTATAAGAAGAAATTTTATAAGCCGCATGTAATCTATGATGTATTAGAGCATGAAAGTCAAACTAATTATTTTAACAATACAGCCAAGTTGCGCCACTGTTTCCTCCTTGCATTATGGTTAACACGTGCCTGCAGCTCATTCCTTGGTAAATGTACCGGAATATACCTACTGCGGGCTTGGCCAGGCAATACAATACTCGATATGGGGATATGCACCTATGTTGTATGTATATGTGTATATTTACTCGTTACGTAGATGTGGGGCCACGAGATATCTGTTTTCCCGAAAAAGTGTGAAGTTTTGGCTAGATTTCGAGAAGTGAAGGATGACTTTTCGTTTGATTAATGTAAAAAATATGTATATGGTTTAATAGGGATAGTTTATTAAATTCCAAAGTGCTTAGTGTTTGCGCATAATGTTTGTGATAATAAAATAAAATCATGCGACTGCAGTTTTCGTGTGATACCAAGGAGTCCAACACTTCTGTCCTCAATAAACCTACTATCACTTTACTGCGTGACTCGTAACTTACTTCGACGGAACTGGACATTGACGAGTTATTATTATGAAGAAAATTTTACATAATGCGCTAATTACTCCTTTGCCATATATGAAAAGAAAAACTACGATTTTCTTTTATATCTTGCAATTACCGTCATTATCATTACACTGAAATTGTTTCGTGTTTTTATGACAATTTTCCGTTGAATTTGTGGCCTAAGGTGTTCCTTTATATTGGTTTTTCTATTCCGGAATGAGGTCGAAGTCGAGTAAGAAATTGACTGACAATTGTCTGCCACCTGCCAGACCGACCTTTTATACAGTTAAATGATTTTTTTTGCGCTACTAACAGAATCGAATGATTTTGAGTACAGCATGTTGAAGTGAAACAAAGTACAAAAAATATATAGAAACGCATTGCAGAATCCGGTAGCCAAACATTTACTCGTTTCTTTTTAAGTAACACTTTTTTTTGTTTGGGAGAGATTGCATGGTGCATTCCCATATCCCCTGGGCGTACTCGACTGGCCACGTTACCCCTCTCTCAGAGAAGACTACCTTGAAATGTACTGCATTTCCTACTCTATCGTATTTCCTCAATGTATGTACGTGTTTCGGTAGTGAGTGACATATGCCAGCGCCCATTCCCGTCCCATCCTATCCCTGCCCATTTTCCCAATCCATTCCTTAATCTGCAAAGGTAGGCAGCGCATCTGGGGGCGTACTAACGTTTGTCATTCTGGACTGATGTTGGCATGTATCGCGGATATCTATGGACAACAGTATCGACTTACCATCAAGTAGATTGTATGCTCGTCTGCCGCCTTTTTTCTATATAAAAAAAAGTATTAAAACACAGTACTCGCAACGAAGCAGTACGATATCTTTATAGAATAATGTGAAATGTGAGTCAGTATTATATGACGATTTCGACATTATCGTCGTGGGACGTTAGTAAACCATACTGTGCATCAAAACTGTGCATCTAGTGATATTTATCAATGGATACAAAAGGTTAATTTGGAAACGAGGTGAAGATTGCTTACTGTTTCCCACTATACTGTGGTTTAGATTTTCCTTTTCATTGTTACGAACAACAAGAAATAAGTTACTGGCAAACTTGCGTTTATTCCCTTACCTATCGAAAAAGTTAAGTTTACAGCTTAGTTTTTGTTCAAAAGTTAAGTAATTTATAACGTGGGGGTAGCGGGAATGAATAGGAGACGGAAAAGTTTGCTTAACAACGGTTTTGGTCGGAATTTTAGTGAAGAATAGGAAGACAATTCAAACGATTATGTAGGGTTAATTCGTTTATTTATAACTGGTGCTACCTTTATAAATCTATTGAATTTGCAATTTTTTACAGATGTTTACACTTTACTATTTATAATTGTTTCTACACCCTATTAAATGTTTTCTAATATGTTTACAACGTGTCACCGTAATAACTCAAAATCTGAAAAATGTCAACCAATTTAGAATATATTAAACCGATCTAGCGAAAATAAAACTATTTTAAGGAGTGAATCAAAAGTTACTAACATATAAGGTTTTGTTGTCCTGTCTAAAATTTTTGTAGCACTCAATATTCAAACTGGGCGCCTATACAGCGCGTACTCGCGGCTCTCGCGACACGCATAGAATAAATGATAAACTAGAATTGTACTTATAAATTATGAAAATCAAATCTAATGAAAACTCGGGTGGAATTAATTCTACTCTCGATATTGATAAACCTAGTTTCAGCAGTTGCTTCATTTCCGTGACACGTTGTACTTAAATGACCGAAATTGCACCCGTATCCCTGTTTTTGCAAGATCTGATGGTTGACTGATAGATAGTGGCATATGGTCAGTGGCTGACGATACAGAATCAGTTCAGTGTTCAACGCTCAAACAAGAACAGTGAACATAAAAGAACACACCAGTGCCGGCTTTACCTATGGTGCAGGGTGTGCGGCGCACACGGGCGCAGGGTTTAGGGGGCGCCGAGCGCCGCTCGAGACGCCTCCAAAGAGCCTACTAGAGGGCGCCAGGGTATTGATTGCACCCGGGTGCTACATGGGCTAGAGCTGACGCTGGAAAACACCTTAATAGGGTGGGTAAGCAATTCGAAATAATTGAACTAGAAAGTAGACCGAATGGTACTTTTTGCTAAGAATCCCTTCTTATTGAACCAACGTTGCGCCTCTTATATATATATATATATATATATATATATACATACATATAATAAAATAGTAACAGAGCCGTGTCTGTACAGGTCATATTTTTAAAAAAACATCATTGCAGTACCTACACGGGATAAAGAGCCGAATACAACAATTTTTGAAAATTTTGTCTGTCTGAGGGCGCATCACACAGACACCGCCTGACGGTTTTTAATGAAACTTGACACAGTTATAACTTATATGCTGGGTTAACATGTAGGGTATTTTTTATCAAGATTAATTATGAAGTTCCCGCGGGAATCACAAGTTCAAGCGAACGAAATTTCTGACAGCGCTAGTAGCTATACAAACAAACAAAAATTAAAAACTTACAGTCTCTCTCTTACAATATTATTACAGATTTAATTTCAGATCCGTAATGAACTCAGGCAGTTTTCCGTTTCAAATGGACCTGCAAAATGTTCCCTCTGTAACTTTTTACTTAGTAAGTTTGCGGTGATATAAAATATTACTCTGAAACTCTTGGAGTAAAACTAAGGTGTTTTAACAACGTCACCTGTTTCATCTACCTCAGATCTTCAATGAATAATTGCTTTTTGCACGTTTAATACATTTGAATTCGTAGCCATTTTAATTAGTACCAAGAATTTCTACTGGTAATTAAATTATTTGAGAGTAATAAGTCCGTTACTAGCATTGTCTTGTGTTAAAATATAGATTTCATAAGTTTCAACTTCAATATCATCGGCTCATCGTGACATATTCACTTCAATTTCATGACATATTCGGCTCATATTTGGCAATATTGCATTTGGCACATTGTGCCAATGTCAACTTTTCTTAGTAATTAAAATCAATTATAACGTATTTAATAGACATTTTATCAATGTCCAGTCACGTGGAAGCGAGTCAGCAGTCAGTCAGTAAATCGATAGTAAGTTTACTGAGGACAGATAAGGACATGAAAAAATACAGCCTCATGCGTTTATTTAATTGCTTTTATTTTATTTTCATAAAATTAATAGTTATTTATTCAGATTTTAAAGAGTAATTAATCTAATACTTACAATAAGATCAACTTAATTGATTAGTTGACTACGTCTCTGCTAAACCCAATAACAAACACTCTGTATCAGATAACACCCCATTTATTTCCGACACTGAAAATGGATCCAAAAAAATACGAAAGCTATTTTTTTTTAATACAAGACCAATTTAGCAAATTACAAGCGAAAAGTACTTTTACACCTTTCGCTACCGTTTGGTCCGAGTAAAGAAAAGTTTAAATAAAGCGACGATAATTTGGCTGTTACAAAGTAAAAAAGTATAGTAAAAAACTAGCTAATTACTGCGTTTCACAAATTGCCTTATGCTGCACATTTCGCTTTTAGTTCTGGTTCAAATTATGAGATAAAAGCGATTTCGTGCTCCAGATAATGAACTATCTATGTATATGTATTGGATGTATGTGTGTCTATGTATATATGAATGTATTTGTTTATATATGTATACGTATATATTTATATTTAAGTTTATATTTGGGTGTCTATATACAAATATGTCTCTTATTTCTTATTAGATGTTGTAGCTTGCTTTTTAATGACATAACTCCACTCGGTTATTCTGAGGTTGACTAAAAGAGATTCCTACTTGGAATAAGCCCGCCTTTGTTCTTATTATATTGTTGTAACAATTCTTCATAAGAACAATAAAGCAACAACAACAACAAAGAAGACGAAGCAGATTTAAAAAGTGGCTTTGTCTAATGCAATCGATGGAGCACCGTACCGCAAACCACAACCAACCCTTTTCACCCACTGCTGGACAGGGACCTTCTCACGCACATTGTCTGGTGAATGTTAAAACGCCACGCTGGTCATGCGGAAAACCGCTCGTGGACTTAGCATAAAAGCCCGCTCTTTTAGAGGTGGTATAATTCCTCAGGATATGTATAAGCTGCTTTGTTATCTCTTAGTCGCCTTTTACGACACCCATTGGAAGAGCCTAGTGGGTGCTACTTTAAAGCTGTCTGACACCACTCGGTCCATTCGATAAAAATAAGGTGTTAATGTTTTTCTTTTGAAATGTGTAAATTCTTGAAGATCTAATAGCCTTTCAAGAATCACCGGACACGTATTGTTTAGGGCGCAGTAGGCCCTCAACAAGGAGCAAAAAGTATGTACAGCAATGAGCCTAAGTGTCGGTAGATCGGCGGAAAGAATGGAGCTCTGGTTAGGGCGTTGCTTTCGGAGGGTACCGCGGGTACGCGAGTCGGTGTGAAGCGCACAGGCACGTGCTGATACCTGATAAAAGTGTTAGCTGAAGGCCGGTGTGTGTTCACAGTGTAGCGAGAGGGACGTCCTCGTCTAGGTACTAATCTGCTACACAAATATACTACGAAAAATCGTTTATAACCATATAGTATGCGACAGCGTTTCAGTGCCCTGAAGTACGAGGCATGGGGCGGGAGCACTCAGCACACCCTCCCGCACTCCCCGCCCACGTTGCGCTGCCTTAATCTTGGTGATGCGCTTCATCCGTCTAAGACGTGACGATAGTTGGCTATTTTTATTCCACATTCCACACTGATATTCATACACAGGTACTTGTGGTTGTATACTTACACCTTCACACACAGATACACACCACACACTAATACATCATACCTCGGCACTATTTCTTAAATTTAAATTGTATTTTTTTACCAAACAGTCATGTCAGAAATTGTTATATAGGAGCGGGATTTCCTGACAGGTATTTTTTATACTTAATAGGAGACCCTTCACCACGTGTATAAAATTGTATGATTATATTAACGAAATTAAAAATATTTGAAAACTTGTCACATCCCTAGCAAATTGCTTGAGCGGGCGCTCGAGAGCTGTCGCGTATTATAACCTCTCTCACGGACTCACTTGGACCATTTCAAGCTTGATTGTTCCCGCAAGTGGGTCAAGTCGATTTTTCCCATTTAATTAGAACCGTGCTGAGCCTCGGGAATTTACTTGCAGCAGCAAAAGATGTAATCTCCCCATGCAGATATGCAACGCTGGTTTTTCTTTGATGTGTTGCTTCGAATTTTCCAGCTTTTTATCTCGACGTGGCGTGTCGAATCCACTTTACACGTTTAAAGCTATCTAACTAAGACTGGGCCTTATCTCCACCTTACATAGTAGCTAGTGTACTCCAGTTCATAGTGTTGATTATTTTTGTTTTGTTACTGGATGAAAGTCATCTGTTGAAATTAACGAATTATTTTAATCACCTATTCATCATTAACATTAATAATTGAAGTGAAGGGCCGGAGGGGGTTGGAGATATTGCGTAGCGAATTAATTTTTTTACATTGAACTCATAGTATTATAATAATACACTTTATTGTATTTATTTTATTGTATACAATTGGTAAACTTATCGCTTAAGCGATCTGTAAACAAACAACAATCAACTTTGTCGACATTGAAATAAGATCAAAAATTCACCAACGCACCTAACGGTCTTCGAGAGCGTTAAAGCCTATTCCAATGTAGACAAAGTAGACTGGTGTTTGTTAATGATAACCGCGCTATGCTGAGCTTCGCGTGGTCTGCGCTAGCCCTTAATTGCACCCATTGATATTTTGAAACATTTAAATCACAATAATTAATATGTACTATAACTAAATGGTAGAAATCGAACAGAGTGAGCACCTAATGCAATGACCTAATTTAAATGTTGACATAGTGAAAGTTTAAGAAGCAATTATTAATTTTTCTTTTCTGGAATTGTTTTAATACTAATTGTACTTGGTTGAATTTATAATTATATTGATAATTTAATAATTTGGCATTAATAATTTTAACATTAATATTTCTATAGAGGATATAGGGGATTTCTTGCAAACTGTTTCTAACAACATAACTGCCTATGTTCTACAAATAAATTAATTTGAAATTTGACGTAGTTCCAACAATGGCAAACCTAACAAAAATAGATAGATATAGAAGAAAAAATGCTGGTACAGATTTTTTTAAAGTATTTTACGGTACGATGAAATTTTAATTTCTTTTCCCATATATGTTATTAGCCATATGGCAAAGTTAGTCATAG